>JABBOT010000004.1:5288160-6563843 GCA_016165875.1 Acanthopleura granulata | reverse complement strand
ACTCACAGTGCTGGTCTGGTCTGTGGTCTTCGGTATAGGCAGGTATGCATACCATGCATGAAAACTACTTTTCTAATGCATCTGTATTAGCACCTGCTCTTTGTTGAGTGTGCAGTGTAGTGCAATTAAAGCAGTATGACAGAAAGAAACGTAAAAGTTCAGATTTTGGCTGTTTTCTTGGTGATGAGGTGCGCTGCTTAAAGAGATTAATCCAGTCCAATCTAGCTGATTTATTCCGATCTGCTGGCACAGTTTATTTCAAAGTTGGACTGGTAAGGTCCACAGCTCTCCCAACACTAAGAGGGTAATGTATAGTCAGCAGATACAGCTATGTTTTTACCTGGAAGTGCTACTGAAGTTCCAGGAGAAAGGAATCTTTCGAAAGAGCCTACACCAGGATCTCTAACACTCTATCACATCAGATAAATTTTATGGTGAGGACTCTTTGGTTATAATGCTCATTATTATATGTATTTATCAATTAGTGAAATCCCAGCATTGCCTTCACTGATAAAAGTGATATTTTCATTAGTTAGCGATCACATTTGTATTACATTTTGATATTACACACCTGGACACAGTGATGTTGAAAATGAAACCCTTTTTCATGATGTTCCTTTCTGAGCTCACTGTGGGTGTCAAAAATACAAGTCGTCAACTGCTCTATTACGTCAATGAAGAAGATACGTCGTACTAGAAGTCATGTATACGACATCACGCTATGGAAGGACTGCAACTAATATTCTTTAAATACACAAAATCATGACATCGGTTAAGTGTAAATGATGGAATCTTGCGCAGTGATGGTTGAATACCATACATATTGTTATTTTGAAACATGGAAAGGTCTCGCTCAGTATTTATGGTATTCAACCTTCAGTGCAATAGCCCTGATTTTAACATCATAGTCTTGTGTGTTTCAAGCAGTTTTGAGTGATGTCTTGTATGATGTCATGCCTTCTTACAGAAAAGTAACAATTAAAATTTGTATTATTCTCTTGAGCTCATATTGGAACTTTACATAAATAATAAATACGTGTACAGTCCATTACTTACAAATGTGGGTGGGAACATGTGACAATTTTGTATAGGGGTTATGCCCATTTTGCCTTTAAGGCAATTGATTTGCCCAGTACCTTGACAGCTGCTGTGAGTCTTCGGTTTTTTTTTTTGAGATAGCACCACGTCTCATACACCTTCTTGCAACTACATAACTTTTCATTCCACTCCCACTGAAAGCAATTTTGATGTTATGACATCAGAGATTGACAGTTTGAAAAGATGTACAAGGGGATAATTTATAAAGGCCTCTCGAACTGTGCCGGGTGTAACATCCATGACAACATGTTGTGAAGAGATACGTCACCATGATAAATGTGATTGAAACAGCATTGTAGAACAGTCCCTGATGGAGGTGTTCATCTATTCTGCAGGAAAAATGTGTTGTCGAATTCTAAGAGAATGTAAACAGCAATTCTTACACTAAACAAGTCTTATCATATGTGATCATTACAGACTTGGGGCTCTGCCCCTTGACGACCATAATCTGAATGATCATGTGATTTAAGTTATTTAAGTGAAGTTGGATCATGGAGACGACAAGAAGCAAGGGAATTATGCTAGAATGACATCAATAGCATTTGAATTGTATGTGATACATGTACCACCCGAAACATTGGCCTTATTAAACACTGATTCCAATACACATGGGAAAAAGTCCCATGATAGTTTTGTGATAGTTTTATGATAGTTTTTAATTTATCATAATTAATATGCAAAGAGGGCATCTCTCTCAAATTATTGTGCTTAACATGTATGCCTGAGCTCAATACATGCAGCACTTTTTAAGATACCATTATTAACAAGCTAAAGATAAAGTTAATCTTTTTGAGGGTCTTTCCAGCTGATGTTGGATTCTGATCAACGAAGAGTCCTCCTAAATCTGGTGACAGGTCTGCCGGTATTGGTCAATATATATAAACAACTGTTACAGGAATACAGTTTCTTTTTCTCACGTAAATAGTCCATCTAATAAACATATTCATATCCTTACTTTAAAAAACAAATGTAATTAATTTTTTTTACGCCGTACTTGTGTTGGTTCCCAAAATTAGAGGAAAAATTAGGCAGCCAGTCGCGTTAAATGGAAGGCTTGCATACTAAAGGGCACAACTCTTTGGTATCCCTTGGACTGATGATTTTTCTGTGCATGGGCTGTATCCTTGGGATACCAGCAGAAGTGTGACATTTTAGTGACCCTGAAGATTGTACTGCAGCATCAACAGCGCGAGGTCAGAGTGAGTAGATCAAATATGTCATAAATTAAACCTTTCCACACAACATGTTTGACACTGCGTAGCAAAAGACTTGACGTAAAAGTCTTAATTCACTGCAGTAACATCTATTGGGAGGTGAAAATATGCTGGTATCCCATTCTTCTGTACACCTCGGTTCAAACTAAAAACCTCATGAAATGTTATACTGATTTTGTTGGAAGATCACATAAGCACAAGAGCACCATTAACAAAATCCATCCTTTATTTTCATATAATTAGTATTAATCACTTGAATCGGATCCATTGCCATCACTTTGTGCATATTCAGATATAAGGGAGCGTAGTGCACTGCTCTGCTGCTCTTTCTTATCAGATATGTCCTCTTTACCAGACTGATGCGACCAAGCATCTTTGGTCTGTTTTACATCCAGTTTCTCATCAGTTCTGTCTTTTGTAATGGAAGAGTCTGTCACAGAGGGCTGAGCAGACGATTTTTGTCGTCTTTCAGTGAAAGGTCTTGGTATCTGATTGCTGATCACAATTCCTAGCTTTTTTTTCTGCTCTTCAATTTTATCTTCAGGTGATATTTTACTGTTGTGTATAGATTGAATGGGTAAAGTCCTAGCCTGTGATGTTCCAAAAGTCCCAGTTTGCACAGTTCCACGTTCACCAAACAATGGCCTGCTCTCTATTTTTCTTCTTTTCTGTCTCTGTCTCTCATCAAAAGCTGCAAAGGTACAAGTCACAAACTCCATATATAACAGATTAATTTGTTATTCTGTGAAGACATTTACTTCAAGAAAACTAATGATTAACAATGAAAAAAAAAATCACATGAAACTGCTCATTATGGTACCTGGAACAATCATGTCAAACAATATATACCACAAACACGAATATTCTTACACACAAGTTTTGTTTTTGACTACTTCATATTAACATTATCTGAAGGTCACACTGCAAATGCCTTTCAAGAAAAAAAATTAATTTCCCAGACTTCGAAGTATAAAGAATTTCACGTTTTAACAATATTACAGATAATTTTTTAACTAAAGTCAAATGACTAAATTCCCCAATAACACAGTCATGAAACATGGAATGATGTCAGAAAACTCAACACTGTCTCAGCCTTTGTTTACGATAATACTTTACCTGCTTGCTTATATGCATTCTCTTTATCTGAGGTATGCACATAATGATTCTAATGGACGTCAGAAACAATTTTATTGGAAAATTCTCTATACAGGTGCATATAAGGACATCAGTGAGATTGAGGCTAAACAAACCCACGTGCATTGCACAGGGTCCAAAGATCAAGCTTATCTAGTGGTGACAGTGATATTATGCAAACATAGGAGTTTCCTTTCAAACTTTTCAAAATAGACACATCTAATTTCAAAGCTTTCCATCTTGATTGTATCTGTTTGCCACCTATTCACTTTTACTCAGAACACGAAAATGTTTCTATATTAACCAGAGCTGACTTGGATAACTTACACTCTGTTGTCCTGTACTTAAGCAGCCCAGCTAATTGGATGTCCTCTTCCGTCTCCTCTACCAAGGTTATATCCAGTGATGACTTCTGAAGCAAGTTGTTATCACTGGCTTGTTTTGCTTGAATAGCCTTCTTTTCGGACTGCAAACCATAAAGACATAGGAAAGATGACCATAACCTGATTGGATCTGTATCTCAGCATTACAAGTGGCATATAAACTCAGTGAAAGTAGGTTATGATCATCTGCGCTGACCACACTAATGTATTCAGAAATAAACATTCCGTGATTTTACGAGAGAGGCACCTGGGAACATCTAGTGAATCGACATCTGTAACTTCATTGAATCTCTATGCTAGCAAGCCAAACATGAACTTTGAGCCAAAGTTAGTGGGTCAAATGTCAGAAAACTATTGCCCGAGGACAATGTTGGCAGAGAGTTGAGACAAAACACTTCACATGCAAGCAAACCTACCCTAAACTTATTCCTCGCCAGCTTGTTGAGCAGGTAATCATCCTTCCATTGCCCCCTTTGGCCCTCCAGCTGTCCAAGGCTGGGACGAGCTAATTTGCTTTTCTGCTGATCATCAGTTCCATGCTCCAGCTTGTACATGGCATCAGTGGCCAGTTTTTTCTGGGTAACTTTGTCTGAAATGATAACACAATGTGAAGAATTGATAGTAGTGATGCATGTACCCATATTATGAACAGTTAGCTTATTCAAATAAAGCTCTTTCTAGTTTGACTTCACCTTTATATCTGAAATGAAACACTCGACATGGGACCATAATAATGCCACCCTCCACCACCTTTTGGTACCCTGCCTGACAGGCTTAAAACATGAATAAAGATGGGAAATAAATATAACTAAGACTTCTTTCAATGTACATATAGTTAAGAACACTATCACTGAAACTGAATCTACCAAAAAATGGCACAAAATTTCTGCTGTTTCATTATGCTCTCCTTTTTGTGTTCCTCTTAGTTTGATATGATGAGTGATGATTGAAACTTATTCTGGGTAACATACTACACTTTATACACTTCAAGGTACCATTCGCATTTTGGTTATGATATTATCACCCACCCTCTGTGACAATCTGTTCGTTTTGATGAGGGTCCCATCGCTGCTCTTTTCTTCTGGCTCCACACACAACAACATAGTCATGGTTCTAAAATACCAAAGAAACAATTGCAAAGAATTTGGAAAAAGAGAAGATATGCACAAATAAAAAATTCAAGAACAACACACAATACCTCATTTGGCTGAGAAAACAGAAAACCTACCTGTACCTTCATTCTTGTTCTCTTTCCCCCTAGTAATAGAAGGTTACATAATTTCACTTCACTCTCAAATTACATTAAAGTAGCACCTTATTTAAAGAGAACGAATGTATAAGCATGAGTAGAAAGACTATTAAAAATTGTGTCTGAAATTACCTTTACTTATTTATTAGACTTTCTTCAGTGAATTGAACAAAGTCAAGTGTGTGGATTGTAAGGTGGGCTTTATACGCACTGCTGATAATGTTCCAAATCTGCTTTTCTCTTTTTCTAACTCTGGTATTTTGTTAGATTTGCTTTTATTGCATGAGTTAAGTTTACACAAATTTTATTCAGAGGTGAACATAATGCTTTAGTTGTGTGACACTGTTGGTGACACCATCAATATGGTCCATAAAAGCCCATCATGCAAATACCTGACCATTTAATTCAATGAAATAAACTATGTGAAAGTATTTTCAGATACAGTTCTGAATGTTTTTCTACTGATGCTGTTTAATACTTGTATCATATTTACCTTGGGGTCAGTTTGTATTTCGAAATGGTTGTCACAAAGATGACACTTCATGCGGAATTTGTAAATGGGTGTGCTGTAATAATTTCCCACTTTTTTCTTCTCGGCATTGTACCTCACTCCCATCCCAACCGGGTTGTTACAACCATCACACCAGATGTTGTACGGCAACTCAAACCTTGGTAAAGAAAGAGAGCAGATCACAATGCCGTAACAAGCAATAAACATTTTTGTCACTGATGTGGGATATTAATGATTGTCAAACAGGCCCATTACCTGTTCCTTCATCCACATGCTCACGCAGAACGCGTGTGTATATGGAGTCCCAAAGGTCAGAATCAGGGCATGGTACACAGTTACAAGGATTGAGTGATACAGTCACAAATGATGTCATTACAACAAGCCAAATGACAGTGTCAATGAGGGGGATTAGCCTTGAAATTATCATTAAACTGGTATATGCTTTAAATTTTGAGTTACCTACATGTAGGATCAACGAAACATTGTCATTATTGGTTTTAATCCATCAGATATGGTCTGAATGATTCAATGGCCTGCTGGTGTCCATGTTTTTTCAAAGGCCTGCATCTTATTGGAATTGCTCTCATATTGGCCTAGTCTGAATGTTGCAGTACTTTAGCGTCTAAATTTCTGTGATCCCTTCACCATATCAAATTGATCCTTTTTCTAATATATCAACACATGAAAAGTGAACTGAATGCTACTATACAAGAGATATGATGAGCTTAGACTTAGGCCTGGAGTTGCAGAGCCCACGGAGGGGAGATCTGTTACTAGATATTTGATTCTTCAAATATATCTTAACAGGAAAGAGTTTATTAAACTTAAGTATTTCATTTTTTGGTAAAGGAATTACACATGGAAAGTCTGGGGATGACCTCTAAGAAACATCATTTTGTAAACAGAATCAAAACATAAAAAGTTTTCAATGTGACATTAACAAATTTCTGATCTCAAACAATATACACGAAAACAGTTTCTAGGAGGAGAAACAACAATAAAACAACTGGCGATATGGTAGTCCACAAATGTTGCTTGTATTATTATGCTTTATGTGTATGCAAAACAGGAATTCAAGACACACACCACTTTTAAAGATACCAGCCTGAGCATTTGTTTAACAGTTTTTCTGGAAGATGATACCCATGACCTGACATAAGCTGAACCTGTAAAAGTATGACAACTTACTACTTGTTTTTCTACATAAAAAGATATGAGGATTATTTCCACTACTGTTGTAAATGCATGATATCATAATGTCTTTTACCTGATAATCAAGATGCCTTGGCTCAGTTTACGAGCTCGATCTCTGAGGGGATGCTGGCCAACTCTTTTGTTCACGGAACCCTGTTTTGCTGGATCCCAGTCAGGGGGATAATACTTATTCACTGCCTTCCTCTCAGCCTATGAGGTAATCAAAACCAAAATTACATGAACTGAATTTAAACTGAAACAATATTTAATTGATGATGTCTGATTTGGTCATAAATGTTAATGTTAACTGATAAACAGGAAGGATGTGGGCCAAGTGAAGCTTTAATTTTAGTGCAGTATTATTCAGGAGAGTGAGCACAAGAAGTACTTGACATTTTCAGATGAAAACCTAAATAACTCGTAAATTAACCAAAGTAACTAACACATACTTACAATATCATCACCACAACTTACTCCTGAAAATCGATTTTCAGTTTCTGAGAGTGCATTTTACACTTCTATGAATCCCTGTTAAGGTTTCATGTCTCTGGAGCTGAATCAATTAAAGAACTAGGGACTTGTTACATCTATTTCTATTATCAACTCTTTCTTAATTTAGTTATATCTGTGAGTTAACATTTATACTTCTCTCGACTTCCAAGAGTAACCAAATTCTATGACACAAAAGCACTGGCCCTTCATTCATGGCCATCTAATTTTTTGAATTTGTTCATCTGATTTGTATAAGTTGAATTTTTCAACCTGTTGTTGATGGCAGTCAGGTTACTGGGTGGTGGAAACCAGAATGGTCAGAGCAAATCCCTGCCCTTTGCTAACCTAAAGCTATAGTCAAAGGAGCAAGTGCTAGGTTCAAAAAGGCACCAGGCCATCCTTTAAAAAATGTTTGTTGCTCCTAATACAAGCCCATCACAAAAAATAGTGAAAGGTCAGTAGGGAAATATTTGTTTCACTCTTGCTAATGAATTAGACAACAACAGGTTCTAAGGAAATTAACATGGAAGAACAATGATACAAAACTGTTCATCTAGATACATATTTATTAATTTTATTAGTGTTGTACAGCAGTCCAGAATATTTTACTTATAGGATGGCAGCCAGCATTATGGTGCAAGGAAATTGGGCAGAGCCTGGAATAAAACCACAACACAGGTTGCTGGCAGACCTTCCCACATATGACTGGAAAGCTTGAATAAGCCTAATCGGCATTGGAGCCGTTTTGTGAGATTAATGCTGTTTGGGTGAGACATAGTTTTCTATTTCATTTCTGGTAGTCCAATTCCACGATCTTTTTTCATTCAATATTTCTTCATTAGTTTTCTGGGCTTTGCTCACACAAAGTGAAAAGGGTTCACTGAATCGTGTCTGTCAGATGTGTACTCTAAAGCACCCACTCAAGTCTAGTCCCCAAAACAGTAATCTTGCGAGATGGCTCTAATGCCAATTCAGCTTACTGAACTCACAGGGATCGCACTGGCTTGACGTTAATGAGTCACTGAGTTGCACTAGCATGCTAACCATTCGACTATGGAGTCCAGTGGTCAAGGTACATAAGGATTTTTTAAAGTCTGCCTCAATGTGACTGTCATTAGGTCCTGAAAGGTCCCCTGTCAGACTAGGGCTGACTGACACAGTCGCACAAGCATCTAGTCAGTGATGCCTGTGCGACTGTGTCAGTCAGCCCTAGCTTCACTAAAAATGGCAGACAGCTGTTATAACTTATAGACGCACAGTATCTAGTGCGACGCCGTGCAAATCTGTCACTTCTCCCAGAAAAGTAAATGGAACGTCTTATGGCTCCACCGCTACAACCAAATACTGGAGAGAATGTAAAATAGCATACAGCTATCATACAGGCCGTAAGACGTTATCAATCACCTAATTTTCGTCACGTCAGCAATGTGGTCTACGGCATTATTTCCTTTCAAAATGAACGTCAAAACATGAAATTCACTACATTTTGTCCAGTTTAACTCCCTTTAACACATCGCTTCTTGGCAACTTACCATCTTCAGAAAATAAACTCAGTTTCCAATGCTAAATAAATTTTAATGCGCCCTCTACCTTCGAACGACACACAAACACAGAACTAAATTAATCCAGCCAGACGCAGCCTCGTAGCTAAGCCTTTCATATTCTCGAACATCATGTGAAAATTTAGTGAAATGTCAGTGGAAATAAATGGTTATATTTTAGTTTTTCCACCGATAGCTGTAGTTCATATATTTTAGAATTTTACCAAGAATTTACAAATGTTAGCCGTGCACTCGAATATTTTGAGAGGAATGTCCTTGAACTGACTTTGACCTTTCAAGGTCACCCTGTCTTGGTACAGGAGGTGTCGTAGAGAAGACGAAAACAGGATGAGATTGTCACTTTAAAAGTCCAATTATCAAAGTACACCCTCTGGAGCAGGATTTCAAGGTTTGCTATTTTTAATGGGCATGCGTAAAATGTGAAAGCATAGGTTGTCAGTTTTATTTAATTGCGAAGTTATTGTACAGAAGTCTAGAGACCATGCATTTCTGCACAACGCTGACTTTCAATCTTCATCTACATCATTACATCTCTCGGCTCGTATGAAATCAGTGGTGAGATGTAAACAACTGATTGTTACCCATTTGGAGCGTTTACATACAAATTTACCAGGATGTGTGAGACAGTTGTGAAAATAAAAACTAAAATGAAAAGAAAAATAAGGCACACCCTGCAGATAGTAAATTTTAAAGATTGACTTGTAAATTGTAGTGTACAGTGTGTGACTGCGAAAAAGTTGAACTAGAGTTGGTCAGATGTATCATACAGTAGCAAACTGTTGTGTGATGGAAGGATAATTTGCGTGAATGAAATTCCAGTGACTATACTCTTGAGTGTTTGGCAAATCTTGAGCTGTGTACCCAGACCTTGGCATCTATCGGCTGTTTCTGTGTTTCATTGTCACTAATATCTGTGAATGAGCCATTGCATAAATAACAAACCTCCCTTAACATTAGAATTTCTATGTTAACTTTTTAATTTGTACATTAGCATCATAATTTATATGTTTACATGCAGTTGCAAAACATCTGAAATGCTGAATAATTAATTCTATGCAAATGTTCATGTGAATACAAGTTTTTGCATAAGTTGAAGTGGGAATGTAATGAGAGTGTTTGATGTACAAAGAATACATGGGTACTGGACTTGAAATTCTTGATGCACTGTAACCTGGTCATTATGTTGGAGTTTTATTTGCAAAGTAGTTAATAACAGTGACATGTGACGGAATAGACTACAGGTACACCAGGATCCTGTGTCACAAAATGCAAACCTTTAGTTTTCATTACAAAACAAACTGTATGAAACTGGCTGTTCAAAGTTGGTCGAATTGTGCTATCACAGCATAAAATCTGCAATAGTTGTATTAATTTCATATAACAAAGAGTTTCATTTAAAATACAGTTTTAGGCCAAAGCCTGATGTCACTTGCTGAAATATATCCTGGGGTTAAAGATTCAAAAAGACAATGGGCAAACAGCATTGTATTCATTTTAAACAAGAAAACTGTAAAATTCCTATGTGAATGGGTTTTCCTACAGAAAATTTATTGTGAAAAGCAAAATTCTTAAAGTAATCCACATTAAGTGCCAAAGGTAAAATTTTACTACATTTCGTCTGACATCTGGAAATGTGCCATTGATTGAAGGACTCCTCAAAATCTTGTAGAGTACATGTACCATTGAACAGAAAAATAACTTGTTGGTTATACACATTTCATTGATTATTATGTGTATCACTATGATATGCATCCATGATGAGCTATAAATCATTGATGTACCATTTAATAGTTGCTGTTTCAAAATCAGATGAGCAGGGCTTTTGAATGGAAGTCTGTGTTGGTGTGTGATTCATAATTAGTATGTCTACATCAATTTTTTGCTGAGGGCTATACATGTAGGATAAAGGCAAGGTGAAGTAGGCTGCCCTTTGCTAGTTGACCTTTCATGAAAAGGAGCACATCGCTCACTCACATGTGCAGGATGTCTGCATGGTGAAACATGGACTGGCTGAGAATTAGGTCACTGGATATTTGAGTAGAGTTGCATTGTAGTGCTGTGCATAGTTGTAAAATGTGAATGTTGTAACCGAGCTGGTTGTTGGTGTTTCTTGACCACCAGTTATCTAATCTTTGGGGAGGCTAGCTTGGTAGGACCAACAGAAAAGGAACACAACACAGAAGTGGAGGCATCTTTTTATATTCTTGGGATCCTGTACTGACTGGAGACATAATACCATAACTCTATAAGTGAAACTCCTAATGACTCTGCCTTCAAGACACTAACTACAAGACTGACTGCAAGACTGACTACAAGACTGACCGAAAGCACACATTAGGGCAGGGCTTTTACAGCCCCAGTGAGGACCTTGCAGAAGACAATTAATTGCCCAGCTGTGAGAGTTCCAATGAACACAATGCTAACTAGGATTTGTGTTTTTATAACATCCAAAACACTGCATTTACAGAGACTATAGTGCATACATCTAACAATTTTTAACCACCACTAAATTGTCCAGGAAACTAACTACAGCCTAACTATAATACTCTCTCTAGCAAAATTTGGTCCCCAAATGTCAGAATAATCTCCATAAAGTGAACTATCCTAGCTGAATGACCCAAGTGAAATGTGAATACAAAGTTGAAGAACATACGAACATTTTACCATATAAACTAAATAACTTAGTGTCTCGACTGTTATCCAACAGGAAAAAAACATTGCACTGTCATAAACAAGTTTACAGTTATATATACCATTAATCTCATAATTTCATAAGTTCATATCTCCAACTCTTACTTGATCTCGATGGATCTGCATGTATCATCATAATTTCTCATATTTTCTTATATCATTTCTATCGTAAGTCAATAATTGGTTATCATTAAAACTCATGGTGACAGTTGGGCAACTCAGCTTTCACAGATTATCAATTCTACTATTATATTTGTATTTGCACGTACGTGTAGGTAACCTGTATCATGAGAACAAATGTTATAATTAAAACACAAGGTAGTAAGCAAATAACAAACGTTCTAGTACACATATAGTGAGGATGATAATAAAGCACAGGGCAGTGGTCATACTTAGCAAATACCAGTATATCACATGTTATTATTTCATTTCATATTTCACATGTAATCTATTTAACTCTCTTCATTTCATAACTCACTATGACATATATATCACATACCTTGATACATTTCAGTATAGCCCATAAAAAACTTATACTTATGTGACCCATAAATCTCTTTACATTTCCTTTTCACACTTTATTATATTATCTTTGCAACAATTATCTACGACATCTACATGTGCATGTGCACATAGGATATTAAGTATTCCACCTTATTAGAATAAGCGACAAAGTAGTTTCCGTTCAAATATTTGAAAAGGTTCATCATAAAATCTTTGATCAAGATGGTTCTTGTGCCGTACTTTTCTCATGGACAGATCCATTTTAACATTTAAATGGTCATCTCACAGGTGGTTTGACCTTCACACAGTGTCCACACATCTGGCGTCCATGACTTCCAAGGCAGTGGGTATGTGATCTTCTGGTCCAAGTATACACACATGGCTTTATGGCTTGTCAAAGGACTCAGGATCACAGGGACACTGGCACTGACAATTACATAACACACAGAAGGGGCAGCTAAATGAACAGTCATTGGCCAAGGACAAGCCATTAATTGGCTGTAAACTGTCTTCAACCAGCCCATCCTGCACAGGATGTTCAGATTAGTGTTCAGATTCAGTGTCACTTGATTAGCTTCCATGAAAATTAATCCTAGTATCATAGCATAGTTTCTCCAAAACACAAAACTTTTGTTCTAGTTTTAGCCTGTTGATCTGGATTATTATTATATCCATCTTCACTTGCTCAGTGTCAACACCAACAATATATGTAAATGTCAATACCTCTGTTCTATTTTGTTTTCAGTGGTTATTGGTCCTATAAAGTTTAATTAAATGCCACCTAGGGAAGACACCAAATCCACCTGCACACACTCTGAACAGTTTTCTCTGTTACTACAACACAAATGGTTTGCCTACCCAATGCTTCTGTGGCCTGAAACTCTGAGGACTGGAACCAGGGAAGTGTCTTTGCCTTCTTTGCTAGGGTCGTTGCCAGGACTGTGGAAGGTACCATTCTTGGCATCGGACTTTGCTGGATGGCCATATTCCGCAAGACCATGCTTTCTTAGGCATGTTGTGATGTCCTCAGGCTGATTTGGTTGCATTTACAGGACTGTCATCTCATCAAGTCTTTTCTCCAAGCCAACAATTCAGCTGCAGTTGGGCATCCTCTTGTACCTGAAGGGCTTTGGTCTGTTGATACTGATCTCGCCATGACTCCACTTTCCTGCCTGGATTCTAGCTCGGGTCCTGTCACCAGTTGTAACGGAGCTGGTTGTTGGTGTTAATTGACCACCAGTTATCTAAGCTTTGGGGAGGCTAGCTTGATAGGACCGACAGAAAAGGAACACAGCACAGAAGTGGAGACATCTTTTTATGTTCTTGGCATCCTGTACTGACAGGAGACATAATACCATAACTCTGTAACTGTAACTCCTGATGACTCTGCCTTCAAGACTCTAACTACAAGACTGACCGAAAGCACACATTTGGGCAGGGCTTTTATAGCCCCAGTGAGGACCTCACAGAAGACAGTTAATTGGCCAGCTGTTAGAGTCCCAATCAGCACAAGTGAACTAGGATTTGTGTTTTTATAACATCCAAAACATGGCATTTACAGAGACTATAATGCATACATCTAACAATTTTTAACCACTACTAAATTATCCAGGTATACTCTACAAGCATGTTAAATATGAAAATCTACTATATCTACTTTTCTAACTACATACCATTAATCCCCAAGAAACAACTCAGTCATATTTAATTCTATTTTAAATCTATCATAATTTCCAGGCTATTTACCAAGCTATAATATAACAGTGACCATGTTAAAGTACCTGATAGTAGGAACACACTCATATGCAACCTCCCTACCTAATATTATAAACTAATTATGAATTTTATCCTTAAAGTTGTGAAACGTAACACACCGATCTAGCAAAAGGGAGCGAAACGACAACATCCTAACTACAAACTACTTCAATCAGATGTGGAGGTTAAGCTGAAGATATATGTAACACATCATAGTTATGTTGATGATCTTTTAACAGTGCTGTGAACAGATGTCAGGTGATGGTATTATTGCTGAAATGTACTGAAAAAAAAAAAGAAACTTCAGAATCAGTCATTCGAAAATAAAAGAGAATATTGGAATGGAAAAACACTGAAAAGGGAAAGAGAATTAGAACAGCAGAGGTGTTATAATATCTATTTGAGGCGTTCTTTATATATACTTGACCAAATATTTATGTGTTTACCTAATGTAAACTAATCAACTTAAACCTGGGATAGAATGTCAGAGTAATGTTGTATCCCAGCTTGAACCTATGTCCAACAATCTTTTGGAAGCAATATCTATTCATTGATGGAAAGTGAACACAGCTATGACACTGTGACCTGACAAGAAAATTTAGGTGTACGTAACTTATGTGTGTAACATCTGTTTGGCCCATTTCAAACACCATTGTTTATGATTCAGACCAAATGGCATGTTAAGACACATTTTACAGTTATTATTTTCTGTTTCAGAACTTATCACCATGACTATCAAGCAGGTCCGAGTACTTACTCTCAATGCTGGAGAAAACAGAGAAACTACCTTGTACAGGCTAGAAAAAGGTGGTGTGTAATGAAAAGAAAGTGAATGCTTCAGTGTAATAATTTTTTTGGATCATTATACTTTGTCAGTGGATTAGCATCACATTTCAGCGGAACAACGTACCGATAAGTGCTAATTTGTGTAACTGCCATTTAAAAACTGGTGTTCACTTGGTCTTGTACTTGTTGTAATATCATAAGATAACCTGAGAAGCAGGTGGCCTTTAAAACGAACTTGTGCTTATTATTAACACAGACTAACTCCCTGGTTATCATGGACTTTTAAGGTCTGTGCAAATCAGAAGATTATATTATAGATCATTCTGTATTAACAGAAAACGAAAACCACTTTTGTTTTCTGAGAAGGTATGATTGCATGTCTAATCTTCCCACAGGCTGGACTCTTAGATTTGTACTAGGACCATCTCTCCATGCCAACACTGTAAGGATATTCTGTAATCATCCATTACATGGTGAAAAGTTTGTGCGGGCCAAGTACGATGAACTACACTGGCAGAGCACAACATCCATGAAAAGTGATCGCCATGATGTCTATGCCGAGGTTCGAATGGTCATGGCTGGAAACTTCAGCTACTATTTCACAATTGATAATAGGTTAGTGGGAACATCTTTCATACAAATATAGATGTATAGTTAAAAATGTAGATATGAAAGGGTTTGGATTAAATATTACCTTTCAAAACTGTCCAGGATATACCTTCTAATAGGTTTGTTAATGCATGAGTATTACCCAGAGGCTGGTTTTGACAATGTTCTGGTGAAAGTTGTTGTTATAGTCCTGTCTGTCCGTCTGTCTGTTAACAAAAAGTCTGTAGAATCAGGGATTAGTTTATATTTATATTGACTTGTAACCATCATATGACCAAAACAACTGAGCCAAGGAAAAGAAAAAAAATTAAAATTCATACACTGGTGGTTTACACATACCTAATTTAATTGTAGCACATATAAGGGCAGATGACCATTGTCCTACTTTCTCTTAAGCCATAAGTTCATATTTGGCCTTTTAGCTCCTCCGAACACATTGTCTCTAAAACTATTTGTTAAGCAACAGTATATGCAGTTTTTTTGTTTGGAGTTTCTTACTGTGTTGAGACACGGACCCGAGAGTCTTTGTTACATGTAGCTTCATGTTCAAGATGCCTGAACTCTGCCGCCCATAAAATGGACTGTCATTATATGAGATATTTCTTGAGAATGGCCTTAGTGGACAATGAATCATTATTGTTTCATTATTGTTTCTTTGTTGTGATATATTTTGCAGTGCTGAAAAGTCGTCCGCAAACGGAATGGGTTATTTCTTGGTTGACCCAACTCTTCATGTCGGCGCCATTGATAATGAAACCGAAATCACCCTAGACTGTTTACAGTGTCAGACAGTGCTTGCTAAGAACATGGGGCCATTTGATGAATGGGAGGGACGACTACAAGTTGCCAAGGAAACAGGGTACAACATGATTCACTTCACTCCAATCCAAGAACTAGGTGTTTCAAATTCAGCCTACTCACTGAAGAACCAGAATCGACTCAACCCTGTGTTCCAGGAAAGAGATAAGTCCATTGATTTTGGCAATATTGAAGAACTAGTCAAGAAGATGAAAGCTGAGTGGGAGGTACTATCATTGACAGACTTGGTGTACAACCACACGGCAATAAACAGCGACTGGCTGTGGGAGCACCCAGAGTGTGCCTATAATCTCCAGAATTCACCTCACCTGAGACCTGCTTATGTTGTGGACATGGTGTTCTACCACTTCAATGAGGAGGTGTCTGCAGGCAAATGGGCTGTCAAAGGAGTACCAGCAAGCATTAAGGAGGAATCACATCTAGCTGTAAGTGCAAACAGGAAGTCATCACAACTGTCAACTGTTGCATAAGAGAACTTGTGTAGATTTATGTCTCATAAAATTAGGCTGTCCAAGACATGCAGTTTTAAATATAAACAACTTTTGGTATATTAGTAGCTGGTGCATATCGGTATGTAAATTCATGGCCTTGTCCCAATATCCAACAATGCTTTCAGACCAGAAATTGTTGACATAAGTACAACCAATATCAAAAAGTTCTGAATATGATGAACAGATTAAACCTTTCTGGTGTCCAGTTTTGTTACAAGTTCTTTTCAGAAAGTACTATAGTGAGGAGAACTGAAGTAACAATTCATTGAAATGAATTTAACATTTAAAATGTCATTTTTTTTTCTCCTCCTCGTGAAGGAATATTTTGTTGTTTGGGCTGCATTTCTAGACCTGCCAGTTTGTGAGAGGTAAATGATTCAAATAAAACTATTAAGTGACATACTGTCACTTTGATTGTTTTCACAGTGTTAGAGGTGTGATCGCTTCAGTTTTGTTATTGTGGTGCATTCGATCTTCACGTGCCCTACTCCTGCTTGATACTCAGCTGCCATCTTGTATAATCATTCATCGTTGAAGGCAGTGTGTGACTGCCATACTCAATAAATATTGCTTCTCTGGCTGAATATAGATCAATAGCTGGTGAACAGTAATGGATTTGGATAAATCCTTTTGGGGGTTTTGCCGAGTAGCTAGACCCGATCTCAGATCAGCCGATTGGATATCAGACCCTGCGGTGTTCAGGCCAACCCTACCGTGAGGTCTGGCGACTTTTCAAGGAGATAGAACGAAGATGTCATATTGTAGAATGGTACAGATCCATACCCTGTGGGATATGGATCTGTACCATCCATACCCCATAGGGTATCTGCTATAAACAATACAGATATGAAAGTAAGTTTAGGTTTAAAATTATTTTAAACTCCTCAGAAGTCAGAAGTCAGCTATAGCAAAATTGGGCACTGTGTAATGTATCATATTTCATTGTTGAAGTAATACTTCAACATTATGTACGGCATGCCAAGAGAAAATCTGTAAAGCTCAGCATATCTTATCACATGATTTTTATGAGATTTATTTCGGTCATCTGAGGTGAAACGAGGTGTCCACAGTGTCTGGCTGCATGCAGCAGGAATCTGTAACTGTTCTGTGTATAGACTACCATGCCTCACCTGAAGCATATTTTGTATTAAAAGTACAGAAACGATATGTTGGCTGGATATCAGTGAAATTCTCCCTAGCCCTTTCCTTAGGGGAGACATTCATATTTGTATGCTGCTTAAAATGTTAAAGAGTTAAACTATGCAAATTATGGTATATCAGTTAATTACATGTATATACAGACTTTGTTTTAGTGGAAAAAAAAAATCTTTTTCACAACTTCCTTTCATGGAACTGATTTTGTGTTTCTTGATGGTCATGTTGGTTCCCGTGAATGTGAAACAGAGAACCAAAGAGTTGTTGTTGCTAAGGTCAATATGGGTGAAATACCCAGCCTGCAGTCAGCAAATCAAATGTTTATCACTAATTAGTATTTGCTTTCCTCATAAAGCGATTCTCAAACCTCCTAGCTTGCAGAACAAACAGTTGATGGATAAAAGTGTGGAATTTTGATAGATTTACTTTAGTGTCTTCATCATTAACAAAGGCCAGGCAACAGAATTATCTACATGCAAGAATCCTGAGCATTCATCATAGAATATATTTCAGTACCTAGTTGAATCTTAAAACCATTCATAAATATTTCTTTTTATAGCTGTGGAGTAACATTCCTGGTGATGGAACGGACCTCTCCGACCCATAGCAGTTTGATCAGGTTGATTAGTTTCATTGAGGGTTTGTCAAAAGTTAATTTAATTTACGGAAGAACAGTTTGTATGAATAGAATGGAAGTCTTGATTGCTTATGTATTGCACATGTCTTTATGTTCCTTTTAACCTTCTCAGGCAATAGAGAAGATTTTGTTGGCAGAGGTTTTCCCAAAGTATTCTCTGGAAGAGTTCTATACAGTGAATATTGAGAAGACCCTGAAAGAGTTCTCAAAAGAAATTGAAGGTTTGCACTTTATATTAGATTGTAAATTGAATGGTGCTACATGTAGATCTGACAGCACATCCTATATATAAATATTTACAACCTATAAATATACATCCTTTTCAAGGAAAGGGTATTCAAGACACTTGTTTCACCAAATGTGTGTGTACATCTTCTGTTTTTATGCCTTGTGTTTGTTGGGACTTGCTAGAACCTGGGTGTGCAAGCATACCAGTATGCAGAAAAGGCAAGAGAAAGCATATAAAATGTCACAGTTGATTTAGGATGTAGGCCTCAGTTGTTTAGAAATAAGTAATTTGTTTTTTTTCATAAGTGTACAGTAAGCTGTAGAATGACCACTTTGTTTGTCAAGGTAAATTAGTAGTAGCTCGAAGCCTCAAATCATATTCATGGATTCTGTGTTTGATCCACTATCATAATATTCTACTCCGGCTGCATACATAACGGTGAAAAAGCTTGTTGGGCATTTAATTAACTGGAAAATACAGTAGTTTCATATTTGTATATTTCTGCTCTTATTTTTCAGTTCCCTCTGAGATTGATACTGAAAATGCCATTGTTGTCTGTTACAGAAAATAAGTACATACAAAGTGTGCGAGGAGAACTAGAAATATTACAGGACCCAAAATACAGACGGAATGGCAGCACTGTAAATATGGAGATAGCCCTGAAACTCTACAACAAAGACAGGTTTGTATACTTTCTGTGTGTTTATGTTCTTGGCCAAGTTTACAAAGCATTCACAACTTGTGCTTAGCAGAACACCCATGGCAACATAGAGTGAAGAGTTATAAATGTATCGCTGCAACATCTTTGTAAGATGGACCACTGAACTTTTGCAATACTTTTTGATTGATGGGCTGCAATATCTGTTATTACTATTCTAAAACATTACTTCATGATTTACACTGTATATTCTGAACCATTACGTCCTGAGTTCTCTTCTCAAGTATGATTTCATAGTTTATAATTTGAATCATAGCTTATTATTCTAAAGGATTCACTGCTGTTCATGATGGATTATTTTATAATTTCTTTTAAAGCATTTCTCCCTGTATTGCTTCATGAAGTTTGCTCTTAAGTGTTAGCACTTGATTCATTCATATGACATTCATCATTATTCAGTTAAATAAATAAATACTTTATGATTTAAAATAACATGTTTATGTACATGTCATTGATTTATAGAGTATATGTACTTGATTCATATTCTTCAGGATTTTTATATCTGTAAAAATGTTTTAGAGAAATATATCGAGAATCAGATGTGTTTTATAAACTGTTTACATCCTGGAGTCCATGTTGTGCCTTTGGATTCATACCTTAGACTTGTATTGTAGAGAAGCAATGTGTGCACTTTCTGATTTATATTCTTGACTATTCCTGACTCTAATGTGTCACTTTTGCACACCAAAAATCTTACTGAGATTGATTTCCTCCAGAACTTCCCTTTACTGAAGTGGCATTCAGTCATAATAGCTCATTCATTCCTGAATTTCCTCTGGTAAAGAATGTTGGCTTGAATAAGTGAGGTTCTTGCAAATATGCCACAGTCTCTCACAGATCAAAAAATTAAAAGATCGTGCAAAGTGGCTCCAGGTTTTATTTTTTTTTATTATGTCTGTTGCATGTAACTTTTGTAATATATATATATTTCTTATTGGAAATGACTATGAACCCATTCAGAATAAGTGTCTTTTGTGGATTGCATTCATATTGCATATATTAAAGGGTGGATTTCTCCTAAATAAAGAATTTACCATTGTAGCAGCAAGACGTCTGTCCAGGAAAGGTATATGATCTCTCTTAGTCACTGGCGGCTGTGGGTGTCTGCATTTCTTAACACATATTTTCTTCACCATTGTGCTGGTGTAAATTTCCGCGACAAATACTTTTCAGAATTGTGCCTTGTATTTGTAAACTGCATGGATTTTTATCTAGATTATTTATTTATTTGGTTATTCTCCTTTCCAATTTTCGACCGATTTATTTCCCTCTGTTTTTTATTATTAGTATTATTATGTCTTGACCTGTTGTTATTACAGCACAGGCCTCATACACTCTGTAATACCTGTGGTCATTTTCATGTGAACTTTTTGGCAGGCTTTCTTACTTATATAATTGTGATCATACCTTAACCCGTAATGCAGTATGTTTGCTTTTGTGATATGCCTTGACTTTTTGAAAGGAATGAACATGTTCTTCATGAAATGTCTGCTTCATACTTTGCTTAAGTTCAGTAGCCTCAAACTAACACATGTAGATCTGATTCAGATCAGTTAGTTTGTTCATGTTTCTACATATGGAAGTTCCGTTTTGGTTTGTCAAGTAAGTGGTTATTAAAAGTTTTGTAAAATTTCATGAACTATTTCCACAAGAACTACATGTATTTTCATCACAATAATGAAATGAATGAAAAAGCGTTAGGAAACTGTGGAAAAAATGAAAGTGATGTATTTATAGTGTTAAATTTTACCTGTGATCTTCATTTTCTTTTGTTATGGGGGTTATTGGAGGGATTTTACTATATTCGTATGTTATTTATTTGTAGATGTTTCTTTTATTTTGGATCATGAAATTTTGTCTAGTTTTGTCACAGCCACCTCACTCTCACATGTTGCTTTTTATCACCAGCATGAAGAAAGTAACAAACAGATCTGCAGTGTTGACTAATTTCTTTTCTTCCAGAGTCTTTACTCTGAAGTCCTTATAGCTATGTCATGATTCCTGCCCAGCTCCCTGTCTTCTTCTTTTTCTGAAATTTATGTCAAGAAATAATTTTGAAAGAAATGCTTAACACAGTTGAGAAATGTAAGACACACTTACGTGGAGACGTACAATCAGTGTAGAAATGCAACTACAATGTAAGCATGGCACATGTGGTGTAATATAGGTTTATCCAAATATAATTATGCTGTTGTGCAATCTTAATTAACTTTCAACTGTCAGTTTAGCATGAGTGAAATTTACATTTGTTATTTGTTATTGATATTTACAGTAATTAGACAAAGAAAACTTTAAGACATAGAGTATATTATTGTAACACAGCAAGACTAATGTTGGAACAGAGCATATGTGTGGTAAATTTGTTTACACATGTATAGCTGTACATGTATATGTATATATTGTTTTTGTAGGCCAGGAGCCATAGGAAGACAAGACCGAATCAAACAGTGTTGTGAAGATCTGAAGCAAAAGTTAATTGAGCTGAACAATGCCAAGAAACTTGAAATGGATGGGCATGTGAAAAGAGCAGTGGAAAATTTTGTTGCAAATGTACGATACAGATTCCTTGCTCAAGATGGCCCTCGTATCAAAGAAGTTACAAGAGAGACACCCCTCATGTATTTGTAAGTGTGTATACTGTACATAAACTTGGATTCAGTTGGTTCGATCTCTCGTGCAAACATTAAAATGTATGTATGTATATATGCTTGCGTTTTACGTCATACTCAATAATTTTTCATTCATATGATGATGAGGAGACCTTGGAGTGTTCTTGTAAGCTGTGTCTTCTTGTGGCAGTCCATGCTGCCAACTTTTGCTGCGACTGAAACATCATACTGGAGACACCAGACATGACACCCTACACAATCACAATATACTGCCACCAGGCTGACCAGTCTTGTTTTCTTGCTCTAACCTCTCAATATTCAGCACCAAGTGAGGCAGTAACAAGTACTGTTTCTAATGTCTCTGGTATATGAAACAATCCAGGATTAAGAAAATATTAAAATCATCATGAACATGCAGTAACGACCTTTTGTCACACGACATCACCAAGTGAAAAGTAACGTCTCTTTTGTGCTTTTTGGTAATGTCAGATTATCAGTGTGTAAAAAAATTAAGAAGTGTATTTTATGTTGTCAGTTATTTTGTCCAGCCAGCTAGTCATGTTGGGTCTGTGGATAAAGAGGAGACGATGATGAACAAGGAGGGCCAACTCATTATGGCCACTAATGGATGGGTTATGGGTGATGACCCACTAAGGAACTTTGCAGAAGTAGGTCAGTAAGATATGTGGGGTCAGCATTTAGAGATGTGACATAAAAATGATTTTTCAGAAGTAATGTGTCAAAGCATATCTCAGTTTTTTTCTGTTAGTTCAATTGTAATATTCAGTTATATTTGCTTCCATCTTTCCATGCTTTACAAAATCGTCAATACTCCAGATTTATGGATTAAATAGTGAAGCAATATTTGGCCCAGTTTTACTTGTTAAAGAGATTCTGAATGGATACTGATTTGCTGACAGTGCATGGAGCTTGCAACCTTGGTCATGCTTGAATAAATGTGCCTTGGTAAAAATTCAGCTTTATCCTATCATGGTCAGTCAGCAAGGATATTATGCCCCTAAAGTTAATACATGTAGATCATTTATTGCTCATTCATAGGTGAGACTTGTAATTAAATGAAGGTGTTGCTCTAATTTTCTTGTGCAGGCTCAAATATATACCTGAGGCGGGAGCTAATCAATTGGGGAGACAGTGTTAAGCTGCGTTATGGAAAGTCTCCTGAAGATTGCCCATATCTGTGGAATCACATGACCAAGTACACCCAAACAACAGCCAGGATATTTCATGGGGTTCGTCTGGACAACTGTCACAGTACGCCACTCCATGTGGCAGAGGTATGGAAGCTAATATGGTCACATTTATTTGGGCTGCAGTGATTGGTAAATGTGATACAGTATATTGTGTGTACAGAATAAAGAGTGTTGTAATTGTATCATTTCAGTACCATAAACAGTGCATTTGCTGTTAGGGTGTAGTAAACAATCGAAAAGAAACACAGATATATATATGAAATGCTGATCAGAATTGTTACTGGAAATGTATACATGAAGACAGCAGGTAGTAAATTGGTACATAAAAACAAATTGTGTTTATATTGTTACAGTATATGATGGATGTTGCTCGTCAAGTACGACCTGACCTCTATGTCATCGGGGAGCTCTTCACTGGAAGCGAACACCTAGACAACATGTTCATCAACAGGCTGGGAATAAATTCACTGATAAGAGGTAAGCCTGCACCACTATTTATACCTCATTCGACTAAGTTGATTTCCTTACCACTGATGAATAGGACCTGACCAATCAGGTCACGTGTTCAAATACCACTGTTTGCCAGTTTAACTGCGGCTCTAAATCAGGGTGATGGTTTACTCCCCACATAAACCTGTCCATCACCTCATAATTAAAAGAGTTTTTGTATATGACATTAAACACCAGTCAGATAAATAAATTAGTTTCTTTATGAAGTGGTTTCCAATCCCTGTCCTTTGTCAGAGGCAATGAGTGCCTGGGATGCTCATGAAGAGGGACGTCTGGTGTACCGTTATGGCGGCAGTCCTGTGGGAGCCTTCATACAGCCTCAAGTACAGCCTCTCAGCCCCACTGTGGCACATGCCATGTTCTTTGATCAGACCCATGACAACAAGTGCCCCATAGAGGTGAGAAACAAGGGCTCCTACAGTAGTACATTAGAGTAACTATGAAGAGATACTAAGAGAGTGGTACATAATCAAAAATATTACTTTTTGCATAGTTCAATAAATGATTGCAATGATGAACAGAAATATGCCAAAAGAATTTGAAAGTTTCCTGAATGACCTTTCATCCCACTTGTTGCCTGTTTCAGGTGAGGTCTGTGTATGACATCTTTCCGACAGCAGCTCTTGTGTCCATGGCATTCTGTGCCTCAGGCAGTAACCGTGGATATGATGAATTGGTCCCGCATCATGTAAGTTCTTCTTGGTCACTTCATGTCAGTTAGGCTTTCATTAGTATCATTGGCATGTACCTTGGAGATCTAAAGTGAATATTGTCTTTGAATACTGTGATGCATTTCTTCTGTTGTTAGACCGTTGTTTACATGTACATGTGCTACTGTGTTCAGTTTTTTAATCATCAGTTTTTAGTTCTATTTTTCACATCTCAGTGCCAGCTTTTGGTCACTGGGTATTGTCATAAGATGTGGTATTCTTTCAAAAGGCACTTGTCATAATCACAGAGTTGTGTACTGTGAAACCAAGAGCAGAAGTCATAATCAATAAAAACCAGTAGCACACCACTTTTTTTTTCTTCAGTTGTGGCATAGTCATAACTGAATTAGATTAAGGATTGAGGAACTAGCTACATGTATCTTTTAAAGCATAAGAGTCAACCTTACAGGTTGAAAGTATGACCCTGTTGTAGAATTTTATGTGGATCGTTTGTCTTGAACTCCTTGTTGGAGCCTGGAGATTGTTCTTTGTGAATTAACAGGGCATATTATTTGTTTGTAGATCCATGTTGTTTCAGAGGAGAGGGTGTATCCCTCCTGGTCTGACAATGAGAGTGATGAGGGTCATGTTACATTGACCTCTGGAATCATTGCTGGCAAGAGAGTTCTCAACAAATTGCATTACAGGCTGGGAACAGAGGGTTTCAATCAGGTAAGACTGAACTGTGGTTGTTTATGTAGGAGTATCATAATTTAGCAACAGTTTTCTTGTGTGTAAAGAACGTTCAGATCAGATGATGTACATAAACATAATTTAACTTTCTCTCCAGAACGGAAATTAACCAGATGTATTGGCAGGAATTGTCAACATTGGATTTCAGACAGAAAGCCCTCTCAAAATTCTGGCATGCTAAAACTTTCAGATTACAAAATGGATGTATATCTGTGTATGGTATTATGTTTATGTTTATATTATATTTGTATTTCAGGTGTTTGTTGATCAGGTAGACAGTAATATAGTGTCAGTTACAAGACATAAACCCACGACTCACGAGTCCGTCATTTTAGTGTCTCGCACTTCCTTCCAGCCCCCTGTAAATCCACATGATACAGGGCATATCCGCCCACTGTCACTGTCAGGTGGGTACTTGCAAAAGCACATACTTGTAGCAACTGCTACAGATTGTTGGACACATATTAAAGCCTGAGTTATAAAGAGGAAAAAGAACAACATTCCAATGGACTTGGTGTGATACCTTGTCAGGGACACCCAGTGATGAAACTTTGCTCACCCAGTTTACTCACCTCCATGCAGGTCTCAGTTGTTGGAAGTAGTTTGTGCTATGTAAATGTTGTAAATTTGATACAGGTCTTACTTAGAGTTTAGTAAGTGGAGATATTTGTGCATATAATATGTGTTAAAATTCTGAAAGTGAAATCTCAGGTGACATTGTTCTGTGGGGTGTTACAGTTGCCAAATGCAATTTAGTGTATTAGCTCAGTCCCTATGTAGCTGAAAATCGTAATCAGTCACTGTTTCACTTATGTAGGAAAAGTCGAAGAAATTCTGTTTGAAGGGAAGATAGTGTCCAAAGGATCTGATGAGTACAAGAGAAGCAAGTCATTTATCAATGGTCTGCCAGAATACTCACTACATGTTCGCGAAAATGTGGCCGTTGATTCTAGCGAGATGGTTCATGTTGTAACAAATGAAGACCCAAGCAACCCCCATGTTCACCTGAAGCACTTTCCCCCAGGGAGCGTAGTTGCCCTAAGGTAAGTTTTCCTTCATGTCCTTAAATTCATAAACTCTTTAATACTTCCTCTAGTTTACTCTTATGATCGAACGTCTAATATGTCACTATTTTTTGGTTGACAGGGTTTCACTGGGCAGCCCAGCAAAGGAAGCCATTTTGGAATACCGAAAGTGTTTGAAGCAGTTTGGCTTCGTTGTTAGAACATATAGTGGAAGGACACTGGCAGAAAACAAGTCTTCTGATTTTAGAGGTATAGTTTCTCGCCTTAACCTCTCTGATGTCAACAGAGCCCTATACAGGTGTGATGCAGAAGAAAGGGATGATGGGAAAGGATTTGGAGCCTATGACATACCTGGCTGTGGCTCAATGGTATTTTGTGGACTACAAGGTAAGAGTAACAGTTAAACCATACATATTGTCACCACACTTTTAAAAAATACACATATAATATAAAATAATAATATATGTAGTTATGGCCTTGATGTTACAGTGTAAATATTCCTCTAGACCAGGCAGCTGTGGGTGTTGTTGAGATACTTTAAGTCATGTGTCAATTTTTCCAGGTGTTATATCCCTGCTCTCACACATTCGACCGCACAATGATCTGGGTCACCCACTCTGTAATAATCTAAGAGAAGGAGACTGGTTACCAGGTTACATAGCAGCCAGGCTGAAAGTTCATCCAGGCACAAAGGAGGTATGAAAGTGTCGTATTTAATATTTTGTGTACAAAGATATTCATTAGTTCTTCATTTTTGTAAATGAAATTTTCAAAAATTTATCATTAATTTGCCAATATCATAAGGTATAGACATACTTCTATGTGATATTATTCAGATGTTTTATTCATGAAAAACTGTTGTGACATTAATAATGATCATGTTGTTATTGTTCCAGCTAGGGAATTGGTTTGAGCATGTCTTTGACAACCTGAAGAAGATACCTCGTTACCTGATTCCATGCTACTTTGATGCTGCTGTGACTGGAGCGTACATGATACTTAGGGACCAAGCATTGTCTCTAATGTCAGAGTATGTTACTTACTTCTCCATAAAAGCATTCGATTCTGTTCTGCATTTAGTTAATAAATATTGGCATTTTCAAATGTGAAGACTTGTCCCTGATATTAAATGTACATGAGAAATGAAAATTTCTTCTTGTGCACTTCATGCCCAATATGACCTGAAATTATTTTAGATGTTTTTGATTTGAACTTATGGAAATGGTACAGGTAATAATTTCTGTGAATGTACCTTGCTTTTCAGTTTTGTTAATGATGGCTCCACTTTCATCTATGCCCTGTCGATGGGTTCTGCTCAGTTTTGTGGTGTTGTTCAGTCATCTCCTTTGCCAGAGTTATCAGCATCCTTAGCAGATCCTCCACCTGGAGAAGTTGATCAAGACACCAACATCAAACGACACCTTACTTTAGCAGCAGGTATGACCAAGAAACAAATAAATATGATAAAACATCATATTCATGGAGGAAAATCCTCACTTTACTCACTAACAGATATTGGTAGAATGAGAGGTGAAAAAATGACTCGTGAAACAAGAAATATCAAGTGGACTATCCCTACCATCTGTCACAAGCACATAACATTCCAGTGTTATTCAACCGTTATAGTTTTGACAAAAAATGATTATGTAAAGAATTTAACTAACATTCATAGGTGTGTTTTAACCAGCATGAAATATTACCCTCCAGTTATCGGCCCATACAACAGTTAAAGAAGTGCTGGTATTTCACCTATATGTGGGCAGGTGTAGAGACCAATTGAAAATAATTCATACAGTATCAGCCACATGGTGCAAAGGACATACATCTGCTTCATATGCTCTTCATTCCATGGCCAAAGGAACCATGCATTTATACAAGAAAGATTTGTGACGTCGTCCTTGCCTAATTTGTATATGTGATCAGTCCTTCTGAAAGCTTGTATTTCCTTGGGTCCTCAGCATTACATTTGCCAAGTGTGAAATCAGTCTGATGAATGGTTGTAGAGAACTCTGGACAGACGTGCATGCATACATACATACATACATGCAGAGATTTTATTTTCTGTCCATATCAATTTGTTAAAGATCTTCTATCTTCTATCTTCTAAAAGTCCGTACCCACTGTTCCTGTTTTTAGGTCTACTGATCAAAGACCAGAAGAGGTTATGTATTAGCAAATTGTTCAGCGTCTGTCTGGCGTTCGGCATTAACTTTTTCTTTGAAACTTTGGTCAAGTGTAGACTACATCAGAAGACAAATCGCAGTATCAGTTTTTGATGATCTGTTTTCTGTCTATCTGTTCATACAACATATGTTACCATTTCTTTCAAAATGCTACTTATTAGTGTAACAGTTTTTGTTCAGTTCCAACAAAACTAGGTACAAGTCAATCAGGGTACATATTTCGTAGTATTGATTTTCAGTGTTGATCGTTGGTTGTCTCTTATACATACATGTACATACATATATTGGCTCCTCGATAATTTTGTCCTGACCAGTAGAGGTAATGTCTCGTCAGAGACTGTGGTTTGTGATAGGTTTGTGTTATCTGCAACAAAGAATTTTTTAAATATGGCCTTGGATAATGTCAAAGTTTTTGTTACATGTACTGCAAGTGGTGGGATAATATGCTGCAAATTTTTCTTACAATGAAGATGGTGTTTATTCAGATTATACAAATGATGATGATTAAATAGATTGGACGACTATAGTATGTTCGGATCCACGCTGCGAATTCAATTTCTGATTTTGCAGGGTTCCCGCACTTTGCATCTGGTTATATGCGATGTTGGGGAAGAGATACTTTCATTACACTAAGAGGACTTCTGTTACTCACTGGTCGTTTCGCAGAAGCTCGGTATGTAAAGATATTTGAATTTAGTGTGGTGGGTATTTTTTGCTCGTTTGCCTATTCTGAACTGCTATGCAGAAAAGCATCATTGTCACTTTGGTTTTACATGAGGAAAAATAAAAGAAGATAAAATAAATACAATATCTTAAAAGCCATTTGAGGACATATACTGGCACATTATTTTACAACAGAATATGTGTCAGGTGGCGACATCTAGTATTTATATTAAACACTCTTTTCTCAAGCTTACTAAAATATGCTTAATATGACTAACTTTAAGATAGTGTGGTAAATATGTGATTTTGAAGTTTTGTCTTTTTCTGCCTTTGAATAAGATTCCTGGTTTTTAGTTCTTCTCTGTTTTGTGTTTAAAGGGCCTTGATACTGGGATTTGCAGCCTGTTTGCGCCATGGCCTGATTCCAAACCTTCTAGGGGGAGGTTTTGGGGCGAGGTTTAACTGTCGGGATGCTGTCTGGTGGTGGTTGCAGTGTATACAAGACTACACAAAGTTAGCGCCAGATGGACTCCATATACTTCAGGATAATGTTAAGCGACTGTTCCCGCATGATGATTTTGTTCCTAAATCGGTATGTGAAAATTCATCCAGAACTATTCCTTCTAAAATGAATTCAGATAAATGCGATGTATTAGGGGCCATAATATGGCGGAGATACTGCCGACATGGTAATCATTCATTCAGTATATCAGTGTAACAATTGAAGAGCCTCCTTAAAGGATGGGTCACATGAATACTAAATGCAACAGATTACATGATGCTAAGCCAGAATTCATCAGCCATATGGCTGTAACACAGCTTTAGAGTTAATTTTTAAAGCTAACATCATGTCTTCCATCGTGCCTTATTTAATTAAATGTATTTTACATATGACTCAACTAAACCTCTGGTTACTAATCTGTGTATTTGGCATTAAAACCAGTCAATAAATAAAATTACTATTGGTGTACCACTATTGATAGTATCGTGGATTCATAGCAGAGTGGAAAGAAGTAAGTAATTAATCTGGGTCTAAAACTGAAACATCTGTTATTGTCCGCTTGTATTTTTAGGTAGAATTTCAACAAGCACAGACACAGCTTCAGCCTACAGAAGAGGACCCTGTTGTAAGTCATATCAATCACACAAGTATAAGTAAATTAGTGAAAATATATGTGTGGTGGGCTCTTTAAACTTCTTCAGTTCACACCACAAACTTTTAAGTGACTACGTTTGCATCAAGAAATATAACAGCTTGTCATGATGAAAGTAGTTCTTTATTTCTCAAAAAGTGAACTCCCATGTGCTGTGCATTATGTGCACGTAGGTGATTGTAACACAGCAAGCTGTGTTTTATTTCCACTGTAATATATCATTAAGAAGTGTTGGAGCCTTTTTATTTGAAAAAAAACAACAAAAGTATGACTGAAAGTAGTTGCCTTTTCCTTTTTGTCAATGTGTACCTGTGTTCGTTTTTGCTTTTGGCAAGTCATGATGTATCTTAGGATTTACTCGCTCCATTTGGGTTTTAACCACACTTAAACATCATTCTCATGATAATGATTTCAGTGGAAAAGTCCAGTATATGGCATTGAACACTAGTGAAATAAATAAGTGAATGTGAAGTATGGGATATGTTCAGGAGCATAAATTATGTATTCGTTTGTTCTTCAAAGACTAAGGTACAAAATTCTTTTACTAGTTTTTTTACCAAGCTTGAAATACTTAGCAAATGAACAGCACAGTCTTATGTTGACCCTTTTATGAGTATTAATTTTCTTACAATAATTTCTATCAAATGCAATAATTAAATAATAATGCATGTTTAATCAATTTTGGCACTATTCATGCATGCAGGAACAGCCACTACAGGATGTGATGCAGGAGGCTCTTCAGAAGCATGCTAGTGGTGTGAAGTTCAGGGAGAGGAATGCTGGGATAGGTATAGATTGCCATATGAAAGATGAGGGTAAGCTAATCATGCTTTATTTCTTTTCATATGCATTCATGTGTATATGCCCAATATTAAATAAGCTAGATTGTGTTTTACTCAACAATTGTTGGCAGTCATTGAGCAACCATTACGAAAATATGGTATAACTGCTGAACTGGTTTGAGTTATATGTCTTCATGTAATGATAATTTTTAAATCAAACTTGAAAATTTGATATGTGAGGTAGTATTTGATAATGAGTGGTTTTTTTTGTGAAATTAGACTACATTGACTCTAACAAAGGAGTTGTCATGTTTTTGTATCCCAGCTAGTAGGACTTTACATGCATTTATAAGTAATTATGATGTCACATGCATATGGTGGACATCTCCGTATTAATTTCTGTGATGCATGAGGTATCATAATTCTGTGAAGATGAACAGGCAACAGAATTATCTCTGAAGTCCATACTTCTACTGTCCAGAAGGGAAAATGTTGACTATTTATTTCTTATTCAGGCTTCAACAATGAAATAGGTGTGCGGTGGGATTGTGGATTTGTGTTCGGGGGCAATGGGTTCAACTGCGGCACATGGATGGACAAGATGGGTGGCTCTGAAAAGGCTGGAAACAGAGGAAAACCTGCAACCCCAAGGTATACAGTCCAGTTGTAGATCGATGTAGATGCCACATACTCGGGGTTGGTCTGATTCGGGTATTTGACATGTTTCATAAGAGGCATTCATGAAAGGAATGGTGGTTGTGAGTAGTCCCGAAGGATGGTAAAGCATACAATGTTGTGGCAAAATTTTGTTTTCTGTTTAATGTTAGCCATTTTTTTTTTTTTTTTTTACCCTTTGAATCTACTAACTAACTTAAAGAAAAATAATATGTGCAGTATGTAATTATGTTAATAAGTTTGAAGCCCTTATCTGCAAACTTATTATGTATGTGTTGTTTTTGTTTTAGGGATGGGTCTGCTGTGGAGTTAATTGGGCTTTGCCAGTCCAGTCTTCGATGGTTAGTTCAGTTGAACAAGGATGGACAGTATCCCTACAGTGGAGTAGAGCATGTGACTGATGGTAAATTGCAATAATTACATGTATCATCACAAACTGATGAATGTCAATTCCCTTTTTTTATTTTGGCCTAAAAATTTGTCCCCAAAAAATACGTTAGAGGTGAATATAGTCATAACATATTACTGTTGACCCTGAAACACTTTTCCAGTAACACATCATTCTACCTTCCAACAAACATCAAAAGCCTTTCTAAGATTGACAGAACTTTAAGAAAGAGGCAAAATGATTTTGGGTCTAATACATTACAAATTTATGGTCATATGCAGTAAGTCTTTTAACCAACACAGCTATTCTGTTTTATACCATGCATCATCACAGTTTGCACATGCAGCAATTGAATTTTCTTCCAAGTTGCAATTCCAGGCCTCTGTGCATAATTAGGTGTTGAGGCCATTCAGACTAGAATCCCTTATGTTTTTGTTCAGATTATTATTATTATTCTCCACAGTTTTGTCCTGTGTTTTTATAGAAAACGGCAAGTCGGACGGTCATGAAACTTCAGTATGTTTTAGCTACAGACCTGAAGTTTTGCACCTAAACTTTTGGAGGCTTTTGATAATGTAGCTTGGTGGCCATATTGGATTTTGATAAAAACCTTTAAATATCTTCTCCAGAATGGCTGAGCTGAAATTCAAACTGTAGTTGCACAAAGCCTAGGTACATTCAGGGTGATAATTTCTACACTTGTACAGATGATGTCCTACAAATAGTCCTACCTCATGCAGTTTCGGATGCTGATTCCAGATATGCAAATTTTGGGAAACTGGAAGTGACATCACCAACTGCAAAAGTGGGTATATCTCCATAACCAATGAAGCTAAAGACACAGTCTGAAGGCCTAACATCATTACAAGGCATGAAGACAAATTTTACATAACTGGAAATGACATCAGCAGACCGGAAGTAGTACATACCAAAAAAAAATCACGATTTTTGCAGGTTTCAAAATTGAAAAACTTGTGCAGCTAAAATGACATGGCAGAAATGCATGAAATTTAAATATATAGTAGGAATAACGCCTGTCTTTCATGAGTAAAAGTTTGGATCTCCTAGGTCACGTGACCTTGCGTCATATTGGATTGATAGGAAAAGTGTTGAGAGGTATTTTCTTTGTAAACTTCAGACCGATTGACCTGAAGTTTTGCCTATGTGACAACTGTAGTCTTTGCGTTATTTGGGCAGAAACAGAATGTAATGTGTGAGCAAATAACTGGAACCAGAAGCAATGTCATGTGGAAGCAAAAATTTTAAATTTGAGTCTTCTGAACATGCTACCTGACATAGTGTAACAGTCTGATCACGAAGCTGATCTTATTTCTGTGCTACGATGCACATTTTTTACGGCAAATTGCAATCAAAGTGCGAAAAAGAACAACTTCCCCCATATTTGCATGTGACATGACAGAAAATGGTAAAAGCTGTAAAGCCCAAGATTGCTCGGTGGAAAGTGCTATACATGTCCTGTATGCGTGCTGAAAATCTTCGACCTGTCTTAAAAAATACAGCATCTACACTGCTTCAAGATTTGACAAAAGGCCGATTGACCATATTTGGCACAAATGTGTCTATATGATATATAATGCATCTACAATGCATTTGTGTTTAGCTGCCCGACATAGTTTGACATCCTGATCACAAATCTGGTCATATTTATTTCCTGCGATATATACTATTTGATGCAAATTGTGATCAGATTGCGACAATGGGCAATTTTCCCCCATATCTGCAGGTCACGTGAATGAAAACTATTACAGCTATAAACATGGAGACCTCGTAGTATAAAGGGATGCACGTCTACTGTATATGGGCCAATGTAACCAAAGAAATGCTACAGACATGCACATACAGGCCCACTGGCTTGAATGCCGACATCGCTGTCCCTGACAGCTATATTTTAGCTTGTTTCTGTGAAGAAAACCTGATGTAAATAAGCTTTACTGAGCATTCTACTCTGTATCTCTATCAACACAAATCAAAGAGAAATAGTGAAGCTAAAATTATCACTTATCATTAGCCCTTCTGTTCATGAAAAATGGTGGTGATATGCACAGAAAAATATCTCTAGACAGGTAAAGTTCAACGACACTGTTTTATATCTCACAGGGACAGTGGTAAAGGTGACTTTTAGTCAGTGGTCTCAGCTGATTTCGGATAATTTTGAGAAGCGGTTCTGGATCAGTGACACCCCTGATCCTGAGACAGAGGAAGCGCCAGAGCTGATCAACAGGCGTGCCATTTACAAGGATGTCTACAGGGGCTCACAGTTCTGGGCAGATACCCAACTGCGACCGAATTTCTGTGTTACAATGGTGGTTGTAAGTTTGATTTGCTACTTGTTGTCACACTTTGATAGTTGTTTTATTGTATTGTATTATCTTTTTGTTTCTGTGTTTGAAACTTATCCCTCAGTACCCTCGTATAAAATGAAATGAAACAGTGGGGAAGATTGTCGGGGAGAATTCCATGAAAAATAAAAAAAAACATGTGACAAATGATGCAGAGAATTAAGCTCACTTATAGCACCCCTTTAGAAATCTCCTTGAAATTCACTGACTTTCATGTATTGACGATATAGAACCACTTACATCAGCTACCATTCATAAGGGCTCATACAAGCAAACTAGCAGTCCACTCGTAGAGGTGAGCAGAGAACTGATGAGGAAGTGCTGTACTGTGAGAGTCTAATTGACTTAGAGGTTCAAAGTATAAACCTTTAATTTACACCCCCAAAATTCATTTTTTTTCTTTCTTGTAGGCCCCGGAATTGTTCACCCCTGAGCATGCTTGGAAGGCATTATCCACCGCCCAGGAGGTTTTACTGGGACCATTGGGAATGAAAACTCTTGACCCAAAGTAAGGAATAACACAAGGCAGAATAACTTTATTGGAAAACAACAAATACCAAAGTTTGGTGTGGGGATCAGTACATTGAGTAAATGCTTATACAGTATAGTCAGTATAAAATAGAAAGGAGAATAATATTTTCCTTAAAAATGATCAGTTGTCTGTATTTTGCCCATCTAGGCCCTTTTGTACAGTTCTTGGCTTAAGGAAGATTGACTCATTTGCATGGTAACACATGCTGAAGGAAACTTTTGTGTCCAAAGTTACTATTAGCCTACTGTCATTCTTCAACCTTTTCGCATGTTTGCAAGGTGTTTAATCAGGCACATTCTGATGGCATTATTCTATGTTGACTGACAAAGTTATCCTTTTAGTGAAGCCCTGAAATTGGCCAATCCAACCAATGCAGTTTTAAATTAAAAATGTGCATAAATTGTGTTTAAAGTTGCTTTTTCATATGTGAAAAGGTTGTAGGATTAGGGTAGCCCATCAATAGGTATATGTATGTGCAACAGGGCTCAGAAAAGAATTAGTTATTACACATTTAATCAATTATTGTTTGCAGAGATTGGGCCTATGCTGGCAACTATGTGAACAGTGATGATTCTTGCGACCCTAAAATTGCTAACGGCTTTAACTACCATCAGGGCCCAGTAAGTACTTTGATTACGTCCATGATTATCCTAAGTCACATAAAATTTTTCCATGAATAAGATACTTACATTTCCTGATTCTTAGGGTTCCACTGATTTTAGAAGGTTGTGTAGAGGTTTGTATTGACGGTAGGATGAAATCCTTCTGGAAAAATGTAAGCTTTAACTCCAGGAGCAATTGTTTACCACCTTAATTTGCCTCTAAAAATGCACTTTTGTGGGCAAAATTTTAGGTCATTTACAGTACATGATATGTCGCAGCTGCTGAATTCCCAACATAATATGAAGACTTCATAAGTTGCCGTGTTGGGTAAATTTTATGTGGATGTTCATATAGCTGCTGGGAAACATCAGTTTCCTTGTGACTTAGTTCCATCTACTAAGCAAAGAGCACAAACCTGGTAGTATAGTATATATTGTTAAAAGCTTGATCAGTAATGCTCTTATTTTATCCCGTCTGAGTGTCAAGATATTTTTATGGGTACCAGGTATTAACTCCGAAATGATTGAAAAGCTCTGAGCTGAACTAGGACCAAAAATATCCGTGAAAAATAAATTGCTCTGATTGTCAATTGTTTTCATACAGGAATGGATATGGCCAGTTGGATACTTCCTCCGGGCTAAGTTACATTTTGCAAAGGTCCTTGAGTCAAGTCAGCCTGGATTGTTAGAGGAGACAGTCTTGTTTGTGAAGACTACGCTCACCAGGCATTACGAGGAGATTATGCGGTCCCCATGGCAGTCACTCCCAGAACTCACCAACTCAGATGGCAAGGTGATCCGTTAGATTTGCTTTTATGCTGTTGGGTGTGTGGGAAGGTCTGCCAGCAACCTGCAGATGGTTGTGGGAGAGACCGGGTTGAGCTTTGGTATTAGTACATGTATTTGCTTCTGTACCATTGACTCAGGTATGAAGTGGGTCAAAATATGCTACACATACATGGTAAATTACTGCATTGGCATTTCTGTCATCAGTCATTAAAAACAGATGCTTAGAAAAGACCCATTCTACCTCCTCATCCCGTGTTGTGTGCATAGAAAATATGTGTATTGTGTTCCATGACATCAGTGTTACAGATTTCTTATCTGTAAGTGATAAAAGGTCTGAAATGCAAGGATTATGGCCAACACAATGGCAACAGCACATGTATGTTGACTTAGACACAGGTACTAACAGAGACATTTTAACATGCTCCCTTGTTGATGCAAATATGAGCATTGCACTCTCACAGCAGTGCTGGATATTGTGCTTTGTGAGAAGTACATGTTGAGCAACTTGTGTTTTCATTTATAACCATCTCTGTGAGTTTGTCAACAATGCCATGTATGTTAATACAGAAGAACCTTGTCGGGTGTACAGTAATGTGAGTGCCTTTTACAAAGTGAATGTATAAATGAAGAAATTTTATTGTTGGGGGAGGGGGGGGTAAGATTCCTGTTTGAAATTTGTTTTCTTCTTATGTCAGGTGAGTGATTGTCAGGCTTGAAGCAAATTACTGAAAACATAAGAGACTAGTTCTTGATGCTATCAGTGTGTAAACGTGGTGCTTAATGTTTTGTTTCCTTTTGTTTTTTTCTCCCCATTTTGTCCAGTTTTGCCCTGATGGTTGTCCAGCCCAGGCCTGGAGTGTGGCTACCATTCTAGAAGTCCTGTATGACCTGGAGCAATTGGAAGAAGATCCCTCAGCTTAGATCATAACAAAACATGGTAACAGTAAAGAGACGGAGTTCAAGGATAATTCAGGGGTTGTTATTCACATCTTATAGTGAAGCTTGTAGTAGATACTGTGAGTCCCACTATGCAAAATTAACATTTCTTAGGTTTGTGTGGAGGTTTCGTAGGTAGATCTGAGTGTTGCAGTGGGAAAATCTGGAAACATTGCTAATTACTTTTTCAAGTCACTAAGATGTTGTGTTTGAAGTCTTTCTGTGGCTTTTAGGACTGGGTACCATTGGTTTTGAATGTTGTAACTTGTATTTTCCAAAAGAATATTTGAGCCTGCATAAATCTTGTATTAATTTTCCAAGGTTTTTATTTTGAAGGAAATAAGGGAAACTTGAAGATGACTGTGAGGTAGTGAAATTTCTGTAGTAAATAAATGTTAAAATTGCACATTTGAAATGTAAGTTTGCATTTAACTGACTTTTCATTAATGATTGGAATTTCAGAAAGGTAATAATTGCAAATCTCCACTATGGAGGCCATATTGATACACACATTGCTGAAATTACTTCACATATTCACCAATAAATCGTTACCATACTTCTATAGTGCATCCTTCTTTTGTCATTAAATTATAATTGGGTTTTGACTGGGTTTATGGTATCAGATGTTGACTACATGAGAACCAGTAGCCCTCTGTTAAATCCAGTTACTGTGGTTTCTAATGCAGCATTATAGATGTAAGTTTCTCAGCTACCTGGTTAAAGTGCCACTCTGGCTGGAATACAAATTGTGTGGAAATATTACAACGATATGAAAGAAATCCTACAGAGAAAGCCTAACACCATGTTACAAATGGAATTTGATGAATAACACTATTTCACCCATATAACTGAAGACTCCTTGAAAAACAAAATCTTCGGCTGTGTCCGTAATATTTCCCCGATGTGATATAATAATATTCCTTCTATGGCGTCGCATCAGGCAGATGTTAAGTTGAGTAAAGCATTTATGCTGGGATGACGTCGAGCATTTTGAAAGGGCAGCGTCATTTGTGGATACATGTCAGCGATTGATGACGTCGTGTGTTCGTGGGTGACGTCACATAAGGCAAAGTGGAAGTGACAGAAGTATTTTGTTGCCCTCTACTTGGATGAAAAATACAATATTGGTTTTAATACGCTGCAGTATTTTCACAGTTGAGGAAAGCAATTCAGACTATCCCAGTCTGTATAAATTCACCTTAATTTTAAGACACACATGTTTTAGATACCAAAGTAGCTCTTTAAGTGTAGTAGTTGCCATCATACTTCATTTAGTTTTGTTTGTAGTTCTCTACCACCGTACCACCGTCGTATAGTTAAAATAGTTTTAAGCAAGGTATAAAGCATCAAACGCATCAAATAAATGCATAGACCATAGTATATTTTGTCAAAGTTTGAATGTGTAGAATTTGTATTGTGTTATGCATTTTGAAGAGAAAGCACTAATGTTGTAGTTTGTCATGCTTGACTAGGTCATTCCAACAAATTCTACGCTTATAAAGTAATGCCAGTGGTTGTCAGCTTACTACCAAAGACATCCGTGCAAGGATCATTGATATATTGGATTACAGTTAGGTAGAAGTCCAAGCTTACCATCAATTTTATTCTAGGGTACAAATTTATGAAGTAATTTACAGGCTTCACTTATTTGAGAAATTGTACATTCCCGGCTATCACTGACAGGCGTATTTTCATGAGTTATTGCAAAAATCATCAAAGGAGTTAGCAGTGAAACTGTGTGAGCATCTGTGAACTTGGTGAAAATATGAAATGCACAACAGTGCAATGCTTCAAATCTGAAAACAAAATGCTTGAGTGGTCATTTGTTTTTATTTTGAATTACTGCATGTGTTTTCTGTTAAAGACTTTGCCTTGCCATTCTGATACATTTTAAGTATGATACATAATTGCCTTGTTATCAGAGGAAAACCATCATATTGATTTTAGCCAGTATTACATGTATTTGATCAGTATTGTGCCTGGAATTTGATTCTCAACCTTTTCGTAGTGGATATGTGTGATCCAAAGGATTTGGAAGTGATGTATGTATGCTTGAAACTGTAGAGTGTAGAAAATTTATGTAAAGATAAATATTGCTGCAGAATATTTTAAAGACTTGTATATGTATTATAGATGTACATATATATTGTAGATATATACATGTATATTTACATATATATGTACATGAGAATACATACATAGGAAATCAGAACAAAGAAATCATTTCTAGTTGTGCTGAAGTGGTAAATAGGGTAGATAAAAGAAACAGTACTTTGATAATTTTTAAAGTGAATGTAGATTATACATAAACGGAATTGTGACGGTGGTGCATGAATTACAAGTATTTTTATATGGTTTCTGCTTTACAAGTCACCATTGTCTACAGTGTCATATTCATTTGTCACAGCATTGTTAACTTGTACCTTTGATTTCTCTTTATTTGAGGATCGATTTTCCTCACCTTATTGTAAGATAAGATTGTACCAGTAGAGATTTTTGTCACGTGGACAAACTACCATCTTATGAATGCTATTCATGCAGTAGTGTATTCAAATAATAATTACATCTAGAGGTTATTTTATCAAGTTCAAAATGGACCTGTTTTGCACCAATAGGCCGTCTTCACATTTCTGATTTTGATCTACAACACCAACTTTCCGCAGTCTACGTATATTGTGTCACAATTCTGCACTCTTTGTGACACCCCCATTGAATTGACATTTCAAGGCAGGTGTGCATATTAATTTCATTTTTTAACGATGTTTAGTATTGGGTCTGCATGTATGCTATTCAAAGGCATAATGACTTAATTCAAAGCGGTCATTTGATGCAATACCAAATACTCAGAGATGTCTGTACTATAACAAGTATCTTATAAACTGGAACATTGACCAGTATTTTATACAAATACATTGAAAACAAAGCATCTCTCATACAAATTTGATTTCATCAAATATAGTGATTTAAAATGCATGTACATCTGTTCTCTCACCTAGTATGGGCTAATTCTTGATATTCACATGCAAATTTCATAACATCAATTCTCCGAATACACTGAAGTTCAGATTTGATACAGCTTGGCTTCTCAAACCAGGGTGTTATGGTTTTAATGTCTTATTTCAGGTGTTACAAATCAGCCATTGAAGTCATTAGTGCATGTACAGGTCATAATGTGTCAAATATTGCTGACAGGTATTACTGAGTATCACAAAAATAAAATTCTTTCACTTATTTAAATATCAAAACAATCCATCAAAATCTAAGAGTGCAGAAAGGTTGATGAGATTGGGTATATTATTGTACCCTTTCTGAACTTTGGCCAGAAAATCTTCAGTTTCCTTTGCACCTTCATTTCAGAGTGGAGTGTAAAGCTTATCTTCATCCCATTCTATAATCTCTGATTTTGTCATCAGGGCTTCAATCTAAGTCACGACTTCTCCCAATGTTGTTTATATTACCGTTCTGCACCGGACAGTTTTCCCAATGTTGTATATGCTGTTCCTATTCTGCATTGCAAATTATTGCTTTCCAGTATGTTAATCAAAGCATGGTGTTGATACTATGTTGTGTGAAGAGAAAGTCCAATTGTTGGGGCAGACAGATGTTTAATTACGTTGTAAATGTATGTTTCTTTCTTGAAAGAATATTCTAAATATTTGGTGTATATAAATGTTGCGAGAGATATTAAAATCGTTGCTTCAAGTTACAAATAACTGGTTTGCCTATTCCTTGTTCTAAGCTTTTGTGTTTCAGGTTACAGTACCTTGTTAAATTTAATATGATGTTACTAATTTATTTTTTATATTAATTTCATGATAGTGATTTATTATTACAGTAAACTGGTACCCTTCCTAGAACACTGAATTTGACTGTGTTACATCTGCAGCTGTTGTGTGTGTTTATTACATGATTGCAAAGGTGACAAAAAGTGGTTGACAACACTTGTGTGGCTGTGTTAACATTCATAGAAAACCAGTCACAGGTCGACAAAACTTGCCAAAATAATAACTTTCCAATTTCCTTCACGCACAAAGCCAACTGCCATTTGCATAAGCAAAATATACTTGTGTGTGGCATTAACAACACTCCAATAAATAAAGAAATAAATCATGCGAGTGCTTCAGTGCCAGGATCACTCGTGACTCTGTAACTTCAAAATTGGCAATGGTACTTCATCATATACAGCCTATGTAGAATACTGCTGGCTATTAACTATTAAAAGCCACCTGCTACAAGGAGACACCATTAAACTTGATATGATTGAAAAAAGCAAATAAACTCTTCACAGTTGCTTGTTTTTAATTACTAGGATAGAGGTGCAGGTTTGAATTTGTAGATTTCTCCATTCTCTATTCATTGGAGGAGTTGTCGATGGTGCCCATTGGGCCATTTGTGCAATCTCGGACTCACTGAAGGCCACTGGTCTCCCACCAATGTATCTAGAAAGTCAGTACATCACACGTCCCTTGGAAAGTTCATCAGTAACTTGCTAAAGATCACTGGTTTACATCAAGCACAGGAGTTCCCTCCACCAGTAAAATAGATCCCTTGTGCAAGTGAAAAATCAGTATCAGTAAATCTTCAGTGTGGCAATAAACACTCAAATAATTACTCTTTTACTTATTATCCCATTGGTTACAAAAGAAACCAAGTCGGGAAAGGTACAGTACTTTAATGCGAGTTCTAGTGTATCTTAGTCTTAACACTATCACAGAAAGATGCCAGGGCGGGCACCGTCAGAGGTTGTCGCCCTTGATCCGCTTGAACAGCCTGCAACAAACATGGCGGCTTTCAGCAAGCTCGCCGAGTCCGTGACGCCTAGAAAAACCGCAGTTGTTAGCGGATTAGCTCTTGCCGCCTTCATCGCATATCATCGTTTGACGGCAAAAGTTAAAGGAAAAAGGTAAGTGTATGTCTTGAAGCTGTGACTTATTTGATATTTACACAGAGCGGACTTGTTCCGTAGGAAATTCCATGTAACGAAAAATGAGCATGTGGTCACCATTTCGATATCAAGCTCATTCAATGAAGACGAATGTTTTTGTTTTACCCTGTTGTTAACTAGCAACTGGACTAACCCAGAGGTAAAATTGTAAACCACCTTTTTACCTTTTAAATTTACCGGTGCGTTATTTTCAGCAGAAATGTTAATGGTTTTATCTTCACAATATTTACATAAAAGCTGATTTTAGTGATAATGATTAATGGTGCTGATTAGATTTTCTCAGTGGTTATTCAGACAGGCTGCTTATCTAGACTATTTTAGCACAGGCAGCCAATTAAATATAATAACCCATCATTTCACAAAGTCTGTCCAGTAAAGTTAAATTTTACAGAAAATGTGCTGATTTTCAGAGCTGTTCAAGTAAAAATATATTTAGAATTATGTCTGTGTAAGCTTTAATAGTTGTGTTGTATAGCATAGTGACATTTCATATACAAGCTATCATTCTTTTATCTGTATTTTTTTTTATCAATTTTCTTAATTTTGGGTAAGTTTTGACAAAAAATGAATAATTTAGAAACTACTTTGATTAACCATGTACATTCAAACTCCTGAAGAGCAAATGTATCAGTAGAGCTTTTTTAAAAAATTAGATTTGTGAGAACATTTCCAGATTGCATCATTTAAAATATGTTCACTGAAGTGAGAAAATACGATGGATCAAACATCTGGTTGACACATGCCATTGCACTGTGATGTCTGTGTACAGAATAGTCAATCTAGATGGACTCCCTGTGTTGTTCATAACAACACTGAGTCCATCACCCAAACAAAACAAAATCACAACAGATTTCAGAACTGGATACAAGTGGCACTCCAGCTTCCAACCTTTGCCCATTTCTATGTCATTTTCCAATACGAATGTCGAATATTATCTTCTTAATTCACTACCTTTATGGTAGGGAATTTTTCACTTATACAGTCATAATTAGGTCTATAAGTGGAAGAAATCTTAGAGCTGATAGTAAGCAACAACCCCTTTAAAGGGTAGTTGACAAAAATCCTGACTTACAGCAACAGCTTAACCAACAACTTTTACAACTGTATTTCAGCCTATAAATTTTGCAGTGAACATATATTAATTTGACAAGTGAACAAAGGTGTTTACAAATGGACTGATGTAACCTCTCATAGATACATGTCACAGATTTTACACGTATGAAATGTGGTGCTACCACTAAGCCCGCGTAGTGAATAGTTGGCAACCTCCGTGCATAAAATTATCCTTCAGGCTTGGTTGGGCAGGTGGTTGTAGGTCACAGGATCAAGAGATTTCACGAGATTTAGTTTCAGTGTGGCGGCACCCTGTGAACTTGGCTAAAAGATGATGAAAATCTTATGTGTGTTTTATTCAATGCTAACATAGAAACAAGAAGCCATAGGATAAATTAGCCAGAGGAATTGTTATGTTGGACACTTTGTATGTGACTAGGGAATCACTTTTCAGTTGCCAGTCAAAAGTTGACCACTTCATATTTAGAGACAGTAATGAGGATTCACTGACAGATTTGTCCACATGTCATACTGGGTGGTTCACCCTAATCCCATCCAGACGCTGTGCAGACTTTTATATATCTTTGAGCAGAGTGTAACAAATTAGTAAAACTTTTTTTGATCAAGGTTTGCTCTCTAGAAAACAACTTGCTTGCAATGTGTAATTTCAAACTTGACATGAATTCTGAGTAGCAGTACCAGTGTGTACTGTGGTGATGGAATTGACCTATATGTACATGTATAGATCTGGATCAGTAGAGCATGACTGACCATGGCCTCAACTGGATATAACCTTGCCCTTAATATAACTTGTAGTACAAGTCTGACGTATGATGTAAAAACACCAGATATAATATATGTTGTTACCTGTGTGCTAAGTTGCCTAAATAAAATGAAATGGACAGAACTTTTAAAAAGTCCTGCTCTGAATTATCTCACTTGTAACAGGAAAGTACAAGAATCATTCCTGGGATCATTCCTGTTGAGTTATTTATATATATATACGTAATCATTAGCCCAATTTCACAGAGCTCGTCAAAACTGTGTGTTGTTATCTGTTGTAAATACATACACTTCATTAGTTGCTGTTTTAATTCCTCTGAATGCCTTAGAAAATTATAAAATGTTTGTTTTAGGTTCCCAAATCAGTTTGGTTTTTGTCATGGTAACATTGAAACTAGCCAATATACATTATCAGATGTCTTTAGTCTTAGTGTGGCCCTACTATAACTGAAAACTTTGTATTTACAATGTTTCTGGTATTTATATATTTTTTTATATTTACTTCATCATTTCATGATTGATTGTTTTTCTTTATGTCTTTGACAGATTGGCTGCAGAAGAATTGCCTCTTGTCATTGCACCAGCGGTAATTTACAAGCTGTTCATTTTTTAGAGCTAGGGTATTGCTATACAAGTACAGTCAGCAGATAATATTTACCGTTCATGAGGTCAACAGAAATATTGTTTTGCCTGAGTAGATGTACAAAAATGTGGATATTATTAGAAAGTGTTATGAATACTCAGTTGTATTGAAAGTAGAGGATGGAATGTTAATTTCTTTGTTGTCAGATAAATTTATAATGGCTTTAATGATGTGTTCTTATGTTTATTGTTATTGTTATGCTAAAGACCTAGAAAATGGGTGACCTAACAATCTTACAAGACACAGATGTAGTAACTGAGCATATATAATCTTCCAGTAAGATTATGTTAAGTTTTTGTGTAAGTTCTCCTTTTTTTATGAAGCAGAATAGTCGTGATACTCTAACTTGTAATTTGTTATTTAACTCAGATTAATTATATTTCCTAGGTGTCTGACAAAAAAGAAAAAGCTGCTGTCGATAAAGTGTTCTTCAGGTAAAAGGTTATACATAGTTTCTAATAAAATCTATAAATATGTATTTTTTTTTAAATGTAACACACCTCTTTGACTACCGATAATGATAATTCCAGCAAATGCCATGTTAGTAAAAGGAGATCTTTTTTTGTGATTGTAACATCATAAAAAAACACTCAGGAACACATTGTTGTGCCTGAGAGATTTAGGATATCCTTGCTGTGAACAGGGTACCCACTGTAGCCTGCAGTCTTCATACCTCCTTGGTTTGGCCAAGTGTAACAGTAATTAGGAGTACTAGTCAGCCCACTGACAATATACTATGACTGATTGAGGAGCCATGTCTCTTTGGAAGGCAGCTGTTAGATACTGTTTGGTTATTTTCTTCAGACGCCTGCTGAGAATTCTACATATTCTTGTGCCAGGATGGTTCACCCAAGAGGTAGGTCTATACTGAGAAAGTTAAAAATTACAAGGGGTAAGTGAATGAAGGTCAGTGTGGTTGTTTATCAAGGGTTTGAGAGAAGCAGGGGAAAATGAATATGAAGATGGTAGTAGAATACAGTGGTTATAATATTCCTGGAAGTATTCTTTGTATTAAATTCCTACTTCACCCTCTTTATTAGTATTTAAAACTTCCTTGTTTAATCCCTTGACATAGTAAAATCAGATAATATAGATTTTAGGTTTTTTTATTATTCACTATAGATGTATAAGTCTCCTGTAGTTAATGTAGGGGCCTCCGTAGCTCAGTCGGTTAGTGCGCTAGTGCAGCGAAATGACCGAAGCCTCCCACCAATGCGGTTGCTGTGAGTTCAAGCCCAGCTGATGCTAGCTTCCTCTCCGACTGTATATGGGAAGGTCGGCCAGCAACCAGCAGATGGTTGTGGGTTTCCCCCGGGCTCTGCCCGGTTTCCTCCAACAGTAATGCTGGCTGCCGCCATATAAGTGAAATATTCTTGAGTACGGCGTAAAACACCAATCAAATAAATACGTGTAGTTAATGTATTGTGTGTATGTGTTGTTGTTCAACAGGCGTGGTACATGGCCATTGTGGCTTTGGCTCTGGTGGCAAGGACATACTGTGATGTGTGGATGATCACCAATGGCACCAATATTGAAAGGTACTTGTCACATGTGGGATATGTCCACTTATAAAACAACGTTAGCTTTTCAATATATCGTATTTTTGAATTCCTCAGTCCCAGATGGGTCTGTTGCTGCATGCTTTGTTTTGTGAGGTTTTGAATGCTATCATTATGGATATGGAATGAGACATTTATCCTTGTACCAAGTCATATGGCTCATGTATAAGTTTTATGATAAATATGTTTGTCCGAGGCAACAAAATTTAGGGACATTTGAACATAAACTGAAGTTCATTCTCTAAAATATCTGTGTAGCAATCATTGTAGAAGGTTTAGAAATTGTTATATTATTTTTTGTTGTTTTTAATTTTCAGTGCCATCATTGGTCGTGATGTTGAGCTTTTCAAGAAATACCTGTTCAGGTTTATATATGCCATGCCAGGGGTGAGTTATAACATTTTGATGTTGATCAGTACATAAACACCTATGTTATAAACCTTCTTGAAGCCATGTTTGTAAAATCTACTGACCTAATCGTGTGTCTTTATGTTAAAGTGACCTGAATTTATGAATTCAAATTAATAGAGAATCTGTTCTTTGAGTAAATCTATGTACCATTTATCTTTCATTGGTAACTAAGGATAAAAGATATGTTTATGCAATGGTATGTGAAAATGACTTATAATTGTTTATTGATTAATTGATTTTCTTTATTTGCAGATTTCCATAGTTAACAACATAATGAAGGTAAAGATGTTATTTGGTCATAACATAAAGCTTTTAACACCTCTAAAGAGTCAGCTTTGTCATATTTTATTTTGTTCTATAGACAGTTTCAGGAAACCTTTTTAAATTTAAACCTGGGGTCCTCCATGGCTCAGTTTTTTAGCACTCTAGCACAGCGTATTGATCCAGAAGCCTCCCACCAATGCGGTTGCTATGAGTTGAAGCCCAGCTCTTCCTGGTTTCCTCTCCAGCCGTACGTAGGAAGGTCAGCCAGCAACCTGTGGACGGTCCTGGGTTTTCCCCAGGTCCTGCCCGGTTTCCTCCCACCATAATGCTGGCCGCCATCATAAGTGAAATATTCTTGAGTATGGCGCAAAACATCAGTCAAATAAAGAAATAAATAAACTTCAACCTTTTTATTTTAAAACTCATTACCTGTGCTTACAAAATTTCTGATTCAAACTGAATATTTTCCAAGTCAAATCCTCTCTTATGGTGTATATTCTAATGCATGAACTGCTTTTTTGAAGCACTCAGCTTTTCATACTTCTGAATTTTTTTCAAATGAAATATCCCTCATTAGACAAAATATATTTATCTTTTGTTGGCAGTATGGCTTGAACATGCTGAAACTCAGGTTCAGAACCAGGCTGTCCAACCATCTATATGACAAATATCTCCGGTAAGTGTTAAACCACCCGAAATCTTCTTGTGTTTTGGTGTATGAAGTGGAAGTAATGGTGATGTGGTTTTCAGTGGCAGTAATGTTCTGTTACAGTTAGATATGCAGTACTCTAAAGAATTATAGAATTTTCTCAGTGTGGAAATATGATCGATGGGAGTGTTAAATGGGCCACATTTATGAAATGTAGTAATATGTATGTACATGTAAAAAATTTGTTCCTGAGAAAATGTCAGACACCTTTGTTAATTGCCAAAAAATACCTGAAGTTTTACCTTATCTGTTTAAGGGGTTTTACGTATTACAAAATGTCCAACTTGGACAACAGACTCTCGAACGCTGACCAGCTCCTCACCCAAGATGTTGAGAAATTTTGTGACTCAGTCGCAGAGCTGTACTCCAATCTAAGCAAGGTGAGATTGTTACTTTTTAATTACACTTTATGTAAGGATGGAGCCTAACTTTTATATTGCTGTAGGGTGTCGTGAGAAATCTGCGCTTCCAAATTGTATTAATGTGATATTGTTACATTAATGTTACAAACACACATTAAAGTTATTTATTGATATGTTTATTATTAGAATTTAGAACAATAGCACACACAGATCACAGACACAACTGGTAATTTGGATTACTCGTGCTCACCAAATCTTAGTACAAATCAACTTGCGGAATTACCCTGCCTTCTGATTAAACCGGAAAACACCTTTCTGGTCTAAATAGAACTCTCAGAATCAGTTAAAATGAGCAGCTTAGTCATGGAGAAACTTTGTCACTTACCATACTGATAAGCATGCCTGGGGGTCTTACAGTATCAGTGATTAAACATTTAATTATTAATTAAAGAATATTAATGTATTTGCTTTGCAGTGATGTAGAGTAATAAGTGTTAATTCTTTTTGGTGCCTCCGTGGGAAAGTTGGTTTGCGCTCTAGCGCAGCGTAATGACCCAAAAACCTCTCACCAATGCGGTCGCTGTGAGTTCAAGTCCAGCTCTTCCTGGCTTCCTCTCCGGCCGTACGTGGGAAGGTCTGACGGCAACCTCTGGATGGTCGTGAGTTTCCCCCGGGCTCTGCCGGGTTTCCTCCCACCATAATGCTGGCCGTCGTCATACACGTGAAATATTCTTGAATACAGTGTAAAACACCAATCAAATAAATAAATAAATGTAGTTCTGTCCCATGTTTTCTAAATAGTCTTGTATTTCTTTGTGAAAAGAACAACACAGTCTTGAACTAAACTAGGAAATAGGTAATAAACATTTTCTCCCCTATTTTTCAGCCATTGCTAGATGTTGTTCTTTACACAGTCAGACTGACAGGTGCAATTGGAATACAGGTAAATTTGAAAATGCAGAACAGAAGGATAAAGTATGATCAAAGCATATATAATTAAACATAAAATATACAGTTCCAATTTTTTTAAAAATTTGATTATGTTACATTGTGTCTTAAATATCATCATTAGTAAGGTTTGATATGTACAGCCCTCATGAAGAATTGCCTTTCTGCATGTCAGTGTGAAAGTTTTCATTCCTTTCTTCTCTCCTAGGGTCCTGGCTTTATGTTATTTTACCTGACCGTGACAGGACTCATACTCACCAGGTGGGCATGCAGATAGAATTTTATTTTTCACCTGGATAGGTAACTAACGATGATGGCAAGGAGTAGCTCAAACTTTCAGATGAAAGAATTGGTTGATGTAATACTCATTGTCTGTGTTTCGTCATTTGTTAGTGACAAAGTGGGCTAAGATCTAGATATATTGGATGGACGATACTGCTATGTAACAGATTTGTTAGGTACATGTATCTTGTGATTCTTTACAGGGTCTCCTCAGCTTTCTGTAAGGTTTCTTTTAACTTATAAAGTCATCTGACCACTGATATGTTTAGTGAAAACTTCTTGAGAATGGCAAGAAAAAGAAACTAAATAAATAAGCATGATGTTCAAATACAGTGAATGTTAAAAAATGATCGGCAGCCTTTGAGATGGAATGTGAAACTTGTACTTCAGGCTACGCCGTCCTATTGGAAAGCTGACTGTGATTGAACAGAAGTTGGAAGGAGAGTATAGATACGTCAACTCACGTCTCATCACCAACAGGTGAATAACTTCACAAAAATGAAATTTAATCTTGTCAGAATATCTCTAAATCATTTATGGTCACCTTTGGGGCTTCTGTGGCTTGCATGCCAGTGCAGTACAGTGACGAAGGGGCCTGTCTCCCTCTGTAGGTGGGAATGTCTGCCCCCTACCTGCAGATGGTTGTGGATTTACCCCAAGCTCTGTCTGGTCCACCCCACACCACCATAATGCTGGCTGCTGTCGTATAAATGAAATGAGTACAGCATCAAGCACCAATCAAATAAATAAATAAGGACACTTCACTCACCAGTAATGATGAGACACTTATGAATCATTTTCTAGTTCTCTTGTATGGCAACTTTTGTGTTTGTCATTAAAATCACAGCCATTTTCAGAAATTAGAAGCAACTTACGTACTACTTACTAAACGTAGTAACAGGCCTTTCTAGACATACTTTAGCTAAAGTCATACTTTATTGATGTCACATTGTAGGTTAATCTTGTTAATTTTTTTCATTTTTTTTATGATGTAGGCTCTCTGCAGATAAGTATTCATATTTTTATTTCAGTGAAGAGATTGCATTTTATCAGGGAAATGAAAAGGAGCATTTTGTGATAAACTCTTCATTTAGAAAACTGGTGAGTCCATGGTATTATTATCATTGATATTATTTTAGAATATTTTCTGATTGACATTTTTCTTGGGGCCTTGATGATGGTAGGATAATTTGCAGATGGTGGAAATCATCGGAAATAACAACATGACTTAACTGAAGTTGTACTCCACTTATTATGTGAATACCTGTCAGTTTTAAAGTCTTATGTCAATCGGAGACTGTGAATTGACCAGATGAGTTGACTCGTCTTAAGCTCTAGTGTATTCCGATGTTAACATCAGATAAAGACCACTTGTCGATAACTGATACAGGGCGAACATCTTTGTCTCCAAACATATAACTGACCTGAAGTGAAGAAACCACAATCAAATAAATGAATATTGAAATAGTTGAATATATGAAAGACTGTTCTATTTTCAATACACAGTTACATGAAAATACATGTTTAGTTCCAATAATGGATATGTATTTACATCATAGTAGATAAAGCTGCATATTTATATGTATGACTTCGAGGTGTGAGAGGGAACATGCTTATACATGTGTACATGTAATGTTGAAAATCAGAACTTGCATATTAATTATTTTGTAATTCAATATGATATTCTGCTTGAATTGTTTTGTAATTCAGTGAGGTATTCAGTTTAAATAGATTAGTAATTCAGTATGATATTTTTCTTGAGTTGTTTTGTAATTCAGTATGATATTTTGCTTTTACAGATTAGCCACATTGAAAATTTCATCTTCTTCAGACTTCATATGGGAATTGTGGATAACATTGTTGCTAAATGTAAGTATATTTAGTTGTAATTGAATGTTATTAGGTGAAAGGAAATTATTAAATTAATAAATCTATTAAGTATTTAAAACAATCAATCACCACTCCATAGCCTTGCTGTAAATTTCATTAAGTTGTCCAAATAATGAATAATTTATCACAGATGGGATAAATGCTTTCAGTACTATGCTTAATATGATTCTTGCTTTTGTTCTTCCAGATTTAGCCACAGTTGTTGGGTATCTCGTAGTGAGCCGTCCATTCCTCAATCTAGCAACACCTAAATTCCTGACAAGTTCTCACAGTGAGAGGCTTGAGGTAAACAAAGATTGGAGGGTTGTTCTGACTTAATGTCAACAAAAGTAGGAATAACGTATATGAAATGCTGTATTTGACTTAACATTTCATCCAGGACTGAGTTACACATTTTGTGTGATTTTGAGACTTTCATTGATTTTAGAAAGGCGTTTTTTAAGTTTGCTTGGACGGCAGGATGAAATACTTGCAGAAAGTGTAAGTTTTAGTGGCAAAAGTAATAGTATAGGACATTTGTTTGCTATGTGCACCTTTTGGCATATTTTTTTAGGACAAATACAGGATAATGTTATATACTGAAATCCATTGTAGTTTTTCTTTTTTCATAAAACTGTTAATTTTAAAAAATGAATGTGAGATACTGACTCATTTAACATCGTGCATTCTATTTCTTCAGTCTCTTGAAGCTTGAGTGACACCAGTTTACAACACTGATTTATTTTGTTATTTTATTTACTTACTTACTTATTTGACTTTTCTTTTAAACTTATTTTGTTTGACAACAGTAGCATTTTGGTGTGGATGAGAAAGTAGCTGAGCTGTTTTCTTGTTGACTTACAGGACTACTATAAGAGTGGTCGCATGTTGGTTAAGATGGCAGAGGCTATTGGTCGTATTGTCCTGGCAGGCCGGGAGATGACCAGACTTGCTGGGTGAGTTGTGTGTCCACAGCAGAATTGGTCCTCCAAGCTATCAGATGAATGTCAAAGCATAAACATATGCTTGATCCCAGGAGAGATTCATCAGGCAATGTGCTGTAGGTTTAGTGTTTCCTTTGAGCATGGAGTTATGACATTATATCCTTTTGTGATGTACATGTAATAATACATGTATATAAAACAATGAAAGTTGTCCATAAATTGATGACCTTTATTTCCTGAAAATTTATTTTAAAATACTTACAAGGTATGTCAGGAAAATAATGTCATTTTTTTGTGGATAATGATCTTTATTACCACGTGTGGTAAATGCACTGATGGTCCCCCACATGACCGCGTCATGGAACAAAAGGATGTCCACAACCTGTTATAACCCTGAACATTTTCCGGGCACAGCTTCCTGTAAATGAGTCTGTTTTTGTGTTTCAGCTTCACAGCCCGTGTAACGGATCTGATAAAAGTGTTAGATGACCTCAATAAAGGTCACTATGAGAGGACCATGGTTCAGGCAGAAAATGGCAAAGGTATCGTATATATAGCTGCTTTATCTCTCAAATCACCTTGTCTTGAAAAGTATAATTATGAAATATAGTAAGTACCTGTGAAATACAAGTAATAATGTCATTTGCCTGGAATTTATCTTGAACCATATTAGGGTAGAGGCATGAAAATTTAAGTACCGTAAATGACGTAAAGTTTAGCCGATAAATTCTAGCCCTAAAGTTTACCATACTCTATCACGATTTACGACCGAAGACCATCACCGTAATGGTCGCGTGACGCCCTTTTGTGCGACAGACAGTTCCAGGATCCTCTGCCTTTGACGGAGAGCTCCTCCAATCAAAGAGACGGCATAATTAAGTTGACAGAATTCCACACTAGACACTAACTATTGCTGTATTCTTACGAAAATAGTACTTTTCGTAAGTGACATGCTGCCTTTTGATATATATATGGGATTACTGTTATACCTACGTGGCATTCATCATGTTGTTGTGGTTTCAAAAAATAGCTTGCTTGTCAGTTAAACTTGGTCATTATGTTATGTTTTCTTCATTTTCACTGTGTCTTCAAGTACACTGGTGTGTTTATGTAGCTGGTTGCATAGTTTGGTAACTATTTCATCTACCGGTACTGTAACCGGGTCACTTGATGAGGACAAAGAAATGCCATTTGGAAATTTGCATCATGACAGCAGTTTCAGAGAACCTGTTTTTCGTCTGTAACAGACATAGAAAGGCACATTACCATTGTTAAACATGTGCATAAAGAATCTGCTGTCTTGCGAATCTGGTTGCACAGATAATCCGTGGACTTGGGGTGTTATATTTAAAATTCTGACATTAATCGCAACCCCAAGTCCATCATCTGTTCTGAAAAAAATCGTTGCAGATCTCCAAACTTGAAGTGGCACTTCAACTCACCTTTTTTTTCAGCCCATTTTTAAGTCAGTTTCCAGTTGAATATCGAGTCCTATCTTCTTAATTTACTACCTTTAATGATGAAACTAATTAACTGGAAGGCTTGTGGTCAGATTGGCTGTGAGAACTTCAAACGGCTCACCATAGGCAGCCATTTTGAAAAGTCTGGTAATCTACTCATGACCCTGAAATGTAAAGGCGTTCTAGTATCGATAACATCTTGAAAACTATGATGTTTTCATTGTAGTTTCCACTTCAATCTTCTTCATACATACAGCCCACAAGGGCATACAATATTTTTGTTTTTGTCAACTTTGAATACAGGTGAGATTGTGTGACATTCATCAAGAGCAGTTCCGTCCAATTCTGGATCTATTTTATCGACCTGCTAATACTATGTCTTGAATATATTCACACTTTTTCTGAGCGCATGCAAAACCATCCTCATCAAATTCGCGTTCGGAGACAGAGAAAGCGACCGTCAACGCAAACTCACTTCGAGTGAGATCTATTTTATCAACCTACATGTACTTATACTATGTCTTGAATGTATTCAAGCTTTTTCTGAGCGCATGCAAAACCATCCTCATCCACTTCATACATAATAGACACAAGTTCCCATCTCTCATCTTTCTGCGCCTTCACCATTTAAATCACTGTTTCAGAAATCTGTGCAGCGAACTATCTGTTCCTGCCTGTAAGTTCTAAAAATAGCCACAGTACAGAAATTTTGGAAAAGAACAAAACTGCCACTGTAATCCTGTTTTACCAGCAAATATTTAGCTACAGGTCATTCACAGCATGTCTCATATGACGGGGATTTTTTTGTACGACAGCTTTTGCTGAATGCCGTCGCTTTTTGAAAGAGCTGTGTATTGAATGCAAAATCACTTCATCAAAGAAAAGACGATCAGATATCAAGAAGGGGGGATTGGAAATTCCTTGTGAGTATATCTTCTCCGGTAACAGACTTTATACGGGGAAGTTAGACGGCATGATTAACAGAGCTCGAAGAGAACACGCTGTGGCACGAGGTCAGAATCGACAGTAAGTGAACAACAACAATGACCTCGACCCAATGGCTCTTTTCAGAGCCAACAGTTATCTTGAACCGGAATTTTCTAACCGAGCACATTCAATTAAAGGTGTACAATTAAAGACTGTAAGAATCTTCAAGCAATGAGATGACTTCCAAAAGTACCGTGCTGGATGATCCATAACAAGTGTTTTTATACGTTATTACCGAGACCAGGGATGCCCATCAGACGCAAATGGCCTGTACGTTTGAAGCCTGCCGGCAGTCGAGTACATCATCAGACCCTCTTCGATCGCAAATGGTCGTAGCATACGGTAGGCGATTTGATGTGGCGGTGTAGATCTGAGAAGAGAGTGATCAGTGCCCAGCTGTGCAGTAAGGGCCAGTGAAGGTGTGGCAGGCGGTCGGCACCGCATGGGGTAAACTCCCCTGGCATGAACTGACTGAGGGGTGTTTGTATACGCCTACAAGCTATGTCATTGTGAGTGGTATGTTTCTTAAAGACAGGCCGTTTTCAAATAGAAGTTCTGTTTTATTTCTCCTGAATTTAAAAAAAGACAATGTTGAGCACAATCTGACAAACTTGGCAGGGAAACATAGATCTGGTTGCAGTATCCAAACGTGACTGACAAGCCTGGCAATGTATTTTAAATCCATTTGTTCATGATTGTCCAAGTCTTCATGTGTGTACATGTAGTAATGGATAGGCGTATGTGCTGAGGAGGTTAACTAATTTAGGTGGGAACTTAATGTAGTAGCAACAACGAAGCTTTGAAGCTGTCACAGACTGGTCATCTCACATCAGTCTGCATGTAATGATTTATGTTACCAGAACTAAACTGTTTAAAGCATGGGTGTAGAGGCCTCGATTTCTGGGCATTCATAATACAGGATAGCAAAACCCTTAACAGCTAAATCTCACCACCAACTTCTCAGACAGAAAAAAACTTAAAGCTGGCAGCATTTCCAGCAAAGACTAAACATCTGTTAATTCACGGATTCCAACTCATCACTTCTTGACAGGTAATATGCATAAGAATGCCACTGTGCACAGCTGCAGGAAACATCCACACCTGTGAGGTCATTCTATGTGAATTACTGAATTACATATTTAAGACTAAACTGTACCCTACCACTGGACTTTGCACTGTTTATAGAATTGAGGTTTGTGCAAAAATGGAATTCTGTCGTCGTTCACAAGAACTTCATGCAGTTACAGACCGACAAGTTGAATGTAAGAGTAGCGTGAAGGGGAGTGATGTAGTCTGAAGCACAGGCAACAGGTCAGCAAAACTTGCAGCCAAAATTTACGTGCCAGCCAGCAAAATACCTATTTCTTATATGGTTACAGTTGTGGGTTTGAAAAGTGTCAGTTGTAAACGTACAGACAGGATATTTTTGTGCATATACAGCTTTCAGAATACTGGTATGTGGACAAACCAGCATCTGCAATATTTTATGCTGATAGTGATGGATTAATTATTAAATAGCCATGGATTAACAACTCAGACCTTCTCAGCGTGTACTTGTGCATGTACCTGTTTTTGACTGTGAACTGTAGGAGGAGGAAAATCAGTTGATGATCCCCGGATTTACTATTGAGAAACTTATGACTGTGCTCTGGATCATTCAGCTAACTTATCTTGCCATCAGTCTGTGATAATGTAAATTCAATAACTCAACAAATGTGCGTAGCTCAGTGTATTGCAGATGTAATGAATGGGAGGTGTGTAGGTAAAATTACCGAGGAAGAATGCGAAAATCAGTGCGCATACTGTTAAATATTTTAACCGCATTTGAAGACAATAATGAGCCCGAAATCGTGCCATCAAGGTGTTCAATTCATGCAATTGTCATAATCTGGTTTGACACAAAACTTTTTAAAGTTAAAAATTTTTAGTAAGCCATTCGCCATGTTGACAGCAAGTTCTTAAAAATACGTCATTTTTATTGACTGATTTCGGTTAATTCTTGCATACATGCTTGACTTTGTGAGGTCTTACATACACAGAAGGATATTGCATTTCAAGTAAAATTCGGAGGTAATTGAAACAGCAGAAAATGGATGAAAAGCCAATTCCAGATACTCTTCTTTGTCATTTTTGATTTTGTGATTTAGTGACCCTGCAGTATTTATCTGAATAACCCTGTCCGTCCTTTTGTCATGTTGTAAAATACCTGTACGCTGACCTTTATTCTCTGAAGGATTAGTGTGTTCATTGGTTTTGTCTACACACTCCTCCCACCCCACTGGTACACAGCTGTGATCAATTAGCAGTAATAACAGCTAATTGCAAGGAATCATGGGATACAGCCTGTGAGACTTTCGGCTAAACTTTATGTCATATACAGTATTTTATGAATTGAACCATAGCATAGGCATATAATTACTATAGAAACAGGATTAAAAAAAATATGATGAATAGCATAATTAATTTGTGAAAATTCCTTATTGTCTCCGTTCATGTTAAATTGTATGCGATGTGAAAGTATTATCCTTATGAAATAATGTCTTCTTTAGTGGCAGAGAATAACAAGATGGCCTTAAAACCAGGCAGTGGAAAGCTTGTGTTTCAAGATCATATAATCAAGTAAGTGCATGTAAACTGGAACATTTGTAATGTCAGCCTGTTTGTGTTTGTGTGATACAATACCACCAGTATTCCTTACCAGTAATTACATGTGGTACTAAAAATAATTCAGTTTTAAGGATTTCGCCTTCTGCAGTTAATTGAATGTTTTACACAAGTAAACCTGTAAGAATGTGTATTTTTCATATGTTGAATATAACTTTTGCATCAGGTGATAGTCACAGGGATTTATATGTATTAAACCATTTTGGTATAAACAGATAAAAATTGTAAATCACTGTTCACAGAGTTGAGAATGATTCACGTGATTCACACAATTTCTTCATACAGTTGAATTACATGGTATGTATATTCGTTTAGATTTGACCGTGTCCCACTTGTTACACCAAATGGGGATGTGTTGATAAAAGAACTCACTTTTGAGGTAAGACAATAAATTTTACATGTCTGTGTATACAGTATATTAATATCTGTACCAAGAAATTCAGTAATATTTAGATCTATGTATTCACAGGATACTAAAAACTGTTCAAGTTTTAATAGAGTTTAATGAACACAAAATGCTGTGGATGTGCTGATAATTTTTATGTGATGTTGCATGAAGGTGAGGTCTGGGAGGAATGTACTGGTGTGTGGACCAAATGGTTGTGGGAAGAGCTCCCTCTTCAGGACACTAGGGGAGGTAAGCCATGGAGAATATTTTTTTAATTACCAAATTAAGTAGCATGTGTTTTTAGGTAACTGATATCTATATGCATTAAGATTTAATGTAAAAAAAAAGTATTGTCTTGAAGTGTATTCATTGTGTGGTACTTTTCAGCTGTTATGAATCTACTCCATCTCTTTAGTTACAGAAGCCATTGTGTTAATAACAGTTTCATATGTAGTTGTATATGTCACACTCATGTATCTTGAGATTGTACAGTGTGTAACTTAACTTTTTGAAGTGCTTGTTGTCAGGGCAAGCTAGCAATAAACACTGCCTGTCCGCACTAAATTTCACTTGACATGCCACAGCGCAACAATAGTTTTTAAAATATTTTGTATACATGTATATTTAAATTATAATGAATTAAAAGCAACACTTGTTTCAATCAACAGTCATTCATTTAAACTTCAGTTGAACATTACCGCAGTGAAGTGAAGAAAAAAATACAGAGACCAGATTTGTGCTTTCTGCTTTGTCATTTACTCCTGTCCTTTGTTGATTTATTATATTGATACCCATGTCCATTCAGATATTAATTCATGAGTGTATTTTTACCTGATATTGACGAGATGTTTTCCAACAAGAGGATGCTACATAAATATACATGTGTCGTTTATTATTGATGTCCATTTCACGTAGACTGCCTTCAAGTTTCATGTTAACTGTACACTGGGGAAAGAAGGAGCAAATTGTGTATCCCATGAATCCAAGGATGGATAATGCATCCTATTATAAGCCGCAGTGCTGTCTTGGTTTTTCAAATCCTGAAAATTCCGTGCTGTACATGTCTATGTACTTCAACGAAGTGCACATACTGTGAATGGCACAAAGTCCACCAGCCCAGCTTTGAGAGCGTAGATAAACAGTAAAGACAGCCCTGGTTGGGCTGGCTGGTAAGAGCAGCAACTCCTAATAGTTTGTAATAGATTGGATTTGCAAATTACCTCGTCTTTGAAGTCTGTAGAGGCATCGCGCAGCGACAATTGTGAATTCAAAAAGAAAATAATGGCTCCACATGCGTGCGCTTATTGTAAAAAAAACACACATTATCCTTTTATATCAAATTTAAAAAAATATCAAATACTCTTCTTCAACAAAACTGTATTTTGCCACGTAGAAATCTCCTGTTTTGTTCAGTGATGACATCTCTAGTTCTCCATGTTTCTACACCATGGTCAGACCATGTGCCTTTGAAGTAGAGTCAACACGATGCGTTGACAGATAACCCTGAATCTAATCCCAACAGATCTGTTACCGACTATAAATTGCATCCTGTAAATGTGTCAGATTTGAAGAAAAAAGTGTGGCATATATCCACGTTCTGTTTTTTTTTGGCTTTTTTTTCTTTGTTGCGTTCCAGCTCTCAGCTGTCACTGACTGCAGCTGTTTTGGAACCTGGCACCACTTAAAAATTGTGACCTAAAGCAGACCAGACTGTGCATCAAGAAAACCAGAATGAAAATCAGAATGAAAATCATAAGTTTTATGTTGGAGAGTAACATAAACACACAGAGTCTGATAGACACTGGCTAAAAAAACATAGCATTGCAAAACGCACTTCAAACACTCAACAGTTTCAGTTATGTTTGAAAATGCGATCATTTCGTGTCGGTTTTTTAATGTTGCCATTGCAAAGTCTAATATTTTTATTGACCAAAAGTGAAATCCCAAACACAGAGTGTCGGCTATTTTACTCATCTGAATGGCTACTTACAGAGGCAGTTTGATTGGAGTGCATTAAGATTGCGATTTTGCAAAAATATTTAACACCTACAGACTAAAGATCAAAATAAGTGACAGGTTTTCAACATGTACAATTCAGGTTATGTATTATTTTTTGTTTTTATGCCCACCCAAAGACGCTTACACTGCAGGGCAAGCCAAAAAGAGGATTTACTTTCCCATTGCTGATTTCTCTTGCATTTGGCAAGCGGGCAAAAGTTAAGTTGCACCACTGATTGCAATACATGTCTGGATTGTGTCCACAGTTATGGCCCTTATTTGGTGGTACGTTGACCAAACCTGACAAAAGGAAGCTGTTTTACATTCCACAGGTATGGCAATACATTTAATCCTTGTTCATGCAAACAAAATGTGAATCTCTGGTACATACACGTGTACATTAGAGTTGTATGCTGGGTCATGTGGGAAATACTCCTATAAAAATAGCCATAACCCCATTTGATCCTACATGTGTGTCTAATGGACAGGCTGCTACTGAAGATCTATTCATCAGTTACAACAAATTGTTATATGATCAGTGTGTGAAATGCCATGCTGTACAATAATCACTAGGTATTACCATTGCTACCAGGCTAAAGATGAAGTTACTAAGGTTTATCTAAAAGTTTCTGCTGGCTAGTTTATGCTGGTGTGTTGGTTTGCAAATTTTTTATCAGCGGTAGTTCATAATATTTTCACGTACTCCCTTCTTTAAAGGCACCATTCAGAAGATATGTAAACCAAATAGAAACGGAAATATAATAAACCCCTGTGTTAAACACTGTCTTCAGTTTATAAGTTATTAATCATCTGCATCTATTATTTTGTAATTTTGCTCAGAACATCACCATTTGTGCAATAATTAATGCCAAAACAGGAAATCTGATTTAGGAGTTTCCTTTAGAGGTAAATGTATGACAGAATCTAAGTATGTTACTTCTATGTGTAGCGTCCTTACATGACGGTTGGGACATTGCGAGATCAAGTGATATATCCAGACACACATGAGCAGCAGATCCAAAAGAGGGTCAAGGACAAAGACCTGGAGGCCATACTTGAAAAGGTGGGTATGAAAGTATCCTTCTTGATAAAAAATTAAAATTTAGCAACATTTCACTTTCTTAAAATGTAGAAAAGTAGAATTAAATGTCACAAGAGAGAGAGAGATATTATTTTATAGCCATAGTTGTCAGCCATTACTTCATGAATCTGTATGGATAGCAAAACAAAAGGTGGTCATTGTTGTATCACTGAAATCAATTTTCAATTCTTACTGGACCTGTTTGCAATTTATTTTAGGTTCAACTTGCATATGTTCTGGAGAGAGAAAATGGCTGGAATGCTGTACAGGTAATGGCTGTGATGTGTGGAGAGTTTCGTGTTTACAAATGCCATGACACTGCCCTTTGTGACAGCTCATAACCTTGTTCAAGCTGCAAGTTGTGTATACACTCCACTTAATATGGTTTCTATAGCCACCACAAGTCAAACATAAAAGCACCTACATGTACATGGGTAATGCAACGCCTGTAGTTCTGCTCCACAGAATTGTCACACATGTACAGACACATTAATACTTAAGATTCTTTTGTAAAATTGAGCTCAGGATTCTATGCTTATCTGCCAAGTGGTTCACCTGCAGACATCCTCAAATTATTCCTGACCCCTGAATAGTGGAGATGGAAGACATGGTTATGCCATGACAGTGATAAATAAACCAAGGCTACTTATTTTACCCTGACTGATTGGCATTATGCAAAAGGCACTTGAAGTTTACATAAGTTTATCATCATGTACAAAGGAAATATTCCTGAGTATGGCATGAAGCAGTAGTCATTGAAATTTACAGAAAGGCAAATACGTGTAAGATGAGTTGGTAACATGTTCATTTCTCTGGTTACAGGATTGGATGGATGTGCTGAGTGGGGGAGAAAAACAAAGAATTGCTGTAAGTTCATGGAACCAACTTCTGTCACCCATAGTTTGTTTTATGCTTTTGCAAGAGAAGGGTCACGCATCATTTGTGTCATTCTGCTTTCAGTGACATATATTTCACTACAAGTATTGCTTGACTTTAGTTAGATACATGTACATATGATAAAAATTAAATGTACTAACAAGTTTGTGAAGACAACTGTGTTCAGGTTTTTTGACCAACTTTTACAAAAATGTATTGGTTTATGTTGCCTTTTATTTTACATTGAGGAGAAATAAGCAATTTTTTTTAATCTTGTAAATGGAGAGGTTCTTATAGCCAAGAAAAGTAAATATATGACCAAATCTCTTTATGCTTCATGTTTTCAGATGGCACGGCTATTCTACCATAAGCCCCAATTTGCCATTCTTGATGAGTGCACAAGTGCTGTGAGCGTGGATGTGGAAGGATACATGTACAAACATAGCAGAGAGGTGAGAGTTCACAGCAGAGTTCAAATCTGGATGTTACTTTTTGGATGGCAGATGAACATGCCGTTTTATGTAACATGTTTTCATGAACTCATAAAGTCAGAATTACAAAAGCGGTTCAGAAGGCTCTAACAAGTATTTCTTTAATATATTTTTTCTGGAAACAGAAATTGGGTGGCTTTAAAGATGTGTGCCTATGCTCACCACACTGACTGTGTAAATCATTTTAAGTTGCCTTTAAAAAAGTAACGTACACCAAACCAACCATCATGGTTTCTCTCTCATGAATGATGGGTGTTTTTTACCAACACAATATTTAAGTATATAATTTCACTCTTTAGACTGAGAATTCACACCTTGTAGATTGGTTTCTTCAAAGCCTTTAGTTTAGATGTACATGTAGTTAGTTTCTACCAGGCATTAAAATGTGAATGTCAACCAACAACCAGTGCTGCACGTGGCTGAATTACCCCTAAGATTTCTTGGAGAGGTACATTTAGAAAGATAACCCATTAGAGACCTTATGGCTTATACCTTATCGTGACCATACCTTATCCATCTGAGCAATATATGTAACATTCAAACTGCACTGTGCCATATTCTATTCATTAGTTGCATTTAGATTATAAATATACCTATTTGCAGATAGTAATCTAGCATAAATTATATCTTTATGCCATTGATATTTCAGGTCGGAATTACGTTATTCACAGTCTCGCACAGGAAGTCCCTATGGGAGCATCACGAGGTGAGAATGTTACGGTGTCAGTTTGAGCCACATTACCCCTTGTCTTAGCCTTATTTGTAGCAAGTAATCTTGCCCGTAGCTCATTCATTTTGCCATTGACAACAGGTTAAGGGGGTTGACTCTCAATTGCTGGGACACAGAACGTTGACCCACTGTCTCTGCTTGTGTGGTCTTGGCAACAATAAGCGATTCATGATTTTTGTATGTTCGTTTGCATAGTTAAATGATTGTGAAGTTCAATTGTTTTCCACTGATATGGTGCACATATCTTTATGTTGCTTGTGTGGAAGTAACTTACCAAAAGTCGATGGTTTACTCTGAGGTTTCCTCCACCCCTACAGGGGTTTTTCTGGCCACTTTGTCGTAGTGGTGACCACAATTAGAAATATCAGGAAATTGTGTTTTAGACAAACATTGTATTGAGTTTTGATAAAATAAAAGAGTTTTAAGTACATTTTACATATATTAGTGATGAAAAATATCGAGTTTTGTGATTTGTTTACATTGAGGTTCTATAAAGAAATTGGCTAGAACCCCCCCCCCCTTGAATTCTTGAATATCACTTTTAAGAGGAAGCAAATAAATACTAAATCCTGTGAACCACCAATGGATCCAGTTGTGACTGGCAGAAAATTGATTTGGTGCTTTGCAAAATGTGATGCTTTAAGATGGTTTAAGATTTGAATGCCACAATGTTTTGGAATTAATGGGAAACACGAATGGAAATCTCTTGAGTTCTTGCGTGAAGGAAGTTTAAGCTAGGCTTAAGTTTTTTAAGATCTTGTGTTTAAGTAACACCTTATTTGGAACATGGGATCTCCAATCTGGTCTGGACAAATCCTTGGGCTATTCAATTTATTGATAATGACCAATGCCCCATAGCAGTGATAGTGATGTCAGACAAACACTGTGTCATTCCAACTGTTTTTTTTTTTTGTTTTTTGTTTTTTTTTATGGAAAACAGATGGTAAGTTGTACAGTTTAATATCTTAACAAGATGAGGTTTTAGGACATTCTCATTAAAATCAGATTGATAGTGGCTTCCTCTCCAGGTGTACATGGGAAGGTATGCCAGCAGCCTGGGTATGGTTATGGGTTTCCCTTGGGCTCAGCCCGGTTTCCTCGCCATCTTATAAGAGAAATATCCTTGAGTACGGCATAAAGCACCAACCAAATAAATAAATAAATAAATTAAAATCAGATCCTTAGTTCTGGCTACACTACGCCACTGGGGTTACTGTAGCAGCCACACGATCTGATTTTAATGAGATTGGTTTCAATGACAACTGAAATTGTGTGTGCACTTGTCAGTATTGGTATACGTTAAACAAAATGTCACATCTATGGCACAGTACACACAATGGAATAATTTTTATGTTTGATTTACATGTTGATGGTGTGTAAACATTTTTAGGCATTTTGGCTTGGAGTTTTATGGAAGTTATCTTTTGTTGTCATTTCAGTACTATCTTCACATGGATGGTAGAGGATCCTATGAGTTTAAGGAGATCACTCCTGACACTGTAGAGTTTGGATCATAAACTGCCCTGTATTCTGCATCTGTTGTGATTTATGATGTGTTTGTTTCTCTTAATGCCAGTGGAATTGTGGGAAGTGGTGACAGAGCTGTTATTCAGAATCATTTTAATGCTCACAGAGTGTACCTGTAATTTATTATACCATGTGGTAAGCATATTTGTATGTACAAATTAGAGAAAATAATTTTATTGGAGAATTTCTTTTTTTCATTTTTTCTTTACTATTTAGTTTGTGAAGTATCAAAATAGCATTTTCATTGTCCAATCACTGTAAATGGTTTTATGAATACTGTATTCTGTGGCATTTCTTTCCCAAGTTAGTAAAAGGAAAGTGAATCCATAGCTTCTTCTCTTGCTGCACATCATTGTAGAATTGTGCTGGTTTATCATGTTAATATGAGCATGAGTCCTGGTTGTGGGTGTGGAATAAGGCTGAAGGGTTCATTCAGGTTCTTTGGCATGATGGCGCAAATCACACTGGAAGTGGATTAATTTTGCCTACAAGTAAATCTGTTTACGTTTATGTAAATTCACAATTGGATTCATTATGTAATCTTCTCCTTAGGCTGTCAGCTTTCTCGAGTCACTAATAACGTAAGAAACTTATAAGTATTTATAAGTTCTCACGTGTTTCACACACGTCCAATGTGTGCCATTGCGATCAGCTGGTGTGCAGAAAAATGTTCACATTCATTGATGGTTAGAAATCTGTGAAACTTGAAACTTTTGTGAATCCATTGATATTTATCTGACCAGGAAGGCTCTTCAGATTATTGAGTGATGCTGGTGTAGATAAAATATTTGTTTGTGTATATTGCATGATATTCTTTATATGTAGATAATTTTTTGTACTTAGTGTTCAAATTATAAATCAGCACAGTCACATGAGCTGTACATAAAAGGTTTATATATTTATATGCTTTTTTTGTGTGCTTGTCAATATTTTGTGCTTATGGTTTTTGTCTTTGTTTGTGGTTTTACTATTTTCACATTCACCATTGAACAATTTTATGTTTTTGCTATGAAGTGGGTCAGCAGCCATATTTACAGGAAATTTTCGATCACTGTTGGAATTTTGATATTTTCCAGAGTTTTCTAGGTACAACAGGCAACTGTTTTCGTCAGATGTTTTTTGTCTGGCTTTTGTAAAATTGTAACCATTTTCGTGATTTTAAATTTAGGGATTGGTTTATATCTAAAGTGCCATCTCCATCTTTTACTGGCAACATTCACACCCAGCTGTCAGAAGCCTCCTGAGCACAAGGTGGTTGGAATATTAATTTGGAAATACTTTACCTTAAGTACTTTATGATTTCCATACTCTAGAGACAAACTTGTAGATATTGCAGCAAAAATGTCTGCATGAATAAGAGGAGAAAACAGTCATGTTCATTCTATATATCAGTTCTGTAGTACATCTTGTTTGTTCTTCTTGTGTTGGGAACTGTTCATGTGGAGAAAACATGTCCTGCTAGTTAAAGGTGCATGGAATAGACATTAAATTTCTCAGCCTGTTTCTTAAACTGCACTCTAAAGCATTTGAAATTTCCACACGTTTGTAGTCTTATAAGGTGAAGACGGAAATCCTCATTGACTTGAGGTGGAAATATCGTTTTGGTGTTTTCGTTTGCTGACAGGTATATCCTGGAAATCTGATCGTCTTGCATACGTCTTTGTTTGGATGCAGAGTACATTATACTATTACACCAACTATTACAGTGTGTTCATGAAAGTGAAAAATAAATGATGTAAATGAGAAGAAAAAAAATGTTGAAAGTTGACATGTAAGCCTTTCCAGACTCCAACATTCTGCTGTGTGATGCATAATCTTCAAATTGTGTGCTGGAAAAAACCTAGAAGGATGAGCATAAAACAAATACACCGTCAGTATCTTTTGGGTATTATGTTAAGCCTTCAAGGCATTTTGTATGTTAAATGTTTCTTAGAAGGATAGGTATCCTTGATCTTCGCACAGGTCCTCTTTAATATATATATGGCCTGGAAGCTAATTTTAAGTTCTCAACATTCACATGGTTTTGGGGACTGGTTTACAGGCACAGGCTGATCAGTGGCCAGTCTGTGGCCAACAGAATGTAAAGTATATCTAATTATGCAGCACAACATGCAAAATAGTGAAAAGACCCATTTGTTAATTATATGTAATTACATACCCGGTGTTACCATGAACAAAATTGTACAGATTGGTTTATATATTTTGTGTGATTAGATGTACAAATCAAGTTGTACAAAAAAACAAATTATTGTGAATAGATAATGGGATTTTGCTCTGATTAACAAGACAATCTATTTACTGATCTGTGTTTTTGTGTTTCTTTCTTTATAATGTGTAGTACTGCCAATATCATTGGATAAAACTGGGTGCTCTTTATATTGATTTCCCTTAATACGATTCGGGTTTAATCACTAAAGCATGCATATGGTAGTCCACATATCAAAAGCCTCACGGGAAATCAAATACAGAATCCAGGATGGAAACAAACCTGTATCACATACACATTCATGCAGTTTTTCCAAGTAGATACCGATTAATTTGTGAGTATTAATGCCAAAAAAAAATATGCGGTCATATGATTAGACACACGTTTTGGATGGAAGTTTTGCCATGCATTGACAAAATTAGGTGCATTATGTTCACAGCTTAAAAGTGTGGACAAGCTGTGTCTTCCAAGTCTTCCTGGCTGTGCTCTTTCTTATATCCCAATAGTCTGCCCTGTGACCTACATATGTAAATTGAATAGTGGTCCTATTATGTCACTTGGGCAAATGGTCACAAGACTTACAAGAACTGTCTAAACTTTGAACTCATCAGAAACCTGTCACCTGGATTTTTCCTGTGGTGTGATTAGGGCAAACTACCATTATTATCCATGAGAAACCCACCTCTTGAATATGTCCTATAATGTGATTGCGGAGAACAATGTATATTATTCATATTAAGAAACCCGCCTCTTTGATATTTCCTGTAAGTGTGATTGGGGTGAATGGTCATTATTATTCATACAAAACCTGCCTCCTGAACAAGTCCTATAATGTGATGTGGCGAACGGTAAATATTATGCATAAGAAACTCGCCTTCTGGATATTTCCTGTAAGTGTGATTTATTATTCAGAAGAAACTTGCTTCCTGGACAAGTCCTGTGATGTGATTGGTGCGAAGGATCATTATTAATCATGAGAAACCCACCTCCCGGACAAGTCCTATGATGTAATTGAGGTGAACGGTCATTATTATTCTTAAGAAACCTGTCTTTTGGATCCTATCATGTGATGGGGCAAACTTTCATTATTACATAATAATGAGAAATCTGTTTCATGGAATTGGACAGCAAGGGTAGTATCTGAAGAGGCATGGTGCGCATGCACAAACCTTGACACTGTGAATTTGTATGTGCTAAACACAGTAGGCGCACTTGTAGGCTGGTTGTGAGCTAGGTGACACTTTTGAATTCCCTGTCCTGTGGCACGTGCGCGCAATATCAGAGGATCTTTCCAGATGACTGTATCATAAAGGTCAAAGCTGTCTTGGACTTAACTCAGTTTCACTCTTAATGATCTTAACCAGTATTGTTATTCCTAAACATAGAACTGAAGGTTAAACACTAACCTTAAATTTGTCCTGAAAGACAACTCTTTATATAAAAATAACATTCCTAATGCAAATGACAATTCTAGTACACATTTTAAGTTCAAACTTCTTGATCAAAGGCAAAATCAGCTTCATGATCCTGGGGCCAGTTTACCAACTCATAAACACTGTGCACTACAATGACATATTTTCTGTATTTCAATGATTAAGAGTGATCTTCAGGAGAAGAAGTATCAAACAATGAACTTTCTGTCACAACATACATTTTCCACAAAAAATCCAAAAAATGATAAAGGAAATCATTGCAGTGAAGAAAAATTCAATTCATTTTTATTTCTGATCACATTTGTATGTAATAAAAGTTTTGGTAAATATATGGTAACATTTTCCAGCTGATTAGTTCATAAATCTGTGTACATTTTATTGTAAATCGGAGAAACTATGCAAAAAAATAATCTTTGGTTACAGAAATATGAAAATATGATGCATTATTACAATCTGTGATATGTACAGCCCATAATTTTAATGAGGAAAACTTGTGCAGTATGGTAAAGGGTCTAGAATGGCACTATCCAACATGAGAATAGTGCAAACATTAAACCTGAAATATGAGAATTATCTGATCAAAGCAAATGCAGCTGTTACAGAATCTTATTCAAAAAGAATAAACTTCAGACCAGAGCATTGTCTGGGACAGGAAAGTAGTGTTTGATACACTCATATTGACAATGCCAAAGTAAGAAAATTGCTCGCTAACTGAGTGAAAAAAAAAGGGTGAGAACAAAAAAAAAAATCAATTAAAACTTTGCTAGATAATGTAAACATTAAAATTAAATTTTACATATCTACATCTTATTGTTTACATTTATTTGATAGATTACTGCACAGTTTACGGAAAACTTTTTGCAACATGTTTTTAAAATCCTTTGATTCAACTGCAAAATAAAATTGAACAATATATATCTCAAAATTTATCATTTAAAATTTTTTGGTCAGATACAGCACTTCGCACCAATTTACTTATTTACAGAAATAGAAATAAATAAATATTAATGATATAATAGCAAAAGAAGAATAAAATCACACACACAGTTACATAAAATCTCTCCAAAAGCCCAAAAAAATTCCTAAAATGTTATCTGTACAAATATGGTAAAACTTTGGTTCAGTGCCATTTTGCATAAAACAACTGCATGATCTGAACAATGAAAATATTGGTCATATCTCAAGTGAGACTGTTCGGGCACATCAGGACGCCCAACCCATCCTGAGCAGCAGTCTGAAAGTCGGTGATGAATCTCCCTCCTAGGGAGATAGAGCTGACACAACCCACAAACCCAGACTGGTACAGCCCCCCTGTTATTACTGACGAGTTGTCGGGGACACCGCCTGTCACGGTGAGAGAAAAACACAAACACTGACTGACAGCAAAAATTAATATTACAATGTGAAAAAAATGATAAAATGCACCATTTTGATTCTATTATTCCAAATTTACATATTTAACTTCAATATTTTTAAAGTTTGTAACAAAAGATCCAAGACAGTAAAATTTTCTGTGGTTAGATATTGCAACAGACATACTTGTGTACGTAGCAGCCATCAAAAATAGTGCAGATTTCCTACCAGTGACAACTACCTAGGACAAGATTATTTGCACAGACAGACCTACTAACTGATATGTCCCACCTAGTAACGCTTGTTGAGGCATGGTTGGAGTATGTGTTATGGCTAGTCAGGGGAAGGTTGTGCAGTGTGAGAGATTGACACTTACTGCAGTATGCCCCCTCCCGATTCCTTAGGTAGACATGGGTATCAGGATCAGGCAATAAGAGACTCTGACAGGCTATACAGATGAGTACAAACGCATTATTTCCAGCTGTGATGATTGTGTACTATCTAAATACTTTCTGAGCACACACGCACCTAACAGTGTGACGTATCCAAAGGAAGAACAGAGGAGTGCACGGCTTGGGACCCCTTCGTTAAAGGCAGGGAGGAGTTTTATGAGTTTCCCATTAATGCCCTCTTCCACTAACTCACCCAGATAAAGTAAGCTGTTTTCAGGAACATTCAGCTGATTGTCTGTCCCTGGAAGCATAGCTTGATAAACATTTTGGATCCCCCGAGAGGTAATGGTCAGTGTTAGGTTATGGCCATGCCTGAAAAAACAATGTCATAGCGCTTCACCATAAATGTACTGAAAAATATTTCACCTAACATGGCAGTGATATTACTGATGATGGAAACTACCAGCTATAGGTTCACATGTATGAAAATCTACAGGAAATTTACCCTAAATGACCTAGAATTTTGACCATGACTACACTGCACGTTTTTGCTCATTCCAAGAGTTGTAGTGATTGTAAAAAGTTATTTTGAGGTTTGTTTGGTAGACAGGATCATATCCTACTGGAAAAATGTAAGGTTCAGCATCAAAAATAATACATGTACTTTTATGACATTAATTTGCTTTGCATAACCGTCTTGCACTGTAATCTTTGTACATGTGTATGTAGTGTAGTTAATCTGGCTTTTTGCAATCATCAGGCACTGTTACTACAGCATCAGTCAAAGTCAAAGTGCCCTCAGACAGCCTCATAATCAGGTATGAAATTGCTGTTACCACACCACACAATCTTGTACAAACTGCAGAACTCACCTGGTCACCTGGATGGTGTAGGATTGACCTCTGGTGACCTCAAATGCCAGACCTTTGAGGACCAATGCTCCTCCTCCCAAATTTACTCTGGTCATAGAAACAAAATCATACTCTATGACCAAAGCTGCTCCTTTTCTTTTTTCATAGAATTAAACAGGAGCTGGTGTGAATATAACAGAATATTTCTGATATGTCATATTCATCCCCAACAGAAGATATGGATCAGAGCAGCTTCCAGTTCCTAAACCTACGACTAGTTGTGATGTGAAACTAAGCATGGAATTATTTATTATGTTCACCAGTTAGGAGAACAATATTTGTAATGAAAGTGATATGACATTAAGAGATTAGGTCAAAGATTTTGATATTTGAGAAATGAAAAATTCTTCTTAGAGTGATATCCAGAATGAAACATCCCTTTTGTATTAACATGTACATATAAATAGTAAGAACAAATTGTTTACTAAGGAATAAAAGACCAGTAAGGACCGCACATACATATCTGGAAAATGTTAGGAATTCTTGTAAGGCATCATAATATATTTGGGGAAGTATAAGAATGTTAAGTAATAAAATGACACTATTTAAATGACACCAATTTAAAATTTTTAATTATTTATGTTCTTTTCCCACCAATCACAAACCGCATCCCAGGACTGCATATCACCCAAGCACGGAACGCATAACCCATGGTTAAATAAATTTAAGACTGACATGAAATTGGAAAAGTATGATACTCATATCTCATGTTCAGGAGATGTTTAAAATGGGTGTTTTGGTGGATTACTTTCATTTTCTCTTACCTCAGATTTACTTGTCTACTTATCACACCCATAGCTAAGTTTTCACTGTCCTATAAATAACAGAAAAATAAAAGGGAAGGAATAATTATCATCTACATTTATTTTAAGTTGACTTGATCACATTCCATATAAAGAATTGTGGACTTGCAACACAAGACTTTTGTGGCCAAATGAAGGTCTATACAAATATAAGAAAACACAGGGAGCCTAACAATGTTCAAAACAATTTTTAAGATTTTGTAGTTACAGAAGGATTCAATAGCTTAATCACAGATAGAGTATATATAATCACTGTGTCTAGATTCAGCTCTAATGGGGACCAAAATGTTTTTTTGGTGCAAGTACATGTTCATATACTTTTTTGTGTCAGTTTCTTGAGAGTCCAAGCCCAATGTAGGATGAACAAGAAACAGGTTTTGGTCTGACAACAATTCTCTTCATAACTCGTTACACAGGTTCATGACTAGATTCATGTAAGAATGACAATTTGCATACCTGCCCAAGCCACAATAATAAACCATCTGCATGTGTGTCTGGAATAATGACAAGTCTGATACTCTCTGACTGGTCACTCCTGCAAATAACAAGGCATTCAGGTAATATCAAGGACAAATGTGGTAGATTTAACAGGGGGGAGTCACAAAGTAGTCTTTGTGCTCACTGTCATCATTATTCTCATAAAAAATTTCGAAAATCCAAATGTCTATGCTTGAATCTATGTTTGAGCAGAACTGCATACTTACTGTATAATACTGTTTCGTGCAAAAGCTGCATAGCTTCGTCCTGAGAAACTCCCATTTGGTAAGATGAGATTTTCTACAAAAGAATATCAGCTCATCAGTTTGATTACTCTAATAGTTTCATACATGTATAAATGACCAGATGTTAGAAACTTGCAACATTTTGCAAGTTATGTTTGACTTTTGTTTAATTGAGTCTACCTGAGGTGAACACTGAGCAAGACATTAGGAGTCAGTAGGGATCTCCTCTTACATACAAAATAGTGAACTGCAAACAGAAAATTAAACCTTGAACCATTGGTTAAATCATAACTGCACCACATACTCACCAGTTAAACACTTGTCGCCTGTATACCCTAGCCTACAGAGACAGCCTCCTAGGTGACAGATCCCACCATTCTGACACGTCCCTTCACCACAGGTGCTGTTCTCACAGTTCAGCCCTGTGAACCCAACCTCACAGTCACATGCATGACCTGACCCATCAGCCACGCACGTGCCCCTTTCATTACACGTAATGCCAAGACACTGAGGGATGATGGTATCACAGGTCACTCCAGTGTATCCAGGTAAACAACGACATCTGAAATATAACCAACACCTGGTATAATATACACCTATAACAAATAAGTGATACAACATCAATAACTCAAACAGGTAAATGGCCTAGAATCTGTCCACGAATGTGTTAATAATCACACATTTTACAAGGTAGTCATTACTTTATTTATTTATTTGATTGGTGTTTTACACTGTACTCAAGAAACTGGTGAGAGGAAACCGGTCAGAACTTGGAGGAAACCCATGACCATCTGCAGACTGCTGGCGGACATTCCCACGTATGGCCAGAGAGGAAGCCAGCATGGACTTGAACTCACAGCAAGAGACTAGCAGGCTAACCCACTTGGCCACAGAGGCCCAAGGCAGCCATTACTGTATTAGTTTGTGTATGTTATATAATACAACAACATTGTAGATAACTCGTCACTTTTCATTCCTTACCTGTATCCATTAAGCAGGTCTTGGCAGGTTCCTCCATTATGACAAGGTTTATCTCGGGCACAATCATCAATATTGGTCAGGCACCTATCACCAGTATAACCTGAAGCACACATACAATGTACGGTCATGCTCATGTTGGGGCCTGATATGTCATAAAATATGAGCTATATATTGAAGTTACCACATGCTTACTAAACACATTTGAATTATTAAACTTATACGCCAAGGGAATATAACTTTGAAACAGGAATGTTCCAAGATGCAAAGTCTCGATATGGTAATTTTATTCTTTCCCATAACTGAAGCTTCTATGAGCATCATTAAGTTCATGTTAAATTTCCTGAATTTTTTTTTATATTTGTCAACAAGACATTTTATTTGGAAAAACCAACACCTTGAGTTTACTGGCTGGTAGAGTATGTGTCTAAAAGTAGAGTAGAGAGTAATGCCCATTAAAATAATGACAAGTTAGAAAATGGCGACTGAGGTGCAAATGATGTGATGTGCAAAATATATATTGATTAAAATAAAAAACTGTTATGATCAATATCAATAAAGACCACAGACTGAGCACAAATCCACAAGGTTTCAGCAAAGTTAAAGGGGGAAAATTTGTTACATATACGTGTACCTCTAATCATGCGTATAATGTAACTGTGACAGTAATACTTTAATACAGAATATATTATGATTTCTACCATAGATGAAAATCAACTTGCTAAACTTGATTTCTTGACATTTTATCCCCAAATAAATTCGAATCTAAATTCTGAAACAAGTGTCATAATTTGATCTCGCCACAGCTAAATAAAACTCTGCACATGTTGCTAAGTAAATTCGAGATAAAGTTCCTAATTAGAATGCATCTTTTCAGATGGAGCATAACTATATCAATATTATTTACTGACTAGCCTTCTGAGTTAAAACTGCCAGAAACTGTATTAAAAGCCACAACATCAAACTGGTTGACATCAGATCTAGATGTAACCACATCAAAAACTGGTAATAAATAAAAAAGTAAGAATCATAAGAGAGAAAAAAATGTGACAAAAGTGCAGTGTTAATTAAGACATCTGTGATAAAACGAAATATATAGGGTGATATGTAACTGATGTGTATAAAAAAGTCAAGACCAAAAGTCAGTGTGTTCTGTTATACATACGTAACAATCAGTGACCAAATGCAAACAAGACAAGTTACACAGATGTGAAATTTAAGAGATGCTTGAACAATATTTGTTTAAACGTAGAGGACACATAAATGTGAAAATGACACAATTAACAATACAAAGCATGCATTACTGGATGTATACCTCATACATAGTCACACCCATATTTACACAAAAAAATCAGTTGCAATGGACTGCCCAACATTGTTTGAGGTGTTTATAATGATGATTTCAATTTTAGGAAAACATAATAAAATATCTAATTGAAAACCACTCATATCTGTTCAAATTGCTCTGTGATATTCTGAACATTGAAAAAGGCAAGGAATATTACCAAAGAATGAAGCTTTCAGAGAAAAAACTTCTTTACTTTTTTCCTGTGAATTAATGAGTCTGAGTGAGGTTAGGGGTTCTACATTAGATTAGGCCTAGCTTTGGCAAAGTAGTATATTATAAATGAACTAGCAATATCTCTGGCCTGAAATACAACGGAAACTCCGTTGTTAGCTAGAATGGTTATTGGACAATGAACTGTCAATTCATAAGCATCGTGGATGTCTTACCCTCACATGGGTCAAATATCTGGCACAAGTTACCCGCATAACCTGGTGGACAGGAACATTTGATAGCTCCTGTCTCAAGGCTACGCAAACATGAGCCTAGGTTACATGGGTTAGGATTACAGCTTACAATGTTCTCATCACATGGAGGAGCCTGCAGGTAAACAGTCAAATAATACAAATAAAGACTGATCATGGTGAAGGCATCACAATGAACTTTTCATATGATATTAACTATATTTTAATACATATAATGTCTCATATAAATTTGACAAACCAGGGAAATTATATAGTTGTAAGCCCAAACTGAATATTACAGATGCGCAGAAAGGTTCTCTGATAAATTTATATAGGGCAAGCACAACGTAAAGAAAACCGCATCTCCAGCAAAGAAGTATATTGTATCCCCATTTAGAAAATTCCATCTATAATTTTATAATGCACACATCTGCATGTGCAAATGGGTGTGATATTGAGCATGACAACTACTGCATGTACCTTAGCTCCTGTAGGGCAGTCACACAGAGCCTGTCCATCCTGCACCCAGCAATCGACTCCTCCACAGGGGTTTGGGAAGCACACACCACCTGGCAGAACAGGTAAACTGGTACTAACAGGTACTAATAATAATATGCTATAAATTAAGAAATTTCTGCGTTTTTCTCTCGTAACTGGACTACTGTCTGATCTCTTGAATGGATTAGATTCTACATGGGACAAGGATTTAAAAAAGATAGACTCTACAGACTTAACTTTAAAGATCTCTAAACTGGACTAGGCTCTCTAAACTACGATAATCGACTTTTTAAACTATGGTAGGCTCTGGCCTAGGCTCTTTAGAATGGTGTAGAATAGACATTCCATAGTTAGCTATACCTACTTTGTGCAAATTGGCAGAAGAGCCCAAAGTAACCATCAGGACATTCACAGAACACACCATAGCTGTCTCTCTGGCAGGTGCCTCCAGCCTTACATGGGTTTGGGTCACAGCTTGTGATCACTGTGTCACACAGCCGACCTGTAACCAGCGTTATGAGAATCTCTCATAAATTCATATATCTAATTAACCAACAGTTTAGATTTCACATGTTAAGGTTTCAGTTTGTTTTCAAACCAGTCCGAGTGCAGTCTTTTTTTCTGTAATATGTACCTATTTCTGTATAGTTGTGCTTGTAAAGCACAGCGTAGCTGGTCATTGTAAACACTGTAGCATACAGCAGAGAATGATGTGACATCGCCTGAAACCAGCTCGATTGGGGCAAAATGTTCCTCATTGTTTTTTCATACTGGTGTTAGCTCACATGGAATTCATTTTGATTTCTTTCAAAAGAGAATTGTTAAGAGAAAAAAAAATAATAAAAAGCCTGTGAAGGAATATTTGGATCAGAAAGTAAAACTCTGGATATAAATTTCAGATGTTCTTTTTTTGTGACTCACCTGTATGTGGGGGCTGACAGATACAGGTAAAATCTGCACCAACTGGCTCACACACACCTGCATTCTGGCAAGGACTGTCAACGCATGCATCAACCACTGTCTCACACAGGGGTCCTGGAATACAGGTAGTGCAGCAAGGTCAGTTGTACTGACAGCCTGGCATGCCTTACATACACTACTTCACAACAAAAGTTTGCTTTTCAAAACCAAAAAGAGGGTATTCCTCTAAAGAAAGAAAAAATCCCATATTTCTTACATACATAAACCTAGGTATGGCATATACCTTGTTTGATTATTAAAGTAAAAGGCAGCTCATGACTGAGGTACTGTTCATTAAAAAGATTATAAAATTTTCTCTTGAATGTAAAAACCTGTTTGAATTGTACAAATTTTTTGCTGAATTATCTTCCTTTGAAGTGTGGAGTATTGTGCTGCAGACTGGAGATCTGAAGGCGCTCATGTTTTTAAGCTTATAAGCTTTAAGCTTCAGAGGGATTGACCAGTCAGAAAGCTAGGGGATATCAGCTGTTTATAAGCTGTGAGATAAATGTTCTGAATTGTCTGCCTATGTAAACATGTAATAACATAGAGACAGCACACTGTTTTAATGTTCTATGTTTTAATTATAACAAGTACATGGGTGAAAAACACTGCAAAGTACTTCCAGATCTTTGTGTTGTGGTGAGAGTAAGTTTCTAGATCATTTCATGTTATAAATTGACATATATACTTAAGATAGAAAGACAACCATCGAAGTTTAATACAGTCTCAGGTGACAAGAGTGTTCCATGCCTGGAAGAATTACTTCATTGCCCAGACAGAATGTCAGTTTCCTCTGTCACTGTAGCTGTTAGAAAAAATATGTCACCTAAATGAACACAATATTGTACAACCTTTTTGGCAAAGTAAACTTAGAACATGCGCTGTCTTTCACTTTAAAGTAGTAAGGGTTGATGTTCAATGGGCAAACTTTAATCAAGGGAAAAAAGTGATGCACAAAAGTATCTTGACGTCATACCTGTAAAGCCAGGAACACACTGACACCTGAAGGAGCCTCCTACATTCAAGCAGGTGCCACTATTCTGACATCTTGGTACATCACAGGGAAGAACACGAGTCTCACAGCGAGTACCTGAAAAGAAGTATCAGTTACTGGAGCACAAAACTATGTATACTACTATCATATAAGTTTGAATGTTACAAAATTTATTATCCAGACTGCAGGACTCCTGAATTCACATATTCCACCATGTATGTTAACAATGTTCGCAAGTTTGATGATAAATGAAAATGTCATGTATGTTAACAATGTTCGCAAGTTTGATGACAAATGAAAATGTCATGTATGTTAACAATGTTCGCAAGTTTGATGATAAATGAAAATGTCATGTATGTTAACAATGTTCGCAAGTTTGATGACAAATGAAAATGTCATGTATGTTAACAATGTTTGCAAGTTTGATGATAAATGAAAATGTCATGTATGTTAACAATGTTCGCAAGTTTGATGACAAATGAAAATGTCATGTATGTTAACAATGTTTGCAAGTTTGATGACAAATGAAAATGTCATGTATGTTAACAATGTTTGCAAGTTTGATGACAAATGAAAATGTCATGTATGTTAACAATGTTCACAAGTTTGATGACAAATGAAAATGTCATGCTGATGATCAAAAGACACATCCAGGTGACGAAGATATGCTTGAACCGACATTTTAGTGAGTTGGCTAAGGCCACCACATTTTTTACTAACTCTTTGACTTTAATCAAGCCCAAAGACAATGAAAACTGGATTTAAACATGCAGTCAAATTTATTTCTCAGCCAGTTTTGGCAAGCTTGAGACTTTCTGTTGCAAACGTTATCAGTTACCTGGTTATATGTGCATTTACATTGGTTTTCTCTTGGCTTTGCTTTCTTTGTTCCACTTATACAACTGACTTCTGCTTTAATAGTAAAATAATTAAAGAACCCTTGCCAAACCAATGAACACATGCAAAAAATTACAACAGTATACATTTCTAACCTGTGAAAGCTGATGGGCAGAGGCACTGATAGGAGGAGGCTGTGTTCTGACAGGTACCCCCATTGAAGCATGGTCCACTGTCACAGGGCTGCAATCTGCTCTCACAGCGAGTCCCTGTGAATGGTGCAGGACACTGGCAGGAGAACAACAAACCTCTGTTCTCACAGATTCCATTATTAAGACATGGACTGCCACTACATGGCTTCAACTGGTCTTCACAAGTAGGCCCTGTTGAACAGGAAACATTCAATACTGGTAAGTAGGTTACAATGAAAAATTTTGTAACATAACAAGAACAATCCACGCTGGATCTAACCAAAAATTATATATATGACAATATCCAACATCCACTGATAAATTACTGAAAAATAATAAGAACAGTTATAGCGGATTAGCATGCATCTGGAATGTAGAGTAGTACAACACCATTATCCCGATATCAACAGTCACATAAATACTTTTTACACTACATGTAAGTGAAATGTAATTCTAAAACTTTATTATATGGATTAGTGTACAGAATATAACTAGCAACTTACCTGTGAAGCCAGCAGAACAAACACATCTGAGTTGTCCCTCCTGATCCAGGCACTGGCCATTGACACAGGTGGCGCTATTACACCCTGGAATTGGCGTGCCACAGGTGAGACCAGTAAATCCTGTCTCACAAGCACAAACAAAGGTGTTATTGTTGCCATTGAAGCATGTTCCTCTGATGCAAGGTGAGCTGGCACAAGGAAGTATGTTTTCGCAGTTCCTGCCTTCGTAGTGTGAAAGACACCGACAGGCATAGTTCCCACCTATGACAACACAGGATGCATTATTTTGACACGGGTTATTCCCGCAAGGTGCAAGAGTCTCGCACTGACGGCCTGTGTGAGTTTTCGGGCACGAGCAAGAGAAGCCTGCATCCGTATCTGTACAGATTCCTCCGTTCAGACAAGGATTGGCAAGACAAAAAAGAAGTGTTCCACACTGCGGGCCTGTGTATCTGGGGAGACACTGACAGGTAAAACCTGAACCATTTTTAAGGCACGTTGCTCCATTAGAACAAGGGTTGCTAAGACAAGCATTTAACTCATCACACCTGGGGCCTGTGAAGAGACCCACACACTGACAACTAAATCCGTTCTGAAAACTGCTGCATTGGCCACCGTTCTGGCAAGGGGAACTTCTGCAGGAGTCAAACATTTCACAGTTAACACCAGTGTAATTACCTGGACACTCGCACCTGTAGCTGGTTTCGACGTTGACACATGTGCCTCCATTATGGCATGGGTTGTTTAGACAAGGCAAGGCAGTCTCACAGTGCCGTCCTGTGTACTGCTGGTGACATTCACATCCATAGTTTCCAGAGATGTCATTGCACACACCACCATTCCTGCACGGGTTTGCAGTGCAGGAAAACACATCGCCACAACGAGGACCAGTGTACCCTGCAGCACAATTGCACCTGAAGGACGCACCATCTGGAATACAGGTAGCTTCGTTAAGGCACAAATTGGTGGCGCAAGGCAGGAATGTTTCACATCTCTCTCCTGTGTAAGAAGTGGGACAACTGCACATGTATTCCCCGGACACTGACAGTCCACACTGACCTCCATTCAGGCAAGGTTGGTTGAGACAATTTAATCTAGTCTCGCACCGAGTCCCTGTGTATGGGGCGACACAATGACACCGGTATGTACCATTGCCAGTGCTGACGCAAACTCCATTATTAAAGCACGGTGATGAAGAACAGGCCAAAAATGTCTCACAGTTTCTACCAGAATAACTCTGGGGACACTGGCACAGATAACCTTTGGTAACGTCAGGTACACATGTTCCACTGTTCAGACAAGGCCTACCTGAGCAGGGTAGGTGTGTGCCACACCTGTTTCCAGTGTAAAACTCTGGGCAGTAGCACCTGAACTGGGACCCATTATTTTCACAAGTTCCACCGTTCAAGCAGGGAGCATCAGCACATGGAAGCCTGGTGTTACACAGGGTTCCAATAAACCCGGGATTACATTCACACCTGAACGATGTTCCTTCAGTGATACACCTGCCATTGACACAGGGAGACGTGGAACACCCAAAGGGAGTTTGGCAATTGACTCCTGTGAAGTTAGGAAAGCACTCACAGCGATACAATGTCTCATTCACGTTGATGCACTGTCCGTTCTGCCCGCATGGAGCTGCAGAACACGGGAGGATGATTTCACACGTCCTGCCACTGAAATTGACAAGGCAGCTGCAGGTAGGGTTACCGTTCGCTATGATGCATGTTCCACCATTAAGGCAGGAAATCTCCGCACAGGCTGATGGATTCTCACAGAACGTCCCATCATAGCCCTGGGGACACACACAGCTATATACACTTGTAACCCCCTCACCTGTACATGTACCTCCATTAAGGCAGGGCTGACTAGCACAGGGTATGGCCAACTGACAATTCACACCAGCAAACACCAGGGGACAGGTACATCGATATGAAGTGCCATCTTCTTGACATATACCGTTGTTTTTGCAGGGGTGCGTGTAACATGGGCTGGGGCGAATCTCACAGTGATCACCTGAAATAACAAGTCATAATCCGTTTTGCACATGGACACATATTCTAATGTTTTAACAATATTACTTGTTGTCATTGAGAATATTCTCATCAATTAAAAAACAAAACCATATTATCCTCTATACATGATGACATTAAATTCTTAATATCAAGTTGTATAGTGAAGCAAATTACGCTATTGTCACATGGTGTAGTGAAGCAAAGTGCAAATGTCTCAAATAAGATATTTTCTATGGCTTGATTTGCATCTAAGGTATTCTTACAAGGTAAAAAACAACCTAAAAACCATTTAGCCACATCTCTTACAAGGATTAACCAGCTGGAAGAAAATGGATCAAGTATATTAGGAATATGTATTCTCAAAACTTGAACTTTTTCTCTACTTGTCAGGTAAAGTATGCACCAAGCTGCAATACAACAGAAATAAAACATTGTGAATGAAGTCAAAAAAAATGGCGAACTGACAGGCAGAGTGTACAAAACCTATAGTACCCCACACCAATGGTACAATGAGGGTACTGATCAAAAGTAGAACACTGATTAAAAGAGGAAAATCCAAAAGGTACAGTACATGATTTTTCTTAACACTTACCTGTAAAACCGTTGACACAGTAGCACTCATAGTATCCAGCCCTGAGGTTTGGGGCACAAGACACCTTCCCCTTGCTGCAGCAGTAGGCCCCATTTTGGCATGGCTGGGTGAGACAGGGGTCCCTGGTTTCTGAACATGTCTCACCTCCATACCCTGGGACACACTCACAGGTAAAGCCTGCTACTCTGTCCAAACACGTCCCTGTAAATTCATATGAAGCCATTTGGTTAAGAGACCTGGTTTCTTTATAAATGTCACAAAAAATTAATTTACAGGTAAAGGTGTTTGGTTATAAAAACTGGTTTCTTTATAAATGCCACTAAAAACGAATCTACAGGTACCCCTTGTTTTGAAATTTATTACCTTATATGGCATACACATATGTGTGTTAACTTGTTTATAGATAGGAGCAGCAATTCATGAGAAATTTAGACACCAATGAGAAAAGTTAAATGCACATGTCAACCACAACTACAAACATCTTGGTTCCAGTAATATTTTACGTATGGTTTTCATTCCATAGAGTCTGATAGTTTTATAAACTTACCTCCATGAAGACATGGTCCTGACTGGCACTCATCGATGTTGATTTCACATCTGAGGCCAGTAAACCCTGGAAGACAGTAACATGTTGGAGCACCCCCTGGTGTTGTATTTGGCAGACACACACCGTTGTTTTGACAGGGATCTCCTGAAAGGCAAATGGTACAAGATGGAAGTTTCAATCCAACTAAAGACAAAATAACATAAACCTATTTCTGAATGTGTGTATACACGTGTACCAATGTGAAGTCAACAAATATAATAAATATGCTGTTTTAATTCTCGAAGGTCACAGGCTTCCCCCATGTGAAGTATTTTCGATGAAACTTTTAATACATGTAATATCAGTGAAACACACTTGTATATGAAGTAACACGCCAAACTTATAAATAAATAAATAAATAAATTAAAGACAAAATAAAAACAAAATCAATGTTTAGTCACATTTGAGCAAAATAATTTTGTGATTTTTTATCCTAAATTTGAACATTTTTAACTTCAATCAGTATTGAAGTTCTTATCCTGTACCTTGGAGACAAAGTTGTTCTCTTTCACAGTATTGACCTGCCCTTGAGCCTGGGCAGACACAGGTAAACCCGTCAACACCATCTACACAGCTTCCACCAAACATACAAGTTGACCCCTGACAGTTATTTACATTCAACTGACACCTGGAACCTGTAAAAGGCAGAAAGATAACATTTGTATATTAATTTCTTTAAATATCTGAAAAAATTAAGAAAAGAACAAAAACGCACTTTGAGCTTCCAACATTAAAAAACACAAGTTTTTGTCCCTCAGTATTTGTGTAAAAGACCTAAAATTTCATCTATTTTTAAAGGTAAAACATGTCATATAATATTACATTTGGTGTTTTTCCACTGGGATATCATCCAACCATTCAAACAAACCCCAAAATGCTCCCAAATCCCAATACAACATGAATAATCAGGAAAAATGAGCAACTTTATAGTCATGAAGGAAATTTTAGCTCATCTACAACAGGCTTGACTTCTGTGGTTTCTGACCAAGGTACTAATCTGGGTTCTAACTGATCACTTCTTTATCCTCTGACAGCTAAGTAGTGATAAGAACTGACCACTAAAACCCTTGGGACATAAACAGCTGAAGGATGCCACACGATCCCCACATGTGCCATTGTTCAGGCAGGGAGATGACTGACAATCATCAATGTCCTGCTCGCACTGACGACCTGTGTACCCCTGATTGCAGATACACAAAAAGCCCTGGCTCTGCACCTGTAAGGAGATTGCGAAAGTGTGAAAGCAAAACTTAATTATTTTCCTTGATCAGTTGTACTAAATGTCCATAAATGTTCTGACAGCTTCCCATAGGATATCACTGATTTTACAATAGACCATAATCAATTTCACAACTATTTTATACATTGCATAAGTAAGAATGAATCACAAGAGGTGTTTGGGATGAACACAGGTTTGCAAAACGTAGAAACACAAACCATGCATATTGTCATATGAAAGATTAACCAGAATAAATTAACAGGCTCTAGGTTTTATTCATGGAAGTTGTGGGTATCATATCTACTTGTAGCACATGTTTCCTGGAACATGTGGAAAGGGATACTGGAGTACAGGTAAATGAAAAAATGAAAAAAAAAGAAGAAAAGATGTCAAAGCTCACCACACAGGTTCCCTTATTAAGACAGGGTTTTGTGAGACATATGTTCTGGATGGTCTGGCAACGGTTTCCACTGTACCCTGATCAGAAAAACAAAGACACTGAATGATTTCATTCAAGTCCATGTTTATGTAATTCAATGAAATCATCAAAATTTTGCCACTTGCTTTTTCCAATTGTCTTTTGAGACAATAACAATGAAACAAACATTAATAAAGTTTATATATGATATGGGCAAATGCCTGAGTTTCATTTTTTGGTGTTTTAAGTATAAGGTGTTACTGAAATGCTATATAGTAAAAACTCTCGGTGATAATGTGTGTTGTATTAAGTGGTACTTCTGTGCTTCAAAGAAAGTTGATTCATTTATTGAGGAAAGCCACACATTAAGAATATTAGGTGACATTCTTACCTGGTAAACATGAACAATGGAACCTTCCTCCTCGGAGAGGAGAACATGCTCCATTTACACAAGGATTGGGCTGACACACAGAGGAATCCACTGGTGGTAATGGGGTAACAACAGGGGGAAGGACTGTGGTCGTAGTAACAGGCTGTTGGGTGCTAGATGTTGGTTTAATCCCAGATGTAGTTACAAGATCTTCTCCACCAGGAGAAAACTCGGGGGTCAAATCTGTTACAGACACGATAGAGACACTGGGTACCAGTGAAAAAGAGGTGAGGGAGACTGAAATTGTTTGCAGGGAGCTGATGATGGACCTTGATGGTACCACTAGAGTCTGAGAGCTGCTTTGAGTAGGTTCAACAACAACAAGAGATGTTAATGAAGTTATAGAGCTAAGCAAGGATTCTGTCCCAGGAGATGACAACTGCGTTTCTGTTGGTTCGAATATTTTGCCATCAGTTTCTGTCATAGTCTGACTTATAACCGTCTCATTACTTCTTGATAATAAAGTGCTCTGAATTGTTGGTTGTTGGACTGTCTGTGTTAATGTAGGTTCAATAACTGTTGGTGGAGTGATTCGGTCCAACTCTTGATCAGTGGTAAAAGGTAATGAACCAGTGAATGTGGCATTTGATATCTGTGTGGTTGTGTGATCTTCATGATCTGTCTGGTATTTTGATTCTGATAGCACATTTGTTGGGGAGATTGTTGCCTCTGTGGGAACAACTGTGAATGACAAATCTGAATATGATATCACTAAACTACTAAATGTTTGGGTGGGCTCAGAGAGAATATGTGTTGGGAAAAGGGATGAAGTTGTTAATCCTGAAAAAGTATCTGATGTAGTTGTAACACTGTTTAAGGTTTCTGTGACCTCTGGAAAAAATGTGGTGGAAGGAACTGTCTCCCTTGATACCAATGCTGAAGAGGGGACAGTAGTTGTCTCCCCTGTGTCAGAAGTATCATTCCCAAAACTGTCGGTTGGCAGAATAGAGGGTTCGGTAATGACTGTCCTAGAAGCTGAGTCTAAATCACTAACATAGCCAGTACTTATCGCACTCATAAAGCTGCTGGATATTGCTGAAGGATGGATCTTTGATCCAAGTATGGATGATGAAGGCTCTGTTACAACTGTCCTTGACAAGCCTCCTGAAGACAAAACTGGAGTCACAGACACAGACAATGGTGGTGTTGACATTTCTGATGGACTAATGGTGGCTGACAGAGATGGTTCAGAAATGGATGTTCTTGAAAGAAAACCTGAACCCCTAAAACTGGAAGGTGTTGACATAAAAGATGTTGACGAAGTTCTTGTTGCCTGAACTTCAGATGGATTCGAAGTTGATGAAACTGATGGTTCTGGGATCAATGTCCTTGACAAAGAATCTGTCTCAGTGTAAGTTCTGTTGCTTGAGGTCGTGTCTGGACCAGAATATATACTTGATGGATGGATTTCTGATGTAGCCACAGTTAATGACACTGATGTCTCTGGCATAACAGTTCTGGAGAGGCTGACACTTGTAACTGTGACACCATCTTTTATACTAGAGGTGAGGAACCCTCTTGTTGTTGCAGTTGTTAAAGTTCCTCCATGGGTGTCTGTCGGCTCAGGTGTGACTGGGGGCTTTTCACACCTGTCTCCTGTGTAACCATTAACACATTTACACAGCGAGTATGCTACTGTTTCTTGGGCTATTGGGCCAAATGCATAGCAAATACCCCCATTTTGACATGGCTCAGGTACACATGGATCACCTGTATAAAATAAATGGTAAAATTTCATTATCACAAAGTTTTGACTGCCACATTACGTCCTTATGATAGGGATAACATCAGAAATTATCATACAGTGTACTGGTACATAAAACACATGACTGATGTTCCTCCAGAATATATACTTGAGAAGATTTCATGGATTTCTATAGCTGATAATGATTAATTGAAATATTAAACAAACAATTATTTCAAAGCTATAAATTGAAATTAAATGAAAACTGGCATGAAGCTAAACTTGCTAGAACCAGCTATAAACTTATAATGATTTTTTTCCTCCACAGCAGCCACCAACAAAGCAAAATCATAAAGAAAATGAGCTACCACAGTAACAAAAAAAAATTTGGGTCTAAGAAAAAAAAGTGTCCATCACCCCTTGAAGTATCACTGATACATGTTTTATGACATTTATTCTTCATTATAACTTTGCTAGACACCTGACAGATCCAATAAGCAGTCATGTTAGATCTGACAAAGGGCACCAGGAGTCCATCTTCTAAAGGCATGCTGACTGAACAACCAGCTGAACAACCTCTTCCCAGCCACCACACTATGCCATGAAACTATGCCTCATATATGGCTTAATGTGTGTTAAACCTAATATTACACCACGCACAGCTGACTGTAAGTCAAATATGACGGCCCAATAATGAAACATTTATTCAATTTCACACCAGAGAAAAAGGTTTAGGTCATCTAAAAGACATCTTTCGTTGAATTATTTCATAGACAGAGGAAACCTGTGTGCCCGGAGTATTACAGGTGATACACAGATTTCACCTCCAGAGCGAGCTCAAGGTCTACATCTCGAACGGACTCAATGTAAGATCACCTGAACACCTAGATCCCTTATATTTATTTGTTTATTTATTTATTTGATAGATGCTTTATGCCACACTAAAGAATATTTCACTTATATGACAACGGCCAGCATTATAGTGAAAGGAAACTGGGCTTACCCCAGAGAAACCCTTATATTTATGGCATAACACTCCTAATGAGTTATTAGAATAGAGCTGTTTGTGAAAACATATAAAGTGATTTATTTTTTTCTAGTCTTGACCTGTCTGCAAATTCATGTGAGCCAATAATGTTTACATTCTGAAGGTCTCTTGTACAGGTAAATCACTGACCGATCCTACAGGTAGCGTCAGTCTCGTCTGTGCCTTGGGGGCAGTGCGGGATATTGTCACACAACCAGTTGGAACGCACACAGCTAAATGGACTGTGAGGATCGCCACAAAACACGTCCACAAGCCCTTCAGGGTTCTTTGGACACATCGCTGGAAGAGCTGCAACAAAGTCTTGGTTACAAGAAAACATCTGTGGAACTGAAGTTTTTCTTTCTGATACATAAACAGCATTACTGCAAACAATGGGGTTGAGATCGACTCCAGCCAGCTCTTTAAAATTTTAAGTCTGGTTCTACAGCTTAGTTAAGATAGATGAAAAGATGTAAAAAATTAATGTGTCCAAACTGATTAACAACGACTGCAGCCAAATTTTACAAAATGAAGTAGAAACTAAAAGTATTTTTACAGAATTTACTTAACTTAGCATGCTCAGTGATTAAGCAAATCTTTAACATGCAATTCACAAGATTTTTCTTATATCTGCTATTGCGTGCCCAATTATGCAATCTAAAGCAATTGAGTACACTTTGGCACCCAGAAACTGTATACACTGGTACATGAAAATTACTGTAATAGGATATGTACAGTCTTCAAGGTTTGTGCCAGCTGAGCTTACCTCTGAGTGGATTGATAAAATAATGAAAGACTGATTTTCTGACTCAATGACATCACACAAAGACAATTTCACTAAAAGAATACAGGAAAGATCTATCTGATGTCAACAGTCAGACGTTCTCACAATTAGCATACGACACAAGTGTGGACATTTGCAAAATGACAGATACTGTAGGTTTTTAGCACATACACATACATGTACATGTACAGTACATAACAGGAGATGAAAAAGTTAATTTACACATCAGACTCCACATAAATTAGCATTGGTATGTATGTAAGATAACCCTTTGCTTTAGAATTGTTTTAGAATCTAATGTAAAGAAATTCTAACTGATATCATGGACAATGGTGAAGCATAGCTCATCTGCAGATATACACGATCTCTGTCTGACAGTAATAAGGAACATCTGTACACAGGTCACACATATGTAAGAATAGTGATCAATAAAATAATCATCTCGTAAGGTAACACTGAGCACCAAATGTTAGGCTCAACTTGAGAGCTTTGACAACTTCCACTGACTTCTTTTAATTTCAATATCAGTCTTTGCCACCACTGAACAGTCAAGAATGGTGATCTATATACATGTGTATACATAAAGGGCATTTTACATGCTTGTACATGTAACTTTAAAGTAAAGCTAAATATCAAACAACATAGACGTATCACAACAAATAAAGCGAACAATACAACAATGACAACAATGACAACACAACACTAAGCCACACATTTACTGCTTGTGTCTGTGATGGTATGTCTGAATCATCTGTACGAACTTATAAACATGTGCAAAGAATAATATATATGGTACTGAAAAAAAAAAAACAAAAACAAATTTTACCCACAGTGCTTATATAGTCCTAGTGCTTAAATACACATACACTTAAATAAAATACTGGTAATGTCTTACCAGAAAGCTGTTGTGTATTTGTCTGTTGTGGACAAATCAAGGCACTGACCAGGGCAATCCAACACAACTTGATGCCCAGATTTTTGAATGTCATCTTTCCTGTGCTACTTGGACTACATCTGTAGTATTCTTATCTGGCATGATGGCACAGATCATCCTTTTGATATAGCTCTCACTGCAGCAAGATTAATTTGTATCCATTTGTGAGATATCTCTTGGATGAAACTTCTCCTAGCTGAATAAAAAAATCAACTTTCTAAAACAAATCATAAATTGAAATTTTCAGGGTAAATGCCTGGTTCTAGATTATCTTTCTCTAAATTAGCCTTTTCTTACTTTTATATAATAATAATATATAATAATAATAGTGAATGAATAAAAATCAATCAGTCGCATTGGGTAGAAAAGTACAGAAAACATTTCTGTTGGTATTACACATAATTACACGTCGCTGCTGTAAGAGTCATGAAATGCATTACATATTACACCAAAACTGGTCAAAAAAATGCTTTGCAATGTTATGGGATTAAGTCAGATGTCTACATGTATATTAGTTAGGCAGAAACTACCTGAGCCCATATAATATATACGGCTTAACTGCTGGAGACAACTTTGCATATCTGTAGGCCTACTATAGAGAATTGATGTTTGGCAATGAACATTTTGGTTTCCACTCAGTTTTCTCAAATTCTTCAGTGACTCAGAATGACTCAGAAAATGATAAAGGCATAAACATGGAAAAAACCTTATCACTTTTTATCACATTATTAGAAGTGCATAAAGAAGAGCTGCTGATAAGCATTCAGCTATAACTTGTCCACATTAGAATTGTTATATCTTACCTTTACATTCACAATTATGTCATGGTATAAGGCTGTTATCACCCTACTGACACTAAAGGGCTCTGTTCTAAACTGGGTAAAAGCTACCTGTAGTTATAATATACACAGTCCCCTTAATGAACCACTATAATACTGAAGATACATATGCCAAAAGAAGGCTCACATGAGTCAGTCTAGGTAAATTGTAATGTAGTATAGTCAGAACGACCAATGTGTGTGCATGCGTCAGCTCCAGCTGCATGTGATTGACACCTTAAAGTATTGATTGAACCTACCTGGGTACAGCCTGGGAGAAGCTGTTAGACCTGTTTATACAACAGTTCAATAAAGCAGGCAGATGGTGCAGTTTAATTATTGATTACAAAAAGGTATGGCAACCGTTCAGGCTGTAACCTAGAGAGCTAGCTACTTTATCAATACCAAGAGGCCTCACAAACAGCATATGGAGGGTGACTTAGCCTTTCATACATATACAGATTCTGGCCAACACACACTCAGTGAATGAGGGCGAGCGTATTGAAGCATGATGAAAGCATGAAAAAAGGGCGGTGTGGGGGTATTTTGAAAGAAAATGTGAAAATGTGACCTACTTTGACTCTTTGATAATCATGACTGCTGTAATACACCATCATGCCATAGTAGGCTAATGCAAAATAACAAAATTATTATTCACAAGAGATTAGGGAAAGTCAATGCAAACTAGTAAGATCTAGAAAGCCTAATAAAGACAAATAAAGATCCAGTCTTTACAAAAGAAGATAATCTTGCACAGTTAAGGACTTTTGAAATCTTCTGACATCTAATGATAATCACAATCAAATTAGTCTGAGTGCATGGATTAAGAGCTTGAGACATATTGGACATGTCATAATCATGGCTCCTGAACATGATTATGGAGTATGGTACCTGTATACAAATATTTCCATGCCTACCAGTCAGCCTAATCAGAGTAAAAAGAAATGAATAATAACAGCACACCCAAAGCTGAATATTTGTACGATACACGTGTTGAATACAAGATGAGAAAAATGTACAATGCACAATAATTTACACCAAGCTGTGCGAAATATAGAATTAATTTCAAAATCTATATTGTCACCAACCATTTACACAACCTACTCTGCCTGACAACATGCATTAAGATCTTGTGTGCACAAGGCGCTTAAGTTAATGAAGATGTACCTCAAATCTCAGCCAAAAAAGCCTTTTCTGAGGTAAATTAATGTCATAGTATATTATTTTTGGTGCTGAAACTACATGTAACATTTTCCCAGAAGTCTATCATCCCACCTTCCAAGCAAACCTCAAACTACCTCCCTAAAATCAGTTTATTTAACTTTCAGAATGAGGAAAAGTCAGTGACTTTGACTTAATCTTGTACAATATTTTCGATCATATTTAGTGTTTTAATGTCAATCAGTGAAAAAGTTGATCAACTTAATTAAGGTACCGGCACCGGTATATAGCCTTTAATTCAGTTGTTAATATACGTTGGTCTACATGCATGCACCTGCATAAAGTGGAGATTTCATAAATACAGGTAAATACATAGATTGAGTGAATACCTGAACTAAAGCGTGAATAACCCAAGCACATGACTTGGTCTTCTCTAGTTCGCTCAGACATGTCACAGAGATATATATTTTTTTTATATCGGTATCCGTAGCATATATACCGGCTACTGCTTCCACTGCGTTTAAGTTCCACCATCTTTGGCTTGAACTTGACTCTATCAATTAAATCAGGGGTACTATGAGACGCTTTCATTCCTGTGTTCAACAATCAATCTGTTTGCCTCTGGATTTGTGAGTTTGTGCCGATCACTAGATATAAACGTACACAAATATGATCAGATTCAAGGCATACAGAAAACCGTGTGACAAAATAAAATCGTCTGCTAACTATAGCCTTGCCCTGCGCAGTGGTATCAACAACTGGCTAACCCGTACATTTCGTATTATCTACTGGGCTACATGAGTAAACGTACGAGTGGATGAACTTATGAAGAATCTGCGTGGAGAGTGAGGATCACCATATCGCTGTGAAAACAAGTCCACATGGGGAGAGCTCAAAGGGTCTGAAATGAGACCGTTTGACTTTCGGGTAACTATCTGTAGAAACTGACTGACACTAGGAGACAGTAGGTTAAAATGTAAAACAAAAATACCTGCATGTGCATCGAAAGACGGCACTAAAAACTTTGGCCATTTCATGTACCAGACACCATTCATGATAGACAAGTGGCCTTTCCACTACGCTACAACACCATTTGAATGTTCCATTGAACACCAATGGCGCAAACGCTGCCACCTGCCGCCTGCCCCTAACGCCAACTGTTTATAGTCATAATAAAACTCGAGCAAATTCTGTCTCTCTCGGTACACACCAGGGTTCGCCATGTTTGATGAAGCTAAGCGTCCTGATCTAGGGAGACCAGATACCGCCATCGTCTAGATATTCCTCCAATGAATGAACAACTCTCTATAACAGAGTTTAAATCCTAGGATAAAATTTACTGAGCTCGAGATGGTGATCAGACAGAGTTGTTGCTATAATGCTTTGTGTCTTCAAACATGGTGGGCCAGTGCATCAGCCACCAACAAAGGCACAGCCCTAGTCTTTACAACTTCCCCTATTCTTGCAGGTCACTTATGGAAATTTGCGAAAGGGTTTGCTTCAGGTTCTCTGTAGCCGGTGTTTGCAGAAACCCCAGAATAAACACTTCTCCTGCCTCCTCACAGTGACAAGATCGCACCGACCCCACCTGATGTCTTTACCTCAGTCGTCATGGAAGCAGGATCTTTCCACAACTGCTTCATTTCTGCAGCAGTTTCAGAAGGGCAAGGAGTTTGATGTGACAAAGAATCCATACTTTGCCAAATACAGTGAGAAGCTGAAAGACCTTGCTAAGTAAGTTTGTAAAAATTATATTTGCTTCAAGGAGTGCAATGGCATTTGCTAGGGATTCAATCATGCATGCTTTCATCTTTTTACTGATGAACATGTTTATGATGTCCAGTGATGATATGCAGGGGATTGTCTTTTAACAAATGTTCACTTAATTTCGTGAGTAAATAATAAGACCTTGTAGCTACTGTTAAAAAACATGAATAAAATTGTCAGGTTGCATTTGTAAAGCTATACAGATTGTGACTTGCTGGAGAAATTGTAAAATATGAATTAAAAGAGATTATAAATTTTAGGAATGTCATTCATGAGAATCTTTTTTTTGTTTTCAGTACTCATTAAGGAGATATTCTTCTCCATATTATTCAGGGAGTGAGGTATACAGCTTAATATATATTAAGGTGGGAGGCTTCTTAAGATGAAGCACACACAAGGTACAGGTTCAATCCCGTCCCTGGGCAGAGATTTTGTAAACTCCCGACCTCCTACTTTTCCTAGGGATGTACTTTTCCTAGGGACTTTAGAAACAAAAAGTGGTAGATTGTGGTTGTAAGGCAGTTTTCACAGTGCTGCATTTGTTAAAAACCACATGTTTTCAATCTTTCATGGTAAAATGTGTGACAGTAACTTGCTAATGTTAGTGGTTGACCCTAGGCATGCTGATGTCCCCACTCATGAAGCTGACCTTTATCTCCTGTATGAAAAAAGATGTCACATAAAGTTCTGTTGTGTGACAGTGTTTGCAAGGTCAGGTTTCTTTTCATTTGTTGTTTTTTTTTTTTTTGTCAGGGAGAATCCAGAAGAATATGAGAGGAAGATAGCAGAAGTTGAGGAAAAGGCAAAAGAGGCTGAACAGGCCAGAAGAAAGGAGCTTTCAGAGCCCCCTAAACCACTTACAGACAAGAGAGGCTCATGGCCTCCAAAGGTAAAACCTTTGCCAGTGCAAAAAGTGTTTGTTCAGTCTTAATCGTCTGCTTCCGACATTAAACATGTCACTTCGATTGTAATATGTGAGAAACAACCAGGAACTCTAATTTCAACCCTTATATGGGAAATAAAAAAACATACAAACAGAACGTAGGTGTAAAATGTCAAATGCTGTACTTTGTGTTTTCATTCATAATTGCATGCTTAAACTTTGCGTTTGAGTTACATTTGTAAATTTTTATTGTCATTTTATTTTCTTAATTAACAGACTCTTGATGAAATTATGAAAGTGGAAATGGTTCAAGACAAATCGGCGGTAGAAATTGAAGAGGTGAGAGAATGAATGAATGAATGCTTATTGTTTAACGCCCTACTCAAGAATATTTCACTTATACGAAGGCGGTGTCTCCTTGGTGCAGGACGGATTTCCACCGTATCTTTTATCTGGTGCTGCCTCACCGAGACGACTTGCCAAAGACACCCAACAAGCCCCCTCACCCAGTCACATTATACTGACACTGGGCCGACCAGTGCACCCTCTATCCTCTTATTACTGAGTGCCTAACGAGGAAGCAGGATGTACCATTTTTTTAAAGTCTTTGGTATGACCCGACCCTGGTTTGAACCCAGATCTCCCCGTCCGAAAGCGAGAGAAGAATTAAAACAGTGACTGTGTGATCAAAATATAACATTTATGTTTTATTACAGTTACAGGAATCATTATACAGTGGTTTTTTAACAGTACCTAGAACTGGAATTAAGCAGCTCTTTTGGGTATCTTTCTACCATGGGCGCATTTTGTTTTTAGAATTGTTTGGCAACATGAGGGTATCTGATCGTGATATTGCATAAACATGCCACATAGGCTTGGTGAATTTTCTTCAAAATGAAATCAAAGTCAGGTCAAGGTCGCTGACAGGTTGCATACGGGCTAAAATCCTTACCATGTTTCTGAGAAAACTGATATTTCAAATTGAAACTTAGTATAAATCATTTCTACGCTAAGGCTGTGAACTGAAAGTTTTGACGAAATTGGATTTGAAGGCGAAAGGTCATGCAGGAGTTGGAACTTTCTGCAGAAAATTTCCCCTTCAAATCTCCTCTGTTTATATTTTATATTTATAATCTTGTCACTCACATAGTGTATATGCATGACATTGGTATGATTTTTTATTTGAATTTCATTACATAATATATAGACATTAGAGATTTGTTTCATGCATATGATATTAAGGTTAAGGGTCAAGGCCACTGAAAGGTTGTTATTGTGTTAAAAATTGTGTTTGCCATGTTTCTTATTAAGACGTGAAAACATGTCTAAATTATGAAGGTATGATGGATTGTAGCTGAGGTAACCTGTATTATTTAGAGCAGTTGTCTTCGTAGGCTACCCTGTGTCAGATGTGTTTAATGTTATATTTTGTAACACAACCTGTGCTCTAGTTGCACATGTGCCTCGAGATCCACTTGGCCAAAGGAGTTAGTGCACTAGTGCATCGCAATGAAACAGCAGCCTCTCACAAATATGGTTATTGTTCAAGTTCAAGTCCAGCTCATGCTGGCTTCCTCTCCAGGTCTGCCAGCAACCTGCTCTGCCCAGTTTCCATCTACCATAATGATGGCCACTGTTGTATAAGTGAAAAGTTCTTGGTAAAATACCAATTAAATAAATCATTATCACCTGTACATTGTAACTTCTTTCACCTTTGACCCTAAATTTGTACTCCTAACACCAGTCAGATATTGATTAATGTAGTGACCAAGGTGTTATGTCTTTCAGATTTGGAAGCAGCACCATTTGCGTAAGGATGGTGTGTTTTCTGTGATTAAGGTGAGAAATATGTAAATCACAAATGCTGCTTAAAAATTATGTTACAAATCAAAGATAAGAATTTACACATGTTACGATGTACACTTTTCAAACTTTCTTTGTACAGCATCCCTGGTAATTCTGTCTACTAGTATTTTGGTAAACACCTGTCTGTTTTTTTTTTGGTGGTGATGTAAAGTCTTTGTACTCTCTTTTTTTTTTTTTTTGATTCACAGAAAGCAGACTTTGATGCAATGATGTCAAATTCCAAAGAATTTCCAACGGTAAGTAGACAACAGAGAAGAATAATAAAACACATGTCAAACAGACCTTTAACAAGTACACGTACTCAGACATAGTATAAATGCATCCTGGCACGTATGGGGCCGCAAGTTCTAAACCAAAATTTGACATTTCAGCCTTGAACAGAAACTTTGAACTTTCAACTTTGAACAGAAAGTATAGAAATAATATGTCTTTGATAGGATTTATTTTCGCATCTTTACACTATACATAAAGGACATCTATAGGAACATTGTTATTGCCACTGTCATATGTATGTATGTTATCTTAAACAAGAAAGCAATAAATACATATATATATATGTGTGTGTGTGTGTATGAATAAATATGAAGCAAAGTTTTGCTTGTTTTAAAGATGATTTGACATTGTTTTGTTATTGGTTTTATTTCAGTTCATCTATGCTTTGCCGAGAGCTGATGGCTATGAGTTCATTCTCTCACAGTTTTCAGAAAACAATGTCTATTTTACATCATTACAGATGTTCCAGGTATTCACATGAGACTTTATTAGTACAATGTATACAAAGATACCTACATTATTCATGTATATGTTTCAAACAATTTCAGATTATGATGCACTATGTTGACATTGTGTTCTCTGAATATATTCTCAAGTTGAAAATCTGAAGCCCTGCAGAGGCCTTTCCCTTGAAACTGCCAATAGTCCAAAAAAAAAAAAAAGAAAAAAATGCAATTACTTGTTCAGTGATGTAATAATAAATAGTTTTGCCCTTGAATCGTAACTAATCCACTTGCTGCTGGTTGACCAATCAGTAGACCTGAGCAGTGTGTTACATTCCAAAAGAATGGCCTATTATATGACCATATAAGGCGACACTATTTATTGTATGGTAGTGTCATTCTTCATACTGATAGCTACATGTAGAACAAGTACCTATATGATGTGTCAAATTTTTTGAATTTTTTTGTTTTCACAAAGCAGGTTTGAAATCATGATTCATTAACTTTCTTGATCTCACGTGCTCCAATAGAGTAGAATCAACATATTTTATCTCCATATTCATGAATCTTGTTAGCTCAGGAAAATTGTTAATAAATTTTAATAACTGTGGAATGCAATGGTTATTTTTTCACTGCTGTATTGAATTGACATGACTTGTTATTATTCTAATATAGGTAACTTTCACCTACCTCAATCTGTTTCAGATGCTGAAGGAGAATGCACAAGCCTCATTAACTGTAGCTCATTTTCCAGACTTTAAGGACACAAAAGACATCGTTTTGATGGCGGGAAAATTTGATGAGAAATTCTTGGTAAGTGAAAGTGTCGTCGTAAGTCGTAAGCTGGATAGGTCAGTTTCCCAATATATAATTACTCATTTTCATCAGACTTTTTTTTTCTATTCATGCATTTAATTGTTTTTTGTTTACTGCAGTATTCAAGTAGTTTCACTTATATGACCATGGCCGGTTTTGTAGGTGGAGAAAACTGGAGTAAAGCACTGACCATTGGCAGGCATATGTTTTCTATTTTTAAGTTGGTATGCATATATCATATATTTAGTGATAGAATTGCAGTAACATTAGTACATTTAATCTTTTATTTTTGTTCTCATGATACCTGTTGGGATTTTCAGAGGCAAATCTGCCAAGCAGCTACCATAGTATGACATATAAAACCTTTCCAGATTTCAATCATAAAAGTAAACTATGTGTATATTGTTAATGAACATAATTGCCAGCAATTTGAAATTCAGGATCCATAGGGTCAGCTTTTCTATGTACATTAATGATTTTTTCAATTTTGAATGTAGCCTGTTTCTTATCAAGGTTAATTTCATAAAGTTCAGGGACTTTGCTTTCAGAATCAAGTGGAAGCTGTTAATCTTGTCAAACAGATGGCACTGTTTTATGGAATTGAGTCTGGCGAAAGACACCACCTAGTGGCAGCCTTCAACAAATCACCTAAGAGTTTCAACTATATGGATGTTGTAGAGGAATACAAGAAAATTAGACACAAAGTTGAACTGTTTGCTTGAAGTTTTACTAATGCTGAAGAAATTGATTAGGATATATTAAAATTCATGGCATTGTCTTTTTTACAGTTTTACAAAGAAGTGTATCTGTTAGATACCATTAACCAAGGGGCTGGTTTACAATTTATTTTTGTTAACTCAGCATATTAACCTATATTTGTAAATGCTAAATTTTGATATTCAGTTCTGGTTAAATCAGTGTTTGGGAATATGACATCCTGACTATACGCTACAACCAGAGTTGGATTGTCCATAATTTGGCACTTGGCAATACTTGGAGAAGAGTTGGCAATGGGCAGGTTGGTGGGTAGTGGAAATCATTGGATTTATATGAATAAATTTTTTAGTATATATGTACATTGTTTATTTTGTCATTGCAGCTTGAATTGTTTCCAAGTCATATGTCATGTTAGGCTGTATGTCCCTCCAGAGGAATTGTTTGTTATAAGGTGTTTCCTTATTCTGTGAAAATAACAGGGATTAATCTAGGTTTGTTTCTTATCTAATATATTAAAATCAGCAGTCTTCCTACTTTCTCTTTTGGCATTCATCATAACGCGCATGGTCCAGAACTAGCAGCCACAGATAGCATACAGTGATAGGATGGAGTGGTCTGTCTGGTTTATCCAACTTGACATTAGAGTCAGGCAGCACTATACAATAAGAGCACTGGACATATACTGGCTTGTTTTAAGGAGATGCTTTTATGGTGATGTTAAAATACTCTTCGAAGTGTCAAAGTCAAATATGTGGACCAACAAGCAAAATATATTTATTTGGTTTTTTTTTAATGCCATGTACAAGAATTTTTCACTTGTGTGATGGTGGTAAGGTGTTTGGGTAGAGAAAATAAACAAAATGGATGGACTGATTGACTGATGTGTTTAATGCTGTGCTGGATTTGAAGAGGACAGGTGCCCTTGTAAGTCAAGGGGTTTCCCTGGATACTGCATAGTTGCCTCCCACTACAATGCTGGCAGGTATCGTATAAGTGAAATATTCTTGAGGACGGCGTAAAACACCAATCAAACATATAAATAAATGTAAGCCAAGGGCCCGATAGTTGCAGCCAGCCAAACGTTTAAACGATCTGAGACACATGGGCCTACTATAACTGCACTTTGTCAAGTCTTGAATAGTGACAAAGTACAGAAGACATGTTAAATGAGTTCTTATTGTCAGAAGGTATTAAAATTAACAGAAAATCATGTAAAAAGTTGGTTTGGAACACACTAAAACCTGCATGAACGCCATTCAAACGGTATAAAAAGAATAATAAAGTATGAAATGGGTGGCAAAAATTGTTACACCAAAGTCACATTCGTAGGACAGAACCTGCCCCAGGGGAACAACTCTTAGTTTTGCGGACACGCCCTACCACAAGAAGACACAGTATAAATACATTCTAAGGACTCCCCGTCGTGATTGGAATAAAAAGCAAAAAATTGTAGGCCTAGTTCAGTCATGACAGTGAATGGAGATATGCAATGGCTTCTAGCGTAGTCACCCGCTGCAGTTCACATGATGTATTGAGAACCAGTAAATTAAGTTATACTCTTCCATACAAGTGAATCATACTTAATGTGTAGGAATAAATGCCAAGTATATTGCCAACCATATACGTTCAAGAGGGTTGAACTGTAAACAGTAGGAAAACCCGTGAACGAAAATCTTTTGTTTTGCATTATTAATGACAATTGTAGATGGAGCATAAATGGATTGTTCGTGCGATATCATGAGCGTCTTTGTACTTCTTCCTCATCTGTCATGGCGTTTCGTGTCAATCGCGTCATGTGCTTGTCAAAATGAAATGTGGTACAGTAAAGGGAATGTCCAGCAACAGATTTCTGGGCGTGTCCTATGTTAAGCTACCAACCAGTAAGTATAGAAATTGTAGAGAAATTGATTTTTGCATTTCCATCGTTATATAATAAGCTATTTATAGCTTATTATTCACTGTCACGAAATTGCTCGACGAAGTGTATATATGCAACCATAAAAGTTTAAACGGTGAATTAGGATCTGTACCTTAGAACATAATTTAACACTTCATGCATATCTACAGGCGAATAAATGTTTATTACAGATTGAGAGAAATTAAGTATGTCAACACTTACAATATTAGATCCTGTAGCCTACAAGTTCTCTCGTTCATTTTCATTCTCGTGATCTGGGAAGAAAAGTATAAAGTGGTCATGGAAATAAACTAACATCTGTCTGTGTTGCAATGAATCGGTGTTCAAATGACGGTGCAAACGGTGTTGATTGCAGGCTTACATGAACAGGTCGAAAGGTGAGGCCTCTGATGGCGAATGATTGGCCTGCAAACACGCATTTGTTATCTTCCCTGAATGGAAACTACCAGTAAAACCAAACACTCTGTGAGATATCATTTCCCATCCCAACCTGTAAGCTTTGCACTTTTCTCTTTGGACGCGAGTCCTGCCGTTACAGTCGAACCACTCTTTACGTATAGATGAGTGAGTGCTTGAGCTTAACGTCGTACTTAGCAATGTTTCAGTCACATGACGACAAAATATGTATAGTGCCTATAGGTTCATTAAGATTTGACATTATAAACCCAATCGAATACAATAATAAGCAAGACCTATTGAGACGAGCTAAGAAGCAGTCAGACCATGCAATAGAAACAGTGAGACTGAGGGGACAATAAGTCTAATTGTAGCGGAATTGATACAGTAAAAGCAGAGGGACAAATAGAACCAATAAGACCAATGAATAGAGCGAGACTGACAGATGAAATGGGACCATTATGTATATATATATATATATAGTTATATATACAGTAGAAACTTGTACCAATAGAGAGTAAGCCAATGGAAGCAGTGAGACTAAGAGAAGCTGTATCACAAACAGAAACACTGGGACCGATATAGACGATGACACATTGCAGTTGTGACACATAGAAGATGTATTAAGACCAGTATTAAGTAACACCAGTAGTAGCAGTAACATCAGCAGAAGCAGTAAGGCCAATAGAAGTATTAAAACCTACAGAAATACTGTTAACAAGAAGGAGCAGTCCGTTGGAAGCAGAAATAGATGATACAAGACCAACATAAGCAATGATACCAACAAGAGCAGGATATCGGGTTACGCGATACTAGTTCAGACCAACATTACAAATCTAACTTCCATGTTTTGCACACAGGGGATGCTCGATTTCGTCCGCAACAGCCGGCGTCCTGGTCTGGGATTCTAGACGCCAAGGATTATGGGCCAGTTTGTCCCCAAGGCATAGATCGGCCGCGTCCTCTCAAGAAGGACGAGGACTGCCTGAATCTCAACATATTTGCTCCACGAGTATGGCCTCAAAGCAATGCAACACACGGCGTAAACATCCATAAAACCCACGCAACACTTCTCCGAGGACAATAATACCCCGTCATCACTCTCATATATGCAAGTGCCCTATTCACAAATAGGCTTCCGAAAGCCATCTATTGCCCAGGGTTATACTTGAAACATTTTAGTTCCAGTTTAATTAACTGGTTTATCTTGAAAAGAAGAACTGACGGGTGTAAGTAAAATATGTAGAGAGGTAAATGAAATTCTACACTTTCGAACCTCGACTTTCTGAAGTGTTGAAGCCTTTTGACGTCGCTATGAATTTTGTCATGAACAGATAGCCAATAGAGCATTGCCGGTAATGTACATTCATGGAGGGTCATACATTCAGGGTTCTGGAGTCTTGATGAACGGGCCACAGATTGCACATGAGGGCGTGGTAGTTGTTACAATCAATTACAGATTGGGGGTTTTGGGTGAGAAAGCAACACAACTATTTTTTGAAGCATTCATTTTTTAGAAAAGTGCAAGATGTGTTTTTGCATAACAATGTCTTTGATGTATTTCAAGTCTCATGACTGAGTTCGAAAACAACTAGCGATACTTTTCTGTAACGCCATGATGGATGATGAGAAATTTCTTCACCGAATTTAACTGGTTACGTGTGACTATTTGCAAACTGCACACAGTGGTGGCTGCTTTGGCTTTTCTCACTGTTGTGTAATCTTTCATAATCGCTATCAGGTGCAAAGTGATCGCCATATAGTCATTCTTCAAACACCGAGTGAATGCTAATCGCTTCCCAGAATGTAGTCCCTTTTGAGTCATAAATGAATATGGACAAGGATTACTGCGCGTAAATTAAACCTCTCAGTCATTTTCACATCTACTTTTCCAAGGTTTTCTTTCCACTGGCAATAGGATTACTCCGGGTAATTTGGGCCTTTTAGACCAGTCGGCAGCTATATCGTGGGTGATAAAGAATATAGCCCAATCTTGTGGTGACCCTGACCAAATAACGCAATTCGGAGAAAGTGCGGGAGCTTCCAGAGTCTCTATAGATTTGCTATCTCCGATCTGTGCAGGTAATAGATGAGGTTCCAGGTTGCCGGTGTGGTTAATTTTGGTCATTGCCCTTTCACATTTCATCGATTTCTCTAATTGTGACATAAAAGCAAGGTAAAGTGTGGCAAGGTGACTTAGAAAACAATTATGCTCCTACCTTCTGGATCTGTGTATAGCCGGTAGGCAATTTTATGTTGTTAACAAGTAACAAAGTTAACTCCCCAAATGATAATGCACTCGGATGACACAATATCTGATATTGGTATAAAACTAAATGTCTATTAAGGAACAGTATGTAGGTAAAATAGTGCAAAAGACAAGATCAAAGTTAAATAGTTCATTCTTGTTTTCATATAGAGATGTTTCGATTTGAAACCTCCACAAATTTTTCACCTGTGTATAGTATGTGAAATTGTTCTTTGCTAACAGTCACACTGTCGCCTCTACTCTGGTTTTAATCTCTATGTCTAGTCTTTTACAAAGAGAGACCTTTTTTTATTTTAGACGTTATCAGTGTATACATGTGTAGCACACCGGTTTCCTTTTCAGCATTTCACCGCACCATTTCAGAAAGTGGGGGGGTCACTATTTCCTTGGGCAGTCATATTACAGAAAGATAGACCGACACTGGCAGAAATGACAGTTACTCTGGCACAGAACGTGGGTTGCCATGCCAACAACTCACGTGATCTTATAAGCTGTTTGCGAGCGCGGGAGGCGATGACGTTAGTGGATGCCAGTCTGAACGTTAAAAGTAGGTGAAGCGTTCCGTCTGTTATAGTTCTGTACGCGAAAGGCCCTGGTAAATCTGTTAGTTTACATAGCTTCTTCCATGTACTCATTCATGTGAAGATTTATGTGTATCTGCCAACAAGATCACCGAAACTTTAATACATACCATTAATACATACCTCTTGGCATCCTTTGCAAACACACGTTTGTTGTTGTCGGGTGGGTAAATTCATGCGGGCAGTAGTACGTAATATCCTAACAATTTCTCTCAATAAAAATGGACCATTTGCAATACCTTCCAGGGTCCAGTTGACCGACTCATCTGGTTGCCTTTGGTGAAGACGCACTACGGCTTTCTCCCGGACAATCCGGCCCGACTGATAAAAGCTGGAGGCTTTAAAACGATTCCGGTCATACAGGGGACCAGTCATGATGAGAACTCCGGGGCGCCGGTTAGACAAACTTCGTTGGCGTGGGCAAATGGCTGGCACTTGCTACAATTTTTACATAAGGTTTCACACAGAATTTCAACATTTATCGTGATCTTTTACGTGTATAGGAATGAAGAAGATTAAACTATCAGATATATTCACCTCAAGAAAATTGCAGAAATGGATTGGCCATAATGGTGAACTCAGATAGAGTTTTATGAAAGGGTGCCGTTTCTTGTATTAGTGCCCTATCGACACCCGTGTTTTACCCGGGTGTACATCCACGTGCAAAATTCGAGTTACGGGCTGATTCATTCATTTTGCAAAATTATGACCATGTTTGTTCCGTTTTTGACCTTCAGTTGACATATAGCTATAATTCTGACGGCTCATTGCGATTCAAAACCGGTCACATGTATTCATAGAGCAGTGCTTTCAGAATGCTTTTCATGAAGAGATTTATTGTTATTAATATCTGACTGGTTCCTTCAGCCCGAAATTTTGTTTCAGCGCACGTACCAGGGATTACAAGCAGAATAACGCTAGAGTACATCCGTCAAGAAACACAGAACTTTTATGAGTGCGCGCTGCAAGAAACATGTACCAGCTATAGAGAAGGTCATAACTGATGTATATATTGCACCGGTCAATATTTCTGATCATAAACAACTGAGAACTAACTTTTTCCAGGTAAGCTGAACGTGGGAACGAAATAACCATTGCCATTAGTGAGATTAATATACAGAAACTGGTGCAATTTGTAGAAGATGTGGAATGAGCGAGAAAAATGAGAATATTTTGTACAAGTATAAGCACAAAAAGTACAAAAAAATCTGTCCACGATTTTTTTTATTGATGATGTCTTTCACATTTATGAAAGGTATAATAGAAATGTTACTTATTCTGAAGCCAACACAATAACGGAATGTTTGAGTACGATTGAAGATCCGCGTTTCTACTTCAGTTCCAGTATATACGGCTTTATTATTTCAGTTCCACTCGGATCACAATTTCGTCGCAAGCACCGTGGTGGAAACCCGGAACCAATCACGCCTGTCACCTGGTACCTACATGTACACCTTTAATTACAGATCAGCCAATTCCTTCATACCCAAATGGATGGGTAAGCCGTACGGACTATGTGTTATTTAAAACTATATGTAAAAGCAAGACAGGTTTATGTTGGTAAGCCTATATGAGTTAAACTGAAGATGATATTAGTTTGCCTGTGGGTTGTATCTCGCAGTTATTTTACATTTGCATTAGGAATCTCGTCCTCAATTTCATTATTACTTTAATGACTTATTTCGTTCTAAAAATTTTAAAGCCGTTTTAATGATATGTTGTTAAGGTGTTCCTCACACCACCGAACTGCCGTTTGTATTCGGAGTCCCGCTGGCAAACGACCCAATTTTCCAAGTTATGTGGCCGACATCATGCACGGATGATGACAGACAAGTTAGCCGTGACGTCATTGCCATGTGTACAAACTTCACCAAATATGGGTACGTGCGTGAAATATCAAAGTACACGTGTACTGACTTGACTAGTGGCATCATGATCGAAAGGAGAAGTTGGACTAAGCGGGAACAATCAGGAAACTTCACCAACTGTACTTTACAAATGGGCTTGAATATCAGTCATTCACTATATGCATAAACTTGATCGGTTAGGAAATGAAAGATGCAAGCTTTAGAGTAAAACCAGAGCAGCACTGAGGTAACCTTTTTAATTTATTTATTTATTTCATTGGTGTTTTACGCCGCACTCGAGAATATTTCATTTATACGACGGCGGATATACGGACGTACTTGGGAATGTCCGCCAGCAATCTGCGGGTGGTCGTAGGTTCCCTCCAGGCTCTGCCCGGTTTCCTCCCATTATGATACTGACAGGCAGTCTAGTGTACGGCTGTAACCTTTTTTAAGGACTGACGTGGTAAAATAAATCGACGGAAATGTTAATCCATCACGAAATAAGTCAACGTGTGGAACAAAAGTGTTTATAGGCATACGTCTTTCTTCCAGGAACCCCACCTTTAATCAATTGGACGGCGTGACGGGTATGTTCTGGAATCAGGAGGCCTACCTGTACATTGATAGCAAATCCAGTTTACAACACCAGAAATCCAGTTTTTCTCAGCCCTGAAGTCCTGGAGCTATGGAACACGGTGATTCCACAGAAGAATGGAGAACTTTGATGGCACGCAGCCACTGTGAAGTTCAGAAATGACGCTGTTCTGTCGACATTCATTACATTTTAAACGATTTTATGCTAAAGATTGTCCAAAAGGGTAAAGAAAATATCACTTGCGCATTGTTCAAATGTGGAGTAAGAAAAACCTTTAATTTTCGTCAATTTGGTTATGGCAATCCATGCAGCCAGTTGATGCGAATGTTGCATGGAAACTTAAAATTGGTGAGATAGCTATTATCGGTGATATTTCCAGAGTAGAGAAACAACATTTATTTTGATGAAGCACTTATTCCATGTTTATCAAGCTGTTTATAATTATGAGAGAGTTGCGTATATTGTGCGGCCATGTTGGCACTGTGTTGTGAGGGGGTCTGTTCAGTCACATATCCGAATGGTCCTCTTTGCATACGTTAACGAAATCCAAATATTCATATACATATTATGTACATAAGGTAAAATGATGGAAGCAAGTTTGTATGATATTTCTTTTTAACCTGCATTATTCATGAGTCCTCCTATATGTATGTAATTTCATCTGTGTCAGGCGAGGGTTCGCCCCATTTTTGGTAAGGTTGTATCTTATCGGCATTTTAGCAAGACGCTTGGAAATATATGGACAATAAGTGGAAAGTAAAGAAAATATCGCAGTTTGTCCGTATGTCACCCATGAAATGATTACAACTGAGCTAAACTGGCAGAAAAATCAAAGGCGCGATTTACATTTTCAAGAGAAACTTTTCATAATTCCAAAAATATGACGTCTGCAACCTAAATCGATTTTTGGAGGTTTCAAACAAAAAACACTGTAGAGACCGTTTTATATTGTTCTGTTGACATAACAAATTGTCGAAAGAGATTATGTCAGTATAATACTGTTGTCAAGGCTAAGTCATATTAGCAGTAATCTGTTTTAGACAATGTCCAACATATATCAGTATATCCCACTAATAATAACGTTACATTCAGGCCCCTGTGCACGGCTATTACCGTGCAAAGTTCATGTCCAAACCCTATGAACTCACAAATTAAAAGTAGTTCGTGACAACGGAATTTACGATGGCTAACTATGTGCTAAAGAACGCTTAAATGTACTGTGTAAGTAACTCATTTGTTTCATATTTATTTTAATTTATTCATTGTGTTTGACGTCGCACTCAAGAATATTTCACTTATATGATGGCCGTCTGCATTATAGTAGGAGGATATCGGGCAGAGCCTAGGTGAAACTCACCACCATCTGCATGCAAATTTGTTTCTTTGGAGAGTAAGACTAGCCCACCTCCCTTGGCATAGTACCTGACACACCTCCTGTAATCTAAGCGACAAAATCTGGATTCGAACACGTGACGCTTCTCTGTTGGGTTGAGGGGAATGACGGATGCGAATAACGTTACATGTAGGCCTTCGTCCACAAATAAGGTTTGGAAACAACATCAGTGTATTGTCTTCAAAAATCCAAATAGGATATATCCACAATTGTATATCTTATGCATATAATTCTCCGCTTAAAATAGCGCGTGTTATGACATATTATTTGAAAACAATCTTGCTTGTCGACGTTTTTTGTGAAACGTCACTCGTAAACGTAACATTAATCGGCCTTCTCCGTCTTAATTGTTACGTCACTCCCGTCGGTGATATACCCAGAGCGACTGTCCTTAGTAACGTCGCCCACAGTGATTCTCAATCCTAGAAGGGAAAAAACGTCATTTTGCTGAGAGAGACATGTAAGTCAGTTTACGGCCATAGATAAATGCAAAACAACAATGGAAAATCGAGTTTACTCTAGTAGAGCTTCAGATAGATGGAACAGATTATAAAATGTTGCTCAAAGTTATTTTTACAAGGTTGTTTCCTTGCTAGTTCCTTACAACCAGGAAAGCCATACGTAAACAATTGAATGACGGCACAGAAAACGTATAACACAAAGGCTCACCAGCACTTCGGTATTCCCCATTTTCTTGATCAGCTGTTGTCAACTAGTATGCTCAAATCACAAACCATGTACATTCCATACAAGTATGCAACGTTCCATGTAATGGTCGAATTTGCCTCTCCGTGACAGATGTTTGATATTGTTGGTAACAGATTACACCCAACTTTCATGTGTTGATATTATGAGTGTTATCAGTGTCAACGGCAGAATTGTGCTGATGAGGTATTCTCTTTCAGAAGCTTTATAATGTCAGAGGAGCAATCTGATACGGTTTCTACCATTGGTGGAATGAGCGAAAACACAAGTAAGTGTACTTCCACGAGGCGAGTAGTTGTAATATGTGCAGTTGTATGCAAACATAACAGTGCATTTATCACTGACAAACCTATCAGTGCATGATTTACAAGTCATCTATTTGAATGCCTTTCTGAAAGTTGTACGCGGTGTATTCAAACAGAGAGTTTACTGATGTGTTTTTGAGCAGTTATTTTCAAGGTAGAGTACCGTTGCAGTGTAAATGGGAATTCACAGGCAGTTTTTTTTTTATTGATGAAGCGGTTGTGTTGTCTCGGTTCCAAAATACCACATCCAGTATATTTCTTACATTTAACAAAACATTTGTAATCCCCGGAAGAAATCGGAATATGTCACCCCAATTAATGCCTAACACATTGTAAAATTGTGACGTAAGTTTTAAGCTCTGCTGTTTTTGTGTGCACTTGGCAGATCGCCCAAAACGCCTGATTTTGATCAACCAGACTGTATGTGATGGGCCACTATTGATGTTTCTGAAGCGTGACCAGGAGAACAAGATAAGCCCTGTACTACAGGGACGAATCCGTAACCAAGACGGCATCCTGCCCAGAAGTGTCGTCTTCAAGGGGAATACCCGACGAAACGCTCAGGTAGCTTTCTACAACAGGTTTCTCCCCAGTGTACACACCTTATGATCAAACACAAAAAGATAAAGTTGCCCAAAGAAAGGTTGTTTCCTTTCTAGTTGGCGAGGCTTGCCACCAGGAAAACCATACGTAAAACGTATAACACAAAGGCTCACCAGCACTTCAGTATTCCCTATTTTCTTCATCAGCTGTTGTCAACTAGTATGCTCAAATCACAAACCATGTACATTCCATGCATTTGTGTAACGTTGCATACAATGGTCGTATTTGCCTCTCCGTGACAGATGTTTGATATTGTTGGTAACAGGTCAATTTATCCCTAGTGTACACACCTTATGATCACACGTAAAAAGATACTATAAAGTGGAGCATAATTCAGAGGTAAACCTTTGATGTTATATGTTCGTCTGTATTCTTTAATTTACTAGTGCATTTAATAAATTAAAAGCCCGTAGGTTTGCACAAAATCTAATCTCTCTTAACACACCTAATGTGCGAACGTAAAATTTGGTTTTGTGTAAACTTTTATATAAATTACACGTTCAGTATCAAGTAATAATCCGTGCTGTTTCACCTTCATATGTTTAGGCATAGTATTTAGGAAGGACCACCACTGTGCAGTGTGTAAAATTTTATGTAATGTTATGCGTGAAAATTACGTTTATCCACAGAGAAGCGACTGGATCACAGAAATATATTATGGAGTTAGTTTGCTTGAAGATCACGTGAGCAAACGCAGAATGCGTAAGTACAAGGTTTATTGTATTGCGTTACACGTGCAGGCAAGGTTTGCGGGCTTTACTGAGTCAGGAGTTGGGGAGAGTCGGGCAAGGATGGCTTGTGAAGACTAAATGGCCGATGTTCTAGGTATAAACTGAACGTGGTCAAGCCACCTGACGATATATTGTACATTAAATACTATCAAAAGCAAAAATCCACTCTGGCTGGTTCGTAGAGTTAAGAATATTGTTTATACTTGATGGGTTTTTTGAAAGATATTTTGATTCAGCGTAAGTTGTGTTGTTACAGCGTACCTGGTGAGTTTTTACATGAGGAGAACGCAGCTGAAAAATCTGAGGAGATTCCCGATTGACAATTCCAGGAAGCAGGGCGATACGGGAACCAAAGTAAATCTACCCAAGGTAAATATATTAGACTTATTCTAACACTTTAATGTGATGTCATTCCAGACAATATCTCTTGTGGATGACGAGGAATCTAAACATGGCGTTAGCTTATTCACATATGGTAGATACTGTGCAATCGGGTGGACAGGTGAACGTAAGTTAAACTACACACCAATTAACATAATGTTGTCATTCAATATTAAACTATATACAAAGTCCACAGTACTCCTGTGTAGAAAATTGCGAAGAAAGCGAAAAGAAATAACCTTTGTGTACAATTTACATTATATGGATCGTAAATGTACGTGGGTCTGTTGCAAGTGTAAAGGTAAAGCTGGTGAGTAAGCTTGCATCGTTGAGTTTAGATCTAAGTATGTTATTAATAACATATTTTCTTTTCACCTGATAAAGGAGTTGGGCCAGGGAAGCCAGTCCACAGTTGATTTACCAAAGATTAGTGGTAAGTAATTTAAGACATTTCTAAATGATCCTGTTTCATAATAAAGTTACAAAAAGTTGTTCAAGGCTTGCATCTTGTTTATGTGTCTCTGTCTACCATTGAAGTTAACATTACGCCGTGTCATGTAAGGTTTAATTCATACCGTTCTGATTTATGTATTACATAACTGACAGCAGGGATAAAGTCATGTATACTTTGTCAGACTTGTGTCACACAATTGGTGTTTTAGTTTGATGGAACTCATTTTGTGTTAAGCGTTAATCCGTGGTGTCGTCCTTCATCACGTTCCAGGATATGCTAAAGTTTCTGACGGAGCTCTACCTTCAGCTACGCCCCAAGGCGGCACCCAGACTTCCCCATATACACCTGATTACAACTCACACTGTCCCAAGGATCCAGTCCCCGAGACGGACAAGATGCCAACTTCCATCTTGTGCCGCCCCAAATCTACAACGAATGTCCGGCCATTAATTTCTCGAGAGAAACTTAAGTGCAAATGTGAGTTTGATGATTGTTTCTTCCCACTGACGCTTGGGATGTCAGTTAACCTTAAGCTTGTCTCAGGTGAAATTGCTTTAATAGTTCTTTTCTGGATAAAGTTCATCACCAACATTTATGTCTGACATAACAACTCAATATCTCAAATCATGAATTTATTCTAAATAGTTACAATGTTACATAAAACTTTTCTGTGAAATTTTCAGCCGAGTTCTTGAGGTACTCTGTTAAGACGGAATTCACCTTCACGGAGATACCCAAGGGAAGTCGAGTTTACCGCATGCATTTGGAAGAGGATAATGGAATGGTAAATATTTTAGGGACCAATTTCAACCAGCTGTTGGTTATGTTATCCTTCTAACATAATGGTCTTTAGTGCATGCAGGGTATACTGCAACTTACATGAATCTGCAAAGTCATATGCATGGTAATTAATGTGCTAAAGTGACACATTTAACTCTCCTGCTTTATATAAGATCTTATCACATCTTTTTCAATAAATTTTTTTTTGTTTGCATTGTTTACAAATATTACAATTGATAGCATCTTTATATTCAACAGGAAAGACCAGAAAACGCAAAGCTCTGGACACCCAAGACACCCATGATCATTTATTGTGAGTATGACAAGTACATCAACTGTTTTCTCTGTGTTCTATTATTACCAGATGTTTGGAATAAAAACACATTTAGCCTCTGTCTTCCAAATTTTTTTTACCAGACATGCACATTGGTTTTCTCTGTTTGTTGGAAAACTCTGGCTTTTTGAAAATTGCTGCCTTTACCTGACCTTGCTGTCTTTTGAATGTATTTTTTAGCTCACTCTGCCAGGGATTATATTCAGGGTATTATGCATGGATCTAGACCGGTCATTCTCTGTGCTTTTACGAAGACAGGTTGCAACCCTGAACTAGACGAATTAAGTGAGGAGGTAAGTGTTGTAAAGTGTATAATTAACCTACGAAACGATTATCGTCATGCTCCAACTTGACAGATGATTGATTTTGTTTAATATATGATAATTAGCTACTTTCTGTCTCCATTCACAGTTGACCTTCAATCACATGAAAGCCGTTGCATCAATTTGTGCTGTTGCTGGTGGAGGATCTTTGAAAGGTCGTTCGATGGAGCCATACAGGGGAGCCAGGAATGTGGAAGGTTTGTTTTAAGTTTTTACCTGCGAGTCATGACTTTGTTGTTAGTAATATGTACTTGAATTTGACTGTTGATGATGTCTAGAAGAAGGCATTAGGTCCCCATCGCTGTGATTTTGATGAGTTACAGGCCAGATCAATTGAATCTATAACTGTGGTGACTAACCAATACTGAGGTGTCATTGATGAAATCCATGAATCGAAGCCTCTCTTTTTGGACTTTGTGTATCTTGTATGTTTGTTGTAGTTCTCTGTATCGGTACCCTGATAGCTCAAATCTTCCGAAAGGTCCACAAGTTGGACATCCAGCTTTTGACGTCCATGGATGCTCCTTACTTTGCCCACCACGCCGACATACTGTCTGGGAAAAGCGCAGTTCTTGACCTTGACGAAAAATCACCTGAGGCACAAAAGGGCCCGCCCCAGGGAAAACAGGGTCAGGAAAGAATGTCCCTTGCTACACGAAATCAGTTCCAGGAAGACAGCAGCGGACAGGCAAATGTGCAAAAGCCTGCGAACCAACCCCTGGGTAATCGTGCTGACCAGCCCCAGGCCAATCGTGCTTACCAGCTACAGGCAACGCTTGCTGAACAACCTCTGGCAAAAGTTGCAGACCAAATTGAGGCAAAGCTTGGTGAACAGCCTCAGGCAAATGTTATTGACCAAAATGAGGCAAAGCTTGGTGAACAGCCTCAGGCAAATGTTATTGACCAGACTGAGGCAAAGCTTGCTGAACAATCTCAGGCGAATGTTACTGACCAAAATGAGGCAAAGCTTACTGAACAACCTCAGGCAAATGTTACTGACCAACCACAAACACAGCTTGTTGACCCGGAGTCAAAGTTTGTTGACCATCTGCAAGAAGTCACGACTGGACAGATAAACGAGGCAAGTGGACAACACATTGGGATGGATGCTGACGGACGTTCGGCACAAAATGCTGGCCAGCCTTGGGTAAAGCTTGTGGAACAGTCCAAGGGAGAGGGCCATGGGCAGAGAGCTGAAACATGTGGACCCTTTAGTGAGGTGGAGAGACACAGGAGTGAGATGGATGGACATTGTATCGAGGTAAACGGGCACCTACAGGCTATTGCTTTGGACCAGTCTCAGAAAGACACAGGCAGATACCAGGCAAGCACAAAGTGTCACAAAGAACCAGTTGACAAATCAGACGAGAATGGAAGGGCTGATTGCGGCAAAAAGCGTCAATTCAAGCCTTCTTGTATCAGGAGACTATTCAAGGTAAATGTTTTGAACCGTTATATTTTATTTTACAGACCATATTACTGCCCACAAAATAATTACTTTGGAGTAGACCTGTAAATGTAATTGCGTCAATTCCATTGACCTTTATGTCACATTCCAAAATTCTTTTGCTTTCAGATTATGAGAAACTTTAGGTCAAGCAGACGTTACAAGAACAAAGAAGACAACAAAGTGACAGTTGAAGACAAGGAACCACAGGTAATGTCTGATAGTTAATAAATTAGCAGGTTACAGGATCTTTCTTACAATCATAAGTTGTATATATAGAGTCGAATATATTATTCAGGATCTAGGCAGAAATCTTGTCGACTGTTGCCCGTCACTAATCCATTTCTGTACTTCTGTTTTAGGTCTCGGATAAACAAACCGAAAGGAAGAGAGTGTCCGATCTGACAGGCTCCGATAATTATTTTGGATTAAATACATTGGGTCAGTCCTGTTTCACATTTATTCTTAATCACTCAAATACAGTTTGTTGGGTGGATAGAACCAAAGTCGAGAGAAATCTGGCATAACATGCACTTCGGGTGAAAATCTATGCAGACATCATTCTAAAATTTGGCTAAAGCTCCACTGACATTCCTTGTGGCAAGAATCATTATTTATCAGCAAGTAATGCAATTTTTGTAAGCATAACAAATTGTTTTGTTAGTTTTACTACAGCAGACTGTAAAGTGGCGTAAAACAAACTGGCCATCTGCGAAAATAATAAAAGACCTGGAGCTCTTCAAAGAGTATGGAGCAAAATCGTATTATATGTTTCACTGATACAATGTCGTTTATGTTACAGAGGATTCCGGGAAAGAGGGAAAACAGAAATTCAGATGGTCAAGTCCACTCTCCTGTTGCTATGGTGGTATTAAAGGTGACGAAGAGTAAACTGAAGGCAACGTGTGGACAGTACAATGCCTGGTTTAGTGAGTTTGCTCTGCGGTAGTGTTAGTATATGTAAGAAAGGCTTTTTACCTTAAACCACACCTTGCAATTGCTACATGGAGGGTGATGTTACAAACATATAACCCCATTTGCCTACATTACGGACTTTTATTTTGGGTGCATTTGCATAAGAGAGATTAGTACGTGGAATTTTATTTGGACGTTTGCATGGGCATAATGGTACTTTTGATTGATTCCCTGTGTTTTACACTGACTGATATTTGAGATCTATACTCTGCCTGCTGCAATAATATTTTTCATTTTGTTTTTTGTGTATTTCTTATGGACTATGCTTTGGTAGAATTATATGGCATTTTTGTGCTTGTGAAGTACATCTGATTTATGCTGGTCGCCTCATAGGGACTACGTGATTTTTGAAATTTAATCTAGACGGTTTTTTTTATACATACTGGTCCTTTAATTTTTGTTTGCGGTACTTCATATGAAGTGTGGATTTGCGTTACATGTATATCAACTGTGTAATTTAATATTTATACTATTTCTGGAATGTAAATTGTCATATCTTGTTTACTTATTTTGGTATGGAAACTGTATGCTTTTGTTGATGTCTTTGTATAGATGTGTGTAATTTGCCCTGGACTAAAATAAAGCTGACTAATCTGACCTGCGTTCGTGTCAACGTTGTTCAACAACAATAAAAAAAAAATCCTGTGTTGGAGAGGTGACCGAAATTAGGGCATCATTTGCTTTAGGGCATTTCTGAATGTCCATATACCCTGAATACATGAAACAGTGACTTGGTGATGTGAAATAAAATCCGATAGAAAGAAAGTAAGTAATAAAGAATTGGTTATCCTTAGATACGCCTAAACGTTTAATATCTCTTTATGGAACAAAATGGTAAAGTCCATATAATTTTTCACGAAAGATTTATCTTCTTTTGAATATACCGTCAGCGTCGTGTAGAATCACTACAACACAAAAGCTGACAGAAGATATTGTTTAGTTAACAACGACTTTTGGTTACGTGGGCGAACGGTCTAACTGTTAGCACGGTTGTCTAGATTTGTTAATGCGTTTTATGATTAGAGTGCTAGCGCAGGACATTGACCAAGCCTCTCACCAACGCGACACAATCAAGTTCAGCTCAAGCTGGTTGATCTCCGGTCGTACGTGGGAGGGTCTGTCAACAATATGCAAATGGTTTTGGCTTCCCTCAGGTGTTCCTCTCACCATCAAGCTGGCCGTCCTCACATAAATCAAATACCAATACAAACAAATAATAACTTACACTTTGAAACACTGAGACTTCTGGACAAGGTGTTCTCTGTCAAAAATCATACACTATTATTATACCCCAAGGAAGCGAGACAGATACACATTGTAGTTGTACAAAGTTATAAAAGTCGACACGGTTGACTTTCCAATTTAGGTTGGATGTTCAAAACTTAACTGAATCTGCACAGAATCTGCTGACACAGACTCATGGTTTACAGTTCAAAGGTCATATCTGATCCGGTCGGAAAATTTTTCAAAGCTAGAGCTCCATCCTTCTCAACATAACATTATTTCAGCGGGAGATCTAGTTCAGTCACGATTTGTTGTGGGCAACAAAATCAAACTGACATTCAGCACAAAACACTGGTGAACAAAGAACAAATAATCACGTAAACAATTATAAATCCATAACGTATGCCTACATGGACCGCTATTTACAATAGTATATGATAGGATATACATTGGATATTACAACTTGAATCATTTATTTTAATGCATGCGAAGGGCAATAAAGCTGTTTTTTTAGATACAGATTAACACAGGAAACAGAAATCCATTTTGACGAGACGATTCCGCCGTTGGGTCATTCGAAGAGAGCAAACTTCAAATTTCCATGTAGGCAAATTAAATAGTTATCGGTGGCTCTCCCAAAGCCTCGTATTCCCCAGCATCATGTGTGCCCCATAACAGCACACACCTTTATTTCTGCTCACTCAGAGATCTGTTTCCTAGGGACAACTTCATGTCTGCTTTCTTAAAGCCCTTGTTCCCCAGAAACACCTTTACGTCCGCTCTCTCAGATAGCAACGCCATGTTCTGTTCGAACACGTTTATGTCTGCTCTTTCTCAGAGCTCCGTGTTGGCTAAGAACACCTTCATGTCTGCTATCTTAGAGCCACATATTCCAAGGAACACCTTTATGTCCAATCTAAAAGAACCAGATATTCCCTTTGAACATCTTTATGCCTGCTCCCTGAGAGCGTGCTTTCCATGAACAGCTCCACCACTACATTTACTACATTCACTACATTTATATACCCTAGAGTAGCCTTCAACGCGTCGAAAAAGGAAAGAAAACTTGATGTCAGTGCAGCATTTTCCCTTTGTCGCCACCAAATACGTACGTACAGATGTCCACAGCTGATTAGTGAAAAGGTTTTGTGAAAGTTCTTATTTCAAACGTTAAGGAGATTTGAGTATTCAAGCTCACGCAGCAATACCTCTTATTATTCCGCTCTTTGATAATACTGTGAATCCTGTCAATACAGTTGTCTCCCTTCTACCATGGCTAAAGTTATCTTTTTCCAGCACGTGTTTTGCCATTTGAATGTACTTTGGGAAGGATCGAACATTCCTTTTTTTTTGCACATTGAGGAAGAACTCTAGCATGATGTTAACACAACGTCTGATGATTTATAATTTAAAATAGTTGATATTAATTGAAGAATCATTTCTGAGATTTTCACTTATTTATTTAATACAAAAATGCAAATCCAGCTACCATAACGGGCTGTGGTATATATGGTATATAACACCATTTTCCAAATAGGGACAGAAAAACTAATTAAGTAAACAATCACATTAAGCCACGTTTGTTTGCATATGAATACCTTTTGCCATGCAAGTCATTAATTCCCTCCTTTCGTGCGTGGGAAAGTCTTCCGGGCAACCTGCGGATGATCGTTGGTTTCCCTCGGTTTCTGTCCGGTTTCCTTCTACCACGCACAATACTGGCCGCCGTCGTATAAATGACGTATTGTTGAGTATGGGGTAAAACACTATTCAAATAAACAAACGCCAAACCAATAAATGAATAAATTAATTCATATAAAATAAATCTCCCGATATTTAGCGTTTTTTAAGATGGCGTGATATGGCACTATGGCCGAAATCGGAAAATCACGAAAATGCACTGGCTAAAACCAGACTCGAACTCTCTACACCTCTGATAAAAGGATACAGTGATTGCAGATTCATTGCATTCGTTATTCAGGTCAGTAAGTGCTTTCCATTTAAAGTGCTTCCGTGTGATTAGATCTTCCAATGTGGTTTATGTCCACAGTCGTGGTTAATAGATGCTTCCATGCTTTCTTTTTTAGGATTTCAATCATCTGCTCGATCTCCTCTCTACCCCAATCTCCCCTCGCTTCACCACCATGCAGGAACCTCATTGTCAGAGGTATCTTTGAGAAGAGTCCGCTATCTAACGGAATGTCTATATTACAATTAGCCTACTAGATAATGTTACCCACAAGAAGAGTTTGCGAGATATAAAAATGATCTTATCCCTCGAAGTGCTCAAATTTTATGGCAAGCGAAGAACATCAAGCAGCTCCGCATTTGTACTCACCAAATGCTTTATAATCCATGGAGCAATTTCATACCATGAATTTAGTCAGCCCATTCTGAGTTTATTTCGCTATAAAGGCAGAATAAAAACACAGGCGCTCTTAAAACGCCGATAAAACTGACCTGCGATGGAGTAACATCGTACTATGCACAGTGCCATTAGAGACATCCCGGTTTTTATTCTCGCACAGAACGGCTTCGACCCGAAAGCACACATTACTAAGTGATATAAATGTCGGTTAGAGAAGGACGTGGATTAGCAGAGTGATCATAAACAAGTGACCAAGGCGAATCCATCGGTGCCCTAGTTTGCCTTTTAGATTTGCCCGAAAGAAAACTAGGACGCGCCATTTTTTATTGCTTAATTTAACACAACATATATTGCCTCCTTCCTGTTGTGATGGTGACACAATTGCGGAAGTGAAGATAAAGCCTTCTATTTCGTGCTTCAATGACCATTTCCTCTGTTCTGGTAATCTGGGCTTGGAGACACATTGTTGAACATTCCAGTCAGTTCACAAAAGGAAAAGATGTTCACAAATTGTGTATTCATATACATATAAAGTTTACCCTTGACGGAAAAATCAGGATTAAGATTTAAAATATATGAAAAAGCCCCTCTCTTGCTATTTCACTGACCAGTAAAATCGCATACTCCAATCCAGATATCGATGTTAAGAATGGAGCTAGAAGCTACAATAATGGCAGACATCTGTCTTAACCCCAGCTTGAAGTGAGCAGGTTTGTCAGGTGTGTAGGGTAGAAAGGAGGAATTCTTAGTCTGGGCCCTCAGGTTTCTGCCACCACTGAAGCTGACCACCAGGTTCCCTTTAATGGCATGAACAGTTGATTTTATATGAACGCGTAATAGTTCTCTAATAACGATATCAATGCAAATACCTGTAACTGGATCACGAGTTATTAACAGTGCCCGGAGGTAATAATGTATGGCCTTCCTCAGATCACCGCATTTAACTTGCTCTCCGTGCTTATTGCCTCGTTTGTTAACAGAGGGCGCTGCCCAAATTGTGTGCTCAACCAAATCAGTGACGTACATTTTATCCGGAATTCTGACTTCTCTTTTGGTTGACTACCTGATACTTTGCTTTGTTTTGTTTCAAAATTTCGTTTTACATATTTAACTGGTGACAACAACCATATTAACGGTCGCTGGTGGATCTAGCTATAAAATGTGTGTTTGAATGTGAGGGCGCATGGTTTTCTGGACGGGAAGTCAAGATGTCCTGATTGTTGGACGTTCCAATAAAGAACCAGTTTTACAGATGTGTTGTCTGACAAATGCTCATCCATCTTTGTCGCGTATTAGAAAGGGATACGGCTAATTCTGCCGAATAAACGGAGATTTACGATTAGCCAAATGCTTAAAATATTGCTTTTAACGGTTGTTATTTCACGCGGCACCAGCTATAAATTTTGTCTTCAGTTTTGAGATGTGTAGAAAGTCGTTGCACAAGAGATCGTCACAGTGGATAGAATTTATGCTATAGGTTTATATTTATCCTCTTACAATTTGTTTGGTTTGGATTTATCATCCTCTTGGCCATACAACGTTGGTGTCTCTTGCATGGTAGGCCAAAACACGATCATGGTTGTTGTTCTACCTCAGTGAATGCCTCATGAGACAGGTCAATACCTGTTTTATGTCCTTGACGCTGGGAGCCAAGTAACACGGTCGGGTAAACGCTATCCATTTTTCTCCATCATTTGAATGGAAGTGGGGCTCGAAAATGAGGGACTTTCATTCGTAAGTCTGCATCCGTTCGTCCATCTCACACTCAGTATATATTTCGTGTAATCAGTTCCTGCGCTATTAAACAAAGAAAGCTTGTAATACTCACACGTTTTGCATTGGACAGCTTTAAAATGTACACAAAATCTTCAATTTGTTCCTAAAATCAGTTTTTTGCTATTGGCCTATATATCATTTCAAACAAAGCAACGATGCCGTTGGACAAGGGTCCTCTGGGTGCTTTTAAAGACATGACGTGACTGGGAATTCAAACCCTTGTCTGAGACAAAAGATTCTCAAACCCAGATTTAACTCTAGTTTCTTCCACGTATCACCAGCATATGTTATATAATGTCTCTTATAACAGTAATGGGCACAGAATATTATTTCCTTCGATTTTCTTAATCCTATTCTCATTATAACCCATTATATGATATTATATATATGCCATTTCGAAGGTATCATTCTGAATACATAGATTTTTTACGACAGTTTGATGAATTTGTGAAATATGAGTTACAAGATATGAAGTCTGTCATGGCTGGTGTGATTCATTTGTATTCATGATATGAATCTACTATACTAATTGTTAAAGTTGAACACCCATTGCATAATATTCATTTGGCTTAACAACATCGGCTTTTTAAAATATAATTTACAATGTAATAACATAATAGTGTAATATTGAACTATGTACACTCTCACGCTGTCACGGGTCACGGGTAATGGGATCGTTAAGAAATTTAAAATGGGTCATACAGTGCCTAAAGCTGATGACTTTTGAGGGCAACCTGACCTTTGCCGACACGTCTTTACAGCTAAGTAAACAAATTTATGCTCTCCTTTCATTTGAAACAACGCATGTTCCATACATCAGTGCCATCATAAGAAAATTAAGAAAAGAAATGTCTAACCCGATGCTCAGGTAATGCCTTAGACGAGAAGTGATGTCAGAAAGATAATAATTATAAAAAAAACCTTTTCTCAATCTTTCTTTCTGATATTACTTGATGAAGAGGAGTTCCCTTTTATCCAAAGCACATTTATCCGCAACACTTTTGAAACAGACAGTTGCGTCAATTTCATGTACGAATGTTGATTGCAGGAACGGCGCCAGGACACTGGCGAATGGAGTTAAAACGTGGAAGGCGTCTTGTGGTAGAAGTCACGTAAATCATGCATTGGAAGTCAATTATGCGCTGTGAGGAGTATGGGACAAATCAAAACGACATTCGACATTCTTTCATTCATTGCTCTTAATAATTGTGTTCTTGTTTTACCGGTTTAACCATACAATATCCTGCACAACAAGAAATGTGAGACAGCGAATAGAAAATTTCACCTAGATTTTAGGAATCCCCTGTTATTCGACTACTATATTATTGCAGTTGTGTTTGTTAAATATTAGCTGTAGATATGAAATTGTCTTATGACATTATATACCCTAGAGTCACTGAGATTGTGCTCAAAGCATTAGTGAGCCCAAACAGTGACAAAAACTATATCAAGGTATCATTTGCATGCAATATATTAAAACATTGCTTTCATCATATCAACGAACACGGTAGAAGAGGTTTAAATGTGAGAATGAAAATCTGAAAATGTGATCCGGTATGTAAGCGAACTGGGTGCGTAAAACCTGTTTTCGCCAGATTATTAAACGCATAATTTAGAAGGTCTTAATTTTGGGTGTCGTCAGATGAGCTGCAGATTTAAAGCCACTCACCTTGATCCTAAACAGTTTTTTCTCATGTAGGCGGATATACCCGATAGGTCTTTTTATCGTTCTTCAGTTTATTCCGACGAGTGTAGTTGTAATTATACAGTTCACAAGATATTGTAATCGCTATTTTCCTTGAATTAGTCGTCTACCTCACTGAAGCTCAATTTTGATTTCTCAAAAAAGAATCTCACCACGCGCTAAATGAGTCGCCAAGACGAAAGTGTATGCTAGAGAAAGCTACCTGGCTTACTTACTTGTAGCGTTGACTGATCTCACTGATGAATAGGAGAAGAATCTTTTGTACGGACACAGCAAAATAACCTGATATCTTTAATTTTGACCCTTCTTATTTTGGATGGAACTGATGAACGGATTTTGTATCGTCAGTCTAGTACTGAATTAAATAAACCTGCTGATTGTGAAAGAGTGTGTCTTTCCTCGTGTTTTAAAACATATGATTAGGTATTTCCTGAAGCCCTAGCTGAAATTCGTCACACAGGACTGTAACATCTCGGTGCACCTAGCAATACTTAGGGGAGCATCCAGCGGTTCTTTGGAAACTGGCATAAATTCTGTTTTGGCTTAGTTTGTTCCCCGCCACCTTGTCCCCACGGATGAGTTTCGGCTTGATAGCGTGCTAACCAGCTGCAAAGAATCTGAGACAAGCAATTTATTTTCCTTGAAGAAGAAATCTCGCCAGCAAAACCCTTAAACCACACTAGGATCCAAAAATCGATGCTGAAAACATGCGACCCCAAAAAGATTTGCTGTCCTTTGAAACGACCGGAGCCTCGCTAGCCTATGCCATAAAGGCTCACACGTGCTCTGGTGTACAAATGAACTCACCTTGAGACGCAGAATGCAAGCTGATTGATTATATCACATGTCAATAGGACTGTGTATGATCCGTAAAAACAATTTTACTTTAGTTTAGGCCTTATGAAAGGCAAAGATTTCTCTTGGTGAATTAGCTGAGACAATTACTTTACGTCGAATCTAATGCGCATATTTTAGTGTGTTCAACGAGACCTTCTGTCAAAGAAATACATGTAGTACGCTAATTAATTTAAAGATATTTATAGGCATGTCTTGCATGCGAGTTTCTATTTTTTTTTCAAGAAAATCATTCTCGTGTCAGCTGTTCCAATTATCTTCGTTTAGATTCTTTGATTTACGGTTTTTACGAAGTAACACGAACCTACGTTAAAGCGTGTAACATCTGAGGGTGTAGGAGACACCGGAAACACCGTGATTTTTCCCTCCTCATTGCCAACGCTAATGGTCAGCCGAATGGCGGCATTAAGTCCGCCTTGTCCAAGGACCCGTTAATTGACAACCCTACCGCTGGCTCCGGCTTGTCGCCGCTTTTTGCGAGACAAATTCCAACGGCAAAAACAGGAAATGGTCCGATGTCATAGGCGGCCATTTACTGAATCTCAAATTCCCTGAGGTCAATTCACCATAGCACAAAAGTCCCTCGTACCTCAAACCTTGGTGAATTTACTGGTGTACTCAGAGCTGAGTGCCGTGCTATTTTGGCGTGATGAGCACTATACATGAAGTGCTGAAATATTATTATATAAAATGCATATATGTATGTTATATCCAAGTTCTGATATCTCGGATTCAGGATATTCAAATTAGTCTGAAACCAATCTCCTTCAGTATAAATACATGCACAGATATATCTATACATTTAATTGAATTATTCTTTTTTCCACAACTTTTTCACATCGTCTTCTTAGGTATATTCTACATACATTGAACAAAATATGACACCTAGAGTCAATACATGAATTAAGAGGGTGAAGTACACGTTAAGATCTCTGTGAAGCACATTCTTTAACCGATGGTACATGCGTCTTTTTAATTAATTCGATGCAGAGCCGATTTTACAATGGCACAGTGAGAGGTCTCCAGTGACAAATTGCTGACTTAAAGAGCTCTCAGCATGAAGAAAACTTTTTACTTTTCCCTCACAAACTGCTTAATGTTCCCTCGCCCAAAGTATTCATGTACCCACCGGTAAAAATACACCTCCCACAGTTTGTTCAAACACACACACAAAAACCGGAACTATTCGCGATAAGAACATAACGCACACAGAAAGCATGCTTTGGAATTCAACTAAATATATTATTCCTGACTGCCTCCAGCTATACATCTTGCCCCGACGAGTTTCGTTAATGCGTCACCTCTGTCTCATATTATTGCAATAACTTAACCAATAAGCAAGCAATTTTTCTATTGAAAACAGACATAAACTGCACAAATAAACACCAAAAAAAAAGAAGAAAGAAACAAAAAACCAGTATATAGTCGTAATTAAAATTACAAAGTTTCTACATGCAAACGATTTAAAAAATTGAAATATAATTTATCTGAGGTCTCTGGCAAAGAAGTAACGTTAATTTAATCAAATTTTTTCTCCAACATTTGCGCCTTATTTTCATTTTAGTACTTTTTAAGGTAATTTCATATTAACAGACCCGAGTAATTTACTCTATGTACGACATATATTTAAAGGAGGGCTTCAAGCTTATGAGCATATGCATCATGTTATAAATTTAGGGGTCTCATTGAACTAGCAAAGAGTACGTAACTGTGCAAATATTATTTTCAAATCATGAGCCTGTACATTTATTTTGAAAGTCCTTCAAAATTGCACGAATCTGTTCTTAGATGTGCGTCAAGTCACGAAAGGAAAGGAATTAATATAGCTGTTTTACTGGTAGCCAGCAATTTTGAGGGCTATTGGAATAAAAAAAAAATGGCAATTGAGAGCGCTGAGAATGATTATCACAGTAACGACTCTGCTTCAAATTGTAGCCTTACTAAATTTCCAAAATGGCGCATAAACACATCTAGGTTTTGGCGATTTGGCGGAGTCACGTGACTTTGAAGCAACCAATAACGGGTCATTAATTCCTCCTGTTTTATAGCGACGTCTTGGAGAGCACGAGATTTGTGGCCGGCAGCAATTTGTCGGTGCTTTTTCACATTGCCGATTGTTCGGTTCACCACGCGAGGGAAAAAGGTGATTGCATTTGTGGGTGATGAGTGGAGAGACTGAAGTGTTACGTCAACAAGGACTAGATGCAGAATATTGACTGCTCCACCGGTGATGTACTCGGGTTACAGGGTCTATTTTCGTCACTCGAACGTAGAAGGAAAGTCCGACTCGGTTAATACATGAAATTGGTGAAATTTTCACCAAGATTCTGACAATATTAATGGTAACACTTAAACTATGTTTACTAATTAGATGCATATGTATGAGCAATCCGATATATAGAGGATTTGACAGGAGTGTTCATTTCATATGAAGTTATGAAACTCTCTGAGGAAGTTTTGCATATGTTGCTCACTCGCAAAATATGCAAAATTTCTTCAACTTTAATATGAAATGAACACGAGTATAAAATTCTGTTTATCGCATTCTGTTTATGAAAAAAAAAACGAATCCTGTACAATCAAGCTCGGTGACATTGTAGACAAACTGCAGCCTGGCTCAGACGGAGCCCTGCAGTCAATAAAAACATGACAACACACGAACTTATAGTTCCACGAGAACACCGTCGGCTTTAATTACGTATATTGCATAACAGCCCACAGAAAGAAAACACGAAAAGTTATGTTAGAGGGGTCAAATATTGCGAATTGAGTCAACAATAAAAGATGAAATATGTCGTCTGCACCGAGTCACCGGTTTCACACCTATCGCTCGTGATCACCACGATCCTCAGACTGCGACGATTGTGTCATCGAAGCGTATGTGTGAAGATGAATAAGTAAGTACTGAAAACTGGTGGCCAAGAAGTTGTCATTTAAGGATGAGAACAGATCGATGATGTTGCAGATGAAAAATTAGCGATTGTTCCAGGTACAGGGCTTGCAAAAATAGTTGATTTAAGTGGCTGAGAAATTATTTTATATCGGACATTGTTGATATCGATGAAGGCATGGAGGAATTGGGTGTTTCTGTGGCCAGAGATCTATCAGCAAGATGCAATTTGATCAGATTTACTCCTTTGTAGTAAAAAAAGAAGTTCCACTACTTTCGTAACGTAGTTACGTCACACGTATTAATATTGTTCCCACACTTTCAACCAATGGAACATTCTGAAAGTATTATATAGCTAGTTACATACGAGAAATATGTCATACTTTATGTCACTACATAACACTGCAGTTATGTGATAAAATTATTTATTTAGTAGAAATAGAAAACTAATAGACAGTCATTATGAATACATTTTTCAATATTCGGCTTTAAAGTGACTACAAACGTATTCTTAATGATTGCACTCTCTGTCGGGAGGCTGGGCTAGATCTCAGCGGGATTGTATGGTTTTGTACAGATGACCGGGTAATGCCTGTTAGTAACCGACGGAAACCTCAACATTTGGCAAGAGTTTTACCTCTGCCTTAAGATCGATGCTCTGGGTTGACAGTGCTGAGTTGAAATCTTGAAGCCCAACATACACAAACTGCCAAGACATTAAAAGACACCTGTGTCCCTGCAATCACAATAAAGAGCACATTAGAGTGCCGCATCCTCGGATGTGCGGCTGTACATTCTATATTGTCTTGGAATACGAGTCTTTCGGTGAAGGAAGTGGTTTTGGCGACAAACTGTCATCGGCGGCGCCTGTCGATAAATGCATAAAACAACAATCCGATTGCTCTGCAGCTACGTGTCAGATCGCACGATCGGATCACTCAGTCATCCCCAGACTGACGTCATGTCTCTTCGCCAGCATGGTATATGCGGTGAACAAAGAACAAATTCAAACGACCAGAAAATCGATTGCAGTGTTTGCCAAAGTCTCTAAGGAACGTCCAACACAATACATATATACAAGTTGTTCTAAAAGCTGACTATAGAACACCTTGGATCGACACTCACCCTGTAAACCAAGTTATTCCTCACATAATTTCCTGGCGTGTACGTTTATCCTATTAATTCATCCGGCGTAAAAGGTCAAAGTTTGTAGCTCTCGTTATTTCTCGATGTTTCGGAGTAATTAGTGAATTTTGTCACTGTAGCACAAATGAAAAGCATGGGCCTGTTATTACTCACTTCACCTGTCCACTCAAGCGTAATATAGTGATAAGACCTCTACTTGGGTAAATTCGTGTTGTGCAGGGGGGAATTGCCAAGGTTTCGGGACTAAGTTACCGCAAAGGCACAATTTATGGTCTTCAAACACAGTACCCATGCATTTTTGTGCTGCTTCGTTCTGATGGTTGCCATTGACATCGATCTGGGACGCCGTAAACTTGATCCCTTTGACCTTCAATTCCATTCAGACAAAAGCTTGTGTTAAGCGGCGACGTAATTGTACACTAAAGTAAATGTCAGGAAAGCAATCGTGCATGCCGTTATTGGCAACACTGGCACAAGCCCAGTCAAGAAAATAACATGACAAACGTCTTTAGCTGTCACGCAATTCGTGTTTTTTTTTTTTTTTTTTTTTTCTTTTTTCTTTTTTTCAACACTCGGCAAATATGGGCGAAGCAATTCGTACTGGGACGAACGATAATGGATTTAGGCAATTGATTACCGCCATATGCAGCTTTGTTTCTTAGGGCAGCCCATTAAATATTTCCATAAATGACATCAAACTATTCTTCTAAAGAAACAATTTCTGGGAATAGCTCAGGCATTCAGATTTGCGTAAAGGGTGCGGCTTGTTGTATTTTCCTTCATATAATGTGAACAAATCGTGAAACATCTAAAGCTATTTTTAATCGTTATTAGAAGTTCTATTGTAAGATTTTCTAATCTTTTTTTTCTCCAAGGGTTCTTCCTGCATCATCCCACGCCTTCGTGATGTTCTCAAACGTACTAATTGCAACCAGTCAATCAATTATCTGGCTTCACGTACAAGTCACTTTGTCATTTTACCCGGGCGTTTGTTATCATTAACTATCAGGTACTCTGTGCGATTCAGTCATCAAAATTTAATGAAATGTATAATAGATGCTATTTAGAAGACAAAAACGACAACTCAGTCATGTTTACCAGGTTTACTGTATCATGAAGGTTCGCATAGAAATACTACATACATATGGATTCAGGCCACATTATGTTCATTTAAACAAAATTTAAATTTTAGGAAAACGTATCCGTTTCATGTCGAACTGATTCGACGTTATATCAATACGAAGACGATGTACCGTCTTTATCACCGTATGGCCAAGCCCGAATATACAGCCTTCAAAAGATATCCCCCGCATCCCGAATTGTGTATAGGATGTAATGTGCACCAGAGGTAGAACTTTGGCAAGGCCGCATCACATAGTGTGCCCATGTCCGGGTCACCATTAATAAACGAAAAAATTGCGCTATACATAACTAATGTGGCCACTTAGTTCCTGAATTTTAAACAACAGCTAGTACTACCAGTGGGGAATAGAAACCGTTCCACACTGCGTTCACACTCCCGTCACGTGAATGATACGTGACGTGAACATCGCGTGTTAAAACATTCTGACTCCCATCATCTGAGGTACAAAACATAAGTTATTGCCAGAAGACACGGACAGCAGAAACAGTTAATTTTTGAAATAAAATTCAGGTTTTCAAATTCAGGTGAGAGTCACATAGTATGTCGCCACGTTTGGCTATACAAGGTATAATTTTTAGTTTGTCAGCCACCGTTTTATGAACAGATCAAATCAAGAACAAAATAAGAACAAATAAAACATTTTTTATTCATTAAGGAAAATAATTTTTCCAAATTGTATCCCACAAACAGAGGTTTTATTTCTGGAGACATGTAAGAATGAGCTAGTGCTGAAATTTTCTTCGCTTTCATTACCGGGTTTTGTCTGTTTTCTTCCATCACCTGTTAAGTCACCCATACGGCGACCCCACGTCCAGGAGTGGTCACATGTGGCTGCCTCACTTTCTGGAGGTACGTCTTATATCGTGCGTCACCACGAGGACCCGAGAAGCGGATTGTGTCCGGTAAACATGTGGGTCGGCTTAAGCAAGAAACAAACAGGAACACTTCAAAATACAGGAGTAGGAAATGTTAGACTACCACATTAGGAGTACTGGAAATAGACTAAAACAAACACCAGCTGAAACCTGGGCGAACTGGAATGCCAATCTGGCCTTCTCAAGTACTTCGATCGTAAGCAAGGCTGCGGCGGAACTCGTGGCCAAATTAAATGGATTTTTCCGATTTAATAGCTGTCATTAAAAGAAAACTCTCCGGTGCTGGTTGAAGGTGAACTGCTCGTGGTGGGCAAACAAATCAACCATTTCCTGCCATTGGAAGGAAGAAACGTAGCTTGATGGGCCATAAAACGTTCCAAGATAGCCACCAACTGCCGTTCTTGTATTGACTCTCAGAAAGATAACGGGACGTCTCATGTGACCACAGCATATGTATTTACACCGAAATATTTGCACGCGGAAATATTGAATTCATGTGATGCACATACTCTTATTCTATATGTGACGCACATTTATCAGAGCACGGTCTACAAGGTATTTCAAGGTAACATTTTTTGGTACGAATCATATCTTCAGAAATGGAACAGTACCCTTGTAAATTTAGCAAGGTCGCTAACCTGAATAATAGTAATATTTGTACCGGATCTTTACTTCGGAAAAAGTCTGCGTTGAAACATAAATATTGTTTAGCATGTCAATGCAGAGTATGAATCCATTTTGGACATCGGAGCTTGTTTGACGAATGGCAAATTGTGAGATGTCATATTGCATATATATAGGCATTAGTAACTTTTATTAATATGCTATCATTCATGAAACAAAATAATGAACCAACCCGTCTATATGCGCAAAAGTATATGCGCAAAAGCAAGCCATGTGATCTTTTAAATAACTAATATAGTAGTCCAGCTGTCAAGACGAGAGAATTCACCCATATATCCACGCAATTCAGAACGCAGACACTTGCCATTGACGCTGCATCCCGGTTAGCTGCATATTCACAGTAGAGAGGAATCAACAGACTTCAACTATCCATCGATAACGCCAGAACGTGCTGATTGAAGACGGTGCTTTGAACCAGTGTAGTGGGTTTAAAGCCATTGCAGAGCCAAGGCTACCCCACACACCCTGGCGGAAAGTCTTCCACACTAGACCAAGTGTCAAAATATCAATTCTAGGTCAGTTTGCAGAATTAACCGAACCCGAGCTCAAACTCTAATTCTCAAAGATGAGTTTATAAAACAGATTGCATACAAGAATTTTAGATAAAAGAAACAATCGACAGATTTCAGTTATGTCAAGAAATGCATATGTGCATGTAAGCGTTGAACACGCACTCAAATCCGTTACGTAGTTGACAACATCACATATATTTGAACAATTAAATGTTCATATTGCCAGTTTAGTATGTCGTGCCGTTAAGAAATGGAAACGGTTTAATTTGATATCTTTCTATTTTTTTCTTCGTTCTTTTTTCTTTCTTCGCTTTTAAGTTAACTATTCGTATGAACAGGGCTGTGACATTCAAACCTCTCTTGTAAAATGGCTGTAAGCAAACTATAGCATGTACTTATATAGGTTAACGCTAGAGTAATAATTGTTTTGTTTGAAATCTAGCTGACCGTTTTATGAAACATTCTCCTTGATCCTCTTTCAATATAACATGTCCTGAATTGACCATTTTTATTTAAGTCTATGTGCTACTCTAGGGAGTCCTATTTGTTTTCTCGGGCCCTCATGGGATTTTTGAGATTACCGCCTTTCCGGCTCATCTTACAGGTCTCTTGGACAAAACACGCGATAAAGAAGGCGTTAGGAAACCAAGCAGACAGTTGTCCTTATCGCGTAGAAATCTAAGGAGAGTAACTTTCCTCCTGGTTTGTATGAGTTTTCCTTCAAGAAGCAATTAGGGAAAGGTTTTTGGACCTCTACGTGTCTGGTGTTCGTTCAATACTGGATTATGTCCGGCAAAACCCTGAACAGGACACCGATACGTGTCGGTACTCGGCGGATCCCTGTTCAATTTAGAACACAGAATTCAGCTTCTAGTCTCTTAGCCAAAGGATTCAAATATAAACACTTGGGATCTTTGCAATTTAATTACATTGCCGTTGCAACGTCCTGAATGCACGGCATTTCGCTCTTCGTCGCTCCAACGCCGTGCCATTGATTTGAAATCCACATTAACTTGATAATCATATCAATTTTCACATTATCGTAAGGTTATATCTCCCGTGACAGCAAAATCAATATTCTTGCTCTGAACTAATATTCTTTGACACGTATGAGGGCATGTCTTGTGGTGCAAAGCGGATGTGGTTCCCTTGCCTACAGGCCAATGTAGCCGATTTCCCGCATGGGTATACACTGTGTATGGTAACCACCAACGTATAAATTCCCATCAAACATTGCCTATGTAAAAGATGAGGTATTCTACAAGTGAGCAAGTATGCGCCGATTGATATGTTTAGGAGGCAATTTCTTGCCATATGATTTTGTTTTCTTAATTTATTATATAAACATACAAATAAAAATGGAAACGCTTTTGACTTTCATATACAACATTACGGCAACTATCCTCGAAATTAATTGGGGGCCTCCATGGCTCAGTCGGTTAGCGCGCTATCGCAGCACAATGACCCAGGAGTGTCCCACCAATGCGGCCGCTGTGAGTTCAAGTTCCAGCTCATGCTGGCTTCCTCTCAGGGTCGCATGTGGGAAGGGATGCCAGCAACTTGCTGATGGTCGTGGGCTTCCACAAGGCTCTACCCAATTTCCTCCCACGATAATGATGCCCGCTGTCGTATAAGTTAAATAAACACCAATCAAATAAATAAAACAAATCAAAATTAATTAAAAAGTAAATTGGTAGCAGGCACAGTCATACATATACAACACTTTTATGGTGCATATATAACTGTTAATACTAAATTTCTAACACAATTACACGCTGAAATGAAATCTTATAATGTATACATAATTTTCACAGGTTTGATCGAGCATGATCTAAGGTCTGTAATATGATTCAGAGGGCGACTGGTTCGTATTAAATTAAGCGAAGCCATCTACATCTTTCTATTGCATATTACAATATTTTCAATGGCTTGAATCATTCTAAACGTCTGAAAGTTAAAGCACAGACAAATACAATCGATCGTTCTTTCTAAAACCTTATTCCGAAAACGTAAAAAAGAATAATGAAAACAGCAGCGAAAATTCTGTAATCTTTCCGCACCAATCAGTCATGCTGAACAATGTTTTTTCCTATAATATTCCGGACAAATCGCTATTTCTTTTTTTTGTCCACAGACACGACACAGATTGTATAATTTTTTTTTCTTCTATACGTCAATATCAGACCTAGATTTTACGCGTCAGGTCACGTCGATTGGTAATCAAGCTTGTTGTGACCCAACGAAGGACGGCCATCCAGTACAGCAAACCAATCATTATCGATTGGAAGATCAAAGCCACCCAATCAGCTGGCTTTAATTCATTGTCACGCTCACGGTCTTCGTTTTCCGGTTTCCCTCAAATAATCAAGGTCTCTTTAGTGCTGGCTCTCCGCACAGAGCTTTGGTAGACTCCGGATGTACCGCTGCGACGAGGTAATCCCTTAAGCACCAATTCATTGACCCTCCTTGATCTTCATTTTCTCATTCATTTCGGAGGCCGGTCGATTGGTCGGCACAAGGGCCCTTTTGGGTTGACAGCAAACAAGCGAGTTGGTACTAACGTTCATGTATGTGAGGAGCAAAGTATTTTATCAAAGGGGTTTTTACAAAGATATTTTTGAGCTCATCATACTCTCGGCCCATTACCCAAAAACCATGTTTATGGGACAAGAAAGTTAAAAAGTGCCACTGATAACAATATACATTTTGACATGAATAAAAGACTTGAAACACATACAATACCGTAGGTTTCTTAAGCCCAACTAACAGAATGTAGTAGCGTTAACAATTACAGCATTCAGAATGCTACACGATTAAGACAATTGCGCTCTCACGTGTAGGCCGGACATGACAAGGTCCAGTGGAAGCGTCGCAAGAAAACGAAGGTTCCGATCCAGCTATAAACAGAGAAGTTAATTTCAAGTAAACATGATTACATTTTTTGGCTGATCCAGAGGTCTGGCGCCTAACATTGGCCCTAAAACCTGTTAAAACAGAATATAACATATACCGGAAGTTGCAACTGATTCTTTCGTGTTCGATGTTTTGTCGCATAGCACGCTTGCGTCAGGAAAATCACCCACATACAAGTAATTGGTGACTGGATATGCCTATGGCGAGGTCACGGCTACAATAACATAGTATCGGTTTAGAGCAAGGAGGATGTGTAATTTGCTACCATTTAAGCATTTATGTTGTGGTTTAGAAATAAACCCATACTGATGTAAATTTCAAGAGGTGTCTTGTAAACCACCGACCTCTTTGGCAAGAGTTTCCATGCATATGACATACAGTTGCACATAACAATAAAAATAATGAGAAGAAGAAGATGAAGAGGAAAAAGAAGAACAACAAAAACAGTAATATTAATTATAAAATGAGAACAACAACAACAACAACAATAACTTTCTATATACCGGAATTTTTGGTCTTGAGTTGTACCTCTTTGTAATCAATTTCTGGCAGCGTCTGTTTCAGTCTGTTACCTATGTACATTCTGTCTGATGTATAAAACAGAGTGGAAATTTACACGTTGTCAAATCTAGGATCATAATCTGTCCCATGGTCTAATAAAGCTACTATTGCATATTGCAGAGTGAAACACTGTGATTTAGCGGCTCTCGACGGATGATGTATAATTCGGGTGGCGCGCTCGTAGTGCATCAAATATCTCGAGCGGACAGATCACGATGTCTCATTATGCAATATGCAATAAATGTGTGATGTAGTTTCGTTATTTGCGTCTACCGTAACGTTCATGACAACACACACATGTCAACAAGGTATTAGTACCCATATACCGGTCACACAACCTCTTATGGAAAGGCGGTTCTTACAGCAATGCATGCGTCCATTTTCATGAATCTTTTTTTCTAGGTTTATATCCCTTAAAGGAAAAATGGACGTCTTGGTGGCCTAGTGGTTAGAGCGTCCGCCTCGTGGTCAGGAGATCCAGGTTCAAGCCCGGGGCGGGTTATACTAAAAGACCTCAAAAATATTACTTGTTGCCGCCTCGCTTGGCGCTCAGCATTGGGAGGTTAGAGCAACGAAACAGGACTGGTCGACCCGGTGTCGGTATAATGTGACGGGGTGGGTGTCTGTCTGGTGTCTTCGGACTGATGTTCCAGTGGCGGTAGCACTTTGGCGGCAAGGACTTGCTCTTCCACAAGTAGTCACACCATTTGCACACACCAAAAGGACTCCTCGTTGTCATATGACTGAAACATTGTTGAGTACGATGTTAAACCCCAAGCACTCACTCACTTAAAGAAAAACGCTGAAAATATCTATAACCTGGGCCTGATAAGAGACCACGCAAAGTTTCGAAACTTCAAAAAATTGTTGTCAGTTAAAATTTACCACCCTTTTCTTTACAGAAATTTTAATTCCAATCATGATACTCGAATCCAAACGGTTAGCAATTCCATTTTATTTTATTTTTAACACGCCAGTATTTGTAATCCTCTCCACCTACTCTGGGATTTCAGCTAGATGGAATTTTGACCTCCATTTCGACAGGTCATCTGACCGGCAAGATCATTTTATCCATTAAGAATGGCCATACTGTTTTGCATGTTCCTGCTTGTAATTAACCCAGGATATGAACTGTAAATGATTCCTTAATGCACACTGCTTGTGTTGAGTGGGTGAAAGTTCACGAGCATATGTTTCCTTGTAATGTCAACAGATTTTGACAATGACCTGTAGGAGCACAGTGTACCAAGTAGACTTCGACATTGGGCCTCCATCATGTCGATTGTCTATATCGGCCGTAGGAGTTGGTCTCCCGCAAAATCTACAATCAGCTGAACTTCACTAACCTATGACCCTTACAATGCAGTTTTAATGGATTTACGACCATGTATCCTCCATCTTATCGCTTCGTTCCGAGTTCTACTTTGCAGGATGTTGTCTGGGTTACAACCTCATGAGTCAGCTTCATTTAGTAAGGGAAATTTCAGCATGCAACGTTGTGAAAGTACCTGTGTATGTGAGGGTCAAATCCGACAATTGTGTACCACTTCTAAACCGTGAAGAGGTGTTCTAAATATGCAGTTACGAGCACGTAGCGTCGGTACAAAGGGTGTTGCCAGAAATGATCAGTAAGTTGTCTCCCTTTAACATTGAAAAACACTTAACATCTTACCAGCATGTACATCACAGTGAAGTATAGCCAATTAAGGAAAAATACATATAGGTAATTAAACGCAAATAGTACCATATAATGTACATAAGCATAGCTGTATGTAAACGATCACTGTTTTAGCAGGCTAATTAACATCATCCGTTAAATCTGTATTTAGGCCTATATGAAAAATTGATCCCTTTTGATACTTTTGGTCAGCTATGTCAGTAATGGATGATTACATGAGAGTTCACTAGTTCTTTACGAATTCAGATGTCCTTTCTGTGTGACTTTAATTGAATTTCTCCAAACCCAATAAAATTGCTTGTCTCTCATGCCGCCCTCGTATGGCTTATTAAGTTATGCGCTTCCTTTGTCGGTATTTCAAGGAACTGACGGTGCCTTTCAGGAACTAAGGCGAGAAAATAAAAGCCTATTCTCGAGAGTGTTAGCGTCCTGAATGACGTCTTTCTTTACAAATCGTCGTCAATGAATCAATAGGTAAATCAATCAGACACTAAGTCGCTTCATAAACCCTAACAAACCCAGTTAAAACCGTTAAACGAAAGGAATATTTTGGAAATTTGAAGACATAAGCCTAAGCGCCATCGCGACGTTCGCAATGAAAATTAATGTCAGCTGTTCTGCAGACATCACAGATATTTCAGTACCAAAATCACCTCACAGCATATCCATGACATAAATGAAAGTGAAAAAAAACCATAGTAATCACACAAAGTAAACTTCTTGCCCATAGGTTCGTGGCATTACATGGTGTTTTAAACAAGTGAACCTTGCTTTAGGCGTATGATTCAGATGGTACCTTTCAAACCTTGAACTATGACCTCCAGCTTATACATTTATCATGCATGAAGTAGTCAGGCGCCCCTGTCACTTGTCGGCCGTGGCTTTTTACCTTTTACTACCTATATCGAGTTGGCTTTTATAAAAAATCCACTTAAACAAAGAGAGAATTACAAATAAATTATCCAATTTAAAAAGTGTATACAGTTATTTCGCTCAGTGGAGTTGACATTATGGGATGAAATATTGTTTTGACGCTTTCAGATATAATCACCAGAGACAAATAATTGGTTAGCGTCTGTCTACATTCGTTTACTGCTGCGTGAATCGTTTCATTTGGGAAACGAGCTATTTGTGCGAGAGACACTCCTTATAATTATGTCATGAGAGGTTTGCTGTGATGACTAGGCGTCCTTTGATGATCCAGGTCACCCCGCCGCTATTGCCCGGGTTTGATGTCATCTCGCACCCGGTGACATGTACACAGATATAAGCCTAGAATACCTGGAAAGGGTGTGTGTGTGGTTGGGGTGGGGACGGTTTCCCCCTTGCACACGTGAGGACGCTTACCGGCAATCACAGGTGATTGCCTGAGCTAATCAATGTCTGATGATGACTCACCTGTCTGCGGTATTCTGCAGGGTGTAGACCTGGCGGACGCTGTGCAAGGCTCATATACATTGATCTACTTTCTGATGACTCACCTGAAGCGTCATTTCAATTACCTATTGTCTGCTTGGCTCCCGATACACCTTGCCTCTTCACGAAGAGATACCTTCTGCCTATGTCATATACTACGTCATATTTTAGGTTGCGTGAGTTGATCTTGGTAAATAAACAGCTGGAGAAAATGTATTTGTCCAGAACAGAGTAGCTTATACATATAAAGTAGCTAGCTGTTAAACCCAAGTTTTGCCTGAAAGACCAATGGTAACGCCTGGTACTGGATCACACCTCCAGGTGTTGGCACTGGTGACAGTCTTGTGCAATCGTTCACAAAGCGGACGTGAACATGTTGACACAGGCTGAAACCCAGGCTTGTTAGTACATTCCCACCGCTAGGTGGGGTCATTAAGAATTTGTTTTTCTTCAGCGGCTCCTGTTTTTCAAAGACAGTCAAGCAGGAAATGGTCTCACTAATGATGTCACATTTCACTTAAGGCATTTAAACCTGTCATGCTTTTCGGACCAATTGTCTTATAACATTACCGACTGCTGTCACAAGAAGGTTTTCGTGTTAAAGATACGTAGATAAGCTATGCCTTCTGGAACAATGGTATATTCTTAGCCATGGCCTCGGGCATTCTTGAAACATCAGACACAAAATGGACATTACCTCGAGCGAGAAGAACCCGAAATGTTAGGAATATGAGAAACAATAGAGCTTGAAAGAGCCTTTTCATGTACTGGGGCCAGATATGAGAAATATCATAAATTCATCATTAGGTATAGTGTATATTAACGTTCATCAAACGCCTGGGTTTTTGTCTACTGAGCAGCGTTTGCATTTAATTTTTGCAGTTTGTTTCTCAGTTTGTTACATAAAATCTAGGCTTATATTGATGATTTATTAAAAAGGTTAGGCCTGTGGTTGTGTTTTAGCTAAATTGATAGAAATTGAGTATAGCCTAATGTGTACACAAAGAAGGCAAATGAAGAGGTACAGAACAGAGAAAGAAATAGAAGCACGGGCCATGTATACCATGTAAAGTTGAGAATAATGCTCAGTTTATTATTTTGGACGATAAATGCCACACTGTAATACTATGATAGGAGGATAAAACATTCAACGTTTTGCTCACCACATGGGACTAAGGGATGAGGTCACATTTTTCATAGAATCTCTCAAACGCTTACGGGAAGCTATACATTGAGTTGTAAATCGCCTCGTCCTTAAAGAGGATTGATACTGTTTGACAGTCAACAAGAATGCCAACAAACCCTGTACCGAACATAAAACTCGTAATGACCCATAAAGTTCCATAAAGTGATTTGCTAATGAACGATGTTGATGGGAAGGTATGTCTGTGCCGCTGCCCCTTTGTACCCTGTCTTGTCCCAAGATGATAACCATATATACCAAAGGAAATTTAGATAAACCCCGAGGTGATTTTATACTGTCTGGGGCTATTATAATTATTGCTCTCTGGCACATCCCCTAAGGTCAAATTCACTCAGCCCTAATCTGGCACACTCTCTGATTGCTCTCATACATAGTCGATACAATCAGTATTGTCCATATCTCGTTGTTACCAGAACCAGGAATTTTGTGGAATTAAATATGTGTAACTCGACACTGTCCGAATATCATGTAGGTTATTATATGTCCTATTTCATATGAGCATTTGCATCTGTTCATTAGAATCCAATTTGTGAGTGGCCCGCCAGACGGCTCCTGGATTGACACTGCTGTCAGGAACATCACACTGTATGACCAATTCTTGACTAGACACATAAGTTTAGTTCAATAGGACCCCTTTCCCTGTGTAATAGTGGCTGGATCCTATCGTCCGGTTTCACCATAGTTTTCTTGTAATATATGCCAACAAATCATCCTCGCAAAAGCAGACATAAATGGCATTAGGCTACACAACCTTGCCTCTACTTTAGGCAGGAAAGGCTCTCATACACAAAAATCTGGCTGTATATTAATAATATCTTTAATCACGAAGAACAGGCATATAAACTGCATTTGCTTAAAAGGATTTACAAGGTTGAAAAAAATCATGAACGCGTAAATCCTAAATTTGAACTGATACTGTTGTTCTGTTAAATAGTTGGTCCATCCGTTTAATCGGTTGTTGTTCCAAATTAAAACTCGGGTAAATATCTTTTACTGATCATTCCATTGAAAGTACCTCTGTAATTCTACAGTAACGTCCCTTTGTGCTTTCACTAGTTGCCTTCTTCAAAAATCTCTAGTTCACTCCAAAAGAATATCTTCCCACGCTTGTAGCAAAATGCTGCAATAATCACTGGGTAAACTACGTTGGCACAACGGCGTTAGCCATTTGTCTTTTTCACGAAGAACGCACGGGGTTAAAGCCAGGAAGTATTTGAATGGCCGCGAGCTAAGGCGGTATATTTCCAGCAGCACGGTGGAGTGTCTGTAATGACTTGTTTGCATGTTTGTCATTCACTCTGTACGAACAATAAGCACCTGTTTCGATGGTTACCGGTATGGACGCCTGCGCCTTACTGGATTTATTGGCAATTAATTTAATTGAAGGAGTGAATCAGGAGCCTAGATATCAGAAATAGATTTTCCTAGAGAAGATCCCTTTACGGGTTGTACGGACGAGGTTTCAAGAACAAGCCACCCGAACCATCAAGTGCGTTGAATGCCAACGACTCTAGATATGGCGCACAGTTAGTTTTGCATGGGTGTGTTGAAAGATGTTTCAGCCTAGATGCTGACATTGAATTATAGTGAAACAGAAGAACTGGCTTATTTCTTTGCTTCATTTGTTTGTATTTATATTGAAGAGTAGCCTTTCTCATTTCTTCCCTGGTCGATCTAAAGTTCTTCAGTTTTGGTAATGAAGGCTACACAAAACATAGGCTTCATGCACTCCCGCATGAAATCTGCCTGGCTAAAAAATTTCTCGTCTTAATTCCTTTGACTTAATTTTAGGGAGAATTGAGTCAGTATTTAATAAATATAATATCCCGTGTTTATAGAATCAGTATGTATTATTAGCTCAGAAAAAGTGTAATGTGCTAATGACAGTTTGATGATTGCACTTTCTCTCGTGAGCCATACACCGAATAATGGGGACTGTGTTAAGGATAAAGTCTGTTCAAGTGGTAAACTTGCTTGTTAATTTTCTGTCCGACATCCAATCTTGTATAGGTTAATCCATGCCAAATAGGTTTATCTTGTTGCTGTAAAATGCCTCTGTGTAACGAATATCTACCATTTCGTATTTATTTCAACCTGAATATCTCCACACATTTTCTTGGACATCCTTTTTCCCTCTCCTTTATTAAAGCCCTATAGCTCTGAGTTCCTGGCCTGCATGTCGGAGGATATGTACGGCCTTTGAATTTAAGATCTTGGGTCTGGTCCTGTTTTTGAAAATGCTTATTGTTACAAAGGCACATTTACATTTTTCCAGAGACTGTCTGATGGCTGACACGGTATCCTAGTGACGAGCAGAACTCTCCCTGACCAGATACCAATCACAGCTGTCCTCCTGGCCCTCGCTGCCATGGCGTCGGAGGAAGAGTTTCAGACTCTCCTCTCGCCCTTGACAGGATACTCCCTAACGCTTAGGAAATGAATGTATAATGCAGTCAGAGGCGGCCACAGGAGACCCATTATTGATAATGAAGCCAGGTTAGTTTAAGAAGGCGTAAAGTTACACAGGTAAACGCTCACAAACAACATTAGCTCTAAAATGAACGTGGCCATGTCGATGGGACACCATTACTTACTGCTTTACAGAAGGCGATGTCTTCATGGAGTGTTGGCTTTGCAGCCGTGTTTGATTGTTTTCCCAAGTGGTCAAATATTTCTCAAGTATGATACACATTCATAACACAAATAGACGGACATTTATAAAACCGCAACGATGGTGTGATAACTGAAGTACAGACGCTTGTCGCTGATTGAAAGAGCTCCTTCGACATGCAGTTTGTCTCTAACTGTCCTCCTGAATACAAAGGAAGTACCGATATTCATAAACACCTTAGCTAGATCGGAAATAAGCAAACAAAATGAGTTCAGAAAATGTCACAAGTCAGCAAATCCCAGTATGCTGTATTTATATGTATACACATTAAAGTCTGTATAAAAACACAATGCACAAGATATGGACCTTTCAGCTTACCCACCATCATTTATACAAAAATTACTTCTCATCTTCCACGATATTGTTTGCATTGCATTGCATGGTTTTGTAAGAAATCCAAGTACAATTAGAAAATAAATCAATAACACTAAAATCTTAAATAAGTAAACATTCATTTAATACTGGAAGGATATACAAACTATATTTACATTTATAAAACAAACTTGATATATGTTTTTTTTTTGCTTTTAAATGTTTCTAATGTTATTTGCTTGGACGTCTCAAGATCTTAAAAAATATCGCCAAGTAGAGGAGAAGATCAATCTGTATCTTATATATTCCGAATCCGTTATTTCTCGATCACAGTCATAAAATCAGATTTGTTTATTTATTTATTTGATTGGTGTTTTACGCCGTAGTCAAGAATATTTGGCTTATACAACGGCGGCCACCATTATCGTGGGAGGAAACCGGGCAGAGCCCGGGGAAACCCAGGCGCGCTCACGCCCAGAAAATCAGATTATTTCCGGTATATTACTGTAGTCTTCAATATAAGCAATGAATAGTGAGATATACTGGGCCTATAGTAATACCTTTACTATCTTCTTTATCTGCTTTATCAACAATAAATCGACTTATTGCGTCAAAATCCTATAAGCCAACAGACATATGACACTCTTTGTAGTGATTGGAATGGATTGTCGTATATTGAAAATCCATCATAAGAAATGTCATCTCGGCGTGATTTAGGTCACCATCTTTGGATCGATATAGTTATCTGTAGGGTTGGGGTTGTGTGGGGAGATCCACGAGAATTGCACAAATGTTCCATTCAGACAGGAGTCAGGTGAAAGCAAAATTTATAATTTAAGATTTGTACGTTCAAATCCAGTTCAAGAAACGTCCACGCACTCTTTTACGTTGAATCCTGCTAGCTTAATAAGTCGACAATATTTTACAACAAAGCAGTTGGTAATGCAATGGTAGACTTCGTAATGTGCTGCCCAGATGGCTATAATGTAAGAGGCAATGACCAGGGTGACTGCGTACGGTGTAGAACTGACATGTGAGTGAAGTAGGCATATTACGACGAGTGGATATCTATCTTTTTTATGATATGGAAAGCTGGAGTGTTAAAGACGATGGCGCGGTTTGGTTATAGCAAGAAATGTTATAGAGATGCTTGTGCATAGTTGAGCCCATATAAATCTGACCCGGTAAGTCTTTTGATCCATTATGGAGATCGATGAGCTGGTAAATCTTTGAGCCAACATTAAGATGAGTTGGTATGTTTTTGAGCTTACATGAAGATGAATTGGTAAGTTTTGGATCCGATACGAAGATGAGTTGGTACGTTTTTGAGCTGGTGTGAAGATGAGCTGATATATCTTTGAGACGGTATGGAAATAATCTGATGTATCCTTGACCCGGCATGGTGATTAGGTGATATATCTTTGAACCGGTATGGAGATGAACTGATAAATGTTTCAGCCATTTTGATGATGAACGGTAAATCTTAGATTCAGGGTAAAGATGCGATTAGATGGTGATTTGGATACATGGTGAGTGGTACGAACTGGTGAGCCCATGAACAGGCTCATGTGGTATGAGGACGAAAGTAGGTGAGCCCGCGTACCGATACGGCAGTGAACCGATTGCTACTGACATGGTACTTGCGGAATCAGTACTGTGATGAGTCGGTATGTCAGCGGGCAGCCCTCTGGCTTTTGTCTGATGTGATTAGAATCTGTGAGAATCTACCGCTGTCATGTATTTAGAGGAGAGATGTAATTCGGGAAGGCAGAATGGCGTGGTTTAGCCATCGCCATAATAAAGGGCACGGTCAGCCCAAGTATTGGGGGAGAGGGTGGAGTGAGAGTGCCCACTCTGTCAGAACACATAGCCCGTGGTGAAAAGACTCCACGATTGGTGTATTGAACGTCTAGATTGTTATCCCATCAGAAGCACTTGATTGCATTACGAGCTGGAAGACTGTGATTGCGGAGATGGCAAATGACTTCACGCTGGCTGTCGGCGGATTATCATTGCTAAACCAAGTGGAGGAAAGCTGTCCGATGTTTTGTGACTATAACTGGTTTATTGCACCGGACAGCTGTGTCCGTGAGATGGGGAACTGTCAATCCCTCAGACATATGCCTCTTGGCCATTCAACTAAACAGACATGTCCAATTTTGGATATTACTAACATTTGAAATGCTACACGACGTGTGCCCCAAAGGTATATTCTACTCTGCATATGGAACACAGGATAGCTAAGAGTAGGCCACACATAAATGTTTTCAATGCGTGCTTCCATTTCAATATATGTATGGATCAACGCGTGTTACACCCTTTCAACGCGCAGATGCCCATCTGTAATGCAAACATTGCTGTATATATACATGTATGCCGTTTATGCTGACGACAGAGACGGCAAATTTCGAGTAATGACGAGATGATGGGTTTCCATTGATTCAAGAGTTTAAGATGGTCTGCAGTATGAAACCTTTTGCTAATTCACCTTACTCTGTCCCTCCGAAAGGACATACTCTGTCGCGGGAATTAGCAGAATTCAGTGGTGGACAAATATTTCAAGAGAGTGATATCAGTATACATATTCCAAATGGCCTGATTTTAAGTTTTGATTAAAAAGGAACACATGATACGTGATAGCATGAAAACTGTTTATATACATATATTTAAGGTGTATGTTGCGTTTTTTTTTATATTAGAGGCCTTCGAATTTAGCCTTGAGCGATGATAATGAGAACCTTTTAAATTATATTTTTATTGTGTACAGCGCACTTAATCATTATAACGTATGGCCACTGATGTGCATACTCAAAGATGTGTGTCCATCGAGTCTAAAATGACATACAGGTTTTTGGCCTTAACATTAGAGATGTTTTATTCCAGCTCTGGCGAGAAGGGCACAAATAGGGGCCACGAAGTATCCAGTGGCACTTTGGAGACAAGGAAAGTGTTGAAGGCCATTATGCTGAACTGTGTTAAGAGCTCCTCCAGCTGAGATTCCGGTAATAGTAGATTGAACAGGGCACTGCTTTGCGGGGACTTGTGACACAGCTCGACAATGCGAGGCTTGGGTTCAAGTCCAAGTATTCGATTGCAAAGCCAGCTGTGTGTTAAAAGACCGATAAGTCATGCAGCATTGGTCATGTTTTGGAACATTCCAGGAAACCGTAGCGTCCAGGGGAATTATTCCAACGTGTTTGCCGTTGTTCTGAGCACACAGATCATCATTGATTGGCCAGCCCCGCGATGTTGGATCTGGCAACGGACGGACAAGGATTCTCTGTGACCAGGGTGATATATTAAACTTCTTCCCCCCCCCCCCCCCACTCCTACCCGTGGGTCCGGTCGATTGCGGACGCCACGGTGTAATGGATAATCGTTTATCATCTCTCTGGGACAGTCCCTCAGGACTGTCATGCACTGACCTCTACAAACAGCCTCTACAAGAGCCCGGAGAAACAAAATGGCTGTAAAGCCACCATTTTGTCCAACCTAATCCAGAGGATTTCGCGAACAAGTAAATCACAATTGTTAACCTCATGACTGGCAGCATGTTACCCATTCACAAGGGAATATTCTAGAAAATGAATTATAGACACCAATAAATAATATTTCCATATACAAGCAAGTATCCCTTAAACGACAGAATTGTAGACAAAATACTTGTATTTGTTAACCACTATAAGCTCACGCAATCGGTGATCTTCCCATCACAATTCTAGAGACTTGCTTCTAAGCTGATATGAGTGAAGATAAATGTTTTTCTACAGGATTTTGTCCTTTACTCATTTGTTATCAATCATGCCATTCAGCACCACTAGTAGACTGGAAGTAAATAGATGAAAGAACTTTTTATCCTTATCTGGATAAATCCAACCGAACATGATTTCCACAGATAGGCGTGGAAAATTTAGTATACGCTGAGATTAGAGATTCAAAATGTGAAGTATTTTTCTAATACCACAACTTTACGATTTCACATCTCAGTTCAAAAACAAAACGAGGAAAGTCAGGTATTTTCGGCCGATTGCAGTAATAAGATGTATATACTGAAGATGCGCTTAGAGTTTACCAAAGTTAAACATGTCGCTGTATTGTGGTATTTGCACCGATAAGATAATGTGACCTAGGAATGCGTCTGCAAAAGTTGCATACTGTACATCATGAACGGTACATAATACCAGAGATAAATATATATATTTAAATGCCACACATCTTTGACATTATTTTGCTTTAAACGTAAATAAATTCTGATATCAGAAATATCAATTTATGTGTTTCAAATTCTCATTCACAGTGTATCCATTTTACAGAGAAAATGACGATGTCAACACCTGTTACATATGCCCATGCATATGTGGCTGCAAGTTTCTGTTGAAAATTCAGATTGCCAAGTAGAAATGCATTACTAGGGGATGTGATCACTGAGACCCGTTTAATGGTGGCAACATTGAACTTCTCTCCTGGAAACGGGGTTCAGACGGTCGCTGTGTAGCCTACATGATGCCTGTCGTCTAGCAAAGGAACACAATAATGTAAAAGCAGATATAGCGTTCACTCACTTTTTCCACATTATCAAATCGTATGTTAACAGCATCTTGTTCATCCTTTTTGTTTTGAGAGAGATTTTTCAACTATTTTCCTCATTACTATTCTTCCATAACAAAATAACATCACAGAATGGAATATATTAAGAAGTCTAAAGCTGAGATGCTATAGTTATTTGTCAGTTATATCCCCGTGTTGAACAGTTGAAAATATTTTTAAGGGAATTTAATTCCATGGATTAACATCGCCATAAATATTCCCAAGGGGAATATGTGTAATGTAAAATTCGGGGAATAATGCAATGCATCCAGAGTCGTATATTATGTCCAGATTATATGATCGATATCACACAAAATCAGTCAATTTATTTCACGCATTAAATCACTGATTGTTATTTTAGATCATACTTTAATTGAGTTGTAATCAATGTGTTTTTAACAAAATGGCGTCAGCTTGATTTGCCGATAACTGACACCGTATTCGTCACCACCCATTGATATGTAACCCTGGAGCCCAGCGAATTAACCTGGCACAGCTGGAGGACAAGGCAACTTTCACGTCCTCGGGTACTTAAACCACTATAAATCCAATGTAAAAATCTAACTACCTTAATGCGCCTGTCGATTTTAAATTCTTCTCTATGACGCATCGCAAACATGACATTTCTAGTCAGATTCCACTATCAGAATTCAATTCCATCACAGAAAAAGCTAACCTTATATGAGTGAGTCATTGGATAAACAGTGGCGTTCGCATTCCGCCGGTAGTCGATGGCTTTTAGAATCGACGCAGCTTCCAGTCCACTGTTCCATGAGGTTTAACTCCAATCCAACACCCCACAGTTAATCTTCACACTGACGTTCAATACAGTTCCATAGAGTCATCCACAAAAACAACACATATTTGTTTGGTTCGATTGGAATTAAATATTTTTCATCGTTTGAAAATTTTCTTAAGAAGAAATATGACTTGCCAAAGGGATTCTATTCTGTTCCCATGTGCTTAATGCCTTTTCTAAAATCGTACCATTTCTTTCATTTTTTTGTTCGAAAGCTCATAAAATTTAGAAAATTAGTTCAGAATGTGGAATAAATCGTTTGAGTTTTTATTTCAGAATTTGGAAAAAGTAGCCCCTGGAAATAATTTCCTTAGTTCAAACCTTTAACTTATGTGATAAAATGCAACTTTTTAACTTATTGTTTGTTGATGTTTGAGAATTAATACCCTCAGCAATAATTCTTAATATGTACAATTTTGTATAAATGTTGCCTGATTGAATCTGGTGGTATTTTTGGTTGATTTTATACTAAACACACATTTGTCATTCAATCCATACTCACAACCCAGCTAATCTGTCAAGTCCTTAACCATAACGAAAAAAAAAATTGGGAAAATTCAGATGTGACCAAATTATTCATTGTATAACTAATTTCTTTCATAAATATCTAGGAGAATACATGGAAGATATTTTAGTTGTATTTCATGGAAATAAGTCATATCAATCGGCCTTTCAAAAAGTAGGTTCAAGTTTTAAGAGGTGTACTGCTTTTTGAGGTTACAGACGCCAAATTGTCAATCGACATGACAACGGAACAAACTCGACCAATGGCATTTTGGTATCTAATAAATTCTAGATCACCTGGAATTGATGGCGATTTAACTACTAATGAGGTGCATCTTTATGACGATGTCTGAGCCAAGACAAAAAGAAGGCTTCAGATTTGTTATTCCAATCATAGCTTTGCTTTAGACAGCGTTCGAAAGTCTGACAAATCCAGGCTTAGTGGTTAAATTGGCCCTCGCTTGTCGGCGAGGTTATGATCTGGCTTCCCTGGTTTTCCTTGAGCTCGAATCGACTTGTGAAGATATTACGTCCAAGATTTCCATATGTCACTCTCGCAACGACAGGAGAAGATCCACAACTCCGTGAGAGACAGCTCAGTGTATTGATTTGCCCGCGTTAAATATGAAATTCCTCTGCACCACGTTTTCTTTTGAGTTTAGAGCCGCCTGGAAATTGCCTTGCAATAACTTAGACAAGCGTGGTATGGACTCGTTAACTCTTATAGCCCCCTGCGAGCAAAACGCCAAACGAAGGCGCAAGAATGGGGATTTGAGGCACACCAGAAGCGTACTAATGAGTCCCACAACAACGCTCTCTTGCTCGTGGGAGAAGAGTGCGCGCAGGAAGTGCAAATTATATTTGATAAACGCTGCTTTAATGTTGTCGGATTATTGAAACATTTTTTCAACTGTTTCTGGATTGGTCGATTAGTTATTAAAAACTTACCGGTGTCACTCTGTCTTAGCGGCTGCTTTGAGCCAAAACCATAGCTTCGATGTTTTAAGTGGTTGAAATCAGTGAAAGCATTTGGCTAGGTCTTTCTGTAACTTTGTGTCAAGAAGACAAGATGCATTTATTTGTTCCTTCCAGCTATTTATTGTTTGATCTGGAAGAAAACCAAAAACAAGTGAAAAAAGATTATAAAAACACATTGCACACATTCGTAGCAAATGATGGATTGTCCAACACTCTATCTCCACGGTATAAATCACTACTGTTTGCAGAGCTGGTAGTTCTAACCGATACTTTTGTTGTGGAGATAATGAAAAAAGTTGTGCCATTGTTTTGTCTGGCATTCGTTTTTTTAAATCCTTGTCATTAGGAAGTCAATAGTAATACAATTCTACAAGGTGACACTGATTGAGGTGGAAATCATCCCAAATCTGCTTTTCGCCCTGTGTCTAATATTTATTTCTCTTCCGGTCTCGAGCTGTCCATCTGTCCACTGGAATAAGACTGATCAGATGCAGGCGAAATCAATTTAAGCGATTTATTACACAGACCATAACTCACAGAAAACATGCAAAAAATATTTATAGTTCCAGAACCAGCGGTTTGTCAGGAGATATTTTGTGGTTATATTATTAGTCGAACACATGGAGGTGATGAGTTTTTTTAAAATTAAATAATTAATTACTCAAGAAGCCATATGTGTAATTTCCGTGCAAAATTGGTCTAAAAAGGGTTTGTCTCGTATAATCTTGTAAAGTTATGGGCAGAAACTGTTTCCTCCATGGTTGGTGTAATCTTTATTCAATTCTGTTTCCAAATTACACTGGCCTCCCTGGGAACCCCTCCAAGTCGCCAATTCATCAGCCGCTAATCATCAGCTTTCCAGGAACCCCGTACAATTGTCTCTGGAGATAGCAACGCATCATCAACTATCAGCACTCGGTAAGCCACAGCCTGGTATCTTCACCAAAACCCTCCTTCAGGACTAACTACCAGCATTAGAAAACGGTACACGCTATCTTCAACTCTGATTTCACAATCCACACACGCAAACTCGTCTTTAGATAAATCGAACTCCTTATCCGACGCGTAGTATACGCTACATAGGAAGTCAAGGGTATTTCAATTCATTGATGGTGAGCGGAGACGCATGTCGAATACTCCATTAAATCTCGCAGAAGTACTAAAGAAGAATCCCGTGCTACGAATCATAACGAACTGTATATTATATGGTTTAATGATCTAACAGAAAATGCGCCTGGTAAATAAAGAAGTTAACGAATGATTCTCACCAAATGCCACGTCAGCCTTATCGTGGTGATGGTAAAGAGATAGAAAACCAATATCGTGACCTTTCAGTATCAAGATAATGCATATTTTTATTTTCTCACTGCTTTATGGTTACAGCTACAAAGCTGAAGATGTCCATAACGATTATATAGTCTACGAAAGAATTCTAAAATGTTGTTAACCTGACATCAACATCTATATATTAAGAGTAATTGCTAGTGTACATATTCCGTCACAATATTGCTGCATCGTTGCATAATTTGCGTTAAGCTATAATTCATTATTGTATCGATTCTCATAACACAAGCTAGTGTATGTTAACATTTCAGTACATATATGAAAAAAATCCAACAGTGTTTTGTAGCTGAATTTCTGATTAACCAGATCCAGTTCATTAGATCAATACAGAAAATTCTAAATATCTTGAAAATCATTTTCACATGGTCTTAAACGTAGCAAATGAAACAGAACTAATCGTCTATGAACAAATATCAAACACTTTACCGGTTGGCAATCAGTGCCAAACATTTTATCGGACAGTCCTTTTATAGACTATCCAATTTCTACAAATGCATTTTGCGTAAAGTATTTCCTAAAGCTAGAATTCACATGCAGATCTAGGAAACTAATGCCATAAGTATCAAGTAAACAATACAGCATTACTCTAAAAAAATGCGTAGACAGTTGCTCGGAGAGCGTGGATCCCATGACATTGATTGAAAAGAGAAAGAAGTCAAGGTTCCCTCTCAGACAAATCCATTAAGCCGTATTACGACCATGCCTTAAACATGCCATTATCGTGCTGCTTTACCGAAGTACTTGGGTACATTCCATTTTATGGTTTTGGAGAAAGAGCTTCAGTGACGGGGAGAATGTGTAGTGTACTGTGGAAAGTCGAGTAGTCCATTACCCTTACCAGTGAAGCCTCTCGTGTAGGATACTGTCTAGGTACAGTCTCCTTCTTGATGATTTGTACCCCATATCTGAAGACACCTTACTCTACTTGCAACCCACAATGCTCGTGGCGAACAACTCTGTGCATTGAGTTACGCCCATAAGATGTAAAAAATAGATAGGGTTTAAGTTAGTAGATGATAAACTATGTTGTCCAGCAAATGTGTGTAACTATTTTTTTGTTTCAATCATGCCTAAGTATACAAGAGAAAGTGGAACACCCTGAACTAAGAGGCCTATATATATGTGTGGTTTTGCAGAGATTTCATTCAATGTCACTTCTTCATAGAGTCTGTAGTATTGGTGTTTGCTTTTATAAATGCTGCTCCCAAGATGACTTTTGTGACAGAGATTTAATGTTTGCTGGTATGGATAAGAGATCTAAAGGCTCTACCCTGAGTTCGCAATACAGTCTGAGAATTTATATCTGAACTAAATATTTATCTGGATGCAGGTTGTCAGTTGTTCGAAAATCACTGTAGCCATATGTATTCATACCTATTGATTGACTCTTGCTTTTACCCCACTTTGAAGGTAGCATACGATAGCTCTCATTGTTATGGGTTTAAGAAACTGAAATATCTTGGGTAAACCACTGCCCTTTGGTAAGATATTGACGAACTCTCCCACGTGTGACACACAGGCATGTGCGCTAAATTTGTGGAAAGCAAGTGGTCTTCAAAGAGCATTAAACTGAATAAATTTCCACAAGGGCGTCGCCGACCTTTTATTGTCCCCCAGGCTTCATAACCAGCGAGTCGACATATTCCCTGTCCAAGGTACGTATTGAACTCGGGCTTGGAAGGCACTAGGTCACAGTCCACTCTCCTTATGGTTGTGCTTAGATTATACGGCATCGTGATGTTAAATGGTTTGGCTGTACAAACTCGTTGAAATCCCAAATGGAAGTTCTAAAATGTCGGTAAAGAGCTGAACAGCTGTATATAATATCCCTTCTTCTCTCTTTTATCCTCACCATCATCTCTTTGCCAATGTTCAAATCAGCAAATAACCATGGAGAAAGGACATATTGTCAAAGACGAATTTTTTTAGTCATTTGTTAAAATCGCTCATGTCAACTGTAGATCACGAGGCTGTTAACTAAAATGAGCTCGGGTGTAGCCTCAATGATTCCTTTATCAATCAATCCGAGATTTGTGTGCGTTTCCACGGGGATTCCCCTCACACCACGCCCAGTCCCTCTATTGAGGACACAAAAAATATAACATGATGCTAAAGAGCGATTTAATCTCGTTTATTGTGTATTTTATAAGGTATTCTCCGAGCGAGATGCGATTGTTTGCTGAATGGTGCTCAATTTGAAAGAATTCTTGAGCCAGCTGTATAAAATCTAGAAACCTAAAACTACTTGCTACTGGTATAAAATTTTGCATGTGCACTAGTTTTTGATGTTTATTTTATAAGAAAGGTTGGTTCTTCAAAACACCTTCCAATAAAGAACCACGGAAAAGAATCAAGACCTCTGTGAATGCAGCCTTATATTCGGAAAGCGTCAGTGAAGCTGAAATTTCTTTCCTTGGCACTGTGTCCCTCTGTCATGAAATTATTTGCATAGTGGTGCAGATTTTGCAAATGTCAGTACTCACCTATAAAGTTTTTTATATTTCTGGTTTATTTTAGGCATGACAGCTTGAATTATTACATTAAACACCCAATCAAATTCCTTCATTTTTTCATTTTTCTAGCGTGTTAGTGTGCTTGTTAGAGTCTTTATGTGAGGCGAAAACGTCTACAACGTCACAAAAGCAGATTTACGCTCGACAGTGAGATGGTGTGTTGAATATTTATAATAACAGGCATACATATGGAGATAGTACATAAGCCCGGTTATCACATGACTCTGTTGCCCTTTTATGATGGGAGCTCACGTAAGCGAATATGAAATGCTTACTTTTAAGAGAATTCTCTATTTTTGTGCACAGCTTCGTCCAAAAAAAAGAGGATTGGTTAAAAATTAGATGCTGGGATACAACGCGAGAGTCATGTATATGTCTTTGTTGGTGCGTCCTGACAGCTGCGTGACTTGGAGCTGATCACATGTAGCTTATCTACATATACAGAGGCTTTTCTGACCCACACCCTATTCGGTTAGAGAATCCATATTTCATGAGAGCTCATGCATTATCGCTCCACTCGATGGAATATCTACTGGCCTTATGCAAATGAGAATTCTTCCTCATATCTTCTTGACACGCGATGGCCTGGTGCTCGGAAGGAAATTTTGCTTGAGTGCCACTCTTTGAAACTGGCACAATGAGCAGACAAAAGTCCCATAGCAAAATGTTATGTCTTCTTTGTTCGCGTTTTGGTTAGTAATTAAAGAAACATTCAACAGAGGGTAAATGGGTTTTTTTCCACCAGGAACCCATGGAATGTAACCGGTCTTCAAGTAGTAGGTTGCAGATAAGCTTGTATACATTTACACAGATTTATCAGACTGAATTCAAACCGCACACAGAGAAGACCCTCATCAATGGTCAACAATTTGGGCTGGTGTTTCGATTTTGCATTCGGAAGGAAAAATTATTACAGCAAGCGATAAGAAGAAAGAAGTTTACAATGTCCAAAATACCTTCGACAAACGCAAAAAACTGTGTTCAGATGAGATGAAATAATCTGAGCTTAATCAGAAACGGAAATTTTCATGGAAAGTCACTTGAGCTGAATGGAAATCGCTACCTTAAAATATAGGTAGGCCTGCTGGACAGTTCACTCATCACACATACCACAATGATGAACAATGGGTTAAATTCACATAAACCTATAAAAACAAAAACGTGGTTTCGATTTTTTTGTCGAATGTTTTGAATACAATCTCGTCTGTGAAAAGGCGCTGTAAAGGTCAATATCTTGTGCTGCTAGAGTGAATGCCCATAGTGTGTGGTAATTTTTCAGTCATGTACCCCTGTCTCATTTCATAAACAGAAAGATGAAAAATCTTACAATATTAAGATTATTTCACCCTTGTCACTGAGAAATCAATGAACAAACACTCACTGTGCATTATAAAAAGAAGTTTTTATAGAGCTGCAGCCAGCACTTGGCGCACTAATGAACACGTAATATCGAGACTCAGAGGACATACTGATGAGTCAAAGCAACAGAATTAGTCACGCCGTAATGGAGCTATATCAGAATGAGAGACATGCTGGATGGTACCGGATTCGAAACACGTCCAAAGGTGCTCCTGAAATAGGCCGAAGCGTCGAGACAGACTGTCTCAAGGTCACATAACATAACCTTAGAGTGACCAAGGTCATAGGAACAAGAAGTGCTATTACAGGTGATTGAAGTCCACTGGCCAGATTCCAGAAAACGAGGACCACGCTTGTATCCATCCCGTCGGAACTGTAGGCCGCAGACACATCAATCTCTCTAATGTCATTGGATGATATTGATTCTCGACTCTCTTTCTCCCAGAACAGATGAACGTATATAGTTAACGTAGGTATATAAGCAATGAAATCTGTGGCTCAATTCACTGTTTCCTGCAATCTATATATATATGCCTGGACTTTAGGAAAAAGAGAAAGAATTAGAACACTACGCATCAGCGTGCACTCTGGATGGGGCTTATCGTTTGCACATTTTAAAAAAAAATTACCGACGAAACAAATCAATACAACAACAACAAACGAACACCAAAGCTCCCTGGGGGTTGCATGAGTTTGTGGATGACAATCAGGAATCGGAATACACTAGAAGGGGTGAGATTTAAAAAAAAAATTAAGTAATTGATTTCGTGACAAAGATAGGAAATAAGGCTTGACGTCTTCACATGTGTAGACATAAACATTCCAGCTTCCAAGTACTGGGAAAAAGGCCTATTTTTGCACCATAATGTTAAATAACTTGACTGAAGGGCGTCTGCAGAGAACATCGGGTGATTTGGACTTTGGCTTGTATACCAACACACTTCTGTGTAAAGTCACATACAGGCAAATCCCAAACCACAAGCCTCAAATTATTATGATTAGATCGTCAGTGGTCTGTCTGAGTCTTGGCCATTTCAAATAATCAATAATTCATAGCCTACCTTTGAGAGTCTCGATTTGATTGTGCCACTTCGCACGGGACGCTTGATGCTTCTGAAAACCAGGTCCACAGAGGAATCTGTGATTTCACCAGGAGGGTATCGGCATTGTTACACTCTTCAGGCAAACAATGGTCAGTGTTCAGAGGTGGATTAGTTGAACGATTGGATGGTAAGTATTTTAACGCGGGGGTTAGCAGGGGAAGTTGGACGTAGCATTTGGTGTTATCTTCGGTAATGCTTCAAACTGCATGTTCTATTACACACTCTAATATTGAAAATGAGATCGACAAAGAGGCGTGGCCCTAAAACAACGGTACATGTATGCACACTTACGTATGCATTGTCTCTCCCTTAAATAAACAATGTATCCAATCAGCCCCAGTACAGCTGATTCCTTTATGAAATCTACAATGTTTATCTTTGTTATGGGATGACATACTTAACCTTCCAAATAAACATGAGCAAAAAACTATCCGTCCACGTGTTCCTCGTTTTACTTTTTTTTTCTCGTTTTCCCGGTTGCAGGAAAATCCTGCTTGTTTCAAATGGCAATGGTTCAAAAATCTTCTTGGAGTTTGATGTGAAACCACAGGAGAGTAAATGACATGAAACTATATAATGACCCTCGCGATCGAGCTAACATTTTCACATACATTTCACGATAATTAAAACTGAGCTGAAATAAATCAGAAACTTCTTATGTGTTCGTTTACCACTGCTGGTTTGGAGTTTTGTCGTGAGTAATTTGGTTCTGTTTTGAATTTCCGGCACATCACATCTGAAGGTATTACGGGATACTCATGGTCTGAGTATTCGTGCCTGTAGCTTCTTCCCCCATATCTGGCAGAATGGCTGACAATGAGTTCTTCGCCTCCGGCATTGCTGGATAATGGCTGCCATGCAGGTGGGTGCAGAAACAGGGTCTTTAGATTTCTCTGTGCTCCTTGTTAATTCAAATTGACAGACTGACGCCCAACAAATCCTGCGTGAACATGGTAATAAATAACTGTCAACAGTCTCAGTATTTCCTCCTGGAAGAAAGGAAATGGACATGGAACATTTTAGTGATTGATCAAGTGCTTAACTGAAGGTTTGTAAGAATAAAATAACCAAAACTGGACCCCGTGACTACGTGCTGATTATAATTATATGGTTTGCTGTCTAGACTGTTACATCCTCATCATCATTTCTCTAATATACATCGCCAGAAAATCTAGAACTAACAGAAATATTTATTTATTTGAATCGTATTAAATGACGTAGCCAAGGTTAGAAATTAGATTAGAAAAAATACACTCTTTAAATGTGTCAACATTTTCCCCCTGTCGAATGTGTTTAGAAGAAATAAACTCTTTCAAAGCTGCACTATTACCGGTGATATAGGCTTTAATACAAATACGCCCTCCTCCCTATAAAAAAAGAAACTTATATATAACGCTAAATAAATTTAAAGCAAGTAAATAGTAGCTATTAAACCCTCCGGACATATAAAATTTCACTGTTGTTTTTTCCTATCCATTCTGATAAATTATGCTGTCATATTTATTTACACTGGGAAAGATTGTCATGAAACTGGTGAGCTACGCTTAATACACCAGCATCACTTACTCTAACTGACTGCTTGCGTCGATAATTCTTGTAGGTCATGAATCTTTCATGAGGCACAGCCATTAAATAAACAGGACCTGCAATTGCTTCTGGGTCCGGAGTAAATATCTACCCGCCCCTCTTTTCCCAGCCCAGAGGACACGTCAGGAGAGAGGTTTCCTGATCTGGAACTGGCGCCGGATTTGGTTCTGCCTCTGACTGGATGTCTGGCAGACAAACCCTAGAGACCTCTGGACAAGATCGTCCATCAGCTGTTGTGGACTTCCTCTCTCTCCTGACCAATATATTATCATCCTGTTATTGGTCGTTAGTTACCCTGCCTCCAGGCTTATTTTGGATCTCTGTTTTTAAGGATACATGCATGGTGTATTAGATGATTGGATGGTGTCGGTTCATTGCTAGGTAGTTTATATTATCTTCGGTCTTTGTTCCTGGCTGTTTACTTTTTAACTGAAGAGCTAAGCCACGCTCGTGAAGAATTTTGCAGATTTCTTCCAAGTTCTGAATTTAATCTGGGTCGTGTTTGAAAAGCCGGAATAATCTGGAATGTTTAGTAGATATAGACTATGCTGGTTATCGGGATGTTGAATTTGCATAGTTAAGCCGCGGCCGCACCACGCTCATCATTTTTCAGGTGCCTTTGTGGTCGAGTGACTACCATACTATCGTAGCACAATGGAGCCTCTCAGCAAAATAATGCTGTCGCTTTGAGCTAAAATACAGCTTATATAAGCGGTCAATAACCGGAACTGAAGTACATCGACTATACTATACTATACGCAGTGTAATCATTAATTTGTTCATCGTTGATCATTTAGTGATTTTTGAAAATGTCGTTTATTTAACCGCCACAAGCACGAGAATTTTCACTGATTTTTTATGGCGTTCAGTTTTATTGGTGCCGGAGCACGCATGGTAAACCATTTACCTTTGGCAGGTTAGAAGTGAACTTTTAATGTGCAAACATGCACGCAATATTGGCTGAAGACTCCAGTTGCTATCAGCATCGACACCAATCACAAATGTGCATCTGGTCCTATAGCACCATATAATGCCACTACTAATTAGGCTATCTGACATCGAGATGAAGTCTCAAAATCTAAAAGTAACATTCATCTGAATAAAGCTCACAAGTGCAGATACAGATGTCGCCTAAGAAAATTTTTATTCATGTCCTGTGCTGGTTCAGGTGCCTCCTTGGCTAACTTCCTGACGTTATCACAAACACTTCGAGTTTCATGCCCTATATACACCATCTCATTACAATTCCATAGAAGAAACAGGTGTTCGTAATTGCTCAGAAATTTTCATTTTCCTCATGCCCATTTAACCCGGATTCCCCCACCAAATGTGTCAACCATGTCATAATACATCACTCGCGCCATTAGGGTAGTTTCCAGAGTTATAGATGAATCCTACATCGGTAGGAGAATCAATTTGCCGACTGACTGGTTTAAAGGATAACCTTGACTGCTAGGATAGTAGACTAGGCGATTGTGGGTTCGTTATTGTTCACTCTAAGGCTACCACCATAGGAGAGGAAAATTGATGAACAAATGGTTTGTTCATTTCTCAGACAGCGATAGGCCTTACACACGATCAAACAAACACGAAGATGCTTCACTACAGTCGATACATATATTTGAACAAAATAGACAAATAGTACAACAGACAATAATATATCAAACAATACAGATAATTACAAAAATATATATATATAGTTTCTTACTCATGACCATGTCCAAATCCGGATGGAATATTCCTGTTCCCAAAGGCGAGTCAGTCCAAGTAAATATAGAATCCACAGTCCTTGGGAATGTCCCTTGGGAACATGCTATGTTCGAAGAATGGAGTACAAAATGACAAATGTCGAATGGCGTGAAAGCCGATACCTCCAAATCCCACAAAATCCTTCTCAGTTGGCGATAGTAAAGAAGCTCTCCAGTGAACATAAGTGAAAGGACGGCGCACTTACAACTTCCTCGCTCATATTTATAGACTAAGGTGAAGAAAATTCTGGATGGTTTGATCGCAAACCTGGTTACAACATTGGTACATCTTTCCAGAATGTACGCTCTATTTACAATGACACGAAACTGATACACACAGAAGCCTCGAGAACATGCGACTGAATTCCAGTGCAGTTCACAACGTACTCAGGGGGAAAAATGTAGGTCAAACACTGACCCGGTTAGCGCAAATATAAATTAAAAAATATGATATAATGTTTTTTAGGCGGGTTCATAACATTACCGTACAACCAGTTATTAATAGCAGCTTCTTAGATCAGTACAAACGCTCAAGGAATTTCATCTAGAGATTTCCTTCTTTTCCTTGTATTCATATAATCGGACAACGTTTTAGGGGAAATTGGATCCCGGTGTGAGCGGAATAAGGTATTGCTGGACAATGAGTCATTCGTTAGAGGACAACCATAATTCGAAGACCAGTAATGGTCAGAAATTATAAGAAAGGAAGGTTCTGTAACATTAAAATCGCGTGAACAGTCATTACTGAGAATGCCATAGTTCTTGCATCGACGAAACCATCAGAAAATTAATTCCACGGGAGAATTGCTGAATCCAGCTAGTTCTTTCTCTAGTATCGTAACCTTTCCGTTTAAAGACCACTGAACCTTGTCTAGACATAATCTCAACACAACAAACTAAACAATATTGGACTCAAAACTCAAAATACACAAATAATAAAAAACCATTGTAAGTTCCCAAGTGCTTATCCGACTTGAACAATAACATCGTCTCTGTTCCTCTCAGGGTATTCAACGCGTAATTTCCATTATATATATGTTCCTTGATATTTATAATGTACAGATAGATAAGCCTTTGTAAGTAAAGTATAAGCTAAATTAATCCAACATCACACCCAGTAAACTGTATTGACACCGACGATGTTTCAAGAGCCTTTACACAGTACTAAATTTGTGTATACATAGTCGGTTTTGGAAATTTCCATGCATTCGCCATCCTTGAAAACCAACTAAGGTTTCCAAAAGCTAGTATTATGTAGTACCATCATTTATTAAATTGACTGTATATGTTATTATTACATGGATACAGACTCATTTGCTGTGCAGACCAAATTTATATCATTGTACTTAATTGCTAAAGAAACCCATTTGAATGATTAAAGTGAAAAAAAGTAAAAGCAGTATTTCATTTGATGCTTTTAAGCAATTTCCCTGCTAAAGCCGTAAAACGATTAAACTTTATCTAACGTACTCACTTGTATATGTCTCAGTATTAAGGCAATGAATACCTAGCTTAGGATTCTATACCTTCAAGCACAAAATTCACGAGTCCGGATATCGATAGTAAAGTTGTCTACAGAGATTGGGCTGGCTGGAATAGTGCCGGCTGAAAATGACTTCGCCTGATTAGAGAGCAGCAACAGCTTCATCTACGCGCTATCTGACAGTGAAAGGTTTCGCAATAAGCCGAATGCAATTTGATAAATTGAGTCGTTACAGGGAAGGTCTCTCTGGGCGCACACGCATTTAATAGGGATTGATTGGTATGGCCTTAAAATGAACAGCAGACCTAGTTTACGGTTGATGAAAAGCAGACCAATACAACCGCCTTCGTCTATACGCTTTTCGATACCTTACAAGCTTCAGAACAACAAATGTTAGCGTTAAGGCCGTTGACAAGCACTGCTGGCGTCACCCTGACTGAAAAAAAAGTTGGTCCATGGTGACAGATTCTAGACTACCTGTCACCACCTCGCCATAAGGCTTTTTTATGGTATCATGATGTAGCTAGAACAAACAAAGACCTGTTAGCCTACATCGCATTTGAGATAAATTGTGAGCTCCTGGAAGCTACAGCTTCTATATTCAACGCTCTCTTGAAGACACCTGTGATGCTCTTAGTCTGTCTCCCATCTTTGTGTCACATATTGAGGCACTGAATGGGATAAAGGTGGATGCACAGATCTCAACTCTACGTTACACCACACCCGCTCAAGATATCTGACTCAGAGCTAGTGTACTGAGCAAAAGTATCTGGGAGACACACCCATAGGTGCCTTTCCATAAATTTATTTCCTCTGACAAAACATGTTACAGTTTTTAGGGCACATTCCATGAAACTGACTTAGACTTAGATAAACTTAATTTTAACCTATGGGGCTTCGAGTGCTGAAGTAGAGGATGGAAAAGAATGAAATTTATTTGTTTATTTACCTATTTTTAAGATTTATGTCTTGTGCCTTAATTATACAAAGGGATATTTCTAGGCGTCTTTGAACAGGTACATGGGAGAAGGAAAACAGTCAGAATCAAAGGAAAACCCCATCTGCCTTTGTCAGGTAAACCAGACAATCCTCCTCCTATAAGCCCCTGTTCTATTCAGCGGTTGTAGAACTCGACCACCTTATTGGTCGTCTTATGGGATAACAAAAGATCCTGTTTGCCTCTTACTTTAGTAACTTACCAATCAAACCAAATAGCAGTCATATTAACTTTGTTATTTTGACTTTGACTTTTTGTCATACAATCCAGTTTCACAGAATGGGTATCTGATACTGTGCAGTCCGTGTTTTGGCACAACCCCTGCCTAGATAGACCTTTACCAAACAATGAAATGAAATGGATCAAATGTGGTTCGTCACATGAAACTAGCTGCATGTGAGACTTTGATAAGGGCTATTTTCTGAATTTGACTGTCGGCTATATTAGATATCGATACGTGGGCATAGGTTGTGTACTGAAAACTGAATAACTGACAACTGTTTTTTAAAGGATTAAAAAACATCGTAGCCGTTATAAACATTATATATTGGCTTGAAAAAAACCAGTATGATATTCTCAGATGATTATCATTCATGGCTATACGGTTCTACGGTTGGAATAGGCGACAAGACTTATTTGATTCCATTGAGATTAAAGACATATTACTATAATAGTACTCTTACAAAAATTAATGAACGTATTTGCATACCGATAGGATAATTATAAATGTAAATTAAAGCTATTACAAAAAATAGTCTTGCCGGGGTCAACGCTTTTGCTTTTTTTACCATTTCTGGTAGTCCGATGTTGACGTCATTGTGATAAAAAAGAGAGATCAAAGTAATAAAACTGAAAAGCACACGCAGGATTTGAACCCGAGAGTGCCAAATATCTACAATAGACGTAGTACTACACACCGGCTTGGAGATAACGCAACTTTGATCTTCTAGTTGATAACAAAAGACAGAGGGAATACATTGTTGAATGGTTTATTCCCGTCACCGCGGTAAAATGCAGCGATTGGTTTCCTGCTGTCTTACACAAAGCCCCTAAGTTAAATATTTGAGAAAATTTTAACCACGTCTTAAACGGTTTTACCACACTAGTGTAAAAACCACAGAACATAGGAAAAAATATTTGTCGGCAAATTCATTGCCCTGATGTCAAGAAGGTTCAGAAAATGTTTTTGCTCGATCAGTTTAGACATTTTTAATGTTCGCCCAGCTTTGCACCATTTTCAGTGGTCTGTCAGATCCTAATTTGAATATTGAATTTAAAACGATTACATTATAAGTATGTCACCATGTGTAGTAGAGGTATATAAAATTTCAGCCCAATAGGTTCAGGAGGTTTTGAGAGAAGAACATTGTTTTTTGATAAAATTCAAAATGGCGGCCAAACTACGTACCCAGACAAAACCCCGAAAGTACCAAAAGTTTTCTAATCAATGCAGCACCTTGACTGTCAAAGGTCTAAACCCCTACATATGCAACGAAACCTTTTTAAGATCATGCAGAAGTGATTTGTAGCCGAGGCCTTACCTCCTGTCAATGTGAAACTACATGGCGATATTTAACTTTCAGTGTATAAAAATATGTCGCTCATCACACATTAAATTAATAATCTCTCATATTTTCATCTTAATTTTCGAGCAGATTCATTGACCTTAGAAGAAATAATTTCACAATTATGCTCGAATCACTATCACATGAAAATAAGTTAATTATGGAGTAAATGTGATTTTTAGTAAGCGTTGGACAAGTTGGCTTGACATTCTCATTTGCGGCTTAAAAAGTCAGTGTTTTGTTTTTATACAAACTGACAGTGATTCTGAAAAATTGCTGATAATAAATCATTGATAAGTTCTAAATTTAAACGACTGGTTTAAAAACAATGATTTGAAGAAACTGATCGCAAGATAAACGACAGAAAATGTTTTCGTGAATGACGACAGGGCTTATCAAATAAATTTTACAGAAAAACATTTGAGACTGTTGCAAATAAAGGTAAAAAAGCCAAATTAAAATAAAATTTATCAGGATAGATATGTAGGGACTAGCATTATCCAACGAGAATATCCAACTGCGTGTGTGATGAAGATACTATTGTTGTCATGGTGGCTTGGTCATTTGTGCCATTGTGTCCCAGTAAATTATTTGAACTTCAATACACACAGTTTGTTCATACAGTGAACCTAGCATTTGAAAATATATGGAAAATAACCTAGCATTGATCAGGTCGATTACAGTTACCGTACATATTAGTTGACTTTTGGGTTTATTTCAGGTTCAGGCTTAAAATGTGTGGGGTATTGTTAATTCCTGTCTTTGGGTAACACTTTACCGCCAAAAAGACCAATGAACATTTCAAACTTCACCCGGTTTTTTAGGCATGACTTGGGTTTGAACCAAGGTATTGGCTTAAGAAACAAAAGTTCTAAAATTTAGGCCACTGTAGTGCGATTGTTGATCTCCTTGTTCCATTTGATATTTCGCAGCTCTGGTACAATTGGTGATGTGCCTGTCGTGTCGTGCACAATGTTTGTCGCGTAAATCTTTATATCTTTCCCTGCATGCTTGTTTTTAAGCTAAAGATGGTATTTGCGAGACAAACGATTGACCTGGAGCAATTTTCTTGCGACATGTGCAACCGGTTAATTTGATGAAGGACTTGAAAGAAATTGGGTGAGGTTGGCTTACGTGGAGTTGTTGAGCTTTTCTCTCTGGAGTCACTCAGTCGACGACAGAATCAGCTTAGCTTTGATACTGGATGTTCCTTGACGCCAAGGCGGATTAGCTGGGAGATATAATATCATCATCAAACAGATGTCCTCAGAATCCCTCATCCAGGGTTATAGACCGCAAGCTAGGGCTTGGCCCCTTCTCTAACACAGAATCCCTTTGCATCACTGACTTATTTTTCATCCTTAGAAAAGGGAAGCTGTGAACTGGTTTGGAAACAAGATTAAATGTGCGCATGCATTATTTGTAATAAACGTTGATGTATCTGTTGTTTCTATAAGGACATAAAGAAGATGAATGATAGGCCGCGGTGAATTCAAAGTCATTTCGTATAAATTAATTTTCTCTCCCGTGTTTCCCAAGACTTTTGCATACCTTTTCCGTGGAGTTTGACATGAAATGCACGAATATGTACTGATCCGTTTTGACAGATTCATTTTTTGCCGGTATTTGAGATTAACATTTTATGCTTAGTTTCAAAGAAATACATGATTCGAACTAGAATGTACCTCAGTTTGGCCAGACTGTGGAATTGGCTAATGGCTAATTTGCTGTAAACATCAGCTGTAAAATATCACAGAACACGCACTAAACCAATCCTTCGTTTTCTCCCCAAAATCCAGGCTTATTTTTAAAAGCGAGTGAAGTTAAATAAGATTAGATGGAATGAAGAAATAAAAGATTATTTCGACCTCATTTTACAGGGCTGCCATTTTTTAATGGCTCTTTTTTCAGTCTGCATGTTCTCTTCCACACTGTCGATACTTGCAATCCTTTACATTCTTTGCGCGCTATATTTTCTGTAGGATGTTTCGTACAACATCTCCACACCGCTGGGGTGCTACTTGTTATGTGTTCCACTCCATGTTTTATATGGCACCTGTCTTTTTGTACTCTCATCAATAATTAAAAAACTGCTGTTTTCTTCCTTGGCGTCGATCATGTCTTCATCTGAACTATTTCATTGTTGTTTAACGGCGTATACTCGGCGTAAACTTTTCTTATACGACTGCGGTTAGCTCTGTGGGTGTAGTGCCCAGGGTAAACTGCAGACCTTTGGCAAGTTACTGTCGGACTTTTCCTCGTTTTACGTACAGGTATTCAAGCATTCTGTCATGGTTCGCTCCCGGGAGTTTCACAAGTTTCTTCGGGTTTCAGCTCTGTTTCGTTAAGGTTAACTTTCTGTAAACACATTTTCATCCAACCTCTCGTGTTTATGCACCTCTCGTTTATCATGGATTACTGCTGATCAATGCAATATTGGTCTCAACTGTTGATCTCCACTATTTCCCATGCAGTTTTTTTGTCCTGCACCCTTTTCTTCATCCATCAGTGGGCCTGTAAATCCACTCTGATGCCACCTCCCCAATCCTTATCTTCTTTTATCCATGCTATTTTGAACGAGTTCACGGGCTGTGTGAACGCAGTTGCATGGCGACGAGACGATGTTAAAAGACCGCCATACAAAGGAGGAGGCGGAAAGGTACGAAGCCATGAGACCCTCGCACGAAGCAATGTCACAGTGCCATCGCTTCGTGCCATTGTCTATTCGCTTCGTGTTTTTGTGCCACCTCTTCGTAAACTTAGCAGCTAATGTGTAAAGGTTTCGTTAACAGGACTACTAATATCTAAAAGCTTCGTAAACTGAAATACTGATACCTAAAATACTGCATGGTTGCCATGACAGATACATGAACGTTAGGCTACGTGTGCTTTGTGACCTCCGTATCTGGCGATACGATGGCGAAACAATGGTACAATGATGGACTTAACCCTCACAGCTTTTTACAATTTACAACCACCCCAATAGCCACCGCCCCACACCTAACTCTTAACTGTCACGTGGTTTTTCGGAGTTATTCAGGATTGGCCAGCAGGGCAATCTGGCCAGTAGACCCCATATTTAGCTTGTAGTGAGACGTTTCTCTATCGATCCATTTAGAATCCCGTCCTTAGTAAATCATGTTAAATGCTTGGTTAGACCACGGGGATATAACCCGCTGGGCCTTCACCACCTTCTAATACCGTATGTTACTCAGCAGAAATTCCAATAAAGCTTTTACCTCTGAAGCGAACATTTATATTACATTGGCAGTTTTTCGTTTCCAACAAGCTGGAGTCTTACCGATTAGTTATACGCTGAATCACCTAGTCGGTCTGTTTTTTGGATGGGATAGTTCTATCGAGAATAGTGCATCCATTATTTAAGACTGGACGACTCCTCAAAGAATGTTTTATAATGCACATTTCTTTGCCAGATAGTTACGCAAGGTTCTGTGCATTCGACACTGTGTGTTTGTAATATATTTTTTGTAATACATGCACTCAAATTTGAAAACAAACAGAAGGAAAAAGCATCTGTTAATGATGTTAGGATTGTCTGTAGAGAATACAATGTTAAGATAAATGTTTGCTTTTCAACGGCTCTGTAAGTAGTTTTCCGAGTGAAATTGTCCACATGATACATGAATACACACCCAAACCAAAGGGAAGAATTTCAAGTTAACAGGCTGATCTCAGCTCTGCTTTCTTGAATAGTTTAGAAGTTTGATTTTCTCGTCCAGGTTGGCCAGGATCCATATTGGATGTAAAATATGTAGGCCCTACATTTAAACTTTCCCAGCCCTAGCAATGTAGACTCACGTTTTATAGTACCCAGGGTAGTATCCATGTAAGCTATAGAGACATTTAAACGTGAATATTTATCATGCTAACTCGCATAACCCAGACGGACTTAGTCACAAATATTTAGGTGATACATTGCCAGTATACAATTTTGGTTTATTTTCATCATGTTGAGATAAGTGGACTTCCCGTTGAAAGGTAGAAGTTTTCACACAGAATTGAATTATGACAGTGGTTTAGTTTGAAGTCACACAGACTATAGCCCTCAAACTTGCAAAAAAAGATTCTTTATATTGATTCATTCTACTCACTGAACATGTTTGTAACACACACATAAAAAAATATGTGTTTCTGCATTTACAACATGGTCAAGTGTTTAGGGCTAATTGCATTTCATTCATGATATTCCCGTCATCGCACAACTCAGTTTTTTTTTGGGGGGGGGTGGTATATTTGACCACCTGACGTCATTCACTCAGTTCCTTTTACTAGTTTCTAGTAGCCTTGTATTTTCCTTTAATCACGTCAGAGACAGACCCACCTCTATGCCTTAGGCTGTCTTAAGGGTTCACGCCAATCATGGTCGTTTTGTTTAGCCTTGTCTATTTTCAACTCCAGACCAAGTAGTGCTAATTTTTTTGTCACCTGAAGGGCTGTTCAGTACTGCGTTTTTCTTATATTTCGTTGAGGTTTAACAATTCTTATTCCCCTACTTAGTGGACAGTTTACAACTGATCCTAGGGTCTTCGTGCGTCGATACCTCCAGCAAACCCACGCGACATGTGTCCTGGAGGCGTGGTAATAGAAGGACTGTGGGATAATTGGTTAATATCGGTACACATAACTTTTGAATATCCAAAATACAGCATGATCGATACTATTTTAGAACGACGCCTACACTTCATTTCCACGGTCTCGGCAGTCCCTGGACACTGGTCAGCTAATTGAACTATTAATGCAAACGTCAAACTCAGCAGTCGTCAAATTACAGTCTGTTGTCTTCTCGGAATCAAATTATAGGCTGGCGTTTGACTGACGGGAAAGTAAATTATTATTTTATGAATCCTCTGTCTATCCTCATACATAAACATGGGTGTAAATAACACCTACCATGTTATAACGCATATATCTCCACAGCCTTACCTCGGGAACTTCGGTCTCTTCCAGCCGTAATCTTCCAGACTTAAAACTGACCACCATGGCATAAATGGCAAATTCCTGGCAGTAGGCATCAGTCAAAGAAACAAACTAAATCAATAAATCTCTCCAGAGCCATCTGTGTGTATGCTTGGTGGACATTGTTGCAAACGACACTCAAATCTCATGCAAAATGCTTTCACCGGAAAGCACTTTTTTGTAGTTTAAGTGAACATCAAGGGTGAAACCACAGAGTCGGAGACATTCGAAGCGCAAGGCTACAAGGCAATAGCCCAGAGCTATTTATTTTATCCTTCTAGAATTTTGTCTGGGTTATGAATCATGTTTTTATAATAGTATGAAATATGACAGCCCTTTCGGATTATATCTATGTGACGCGACGGCTTTCTTCATAAGATTTTCCCTTATCTAAATAACATTTTGAAAAAAAATCAAGTTTTTGTGAAGTCATCTCTGATGAACTACCTTAGTATCCTTATAGTAATAAATCTATTTTGTGCTATTTGAGGGTTACAAGCTACTGTAAAAATATAATTTCTCAGCACAGTTCCTAGGCCGTTCATTTGAGGAAAACATTATTTTTTAACTTCATGTGCACTTAAACCAACGTACAGGAGATACGTTGTGTTAGTAGTAAATTTCATTGAATTAAATTGGTTGCATGTGTAGGGATGGATTCGTTGATAGCTCATTAAAATGGTCCAACATTTCCTCTCTCACTTTCAACTTTATGTGCATTCAATATCTATTTTTATATACTATAAATGAAGTGCTTTAACACCCCAGGTGAATGGCATTAATTTAAGTAAAAAATTACTTTGTTTTGACAACTCATGACATGTTCCAAATTGCCAATAGTTATCGATGAAACTTTTCTTTAGGGATGTATGCACACCTTATTGGTGGGAGACAGGTTAGATGATCACAGTGTACATATGACCACATATGCAAGTGTCGTTAACGGCTTATAGTCACCAAAGCCCCTCCAACGGTGAGGGAAGAATCATAAATTCCTTGTCCAGGTCCTGGATTGGTCCCATAACTCACAATCTAGAGACTGGAAGACAAGCATCTTATCCACTTTAAAAAAAATGCGTTATTTTCTAGTGTATTATATTTTATTTTTATTGCAAAATGTGTGAGGGCTCTGAAATATAATGCTCCGTCTGGTTAAAGAGAGATCAATAAATCCATTAACGTTAATAAATTAAAGTAGCGCCTATCATTTATCACTTGTCTTATTTATTTGCTGATTATGGCTCTTCCGCCGAAGTGATATAATTGCTATTCTCACTATCATCATTATACCAGGGCAGTTCATCTGGGATGTCAGTAGAAACGCATATCCTGTTGCTATTTCCATCATTCTCGAATGAGATAAAGTATCTATAGCCCAGTGGCAGGACAAAGATATCATCTTACTTCTTTGTGGTAGCAACATTTTCAACCTTCATAATGTAGTATAAATAGTCTCTTAAATGTCAACATTGACATATGCAGTCATAGGTTAATTGCATAATGAAGCATTCTCATAAAAATCACTTCCGGAACAAAACGCTGAAAGGTGGGCATTATTGGCACCGGGAAGCGGAAACTCTGTTAGAATGGCTGCAAAAAGCAAAATCTAGTTCCTGAAAATGCCAAAGTGCCGAACAAGCCTCGTCCGAAATTATGCCAAGAGACGATCTGGGAGTGTAGCCATTATGTTAGCGGGCCGATATGGCCGTGAGTGGTTGCAGGTTCCAATGATTGATGTATGGTGCAGTGTCAGTTTATTGATACTTTTGATTGTAGGCTAAAGGCTGTGTTGGTAACAAGCATGTGCTGGTAACGTAGCTTTACATGGTGTGTTATTGTAAAATACATTACCCCGAGTAATTATCTAACTGCTCCAAAGCACTGTATATCATTTCTGAGAACAATTTATTTTATGTCTCTGGAGTTATGGCATACTACCCAAAAGCAGTATTTAAACACTATGTGCAATATTCAGGCCTATATATTTGCTGAGTTATAGTATAGTAAGTTTCCTGCCTAGGACGGCCTACAAACATCATGTCTCCAAGGCTGACTGATTAGCATTTGTCCACGGACGAGATACAAGAGGGACACCAGTCGAACAAAGCTGATGGTATCTGTAGTGAAACTAAGTGCTGAATATAACCTTTGGCATTAGGCCGAAAGGTCTACCATAAGGTTATTTGACATATCCTCGTCACTTTGTAGTCATACCTCACCTGTGAGTGTTATACCAAAACTTCATGTCCATTCACGTTTCCTGAGATTTTTGATTTGCGTGGTCCTTTACGACAATTCCTAAAAGCCACATTTTTCGAGCATCAGAAAAATGGCGTTAGCTTGTGGACATACCGAAAGTGTGTTTTATGTATACTACGAGTCACAAAAGCCGGTTTTCTTTATGTATATGAGTTAACGCCTTATTGGGCGCGAGTTCATCATAACCGATGATGTTCATTTGCACACATGTATACTTATCTATATCGTTACATTCCTTTTTTTAGGCACAAACCCTATGTATGAAATAGCAACTTCTGCATGTTAGGGAGAAAAATAGTAAATCTTATCTGGATATTTTCTTGAATTCTTTTGAGTAATTACTTCCGTCTAATCCTCTTTCCTAAGTGGCGTGTTTAAAATCCTAATGCTTGCCTCCTCCACGGTCGTACATGGGAAGGTTTACCAGCAACGTTGGGACGGTCAAGGGTTTGCCCCGGGCTGTGCCCGGTTTACTCCATCATAATGCTGACTCCCTTCGTATAAGTGAAATATTCTTGTGCAAGGCATAAAACACCAATCAAATAAATAAATTAGTTAAAGCTGTTATCCAACACCTCTGCCCGGGTCCATACTGTTACGTTTTAGCAATTTTGATACTCCGGCGTTGACGTCTTGGTAATAAAAGGGGAAAACAAAATGATAACATTTTAGCTGAACACGCTGAACTTGAGACTCATACACGATGACAAAGGACAGAAGGAATACAGTGTTTTAAGGTTTACTCCCGCTCTCGCGATAAACTGCAGTGATTTGTTTCATCCTGTCTTGCCTAAATAACCCATGTTAAATACAGGAGAAAAGTTGAATCATTTCTGAAGTTTTATCATCATGCCGTTATAAAGGCATATCATACGAAAATATTACTTGGATATCCACTGAGTAGATGTCAAGAAGGTCTAGAAAATGTTTTCGTTTAACCATATTAAAAAATTGGCCTATTTTGGCACTGTTTTCATTTGTCTGCAAAATCTGCCGTCGAGGAGTTTTGTACCCGTGAGCATTTACTAGAGGCTATGCGACAGGACAACAAGGGACAATGAACAGCTTAGACATGTGGGTCTACGGAAAATAAATGTTTTATTGATGCCAACATCAAACTGAGAGGAAGAGCACGACATGTTGGTAAAATACGGCTGTAGGCAGTAGTAAGGATCTAGGGCTTAGCATCTATAGATAATAATCTATGGATAAGCCCGCTAGAGCAAGCTACAGACCTTAAGTTTTGCACCCAAACTTTTGGAAATTTTTGATCACGTGACTTGGCGGCCGTATTGCTTTTTAATGAAAACCTTTAAACATCTTGTTCTCCAGAACGGCTGCAGCGGCTGAAATTTAAACTGCAGTTTCACGTACGTAAGTCTAGGTACGTTCAGAGTGATATCGAGGACTTTCTCCATTGAAAATTTTTAAAACTTGTTATTGGATGAAAATGTCATGTGACCTCAAAATTCGTATTTTGTAATAATTTCTACACTTGTACAGATGATGTCCTGCAAATCGGTCTGTCTGATGCAGTTTTGAACGCTCATTCTAGAGATGCAAATTTAGGAAACCGCAAGTGATGTCATCAAAACCAAAAGTGGGTATATCTCCATAACCAATGAAGCTAGAGATGCAGTGTTAAGGCCTAACACCATTCCAAGGCATGGAGATGAATTTTACATAACCGGAAATGACGTCAGCAAAAAGGAAGTAGTACATGTCAAAACAATCTCCATTATTGCACTTTTCAAAATTGAAAATCTTATGCGGCTAAAATGGCAAAGCAAAAATGTATGAAATGTAGGTAGATAGTAGGCTTGGAGATTGTCTGTTACGCATAAAACTTTTGGTGTTCTTGGTCACGTGATGCTTCAAAGAGATTATAGGAGTATAAATCCCCAAGCACCTATTTCACTGGCACGTGTAAATTCTGCTGATGGTATGTTATGTAATTACAACCTGGGTTATATACATTCAATCATCACCAAACTGGCTTAGGATCAAATAACCTTGTTAACTTCTCGGAGCCAGAAAAAATGCATTCCGTTTGATGTCAGACCAGAAGGGCTTATGAAATCTCATTGAAATCAGATTTCATAGAGTTTGGGTTCGTTAGATGAAGGTGCAACTTCGGATTACTCTGAGATACCAAGCCGACTCTTTCATTCATTTTTGAACTGAAACGTTGATTCTGACTCTGTAAGGCTTGACCATAGCGAGGGGTATTTGTTGGCGGTATGTGTGTGCACAGGTTCAGATCTAGCTGGCGACAAATCACTATCCTGAGGAGTGTCATCCAGATCTGACGTTAGTAAGATTCGACTGGAGTAGACCTATATGCTTGCACAGTTGCCATAGGTATAATAATGTCCTGATCTCAGCGACACTGAATTGTCTTAAAGAATACCTTCAGTGAGCTGCAGGCCCAGAGAAATGTTCGATGTAACCCCTAAATGGAGTCTGTCGTTTCTTGCTAGCTCCAGGTTGGCCCGGAAGGTACTCAAGACATAATGAGTACAAGAGCTTCGGAGGTAACTGGAGCTTGTTTCATACTAAGTTAGCCTACTCATAATCATATTCGAGATATTTAATGGGCCACGATGCTTAATTTAAACCTAACTGAATATCAAGCAATGTCGATTCATTTCGTATGCAATTCAAATGCACACACCTTGGCCACGATATGGCTGATATATAATCATTCATTTAAATAATCCCACCATGGAAATGATTGGCTACACTTTTAGACCAATAGATGTTCCCGTTATCTTTATTTCCATGCTGGCGGAGTTCGCGCATCCTATAGACGTCAATCGGATAGATGCTGCAAAGGTAGGAATTGGTTATTAAAGGTTTGTGGCCGAAATGACAGAGTAGTAGGCCCATCGTAATGAACCCTGTCGTATACACAGTGCTCTCTACCTTTGTACTGGAAATCTACAAGCAATGCGAAATTACAAATGACAGGCGTTAGTTCCTTATCAGTGCAACACAAAAGTGTCAATTAATACACTGGCTCGTTTAACAATCCTTTTTCTACGGAAGACGCAAAGGGTGGAGATTTTCCTTGTATACTTTGTGTTTCAGGGACTTAATTATATCAGGCTATCAGCACGACCTTTTCCTGTGATCGAAAGTACGGTACCATCCAATATAGCAAAAATATATGTAGCTGTTATGAAGTATATTGTGCACATAAAACTGACGTCACATGTACGACGGTTAACAGAAATGAGAACTTCCTCACCCCTACGCCATATTTCAACTGAACACTTTGTAGTTCCCTTTGAAATAAATTTGGGCGAAAAGAGACATGAAGATTTCAAGGATAGAGATAAGTAAATCTAAAAGCATGAGTGCTGAAAATATCTACAAGCCTTTGAATACACGACTGTAGGTAGTAAGTGTAAGGGTCAGATATTACTAATAGGATGTAAATGCATGTAGTTCTACATTGTCACGGGCAAATCGCTTAATTAAACGCCAGCTGAGGTTAAAAGGCATAAACCCAGTGTAGTAAATGTCTCAGTAAATATCATATATTGTCAAGATATTGGTTTACCTACATGTAATTTAAAGTACAACATCTGCATGAAGTCCTGGCTAGTTTAATTGTATTGCCCTCTATCTGTGTGGAGGTATATATATATTGAATAATATGAGATTTTATTGTTTTTCTAACAGCATTTCTCATCAACTTACCAAACTGGACATCTACAGAGCTATGCACTAGGGGTGCATATGGTGTTCAAATGACTGTCCGCTACTTATGTCGTATGATTTTTGTTTTGTTTGGGTTTAGCATTGCTTTCAACAATATTGCGGTCGCACCATATCATCGTACCATGTTAACATATGTAGAGTGCTGCATTTGCTGTGATGTCATTCTAACTGTCCTGTGTAATTTCCTGGACGTATGAATTTGCCGTGCTACCATGCACCACCAGTGTGTCATATGAATGTATACATTGAGGAGTATAAGTTTGCCTTGCGTGTATAATTTGCAACACCAGTATACCACGTGATCAGTGCATTGTGCGAATGTAGCTTTGCGGTTATCGACTTGGGAAGCCCCTTCATGGTTTTCCAGAGTTATACGCATGTTGGATTTGACGCTAAAATACGAATGTGCTGGGTAATTTTGCCTTGTTGTATTATTTTGCTATGACATTATATACCTTGTTGTGAGAGTATACCAACTCTCAATAGGCTATGAATGCGCTGAGTAAGTTTTCCACGCATGTATGAATTTCCTAGAATGTACCATTTATTTGTGTTATATATGAATGTGATGCATACTTTTGCAACGTATAAGTCAATGTTGTACTATGTTGCGTAGATTTAATCCGCGAAAGTTTCATGTATATAATGAACGAGGTGATTTTGCCATTCATATATGAATATATCAAGTCAGTAAGCTAATGGACCATCTCGATTTGTCATATATATGAATGCGATATGTAATTTTCCCGTGCATGTATGAATTTACCATGTCAATATGCCGCTTGAGCAATGTATACCAACTCACCGTGAATGAAGCTTTTGTCGGAGAACAATAACTTCACAGAGGGAATCATTGTTTTCACTTTGTAGGCCTACATAAACCATGTCTGTCTAATACAATTTCTTGCTTCCATCACGCCAATCAAATTTGGTACGCGAATGTCAAACTTGGCACTTTTCCCTGATTAGAATATTGTTCCCTGTCTATATTTATTTGTATGTATCGGCTTATACGGTGTATATATAGCATAGGGCAACTATTTCTAAATGTGATGCTATAAATCCACACAGCTGCGTGTGTTCACTTGATGTACTATACTGGATTTGTATGTCTTACGTGCCCTGTAAATATGTTTCCAATAGTCATGTGAATCCAAGAGACGTCACGCGGGAAGTACCTTTATTCTCGGTCAATACCATCGTCTGGCCAATGTCGAATATAGGTTTTATGTATGTCACAGATGAACCCTGTGGAGAAATTGCTTTGTTATAACCCGACAAATGATTGGCATCAAGGGTGCCTGGAAGCGGAGTTTTGTCTCTGAATACAAAGAAATAAATGAGTTAACTTTTGACAAACCAATGTTTAACGACTTATGTAGGTCATCAATGGATCTTTTCAGCGGAAGGTCTGATACAAATTAAGTAGTATTGCATGAATAAGTAATATATAGTGCTGTGTTATCGAACATTCAGTAGTTATTATTAGCATTTAAGTGCGATATATACTTATTCACTTTCAATATTCAATGTATATACAGTTAACCTGCCTTCAAATTGGCATTGGTCGTACTGCCAAGTATCGGCGAAGAGGACAGCTAAATTTATTGCTTTCAACGTTATACACAAATGGTTCTTATGGCAATGCCTCCATGTATAACGGGATCGTCCATGGTGGTTGTATCGATAGTCCTCGTTTAATGTATGAGACACCAGGTTTACCTCCATACCATAATAGTTCTTTGGATAAAATTGTATAGGTTTCTAAGATATTATGATGATAATTTTATTAATGAAACGAGTATTTGAGACCTTGACTTTGGATATTATTTTATTAGTTGAAGGTCTCCTGTATCGAGATTCAGATGCTTTTCTTGCTATTCCTCTAAATGGCCTAAGTTGGTCGTTATTTGGAGCGTCCTTTGGCGTAAAAAAAATTATTTGGCCCGAAGATATTTAACGTCAGATTCATGCGATGTAATTATAATGAGGAACGAAGTCCACGGGCAGACAATAATGTGCTCCGTTTGAAATCAGAATGATTTTGCTATAAATCAAACATCCGTCAAACACTTCTCTTCATTTTTAAAGGTATTCACATTTGTTAAATATTACATCCGGGCAACTTTATTTTCTTTTATTTCTGTTCATGGACTTAATGGCCATTACTGGTTTGACTGCATATTTTACCGCTACTCACTAAAGGCAGCAAAAAGATCCCATGTGATACGACTGGGCGTTTCTTTAATAAATTTAAACAAACTCATTACACCTTTCTCCAAGTAACTTACACTCCACCAGAACGTTTAGGTTTTTACCACATTATTATTAAATGGCAGCGATATTCCTATGAATATTTCATTCGTTCAAGAGAAGGTCTTGTACAAAAGTGTTTTAGCATTTGTTTTCATAATTTATCGACCATCATAGAACTTTGTATTCAAATGGAAACGCTGCGTGCCAACTGGTCCACGTTTCCATATATATATATACAGAAAGGGCTTAATGTTGTCGATGTATTCGGGCATAATTTGCAGTTATCATTATATCTTCATTTGTTCTATACGTATTTCAAAAGGAATAATTTGCGGACATAATTAAGTTTGCAATTTTGGTTGAGTACAAAAGAAGTATTAGTGTTTTAGTTTCAGGGCACAGCAAGGTTCTTAATGAAAGTGCAGTTGGAACATGCTTTGATAACAATGTTAAATTACACTGAAACAATTGCCTTTTCTAAATTGGGTTAAAAGGTTCTGGAACCCAACTAGGACGCTCTGTCTGCAATGGGCAACGGGCTCTGCAGAGAAATCCCACTGATTAGAACTAGGATGTCCAATTTCAGTCCCCTAGCATTGATGTAACTGGAATTTCAGCCCCGTCAATGCAGGAGTTAGCTCGCCAACGAAACCTTCCAGGAGGCCGAAGTGCGGGGAAAATTAGAGAACGTCAGAGGCGAGGTGATTTGCGATTGTCACCCTGATTCATAGGCAGGGCCTCCAGAGAGATGTGGGCCACATTTGGCTCTTGTGGTCTAGTGTTCGAGACCGGAGTATCTGGGAACGCTGGGCGTAGCCTTGGATTCCACACGTATCGTCAAACTTCCGAGGCCGATTAAATGCATAGAAAGGCCATGGAATGAGTCAGCGCGCCCTGAATCGAAAGAACGGTTATCGCATTCTGGGATATCGACGTATCCCGGGGCTATTACACCGTATGCGTCCCCATCCTTTGCATCTCTGTTGACGCTCTAGCATTGAATAGCATCGTTGCACAGTGTATTGCCCCGTTCGTCCATTGGCTCGCCAAGTGACATAAAATGGCACATTTTTTTTACGAATTCCTGAGCTCTCCGAGGGAACGCATTTTAACACCAAGCGCCCCAAGCCTTACACAATACGATGACTATTTCCAGGAAACCTCGTTTGAGAACCACGTATGGAAGGGCGACATATTGCACGTTCGTTAAAAATATTCAGAAGAAAATGTTAGGAAATATATGTTAAAAGCGTATTTTAGGTTCTCTTCTTTTTGCAATGCACATCCGCAGTGCACTTCCTTGAATGAAGAAATGCTTTAACTCTACATACCCTTGAAGTCCATTTATCTCTGAGAACTAAATTACATCTCTATAACGTGCATGCATTAACTAGCATATATACTTCTTTTTCCTTATGTTGACCTTCATCAGTACCACATGCATTGCTTTATTTCACTTCCAGCAGTTAAATTAATGCCATATGGAATCAGAAGATAGAACATTCTTACAACTACAACGCGTGTGACATCATTTCCACGCTGTTTCTCTCAGTCAGTATTGGTTTCTATCGATTGGGCATAATACTATTTTGTATGAAATTGCCGCATGAAAAGGTGGTCTGCTCAGTTCCAGTAAAGTATATTCAAGCCATTTAAGGGTATATCTGCACACTGAGCTGTCCATTTTCAGTTCGACGTTGTGCTAATGCATCCAGGTGGCTGCGCTTTGACACGCCTTGCTGGCAACCCACAGAAGCCGTTGCCGGGGTCTCTTGTGAACGATACGTTTCCCGTCTGTCAGAGCTTTGTGCGAGTCACGTGAAGCCGTTTGAAAATACGAATCAGACATTGTCAAGCCGGCGCCACCAGGATCAGCACACGCAGGCTCCTGTGTGGAGGAGATAATAGCCTGATGTATATTTTAAGTGTGCTTTCGTGGCAGTATTGATTCCAAGAGCGGTTCTGCATAGTGAGTTCGCTCGATTCTTGTCTTTATGTCTATCCTCTAGAACCGGCCGATCCAGAGGTTCTAACATCGCCTTCAATCAATATAGTATTGTATAATTTAAACTTGCCTGCCCACAGACTCCACAGATGTGGCTGTTGGAGTTTCTCGGGCCTTGATAGTCGGGTATCCACGAAAATCTCGAGTCAGAGAGAATTATAAGGCTTGTCGATTTATCGACTTAACCAACATCCATTTCCTTGCGCATGGTGTCCCTGGTCATTCGGGCATCGTAAAAACTCCCAACGGGGGCCATTCCTGCATGGACAATGTATAAACCTTCATGTACATGTGTACGAGGTGCAAGTTCATAACCTATTCTTCAGCTTATATATATATATACACATAAAAACATGTATATATGTGTAAGTGTATACAAATATATACAATAACCATATGGTCAAAGGTACGTGCGTGTTACACTAGAACAATTTGTCCGCTTTCCTTCCTTGTATAGAACAGACATATTAGAGATCAATGTGCATGTTCACTGACATATCGCTTCTGCTTGTTCCCTGTTTATGGAGATTTGCCTTGAGGTGATCCCAAGATTTATGAGTTCATTAATGTTTCAATTCTTCTTACGTTGGTTTGAATGATGTAAACTGTTTGGCTTATAATATCAAGACTAAATAAGGGCCCTTTGCTTATAATATCCATACCAAATAAGGATCTACACAACACAATCACACCATGCAGGTTAAGCACTGTACCCACGCTATTTACATAATATCCGAATGATGAGATTTGGTACTGATGTCAGTCAACTAAGATTTTAGCCAAAGTGAAAGTAAAGGATATTTTATCAAGTTAACGATTGCCTAAACCTCTTAACTTACTCACTTTTCATCAGTTCCATCGTAGGGCTGAGCAATAATATTGTAACATTAAGCGTCAGCTCACTGGAATTAGGTGAGGCTTGGCACATAAGCCTATGGGGTTAGTAAGTTGTACATGTATATAAGCTTGAAGAACACATTTAACCCATTCTCCTCTCAAAGTTCTATTTGAAGAACCATCTCAATAGTGTAAAAAGTCTAAATGTGGTGTCCTATTTCCGAAAAGATAGTGCCTCACAAAGTGAAATGTGAATCACTTACTCTGAGCTGAGATTACATTTTCAAGTAAAAACTGTGCAATTTTTCTTGAGAAGATTTGTTTCCTGAAATCACTTTGACAGTTAAGCTGTGCATTGCTGATCAAGCGTCATTTTGGCGATCTCATTGACGTCTATAAGTCACCCGGCGGGATGTTTCGCAGGACGTCTACGTGATAAAGTGGATGAAGTTCGGGGTTCTTGCAGATGACCCGGTCGAACCGCTATAAAGTTCAAAGATTCCTGGTCATAGAAATAAAAATACATGTCTAACTCCAACGGAACTCGTGAAGAGCTGGATACATCTCTAGCTTAATGATTGTGGCTATGATTAATTCAAGAACGTATGTCATAAAATCCATTCTCCTCTGGCTTAGATAGCCTTAACCTGCATACGAGCCACGGATGGCCAGTAGTAAAGGTATCTCATTTGGAATTATACAGAAGATTGTTAGGTCTCTTAGCCACACATCACAAAGGCAGTTCGCGGAGAAACCAAAGCGGTGACCATCTAATTATCTCTCCAGTGCTAGAAATGGATACATAGCCATTAGCGAAGCATCCAAATCGATTACAGGCTAATATCAGTCAATAGTTTTGGCGTTACAGCTTGTCGGTACGATTTTCTGCTTCTCTCTCGATTTTGAAAACTGGAGTTGGCGTTGGGAGTTACACCAATAGAGATAACCGCGAGCAAAATACCAAGTCAGTCAAATTAAAATCGACGATGAATGAGCCTTTTGGTCAAAGATTTTTAGACTAAAAGCATCTGATACTCTGAGGCACTTATTAAAACGCTGTGCCATGCAGCTTGCATGCTGTCGTAATAAACTGTTTACCAACTTAGTTCTGTCAACGGGGAAGCCCAACGAAATTCAAATCCAGTTAACACCTATTCAGCATGTTACCAAACGACACTGTATAAACTGTACTCCGCGACAGGGTCGTTGTATAGAGTATAGCACAAAAATCAATGGGGAGATATTAAATAATGTAACATTTGCTTTCCTATTTTCCTTCGTCCCTGCAACGAGTAAACACGACCGACACAGCAAAACATCGTGTCTACGATGTCTACCTTTTTAAAGTGGCACCTCTAGGGAAATGTCCTTACATGCCGGACACTACTTCTCTGACAATAAACTTAGCTGGCATCACTTCTAACTTCTTCTAGCCCATCCAACCATTACATAAGTGTCAAGGTTGAAACCTTGTTCAAACCTCAGGAGTCGAATACAAAATCAGGTTAAAGAAGTCTGTGGGACAGTATGTTCAAAGACAGGACTGGGGAGTGGGTTGTAATTAAGATATTCGGTCTGACTTTCTAGAAACCATACAACAAATATCTTTTTGACATCCGAGTTTTAGATTTGCTCAAATATATCTTATAGTATTAGTACTCTTAAATTTCTGTAATTTGCGTCTAGTCCTACGCGTACATGTTTGATTATCTGGAAATACAAAACTTATAGATATGAAGGCCTAAAAGAAAGATAAAAACACTGCTTGCAGTTGGCGGCTTGATGACCTTTTCCTTCTTTAGGCCCACCACTTTGTTCTTGTTTATTTATACATATATCTACCTATAATGACAACGAAGAGGACATCAGTTTATACAAAAATGAATAAAGCACATTCGATTTTGCATGGATGACGATGGTCATTTTCTTCTCTTGTAAAATAGTGGCTACCACGGCTATTACTTCCTTCAGAGCTCCAAGTCCACGACTTAAGAAATGCCCTAGGACTCTGCGTAATTGAGAGACATGTTTTACACCATAAAACATCTTGTCCCCCAGTCAATATTATCTGTATGCAATATTCCATGACTTGAAACATTCTATTCAACCTTCCTTATATTTGTTTCAGCCGACAATATGCTCTACTCGGCGTATACAACCCTTCCTTTCCTAAGGATCCTTCGGGAGATGGCAGATGTCCATGGCAGGAAACCAATTTAGTAGTTTTCACACGCAGATAAAGATCAACTGAAAACGTATTTCTGGCAATGGCAAAAAGTTTTATTTTTGTAATGCACATGTAAAAGTACAAATTGCAGAACGAGATACTCGACTACTATAATAAAGACAACAAACAGCCTGCTGTTGCCCATGTACAAAGTCGGCAGTTAACAGCTTCATTTCGACCTTCACAGATATTAATCAGCTTGATTAGTCCACAGAATTTCGATCACTGTGCTCAGATCACAATACAGACAATAAGTATTATAGAAGAAAGATAAACTAAAGCTAAAGCATTGCGAACAAAACAAAAATACTTTGAACGGGTAACATGGTGTGTTAGATTTAGGCCATGTCTGGGTAGGAATAGCACTCAAACCAGCTTAAGAAGTTGGCCGACATCCTTTGTTGTTCGACAAAATGCGCCTTTTGCATTATTTGGGGAATCCATGATCGACTGGATCAAGGATATCAGATAAATGGCAAGGTACACTGTACTTATCCCTGTTCAATAGCATAAAGCCAAAACTGCAAACTAGAAACGACGAAGAACATTATATATATAGAATATTGAAACAATGAAAGCTACAAACAATGTAACATTTAAGATTGGTAAATATGAACTAGCAAGAAATATGAATCTAAGATGAAATCCATTCTAAACTCACATAAAAGAAACATAATGACATAGGCATTTGATGAACACTGGGTAATGTACGCAACCCAAACAATCATAACTTTTGTTTGACACTTCATTTGACAAACATCGAAAAATGGAAAATAGCACATCGTGCAAGAAGGTTACAAGAACAAACAGGCCCGTATGTAAATAGATATCAGTCGGAGCAGATTTAGATGGAGAAATTCTCACCAGAACTGTCACTCAATAAGGGTAGTTTCACTACCAATTTTTAGCTTGACAAAACCCAAGCATTGATTTGAAGAAATTCATTGTTAGGTGATAAAAGCAAAAAATTTGTTTCCGTTCTGGTTATTTATAAAGTAATGTAAGACCCATATTTTTACTCCAGATTTATATATATATATATTTTTGAAAACCTATCTGAAAGTTTAGCCAACAGTTTATCCCAAAAAGGATAACATTATAAAATCCGCATATAAGAACCTCTTTGCGTATAACAGTGTCTCTAACAACAAGGTTCAATCAGTATAAAATCTTTGTACACTTTACAAGTGGTCTTTGGAATACCAACACCCCGTAATGGCGTACAAACGGCTATAAGCTAAGTTTGTCCCTTTTCTTGAAATTACAAAATTGCACACACAGCAGCGTCGGGTATCTTGCATTTTGTTATCGAATGTAACAAGTAAGGGTGAATTATTTACTCCAGTCTAGTCCCTTTTCCCAAAAAAACTATGTCCATTGGTAATTCCTTTTCAACTCCGCAATATATCTCTATGTAAAACGCGATGCAGTTGCTATCCCCTTAAATACTGGTCCCTCCCTTACTGCCAACTCAGCTGAAATGCGGTGGAAGACATGGAGAAAGCTGTGACAACCCTGGATCAGGGCCACACACGGAATGTAAGAGGACTTCTCACCGTTCAGCTGAGTGGCTCGCCCCAACCCTCCCATCTCATACATGTAAAAAGGGAGTGCAGAAAACTCACTCCTGTCCACTTCCCGCATCCACTACACCCCCAAAGCACGATGGATGCATAGATTGGGTTATGCATCTTCCGGGAAATAAATGCGTCAGATGTAAAAAACCTCACTATGTACAAACATTAGATTCGCTTTTTTGTGACCAAGAGCTAAAATGAGCAGTACCCATCTTGTAAAAAACGGCTAACTGTTGGTATTTGGAAGATCAAGTTGTCCTTGCCTCCTGAAGTGAATTGTACTCAGGCACTCGGAGTTCTGTTCCATGTTTGTATACATCTCCAATTGTAAGGGACTAGTCCAGCTTTTCAGCGGGAGACCTTTTGCACGGCTTTTCTTAGTCTGTATGCAGATGGACTCTTCACATCTTTCGCCAGTTGGTGTGTGGAGAAGGCTCATTATGTTCTTATATTATGCAAGTCTCCAAGCTGACATAAGCTTTTCAAAGTCTTTTCAACACTGGCCAAGCAAGCATGTGTTCTAAGCCTTCTGGCCAGGTCCAACACAATTCGAAAAAATATAGACAAAATTAAATGGTAAAAGCAAGGAGTGATATCTTCCAACTTTTACCAAACTTGTTTGCTATAAGAACTTAACCACAGCTTAAAATCCAACATCATTGAAGTGTACATGCCCATAAATTATGTGAAATAATTCAAACAAAAGTTATGAATGACTCTTGCAAGTAACTTCTTGCTAACATGACTAACAATGGGGGCTAAAAGAGAAGAAAATGATAAATACACATCTATCAGCATATGTTAAGAGGGTAAGTTAGTATTGGATAAATGTTTGCAATTTATTGCAATCATGCAAAAAGTAATCATAGGATATTCCTCAGACTATGCAAGAGAAATGAAGCCTTATTTAAAACACAAAACAAGCAAAAGAAATGTGTAAAACTTCATATATTATTATGCTCTCAAAAACAGCCAATCAAAAGTAAAAGTAACCTTGTCAAATGTTCCAAGGTTAATAACATCTGAAAATGCAAATACAAAGAAAAAACTGGGAGCATTAAAATTGAAAGAAAAACACAAACTGAGCATAATACACCTATGTATACATACAACACACCTATTAACTAACAAACACCAAAAAACTTGGGATATGTTGTGAATGTCTACTGAGCATTTCAAATATCTAAACCATGAATCTGAAAAAAGTGTTTTAAACATCAATAATAAATAATTCAACTGGACATTATACCAAAAAAGTGAATAAATTATGCTCCAAGATAAACTGCTAATACTAACATAAATTAATAATAATAAGAACTGTAGTAGACTCGGCCCAAACCATGTACCCTTGGATTTCTGGCTGACATTAACTCTCCTTAGGAACGCTCCTGGAAGGTAATACAATCCTATCCTGGGATCATGGGAGCCGCCCTATACAGTTGAACACACACTACTCCAGGCCCAGGTCTTCTCTGACAAGAACATGCCCAGATTTCATCAGCCCACCGCAAGGATAGTGGACAGGTCAGTCAGCTTTTGACTAGTCTCTTTGTACCATCATTATGGCATCTTTCACATAGTTTTCTAGGAGTGGCACTTTCAAGGGATGGTCTTAGGACTTTCTGTTGTTTGTCTTGAAGGAGACTTGCAGTACACGATTTCCCAGTGTGAAGCCATTTAGACTCTGGATGGCTACAACTGCATCATCGTAATTGGTCATCGTGACGAAGCCATAGCCTTTACACTTGTTGGTCTGGAATTCTCGGATAACTTTCACACTCTGAACAGCTCCAAATGGCCCGAACAGTTGCCACAGCACATTTTCTTCAGATTCAGGGGCCAAGTTGTACACAAAAATGCACCAGCCTGCACAGTTGAGGGCATTCCCGGGTAGAAAGGTGTTGGGGATAATTCCACTTTCCAATGGGGAGTATCTGCAACAATAATTATTAACTTAGCTATCTGCTGTGAAACCACAATTCAACAGATAACAAGTTTCAGTTTTGTGCTGTCTATACTCCACAAACTTTCAATCAAGACAAGTGCACACTATCAACCCTAGCTGGAACTAATAATAAAGCTCTTACATGTGCAGGCATCTCGAAATGGTTTCACCTAGAACAAGAGTATACCTGTATCACATTACAACACAGGTATACTTCCAAGAAGTACCCTGGGTTTCTTTTTGCATGAAACAGACAGAGTGGTTCCTGAAACTTTCCAACAATTAATACCATCCATTCTGAACCCAACCATTCATGCAATAACGTTTATTGTCATTATCTGCTTGATTTGCATTACAGGTTAACCCTTTCCACGTTACCTTCTTCAACGATTAGTGCTGAACCACAATAACATCAAAATACTGTCAGACATAAGAAAATTATAGTTTAGTTTAGCTCATCTACTCTTTTCACTCTTTTGACAGAACCATTTTTATATACCCCACAATCAAAATCCTTACAGGTACACCAACACTGTCAGAAAACAAGAACTTGCCTCATAAGCTATTCAAAAGTTTGAGCCCAGGTAAAACGTTTCAGTAATGTTAACACCAAATGGAATTGTGCATGAAACATGCATGCCACCCTGCTGAGTGCAGAAGTTAGTACATTAAATGGGCTAAGCTTACATCACAATATTGCATTTGAAAATGCCAATTTTCAATACCACTACTACTCTTTCTTAAGAGATGTTAATCTCCCCTGCTTCCTAGAATATGCAATGGCAATAATTATGTACATGCATCCTTCCACATTTGATGAGGGTAAAAAATGTGCAGGCATTTCTGGTGCATGTAACTTAACTATGTGTGAGTATGTTAGAAAAAAAATCTTGCCATATAAACCAACAAACAGGCAAGAACTGCTAAGCTAAAATCTACTTTTGCCACTGAGGCAAAAACTACAGGTTGTTAATTTTACCGTGTTAGTAACTTCGTGCTTTCAACTTCCCTTCCTCTTCTGGAAGGCCCAAACGAATCCACCCTAAAATGACCAAATGTTCACATGTAGAAATTCTCAAAGCCTAAACGCAGCACCATTAGGCTAACAGATAAACAAGAAGGATGGGAAGTTTGAACACTGTAATTCCAGACATGTTCTCCAAACTGTTAACTCCATGATTAGAATGTTAACAATGCATCAGCTTTTTGCATGTGCAAATTTCAACCTTTAAACACCAGAAAAGACAGCGTCACAAGAACCTTTCAAAAACAAGGAACAGAAAAATCACAAAATCAACAAGTGTGCACAAGATAAGTTATCTGGCTGCTAAATGGTGCCTGCTACGTCTTTGAATGAGAAAATCTACAGGAACTGAAAACCAAGACAGTGCCCACTAAAGCAAACTCACCTTATTCTGCCTGTGGGGTGGTGAATAGGGCCCAAGAAGCGGCTTCTGGTCGGGGTCAGGTATGTGGCTGCAATTGTCATTGGAACAGAGTTGTTTTTGCCTGCACTGGGTGAGTTGGCAAATTTGACAGTGATGGGCTCTGTGGCACCACCTTCTGGTATTGTGTTGTTCAGCCGACTGATGGCCTTCTCTGCTTCCTGTCTTTGATCAAATCTGATGAATCCAACACCTTTAGACAAACCTAATAGAAAAGAATCCAAGGTATGCCCATGATACTAACAGAAAGTGTTCATACCACACAACAGTACAGCAACATAACACTGACATGCGTTCAAATGGTTCTATGCTTGGACGAACATTCCACTGTTGATTATTTGGTCTTGGTTGGTTTGTTTATTGAAAATATATATATATATATATATATATATATATATATATATAGAGTTTGAAAAATTCTACTCAGGAATTACCAGCACAAATACACGTGTAACACTTACCCACAAAAACACTACTCTAACACAAGCGTGACCAGATAAAAAAAAATATATATATATTAAAGAAAAAAAAATGACCAACAGCAACACTTGTATAGAAAATAGATCAAGATCTGAGAAAAATGGAAGGTGAAGAGACATTTGAATAGAAATTGTTTCTTGAAACATGTCTTTACACAAATGATGCCATAACTACAGGTAGAGAACACTTGTACATAATACAGTAATTTATTTTTTTTATATATTTTTTATATACAACTGATGAACAGGTGAAATTTACCAAGAATCATAAACCATTAACCTGTTAGTAATTACATGAAACACGTAACACACAGTTGCCATGCCAAAACATAAACATCAAAAATTAACAGAAAACACATGAAAACTTAAAATTTTGCACAGAATGAAAATGCGCTTGAACAAACCAATGGAATCAACTGAAAATGGTCAACTGAGGTGAATTAGACCGATTCAACACTGCGAATGGGGTTGGCCAGCCAGACCAGAGGGATGCAATATTTTCTCTCTTATGACAGCCAGGGACCTCTGTCTCCATTGAACAACACAATGGGCAAGATGGTGCTGGTAGTTATAGAAGTGAAAATATTATCTCCCTTTAGCATGGCTGCCCAACTCCATTAGAAACACAGCAGCATGCATTGGAAGGGAAGTAGCTCTGACCTGTATTATTATCATACAGAATTCTAGAGGTTATAATCTTGCCGCACTGAGAAAAGAGCCTCTCCAAATCTTGCTGCGTCATAGATTTTGGCAGTCCACAAATATACAAGTTAGCGCCTTTTATACTTTCACTACTAGGCCTTGCGTAAGATACCTACAAAAAGTTAGTGGAGGGTGGTGGTATTTCAATCTTTGGTGACAATATAAGTGGGTAGATAACAAAAAAAGGCATAGACATATGTATCCCAGTACCTGTGTTTTGGTCATAAAGAATTCTGGAGGTTATGATTTTCCCACAATCAGAAAACATTTTCTCCAAGTCCAACTGAGTCATAGACTTGGGCAAGCCACTTATGTAGAGATTAGCCCCCTTTATGCTCTCACTGCTCGGGCGAGCATATGATACCTGAAATTATATTAAAGGGTTCCGGATGCAAATAAACAACGTAACAGAAGAAAAAACATAAACAAAAAAAATCAAAACAATTCCTCAGAAAATCATAAAGTATGCCAAACCGATAACTCATGATAATAATAATATAATAATAATAATAATAACAGGGAAACGTATATTGGATGATCGCTTCTTCCAATCAAGCCTGGACACAGACCAGAATGGAGGTCGGGAGTGATGAAAAGAACAAAGCACTTAACCATGTTAATATAACCAAGAAAACAGCTGCATAAGAGTATAGGAGAGAAAAGAATGAACTATATCAAGCATGTTAATACTTTCAGACCTCTTCCTAGAACTGGACAAGAGACGTACTGCGTGAGGTGTACATGTAATACAATTCACTTGAGCTCTATCTGATGACAAACCCTTAGTGTCAGTCAAAAAAGGGGAGGTGTGGTCTTTCAAGATACAAAAAAACAACTCAATTTTCACCAATGAAACTTTTGGTTAGCAGTGTAGAAAATAACCCAAACATATCACAAATACAATACTGAAAGAAACAGCTAGCCAAAGTTGAGGCTACAAATCATACACTAAATGTTAGTCACATTGATAAAGTGTAACTCAATACCATAAACACACAGAATTCACCCCATATAAATGTGTACTAAACCATGTATTAAAACTGATCTGGTGACCACTGCTTTTTGTAACTAAATGACATGGCAAACCACAAGCAGGAAATCTGAGAATTATACATGTCAGTTAAAAAAATCCATGAAAACATACTCTGAGAATAAATTTGTGAACTAATATTGTTTTTGATCCAGTTCTTTTTTTCAATAGCTGTAGTTGCTTTAAACATCCTCTCACAATAAAAATATGTCCTGTGAAAGGAAACCTTCATAACATTATACAATTTAATTCATCACCTCAGTTCAATAGGTAGAAGTGTTTCTGTCACATTTATGTCAGGAATTCTTGATCTTCCATGGTACGTTTATTTTATTTATTTGATTGGTGTTTTACGCTGTACTCAAGAATATTTCACTTATACAACGGCGGCCAGTATTATGGTGGGAGGAAACTGGGCAGAGCCCGGGGGAAACCCACAATCATCCGCAGGTTGTTCCCACATACAGCCGGAAAGGAAGCCAGGATGAGCCGGTCTTGAACTCACAGCGACCGCATTGGTGGGAGGCTTCGGGTCATTGTGCTGCGATAGCGCGCTAACCAACTGAACTCCATGGTACGTTTAAGACAGTTGATCAATCAAGAGTAACTGGACAAATGTTTTCTAGGAAGCAGTCAATGGAATAAGTTTTCCTAGGTTGATACTTGCATTTAAACTATACTCAACAAAAAAACAATTCTAAAAAACAGGAGATTTTAGTGGTAATGCTTACTGAATGAATTTGCTTCACAGGTCATGTTTTTGTAGATCTAAACTACAACGCTATTTAAATAAGACATTCTGATTGGTTACTGCTTGAACTGTCAATGAATTTCCAATGATTTCAAACTTAATAAATGGCAAGCTGTGCAACCCATTTTATAGCAGTAAAAATATATTTTTTTTTTCGGAGGTGAAAAGACATTTGCTCAATCTTAGCACACATGACAGGAAAAAACACCAACTGCATGTGGCCTAACGTCTATGGTTAATTTTTACATCAGAATCTCATATCTGAGTATTTATTACACTTGTTTTGCATGTTTCACAGGACATCTACAATCCAAACTACAGAACGTTAACATACTGTAAACGTATCGCACGTATACTTGAAAGAAGAATGTAAAATATCATGTAACAAAATGTATAATGCCATCTGATTTAGAAACTGTTAAATAAAAACATCAACCAAAGAAAATGCTGTAAACCAAAGGTATATTACAAACCAAATGCAGGCATCATCACGCTCCAGTCTTTTAGATCTTATATGTATATTACACCAATTAAGTACCCTGTGAGTCTGAGCATATTACAGAAACTTCCTGGAGTATATCAAACACCAGCTAACCCATTTAACTATGTCTCAACACTGCAAAGTGATAAAAGACACCCATCACCACTGAGCTAAAATTACTTACCTTAATGGTCTTATTCTGTAACCGCAGCCCATTTAGGGAGTTTATAGCTTTTTCTGCATCATGTGCATATTTATAATTGACGAAGCCATAGCCTAAACTCTGACCTGTTCCAAAACAACAAAACAGAACCTATAGCTCAACAAGAACAACTGCTTAAGTTCTGCAAAGGAAAAAGAATATATACATCCTGATAACAGTTCAGAAAATGTAGTGTAAATCTATTACCCAGTTAAACATATTAATCTTCAGCACCATAATAATTTGCAACTGAGTTTAATTATATAATAAATAAAAATCAATATTGAAAATAGCGTAATAACACAACTTCCACAATCTTCCAAAACACAATGGTTAACACATAGTTTTAAATGAACTTGTGGAACAGATATGCTAATTTATTTCAGTACATGTATTACATGGTCAACACATTAACAAACATTGATGTTGAAGTTAAGCAAAGTTTACATCCCAGTAAGAGATTAGTAGTCCACAAGCACAAAACGCACAAAGCAGTGAGTGGGATGGGTTTATAGTCAAACCTTTCAAGTATGAAAATATTAAACTTAGGTCCAAAACTTTCAACCTTCCTGTTCTATGTAAATAAAACTAAATTTATAGAAATTTTATGAAATGTAAAAGAAAGATTTTTGCTTCTCCTGTACTAATTGCCTAAAGCAGTCGCAATATGGAAGTATTTTATGAATGGAGTCCACAACCGCCTGACTACGAAACAGAATCGATTTGATTTAAACCCAATATGGTTGTAGTGTTTTCCTTTATTAAAGTTAAGGGGACATCTTGTTATGTGGCAATCAATTATGCAACTGACTCTCTTACAGCATATAATTGGTCACAATCTATAAGTGAAACATTGCCAAAATCAAACACTGCTATCACCATGTACATGCAACTTTTAATTCACAAAATACCACGTTTGAAAATCTTTGAGTGGAGAGGATTTAACAAAAGCTTATCACAGAAAATTCTAACCATAGAAAATGTTATTTTTGTTTTTGAAAACTATCTCAATCAAACCAAGGATCAACACTTGTGGCCATACCTTTAACTCTGACTAACATGTACATATAGTTCAGAGGTGAGCGATTATCTGAGATTTAAGGCGTTTTGAAGTGTAACAAAACTTGTCATATCATAGAGAGGCTATCTTGGATTTCCAATACTTTAAACAAGCTATTATGAACAGTATAGCTTAATATTTTGTTTCCTTGTGCAGGAAAACAAAGTATAGGAAAGGCTTCTGAACAGTTGAAAAGTTAATTTTAAATAAAAGTAACTGTGCAAGAAACAAAAATAAATGGCAAACACAGAAACTGAAGGTTAGAAAGAAATGACTAAGAAAAACTTTCACCCACTGCACCAAAGACATGCATCCATATATAGTTATTTTCTTATAAGGGACAACAGTCGTGTATGTGTACATCATATGCAGCATCACTGTGTTGCATCAAACCATTGTTCATTTCAGCACACACACAAGGAAGCTTTCAGATTTCACTTAGCAATTCACAAAGTAGAACTTTTTTAACACAGCAGCGAAAAATGAAAAAATGTTATTCACATTTAATATGTAAGCCCCATAATGTTCTTCTGTGTAGTGGGTGAAGATTCTGTATAAGGGGAGCTGGAAAATCCCTAAGATCCTATCACAGACTGATAGGAGATAGAGGAAGAGGGATAGCAGCACAGTACACATCAAGACCACTCAGCATGCTCCAGCCATCCACCATGCCCAGCTAGATTAAGAGGCGAGTGGGCGCCCGCACTACTACTTTGATGGTTGTATTAAATTATCTGAACCTTGCAAACCTGTGGGTTTGTCCCTGATCAGCTTGCAGCTCTCCACCTCGCCAATGCTAGAGAATAAGGAGCGGATGTCCTCTTGGGTCATGGACTGTGGTAGGTAGTTGACAATCAGATTGGTCTTGCTTTCCTCTGTGTTAGTGGACACACTGACTGGTTTGTGGGTGCCATTCATACTGGGCTGGACCTGCATGGCCACTTGAACCTGGGCAGCCTGCTCCATTGTCAGTTCACCTGGTTGAGTAATCTGTAAGAAAAAAGAAAATAATACCGATTTAGATATTATGAACAATGTATATGTGCAAAAATAAAGGACTGAGCCAATTTTTCTCGTTTTTTATTTCTCAATGTGATACAGTTCTTAACATGTTCCATGTTCATACTTGTATTCAAGTTCAACAGAATGAGCTGGACTCCCCCTACCTTTTTTGCGACCTATTCAAACACTACTCAGCCCATGATCAAGGATAAGCAGTATACATACCTTTGATCATAAATCCCGCAAAATAATATTTAATATTTGACGACCATAACTGATAAATTCAGGAGTAGATATATTTCAAGTGATTACAGATTTTGCTATTTGTTATCAACATCTTGGGACAAATTCTATAATTCTGTAAACGTGTATAAAAAAAAAGGGCTCTGAACAAAAATTCAAGTAGAAATTCTTAAAAAAAATAACCTGAATACATGATCCTTTACCATAAAATTATTGCACTTCCAAACAACAATTAAACCCACTAAATGCGAAGCCTACATAACCTGGAAGATAGCAACATGGTATTAACTTCAATGTCAAATGATTCTGCAGTGATAACCTCTGCTTCCATATGACATAAAATGTGTAAAATCACTTGACCATCTCAACTTGACTTGGAAAGTTTTGCCCTTGTCTGCAAGCAAAACATCTCCACCAAGCATACGTTTTACTTATATGGCCAGAATCAATAAGCACCACAACTTGCAAGACCATGTGAATAAACTGATTACTCAATATATCACTGATATATATTATGACCATTACTTACCATATAACTATAATAAGTACCATATAAATACACACCAAAGTCAGCAAGTGCTAGGAGAAGCCAACACTAGACTTATATGTAGAACAGTGGAATAGCAGAGCAAATATGTGGAAATTGCAACAAGCCAAGTTTATATGCATCTGGTTCAGAAGGCACACCAAGTCCCTCTGACAGAGAGTAAGTTCATTATCTCAACTAGGACCATCTGTCAGTCAGCACATAACATGGATAAATAGGTGCTATGGGGAAAGAGAGGAATGGTGACCAAGTAGCTCTCAAGCTGGCCTCCTGTTAAGCTAAACCTCACAGCAAATTTAGACACATGCATGAAAATCCGAGGCTTGCCAAGTCAACTAACCATTTTGCCTTTCACTACATTTCCTATCTCCATTAAACTGCAGCCATTGTATTTGGCCAGGTTGAGTCTTTGTTGCACTCAGCTTGTACACTTCCTTACAAAGGCCATTGTCAGGGTTAGGGGTTGCCAGCCTCCCTGACACAAAGGGGCTAAACCCTCAAGTCCAGTCATTATTCATGGGCTAGAGTAATTTCCTCCATGGAAGGCTGGTCCAGGAAATATACATGGCCGGCCAGCCGATAAATTATGCAGATGTTACCATCCGATGTCGTTTCCATTGGTCACGGGATGACTCAGTGCCTACACCAGAGGAAGGCCATCCTGTGATACTGACAGCATGGGTACACTGCGATGCAACACCAAATTCCAACATTTCAACACAATGACAGCCAATTTAAAACCAAGAGAAAATCTAAAAAGGATATGTAGTAGAGCTGATACAAAATTACAGTATGGCTGTGGTAAAGCAGACACTGAACACTAGCTGTTGTCTGGTTTGGCCCATCAGGCACTGGATAAACTACCACGAACACTAAGCCATTTGAATTCTGAATGTGTGTCAGCAGAGCTAGTCTGCTATCTGCCTTCTCACTGCCAACATTATGTTGTTGCAATCTCATGAAGCTCAAAACATGACTATCAGAATAACATGATCAACAACACAATGATATCCATTATGAAGTTTGTACACATCTTCATGTCCACATTACCTGCATTTGGATGGAGTGTATCTGAGGGTTTAAGTTTTGACTAGCCTCAATGAACAGCCTGGCTTTGGTGATGTAGATCTAGACTCTGGGTAAGATGCTGCTAAGGGTAAGATACTGAAGCCCAGGTTATAGCCTTGCCAGTAGAAAAGAACACAGGACCTCCCCAGCTGCTGCCTCTCTTGGCTGAATGAATGACAACTGCTACCACATGACCTGCTACAGATATAGCCCTCTATGAGAGTAACGCTGGACCCAGTATCGACCAATGAAAAGCCAGTATTCTCTCTCCTCATTAATACCCTTTCACTGTGCAAAGCTATTTGTGCACTAGGGAATTCTAAAGTAATTTCATTCCCAGCCTAAGCTGCCCTACTACATCGACTGCCAGTTCCAGGCCAGTTGCACCCTGCAGGAGGCCTCCCAATCACCCATACATAATTAAGTGAATCAATAAATAATAGATTTAATGCAAGTAACTTGGAGAAATCTGTATGGAAGAGAAACAATGACTGGTGTTAATTCTGATGGACCTTCCATTTCTACACTGTGACACCAACACCATTGACAGATGGCCTTAACCCTCTTGCATATGTTAAACAGCCTCAGCATTCTGTTCTGTTTGACCTAGAATTTCAGAATGGGTTTTTTTCTCACTTTTACCCACTATGATATGAACATACCTAAATATAAGAGGAATAATTAGTAACGGATGACCGTATGTTCATCACTCAACACAAAGTGGCCTAAAAGCAATGATGCAGTTTAATAAAATTTCATCATAAAAAAATGTATACATACAATGAAGACTATTTCAAAATAAAATCAGGAAATTAACAATTTCAAGTTACTATTTGATGGATGCAAATGGCTGTGAACATGTTTGCTGATTATGTTGGTTTTACCATCACTGAACAGAGCAAATCATTCTTTTTCCAACATAATTCTGAATTACAAAGTCAACATCAAGCCAAAGTTGTACAACTAGTATAAAACAAAATGCTTATTTAAACAATTTTCATCCCCCCAAATAATGCTGAACATATCGGTATGTGTTACGTTATTTACATAATACAATTATGCAGTAAATACTGTAACTAAAGTTCAAATGTATGTCTACTGACTGAAATAATTCCTGGAATTCAATGATTTTTTTACTGGCTCTTTCTCCATCCACGAGTCCATTGCCAATGAATGCTCTACAATAAGTTTAAAATACCACAGAACTGTTGGGACAAGCCAAAGACCTTCAAAAAATTCAGATCAACACTTGATATTTTTTTAAACTAGCATGACATTTTCATAGACAATATCATTTGTAATGTTGTACTGGTGCTATTTGTTAACTGTAAAAGATTCAAGCTAAATTTCTAGTCACTACACAGTGTTAGTAATATTCTCAACTTTTAGCTTCCGCGATTAATATGACATCACATGCACATAAAATGTTTCCCATCAATTTTTGAGCCTGAGCTCCTGTTTTCCAGATGGCTGTTCTGCGAACCACATTTGTGATTAGTAAACATAACTATAATATTAATCCCTTATTTTTAAATATATTCTTGGTTAGCTTACAAGCTGTAGTACTCTAGTTGGCATAAACAGTATTTCTCACAAAAAAAAAAAAAAAAAAAAAAAATTCCCCCATGCCTGTGCTGAAAAAGGTAGGTTTCTTTTAATTCATGTTCTGTTCTTCATTTATTTAATAATAGATGAATGTTTTCTTATATAGGCTACAAAAAAAAACAACAAAACAAAATGAGTATTCCATCAAATTCATGACAAGTGTTACATGACAAGTGTTACACATGAAAACAGGTTCTGATTTCGGATTATACATGTAATCTAGCTACTACATTTACACTTTATATTTAATATATTTTCACAATGCAGATATCACAAAAGGTGACACTTCCATTCTAGCTGCAACTTCCAACACCTGTCTCAGCCTGGGTTGACCCTGATACCTGGGCTAAGTTTAATTTGACCCTATTTCCCAGGGCCCTTAGTTCACCCACCAGCTGTCTTCAGCTTCAAAACGCCACTGGCCTTTATCCAACAAACAATAGACTGAAAAGGTGTAGTCACTATTCAAAGTAACCCATATCCCTAAGGCTATACAGAAAATATAACACTGCTGTTACTGGTGTAAATGGAAAGCAATAAGCTCCACTCACTACACATGAAACAAAAAGAATGCCACACTTATATAGTTAATTATACACGGAATTTCAGCATCTTAATGAAGTCTGTCTCAAGAACAAAGGGTTAATAGTTAACCAGTTTATGAGACACCTCATGCTTGAAATACATCTGTTACGCATCCAACTACAAATGGAGCTAACATAGAAAGGTACATGTATGTGATAATCCCGAAATGAAAACTATGGGGTACAGGGAAGACGGGGTGGGGTGGCTTTTGTCTATCGGTTGTGGCACACCTGAAATACACAGATTTCAGATAAAAGGTGTCTGCTTTTATAAGCGTGTGGGCTAACAGTCCCGTGTGTTTACAAAGCCATTTGTGCGTGGAGGTCTGCGTGCCACGTGCCAGGCCTACTGCCGGCACGCGCCGCATGGGAACACACCACTGTTTGGCCTACTTTTTTTCTCCACGTTTTACGCTTCTTGAGTGAACAATGAAACACAACGACGCGGTTCGTTATCAGCCTCGACCATCAAATATCATCCTCAATACCCCTGCAACTAGTCTTCTCGTAATTCACTCAGGAAAATGTCAAAATTTACTACTGAAGACCACATGACCACATGAAAGCACCTCTGAAATGAACGTCTGTCAGATGTCGCTCGCCGTAGCATAGGTACATATGTCAATCACATGTTTGGCAACATACATCACACTAGCATTCGTATTCCCTTGTACACCACCTAATGTTTCGCACTTACCTTTGTTGTCAAATAAAATCCTTTTTCGAATAATGTGGCCAGTGTTCGGTATTCCAATTGGAAGCCGTTGTTAAAATAAAAATTCTAAATCCAACCAGATACAAGCTCCCACTATACCGTCTACACGGAGTCTCTGAATACAGTCAACGAATAAAATGGAACAAAAATGGCGTGGGAAACTCAGTCAGACGATGAGATTGAATAAATTTCGTCGCAGATAAAATGCCCTCTTCGGCGCAGAAAATTAAGAACAAGGTAACTATTACAAATAAACAATGGTATGGCTATAACGACGAAATAAAACACAACAATAAAGAAGGAAACTTGCGCTGACTCCCTACACCATGAACATAACCAGCACGCTGTCAGTGAGGGAACGAAAATAACCCCCGATCACTTTATTACGGCGCTGGTGCGAGGACCTCGTGTATAAATTACAACGCCAGCCAACGGCATCATTCTGGCATACATTTATCGATAATGCATAATAAATATTCAGTGATCCCGTACAAGGAAGCCAAACCTTTACTATTGAAGGCTTGGTGGCATTGGATAAGGTAGACAGCATAGGATTATGTTTTATAATGGAATCAGATTTCAGTGACGCGTCCCCAAGCCGTGGCGGGAAAATGAAAAATGTTAAATGCTTTCCCATGGTTGATATTTGGAAGAGATATTAATTTTTTTCACAGAAGAGAACTGATATTATTATATGAGAAGATTACTCATAGGATCCTTACTCTGCCATTGTCGATGTGTTTCACACACGACATTAGCATATGTTCATTCGGTGAGAAAAATATATGCATGTGTACACAAAGAAACGTCAACAAAGTCAGCTCCAGGAATTAATGACGTCAACGGAGGGGAGGGGCATTCTGGGAAAACATGGCCGACAAGAAGGTTGATTCAGGTTTGTTTACAGTTGTCAAGTAAAGGTTTATCGACTTGTACATCGCTTTTAACGTAATATTTTAATTTACATCTCCTCCTGCATCATCAGTAACACAATTAAATTTTATGTTATTAACGTTTGGTTTCACATACTGACGTTGAATGCAACAGAGGGACACACTGCGAATCCACGACGGATGGATCTCAGTTGTCCATGCATATCATAACGCACTAATAAGAGCATAGAGGGCCCATAAATTCCTTTAACAATAAATAAGCAAGTGAATGAATAAGAGATTTTAATGAGGTGTGCGATTTGAAATGTATACAACCGTTAGAATTAAGTGAACGAAGTGTAGCGAGTTGTCATTCAAATTTCTTCATCACGAACGTTTTTCATTTGTACCGGTACTTATTACATATAATGTAGACTTGTTGTGATAGTCACACTCAGTCCATGTTATGATTAATCTGCTGAATACTTTATGTGACAGAAGTCTACTCCACTGTAAAAGTGCAAAGTTTGTAAGGATTTATGATGCTTGATGTTAGAAAATCTGTGTTTTGTTAACAATTAGCAAAGATTCTGTAATGTTTACCAGTTTAGTACATTCATTTATGACTATAGTAATCTCTGCTGCTCCTGGCATGTAGTTTGACAAAATAGAAAGAATGTGGGATTTGAAAGGAGATAGCGAATGCTTTTTACTTGTTGTGACAGTCATCTTATGTAGGAGATTTATACCTGATGGCTAAGTTGCTACATTTGATAATAGATAACAGATATCATTGCAATAAAAGAACCACAACATTTGTCAATTCTGTGACCAAAATAATGCCACAGATCAGATGTATGCACACAGTCATATTACACATTGGATGTGTGGATACTTCATTGAAGCCTTCACTAAAGTCTATGACTAGGTAATATGTTGGCTGTAAAGCTGTCCAGTAGTGGATATAGTCATCACTTCTGAAACCCTAGGGCTGATTTACATAAATCAACATTTGACGTGAGTCAGCATTTAGTACATCGTTTAATCTTTTAAGCTTTATTCAAAATTTTTGGTCCAGATAAGTTTACCCAAGGCACTTTGGTTTTTCCTCCACCCATAAAGGTGACCACCATTATATAAGGTGAAGAATTCTGTGTTCCAGCTGTGACTGTGGGTTAGGGTAAGGTGTGTAATAATAGTTCATGCTTATGGATGCTAGATTTTGCTTCCGTGTGTCTTAGTATTTTAGGATTTAGCATAATGTGTTCTGAATGTATGTCTTCTTTTTTTTCAGTAGTAATATTACATTATGCATATATGTTGTTGTGGAGATATATTTATGATACAGCTTTATACTAACTTGTTTTTTTATTTTTCACTGAAATAACTTGATTTTACTCATTAAAGATCTACCATCTAGATCTAGCACGTGTAGATTCAGTAATCTTCGATGTAATCGATGACAAATATGAATCATTTGGAAAGCCTTGTGTAGAATGTTACACAAATGATGAAGAATTATCATAAAGATGTTCTTAGCTCTATAAATCAAGGAGACAGTGCTTGACCTTCCAAAACGTATACCATTCCATAAAGTATATAACTGAGTGTTGCTGTTCTGAGTGTACTTTTGAAATATTTTATGGTCACAGACATGAGTGAGAGACAGTACCTGCTCACCATTTGAACAAAGTACATAAGAGTGGAACATTTTTCTATCAGCGAACACCTCTCAGTTTTATTGTAAGATGATTGTCAAATATTGCTCTATGCCAACTAGATCTCGTATTTAGAATGTGTTTCAATATCTATTGCATGCCAAATTGAGCGAGCTTAAGGACCAGACCCAGTCATATAGGGAGAGTATAACTGTTTTTCTAGATTTATTTCCCTTGGCTCAGGCTCAAGCTCTCCTGGGTTTTAATCTGCTTCAGCATGTTTACTGTTCTTATGTTTTATAGGCAGTGACTCAGAGAGTGTTGAGGAACCAGTTGTGGGCAATGTTAACAAGTTTGCAGTTGTTCCCCCTGGCCACACGGGCCGGCCAAAGAAAGGGCACATTATATTTGATGCCTGCTTTGAAAGTGGTTAGTATGTAGTCCTACTTTATTTCATGTCTATGTAATGAATCAGTCAGGCACAGAATGAGAAGCATAATTTAATGTGAAATAACTTCCTTTTCGTGTGCATATTAATATTATATTCCCCAAGGAACGGTCAAACTCAAATGTACAGAATGTTTCTGTGAAATCACGGATAATATTCCTGTTCCCCCACTTCTGGTGAAGGTTTCCCACACATTTGTACTGAAGATCTGTTTAAATCTACAAAGTTGTCATCAGTTGTGTTAAGTAAAGACATCTTCATGGTCAGTTTCATCGAAGGCACACAGCTGACTGAAATGCATGCTTAGTGGAAGTTTTTCCTCCATAGTTAGTCCCCATAGTCACGGAAAGGGTATATAGGTTTACTCCATAGGTTAAAACTTTCTGAACTTTTTTCATACCAATTCAGCGTTATTGTACTGATTCTGAATTGCAACTTGATACATGGTTATAACATGACAAGTTTGAGATGTGGTACGAGTTTCTGATTGTTTTATCTATTTTCAATCAGTTATGACCGTTTTTGTCTTCTTTTGGATTTTTATTACATTTTTAGACTTTTTTCTTGTGATCAATTTGATGCATTGATACATGGTACGAATGTGACAAGTTACTGATCAAGATAGTGTTTTGGGCTGTTTTTGTTTATTTTCAACAAAATTACTTGTGGTTGTTTTATACTCTTTTGGACTGTATACAAATTTCCAGACTTTTTACCAAAACAGTTCGTCACAATGAATTTAACCTTTGTGCATGTCTGCACTGAAACAAATTACACATTATATTCGAGTTTTGGACTATTCATTCTATTTCGTCAAGTTTCAGTGAAAGTATGGTAGTTTTTGTTCTCTTGTTGACTTTGACATAACTATATATTTCTGACTGCTTGCACCTCTTAGGAGATATGTATCGTGAAAGCAATACTTCCAGAATGCTCGCTACTGCATTGAGTGAAAGAATTTGAAAAAAATTTTAGGTAATAATAGATAATTTATTATCCACCTTGTTAGTCAGTGTAATGTTTCTTGTTTATTTAGTATTAGTAAATATAGCATTTAACTGTTGTTTACTGTAATTATTTTGTTGTTTGAAAGGAAATCTGGGTCGAGTGGATTATATCACAGATTATGAATATGACCTGTTCATTCGGCCAGACACATGTAATCCAAGATTTCGGGTTTGGTTCAACTTTACTGTGGAAAATGTTAAAGCTGATCAAGTAAGTTATTTATCTGAGAGTGGGTATAATTTTATTTAGTGGGTAATTACCCCTCCCTTTATTTAAAAAAAACTTAAATCTTATGCCATACCTTGTTAATAGAGGTATATAACCACCAGTTCTCTTCAGCATGGGTTGGTAGTACATAGGAACAAATGAATCAGACATAGATTTGAATATACATGTAATCATTGATATGCATGCAAGTTTCTTATCACCACTGTGAACTGTGATATTAGAGCTATGATGTATAGTTATATACATGTAAATGTTAAAGTTGGTATTGTTTCCAATTTTGTGTTAAGATTTTACTACAGGATGGGGTGATTCATATATATATATATATATATATGTATGTAGAAAGAGTTTTAAAGGCTTTTCAGATATGTAAAACACTGACAAAGTATGTGTATGTCAGTTGTAAATATCCTGTGCTGTATGGGAAAGGAAACTGCTGGCATTTGGCCCAAAATCCAGAGATGATTCCCTATAGACTAATATGCTCAGCCTTTTCATCAGCATTTTGACAAGATGCAGACAATTATTTATGCATATTATGAAGAATTATACCAATTCAGTGGGTAGCGACTGTTGATGAAGCATCCCCTGGGGTATGCATCCAGGGACGTCTGTTGACTATGACAGATTTTCCTATTATTCATTTAAATATATACACATCTGGTTCCTTATTCTTATCCCTGAATCCTAAGTCTCAGTATAATCACAGTGTATTTACAGCAAGCTGTTATTCCATTACATGCACACGCTATTTATATGTATGTACCAAAGGTGATAATTACTTGTCTTACTAAGTGTGTTGTAATGTAATGAAGTAACCTACATTTGAATACCTAACAAAGTTACAGTATACATACATGTGTTATGGGATTTGGGTGTGAAATAGACACATATGCATATGATTTACTGCATTACACTTGTATTTTCACCCATTTTAAAATTTCTGCTTTACAGTTTACTTCCATGAATTGTATGTTCCGGTAGTTCATAACATAGGTTGGTTACTTCCAATTGTAATTTATAGAGAACACTTCGTTTAGCTCTTTAAAATGTGAAATAATGTTATATATGTGAACATTTTTGATCGCACAACTTTTGTGGACATGCATATGGCAGCTGAATCTTTAGCATTGTATAGAGTTGGCTTCTGTTTAACCAAAGACTTGCATATATACAAAAGGCACAAAATACATCATACTCACTAAATACTTAACCATTCAAGGGACATGAGATGAAGACATGAAAAGGGAGTTTCTGAGAACACCTTAAGTTTTTGTCTTTCCAATACAAGCTGAAATATGCACATTGCATGACTCTTGTACCTCACCAAATTAAATCAGTTACATTTGATAAGGACATTAAATTACAACAGACTAGTCTGCCAACGTACTATTGATCGGCTTTAAAACATCAATATTATCAATCTTCTGTCCCCAGCTGTTGATGCCTGTATGTATGCAGACAGCACACCCCCCTATTGTGAAACATGTATTGTATGGTGTACAGACAGCTGAGTCAGAAGTATTCAATAAAATTCATGATTTTTCTTGTCAGGTCTAAAGTCTGTTATTCATAGTCTCATTGTTAGACATATCTGTAGACATGCATTGACAAAGCTTCAGTCTCTGAACAGCATATTTCATCAGTTTGTTACATTCTATCAGTCCAGGGTAATGATAATACCCATTGTCAGTTTGCAGTCTAACTGAGCACAGTCTTAGAACATGTTAGATTTGGTCACTGAAAGCTCAAAGAATAAATGTATGAAGAGTCTTAGTCAACACTAAAAATTGTTCGTATATTTCTATTTTCATAATTTTCGAAAGAAAAGTGCTGTGATTTAAACTTTTTTCCCCTAACATGTAATGTAGGAATATGGAATTTGAATCTGTAAAAGTTATTCCAAAAGTTACCACAAAAGGTTTACAATGTATCACGATGTATCACACTGAATCATCAGCTTGACACAAGGAATTGGCAAGAACGCTGTCTTTGAAGAAGGCATCTTAAGAAACAAAAAAAAGTTTGAACCAAGACTGGTACTGTAATCATAATATTCGTGTGCACAGCAGATTAATAACAAAATCCTCCATGTATTACAATAGTCTGGAGAATTTGGCATACTGTAAGTTTCAAGATGAGGCCTACACCTTAAAGCATAACAGTTGTTTTACCCTTTAACCTACAACCATTTACACAGTGCTATTGTACCATAGGCGTCGGAAATGGGGGGGGGCAGGGGGTGACAGATGGGACAGTCACCCTCCCAGGTCCCAACCTGGCCGGGGAGGGGGGGGAATCCTTAATTGGTTTTACATTTTAACAGTTACCTTCATAATTTTTTCTTTTGGTACACGTAATTGTACGATTTTATTTTTGCGACACATTTGTCCCGAAAATATGTGAATGAAGGATTCAGAAGTTAGCCATTGTTTTTCAGTTTTAATTTTCTCAGATGAAATATTAATAAATGAGAAGAACTGGTTATGTATTTCTTCTTGATAATTTAATAGTATTTGGGTCATTTTCTTCAAGTCTATTTGATCAAGATTTTGATTCAGATCCCATACCATTGCATACAGGTCTAATTGATGTGAAGACTGAGATTACTTGAAACATGGAGGTGAATCATCGTACCAGATTGCTGTTAGAAGAAAAATTAATCTTGATGTTCTGTACAGATCAGGGGAATTCTGTGTGCTCACTTTTTTTTAAGCCATATCATTTGTAAGAGATAAGTATACATGATAAAATGCTTCTTCCTGTCTGCATTTCATTATAATGACACTGGGCTGACCAGTCCTGTTCCCTTGCTCTAACCTCTCAATGCTGAGCGCCAAGCGAGGCAGCAACAAATGCTAATTTAAAGTCTTTTGTCTGACCCGACCTGGGCTTTAACTTGGGGCTCCTGACCTCGAGGCAGACTTCTAATCACTAGACCACCGAGGCGGTAAAAAACAAGTACAGTGTCAAAAGTCCACTAGGGTTGTGAGTGATATTGCTGTGTTCATTCGTGCCAAGCACAAATCTAAAGACTCCAGGTTTAATCCTGGGCTATGTCGCACCTAAGACCTAAAAACGAGGAAGTTGCTGCTTCCTCGCTCACCATTAAGGGGAAACACCCATAACAGTATAATGGACTGAGTGTCTTTGGCAATTCCTCTCATTGAGGCAGCATCTAACAAAGAGTGGTGTAGTATATATACACATACAAATGACTCCATCGTTATATGACGTATGAAATATTGTTGACGTTAAATTTTTTCTGCATTCTGAGTCCATATCTGTGATTAAAGCACAAGTATATTTCTTCTCCCATGCACATTGCTAACATTATTGCTATTGATATTCTGATGACAGAACTTAACATAATTTAGAGATATTCTCACTTTTATTTATTGTTAGTCGTATAGACACACTGAGATGAATCAACCTTTCAGAATAAATATATAAGCTAATATAGCATGATACTTGACAGTCAAAATTTTGAACAGGATATCGTAAAGGAACCAGGTAAGTATAGGTCAACTCTAACTATACAAGACATTTTCAGCTCTTCACTTCAGTGGCTTAATATTGATCAGAATGCATCTCCAAGCATCTGGGGGTGCAAGGCTTCCGGGGCCTGGGCGGCCATTGGACTCTTGCCTCAAGTTGACTGTGATAGTCGATCCACCCCCCACCCCCCCACCTCAGGTCATGACAGCTTCCGCAGCATTTTAGGCTCTTTTCTCTATAGTTTCCCTTTAATATTTCAACAGCGCTATTATGTTGTCTGTCATACATGTACATGTATTACTATTCTAGTTGCACACTTGTAAAATACTCAGATCATAATGATTGTATGTGAATCCCCTTATTTCATGTTAAAAATAACATTTCATCTTCAATTTAACTAAGGAAATAGTGCACATCAAAGATTACATGTGCAGTTGGAGGGGGGGGGGCAAGAGAAGATTGGTGGTGTAAATTGACTCACATGTATGACGAATGAAAATCTAAAGAAGGGACTAAAGAATTCCACAAGGTCTTATTTGGAGGATATGCTATCAGTCTGAAGAGGGGCATAGTTATTTCTTCTGTTTTCAATTGAACAAGTGGAAAAGATAAAAGGAAATAGCATTCTGACCTGCATGACAGGTTTTATTACAGAAGGAAACACTGGGAAGGGAATGTTTTGCATTTTATCTAGACCAACTGTTAGCATTCCTCCTCCTTCATCCAGAGGAGGCGTCAGAGGCGAGGGGTTTCCCCCTCTGGACTGCACCTGTGAGGCTACACAGAGGGGGAATCATCTGAAGACTTGCTTACTGACACATGGGCTTGATTTGCCAATAAATTGAAAAACATTGTAACATGTGAAGTGTTTTCCTTGCCTCCTACTTTCCTTTTTTTTTTTTATCTGAAACATAACATACATGTAGTAAGATGTAGAGATCATGTGAACACAAAAGGAAAATCATATTTGTGTAAATGTGTATATATAGTCGTGTGACTTATACACTTGTTGGCATCGTGTGTACCTTTGTGCACAGACCTAGTTATCACATTGTTGTCTGTTTTACTTTTTACCCAGTATTTTTATTTATGGACTGTCCAGAAAAATGGGTAAAATTTATGTTAACATATGTTTAGTACTTAGTATAAGATGTTCTAACTTTGATAAATACCAAAAATTGGAGCTGGTTGTTCGCTGCACTAAAGGTTACAGATGTAGACTGAGCTTTGGAAGATTAGCAGAATGACAGTCAAGAAAGACAAACGTGTGTCTTGTCTGTGGAAAAGTTTTGAGATATTCACCATAGCTTTCAATCGTTAGCTTCAGTTATCATCCAGCACCTTTCATCACTGGTTGATGTAGGAAATGATCAGCTGGACACCATGGTTGATTGATTCGAGTAATGATTGACAAGTTTAACATGCCCAACTGATATGTTCAGGTTAAAAAACCTGAAGCTTTGCATTTCCGCGAAAAGTTTTGGTCAGTGTATGCTGATATAAATAAATTAGTGTGTAGTCATATATCAACATGTGTGTGTATATATCAACATAGAAAAAAGTATCATTCTAAAGCTTTCAATCTGTGCAACCTACCACGGGAAATACATGTAAAAAAATGGTAATATGTTAAAACCTGCTTTCATTGTGAAGTGTTGCATGGTAAACATTTCTAAAGAAAGGAAAACTTGCCTTTATGACTGAACACAATAATAAACATAAAGAAGAAATATTTACATTGAAAGCAAACATGACTTTACACTTGCATGTATTGTATCTACATGTCATTTTGAAGTAGAATTTGATTTGAATTTATTTTTTAATATATGATAGACATGTATAAGTCCTTTAACTGATCGTTTAACTGATCTTCCCACTGTACCACATTAAATGTCAGGTTGGGCCATGCCCATCAGCACTGAAGTTAAAGCCTGATTTAAATCTGATTGTGATTAACATTGCAAGATGTGCTTTAGTTTGACAAGTAAGTGAATACTTGTTGAGCTGCTCAAATTAAGAGTTTGAAACTAGATTAATATTTTGTCAAACAGTTTTGAGCTGTTTATTACACATGAAGTATACCTTATTGTTAATCTTATTATTCTCTTTATCTGTCATCCTCCTTCTCCTACTACCCACCCACGCTCATTTAGACTTCCTCCTCACACCTACATAGAGTACATTTGTTGCTGTACTTCCGACAGCTTTGGTGCCTGTATTGTTCTGTGGATAAGATGGTCGAATGCTTAGTGCCAGGCCTTCCAGCTCCCTTGCCATTCATCATCACAATGTTATAGAGGGTTCACCTCAAAGCAGACCTGCCAGGGTGTCATCCCTTTGTAGTAGTACTAATGGTAGCCTCTGACTTGAATGGGGGAGCAAGGCTTTGGACCTGAGCCCCATGGAAGCCTCTTCGTCTCTCACCAGTGCAGACTGACTGTCAGCCAGTTTCTCCCAATTTGCCAGAGTCTAATCTAATTTCACACATTCCAGCTCAGGCTGATAGAGTTTAAGCAGGAGCTGACATAACAGTGCTTCCTCGGCCCTCTATCCTCATTGCTAGAGCTGCTTCTACGTCAATTCCTCCCATCCTCTGCCAGTATGTTCCTTAGCAGCCTCTGCCTGCAGCTGCGCTTAACCAACGCTTCAAGAAACCCAAAACCTTATGAGTCAAATCTCCCCCAAGAAAGACTGTTTAAAAAACGCTAATGCTAAATCGGGTGGGCTTTTTCAGCCTCCAATGTCATGTTGTATTAGTGTAGAATTTCTAAACAGTTGAGTGAAAAAACAGCAGGAGATAACACATATTTTTGCCAAGGGATGGATTTTTTCAGTCAGATTGCCGGAATTTCCCCGATGGATTTGCCATTTAAATTCCGCCTTTTTGGAGATGTGTTTGGATAATCTGCATATCTAGCCTGGTTTGATACTGAGGTGGAAGGCAATTTTCTCATAATAGATAGTCTTCTTTCTCCATACTCCAATGGGAGACTAAAGTTCTGCGCTAATGAGTTTTTACACGGCTGGTGCAATCAACCTGTTTTGCTCTCTCATGATGTGATATCACATTCAGTGGAACAACCCTGTGATTATCTTGTTACAGTGCTAGCCAAATTCCTTCAGTCAGCTTTTATTTGGAACAGTTTGTCAAGCTCATGTTATGCTCTTGACTTCAGAGAATGCCTAATAATGATTTAGGGTGTATTGCTATATAATAATCTGACATTTACAAAAGGTTTTTTTTTTCTCAACTGTCATTTTGGCACCTGACTAATCTTTCTCAAAGCCTTGATAAAAATGAAGATGGTGGTAAATGCATGTACCTGAAGACGATGGTCAGCTTGAATGATTGATATTAAGACTTCAGAAAGTTTAAAATTGCGAGCTATCTATGTCTGAATTAATGTTGTACAATATTTGTAGTTGAAAAATATTTTCATTGTTATGTGTTTAAGTTTTATTTTTTCTTGTGTTTATTTTTTGGACTAAGAATATTTGGATGTTTGGCCTAGATGTACGTATATTTTCAACAGAAACTTCACTGACAGTATAACACATGTATACGTGTATGTACCATTCTCCCCAGACACAAGCATAGTTTTGTGGTGCATGTATATGCTTTTATATGTTAAAGCCTGTCATTATCTTAATGGAATCTAATTTTCCTCTTGCAGCGCGTTATCTTCAACATCGTGAATTTTAGCAAGACAAAATCCCTGTACAGAGATGGCATGTCACCACTAGTCAAGTCAACCAGTAGGGCTAAATGGTGAGTAGAACCTAGCAGGTGCAAACTAGAATTAGATGAATGATCAGATCTCTCCAAGGCTTTCTTAATAAAAATAGTTACGAGAAAACGTACTTATGTACATTCAGGAAATGTAGTTTGTGTTTGAATGTCTTCAGTCTTTTTCCCCCCTCTGTAGCTGAATTGAAAACATTCAGTCTACTATTTTTAAAGATATATGTTGACTGTTTAAATGCTATTTATGAAAGAGCTTTAGTAATATGAAAATTTCTTGCGTATATTTTAAGGAAAATAATAAGGAATTGAATTATGATTTTAATGGTTTATTTATATTGTCACAATTCACAGGGTCAGGATTCCAGCAAAGCATGTTTACTACTATCGCTGTCCAGACCATCGAAAAAACTATGTCATGTCATTTGCATTCTGCTTTGACCGTGAGGAGGACAGATACCAGTTTTCTTACTGCTACCCCTACTCGTACACAAGACTCCAGAATTACCTGGACACGTTAGAAAAACGAAACTATGACTTCTTCACCAGAGAGCTTCTTTGTTTAACAGTGGTAAGGAAAGTTGACACTATATGTTGTTCTGTATGCGTGTAATAACTTCATGTAGAAGTGATTCATTATGGTTACATTCTGATGCTGTGATGTAAGATAAATATCATGTTTGCCTGTTAATGTTTAATTTGTATATATTTTTTATTTGTTTTCAGAAACTTGCGATATAATAGGTTAACGCATCCATGCTAGTAGTACTTCTGAGATTGTGTTGGGTGATGCCTGTCAGAATGTGGTGTTTTCAGATTGAAATTTGTATAGTTACGCCTATTTTAAAAATGCAAGTAGTGTTCCTCCTTTCCATTTTAAAATTATTCTTTAGTTCAGTTTCATGTTTATTTTTCAGCAACAACGACGTCTAGATTTGTTAACAATAACCCACCCAGATAATCTTGATCCTGATGAACAGCAACGAATTGTATTTATATCAGCTAGAGTCCACCCAGGAGAAACACCTTCTTCATATGTATGCCAAGGTAGGGCTATGCCTTCCTAATTTATCTTTGTTCAGTTTCTCATTTTCATCCAATTCCTTGTGGCTCTATTTCTTGGAACCTTTTTCCCCTCACTCTTTGTTCTTCAGTACTAGTTCTTTACTAAGCAATAACTTCTTTTTCATAGACGGTGGCAATGGTTGTTTTCATCAAGTACATAATGTAATAGAGAATAAACTTTTCTCCTTCATATCCATATTCTTATTTACTGGTTTGTTTGTTATGCTCATAAAGGACCTCCCATTGTGCATTGCATTCACTCTATTTTCCAATTCCCACAACATTTGCTTTCATCAGTCTTGATTTTGGGCCTCAGTTTTAAAAACTGTGTTCATACACATTTTATTCTTATTTCCCTCTGGTCATTTTTTTTTATGCAATGGTTAGATGACATGAAGGCTCTACATTTTAATTAATGTTATGTGAAATAATAGCACTGAAATACTCTATTAAGTAATGAAAGATTTTGTTTTGTTGCCTCTCTGAACTTTGATAATGAAACATTTATTTCCTCAAGTCTTTTTGATGGAATGAGGCGAGGGATACAAGTTGAATTGACATTTGAACATTGAACTGGAATATTGTAAAGGAAGATAAGGAGGAGAAGGTTCATTGCTGGTCTTGGACAGGGGCTTTGTAGATTCCACTTTTGCTCAGTTCTCATGGGCCTGTTAATGTAGCCTAATGTCTGTCAAGACCACTTATCTTCCATCAGTGTGGCATGAAATCCAAATCTACATGTTACATACTGGGACAACTTAGTAACTAACCAAAGGCTGATAGCTTAATCTAGGACTCCAGTTTCATTGACACATGAAACTGACCACTGTCTTACAAGTCCAAAAGTTGTGAGTATGGCATTAGTAAATAAATTAATACATAAATGAATGCAGATGAGTTTAAATGAGCTTCAGGAAGCTTAAATGTAAGTGTAGTAATTCATTGACAGCTTTATGGAGTTTCTGGTTTGTTGATCCTTGTTCTACATCTGGCATTCCAGAAAGTTTTGATGTCACCTCTGCTGGTTGTGTTTTGAAGATTTCTTTTGTTTTGTCCCGTGGATGCAGACAGCTTGAATGTAGAAAAAATGTTTCAGCGTTTCTGAAAGGAATGCTAATCCTTGCTAAATATTCCAAGTTCATACACATGTTCTAGTAGTTTTCATGTGAAAGAGGCATCTGATAAAGAAATTGCATTTCCAGCTCAGCAGGAAACAATATAGCATTTTCTCATATAGATTGTTTTTTGCTGCCACCAGAGAAGTAGGGAAATAGTTTCTTTACTGAAATATAAGAGTCGGGTGGGCATTTGCCACAGTGTTATTGTGCAGACTGGTCTCAGAGGGTTAAGCATCATTTGGTGTGTGACAGTTTAAAATTGTCCGCAGTGTGAGATCTTGACTTCAAATGCCCTCACCCTGACAGACTGCTATTATTACTCAGCTCCCGAGGGGTGTCCTGCCACGCACACCCTCAAAAAACTTAATGAAATCTACCCTATGTCAATCAGACCAGATAATAGCAGCAGTTGATTGGCCGCACCTAAGTTAGACTTTCTATTCCCATGGTGATGGATTGTGTTGTGAGCGTTGGAGAAATTAAAGCTAATTTAGAAAGACCTTTCTAAGATATGCGGGCAGTTTTCACATTGCTGGAGTGCAGTAGCAGAACAGAACTTTCGTTCTGAATTCTTTTGGCACACCTGTCAGTACCATTCCTGACACAAGCAACAATGTATGTGTGAGAAGGAAAATGTGCCCAGGAGTTAAAAATCTGGTATAAAAAGGGAAAGGAAAGAAGGCAGGAAAGATAGATAGCTGCAATGAAACTGTCTACCAGGTATACACTATAGGAAAAGTACCAAACAAAAATTTGTCAAGTCCTGGATGTGACAATCCAAGCTGTTAGCCTAAACTTTTTAAGAAATAAAAATAGAAAGCTATGAAATGGTGGAGGGGGTGGATTTAAGTTGCTCAGTCAGTTCAGTCTTAAATCAGTGTTGGTTACAACTGTTAATGAAAAAATGTCTGATTACTGCAGGAAAAAGCTTCAAAGGTAGCTTTTGTGATTTTATCAATAAAATCTGTGTGTCTAGTTTGTAAAACCTTCTGAAGTAGTTGTGAATGCAGGTATTACAACATGTACACCTATATGTCAGTGTATCATTTTACGTTATTTTGAACAGGGAGTTTTCAGGTAACTCAGTGCTTAGTAAGCTGAAGATAGAGTGCAGCGGTGCACATACATGTTTAAGTGTTATGTTGAAAGATTGACTTACGGACTATGAGGGATAGATCTCAGGCTGAGGAGTGGTGTCGAGAGGATGAGGATTTAGACTCAACGGCATCATGCAGTCAGCCACACACATCATAAGCCTGGTTGAATACATACCAGTGCTGCAGGAAAAACAACTCAACTTCTGCAGATCTCATTTAGGTGCTATAAACGTTCCTAGTTGGTGAGGCCACACCCTCTTTGTTGCTTCTATATGAGTAGCGTTGAGTAGCTATATGCTTTCCTTCAGATCCGTAAAGCTAATGTATTTTGCCAGGACTGCTGTGAAAATTGTTCCAAGAAAATTGCACGTACTTTACCTACATGGGCTCTTCAGAACATATACCTGAGATTTACAATCTTTGTAATTCTAATCGTTATACTTTTTGGTAACTGGTTGCAAAAAAAATCCTTTCTTCTTCACCATTTTACCTATAGTAATTTTTTACATTTGGGTCTGTCCATTTTTTCTGACCATTTTCAACATGATTGTGGTTATTTTGGCTTGCCTTCCATACTTTCTTTACCCTTTCCAGCATTGTCATAATGTTAATTTTGGCATACCTACATTTAGGCTAGTGAAATAGGTGGACATAAGTTGTACAAACATGCTTTCAGCTTCAGTACAAAATCATATGATATAGACACCTCAAACTCTACCAAGCAGTGAATTCTTTTTAAAAACTAAATGAATTTTGCTTGTAGATCCAACAGTAACAGATCTGTAATGAACATATTATGTGTGTCTCATGTGACTCTTAGCGTTGAAGGGCCTCTGTGGTCGAAGGGGTTAGCATTTTGACCCCGTGCCTCTCACCAATGCAGTCACTAAGAATTCAAGTCCAGCTCATGCCAGCTTCCTCTCTGGCCGTTTGTGAGACGGTCTTCCAGCAACCTGCGGATGGTTGTGGCTTTCCCCTGGGCTCTGCCCAGTTTCCTCCCTCCATAATGCTGCTAGCTGTTCTTTACCTGAAATATTCTTGAGTACAACGTAAAACACCAATCAAATAAATAAATTGTATCCTTGAAGTTTTATTGTTCAATTGATGAAAATTCTGCTCTATAGTTCACATCCATTTTTTGCAGAAATACATGGCATATTTGTATTGACTGTCCTGTATGTATACAAGTCTGTTCTAGCAGCAAGGAATTACATGTCTCTCATATATTATGAGATTTGGTTCACATCAGCGCCTATTGATTTTTGCCTACAGTCCATTAAAGGTGGAGTCCCCATTGAAATCAATATATTTGCAGTTTTGCCACTGACTAATTCAATACAGTGTTCATGACAAATACAGACAGCAAATTTTTTCGGACGTTTATACAGATAAACATTTATCTATTGAATAAATATTTGCTGAATAGATGGGAAATGCTCAAAGGCTTATCGCAATCCTGGGCTCCTAGCCTTACTTTATGAGAGCACTCAGCACTTAGTAACTGCTAAGTGTACATTAGACTTCCGTTTCTATGTTACACTGAATGCAACTTTTGTAATGATATTGTTATGTAACATCTACATTTTTTGGGACACTCATACCTGTATTGATCAGGAAAGTACAAGTATATGAAAGTTCAGTGGGGAGATGGCGCAGACTTTAATCCTGTGATGTGGCAATAGTGTAACTGAAGCATGACCTTGAGTCACTGTTACATCAAAAATGCATATACTGGTGCAACTGGGACAATGTTACATTGCATCAGTTTCTACTCTAAATTTGTGCTTTGTTTAATGTGGGAAAAAAACATCACTAAAGATGGCATTGATGTCCTGCTCATCATATAACTGTACTATACCTGGATTTTTCAGGCATATTGCATCTCTCAGATTTACCTGTTCTGTCATAATCAATTTAATAGCATTTATAACCCCCCACCCCCCGCTCACTTCCTCCTGCCTGCAAAGATCTCAAATAAATTCTATAAAAGACAAAAAAGAACAGTTGTGCTGGAACTTGTGTTAGTCTATAACATTCCAATAAGATAGATACTTCCATGGTCAAATTTTCAAAAGTCAATTTCACTTTAATCAAACGGATGTGATAAAGAAATCTAATTTAGTAATGTGCACACATGTACACTTTTTTGCCATCAATTAGTGTTGCCTATGGGGTAACATGTTATCCATTGACTGAACTGACTGCCAGACAGGAGTGGAGTGGTATGATAAACTTCCACACAACCCTGAGATAAGTCCAAGGGGATGTTTCCCTCAGATAATGGTAGTCAGGACCATAAGCCAGTAAACACAGGGAGCAGTCTGGGTGAGGAGCCCTGTGTTTACTCAGTTATGTTATAGAAGCTTGGCTGCTGGCAGACAGCAGAAACCTTGGAACTGTTAGCCAATTGTATTTAAATACTTTACCACACACGTATGTTTGAGAGTTCCTAACTTGTGTCTGTGCAGACTATTCGATCATGTGTGCAAGTACAACCCATATGTTACATAGTTTTTAACCCTTTTAACCCGTTGCTTCTGTAACTAATAGTACCTCAGCATTACATACATAATTTCAGCCGCTTACTTTGTAGTTTTGACTCCCTACTAAGAAAACTGTGACTGCTCGTAAATAATGTGAAAACACATGTTTGATAAGCGTACTAATAGTATGACTGTGTGACAATGTGAGTAAACCTTGATGTGTGTATTTCTTTTCAACAGTGTGTATGCCAAAATTCAAATTTTTACATGTCAGTACCAAATGTGAATGTAAAATGTAAGGTTTAGGTGCAAAACATGTTGATTTAGCTCATGTTGTGATAGCATCAGAAACAATTTAAGTAATTTTAAGTTCTGCCATGAAGTGGTGTTCTTCATGATTTCACCAATTAACCTGTGTAATTATAAGCCGCTAGACAAAACGTAACATGTCCTTAATACCTTTCAAAACTGAAATAAATATGATCATAGACAAGGGCGCAGTCAAATGGAAGAAATTTGTCTGAATACAGATATACATCCCAACATGCATTAATGCTCTTTGCTAGAAGAGATTTCTAACGTGTACAAGTATGCATGCATGTACGTACTTCTTCTGGCAAGGAGCATTAATGCATGTTGGGATGTATATCTGTATTCAGACAAATATATTGCATGAAAGTTTTCAGGGTAATTTACAATCAGATTCATACCTTTGCAAATGTAGCTGAAGAAACATCCATGAACACACACACACATATATATGTTTACCACCATATGGAATAGTTTTTTGGTTTTGTTGCTGAACCATTTAATACCATATTCCAAAATAATTCACGATCTTAAAGATGAGATTAGAAAACTCATTTTGAAGTGAAGTTATGGTGTTCTGCTACATTGGTAGCAAGTAGTTACAGACAAATAGAGTAAAAAAAGAAGCCTTTCAACAAACCTTGAAATATCCACCCCAATCCATGTCAGAATTTTACAAAGCCCAAATAAGGGTGTGGCCTGAGGTGATATAAGAATTATTTAAGGCCTTTGTATCCTGGTTTGACTGATGACTAGCTGGGACAGTGGAGGACTCCGGATGGCTGAACGGTCAGGAGGATGATGTATGTTTCTGTTGGCTGCGCTATGTTCAGACTCGGATCCTAATTGGCATGTTTTCAGTGCGCACAGACTGCAGTCACGTCAGCGGACAGGAAGCTAAGTTTTATCACTGACAGTATATTGCAGTTGAACTGTTGTCCTGGGGATATTGTTTTCACTATGCCGGTAACACCTGGCCCAGTGTTGTCGTGTTTGTACAGCTCAGTACCTGTACATATGCTACAGGTAAAGCCCAGCTGATCAATGCATCCCATGACTCTGCTGTTACTGTACAGGCAATTTCAATGTGAGGCCATGAATCTCTTTTACATAGTGGATACCCCATACAGTGAACTGTCCACCAACTGTTGCAACACTGCTACCAGTGGCAGCCTAATACTATTGACATTAAGTCGTTAACTCTAACCATTCGATCAATCCATCAGCTTGATGTAAACTTGATAGTAGGTATACATTAACATGCATGCATATACATATACTTTTACGTATGTGCTACACAGTGTGCAGGGACAAACCAGTTACTTATTGAATACTCTACGTACACCATAGTACTAAATGGTCTTTGTGTGGTCTTGGATACTTGTAATAATCATACCATCTTTCTTCAGCAGCACTATTCTTTGTTGTTATAAGTTTAGTTTTACCATGTAGCAGAAGTAGATCTCTTGAATGTAATACATGAACACTTCGACTCAAAATGTCAAATTTTCTTACAGCATTTCCCCCCCCTCTTCATTCCAGTTCAGTGAAAATATTTGTATTATAATTTGGTCATGTTTTTCTTTTCTTCATCACCATACATCAGTAGTAAGTGAACAAGAGATTGACAGATTGTCTGGCAAACTGCTGAGAGTTTCAGCTAGGCCTTTAACACTGATCAGAATTAGATGTTTTTGCAAGTAAATAGCATCAGTGTTGTTAATATGCTCCTTATTGATTTTACTCTAATTTATCAGTCAGGCATGTAGGCATAAATGTGAATCAACCCAATCTAATACACTTTGTTTACAAAGGTAAAAGCAGAAATTCTTCAATTTCTTGCAGTCTTTGTATTGTTGCACTATTTACCATCTGTAAAAATTGTTGACATAGTTAAAAGAAAAGGCCAAAAAAAAAAAAAGGCCAAGAGCTAATAAATCATTATCTAATAAGGTTTTAGGATTTCAAAATAGTGTTGATCGAGGAATTTAAATGGCTATCATTAAATTTGTTCCACTTTTTTTGAACACATTGTTATTTAAATTAAAAAACCTTGAGGTCAAGGATTCTAGCCAACCATTTCAAGGCCTTTATTTTGACACACCCTGTGACACAACAATTCATTTTAACCAATCAGAATGATCAACTTATTTGTGCGCACTGTTGTCCATTTACTCATAATGTGACTGGAAACAGTCTTAGAATTCCACAACATCCACCAAGTGCTGGATACATTCTTGGTTTACATGGTTGATAGTGTGCAAGTTCATGAGCGTTAGTTTCCATGAAGTGTTAATAAAGTTTGACAAGTGAGGTTTCCTGTCACCATTATCAGAAACTCACTGTAAAAGTAAGGAAACACCAGGCCTAGCCATAGACTGTGATGGCCGATTTCATAACCAGTATGGGACTGGGCTAACAGAGATGGCCACCTGCAATTCCCAGGACAAGAGACACAAGTTTTTTTTTTGTTACTTGTGAATTATAGTAAACTTTTAAAAAAGTAATTATGGTGATTCTAAAATATTAATTTTACACTGTACTATAAAGTGGTTTGTGGTCCTCTCAGCTGATAGGAAGTAAATTTCATTTTAAATGAGCTCTGATATTTTAATGAAACTACAAAGAACTACAAATTCTACCAGAGTTACTGCACATGTATATTTGTTAAAGAGCAATTTCCTAGTTGTCAGTTCATCATTATTTTACTGTGTTCTGTGTGTGAATGTCGGTTTCGACACCTAGGTTCCTGTTCCTTTGATTTTGTGCTGCCACAATGCAAGCTGTGAGCCTAAAATGGTTCTGTTAAATCAATTATAAAAAAGATCAAAGCAAATAATGGAAGCAAACCTGAATGTCATAAAAGCAATAGTAAAATGTGACCTTCGGAACATTACAAAAGCAGAGATGAGAAATAAATTTTCTTCCAGAAATCCAAGATTAGGGCTTGGGTGCATTTACAAATGAATCTCTGGCACTGGATGTGAAATAAAGCTGATGTTTAATGAAAGGTTACGAACAGTACAGCAGTATATGTTAAATTGAGTAAATTACATAATTTACAGCTTAACGTCTTGTTGACATTTGAAAACCTTATTGCAGTGCTTGTGGCCTGGAACGAAAACTCGTAGGGATGCTATTTCTGGCTGACATCAAATGAGAACTGTTTTCACATTGCACATGTGTTACTACCGTAGCTGCTTTAAGAAGTTACATAACTCATCATTCAGGCAGATTTAACTGTAGTTTCAGATATTTCTGTTCTCTGGCTTTGACATTTCAAAGTATATATTAAAATATAAAAATAAATCTGAAAGAAGAAACAAATATATATACACCTACATGTTACTTTGTATATGTCCATATATTTTGTATACGTAGACTGATTTAAAACCCAAGGGTATGGGTTTTCATCTGTGTCATATCTGTTATATCTGTAATGCATGGAATTTTATGTCAAAGACTGGCACAGTTTTTCTTTTAGATCTCTTAGTTAGGTATCCCTAGTTGCAGCATACAGTTGGGTTTTGCTTGACAAAGTTGCCCCCCACTCCTCACCATTACTACCCATTCCACACACCAGCACACTAACACCAGTGGTGAGAAGTTAACCATATTCAGATGTGTAGCCTCACAACACAGCTGGTTTGGGTTCACATGCAGAGAATGCTGATAGTTGTCAATACAGTCCTAAAGACTTCTGTAGTTGCAACCAATTGCCAGACTTAACCAGAGATTGTGGACATCTGGCTGTAATGTGAGGGTGTTGACAAGGGGGTGTCATATGTCAAACACTCACTAATTTGTTGAGCTTCACTTTATTTGCCAAATGGTGTTTTAAATAAATTTGCATCCGCATTGTTTTCTGGATCCAAAGCTTTTGATTTATTATTTTTGGCAGTTTCATTAGTCCCTGGTTTAAAAATCAAAACTTTTAATAGTAGAAGTCAAAAATATTTGTGGCTATTATGTTGATTACAATGTGAAGTCGTATGCCTGGCCCTTTAGGGGCTGATAAACACAAAATGGCAGTTAATTTTTATTATACATTTTGTGTATTTAGTAAAAGTTATGAATAGAAGAGGCAAAATGCACAGTAATTATTCTTAGACATTACTCCTGTGTATTGTTAAGAGGTACATGTTCAAAAATTACTGCTACATATGGAACCTTTGCTCGATATGGTTTTTATGGTTGATGTAAAACTTGGTCATCAATTGTTTGTTTGAATTTTCCATTATAGTACTAGATATGAGGTGCTAAAATGTGAGTTTTGTGCAAGTAAAGAGCTACTGAAAGCTAGTTATTTTATGACAATCTGCAAAGAGCTTTTTGTCATTGCTTTTTTTTTCCTTTCTGTTTTTTTCCTTGTTGCATTTCATTTGTCCCAAATCAGATTAGGGTTTAAACTCTACGAGGCATATGACATAAATACTCTGAAATGGAATGGTGAACATCAAGTCATTCTCAAGCTGACATGTCAGTTTTTGTAAATTGCTGATTGTGAAGTTTTATCGATTTTGCAAATGGAAGCCTTCCCTCTGTAAACTCTCCAAAGAGCTGTGGCAAAACTGGCTGAATACGGCGTCCATCAGGGACAGATCAGCCAGAAGACCACTACGTGAAATGGTGAGGAAATGTGGCTTATACCAGACGAGATCGCTACAGCTGGTGTACAGGGAAATTCCATTAAATTGGGGATGTTATTGATATTGAATTCATAGCCCTAGCATAAGAGGGCTGAGCTGTGAAAATGGGCCGAGTTGAAGGTACGAGATTCCGTCATCAGCATCTGACAAACCTGTCAGCTGATAAATACAAGCTCGCGTGACATTACTTTCAATTTATTCCACTCCTGAATTCCACATGTCACAGCCATTTTATTGGCGATTTTCATAAATAAGGAAATAAAAGAAATAAAGATTATGCACAGGGAAAAAAAAAAGAGAGAAAAACCTGAACGTGAAGAAATTGCCTTCTTGAAGATTATGTGACCTTCTAATATGCTTTCTTTCCTCCCTTCATGATACTTCATCTATACTTTTATGTCAACCTTACTTTTTTCTTTTTTTTTGTGGATAAAATTTTTTACACGCTTAAATTTGTTAAATTTGATTATGGCAGTTAATATGATTATGCACCGATATTTGTAAATAAAATTGGAAAAAATGTGGACTATGATTTTCATTGTGCATCACATTGTAAATTGATCATTGCTCATGTCTGAGGTTTGACATTGTGTAGAGGGACCTGCTACAGCACAACTGAAATTTACCATGGACATACATGAAGGTCTGTATGGTCTAAGGTTGGTATAGTTTGGTTTTGTAATAGTATGACCTTTACACACCACAGTTGATGCTTGTACATTAGAAAGTATCATTCAGATACCTAGTTAAGCAGCAGCATTATGATTGTGGGTACTACATATAAGAGAGTACTACATATACTCGCATTTTTTTATAGGATAATATTTATAATGAAATAACCTTCCAAGACTCTACCCCTGAGGATATAACCTTTCTGGTTTACTGGATCTGACTGCCATGGAATCTGACCACCCTGTCTGACCAAGCTCTTACCCTTCCACCCCACAGCCCTGTCTGTCCCGAACCATTTCCTAGCTCATCAGACCATATGAAATGGACTTACACACTGAGCTGTCATTTGGCTGCTGTCTGCAACGATTAAAGCCCTCTCATCTCTTGATCCTTTTCATTATAAAGCTGTCTGTGATAAGAGGAGACTGGTTAAAGAGGGACTACTTCACCATTGCACACTGCTCTCATTTGTATGGAAATTGATCAACCTCTGTAAAGGTGCCCCTCACTTGATCGCACTTGATTGCAGTTGACATACGAGGATGACAGCAGTCGCCCAGGGCTACCAGACCTTTGTATAAATACAATCTGATACCAGTGGGGGAAATACAGACGTTTCAGGTGATGAGATCTGGACCAAGGATAACATGATTGAACAACACACTCAGACAATAAATAAATAAGTTCATTACCGTACTGGCACTATCATTTTCGTATTCAACGAATGATGCTTGTCTATAACAACTGGCAAAAAACTTTGACATTCTGTTGACTGATTTGTTTGCTATATTTAAAAGTGTTCTTGGGTCTTGCCTTGTTAAATGTTAAAATTTTCAATGTGGTGAATCAAATATAATATATGAAACGTATTTTCAGTAATTTTTTTATTATTATAAGAATTTAAGTGTCCGAGATGTGCAATGGCATCAATCTGTCATGAAGGTGACATGTACATATTTTATAAGCACGTTCACCTTCATACAAAGATAGTTGTATTTAACAACCATTTCATACTTTTGTTGAGAATTAATTAATTGATATGAATAGATCGTTCATACTCCTAACATTCTGTTTTGTAGTTTCCACATGCCTGTAAAAGAGACATTTTGGCTGATATTGTATTACAATAAGAGGTCCTAAGTTTATTCATGTGGTATCGTTAAGAGATTAATATGAATTATAATTTTAGGCTATAGCCAGAAATCAGTTTTGAAACAGGTCCCAGGTTTTTATTCATATGGCATTGGCTAGAAATTAAAATGTCTTTGACAGAGACCTGAAAGTGACTAGTCTATGTATCATGGTGTAATGGATGTACTTCATTGTTTTTATGCCTCAGACTTGTATGACTAAGAGGTGCACCTGGCACATTTGACCACAGTACTCTGGTGGTAAAAATTTGTCCTCCATCCCTGACATGGCATTCCCCCTGCGGCATATAACATAGCGTTAAGTACACATGGAGCCCAGTTTATGGCCAGAGCATGTGGCTGATGTATGTAGCCATGCATCAGTATTGACACTTCTGTTAACTCTTCCTGCACCCAGCCAAATACCCTATTATACAGCTGACAGCTCCCAACATGACTTAACTACAACCCAGTCCTGTTTTTTTGCCCCTTTTCTATGTGATTAGGTTCATCTTTGATTCAGTCATTACAGGAAATGCCACACAGTTTGCCCTTGATTATCTGTGCAGAGATTTCATGACACACCTTCACTGATGAGGTACAAAAATAAAGCCACATCAAAAAAGAAATGAGAAGAAGGCCATTTTTCATTCAGAAATACCCTATCTTTACTATGTGGGTTTTGATTAGTGTGCTGGACATAACCATGGATATGAGGCTCTTTGTGATTTGGATTGTTGAACACTTCCATGCGAAGTCTTTATAAATGTGTTCAGCACCTAACCAGTGTTTCTGCCAAACCATGGTTGCTTGTTGATGCTTTTAATTTTTTGTGATATAGAATGTCAACATATTTTTAAACTGAAAAGATGAAGGCTAAAAGTCTTTGATCTGACTCTTTTAAACAGTATTATATATTCCTACATTTGATTCTTTGTAATATTTGTTGATACTTTTTCTCTTTATAGAACAATTAGGAACTGATTCAACATATTGTACCTAAATGGAAAAGTTCCGTGGAACAGGCTGTTGACAAGTTCTTGTCGTCTTTTTGTAGGTTTCATTGACTTTTTGATCAGCAATCATCCAATAGCAAAGATTTTACGAGAACACATTGTCTTCAAAATTGTTCCTATGTTGAATCCAGACGGAGTGTACTTAGGCAACTACAGGTAATTGCTTTGCTTTGCTTTTTACGCCATATTCCATTGCCAGTGTAACTATCTTTTATTCAAAGTGGGAAAGTAGACATTAATATTTCTTCAACAGATCTGTTTAAACTAATTTGGTTTGTGTTATCATCATACTATGTGCTTTTTCTGATTTTAGGAACTGAAAGTTATACAAATAAAGGTGATGAGGAGTAGATAATGGTGATTTGCTAGCGTGTAACCATATTGTCATAACCTTTCACAAATGAAGTAGTGTTGTGCCAAAGAACATGTAAATTATTCACTGATCTTCCATGAAATTCTTCAAAATAATGTGAAGATAGGTCATCTAGATGTCACCTATGATGAAAAAAGTTAAATTCTTTCCATAGAGACTTCCTTTTGAGACAGAAATGCATAAGTTAATAAATGAGCATTGCTGGGTTTCATTGCATGTACTGTATATGGTTTGATTTAACGAATCTGTGTATTATTGTCCACAGTTTGTAAATTGTTTTGGATAGTAAGTAAGTATAGCAAGTAAGTAAGGCATTAATTGCCTTATTAGGTTATTAGAAATAAATGAATAACTATCAAGAGGTGGTCATGTTCCCAGCTTTCTGTGAACAGTTTTTTGTTCATTGATAAGTTGATTTTAATATATATCTTCATGATTTCTAGGTTTGCCTTTTGAAAAACATGGCTGAATGATTAAGGACACACAGACAGCTGCTCATGCATCTGCCAGGAGTTGCATTAGATTTTCTTTTCAAAGGATCCTTGAACATTTGACTAGCCCCACTAAGGATTGATTTTATCACATCTGCAGTTCTGACATGATTAAAATGAAAGGACAGCGATTCTAAATTGGAAAAAGAAAGGACTTTGAACTAGAATCGTGCTGTAAAAGATCAAAGTCATAATATTGGTTAAAAAGCTAACGTTAATAGTTCCTCAGTACAAAAGCTCAAAGATTTCAAATATGGTTGAAATCTGTGGTTTTATTGATGTTTCTATTCCACAGCTGCATGTAGAATTGATTATCTAGTTTTCAGACACATTGGCTCTTAAATTATTCATCTGCAAAATGTCTACTTCCCAGCTTTGAAGTTAACTAATTTTAGCTTCATTTTTATTCCCCATGCTATGTTTCTGATTCTCAATTCACAGCAGAGATGTAATAATAGGCCAATGCCAAGTTTCCGTTTTTGTCTTGATGCCATTTTCTTGCTGGTCAAAATTGCAAACATTTGATTTCACGTTAATGAGTTGTTGATTGAATTCTTCAGAGGACCATCCTGCTATCATCATCAAAGGAAAATTAAATTTGAACAACAATGAATTTAATATTTCCCATCCATGAGACAGGAAGTTAAATGAAATATATTCGTTAGTTGTATAACATTGTTATTGCAACTTGAAAATAAAAAAACCAGATTACATGTACCTCATAGGCATAATTTGATCAAAACATGATGTTCTTTTTGTAGAGTTCTGTGTGTATATTTTTTCCCTTTTATTAAAGGAATGACATACTTGAATTCTAAAGCAACTTAAAATTGATGGATTTGATATCCTATAGTAAATGTTTTCCAGAGATGAGCTGCTACTTAAGTGGACTTTTTGTTGAATTTGTTAGGTAAACTTCAAAGAACCAACATATGATAGGATAGTCTTACAATTTAACAGATTTGAATGTAAAAGAATTCTGAAATAGCCTTCTAAGAAATACAGTGTGACATGATAGTGGATATGTTCACATTAAATTCTCAAATTTGTGCTGTTACATAGGAAAGATGACTTGTCAAGATTATTTAAGTTGTGATGTAATGTCCTAATGATATGAATTTTCCATTACATTGAAAAATGTGAGCCATTAATTTTCCTGACACTTTTTTGTATTTCAGGTTTTCCATGTTTCACATTTATTAATATTCTATAGTGTTTTGTGAACTTCATTTCACCTTTTTTCTTACTCATTTTGTTTTTTGTTTTTTTTTCAATTGCTTTTCGTAGATGTTCTTTGATGGGTTTTGACCTGAACCGTCATTGGCTGGAACCCTCCCCATGGGCACATCCTACACTCTATGCTACAAAGAATCTCTTGATGGAGCTCGACAGAAGTGATGTAAGTATAATACTTTCTTAAAATATGTTTATCGGTCAAAATTTATCGGCATAATCATGTACTTCAGCCTGCTGAATAAAGGGTCATTGCTTAGAGCTGTGTTCTGTGGTGTGTCAGATGATGATGATGATTTATGTATTTAAATTTGGCCCCTCCCTTTTCTGTCAAAAGTAAAAGTAAAGTAGCAGAGTGGACTCAAAGAGAAGTTGTTCTTATGTACACTTGACAGTCTTGCTCACTGTTCCATGCTAGATGTTGCCTTGTATAGAAGAGAATTGATCACATTGTAGTGTTACTGCAGTTAGCTTTAGAACATGTTAATTGCCCATGTGATACATCAGTGAGTGTGTATAAAATGAAGTGTGTGGTGGTGTTTGAGCAGGAGCTGATTTGGCTCTGCTTAACTGGTCATTCAGTATGTGGTCCTGTGAAAGGCCCTTTGAAGTTTTGTCATTAGTTACATGCTGTGGCATCTAAGGGGGTCATTTGTCATACCGTAGCAGTGCGGAAATAATTATCTTCAATTTCCATTTGCATTGCTTTCAAGTCCTTCCTGTGCAGAAGTTTGGAACTAGCAAATAAAATCAGCATAGTGGAAATGGTTTGGGAAAGGGGAAAAGAAACGGGCAGAACATGTCTATCAGAATGCATTAAATGTAGACTGGAGATATTATTATTACTATGATTATACTGCTTACTATGTTCTCTTGGCATGATATTTGATAACAGCATAATTCCTTCAGTTTGAAAATGATCATCCTAATATTCGTTCTGTGGTTCAAAAACTTTGGAGAGCTCTCTTGCTAATTTACATATTTTTGGATGCATGGTTCTGCATGTAGGTTACCTTTTGTTCTTCTGCTCTTTCAAGCTGATGTAATCTGAAATGCAGATGGTCTGCATGTAATGGGATTAAATCTTACTGTCACACTTAAAAATCAACTTATGGCTTATGTTATATTTTTCTTTCTGCAGAAATATGACATGGATTTCTTTATTGACATCCATGCCCATTCTACAATGATGAGCGGCTTCATGTATGGCAATATTTATGAAGATGCTGAGAGATATGAAAGACAGTCAGTGTTTCCAAAACTTCTTGGTGCAAATGCAGAGGATTTCTCTCTTGTTAACACAAACTTTAATAAAGATGCAGTCAAAGCTGGGACAGGAAGAAGGTAAGTGTACACCAAGTTATGCAATATTTGTTCTTAGAATTTAGATTTAAAGGAATAATTGTATATTTGTTTGTTTATGACATACATGTACACTGAGAACAAGATTTTGACTATTCATCATTTTTATGGCACAGAATAGGTGCAAATTCTGTTCTGTAGCATAATGGCGTTAAAACTCAGTGCATGATGTATTCAGTCTACTCATTTCCTTAGAGAACTTAATTTAACTAAGGCAAAGTATAAGATGGCACCAGGTAGCCTGACGCCTCCCTCTTGAAAAAGTCATAGTTAGCATGAGCTTTTTTGATGTTGCATATTAAATAAACTTACCAGTAAATAACTGAATATATGTATGGTTCAGTACACATACATAGTCTGAATATTGAGAACACATATACAGTCTAGGTTTCCATTGGCTTGCAGTTTTAAGCTTTAGTGTTGTGTGCAGTGTTGGAACAAATGGCTGCATTGGATAAGCAGCCATTGACAGAAGTGTGAACAGATCTTATCCAGACTGAGACAAGCCAGTGCTATGTGTAGTGGTCAGATTACCATTGGCTCAGGGTTTAATTGGCTATGAAGAAGTGATAGGAAGGGCCACACAAAAAACTTTGTAAAGAACGATCATCAAAGTTAGAAGGTATCTGATCACAGTATGGCTGTACAACCTAAGCCACTACACTATTTTACTGGGTGGTATGGTGAGATGACGGCTTGGTGGGTTAATAAATATGTGTGAAAGCTTAATCCTTGTATATTCAGTATTTGCTTTGATTGTTCCTCATTCATGTCAAAACGTGCACAGATTGGCAATACCTGTGACATCCAGCAAAAACTTGATGTATATTCAAGCCTCGCATCAAGTGAATGGCAAACATAGTTAAGATATAGCATTTTACCTGTTGACCAACAGAGCAACTGATACCCAGCTGCTTATCACAACTCAGAATGTTTGAGTATGATTTGTTAAGGGCATGGTGTTGTTTTTTTAACATACCCTAATTTTTCAACCATTGCAGAAAACAATAATTCAGTATTTTCTTGGAGAACTGTAGTCAATGGAAATAATTCTCATGGTTTTATGAAGCTTATTCCTATGGTGACAAAAACAAATCATTTTTTTCTTTAGTTTTAAAATGACTGTATGGATACAGTATCCTTTAAAAACTGCCTTAGTAATTGAAAAGTTTTGCAGTATATATGTTAAAACAATGTCTTGGTGTGAGGTGTTCCATCTCAACCCCCAATCCCTGCCACCCTTCTCTTGAGCACTATATTGGTCTGTTTCGTCACAATGGCATGTAGAACTGGATGGGTGTGCTTAATGAACTGAAACCAGCTACTACTTCATTATAATCCTTTGTAAGGGTAATCTATCAAGTTACTGTAGCCAGTTCTGAGAGAAGGTAATTAACCAAGGCACCCATCTGTGGGGAGGGTAGTGGATGTCTGGGATAGGAAAAGGAGTGCAGAAATCTAGCAGAATTAATAGATACTCAACCAGAACAAAATGTGTGTGTTGCGGTAGGCAGTTACTTCTGTGCAATTCTTCTCATTCTGCTCAATTCCAAAATTACTTGATGTATGGTAATAATACATGTAATGTATTATATGGATATAGAGTGTGTGTGTGTGTGTGTGTGTGTATGTATATATATATGCGTGTATGGAGGTACCTTGTTTGATTATATACTGTATTGCTTCAAATATAATTTATTACTATTGCTTACAAGGATTTGGAACTTCTATTTAGTAATATCATGATAAGCTCTCAAACTAATACACTGGAGTTAGTTAGCAGTTAGCCATGTAACTGTCTTCCTATGTCTGGAGTCTCACTGACTTGCATAATGCATGGTATGCAGCTGGTGGTGCACATTGGTAAGAGATTAAAAGAGTGGCTACTTTCAGTAATAGCATAGAAAAAGCAGACACTGATTAAATGTCTACATTTGTATCTAGATGAATCAGTTACTATTCTGGTAATTCTTCATACACTTATTTGATAAACCTGATGTTAGTTTTTTGAGAGTATTATCCTCATTTTAATTCATGTTGATAATGAAGCTCAGAAGTTGGTTTTGGTTGTTAAATGTTTTTTCTGTTTTCAAGGAGTTTTAACCCATATCATCGTTGACAGTTTGGAGAAAACCTAAGTGTGTGGAATAAGCTGCTCATGTTTGGCAACTACATGTGTGATATAACTGACAAACATTCATGTAAAAATTTTCATCATCAGCACAAGTTCATTGTGTATGTCGTTAGAAGCAGGCAAGTTGTCCCCAATAAACATCATGTAATGGGCCTCAAGGCTCCTCAAGAAACAGGATTTTGAAACATGCCCTGTCTGCTCTCTGTTTTCTTCAACCCATTAAACCCCAGAAATCATGTGAAAAGTCCATTAGTTTTGTCAAATAAATAAATAAAATTTTGTAGACAGTTATAAAAAAAAAAACAAGCAGTCATGACTAATAGTGGTGTAAGCATGGTGTACATACAGTATATTGCATGAGAACCTGTTGGTTTTAATAAAGTAACACCATTCAAAGTGAATACTGTTTTTTGCATGTAAATGTAATAGTTGTTGCAGCTAAAATTTGTTTGGATTAGTGGTTCATGTTGACATGCTTCTTATACATACACATGTGAAGACACAATATGTGGTACTCCAGTCAGCAGTCCGCAGTTTTGATTATGTTTATAACACGTCATAGGCTTGCAAGGTCATCAAGAGGGGTTATAGAGATTTCAGGTTCATGTTCTTTCTTGACTTGAACATAGCAAGATGTAGTTCACCTTTAGTTGAAACACCATCTGCCCAGATGTGAAAGCTTGATGTGATAGTCTATTTCTGTGTCCAGTTTGTAACCTCTTTTCAATACTTACAAGACAGTGTTATAAATACTGAAAGGTTTGACATTAGACAGGTCTTAAGGTTTCATTTTGGTTAATTTACTTGGCTCTTTCTGAATATTTTATCTATTTAAATGTCACAGTGTCAAATCCAAGTTTCCCTTTTTCTGTATTCCAATGTACATCTCTTTATTTCTTGGTAAAAAGGAGGGTTTCCTTGTTTGTGTATTAGCATAAAGTAATCAGGTAGAAAACAAGCAAGGTGAGTGCTCTTGTATTCTGTACTGTTTGGGCTTGAGTCTTCAGACACATTTGTGTGTCACATCCATACCATGTTATCTGATTGAAATTAGCTAATATATTTTGATGCCTGGATACAGAAAACCTGACCAGCATCACAATAAATCTGCAAACAAAGCTGTTCTGATGACATCCAATTTGGACACTGGTTACTGGTCAAGATTGCCTGGCTAAAAACGACTGTCCAGGGACTGAGAGAAGATGGTGTTAACGAAGCTGGTGGCTTGTCCAGAACCCTGTGGAGGGTGAGGTGATTTGTCCCATCATTCTTACCTCCAGGGGGATCTAGGCAATGATCTCCAATAAAGGGACACAATTCCATTTCTAATGTTCATTTCACTATTAGTATGTCCCATTAGTTCACTCTAGGCAGTCTGTAGGGAAATGACATCTGGTACAATATAGATGATGTGTTTGATCAGAGAAGGTGAAAGGTTCGGCTTAACAGTCATTCAGTAGTTGAGATGGAATAGTGCAGGTACCTCATGTTCATGTATGTAACTACATGAGTAAAGAATTGTAATAATATTGATGGAAGGTGAAAATTTGCTTTCATTTGGAATGAACTCCTTAACATGTGAAATTGCAAGACGAAATGTTCTGAGCTCAGGAGGCAAGAACAGAGCTGTAGATTAGACAGTCTGGTATTTAAGACATAAAACAATGTCTTGAGTGCATAGAGAATGTTTTTTTATTCTGTCACTTAGCGCGAGACAACTTGGTTGAAGTTGTGCTTTAGGCAGCAAACTTGATATTAATATAGAATTAGAACATGTAAACACAGTGGCTGACAGTTTGGCTGGTCACATCCAATTTCATGGAGTAGATGATAGTCATCAGTAGTGTGACCAGACTGATGGATAGACAGCACAGTTTCAATCCAGAGCCTTTTTCCTTGTAGAGTGCTACCCTCCATCAATATCTGGCACCAAGACCTAGTTTAAACCCACCACAGTTGCAGATAAGCAGGCCTCCCTTCTCCGAAGCACTGGTGAACGATCAATAGTCAAATGTACAACGTTAGGCCCAACCCAATTGTCCCAAACCTCTCATAAGCTATATATAGGCGCTAAAATCCAATAACTGTAATGTGGACTGAGGCCCCCCCCCCCCGAAAACTTGCTAAGACGTACTATCTCAGCTGTAAGCTTCGCCATATTTGCTTCGTTTACCAAAGAAAAGAAAAAATTGTCAGATCACATGTTTGCTGACGTTTCCCTGCCAATGCATATGCAAACGCTATAGGCCCCCATTACATGAAAAGCAGCAACTGAAGGGTTTAAAAGGTGCAGTTTATTGCTTGAAAACCACACCTAATGGATATAAAACAATGACACTAGAAGGCATAAGAGGCAGACACGGGCCCTTATGTCTACAGACTATGTTTGGTATACCTATTGTTTGTCAGGGACACAGCCACCAGGAAATTGCCTTTCCCAGTTTGTGGTATAAAACGGACAGCAGTAATTTAACACTAGCCAATCAATATTGGGCAGTGAAGCAGCCAATCAAAACTTGTATGGCTCCCTGTGCTGCAATCTTTTCATTTCCCTAACAAGCACTACTGATGGAATCACAGAAATTATTGATCAGTTCAAAAGGAACTCCAGCCACGCTTTTGGCTCCTAAACAGGCACGGCTTTGAAGGGGGGGGGGGGGGGCAAGGGCAGGGTGGTATTTGGCTGAGTAAGAGCCTTTTGGAATCAGTTTACCTCCAAGTGGTTTGGCTAAGAGCTGTGCTGGCTGGACACCCAGTCTTAGTCTGATAACATCTTCACTAAATACCCAGTCTAATCTGCTTCATGTATTCTCAGCACACAAAAGTCTGTATTAGGGTTAACTAATTACCCCCACGATGAGGTCAACTCAGTCTATGACTTGGCTTTAGGGGTCACTTTGTACTGCCACAGGCAAATACCAAGTTTTCTTAAAATGACAAGTTTACTTCTTTTAAGTGGTACATGTTTTGCAAGGGTTTTGATTTACAATTGCTATGAAATAAAGCAGTTCGTTTTTGTGGAGATTTGTTTTGTGTATGTGTGAGTGTGTTATTTTAGTGCATGATTTGAAAAATGAAGTCGAAAGATGTCTTACGTGTGTATTGTTACATTTTAGGAAGCACTTAATTGAAGCCAGTGCTGTGGTTAAGCAATATACAGATTTTGTTGGCTATTGAAGTCCATGGTGTGGCAAACCTGGCTTGGTTTTCCTAACAGCTCTTTGATTTCTGTTTACATTAGATGGCGGTTGGTTTGTAATTTTTTTCTGCCTTCTCCAATGTCACAGACTGGATCCAAAAATTATTATGTCAAAATAAGCAGTTCCAAGGTTTTCTTGTTTGCACACAGTTAAAGAGGAGGTATTTGTAGCTGTATTGATATCTAACAGCTTCTACCCTTTAAAAGCAACATGCAAGACTGATTGCTTTGGCAGGGTTGATGATTCTTTACACATCTAATGTATGGTCAGTAAACAGTGCATAAAGTACATCTTTAAGTTTCCTTCAAATTGGATGAATGGTGATGCATATAATGTTGAAATGCATTTTTTCTTTCTTCTCATAACTGCCACATTGCACTGATTTAGAACTCATGAGTTGTTCTGCTAGAACAATTAAGTAGTAAAAGTGTTCAGTCAGGTCATATTGCAGTGTAGAACAAGTGGTGACATAAATGGTATTGGGACACCCTTTTAAGCTTGCAGTATCTCTCTAAGCCCTGTTATGTCAGGTGGTAAGCCCTGCCCACTTGGTTGCACCTGTGACACTGCAGTCATTAAGCCATTAATTTTTATCTCTTTAAATTATCATACATTACACAAGGTCCTGTGTTGCTGATGTAAAGAGCTTTTAGAGGAAAAAATCTGTGGCCCTTAAGCCAACAACTGTTCCCTCTTTACTCAACTGCAAACAAGTGGCTCTTCTCTGCCTAATGGCTTCCATTTGTGTCCTGTCAGGGTGATAAGCAGGGCTAGACTAAAGCAGGTAACAGATGGTCCCTGGGTGATATCTTACAGACATGTGTGATATAATTACTGATACTCTGGGAATCTCAATTATTTAGCACGCATAGTGCAACATCACTGTTATCTTTAGTTCACTAGCTGCTGTTCATGATTTAAACATGTAGAACTCTTTTGAAGTGAGCAGAAGCTGTAAAATCTATGGGAAACCCAAACGTCACATTCACCTGTTTGTCATTTTACATGCACAAGTAAACTTGTCTCAAAGTAAGGGCTGACATTTCTAGCACTGGGATCATCTGTACTAAGTACAGGCGTAGCGTTTGTTGCACCCTGAGTGTCAGCATCGGCGTCCAGTAACACGGGAAGGAGTGTTAAACAAAATGTTTGGGGTGGTATTTTAAAAAGTACTGCATGCATTGAACTCATTGTTTGCACTCATATAGAGCACAATAACACCAGGGGGATATTCCATTGTTGATTCTGTGTGTGCATAATAAATATTGTAAATTACTAAATTCCCCACTTAGTGTAGTGTGTATTAGAATCTGGGTTAAACAAAATGTTGGGGGTGGCATCTTAAAAAATACTGCATGTATTGAGTTCACGGTTTGCACACATGTATAGCACTATAACACAAGCAGGATATTCCATCGTTCAGTTTTCGTGTGTATATTAAATACTGTAAATTATCAAATTCCTGACTTTGGGTGTATTTTGGATTAGAATCAGTTTGAAACAAAATGTTAGTGATGGTATCTTAAAAAATACTGCATACATTGAGCTCAGGGTTTGCACACATGTAGAGCACTATAACAGTAGAGGAAAAATCCATCCAGCTGTTCGGTAGCCTTGCTACCACATGTAAGTTGTTCCATGTGTGAAACGTTAATAATGTGATTTGCCATGAGAAAAACTTAATAAAATGGTAGTGTGCATGACCAGCATTATGAAATTATATACAAGTATATGTGTGTGTGTGTGTGTATATATATATATATATATATATATATATACAAACACACACACACACTCACATATACCTGTGTATAACATGTCAAGTAGATTCAGTACATTGATTTGTTTGTCAGAGAAGTATAATGGCAGTATATGGTTTCTTTTTTTTGATTCAAGAACAGTTCTGTCCAGGTCATCATTGCAATGCATGTTATCTTAGCAAGTGGTAGGAAAAAGTGTGAATACATTAATATGTATATTTATTTAAATTTGTAAAATTTTTACCTACATCTATTTTCTTTCAGGTTTCTGTAGATTTTGCTTATCATTTTAACATGGTTCATTGAATGTTCTATCACAAGTATGTATCAAAACATGTCGAAGTAAATAAAAATAGTTAGTTGCACTCTGCGAAATATGAATAATTTTTAGGTGTTATATTTTCATTATAGTCTCTTTTGTTTCCCTTTGTTGGGTACTGATCTGCAGTAGTGTATTGCCAGGAAGATCATCTTGTTCTATTCATTAATGAGTTGATGGGATGGTGTTGAAGTTCCGACTTTTCTGGTAATAATAATTATAAAAGAACAGTGTGACATTGGTATTTATCAGGCTAATGAAGAATGATGCCTTCGGTCCAGAAAAGAATGCTGACATGACCATTTCTGTAAGAGATAAGTGCACCCTGGTTTAATGTCACATGCATCAGTGCAGCCATTTTATAGGTTAAAGTAGAGAATGGCTGACTATCTGTGTCATGATGTGGAGATATATGTACAGCTACATTGGATAAGCCTAAATCATTGTAGGCACTACTGTCCTGCTGGCTGGCTGGTCTCTGTCTAAGGCCAGGGACAGCTAGGGTTCAGTTTTAAAGGGCATGCCCTTAGGGGGGACTGGTGTCAGTGCCCAGGGTTCTGTCTCTTCGAACAGAATGCTGACTAGACGCCAGCCCAGCCTCTCGCCAAGGTCAACACCTTTTGTCATCGAACTAACCCCTAGATTGGATGTCTCCAGCTTAATTCATTGGCTTCTCCCGGCATTATCCTCTTAATATTGAAGGGGTCGCAGTTTATCACACATGTTGTTATCTAGAATGGGCATAAAACATGATTTAAATGTGGCTCTTGAGTGTACCTGCAAGGGACAAGGTTTTCATTATCAGTTATCAGGTGAAATTGGTGTTTTAAATGGTTGGATAAATGTATTTATATGTTAGTTTACATGTAGTTGTTTACATGTAAAATCCATAGTTTTATGTTCAGTTAACCTGTTTCTTGAAATTTTCACCTGCAGTTGGCAGTGGTGTAATAAATTTTACTATTAACCAGCTCATCATACTTGATCCAATATATGGCTTCATTTTGTTCTTGTGGCTTGCTAATGTCACACTGTGTAAATGTACATGTTTGTGAGAATGTACTTGCATTAAGTAATAGTATCCATGTGACAGTGAAAACAAATGGTGGTGGGAAAACCTGTGGAAAGTTACATGCAGCCTCCATGTTAAAATTTTGTGTGACAAAAAAGTCGCCTGACCAAAACTTTCTGTGGGTATATTTTCTTTGTTCCTTTGAGCAGAAGAAAGTTTTTTTTCATCTGTTTGAGGTATAGAGCAGAGCACTGACAGATTTGGCTGCTGGCTTCTGGGTTAAACCTGAGTTGTCAGATGACGAGTTCTGACAAGCCACTTGGTGAGCAACCAAGCTAGGTCCACTCCCATTCACAGTGTCCAGAACGCCAGCTCCAGCTTGTGATCTTCACCCAAATATCAAGGATTGGAAGAGGAAAGAGGATGATTCTGTCAGACAACAGCAGCTGGCTCATATTCGCTTAATCAGTTGATCAAGATTTATATGTGGTCTTGGAGATTTCTTAAAGATTTAAAGATTTTCTTGGAGATGTGTTAAAACAAGGCATTTGACTGCCTATGTTATTTATGTACATGAGGTACTGCTAGTACATGTGAGAGGCATATAATTCTCTGTGTGAGCCAGCCTTTTTAACTTTTACACTGTTTCAGGACATTTTTAGTGTGAATTCAGGCGTAAATACACTTTCCCAATGTACCTTCTTGTTGCACTAATTTTTTTATGTGAAGCCTTCGTTGATGCTATGTTTCCTTTTTTTCCTGAATTAGCTGAAATCTTTGCATTTATCCAGTGTGGAGGAGCATGTCAATGACATTTATGTTATGTCCCTGCATGCCATCACCCAGTTGTTTTATGTCTGTACACCATTTATTCACAAGACAGTTTACATGTAGGTACGCAGCACACCCCTTAGTATATTTAAGAAGACATATTTATTACCCTGGTTACCACGGTGGCTGGAGTGGGTGAGGGGGGGTGGGGGGTGGGGGTGGGTAGAGTTTGAGGGGGTAGGGGGTATCAGCATCATCCAAACAATCTTCCAGTCTCAACAAACTTTGTCTGTTTTCTAAATTAGTACACTGTGGGATGGCTGGGTGATGTAGATGTAATGGTATTTGATAGCAGTAGAGACTGTTATTTTATACACCCGGTACAGCACATTTCAGTTATCCTCTGATTGCACTTAAATAATTTCATCAGAGTTTAATTTCATAAATCATTCTCTTGTATTAATGTAGTGCATGCATGTAGTACAGGTCACAAGGGACTTTTGCCTTTGTTCCTGAATTTACTAACAATTTTGTAGCATTGAAGGTGGGATAAAATAGATAGATACAGAAACAAGACAGAGATTGTTCTGTAAGTCAGTTGAAGGTGAGATGTACATATCTTCAGCCTGATAGGATTGTTGCATTTAAAGCGCTGGTGTAAATTTAAGAAATGCACAGGATCCAATTATTAGGCTACATGCTAGTGAGGATTAGATACCAGAAAGACTTGACTTGAAATGTTTGTCTCTAAATACTCTACATGTGTTTTAACAATTGAATTGTGAATCCCTCAGCATACATTGACTGGACTAATGGCGAAACAATGACTTCAAATATGGAGTCAAAATCAGTTTCATTTTGTAGAATTACTTATTAATTAAGGTCTTCACCATTTGTCCATGTTCAATCACTCGGCAGAAACAAACCATATATACAGGGTGAGTTTTTGTCTTGTAATCCTGTGTCAGTGAAAACCTATCTATACCTTTTGACTGAATGAAAGATTTATTTGTTTCATTTTACAGCAGCTATCATTTTATACATTGTTGTTCAGTACTTCATAGTTTGTCAGATCAACACATACTGCTGAACAGTTGATTTGTCATTGGCATAGAAGAAAAATTCTCCTACTTGTCATTTGTTTTGTCGTAAAGCCTCTGCAACAAACTGTGTATCAGAAACTTAACTCATCATAATGCTTGCCTTAACATGGCATGCACATCCAGAACAAACAACCTTTGGCTCCTAGGTTCAGAAATTGGCCCCTGATATCATGTACTGTACATGTTACAGAGCAAGATACATGTATGCTGTCAACATATAGTGTGTGTGCCGGGTGAAGAAAACCAAGAAGTTTGAAATGGGTAAATTGTGGTAAATTGTTTATTAGTTTCGGAGGCATTTTATAGTTAATAAAGCCATCTGTGTGAATGGTTGAGGCCCTTGGCATGTATGAGAGTCCAGAGCTTCATCTGCAATTCTTCACTTATGAATTATTTACATTCCCGCAAAATAGCCTTACCCACAATTAATGAAAAACAAAAGCCAGTCTTCATGTGATAACATGGAGGTGATTAAGAAAACCTCATTCCGTAGGCATTTCAAACTTGTTTTTGTGAGGCATTCTTGAATTGCTGTGTCATTGTCGACAGCGTGCATGTGTGAGTAAGTAAGTTGATTAGAATACAGCTGTAGCCATGGATTTTTATGTTTTACTTTTTGTTTTTTGACCAATAAAAAAGTTCCGGATTGACAGAGCCATTCAAGACAGACGGGCAAGTACAATAATCTGGACTCTGTCTCTATGGTAACTTGTTACTTGGTACACCAGATTGTTATCAGAGTGTAGTAACAGGTTTGGTCCAAGTCTGTTGCTGCGGTAATCTGGTGATCTGTTCCCCAATGTATAGAATGTCAGGACAAGAAGGCTAGATCAACAGTCATAGGTCAAGTGAGGTGGGGAGATAGAGTAACATATCCTGCCAGTAGCCCTGATTCGAAAGTGCCATGCATTTATCAGGGATACCTGATGCTCCTCATTCCTTGTAACCCCTACTTGAGATTAGAAGCAGTTAGGGGAACCATTTTCAGGCTCCCATGAAACTGTCAAATACTTTACCATGGCAGGACTTGAAATGGGAATATGGTACAAATAAGGGATATTCTTGGGGCAGCATCCTATAGGAGATCTGCATGGAATGTCTTAGAAATGAAAGAGCACCAAATACCTAGCCTAGGCACCAAGTGATGCTGTTCATTAGATATGAATGCAGTCAGTCTGCAATTAGTTGCAGGCTGGTAATATGCACTGATAACATGTATGTCTCATTTTCGTAGCTTATTCAGTTTTTTGTCCCTGACTTGTCCCTAGCTAATCAGAAAATGAATAAAGAAAGAAATGGCAGTATCCACCTGAGTCTGTTTACTCTTGTAGAAAGAAAGGCCAAAACTTCACCGTATTCAAGGCAGATAGACAACCAGAAGTCTAGAATTTTTTCTGAATTATGATAATATGAGTTATTTGTATGGACCTAACAACAAAGTATTGTTTAGTATATAGTTCTTGCAGGCCCAACCAGTTCATGTTTACTTTCCATATAATTGTAATGTTATATTATTAGTTTATTTATAGGTGCAGTAAATGTGACTTATTCATAATTATAGGTCATACAACCACACTTCCACATATTTTCTGTTCTAAATATTCAGAAATTAGCTTATTTGAATGTTCAGCATTCACTTGGCAGAGCAAAGGCTACAGCTGCTATCTTTCAGTGACAGATTCTCTGAATTAGGCTTTGAATTGTATCACATGTAACATAAATGTGTTGCAGATGGTTGTTCCAAGTTGTTATTGCAAGTGTGATTTTCACGGGAAAAGATGGATAAGTTTTCTTTAAGCATATTTGATTTGTTGATTTCATTAAGCTGATAAACATGTACATGTAAAATCTTCACAGAGAAGGTGGCTGTCAATTTTGGGCAGTAATACAAACTTTGAGAATAGAATATCAGGACAGATATAACCTCACTGAGAACAGGTTAACAACGTTGGTTACTCCACTGCTGCACTACAGGGCAGCTGAACAAGCCTATGTTGGTCTTATAAGACCAGAGGTTAAACAAAATTAGCGATAAAACACCAGGTCAAACTTTTTGTCATTACCTTGAATCAGAGACAGGAAAGATAGTGTAGAAGTGTCACTCTTCTTCAAGACAGTTGCAGATGATGTCAACAAACAACAAAGGTAAAGAGTTTCCTATGAATTGCTGTGTCCACATGCTTACTGCGTACAAGTCGACTTCGAATGATGTTTTTCATGATTGAGTGTTATTGTACAGTAGCACATTTTATAAAATTGTGAATACAGGTTTTACCCTTGCCAAGATTCAAATTTTACTCTGTACTGATTAAGGCATGTATCCTTGTACTGGTGTACTGATGTAAGGCATGTGGTGCCGACAGCATTTGTGGAGTTAAATAACATAAGCATGAAATGCATAAATTCAACATATTGGTATAATAGTAAAGTAAAGTTGCATGTACATACATATGCATAGATACTTTCAAGAGGAAAAGAAATCTCTTTAGATATTTTCTCATGCACATTTAATCTTGTCAACATAAATTTGTTTTCACAAGTGGCTTTGCCTTTGCATGAAATTGGATGAAGGCAGATACTACTAGGATCTTTCCCTCTCCTAGAATGCCTCATGTTTAATAGTTAATCCAGTCTTAGTATATCCTTACAGTGAAGAAGGCATGCAAAAATACTTTTTTGTCTTATTATAGACAGATAGGAGTAGATTTTTACAATGAGGTAGGAGTGAATGAGAGAATAGTTTGATGTAAAAGCTGTGTGAACCTCAAAACCAACTACAATTACATCTTATTTTCCTTTTTGTAAAAGGTATTTGACGAAAATTTCTGGTTGAAAAAGTTTTCAATGAAAAAAATCATCATTATTGCTTACAAAAATATGAAGAATACTCTTGAGCCATCAAGTAATTGATTTTCACAGTAATACTTCTTTCTCTGATATTTTCTATTTACAAACAAACCAGGTTTTTATGTGCCATTGGTTTGTGGCATGTGTTTGCAAGAGTGGACTGGGAGAACAGTCCCTTGTGGCTGTAGTAAGATTGTTTTAATTATTTTACAAGCAGGTGCCCTGTTAAAGGAAAGGAGCGTTCCTTTTGTGTTGCCAAACAAAATCTGACATTGTTAGAGCTGGCTGCATCTTCATCAGTGCATTTAACCCTATCAGAGCTGTCAACTTTAATTATTGTCCTGACACCTTCTGGAAAAGGATTGGTGCATTACCAGAGTAGTCTGGTCTCCTGTTCAGTTTGCAGGAGCTGCCCTTTTATCTGCCCCGTAGACCATGGTTATTGCCACTTGTGCATTCAGTGGTAACTGGGCTGTTCAGCTCGTCCAACTCAGCGTTAACAGATAGTCAGTAACACAGCTGCCCTATGTGGGTTTAGAAAAATCAATCAGGAGATGTTTGGGACATTAAAGTTTTAACATACATGCAATCATGGTAGGGCTATATGACTAGTATTGACCAGCTCTAATTCATTTCACCCTCCCCCAATCCCATATTTTCTGTGATCATCATACCCAGTCATGGTGTTCATGCAGTCGCACAAATTTACCTACCTTAGGTGGAATAGGCTGAGCCAGACTGTAAAGGGGTGTACACAGCATGACCATAAAACTTGGGACAGATCTCTCCAGACAAGTCAAATCAGTTCTCCAAGTTTCCAGAAACTCTCCTCTGTCAGACTGTAGACTTGCTATGTGTACAGTATACAAGTGCAGGTATTAGTGCTCGTTTGCTCTCACTGTCCTATAGCCTGTACAGCGATTCCCTCGTCCTCCGCTGGATGGCTCACTAGAACACCAATCAAGCAATCGTGTATTTGGTAGTGAGTGCTCCGCAGACTCTAGTCAATAAGACGTGTGCATAGAGGTTTGGCCGGCAGTGCTGTTATGTATGAGATAGTTATGTATGAGGAGAGACAGAGCGAACACTGCTGGTGTATCTATGTGTAGGCTGTCGGAAATAAACATTAGGCAATGCCTGGAACTGTTACCGAGCTTGAGGATCTCCCTAAGGCCTGCTGTGTGAATATGCTGGTAGCTGGCTAGATGAGATTCATGGTTAGTTAGATAGGGCAACAGAGGACATTCACTAAGGATAGATGTACTCAATATGTTTATGGGAGATTTCAGGGAGGGGAGGAAATTCTATCTGGCAGCTTCTCTCTCTCTTTCCCCTCCTCCCATGCTACAGCTTTGAGCTTGTGTAAACATGGTTGAGCGAAGACACCCAGAGGAACTGATCAGACTGGGGATAAGGGCAGGGGCAGTTCTTTGCTCAAACCATCCCTGTCACAAGCAGATAAACTTGCCATCTGGCCCTAGTAAAAAGATCCAAGACAGTGGTATGTCAGAATTCTCCATCTCTGACAGCATACATCACATGGTCAGCATTTCCTCTATAACTCTTAGCCCATCCACAGCTTTGTACAGACGCCCACAGTCCTATTTATCAACTGTCTAGCTGTGTTTGTTACACTTGTTCTCAGACAGGGAGAGATTCTGGGCTAATTGCTGTTTCTTCAAGCCAACACAGCACCAATTTGATGGAGTTTGGACACATTGGGATCATCTGGTCTATTTAATGGCGAGAAGCTTCACAGCTGTCTCTGATCCCCAGAAGATTTTGTGTATCAGTTTTGGGTCCAGTCACTTTCTTCCACTGCCATACCTCACACCAAACACCATGCCTCAAATGCACAACATTTTAGCTTCAAAAAGGTTTGTTTATTTGTAATTACTCAAGAATGTGTCACCTCTGTGAAGGCGGTCAAGTTTTATGGATGGAGGAGGTCAAGAGTGCCCAGGGTGAAGCACTGACCTTTGACCACAAGGTCACGTACAGATATATGCACACCTTTAGTAGAACACATACAAACTTTAGACTGTGCAAATGGTCACATGGCCGATTGTCCTTAGCTGTCATTTAGTCCCCATGAACACTGAGGATGGGGAATCCACAAATTCCAGGTCCAAGGCTGAGATGTGCAAAACATTCAAAAACAAAAAACATTGCAGTCTCAGTTTGATAAAATTATCAACATTGTATAATTTAGCACCATATGATGGTAGAAGTAGTGTTAACGGCCTCACTGCAGTATGTTGTGTTATACTGGTGTGCATTCTTTCTGCGTAGATACCCAGTCAGTGAAAAATGTTGCAGACGTGATCACGAAGTCAAATTTACAAGGAAAGTTAATTATTTATCAGTGGATTACTTATGAATATCTCTGATGTGGCTGGTCATCAGTACTAATGTGTCTTGATAGCAGTTGTGTACATAAGCTGGTGAGATAATTATGGTCATTCACTTCAATATCTAATAAACAAAGAACTCACACATGTACATTAAAATCCCTTTTCTAACATGACTGAAAAGGTGTGTTGAGCATTGTTTCTAAGCACAAGAGTATAGCACATACATTACATACTTACAATGGTACATTGTAGAAAGTAAATATATGGTGATCTGCGTTTGATATTTGCATGAAACACTGTTTCAGCCCATAAAATTATATGTACATGTACTGGTCTGACTAGACATCACATTGGTGAACAGCTACCTCTCTGTTACATGTAAAAGTAATACTGTATACAGTGAATCTTCCCTTATAGCAGGTTATATTAATGCAACATGCTACATGTACATCGTCAAATTGGGGAGAGTGCCGCCTTAGTTCATATTTCTTCAAGTGCAGCAAAAACGTTATATCATGTTGTGAGATGTAAATATTAAAAACTGTCATATTAAAATGTAACCCTTTTTTTTCTTGCAGAACCCTTGGAGGATGTTTAGATGAAAATTCCCATTGCTACACATTAGAGGTGTCCTTTTATAGCTACATGACTGCCTGTTCCAGCACAGCTTTACCATACACAGAAGAAGGATGTATCCTTGTCTGTTTTCCTTATATATACATGCACCTCAGTTTACTTTCATAGACCAGGTACAAATAGTTATGTTAGAAAGTTTTGAGGGGAAATGAAAAACTATTTGCTGATTTGTTTTTTGACAAAAATGAGAAGCAGTCAGTGTCTTTAGTAGAGCCATCCTTAAAAACTCTTTGTTGGGACTATGAGTAAAATAACACTCCCTTGAGTGTTATTTTAAAACATCATTGTCACTTTGTAACTGATCATTCCAACACTGAGCAGACTGTTAGTTTTAAACAGTATCTTAGCAAAATTCTCTGTCTTTTTTTTTCAATAGACAGTTGGTTTTGGCGTCAGTGGTATTCCAAATCTTCTTCATGCACCTCTTTATGGATTCAATTTAACCAGGAAGAACTGAATTTCTTCGTTTGACCTCCTCATGGCCTGATGTGTTGCAGTGATAGCAGTCCTCTAGAGACATCACCCTTGTTTTCAGTGTGTCATGTCCACAGCAAAAATTTCTATGAATTAGTTGTGGGGCCTTAGAGTATCTTACACAGTTTCGTATTTTGGTTCTGGTCTTAAATTGTGGGGAAAGAAGTTGTTAATGCTTTAGTACATAAGTACAATGAAGATATGAAGTTAATATTCATTTGCTGGTGTCCTTGCAGTGTTGGCCGATGTCAGAATGCAAAATGCCTGCATGGGGGAATACTCAGAAGGTCTCAGAGCACCCAGGCTGATCAATTACAACTTTTAAAGCTAAATGACTAAGTTTGAGAATGTTTGTATTATTCAAACACTATCAGCACTGTCTCACATGAAGAAAAAAGTCACTGCGAAAACAACTTAATTATATCAAAAATTACATGAAACGGGGGCCCTGCATGGCTCATTGGGTTAGTGCACTAGTGCAGCAAAATGACCCACAAGCCTCCCACCAATGTGGTTGCTGTGAGTTCAAGTCCAGCTCATGCTGGCTTCCTCTCCGGCCATACATGTTAACGTCTGTATGCAACCTGCGGATGGTCGTGGGTTTCCCAGGGGCTCTGCCCAATTCCTCACACCATAATGATTGGTATGTTCCCAAATCAAGGATTTTAAAAAGAAGTAGATGCGAGACATACTAGTACACAAGCTATTACACTTCTGCCAACATGAAGCATTTCAGCACATTCTTTTTGTAGTAGCAGATAATCGTCAGCATAGGGTTGTACATGGAGCATGAATCAGACAGGAATGTATATAGTATATCTGTGTTTACAGGACCTGTCTATTTTATAGTTCATACACTCATATGCAGATTTTGAGTCCATGTATTCAAGCATTAAGTGTAGTAACACAGCTGCATAATTTTCAACCATGAGTTTATTTGACAAGTGTAGCCATTTAATATCACAAATTCTTAGAATTAAAGCATCAACCACAAAAATGATAAAACCAGTTTTGTAATCAGGAGGGCAGTATCCATCCACTACCGAATGCTTGTTATTGTTATATTCAAAACTATATAGCCCAGGATCATCTGTACCTGTTCATCAACTTTCAATCATGCTGGAGCAGAAGATTGTTAAAGCTCTGTGGAGCAAAACAATATGACAGCAAAAGGAGATCACGGAGGGGGGACAATTTTTTAGTTGGCATATATATTCCAGAATTATTAGCAGCAGCTTTATACAACTGTTTGTAACATTTTTTTTTTGAAATTCTAAAAGAAAAACGAAACCAAAAAATAATAACCCAAGCAATAAAAATAGGCTTGTCAGCTTTCAGTTGGGTAAGTAACTTCCCAAAGATCATTGGAGAACCACTAATTCAAACTCCAATTTCCTACACCCTTAAAACTGACAAACATGATATAAGTGAAAAATTCTTGAGTATGGCATTAGGCATTGGTGCAATAAATATAAAGTAAATGCAAGATGTAGTTTCTGATGGCAAAAGTGTTTTATTATGAAAATTTGCACAGATAGTGTTATGTGGTGGAAACATATTTGGCAAGCAGATATTTCTAAAATATGAATCAAGGCAAAATGTCATGGTCAAATGGAAGATTTCTTGTGCATTGGTTTACCAGCTAATGTTGTAAAATTCAACCAGGCATGAGACATAATATCATTTATGTGGTGTTATTGGTTGCTTAAGCAGAATATTCGGGAAATAGAAAAACCATTAGCTCACTCATAGCTGAGCCAGCGTCAGTGATAACTGTTATATAGCTATCAGACGTTTTTTCATTGTAGTCATAGCATCTGATCAAAAGCACTTTGATTGGCTATGACATGAATGTCTGTGTGAAGTTGGACTTCAGGATCTACGGTGGATTTAAGTTGTTATTGAAAGTCCTGGCAGGCATCACTATGAGACTCTGACGCTATAGCTGATTTTCCATCACAGCGTAATCACTGAGAGACTTTGATAAGAACATAAAAAGAATCTAAAACCCTACAAAATGTCAAGACGTTGCTCATTTGCATCTCATAAAAACTACTACTGAAAGAAAGAGCTGAAACAAAATTACGAATTTCAAGCTGATCTGTGAGCACAGTAACTTACATGTGAAATGAAAAAAAAAAAAAAAAAAAGAAATTGGAGTCACAGGAAGTTGAATATTCTGTTTCCTAGGATTTGTTTGAGTTTTGGAGCTGGTATACCTGAATACCTGACATGTATGCTTAAAATAGAAGCTTGATTGGCATTGATTATAATAACTCGTCATTCTTGATAATTGTACTTGCTTTGAAATTACGTGATATGGTTCACGAATTGACTAGGATACATACTATGAGTTTATTGCAGTTAAGTAAGATGTTTATGTGTGATTTAGTTTGGCATTTTGATGACAGAGTACATGTTTGCAAGACTCTGCAGTGTGAGTCATAATAAATATGCACTTAAGTGGGCAACAGTTTGAAGTAAATTTAGCAAAATAGTCCAAAGATTCCATATTGCCACTGTTATATCCAGTTGGCGTATCATATTTACCTGGTACCTCACTACCTTTTCTCAACACAAGGTGCTTGTCATTCTCTCTTGAGTGAAAGCAATTGTGACAGACATGGCCAGAGAAAAATTAAACATGTAACCAATGTGTGTGACATCCATTTGGGCTATTTGCAACAGTACTGTTCTTTGATTAGTTAAATGTGTGTTCCTGTGTTCAAATCTGTTACCAGAGCTTCTGTGTTCAAGATCCATAGTGGAGTGTAGTTACTGTTTCATGAATGTGGTTTTACAGAAAGGGAGATTTAAGTGCAAGTTCTCAGCTTCTGCGTCCTCAAATGCAAATTTACTTCTTTCTATATATATTTATAAATTGACCTTAATTGTGAAAAAAGATATGAAACTTGGCCGCAACTTGGCAAGGACATTCCTGGACTACTATAAGTTGAATGGAGTGATAAGTTCAAAGCCAAGTAGTAGTCTAGTTCCTAAACCAGGTCGTTACAGTGCCAAGGAGTCTAGCAAAGAAGGTGTCACTTCAGATACCTTTGAACCTCATGCCAGATTACATGAAAGGTATGTACAGGTAATCACTTCTGTGTGTGTGTTACATTTACAATTACTGTTTTTATTGGGGTATTGAGCAGAGATCTGTTTCATTTTTGTATTGTTATATTGAAAACGTTACATGTTCATTTTGTTCTGGTGTTACTAATTGTATTTTACATCTGGACGAAGGGCAAATATATCTTATATATATTTTACCCCTCAGCCAAAATTGGCTGAAGATGAATTGTCTTAGGGATGGTGTCCATCTGTTAGTCCACATTTTTGTAAATACTATATTTTATTGAAGTACCTCATTTGCACCCAGTCATGTAGAAGAACTCTCTTGGTTTGTTTTTTCATGGACATCGGGTCCCATCCTCCATTACCTTGTAAACGTGCTACCAACATGAATATCTTGCAACTGTGTGTAGTGAAGGGGTATTTTAGTGCATGACATTGGATTTCATTTATAGAATAGTGCACAAACTACAGCTTTGTGCTGATGAATTTGCAAATGAAAAGTGGCTAGAGCTAGAGAAAAGTGTAACACTCCATGATACTGTTTCTGTGGATGTTTGCAATAACTACCTCCTTGAAAGACTTGGTGCCAAACTTATTGTAAAAAAGGTTTAGTTCGGTGGTTTGAAAAAAGGGATTTTTGGACCAATCACACAGCTGACTCCTGGAATGGTTTGTTGCCCTCCACAGAGCTGGTATTCTTGTCTCTGTATCAATTTTTGTGTAATTATGGCAGAATTCAGTTGTAACAATTTCTGTCATAATCTTGCTTGTCTGCTGAAAAGTTTAGCGTAATCCAGAAGCAGTGTCATTCAATAACCTTCTAATGAAGCCTTAATTAAAGTCGAGATATTGGAAAGAGAAAAATTTATTTGCCTCCGTATTCTCTATCATATTATCATGCATGTATTTTACATGGCCTGCCCAAGCATTATTCCCAGAATCTTGCATAAGATTATGTCACTGTAACGTCATCCTACATGAATTTGCGTTTCATTGTAGAGTAGCATTAATAGCATTGAATTCCAGTGGGCTTTTGTCCATTTCCCAATAATGGCTTATGTATGGGCAGTTAAGAGGGTATTTGATAGAGATTTGGCGAGATCGTCTGCGCCATCTTCAGCCTAGTTTAACACAAATCAATAAGGTCAGAGATTAAAATTTTGAGCTGGCGAATATCAATGAGGCACTTCCTAAATTAGAACCACTGGACTGTTAGTGGGCAAAAAATGGGCTTGACTCAAGGCAATTTATTTCAGTGGAATTTTTGAAGGGTTGTGAAATTATGTCAATATCCCAGTGGCAGTCATAATGGGCTGGTGTTCAATTTGCATGTAGTGATTTGTCAAACGGCTGTCCGAAGCCTTCCCAATTACACAGCAGACCAGAGCAAAAACTCACTCAGTGTAAGCCGTGTCTGACAACTTTGGTGGCACAAGTTTGTCCCAAATTCCTCCACTCTCTGCTCAGCTGCCACATGATGAATTGTTCATATGAAATAACAATCTTTCAATTCTTGATGGCAATGTTGTAAAGAACAGTCAGGCAGTAGCAGAACCGCTTAGAAATTTAATTATGTCTTTTGAATGTTCATCGTTAAGATTGATGACCAGGCTTGGCTCTGGACCATGCATTGATGGGAAACCTAGGCACAGTTGGATGCGCTTGGAGGGATGCAGGATGCATTCTAGCAATAGTTCAATGATCATGTGATTGCCAGACACAGTGCGCTGGTTTTGGGTTGTCCAAACCCTGAAATGGCCTTTAAATTGGTATGAACATCACAGTTTCTAGTCAGGATCGGCCTGCTATGGAATTATCCTCTGCCTTCCAGTATCCACTTTCTACATAACCATGGATGGAAAGACAAGAATTGCTTGAAGATTAATAATTGACCCCTGAGTAAATCAATTTTCCTCCCATCTTCAACATGTTCGACTAAGAGGGTAACGATTTCTGTCACAGTCATAAACGTTATTTAACTGTTTATATTAGACAGGGAGTTTTTACAATGGGTAAAATTTATTTTTTCATGCATGTCGATTCCAGTGTTTTAGGCCACCCTAATGTTTGTACTTTGCAAATTCATCCAAGGAAGATGACACTGTGAAATCACTGTGTGGAAAACATTTGAAGATGTCCTTCTGTATGCTCGAGTTGTTCTTTAACACGCCTAATAAGCCTTCCCTGCTTGAGTGATCACTGTCAGTACAGATGTAATACAAACATTGTAGCTTTAATTTGTGCCTCTTGTCACAGGCCATGAGTTCACTTGACAGCTAACTCTTGATTACACTGCCAACCCATTGTCCCAGTTTGTTTAAACCTCCCTAAGATACATAGACATAAGATTGCTTACCTTTTGTCATCTTTTGTATGTAGCATACATGTAGGAAGACTCTGCATTCCTCCCCCTCTCCTTCCTCCCATTTTTATTCTGTTTTTGGATTTTATCCATTTCCATTACTAATATTATGATATTTAGGTATTACGAAAATTGGGTTGATATCAGTACATTTTAATTCCTTTTATGATATGTTGGCCACTTTATGTTGCATTGTTTCTGTTTCCAGTGTTATACTAACCATGGTTTATTCTGTTTCTTTTTTAAGCTTTAAGAAATTGATGAAATAACTGGGACATCGATTCTAATGAAGATGGTAGGTATGTTTGCACAATCCATTCACCCTAGCCATATCAAACTTTACACTCAATATTCGAACCCTTTGAGCTTGACTCCCAACACAAAAACTTACCAGACTGATGTGGCATGTGATGAACAAACATTCCATTCATTGAAAGGAGCAGTCCAGTATCTGATAAACAAGCAAATTTGACATGGCTTAAATTGTGTTGCTAGTTTGTGAAGCACATCCATCTTCGGTCAGTAAACCCTTTTGAGCACCTTTCAGAACTGTTCTGCACTCATAATTGTTGCAAGCTAAATGCTAAACTGCTTTGAGTGTGAACAACATGAAGTGCATTGTAATGCCTTTGAAATTGTGTGTTTATGGGAACTGACAAAAGATAAATACTGAATTGTATTCAAGGGAGTCATCTAATGAATTTGTTTTGGAAATGATTTCACTGTTAACATGGCGTAAATTAATATAAAATGAAATTCTGTGTACTGCAGTTTTATAATACACTGTGTATGTATATTTTCTTCAGATATTATATGATGTTCTGAACTATGAAACATAGGTATATATTTTGGTATTTAATACTGTGAATTTGATTGTAAACTTTGACAGATGCCATGTGTGTGTTTTCTTTTTTTCTTCTCCTTTTCTTTTTTTATGTGAAAACCACACTATGCAGTTTGAATTTGAAATTGCCATCTGCTATTACTACTTCATGTAAGACCTTATGCTACTTTAGACCCCCATTGAGCACATGCAGTAATACTAGTGTCTTAGTGTAGGTCTTCTCTCCCAGATTAGTGTTTCTCACACATACAGACACACTACACATTATGCCTGCTATGAAGCAGCTGGAGCGGTATAGTCCTCTCCAACATCACGAGACCGCAAAAGGTTTTAGGAGAATAAATTCTGAGATATTGAGTGCATGTTAAATACATGTGATGTTTCCATATGCTCTTTCAGCACATCATAAAAACTGTGTATGTGTCGAGTTAAACAGAATCGGGCTGAAGTGAAGTGCTGGTTATTATTTCGTTCACCCCACTTTGCCACGCAAGATTTTGCACATTCCTGCACAAGTTAGTGACCACTTTCTATGTCCTGCGTCTAGCGACCCTGTCACCATGGCATAGCATGATTATTGTTAATGACCCTATTGCATGTGACCTGGTACCCTACTCTTTCTCTTGCCCACTGTTACCAATGACAGGTGTGTTAAGTCCATTTCCTTAAACCATTGTTGTGTTTCTTTAAACGCCTGCTGGATATTTTTTCAGCCATAGCTTTCTGCTGAGAATAGATTACAATAGTGTCTCAAGGAGCCAGTCATTTGTCAGGCTGACAATGAAGGGCCTTAGCACTTGAAGCTGAAGTGTAAGTGGTTGGGTACGGTTTCGCTCCGATGCCGCATAAAGGTATTCTTAACTTGCAGAATTCCATGACGGATAGGAAGCAGGGTATCCATCAAACGGACAGGTCATGGAAACAGCCTTCTCCACTTAAGGCAGATGCTGTGTTAAAGCACATTGGCTCACACTTGATGAGTTTAATCTGTGAAAAAAAAATATATTGAGATTAGAGGCACTTGACAGACACAGAAAACTGATATCAGTGATTTTGATGCTTTCTTTTGTGTAAGTTGAAAGAGAAAATGAAATTCAAAAAAGTGAAACAACATTTTAGAACTGTACTGATAATGAAGAAAGTAAAGAATAAATACAGCAAACAGAAAGAAACAGTGAAGCATAATGGTGTGCTGAATGGGAAAATATGGTACTGAGAAACCAAACAGCTTTATGATTGTCTTGTGTGATTAGTATAATCTTGTAAGGCACACCTTTTACATCTTACCTAAGGCAGTTTTCTGTCATGCAGATATATTAATATATTTATTTCACTGGGTCTTAATGCTAGAGAGAATATCTCTGACATGATTTGTTGGTGACTACAAAAACTGAAAAAAACACCCATGTTTACTAGGTGCCAACTTGAATTCCAATCGGTCACAAGGAGCATCATGCTGATTCGGAATTTGTCAGAAACAGCAGCATACAAGTGCACTGTTAATATAGCATACATAAAATTGTTTTAAGGGCAAGCGTTACAGTGATTCATTTATTTATTTATTTCAGGTATATGCTGAGTAAATATGAGATGAGGCGAGATCACCCAAGACTCAGCTTCTCGAAGCCAACGGATTTCAGTTATAACAGTTGTTACGAGCCCACTACATCACCATTGTTGCTGAAACTTCGGTTGAGAGAAAAAGACTCAAGATGACAATTTTCTGCTTAATCAAAACCGCATACAAATCAAGGAGTTTTAAAATGTGACAAATCTTTGGTAGACGTATGCAGTATGTCAGGTATACACTCATTCCCTTCAGTATTGAGTCTATACTTTAGATTTATCTTTTTGTAAGTCCTCAATCAGTATACATTTTCCTGCATGATTGCAAATATAGGAGGCCCATGTTATGACGCCATGGTTCTCAAAAAGAAAGTAAGACCACATGCAGTGTGTAAATCATTAACAAGGTGAGAGAGTAAGTATGGAACCACCAGTCACTTGTCAAGAGGTGCCCAAGTTATCGTTAATACATGTAAGACGGTCTGATGAATAGTAGTTTACACTCTTTTGAAACTATAATGAACGGGTTTTAGTTCTGCACTGTGTCTGCTTTCAAGCTTTATAGGGATCACATTTCACCTGCATTTGGTTTCAGACAGTATAGTTTGCTGCAGAAATGTACTGCCAGAGTTAGTTTTTAGGTATCCATTCTTTCTTATAATTACTGTGCTTTTGATATACATATATATGTATATATAATTATCACAGTAGAACAAGAGTACACATGAAAGTTGGCTAGCCATGAAGACTGATATCACTGTTGGCTCTCTGTTATGTAAAACGAGCGAGTACATCAGATTAGACGTATCTGGCGCCGATATGTTTAACCATTGCTATCTGTGTATACAAACAGGGGAAGATTGGAGTCTAGTCGCTGATAGAGTCAAATTGTTCAGTTTTATCTGCGGCTTGCACACTGGGCAACACCCGCAATAACGTAACTTGATTGATGGCGAAGAGGTATATATGTTCTAAGCTTATTGCCGGGAATTACTATATGATCTGTCAAAACTGGAATAAACCATGGGAAAAGACTGCACAGCATGCTGCTTTACATGTAATTTTGTGGAGACGTATTGCATGATATGCCAGAAATCTTATTTATTTCACACTTCATGTGATGTATTAGTTGCTGGTATGGTTGCACAGAAACATCATTATTTAAATATACGATTTTGTAATATTCCATTATTGCTCATCCTGCCCATAATATGTCCAGCTAGAATATGGTTATTTTTCCGAATTATGATGGGAATATTGAGCTATCCAGACAGTCAAGAGGACATAAATCAGATAGCCAAAGGACCAAGAAATTACTTTCTGTGTTGCCTTTATTGTGGTATGGTTTATGTTTTGTCCAGTCTCACACGATATTTTAAAACTGGAGCCATGCAAAGTTAACGTTTTAGTTGGAATTCCAGTATCAGTGAAGTGAAACGTAAAACCATTGGCAATAAGCCTTCTTGATGACTATATCTGCATATGGGTATTTGCCAAGAGCCATAAGTTTTATTTGTCATTATACTGATAAAATGATAATCTTAAGGTTCATTTGATGGATAAATATATATGTGGACGTAGTGTAAACCAAGAAAGTGGCCCAGGTGGCCAGCTTCATGTGGTACTGTTTTCGGAAGGAAGAAATACTGCATCACCCTTCATTTTTGAGAAATTCGCTTGAATAGAAATTCCTTTTGAGTACCACAGACAATTGTTGTTTGTTATGTACGGTGCTTAATAGCCTTATTGTTTCCCCCGTTTTCCTGTGCAAATTTCTGTGATAACTGTATGTGTTGCCGTATTTTATATTGTATTAAAAATACAATTCAGTGTTTATGTCATTTTTGCCTGTGTTCATTATACATATAATAGCTCCACACAGTACTTGTTTTCTTAAAGTTTATAGTATAGATTGAGGTACTAATGTGAAACTAGATTATTCCCTTCAAAAAAATCACTGCCAAATGATTGAATCCGATTTTATGTATAGTGTAACACAAAACATTAATATGGCGGTAGCGTTTTATTGTTGAAGTAACATGTCTTTCATCCATTGTAAGATAACCATTGCAGTTTTATTAGCTCTTTGATTTACAAAGTTGAAGCTTTGATTTTCCTTAATACTCCTAGGAAAGCAGAGATGATGATGGATAACTTCGATGTAGGCCTACATGTAGATCGATTTTGCGAATATGGCCAGAAGACAACACTTTTTCTCCCCTTTTACGGAAACCAATGATTTCTACTTTCTTTAAACCTGTCATGGTTCACGATGTGAACGTCGGTTAATAATCTTACTAATTACGAATGGGAACATATATATATACCTAGTCCCTACTTCTCGACATAATTCTACTAAAGGGTTGCTAAAGTCGCAACTCAAGGGAAAATTCAACGCTTCGGATCATAGAAACGTACCCGTATTCTTGAATGATAGAAGGGGTCGACCTGGGACAACTCGAAATAATGCATTACTGCACACAATATACATTCTTGTTATGGTATCTGAGGCTTGTGAAAAAGAAAGTTAAACCAAGATGCGACTATATATTGTGCGTGGTTAAGCATTACCAGCACTATATACAGTGCCGCATTGGCCACAACTGGTTGCAACTGGTATTTCACGTTCCAATTCAGCATTAGTCGGAATTTCCAACACCTTTTTGTACATAGAAGGGATTGACACTCAGATATATACATGTAAGCTCTGTGAGAAGGTTTGACGAGTGATTAATATGACATGCTCTGGTATTGTCTGATGTATACGTCTGTCTGGTTTCCTCCACCAATTACTAGCCCTACACCGCCTTATGCCTGTATACAGGTCAGACAGGAGTGCGACTTCAAAATTTGAGATATTAAGATCCATAACGCTTATAGAACCCTATAGTTGCCCTGTCAATCGGCAACCGTAGTATCTTTCCAGATCAATGACCACAAGACGGATTTCCAAGACAGCGATGAACAAAAACCACCAAAGGGCTATGGAAGTTCGAGTATTTGTATAAAGAAATTTGCCCGGAGTCGTGTGAAAAGAAGTGGCCAACATTTTCAGTGGGGACAGAAGGACGCAATAATTTTACAGGCATGTGAATTTGATCAGTATACACGCATTGTATCCAAATGTATACCTTATTTGTACTGATTAGCATCAAGCTAGTCCTTTCACGAAATTTGCATGTATGGGCTCCTGTTTGGAAAAACTACTGCATATTTTGAAAAAAATATATATTTGTTCAACTGAAGCTTCCCAATTCTGATTCGCTAAAAGCACAAGCAAAAAGGATACCGAACGTGGATGTATATATACATTATACACAATCGGAATAAATATATATAGCCCATATACCAACGAAGCGTGCATATTGTAGTTTCATTACGTTGATCGCTTAGGTCATTCCAAGCGAATGTTTACCCGTGACCAAAAATGTTCCAAAGAATAGTTAGAATCCTGTTTCATTTACAGTGCACTAATGAATGTGAGTTCATTCTTCGGGAAAAAATCAATGCACTGTGCCTTGTCTGCAGAAGCAACGATTTGCTGATCCCTGTATCGGAATGAATAAAACCGCTTTAAAACCTTGCGTTTTTGTGGAAGCTGGAAGACGACCAGTTGTTAGGTTGAGTGGGTTATCCATGCAGTGCCTTTAACGCCTGCTGATTCCTCTTCCGGAATGGATTGAAAAGAGATGGATATTCGCTAGCAAATATATATTGTTCATGAATTAATGTTTTGCATCGGGTTCTGCGACTGACAAATTCACACCGAAAGCATGAACAGAACTAAAAGACATGCTGGATGAAGAGGTCAAGATTAAGTTGGACGCCATTTCGTTTTCATTTAGTTCTGAGTTCAGACCAGCGAGTGTTCTAAATAAAGACCGATATAATCATGAAAAGTCTCACTGATCATTTCGGCGATTGTATAAGGACATGCCCGTATATTCAGGTGTGGGCAGAAACAATACGACGTTGTCAAAAGTCCGGGAACAACGGGAATCACATATGAAGCATATTTTCTGACCTAGTCATCGTAACCCCCGGAAACTGCAAATAGTATAACCCCGTACCTCGTTTGGAACGGAGCTAAATTATTTATTTATTTATTTGTTGTTTAAGGTCATAGTAAAGAATATATCACTATTACGGGGGTCTTTTTTATGGGTTGAGTAAACTGGAATGCACATATAAGTTAAACCATCGACTTCTAGCAAGTTGCTGACGGACTCTCCCACGTGTGACGTACATAACTGGGTTTTAACTGGAGTTAGACTGCTTTAACTTCGACGACCGCTTATTGTCAATAAAGTCCCACGAACACGGAGAATGGGCGAATCTAGAAAATCCCTCGCCGAAGGCCGGGACTGAACCCGCACCTCATGTCTCGCGGTTGGAGTAGTGCGTTTCTGAGACACATCACGTTCCCCTAAACTAAATAACATCATTTTCTGTCTGTACTTTAACGTGAAATTATGAAAATCTGGCTCCATATGTATTTCGTATCTTAAATTCTTTCGGTGATAAATTTGTAGGTCTGTACGGATTTTCACCCAGTTTGTGTTAATGGGAGCACGGACCATGTAACTGCAGTTGGTCAACCGACGCTGGGTTCTAAAAATGTACAGACCGTGCAGCTCCACGATGGTTTAAACCACACCAACGGCCCCACGGTATAACAAAAATACTGACTGGAAGGATACAAACTGATGCATCAATAAATAAGGGGCCAAGACCTTTCGAATGCTCTTTCCATTACGGAGGAGCTTTGCCCATTTGAATCAACAAACCAGTATTATCATCTGTCTCGCATGTGGACGCTTGCTGTGGCTATAAAGCATTCGGCTGTGCTTCCGACGTCGCTGGAGGTTCCCCAAACGTGTATTTGCACACTGTGGTTTAGTATGTTTTTTACATGCCATATTCCTTGAACTGAATAGGTGTTGGAAACTAAAAGAATTTGCCAAAGATTTACAACTATCTTCATTAAATTGGATGACGTTGTATATTCCGTAAAGAAATGAATTCTTTGAAACATACTGTATATACAAATGGCGTATATTATTTAAATGCCTATATCTAATCAGGTACGGTTAATTTGCTATTGCGTCGAGGAAATTACCACTGTATATAGCCCCCAAACAATTGCATATGGCCCTTTACATCATCGGTCGAGTGACACCATTGAAATAGCACTGACCCTTTATGTGGCATACGCCAAGGGCAATTCGGCCCTGCATGTACTGCATGGTACCAGTGTAGCCTTACGTGTATAGCTATTGTACAATAAATGCTGATATTTATGTACATTATCTGCATTCAATTATATCTATATACTGACTAAGCAATAAATGAATTGTTCACGAACAATACCTTGTTCAAGAGATTTGACCAACTTTCCTTTAAAGACATTAAAAACGTTTCCTTGTTACTGTCATGCTCGCGTGTTGTGACGCCTCGAACCATGCAGTGCACGCATGCCTGCCGTATTTTTTTGAAGATACATGCGTATTCCAGCCCGTGTCACTGTTATATCCATTCATTATGGTGAGTGTTCCCTCTGGCTTATCTGATGTTTGCTTTGTCTCCATTGGAAGTTCTGCAAAAGCCGTGAGTAAAATGGAATTATCCTGAGTTATTGGAAGCTTTTTTTCTCATCCTCTAAGCACGCACGCCACTGTATTTGCAGTTCTGTGTGAGCTCGAGACCACAACGCTGTGGACCCAAGTACTAGTGTGTGCATACAAGAAGGAATCAAACATGCAACCAAGTGTGTGTGCAAAATCACACGCAACACATGCTTCTATGCACAACGTTTCAATATGCTTTCTCCTCATATATCTAAATAGCAAATACAGAGTTTGCCAACGTTGCATATACGTTCGTACATTTTATAGCCTTATAGTTTATGTGACAATTCTAAGTTCTCCAGATTTTCACAAGGTCTTGTATATGCATTGGGTTCCCACGATATCAAGCCCAAATCTTTCCCGAAGATCAGCAAGAAAGAGCTGTGGATATAAATGTTTCTAAGCATAGCACGCAGTTATTGAAACTCGCTTAATAGGAGTATTGTGTTTCCCACATTAAATTTGACTACATTCATGCATGTATTGACTGATTCGTTCCCGCCAAAACATTTGTTCGCGCTTATTGCAGAAGGTTGGGCGGCGTAATCTGGTGTTTTTCATAAGTGTGCACGCATGGAGAGAGGTGCCATTGAGCGGAATAAGACAACATTTGCTGGGCGTGTCCCAATTTGCTTGATTGCTGACCACAAACAATGATGTTTGAAACGTTCTGGGAGTGGAAGTGAGGAAATCGGTTTTCGTTGTCCCGGCAAAGTGTGGTATGTTCCATGGCGGAAACAGGAGACAGCCATAACATTCCTATAACGGTCCGTGAGAAGTGACTTCAGGGCAGTGATTCTGAGAGCAGTTACACCATATTCATTTTCTCCTCATTATGCATTATTAAGCATGCTCCTCTCCGCCATCAGTTTATTCAGCCTTTCGAACCATGATTTATTTGGCCCATTATTTACTTCTGCTTTTTTCCTTGAGAACAACTCTAAGGAAATGCATAGTGCTTGATTAAAGCCCAATAGCGGCATTCAGAAGCATTATAGCTTGAATAACGGAATAATTCCTTTTGCAAACAACTTCAGCGCAAATAACCGCCAGGCACGCAAACAAAACGCATTTTAATTTAGATCTACACGCGCATCTCTCGTTCTAACCTAGCAAGCAAAAAAATCGTTTCATTTTCGTTTCCATGGATCGCGCGTGTCAACAGGAAATATTTCATTAGTTTCTTTTGTTCAACTTGCACAGTTTTCAAGACCCACATATGATGTTTGTGAATTAATGTTGCGAATGTATATGTGCCTCATTGTTGCACTTGTGCTTTTATCATGTTGGAATTGGCAGCTTGTATAGTCACGCAAGTTTTTCTGAAACGTCAAAAACGTTATTCAAGAAAAAAAACAACATGTGTGCCCACATCAAACATTTTTTCTAGGTCAAAGGTCAATTGTGGATTATGCTGAATAACGGGGAATCATCGATATAAATAGCTGATATAATAATGGAAGGTTTCTCTAAACGTTTTCCCACATATAAATATATACAGATTGACTGTATATTCGCATGTTATAAAGGTTATAGCCGATGCAGGAAAGCCTATGCCATCGGGCAGTGAAAAAAGGTATAAGTGTAACATAATCCGGACATTTCTGATAATTGATATTTGTTGTGTTGAGGTGAGTTGTGAGTTCCTGGCAGTCCCTCCTCCGGGACCTTCAGTCTCTAAACAACACCCATCAATACACATTATCTTATTTTCTGTGACAGACTGTCGTTCTTGGTTATCGTTGCGAGTGATTAATGTCTAGCTGATAGAGACGGTGTAAAAATGGTAAGATGGATTTGAAGTTATATAACTATACAGTTTTACATCAATACACTGAAATGAAAGCGTATTACCCCCGAAGTGGCCATCTACCCAAATTGGACACTACATGTGTTCTGGCATGAACCACCTAAGGCGTTTTCATTGTCCGCTGAACAATTACGTGGGATGATTTCTCCCACATATAGGAGAGTAAGGCCTGTAGCCCACACCGAGGATGTTTACCACAAGAAATGATACTGACCCATATCATTCTCTATGTGATGTAAGTTGGGCACTTCTGTTAAGAAGACTTCAGTTTTAATCACACTATCCAGAACTTTGTTTCCTATAAAAACGTCCACGGCCATACAATTCATCTGTCGCCATTTTTAGTGAATTGTATAAAAAAATTTATAAGCATATGTGCAATTATAACGCATGTATGGATATCTTCTTAGTGTACATCCCAACCCCCACCAGCTTTCATTGTTCTGGGAGTCTTTTAGTCAATTAATGGTCGCGGCAGATTTCAGGCGTGGTCTTGCATGAAGTTGTATCGAGGCCATTGCCCTCCACCAGTATGAGGATATCCGGCGGGAGAATATGCCCGTACCTATCCAAAGGTTTACTCTCTCCCATCACCCCTAAAAAATTGCATGAATGGCTCAACTTCTTGAGTATGGCGTTCAACAGTATATAGTTTTCAGATGACTGCGTAAATGAAAACAACCCGTTGTTTTTGCTGCTATACGGTTCACCTTTCCTTTATTTATCGCTTTGGTTGTATCCGTGAACAAGTTTTGACCAAATGACTACGTGTTACACTTCCTGGCAAGTCAAATGCTGTTGTCTCTAATGTGGACTGTTGAGAAAATACGCATGACAAATAATCAGGATCTGGAAGCATTACTTGTGTGTGGGTGTGTGTTTGGATATCTTTCTAAAGTAAAAATACCATGGCGAGATAATCCATTAGTAAGAATGGATTGCTTCAACTGTCAATATGGGCCAATTATCTGAATTAAAATGACCAAGAAAGCGGAAATGATTTTTTAGAAATGACGCGACTTTAATGTACGAACCGTGGTTAGCCTCCAGTTATATGGGACTTCATCGACCATGCATGGAGTACACCAGACTTTGATCAACCGGAACTTAGCTCATCGGCTCTAAATAATAAATAATTCTGTTTCCTATTGGGCATTATATTGGCGACTGTCTATATGCCGGTAAATCTATATTGGAAGGAAAGACGGTGAAAAGTCATAGATTCTAGATAGCAAATGAGTAGAATCTTACTCCCTTTGGCCTCTTTCGTCTGCACGCTAGAAAAATTTATTTACCAGGTTTAGCAAAAGTGGACCCTGATGGCAAGGCTTACGTGTATACCCTGAATAAAGACGATGAGCACATATAATCAAGTTCCCGCCTTTGTTCACATCTTTAAATATGTCCTTGTGTGGTGAGGCTTTTCGTCATCGTTGAAAAACTGTTGGCTCCTTCTCTTTGCATGAATCCGTCCAAATGTGTTCATTTTATATAATTTCTTAGTTCTTTCGTGGTTTGTGTTCTTTGTTGTTTTGGAAACTGGTCTTGCTATCACTGACCCAGAACGCCCATTTTGGTTGACGGCTGGTATGCGGATGTCGGTTTCGACGCCTATGTTTTGAATGTTTTCTTAGGTTAAGCAGAACCCACAAACTGACAACAACGGGGGGGGGGGGGGGTATTTTTGACGTTAATTTGACGTAATACCTTATTCAGGGTATGTTATACATCGAAACACCCCAACATGTATGAACGCATACTGAAAGATAAAGAACAGAAAAAATGGAAACTTTTTCATGTGTAAAGCGTGGTTCGGCTATGGTCAGCCAGCGTCCGTGTCGATCAGATACTATTGTCGCAACCATGAGAGTGACCAACAAATTGCTTCCATGACTCCCGCATAGTGACTGTGAGAGCAGACGACCGCGTGCAGTGTGTACATTTCCTCGGCGCCCATTCCGACGGCGTGAGCAAACGTTGTAGGACAAGCCGATACACGGAAATTCCATCTGGCGGCAAAAGTCCTCACGCCCGATGAAGCAAATGTGCGTCATAGTCCCGAGCTGACAATTTTACAAGTTACGGTAAAATAAACACACAACAGCCTCAAGCCAGCCGTGGGCAGTTTTTACGTATGCTCTCGGTGTCGCAATTTTACCCCTTCCGGTCCCAGGCCAATGCTTTCGAGAATCTATAATGATGTCAGTAATTGCTTCTGTCACATTCAGTCATGTGGAAATGTTCCTATGGAAAAGGGCACTGGATTTTCTATGGACTATTTTTGCTGGCGGAGATGGTTCCTTATATCCTGTTAATATTTGCAACCTGTATATGCAGGCGTCACGATTTGGGTCCGTATTAAATTTGCTTTATATGCAGGGTAGTGCGATTGATCGGTAGATGCCCGTGTCCTTCAATTAAATGTCACTCTTAATGCGTACTCTAGAGGGTGCCAGTTTGAGTCTGATGCGGAAGCGTTCGTTTTTAGGCAACCGCAAAAAATACTATCTTTGTACGGGTAAATTCAAGTTTCGCAATTGAGGCTTTTCAGTGCTTACCGTTTGTCAACAAGGCAAGCTGAGTCCATGCGGACAGATAATTATATGTCGATTGTGGTGTTAGATGAGACAACCACCAATATCGATTCGCCCTTACCTAAATTTAATAGATATTTGAAAGTTTGCATTGTAATCGTTTGTTCAACATCACTGTGAAACAGAGACTTATTGAGATTAACCATACCCGTGTTAATGACACAGACGATTTCGGATCGAAAAAGCCTTGTATTCTGTTCACATAACTATCTGGGTTTGTTCGTAATAAAAACGCCAAACATGGCGTCATGTTACAACGGCTTATTCCACTTAGTTTGACAGGGATTGTGAATGCTTGTTTTGCTCAGGTTTGTCAATCTCTACCAAGATGAATATAAACAGAGCTTTCTGCCACTAGATTTGCCCAATCTCCTCGAGCCTGCTCAATGTCAACACAATTATTGCTGCACCCCCCAATCCCATTATATCGCGACGGGTAAAACAGAAGGTAATTTCAAAAGGGGTTAGCTGAAAATACCGAAACCAATTGGTGTCTTACAGGTCTATAATGGGAGAATGAAGCGCCACCGTTCTTTGTTCTGCCTGAGGTTAGCGACTTTTCTACATTCTAACAAACGATCTTGAGAGTTTAGGAAAAAACAAATTCTTTAACTTTCGGAAATGATTGGACAACGGCATAAGGCCTGTCTCTACTTTACAAACTCCCAACAGGATATAGAAGTTTAACTCCGTAGAATAAGATGCCAGCGTATAAATGGCCTGTTGTAGAACGAATTTTTTTTTGTCACGATAGAAAGTTACAGATTGGCAAGAATGTTGGGATATTTTGTGCAACTCATCCATTGGCATTTACATGCATGGTGATCCTTCTCGTTCATCATACTACGGTTGGCAGTTAGAACTTAAGGGTTTACCTGCAAATATTTGGTTTTGCTTTCTGTGATTCACGGACGGACTGACACATTGCTGTCGTCATTAGCCAGGTAATCAGTGCCGAGGAACGAGAAAAGAGAAAACATGGAGATAATTCCCGATTGTTTTAGCAGTTTCCACGTGACCCACGGTAAACACCATACGTGCGAAGGAATAAACAGACTCGGGCAATGGAGTAACTAGGCTTTGCGAGGAAAACCCGCTCCAGTCAAAACAAAGCATTTAGTTTTGCCGTGATGACTAAAACTTGTAAGTCATTTCGTCTCTGACATGTAGGGTAAATACGCAAACATACTTAAACTGCTTAAACAACGTTCTGACATCCTGTCCATGTTCAATGTTCTAAATATTTAGAGACAGGCATGCGGCATCAAGTTAATGGCATATTTATTGAACAAGCGTTGAGTGATGACCCAATAGTCCTGTGCTTTCAAAATGCTCATCTTGTTTTATCTCATCGAATATTTTTTTAATGGAATTAAGCTTATTATTTGCGGTAGCATGACATTTACGATGCGTTAAGATTTTGCAGTCACTCTGAAACGACAGCAGTGGTGTTTGTTGTGTGTGAGATCTTAAGATAATATATTAGAACAACTTTTCCTACTTCTCGTGCAAATTAAACACAAAAAGTACATACATGATAGATATACACCTGCCTATATTCTATGACACATACACCTGGTGGTTGCACCCACAGAAAGATCTGCTGTTAACCTGTATGGGTGGGTGAGTACAGTGATGCTAAACGTCATACGTGATGGATTATTGTAGTCTTATAAGTGTTATCAGGATACAAGGTGCAAGATTGCGGAAGCATTCGACATCAACGTCCGGGGCATTTGTGCCTATTTCTGTAACAGATGACTTTCAATGGGACAAGATATAACGAAACACTGAGATGGCATGCAGTAGTTTTGTTAGAGTTGAAAAGTTTTTGATAAAAGGCTGCCTTTGTCAGGGAAACAATCGCCACCACGCATCAATCTTGCAATTTTCTTCAGTTTTAGGACAGTTTACGATCGAAAAAACCGCTTTTGAATAGACGTCGCATTGTTGGAGTTATTACAGTTTACATGCACGGATGAGCACTATGAGAATGTAACTGAACGAGGTGACGCATAAACTGACTGCTACTGCTGAACAATGCACGTTTCCTGAGTTCATATCACCAAAAGGTTTTGCTTGCCGAGAAATGATTTTTATTAGACAATTTACGACAGTTTTACTTTATCAGCATTCCACTTGTCACGTGATAAGCCTTGTAACGCGATATTTCGCGAGAGGCAAATGAACCGTAATCGGGCTAACTGCGTTCTTGGGAATGTCGGAATCGCTTGTAAACAAGAGATAGTGCACCGGCGCAAAACCACAACACATCAAACGATCTAGGGCAAAGTAGGACTAAATATTTACACTTTTGATGGCAACGGTTTCAGACGAAACGACGTGGAGTTTTATATCCATGACATATCTAGACGATCAAAACCTTTCATCCAAGGTACACGGTTAAGTATCGATGTGCTATCTTTCCGCTGAGGGAAATACAGTTAACTTCTGCATGCGCCAACAACAAAATAACGCAAAGTAGTGGAAAAAATATAAGACCGCAGCAATGTGTAAGATTTACTCTCTGGTAGATGTTGTGTTTTAGATTATTGTTACTCCAAACAGAGCTCTGACTTGACCAGATGTATATGGTATACCACGTCAAGATTACCAGCCCTTGGGCAAGATACATTGTCGCGGTTCAAATCCAGGTCTTAATTGTTCTCTTATTGAAGCTTAGAGTTTAATGAGGTTTCTCGATTACGCGGCATACCATGGTGATTTCCAGAACCATGTTAGGCATTATATAAATTAAAGTATTCTTGAATAAGTCATACAGCAAAATTGAAATAAATACCATTAAGCCTGAAGGCCCGTTTGTTATGGTAATGAGCAGCCGATGGCTTCTATAGCATGCTTTGGTATCTATTTTTTTTGGTCCAAGAGAGATAAATGTTTTTGGTGAAAATGGTTTTAAACCTTTTCTAGAATGAAAAAAGGGTCTGTGTCGGCAACCATAAAATTCATACGGCAAGTATATACTAAGCATATATAAATGGAATATTGGAATGATCTTGCTAAAATCTGACATGATTTAATTCATACATTCCACCTAACCTAAATCAATGTTTCATCCTGTGATCAACTGGGGCACTATTGATTTTTATTTCTCGGGCTAGCTTGATTAATTGTTTCTCAATGATTTACTTTTTAGGATTTTATGCTAACTTGTGTCGGTTAATCGTGCCATTCTCCAGAAAGAAAGCACGGGTTTGTAATCACGCGACTTGTTTCCCTTAATCGCAATCATTGGCTGCGGTCTTCAACAAAAACAGCCCTCGTCACGTAGGAAGCTTGTCTGACCGTGATAACTCACGACTGCGAAAACCCGACTAACTTGAATCGAAGATGACGCCAATTTAGACAGAGCGTAAATGAAGGAAGACTTCAAAAGCCTTGTTCTGTATCTGAAAGCTCGTGTTTTTAAACGTCATTGGAATCTGTCCTTGCGAAATCTAGCTAGGGACGGCTAGTCTCATTGTGCAGCCCGAGGGTTAAACAGGGCCATTAAACAAGATCTGGTTCCTCTTCGACCTGAGTCTTCCTTGTTGTCCAGCGCATCTCCTTGAGAACACTAGCCGAGCGGCACGGTAATTACAGGTCTTAGCTGAAACCATGACCTAGGGGACCTAACAATTAGGGTTCTTTCGAAACCCTGTTTTTCGTCAGCACTACTGAAATCTCTCGTTAGAAATGACCATGCTTCTGAGCGCCTTCCAGTAAATAAAATGGATATAGGGCTTCTGCATGGTATGATCTCAAATGATGATTTACGAGGTATAGCGTTTCCAGAAATTTCGGACATGTATCAATATAGAAATGGGTTATTAGGTCAGAACCATTGTCACATTTGAATACCTCCCAGATACAGAACATTAATACATGTATTTTCAGTGAATGTGAAAAGAGCTGTGATATGTATGCATTGTGTCGGCAATGTATATGTCATATTCATGAAGTCTGGCACGGTTTCAATATATAGACCTTCTTGCATGAACAAACTTTCACACATATTCTCGACGTGCTTTGAATAGAGGTAACCTTGCGAGCTAGTTCTACATATTGATAGCTTTCTTGAAAAAACATGTTTGTCTGTTTGTCTGATATGAACAGTTTCAAAGGCTGATGGTTGTAATACTTACACATGTATCACAGATGTGTGGGCGACCGTGTCATTCGGATTGAACTCAGTGAGACATAGAGTATAAATAGTTCAGTTCGTTTGTTTTACAGGGTCGTGTGATCATTATGTATATAGCTTGCAGCGTCTTCGATGACAGTCCCGTTGTTTGTATGTATATACAAACAACGGGACTGTAGAAGTCAAGTAGCATCAATACTTTTTACCATTCGAAATAAATCCGTTTTGCAAAGTGGTATATTCTATTGAATTCACGTGCATGGATGCATGCAAGACACATGGACTTGTGCATGTACGATAAATAGAAGTTTTTATGTAGGCTAAACATAGTCTAACTCCCTATACCTTAAATATGGGCTGTGACAATTTGCCTGATAAATTACAACGATATTAAGTGCAGTATATCTACATGGTTTCACCTAATAACGTTCTAAGGCACCTCACTTTTTCGTACAACGATAGCGTTCTTCCCGTCGGAGTTGATTGTCCGTCCTCATCACCCGTTAAATCGCGTGTTCGAATCCAGTTATCGATGGATCGACTGAAGCTTTTAAGAGCTACTTTGGTGTATAAACCCTTGTGTCTTAAATGCGACGTTAAATGATGAAAAAAATAGCTAAGGGGAATTGCTGTCCTGAAAAAAGTGATATTTCACCTGATTTTAATATTTCAGACCAATTCGCCATGATATTAAAAAACATTTTGTTTTATAGTGTTCCAATCTGAGCTCAGCGGGATGACGTCATAATATAATTTAGTCATTTGCTACATTCGTACGTCCCGCAAAGCACGACGTCATACAAGACGTCATGTATACATCACGCTTTAGCCATGTTTTTGAAGACCCACAACTAACACATTGCTTAAAACTTCTTCAAAGGCACAAAGTCATCATATTTTTAAAGTATAAATAATAAACAGAATATTCCACAGTGAGGATTGAATACCATAAATATTGCTCTCGTGAAAGGTGGAAATGATTCGCGTCGAGTGGGTTATTATTTCCACTTTCGCGAGAAAAATATTTATGGTATTCAACCTTCATTTTGCAGCCATCCTCTGTTTATCGCAAATCCTTGTGAACCATGGTGGTAGCTTTGTGCCACAGGATTTCCTTTATATCATTTTAATATTTCTCCCCAGTCTCTATTGGCACAGGAGTGGTACTTAAAATCAAGAGGTATGTCTGATATTTGAGGAATGGATGTTGTTTATCACTGGTATTCGATTCAATTTTCTCTGTCCACATACAAGTGAAAATGAATCATTACGAGTAATGTTTTGAACACCCATCGAACAAATAAATCAATAAGGTGATGACTGAAAACTGCCGTGCACTAAAAAAATTAATGACGCTCAGCAGGCTCGGCACGACCACTAAACAATCCTGTTGAAGAGGCATTTTTGAAGTCTTCGTGATGGTAATATAAGTGTCAGCTTTTATGTTCGCGTAGCGCTACATGGACAATTAAATTGGCCTACCAACGCCACTTTTTTCAGGAACAATATGTCTGACTAAATAAATATATATTCAATAAATAAGACTTCGCAGTAGTCAAATAAGAAAAGAAAGGCAAAGACAGACTCAATTTACTTCAAAACTAAATAGCACAGTTTGCTGTCTGGCTCCAGATAGACGACAAAAGCTGACAGAGAGACTCCAGACCATACCAAAGCGTAATAAATTAATGTTCAGAAGAAAGCGAATGAGAGAAATTGAACAGGCTTTATTCGATTCGATTCGTACAACTGGTCGCTGTTGGCGTTGTGTAGGTATTTCGGTCTTGTAACTCATGATGATTACATATCACTGTGAGATTCTGTTTCCTGTGCCATGGGATTTCATTTACTGGTTATGTTGGGCTTGTACCTGCATATATATCATTATACGCAGACAATTCGTTCGAACGAGCAACGATCATGTGGAAATTCTCTTGGAAACATTCTTTGTAAGTTGAAAATGTTATTACATGTAGTTAAAAACGGAGTAACATATATACACATATGGGTAGGGCTTGATAAAAAAGTCTATCGCACTGGCGCATTTGTCTGCATAGCCATCTGAAAAAACCCAACATACTGATCAAGTTGATCGATGGATTTACAAATAGATTTTGAAATATGTGGAAGTAACAAAAGCTGCCACTTCTACAATTGGCTGAACCATTATTACTGGTGAATTCCTGTGGCACCACATGTCTTTATTCCCGAAAGAAAAAAGAAAAAAAACCGTCCCCCTAGTCGATCTGGCTTGCTTTGCATGCGTGTACTTAGCCAAGGTGGCATTGCTGTACTTATCTAAGTGTGAGAATCAATTATGGTACTGCTGCAAACATCATCGCTTTTAAACACTGGGGCGAATACATCGAAGTGGATACCTTGGATAAACTGTGACAAATTTCTCACTGTGACGAGGATCCTGTCGAAGAAATGGTCTCGTACCGTTAACACCAAGATCTGATAGACAAGTTTGCGGGTGACGTGATGGGTTTTAGTAGACTGTTTTGTCACCTGTTGTACAAATACTACTTACCCTTTCAGACCGACAGCTCTTTCCCTCTTTAAGGGAATTCGGATAAATATCCGAACTTGCAAAGTAGACTTATCTCTGCATACATTGCCTTCACCAACATGACATTTTAACCCATGTAGCCTTACTCTCCCACTTCAGACCGACATTTGCTTAGACCGATAGGTTATCCTTGGGTCAATGTCCATCAAGTTTGCCAGACTTAATTCCTGAAAGTCCAGAGTTATGGTATGGTATAACTTAGCACTTCGGCTCTTCTCTATAACTGATCGTCACGAATCTACAGTTACGTCGTGTGTCACCCCATGCAGAAGTTTATGAACAAGGTGTAATGCAAAAGAAGTTTTAGGATACTTGTATGAAAAAATATAATGAATAATAAACATATTTCGAACGGACTTCAACGCAAGATCAAGTATGCTCAGCAAAATTGAGTAAGATTTTACAATGAGAAAAGAAGACACAAACGGATTTCATGGCGTTTATGTTCTCATAGTGATATGGAGAAGACTGTTTATTCCTTGCTCCATCCTCGCCAGAGCATGGTTTAAATACTGCCAATGTGGCGTTAAACCCAGTTAAAACTCAGTTCATTCGTTTATATAACCAATTCTGTCTTGATTAGATAACAAAAATGACCTAGTGAAAATTCATTGGTGATGCCGTCATCAGGCTCACCCCTAGCTAACAAACTGAACACCAAGCTGTGTAAGTATATGTGGGTGTACTCATGTATAAATGGCCTACATATACCGTGACAGTGAAACCCTCTGCATACCGTACGCCAGCATCCATGTTACAACGGAAACCGCACATATGCTGGGTGTATATGAGATAGGGGTGCATCACGGGGGAGAGAATGTGTGGGGTTTTGGTATTTGTAACATGTAAATCAGACCGACGGAATGGCAAACCCCTGCTGAAGCCCCAGCGCCTGATCTTCCTTGAAAACATACCCCGTCTGGGAATGCGTTAACTTGCTCGTCTTCTTTCGAACATCAGACATAATTAATGTAGTCAGCTGGAATCCAAATCTACTAATGGTTTGACGGTGTAACCCATCTGTAGGTGCTTTCGTAGTTATTTACAGCTAAAACATTTTCTGGACAACAGGGAGTGATATACTTCGACTATAGGTAACGTAATGAAATGATGCAAGGCGGATTTCGTTGACGTTTCACTGGCATCAATATACTTCGTAACACATGGCCAATGATGTCATATCCGGTCTTATGTGGAACTTTATAGTCCCACCGTGTAGTTGCTGTAAGATACCAAGATAATGCTGCTGAAAATCAAGATGTATAGACTTTTAACCATCATTGCTTCTAATTTACTATCCGCATTGTTGTTCTTCCATTTATAGACTAACTTATTGATTGGTGTGTTTCTCTAGAGTAATCTCCCAACCAGTGAAAAATAGGGGGACAGAGGAACAAAAAGAGAGAAGACGAAGATGAAGTGGACAATGAAAAAATCTGAAACTTCTTTGTAGTTTGTTTTCCATTTTTCTTTGGATTTTCTTTTGTTCTTTTTTTTGATTTAGGTTCGTTCAGTCCGTTGGCACTGCTCCATGAAGTCAAATGTTGTTCATCACCTAGTCACACAGTTAGAATAATCAAGGCGGCTCTAGGTTGAACCGCGTCTAGAATGATACCTCGCTCATCACCTGTCAGAAAGATGGAAGAAAGCAGATTCGGCTGCGCAACGGGATATTTTTTCATAAACGTGCTATACAAGTCTGTAACTGATATGCAAGTTCTGTGGATTTATATGCAGAACTTCCCTCTTTAGGCACACACTGCTGTTTGTGCAAACCCAACCTCCAAACGTGGCCAGAACTTCACTAAAGTTTCTGTGCCAACACCTCAGGTGTGCTAGAGACTCGGTGCCTACGTGAGCCTAGGATATTTAATTTTTGCTATACTCAGGATTACACCCTGCTCCCTTCCCACACGAAAATCTATACCTGACGCATTCAGATTTCCCGAATCATTTATCCTATACTTTCAAGCAATCTTCATGTAACCTATTTCGCTTCACTAACCTGTGCAAAAAAGGGAGAAATTATGGATCATACAGCCAGTATGACTTCGCCTGCATGTTTGGTCGGAAGCTGCCCATGATATAAACTTTATCTCTATGGTTCTTTTTACTATGGCTTTTCGTGTACGAAACAAATTACTTCTATTCACTATTTACAGGCTATTCGCCTGTAAAGAGGGATAGTCGTGAACGAGTGATTAAGGTGTTTGCTTTTCTGTCGTTACATCACATGAGGTGGATTCAGTACCGTTCTGGGCCAGTGATTTTCACGCTTTTCCATTGTTCTTGTGACAAGATGTTGCGCTCTCGTCTAGTATTATGGGAAGTTGGCAGGAGACCACTTGCCTTCCGTCAGAGCGTGGAAAAGTCAGTATAACTTGCCAAAGTTTAGTCGTTTTCCTTAATTATCAATCTATTGGCCGACATGGTGTAACTGAAAAATTCTCTAGCGTTGTAAAAAGAACAATAGCACAAAAATACGGAAAGTGATAGTAATTGGTTGTCAGCTATATACAGAACGTCCTCTGTGTAGATCGCTATGTATAGGACTTCATAGTCTTATACAGAAATAAAAGTTATTGATACAAGAAATAACTGAATTTATTGCTAAGTGCACAGATACGATGCAGATAAGATACGTACGGAACACTACCAGGTTGCATGAGCTACATAGAAACTGTTCGGAAATCTTGTGCCAAAGTGTAGAATGTTAAACTCGTTTTATATTCATGTCATATAATATTAACGATTTCCTATAAACTCCTAGCAATCTTATTTATAGACATATTCTCTCTTGCAAATGTGCCCGTCAGACATTGTCAATTTGGTTGTATTCAGCTTTGTACATGCCGTGTTACGACAATTCGTATACTCCCGCCTTCAGGCCTTACAGACATTATACGGCTTGGTCATCGAAGGCTACATGCCTGCATACCAAAATATGGTGGTGGCAAACATTCCATGTAATCTATATCTGGGATTATGGGTGGGTGCCATTTCCCCGGCCGAATGACACATTACACTGCACCAGGGCTGTTATGCAAATTTACACTCATCCATTATACAAGTCGCTTATCTAAATCCCTGAGCCAGTCCAATTTCCATAGAAATGAGCAAATGCAATTCAGTCCTTAATTCATATGCAACATGGGCACGTAAAAAGACAGAGAGCCCAATATAACGCCACCATTAAACCCGTTACTAGTTTTACTCCTTGTTATTTTTAGCTGTATATTTCCTTTTTGCGCGACTCTCGATAAAATCGTCAAGGAACTCAATACATATTTATGATCAAAACTGGATTTTAGTGCCATACAAGCTGGCAACCACCGTCCTCACGAAGATTTTCCTCACCTCCTAGAATTAGACTCCCAAGTTTATTCTCCTGGCAACTATGTAATCCATAAGTTTACCCCCTGGCAATATTTTGACATCAGTCTGTTAGTATGTATATGTGTCAATGACGGAGCAGAAATTTTGATCCACCAACTAAGTGCAGGAGTCCTACACGGTATAGGTATATGTTTTAACACACTCATACAAGAAGTTTGCCGTTACAAATTCTGCACTTTTTTTCATTCGAATGACTTAACCGTCATTCCATGGCTGAAAAGTCCTTGACAATAATATAAAATGCAATAATCATTTTATTCGAACGTTTGGAATTTTGTCAACTCATAGCGCATGTAATAAACTAATACAGAAGAGAAATTTCACAGAGCTGGATTCCCTCTGTCATAACCCTCGTGGCAAAGACTGGTGGAGAGTTGGGGTTGGGGTTGGAAAGGGGGTATAAGAGAAACGCACTAAAGCTAGTCATACTTGTGTATTTCCTAACCACCTGGGTGACTTAATCGTTAGAACGTTGGCCGAAGTTGAGAGATCCGGGATCATGGCCAGGAGATCAGAGATCAATCCCAGGTTGAATCGATCATACCAAAGATTTTAGACGTTAGAGTAAGGAAACATGTCAGTATAATGTGACTGGTTGGAGTGACATGTCTTGGGCATGATGTTCCAAAAGTAGACATAGTATACATACATACTAAGGACTGTTCGTCGTCATTTGACGTCAGATTTTGCGATGAACATCGCTGCATGTCTGTATCCAATTTCGCTTAAGCCATGGTGATGTAAGGGCGTAAGTAAGTGGCTCCTGTGTGTATTTCTAAATTTACATGAACAGATAGAATAAAACCCTGACTGAACAAAATGAACAAGAGGTCGTACTTTTGTACAGAAGGAAGAGCTCTGGAGTTCACTAATGAACATATGGACATCGAAACCATAACTGCAATTTTGTACATTCACCACGAATACATTTTCACGTAAATTCTTTCACGAACGTAGGAAACGGGCAAGAGTCCCAGGGCCGCCTAGACCCTGGAATTTCTGGAATCTTTCATAGCTGTACGTTTAGTTGAACAAGTTTAAAAGGGGAAAAATAACAATATCCATCCTCAAAATTTTACTTAAGCTGTACATATTTTGACAAAAATATGGTAACCGGGTCATTTGTTTATAAATGTATGAACTTTCCTTTACACAAAGACAGCCAAATTACGTTATTCAAACAGCACGTGCGATTAAACTAAACAACATTTGTTATACATGCAGGTGTAGAATCACTAGTTAAAATAAAGCCATTTATGGTGTGAAGTGGAAACCTCAAATGAGACGTAAAGATACAGTGTTCAATGGATATTATAGGTAAAAAAAAAACGGCCCTCAATAGGGTTTCTTGATGCTTTTTTTGCAATCCTAACAGTATATTAATGTCCCAATATAGCAAAGTGTTTGTGTGTATTTGATACAGTCAATAGAAGGGAATTACTAGCAAGCAATATAATACTGGTAGTTTATTTATTCACTCCATTTTTGTTTAACGCCTAAGTAGAGACTTGTTCACGTATAAGATGGGGTTCAGTTTTACTGGCGGAGGAACCGGTATGACAGGGTAAACCCCCGATATTTGACAAGTTACTGACGACCTTTCCTGTGTATGCATGATGTACATAAATGCACACCTTTGTGTCCTGTATTTGTGGTTTACAACAAACATTAGTCTTTGCACGGAACATGCAGCTCTACCAGCTTCGTCGACCACTCCCCAGCATTATTATACAAGTAAACTCAATATTCTACTACACCTTGTGTCAGAAAACATGCTATAAATTTAATAATTTTGTCGTCTTGCTGAAAATATACAATGGAGTAGAGCAAATGAATTTCGCCGGCGGATCTCTTTTAATATATAAGCAGCAGAGGTGTTTGGACGGCTTCACGTATGCCTTTCGGAGGTAGATGTGCATGCTTTCCACACTGGTTGAACGACTTGAGAAATTTCACGATGTTACAAATTACAGAACTGCAGATACCAAATTTCAGTAATGACTCAATGATTGCTTATGCTTAAAATATGTGACCAATAATATTGGGATTCGTTGATCTTTTTGAGCAAATTTAAATGTTTCAGCAATCGATTCTGATGCACCAAAGGAGTATTGGGGCATTCTGAGTGGTGTATATTTTTAATATGGTTGGTTTGAAACGTGGGTGGAGGAAAACATGTGTGCCTCCCCCCCTCCCCTAGGAAAGTGTGACTCCCTTGCAGCACGTCCGCTTCCTACACCACTATCTTTACGGGCACACAAACTGTTTGCATTATTATCATTATTTGAGAAAGACATATACTCCAGAATTCAAGTAATAAACTCCCAACTACTCTTCGAAATACAAGAACCTAAATCATAAGTCAGCACAAATAGGTTGTTAAATCATCATGGAGGAAGTGAGAGAGGTGAGGCATGGAACACTACAGCAACTGTTACAGATTAGTCATTGATCTTCAACGAGGACATTACTGCTAGCCTAAAGGGCTTTAGGAAATTCTGCAGCCAACCGTTATCGGTAACAGTTAAGGGAGGGAGAGGTGTTGGGGTGGGAAGGGGGGGGGGGCAGATGGCTCCAGAATCACAGCTTCTACTCCAGCTGGTATACCGGTACAAGGAATACAAAGGGGACAATTTACATAATCAAAATTGCTTCTGAAAAAAAGAGGAGATATCAAAGCCTAAGTGCAACTTGCAATGCATCACCTCAGTGATCGAGAATTACTCAAAATCCTGTTATCATCACATTTAATAAACATTAACACGATTTATAAAAATGCAGAGAAACCAGGCCACGGTTATGCTTTCAGCCCACCAGCAGAATCCTAGTTTACGCAGGAATACAATGTTAAAGATTGCAGCATAAAGATTAAAACCAGACCAGCGACGACATCTAAATAGTGCCGCGTTCATGATAATTACATGGGTGATAATTGAAAGGAAATAGTAGCATAAAGAAGATTAACAGACGCACATTGTCATAGGCATATGAAGGGTAATTTCATTGTGGATCATTCTGCAGCAATTGATCAAGATAAAAGATTCATCAATATAAATGAAAAATAATTTTCAGTTATGGTTTGGAAGAAAACTTCTCACTCTCATCAATACAACAGCAAAACTGACTTCCAGCTTTGTTCGCATATACATTAATGGTAAGCCCAGATTTACTCCCGCCGTGGTCTGCTTTGGTCAGGGCTGTAGTAGTCGATAGGCCAAGAAAGACTTTCCAGGCTTGTAGAACAGGGCTACGTGACAGAAATCCCAACAGCTAACAATTTCTGATCGCTTAAACCAAGTTTTAGTGCCACACGCAAAGTCTTTATTGGACGAGTCTTGATCAGATCAGTTCTGGAAAGACCGAGAGTATTGGCAATGTGTGAGCAGGGTTTCCTGTCTTCAATCAGATGGTTGGTCTGGAAGTGAAGGTAACACACAGCTTTTGAATATAGAAACACGTTTTACATCCTGCTAATAAAATTGATTCCTCAAATATAACTGCTGTAAAACGCCACAATTGTCCGACATATATGCTCTTGATGCAAACATCTTGAGATCTGATAACGTTGATTTCCTGTACACAGCCTGCTGACTATCGAAAGGGGAAATGCAGTTATTAAAATTGACAATCACTTGACGATGCACTGCTTCTCAAATATTTCACAAGCCGGTTCTTTACACACAGAAACCTGCAGCTTCTGTGGTCCAAGAAGATAACGGAATTCTGACGAAACATGTATTTCTTCGGCTACACCATGTCAAAATCAAATGGCACAGTCCCACACTGTGGAGAAAATAAGATTATATGTTTCCGGCAAAAGTTTCTAACTTGAGGAAAAATGATTACTTCTACCACTTTAAACAGAGAATCTTACAGATTTTCACACTGGTTGCATACCATTACATCTACGTAAAAATGTGGGTTTAGTTGTCATTGAACTAAGAAGCTTATATTTGTCTTTAATCATGAATTTATGAACTTTTGTTAATATATGTAAATATAATGAAATTATACTCAGTCAATCTTGCACCACAAAATAGACACCAAGATGCACTTCTCTGCCATCCAAGTGGCATTCCGCTTGTTTTCCATTCATTTACCTGTGGATTACTTGTCATGCAAAGAGAACCATTCGCAGTTTTCAGTGACGCCGGAAAGTCACAGTGAATGTGCCAAGCTGTTTAAGTGAAATCTAGTTTTACTGCTCAAAACACTGAGGGTCATAAACAGACCTGAAGCAATACCAACGCTCAACCTGTCCCTTGTTGGTTCAATTGAATTCCTGCTAACCGTAATCTGAATATTGAGTTCAGTTCTTCTCCCTGTTGTGAATTTTCCAGCACTTTCAAGGAAAATAAAGTTTAAACAGAAAATACTGGAGAATACTGGACGCTACATGTATTTGGTAGCTTACTTACCAGTTCATACCAAATATAATGCGATGTGACATTTAACACTGAAAAAATGCAAGCATTTTCAAAGACTTATAGTACGCTTTGTAAAGGACCCCCACTGTTTTCTAAACCTCTCAGTTATGACCAGTGTGGAAAATTGGACTAAAAACTGGGACAGGTGTGACTTCTGATCTAGTAATGACAAATAAATATGAAAGAGACCTCTAGATCTTACTTTTCTCATATTGACCTAGTTGCTTACCATGTCCAGAGGCTCCTTTCATATAAAGGCGAGCAGTAGCTATAAGTACCTTTTATGCTTTTTAAAAAAAATGCGCTAGTGGCATGCCATTGAGTACAGTTCTCAACTTGAAATGTTGAGATCACATCCCTTATGCCATGTCTCGTAGATACATGTAGGCTGATTATCTGATTGAATGCATTCAACTTTTTGTGTTATACACATTCCTGTTGAACAATGCTGAAAAGTCCAAGATGCCATTCAATAACTTTTCAACTGGTATACACTGCATTTCAGCAAATGTGACCTTCATAAATGTAAAGATCACTGCAGTTAATATCGCAACCACATAATGGCACTTGTGCATGTCACAATATAGTAGCACATGCTCTTTCAAACATCTACATGTGCTTTGTCATTTCTTCAGTTATAAACTCTAAAGCACACTCACCCATACAATAAAAACAACAATCAATAATGGTGGACTATGTTTTTATTTGTTAAATGACTTCATGCATGCACAGGCTACTTTGATCATTTAAAACCATTCGTTGAAGTACACGTATGTTAATATTTTAAAATACACTGGGATGTAGCATTTTATTTACATATACATAATATGTTATATGGTATGATTTTTAAATGTATAAATATTTATGTACAATTTCTTGAACAATACACCAGTTAAAAACTGGCAAGAGTGTCACATTTTTTTCCTTTTTGGCAACACAGACATGAGGGGGAAAACGAGCATTACAATGATGCATGCTGTACAGACCCTTACAACTTTAAAACAATTCCTGTTTTTGTTTTTCAGTAAGTCAGTCAGTTCATACAGCCTGTAACTGAGGTTCAATTCTCCTCGGACAGAGTGAAATATGAAACAAACAGAAATCTTCAAGTCAACATTTCATGTGTAGTCTCAAGTTTAGCAAAGTCTTGTAAAACATATGTCATGTGACCATGTTAAGGACAGGAAAATATATGACTGACAAATATTGTCCCAGATTCATAACAAGATTTTGAAAATACTTTTCATGTAAGCATTCTTATAAAGAATCTTGCAACAAATTTTGCACATTACACCAGATTAGTAAAAAAATTGGAAAATGATTTTATACAATGGCAAATTATGTCTATTCACCCTCATAAGACATACAAGTACAAATTCAACACTACGCATAACAGTGAGGAAAACTGTATTAAATATTAGAACATGACTGCAATGTGTAACAGTTGATCTATATCACTAAACTCAATTGTTCAGAAGTGTTAACACTTCATCCTGGCATCAATTTTAGGTTGTACTGAAGTCCAATTTATTTTGTATTTGGGTGGGACTGGTATTTAGATATAAGACTGTCTTAGCTTTAAGAATCTTTTGAAAAAATACATTCATAATTCATTAAAGCCAACCACTAAATGTACTAGTTTAGTTAATGTTAATGCACAACAGGAGATAAAAATGCTTCCATGGATCATGATAAAATTTCTCTTTTGCCAGATATATTCCTACATGGGACACACATCCTACATGCAGGAAAAGAAGAGAAAAGGCTCTTCCTCGATGGCACTGATTTACTTACGGTGTTTTACGCTGTACTTAAGAATATTTCAAATGTACAACTGTAGCTAATATTCTGGTAACCCACAAAACCCATAACCATCTGCAGGGTACTGGCAGACCTTCCCACACTGATGGTATTGAGAAAGTGCAGTTAGGGATTGAAGCATTGACATATATCCTAGTTAAGGTTTATACAGCATCATTAATACGTTGGTATGAACTCTTAACTCTTGGAAGAAATATGCAGTACCAATTAAAAAACTCTGTTTGGCCTTTACACTTTGCCCTCTGGCACACTTTCACATAAAAACAATGGAACTAATATCATTAGGACTCCTGAATAATTCACAAACAAGAACTTCATACCAACATTCTGATATTCAGTTCATTCCCAGGGCTATTATACATACGTTTCTTACAATCTCCAAATATAAACAGCACAGGTCAAAAAAAGTGAAATACCTTTCTCGTGTTTTATCTCATGTTTTCTAGCTACATTCTGGTAAAGTTTAAATTCTAAATTTTTCACTAGGTTGACACTGAATCTTATTGTGATGACAACAATGTGAGGCTATTTTAAATCTTTTAACTCTGGATTGTGCTTGTCACATAAATATGACTAGTACTTCTTGACAGATGTAATGCTTACTTTCAAATGAGAGCAATTTGTGAAGAATGAGTAGGGATTTCTTTGAGCTGCTAATGGGAGAACTTCCCCATGATTCAATATCTATGACATAAAGTTTCATTTTATTTCAATCAATGTTATGCATGAATATGTGTAAGGGTTCATTTTGTGTATTAAATAAAGATGTAAAACTATACAACTTAACTTCAACATGACACTTTATTACTGAGAGTAAACTCAGAGAATTCATAATTAGAATTGTTTACAGGTACCGAACAGAAATGCTCATGAAAGTGTATGTACATGTATATGCTGTTATAAGATGGCTATATTTCATTGTCTATAAGGAAGAATTTCGGAGCACAAAAAATACGTACAAGTTGAATGTGTTGCCAAAGCAACTGTGTCATAAAATCTACACTTAATATTTACAACTGGCAAAAGTATGTCTCTTTCAATGGCTGTATAAAATATAATTATCACCAGTCTTTTTACAGTCTACTCATCATATATACCCATTCCCACATCAGAATTTGGTAATAACATTTAATGAAAAATATGAAAGTAATTTGATAAATGTGAAGAGTATCAACAGTAATATCGCAATATGTTAGCTAATACCTTACCCAGAGGGTGAAGCAATATATTTTTTTACACATGAATCTGCTACTAAGCAGCAATTTTTCAGCAGACAAGTGTATATCTAAAGAATGTCAATATGGTACATTAAAATCTGCAAGTCTGGCTTGCACTGGCCAACACAGGGTCAATTTTAAATCAAGTGAACACTCCTTTGTCCTAATTGTTTTTCATTTTATCATATAGAATCCATTTTCAACTCTAAATTCCCTTTTTTTAAGATTCCAAGAGACAAAAGTATAACAAGATTTTTCATCTGTCATGGCAAGACTTTTGCATGGAGTACTTAAGTTGAAACTTGTTCTAGTTACGACAGAAACCTACTATTTTTCATGAAATGAAAATTTCCAAGCTGTGGAACATTTCTTGAATGTCATTTTTTCACAACACAAATATAATCAGATGAGCTTAACATCTTCAATGAAGTATAATAATTTTAATGGACATGGTTCAAGATGGCCTTTACGCACTATGTCGCTTCAGTTTTTCAAAATCACCTTTATGCCTTGAGACAATCTATGTTGTTACTAAAATGTCTCTGGAATCAATTTGGTACAGATTCCATCATTCTAGCTCCTATAGTTTCCTATAAATGAATATTACTATTCACTTTACAGATATGTAACAAGCACCATTGCTCACCACATTGTAAATTAGGCCTATGTATATAATGGCCTGTTTTCCGTGGGTTGACAAAATATTTTTGTGTCATTTTATTACAAACTTAACAAGAAAAGGACTGAAAACTGAAAAATACGCCACTTGACTTATTCAACCTGGTCATCAATGACTAATTTGCACATGCTGGAACTTTATCGCTTTAACTTTTTTTAATTATCACTTTAATTTTTTACGTCTGTTGTCCTTCACTGTATAAAGGTTTTGCTCACAATCCCATGTCAGCTGCCAACTGACGTGAACCATGACATGTAAGTTTATACGGTGGGGTCTTGTTTGTAGTCCATTTCTAGTCTAAACTAGCCAAAAGCCTGGAGTTAATGAATGTTTCTCCACTATATTTGATTTTAGTTTCTACTTTGTGTGTACTTTTTAAAGATCCATTCAGATTCAGATTATTTGAATTTCAGATATCAAACCAAGTAAATACTAGTGAAGATTAACCTTGTGCATGTGTTATATTTTAGTTTATTTACTTCTTTTACATATGCTGTCAAAAAATCATTAAAAAAGTTGCCATAACAACCTAACACTGACAAAGTCTCCATTTAACGCATAATCCTCATTATGGAACACTGGGAATCTTCATTGCACAGTAATGAAGAATGTGATGTGGCACTGAAAGTCAGGATTGTAACCAATCAACATTGATTTCCACTGAGAAACTGTGGTTCTGTAGTACTGGTGACTTGGAGAACAACACTCCTGCATCACTGACCTTCCATGATAGATCAATGAGCAGCAATGAGCAGAACTGAGAATCTTCACCATGTCATAGAGACAAAAATAAATCGTTTTGCTTTGAGACTCCTACACAAAAGGTATCAGTAAGTGCAAATGAGAATGGTTGTGCTGAAGTGAAAGTAGACATTTAAACCTTGTTTAACTCCTTGTATAATACGGCGCTTGATGGCAAGTCTGTCACAAGTGCTTATTTGGAGTTCGTCTGACAGGAAAGTGCTGTATTTCTCACCTGTCACAGTAAACTAGAAATAATACTTCTCGTATGCTGTCTAGCTTGAAAAACTGATTCTATACGTAAACATATGTAGCATTAAATTCATTGCGAAGTAAGTCAACAAGTCCTCATACATATTGTACAAGACTGGCTGTGACTGGTTTTTCATTTTCAATATTGCACAGGCAAAACACAAACACACCTTTTCTGCTTATGTACAAATATTTTCAATGCACAATAATTTATACTAATAAGACTAGGTTTTCGTACCATCAGCTGATCTATAAACATTTACATGTTGATAAGATTGTCTATAGTAGTCCCAGAGCAACAGTTCATCTGAACGAGTCGTGTTATTAATGCAATTGAAAATTGACATTTTTTTTGGAACATCAGATCAATTCTGTAGTCTTTCTGTTGTTATCATAGATACATGTATTCCACATAAAAATGAAACTGATATGCTGGTATCTATTCAGATTAAACAAACAGTAATCCAGTTGACAAATCATGCATGCGAACCATTTCAGTTGACCATTTGCGTTGTGTTGCATTTGATTTCATTACTCAAGAATTGTTCACTTTTATGATTCGTGGAGGAAACCAGAATGCTTGGTGCAAATCAAATGATCTTTGGCAAGTAAATGATGAACTTTCCCATATGCAAATGTTATACAGTGCAAATGGCCTCACGAGTCTCACTGATTGCTTGTCACCAAAGTCCTGTGTAAAATAAAAGTGAGGGAATTTACATATTTCCTCTCCCTGTGAAAGACAATGTTGCATTTGACAGTCTTGAGAAAACTTTCATGAAAGGCATTTAGCCACAGCGAATCTCATGCTATCAACATTTGAGCTCAGCTGCTTCAAATTCCACAGGGCATTACTGGTATACTGAGAAAAAACAACTGAAATGTATATCATAATAGTTACTCTTTGGAATACTGGCAGCACCATTTATGTTGATCAACATTTTCCTGTACTATTCCCATCCTCCCAAAATGACACTGAAACAGACCTAATTAGCACCTTAGAGACCCAGCTTTGTGATAAGAGAGAATCATATTGAGACAGATAATAAAACACAAAATCACACAGACACTTCTGGAAAAAAGGTCACAAGAAAACTGGCGACAATGGCCGCTAATATCACACTATGTTTGATCCCATTTCCGTCAAAAAGTGTCATACAAATTAAAGATCTATTCTCCAGCATAGATTTCACTGTTACATATTAAAACAACATGGGAACATCTCTGCTAGGAGATTGTGCAGTTTTCTGATGGTTGTTCCTCCTCCTGTTCATTATCTGTCTTTAGGGATTCTTCTTCTGCTGATTGGTCTAGCTCTGGAGATGGAGGTATCGTGATTTCGGCCACACCGCCGCCACTTTCTGTGGAAGATGTACTGGCCAGATGTGAGCGAGATGGCGCCTGCTCTACAATCTTGTTTAATGTTTCTATTTGTGCACGTAACTTGTTCAGGAAAGGCCTGTACCCAATGCTGAAAACAGAAAGTTTTCTATCTAACTATTTCATTTACTTGAAATCATCATAAATATGGATCCCACACAAAAAATAGCAGAAATTACCTCAGGAATGAAATAAGTCACGCTCCAAGGGAAGTAACTTTGCATGTATATCTTGATTGTCACAGGACAAAAAGACAAGCGTTTATCACAAACGAAGGGAAGTAACTTTGCAGTTTTCATACAGCTTGTGGCCCATCACTTTTCTTGTGAATCTGGCTGGCCAATCTGCATCCTGTTTATGAAATATGTGATTCTGAGTTCTTGAGTGACAGTTTCGTAAGTTTCTTTTCTGATTAAGCACAAGCAATCTGACCACTGAAGAAGTCATGGAGACTATAAGAAATTCAACGATCAGCAAATCATCCAACCTACCATTCTGTATCTGCCCAAAGCTCGATGTAGGAGAGCCCCTCCCTCATTCTGCCTACAATCTCTATGGGTGTCTCTGTTAGGCTGGCAGTGTTCACAGTCCGATCCACAGCCATGATGTCCCTTAGAACCACTGCGATGATCAGTGCCCACTCTAAACATCCTGCCTCCAACATCAGGTGTAGCAGATATCTTCACAAAAAACAGTGGTATTACTACAGTCAATGTGGAAGGTTACCCTCAATCACTGTATAATCCTACTTAAACATGTGTTAATCAAATATGTAAATCCTAATTCCCAAACAATTTCACATAAGGAAGGGTAACTTTCAGAGTTACTCATGCACCTTATTAAGTTGACTTTAGAGACAAAAATACATTGGTTGGACTGATATCTTTCTGGACTTCACAAAAATATAACTTTATCAGAATAGTGCCCCCAGAATATCTTTGAATAAACAAACTGCATATACATATGCAACATATGTAAAGGTTGAAGAATTACAGTAGCTGCTTGTCTATCAGGGTTCCAAATACCAACTGTAAATATGCTGCATGCATTTCTGAGAAGTCTATTTCAAAACCACATGTAGATCACCTAACACTAACCAACAAACATGTTAGGTAAAATATTTTTGACATTCAACCGCAACAAATTATTTCTTGTGACTATGTTAAGAGCATTGCAAACTACAAAAAACAGCATTCTTCTCCAACCAAATTTCACGAAGAGCTTGATTTTATTTATTTATTTGGTTTGTGTTTTACGCCGTACTCAAGAATATTTCACTTATACGACAGCGGCCAGCATTATGGTGGGCAGAGCGCAGGGGGAAACCCGTTGACAATCCGCAGGTTGCTGGCAGACCTTCCCACGTACAGCCGGGGAGGAAGCCAGCGGAACAGCTTGAGTCTTGTGTCATAATGATATTAAATACAGCACTATTGTCCAATAATGTACACCTTGCCCTTGTGAGAAAATAACAAATTGGATAAGTTTGTTAAATTCATGACCTATGACCATCAGTGGTATTGTGTGGTATTTCAATGGAGTATTACCTTTATTATTGTTCATCGCATTACATACACATAGTTCGAATTACCATATGCCAAAACCTAGTCTCTCTGTCTCTTACATGTTAATAAGGAGTTACTATTTCCTAGTCAAATGATTGATGTCAGTTTCATGTAGAAGTATCCCTTCAAAAGGATTACTGTGTTTGACCATGGCTAAATTACTCATTTTGCTTGTTTCTGAGAATTATATTCAAAAGCAAGGTGTTTTGAAGGCTTTTTGGAAGACTGGATAATTTCCAACAGGACAAATGCACCAATTTCAGCACCAAGGGTAATATTTTATGACCTATATTTGCCTCTAGTATGCTTATTATTCACCAGCTAAGAAATGTACCTGAGTTCTATTTCTGACTGATGTGGCCCCTTATTGGCCAGCTCATGGGAGAGCTCTTCCAGTTCTGCACTGAGCCGGTCGTTTATAGTGCTGCTTTCTGATGGCATCTCAGAGTCTCCCTGAAGCGAACTGGTGTCTGACATGTCTACGGTAGCCACACTGCCATCCTCTACAAGATCAGAAGGATAGCACAACATTAAACCTAGGCCTTGAACATGTTTTCCTGACTAAAACCAAGGATATGACTAAAGAGATGTTAGTCTAAGTGTTAGAATACTGAGTATTTCATAAACATTATATATAGCTATTTCTTAACTTTCCAATAAATCACCTTACCTTATGGTCTTTTAATTTAGAAAATGTCTCTTATAAAAGAACTTATTGAGAAATATCAATTGCGAAGTTTTGTGAAACTGGACCTGACAAGCTTGTCACAAAGTTTAATATTCTATTATTCAGTGAGTTCTTTTTTAAACAAATCCTTCAATGCATACCATGTTCAAACTGAGTCATATTCAACAATCCAGTTATGAAGTTAGGAAGAAACCAAATGATAACAGATGAATGGATATTCATCTTACGTGTAAGTTTAAAACATCTGTTAAACTACAGTGTGTGTGATCCACAAGTTCCAAAGAGCAGGGTACTCACCTTTAGGTACTGTGGGCTTTAAGAAAACCTCCCCTGAGATATCAACTCCTGTGAGTAAATCTGGGGGAGGTTGTTTGAATGCTCCAAGAGGTTTGAACATTGTGGGTGGGACCTCAAGTTCAGGCGGTGATAATCTTGCCAAATCCTCTTCACTCAAGCGACTTGAACTTGCTGTGCTGTTAGACGCTAAAAGGGAAGCAACAATATTTTGATATCATTTGCACATGCAGGTTTGATGCACAAAAATGTATTGAGATCTTTTACTATGGAATATGCACAATTTTTTTCAAATGCCTACAATATGTACACACTGAGGTTAACTTTCTACAAAGCATGTGGTTTCTTGAATCCGTATCATATTTATCCATCAAAAGCTTACAAGTGCAACAAATTGTGTCAGAAACAGTGTCACAAAAGCCACTTTCACACTATGTTGTATTTTTAAAGAAAAACAAAAGACATTACACATGTTTAAAATTTTCACAAAATCTCCCAAAAATACAATTTTATACTTTGTACACATATATATCACAATCAAGACAAATGTGCTCACATACCATTTGAACATTGACAAAATCCAAATTTTTGACAGGTCAGAAATATCTAATTATCAAGATATCAAAGTGGAATGGATTGGGCCCACACACATGTGCTATAACCGAAGAAAAGCCAACTTGAATAATCGATTGGCGAAATATGGATGGCCAAAAGTCTGACCTTTAACTGAGTAAATGGCTCTATATGTCTAATACAGGTGAGGATGTTAATTAAAAAAAAATCACATGAATTTTATTAGTGGTCGTGTGAAAACAATTTCATAAGCAAAATGCAAAATGTTATTTTATAATAAAACCCCTTTAAAAATTCTTTACAAATTAGGTGTCTTTTCCTTTACAGGAAAGTCAGTAAAATAAAGATATACTTAATGGTAATAAAATTCACTTCAAGGTTAGAGAATTAAATTGACATAAGGTGAATTACACTCTTAAAACCCATGTATTATACCTCAACACTACATATATGTACATTTGATACATCATGTAAGTGGGCAGTAAAGAGTGAATACATAATTCAGCTACAGTTAAGTATTAGTATTACATTGTGCCTGTAGCTGTATTTTCAAGTACAACAATGCATATTAAAAGGGAAAGTAGGTGTTAAATGACAGGAGAAGCAGAGGTTTACCAGAAATGTAGAATTTACCAGCCATAGATTTGACAAGCTGTTGGAACACTGTTTGGGAAGGGATTGGGTATGGCCACTGGAATGATCGATGTAGCTCATGGATTGCCATAACAAAGTCCTCCACCTTGGCAGCTCGCAACCTGGAAACAAATCCACAAACCAGTAACTTTCACGTAATTAAATGGCTTAAAAATGATACCAAGGCTCAGTTGTGGTAAGTGACCAATATTTTCATCAAAACTGTTACATTTTAAGAGGGAAATAAGTATGATAAAACATTACTTTTGGTCTCAAAACATAAATTTTTCATACATAATAAATAATATATTGATTGATTTGTATTACACTCAGGAAATAGACATTATTATTATTATTTCTAACATTGGCAGAACTCTAAGAGTCAGACGAAATATGCAGCATTCTCATTCAGCATAAACATCATTAGAAATATGAAGCTGACAGCCACTGTTTCAACTTAATAATGTTCAACAATTTGTAATTTAGATCCTAAGAAATTATTGTGGTGATATTTAGTGCACTGCTGTATTCTTTATAGCTTACAAAACATAACAATATTATCATGAAAACAGAAGAACATTACTGTTTTAGTACAGTTAACAGGTTAGCATAACCTACATCTTTTGTAAAAAAGGCCTCACTGTTGTAGCATCACATTCTAAATAAATCTGTAAAATTAGCATTTTCGACATCCTTCTCCTTCTGAGAAACTATGATTTCATCCTTGGCCATGAAGGGTGAGCTTGCTTGTCATGAATACATTTCCGTTGATTTTTAATGGCACTGGCTCTTTAAAAGACAACAACTCTTCGAACAAAGATGTACATTTTATCACCTTGAAATCTGCATCAATTTTACCGCAGAAATATTTCTTTTCACCTACCTCTCTTTCCTTAGCCAAGCAACTAAGTGGAAATCTTCCATGTTCCCAGCAAATGCTCCCAAATCTCTCAGCCTGTGTTTACTTAGCAGTTTGCGGGCGTGCCGACACAAAATGACATCCATAAAAAACTGATCTGCTGTGGGTTCTTCCTTGTGCTTGGAATTTTGTCTGGAACATGAACAGAAAGATAAAAGCAAAGTTGTGATGTGTATCTCCTCAGCATTTCTTTATGAATTTATGTAATAATTTGACTGTTGTTTACTCAGACCATTTCTCAAGAACAATGGTATGGGGTGAAAACGGGATGTTAAAGCACCCACCTTTCGGAAGGTAATGACAGACTTTCCCATATGAGACATACAAATATATGCACACCATACTGGTGGAATTCAAGTGGTCCTCAACAAACAACCAAACAAGTGTCATGGACTGCTTTTGGAGTGTTTGTAAGTATGTAAGTCTTCTTATACACATGTGTCATGGACAGTTAGAGAAGGGGAATCCAAAAGTTCCCTGTCCATGGCTGGGATTGAACCTGTCCCATTTGTCACCTAACGGCTGACAGACAAAATGCCAGATCTGCTCCCCTGTCTTTTTCTCTTAAAAATAAGAAATAATTCAGCTTAAGAAAGGAAATTAAACAGGACATACTACAAATCAGCACTAAAAAACTATCTAATTACGAAAATCATTGCAATTAAGGGCATTAAAGTATATGTAAGAAAATGTTGGAAAGCATTTTCCAGGATTTTGTAGATTTCACACTCACTTTTGCAAAATGAAAAGTTTCAAGAAGAAGAAGACACTACATCTAACCTTCTTAAGCTGGCATGCTGTGCATCACTTTTTGTCTGTCGAATTTTCTCTTTGTTGATTCCCAGGTCTTTGGTGTCTGTGAGTGAACCACTGGAATTTCTCATTCGCGAGACACCGTAACTGAATGGGTTGACATCCTGAGGGGTAAGGGGAGGGCTTGGGTAACTTGGAGTGTATGAGGATGTGCTGGAGACTCGAATAGGGGGAGTTACTGGGGGCGATTCTGCCTCAGCTGGATCTGTAATATACCAAGTCATCAGCAATTATATTTTAAAAGGAATGAAAACATGAACACATTTTTGCTTACAATTTTTTTTTCCGCTGAATAAATCACATTACTTTACCATTCAAACATAGTAATCCATAGTAATAAGGTAAATTCTTCAGCGTGGATGAATGATCACGCTTTAAACTTTCAACGTGCTTAGTTTCATGGTCTTCATGTGAAGCTAGAACTGACCAATAGCCTTGAGAAATCTGATCATGTTCCTAGCTAACTCCCACTCTCCTTTCTCCAGCGTGGAGTCCAGTAACATTGTAGCATGCTGAAAACATCAATAAATCATACCATAACTTCAATCATCTTGACAACTGGCTTTGAAAGCTTTACAAAACTTGTATTGTCAAATTTAATAATATTAATAGCAACAACAAAAAAAAAAATCATAATTATATAATAATGAAAACAAAGTTAGGAGACTTTGTGTTACATATACAGGATACATTTCACATGAACTTCAGAATTAGAGATAAAAAATTTAGAAATTTCATATGATTATGAACACTTAAAAATTTAGCCAATGAAAACTATACAGTTTCCACCTAGAAAATGAATAAAGGCAAGAGATTTTAACAATGTCTTTGAAATAATTAGGAGTTTTCCTATTTTCTGAATTTGGCCACCAGTGAGGGAATAAAGGAACAGTTGCACTTTCCTTTATAAACACAGGTATCGGGGTGTGATCCATATTAGAAACACTACCAACATTTTAAATCTGACACATCAGTGCTAGAACTGACCTGCCTGCTGACCAATGGTTTTTCCAGATTCTGTAAGATGATGAGGTAGGATCCTGCTGTGTCCAGCTGATTATTCACCAGACACTCCTAACAACACAAAGTGCCAAGAGAGTGTATCAGAAGACTTACATACTTACAAACACTCCAAAAGTTATATATTTGTAACCAAAATGATTGTATTGAGGTTTAGCAACAGCATCAAAATCACAAGTCTGGCACTCAAATGTCAAGATAAAGAATTACATATATAAAATGAAAGAAAAACACTGCATTATTAGAGTCAATACAATGCAGATTTATTTCTTCTCAGAGATTATGAGAGTATTATATTACAGTTACTGTAACATCCTTTATCTTTGTTTACAAGCCCATAAATACCATTATCTTTCCTTATGAAACTATTTTCATTCACTTGTTTGAAATGTATGAACAAAAAATAAAGATCTATATGCTGTACACAATAAACTAAATGACTGAGCAAAGGACACTGTTGACATGTAATTGACATGCAGATTTTCTTTACTTCAAACAAATCTTTGGGGTTTCCAACTGTATTGAAAAGGTAAGGCCACAGAGCCACCTCTGTCTTCCTGGCACAGTGAACCACTGTCTGCAGGAATTCTGGGAACTCTTGTATGAAGGCAGCCACCCTTGGCAGTAACGGGTCTGGAAGAAAAATTGACAAATTAACTTAAAATACAGCTTCAATCTTAGGTGTGAAATTCACCACACATTTTGAAAAAAGATTGAACTCAAAAGACGTATAAAATTGTAGACTAACACTTGCATGTACAATGTAATACAAATTCACTCTGAGACTCAGAAAATAGTCTGTCTCTAAGTTCAAATGAAACAAACTGGCATACTATCCTTTGCATTTGTTCACTTAAAGAAATATTTTAGCTTTGCAAAAGAAGGGTATTTTTTTAAAAATGATTGGAATGACACATGAATGCTGTCTGATAACACTTAAAATTAGCACCAATGCTTGATTTTGTTTAACATGAATTACATGCTTGAACTTCTCACTTAAATGCTGGCCCTCTGTTTGACGTGCAGAGTATGAGATGTAAGAAGTATCCCAACAAAGTCAGCAGGCATTCAGGCAAGCTCATCTGTTAGTTCACAGAGACTGTACTGTAAACCAAACTGTAGACAAACAGACTTACCTGGCACAGGGTCTTTGGTTGTAGCTTCAGCCTCCAATACTTCATGTAAGAGGAGCTCCAGGACATGAGGGAAGTAAGGCAGTTCTGTACAGCAGCCTGCCAGGTCTAGGGCATGGACACCCAGGCTGAGAGCAAAGAAAAACACAGTCACGGATCACACACACACACGCGCACATGCACTGGATTCCTGGATTACAGTGTGCACCATTCTGGTCATATGTTCTGCAGGCATAAAGAATGCTTTCATCTTTTATGCAATGCTAAGTCTCCGTCCACATTGGCAAAGGTGCTAATCTCTACCCCTGCCCTCTACTCAAAAGAAAAAAAAATAGTGTTTAGGATCGTTTAGGTCTTTACATCATATCACAAATCTATATCTAGCAAAGTGCTTCAGGTAAGGTAAAATAAAAAATTTTTAGTGAAGAGTTCAAAACATATTACATTCAATTTGAATACACAATATTTACAACTTACTTTCTCCGTAATAATTGTCTTAAAATATGATGCAGATAAATTTGACTCTGAAAAGAGAGAAAAAGCAGTAAGGAATTTACAATGACATATAAATGAATATAATACAGGCTAAGAAGACTTACTCTTTCACACGCAAAACTTTTAGTATTAAATGCAGATTTATGTACGTGAATTCATTAGGTCTAGATGTGTTCAGGCAAAAAGAATAACATACAATGTCCATTATGGTTACAGTTCCATTATTTACATTTGTGTATTGATTTACTACAGTTAATGACATCTGACAATTTGTAGTTGCAGACGGTTATTGATATGATGATGTTAATTTATGGGTTCATAAGCCGCCCTTTCCACAAGGGTTGAATATACTCTTTAAGTGTATGGTTGTTGTTGCTGTGAAAACCAAACTTACAGTTCTCTCTACAGAGTAGTAGGGCAGCTTCTCCAGAGCCCCTGACTGGCTATTGGGACAGAATGGGCCGTACGACATCACATCTGTGTCAGCCCCTAATATCACAGCTTCCTCAAATAGCACAGCTTGGAGAAGGAAATACAAAGAAAAGTTTACAAAATCTAAACATCTCCCTCACTTTTCACTTGACACATTTCAAGCTCATTGTTTTTATCTCATCTGTGTATGTGCAGCAAAGTCAGTCACTAGATTACAAGACTACAGCTTTAAATTTAAACCGTTGGAAGAAATATGGAGGATGTAAGTAGATAGTATTTACAATAAATCTGACCAACTTCATCAAAATGCACACATACCTAAAGGATATATTTCCACTTTAAATGGAAGCATGATTCGCTTTGACATGAAATTATGAGTTTTCTGTTCACCCTTGGGAAAGAGAGGCAACCACACCTAAAAAGAAAAATAAACAGTTTTCTTTCAGAATTCTTGACCTGTACATACATCCCTGTACTTCAGCATTACACTCAACACATGTTGATGGCAGTTTCTAGTTTTTATCTCAGCTTATTCTGTTTGCATATTTTCATACATAAAAAGCAACCTCAGGTATACTGTTTGCAATGTAATACTATTTGTATAACAAAAAAAAAAAAAACAACAAAAAAACCCACACTTTTCAAAATAGTTTAAATTAACAACTGACAACATCCTAAAAGAAAAGTTGAAGGAAAATACTGTAGGATAAAGCTGATGTGTTTACAAACATTACAGAGACAAATACTGACACATTTTAAATTAACTGCGGATTTTTATATTTCTTAATTTAGTTTACATGTATAAATTTGATTGCAGAAATCTGACTAACAGCTGGCTAATAAACTGACGCTTGAATCGCTGATACATGACAAGTATATCAATGTAACACTATGCTACATTTGTTTCTGTTTCTGTAAATCAAGTCACAAGGTTATAAATACAATGTATCTAACAGGTTTCAGGTTTGTGTTCATGCACATGTAGCAGCCCACTGTACCTTCATCCCCTGGGCTCCACAGCTAAGCCAAAGAGCTTCCATCAGTTGCTTCTTGTCACCTTCTACTCTGGCTGTCATCCAGACATTTTCCACATTTGTGGCAACAACACATGGAGCACAAAACGGAAGCTGAAATAGTAGGATGTTTACACGTGTACTGAAATTATGATCTTTCTGGACATTTATTAATTCGAAAAATCAAGCTAATTTAATGCAAGTAACATTTACATTTATAGAACTGCAATTTTGTAGCCATGGTTATTTGGTTTGAAGTTAACAGCCGAAACCTCCAGTCTTAAAATAACGTATGACTTAAGCTTACTTCTCACTCATACATGTATGCAGTAAAAATGTTTTGTTTCAACAAACGCACAAACGTTTTAATCAGGCCTAAAATTTCTTGACTAGTTTCTAAGATGTAAATGTTACAGGTTCAAGAACGGTGGTCATATTAAGAGAGATAAGGCCATACATTTTCATATTTATTTATTTATTTGATTGGTGTTTTACGCCATACTCAAGAATATTCGACTTATACGACGGCGGCCAGCATTATGGTGGGAGGAAACCGGGGAGAGCCCGGGGGAAACCCACGACCAGTTGCTGGCAGATCTTCCCAAGTACTTCCGGAGAGGAAGCCAGCATGAGCTGGACCTGAATTCACAACAACCGCATTGGTAGGAGGCTCCTAGGTCATTACACTGCACTAGCAGAGTATATTTTCATAGTTATGGGGTGTATTTGTGTCTTTCATGATAAACAACTCACAGGTCTGTAATTATGCTCCTCTTCCTCTTTGATCTGAGGCCCTGAGCGGTCATGTTGGAACAGTATGAGTTTACCTGCCACATTTAGCATGATACTCTCTGCCTCATCACTCCGTTTAGGTGTCTTCATACCTGAGCACAAATTTCAAATAATGTTTAAACATCAAAGTGCAGCAAAGAAGTCATGTGTTACATTTGCATGAGAAAATCTCAATCTAACATTAGCCATATCTTTTACTATTAAATACTTTATCTGTTCTCTTGGAAAAATTCTTTTATCACTGAAGCAGCACAAATTCTTTAGCTTGCCATTATCATGACCATAAAGCCTGAAGACCAATATAAACTGTTGATCAAACTTTTGTGAAACTTTCTGAAATTCAATTACTCCACATAAGAATTCATGTACCTAATACTGAAGTTTTCCCACAACAGCGGTAAGAAGATGTGACAAGAAAGTACAGGAAGTCGACCAAGTGATTACCTGATTCTGTTCTCAATGAAGTCAAATTAATGGCTGTCACACAGATAGGATGAGGGATGAAGTTGGCAATGGCAACCTCCTGTAACTTGGTTATAGTCAGACTGGGATCTACAGAAAAACAAGCACACAAACCCATGTTAGTGAGATACTTAATTTTTCATGAAGTATTAAAACTGAATGAATGAAGTCGTGATCCATGACATCTATTACGTAATATACATTACCCAAATCTCATATATTATATTCCACTGACTCACTATTCTGAGTATTCTTTCTCTCCAGGCTGAAGAACATAAAGTGTGAGTCTGCACAGAAGACGACTAGTAAGTTCCTGAATGTGTTGAGCAACAAGATCTGGGAAGGGACTTTGGATACAGCAGCAAATGTGTTGTCTAATTTGCATGATCTTGGGTAGCAGCGCATCTAGAAAAAGACAGAGATACATACTTTATTATCTTCAAACTTTTCAACTATTAAAGCACTTTTTCAGTAGAATTTATTCATACAACGAATATGAATATGATGCTAGAAATGATTTGTTTGTGTGATTGAAGATGATGCAAGCTGTGCAAATTATTGCTCTACATCCCATGGTTCTGTCAGGATGTTTCAAACCATGTATATGTCATTCCAGACTTCCTGACATCAACAATTGCATTGATTTGCTAAATGTTGTAATTAGAAGTAAAATCATTGGCTTAAAGCAAACAGTTATCTTTGTAAGCAAGTAAGAGAAGAGAAATACAAATTTCTTGCTCATTACATGTAAACAGAAAATCCAAAATCCGAGTAACTTTCAACGTGTATTTCAACAGTAGTGGATCTCTGATAATTGGTCCTTAAACATGGGTATCCTTGTTTAGAAACGACCAAGGCAGAATGATTGAATTACTGCTGACTTATGCCATGCGGACTACACTGCAACTATCTGAGGCCATAATGAAGATGGAAGGTGCATTACCCACCTCATCTCTCTGGTCCAGCATGTTGTAACAGCCTACACAGATAAAATCTTTCCACCATGTAATGCCACCCGTTACAGCCATGGACCGTTCCTGTTGAGAAACAGAACGACACAAACTGAAACTTTCATGCACTTGCATACATTTTCAGGTGTTTATGTTTTAAGCTTCTTAATAATATAACAATATAATTCATACTCAAATTTGAGATGATATTATTTGGTGTATCTCAGTTACAAGCAACTTATTACTTTGAGTCAATCACATTTTAAAGAGAGCATTGCAAAAAAAAAAATGTATGAATCAATTATTATGGCTGCAATATATCAGCCATGTTTGGTCATAGAGCCCACTGAACTTTTCATATTTTGATGTATTTATAGAGCAAAGAAACAAAACTAAATAACCCTATATGAGCGTCTATCAAGGGTCCCACCTGGGTTTCATTTCCAAAGAGCTTCCACTTCCTGGTGAAGAGGGCATAATGTGCCAGACCTGTTCTCCCTGCCACAGCCACACACTGACCTGTCTGGTCAATAGCTGCATACTGGACACAAACAAAGTAGAATGCTGTGACAGAGCTTAGACTGCGTAATAATGGTATACACGTAAATTTACAGAATTCAATAACCTGTTCCTCGCAGTTGCAACAATCACGTCTTAAACCTGCCTTATTTTAGACAAGATACTTCATTACATACACAACACAAAACAGCTCTTATTACTCCGAAGGCAGGTCAAGCAAGTTATCAGTTATGTCAACATTTGATAAAAAATAGAAGATATTTTCCCAAAATACATCGGACTGTTTAAAATATATACATAGATGTCTATAAACACACTAATCAATTGTCATACATGTAATTTATTGTCAAACTGTTCCAATATGAGCGGAACTTATCCAATCTCCCATTTAGCACTTTGAACTTCAACCTCTGAATACTAGAATCTGTTATTCTGTACGCAAGTGTATAACTGATTTACCCTGACAGGCCAGTTGGGGGTGAGATAGCTGGGAGAGATAGGGATAAGTTGCCAATGTTTGTGGCCAATTAGTCCCCCACAGCCTGAGCCTCCTGACGCCCCTTCTCTGAACGGCTGGGTCTGACTAGACAAATTTAAGAGCATGTCCCCTGTTGTCAGAAACAGCTTGTCTTCACCTTGCAGGAACAAGTGCTCATGGTTTGGCTGCAATGAAAGGGGTGAAAACAGATTGAGCCCGATGCAATAATATTACAGTAGAATCAAGTTAATATTATTTATCACACTGGTTACTAGTACGTTACACTTCACAGAGGACATATTCAAGTGGATTTGTTCCAGATTCAGCGGGGATGGGAAAACATGTGCATTTTTTGATCTACATATACTATCATCTTGTATTAATTTTCAAAACTTTGCTCAGGAAGTTTTCCAGAGACTTGTTTGACTAAGAGTATGTGTGGTAACTTTTAATTTTGTTTAACAAATGCCATGTTAGGTATTTCATGCCAACAACTGAGGAAACCCAGAATCTAACAAAATAAAACTGAGTCTGCTGATTTCCTAAGTCAAATATTAACGGTGAAAAGTCTAACTTCAGAATATCTCTTCAAAAGTCAACGAACTTACCATACATGGATTTACTGTTAAAGCACTTTTAACCAAGGAATATTGTAATAAGTGTGGGCATGTTGTATGATTGTTTCTCTCAGATTTCGTTTCACAGGCCATCCATAAATGGTAGCCTTCAGCACCCCATTCCTGTAAAGCGGTGAAAGGGTATATAATTATATACACATACAGGTACGAGATATGAAAGACCACTTGATTACATTAAACAATAGGAGATTAAGAACTTGCAAACCACACGTCACTACATTTAAAACACATTCATTTAAGTTGTTACTTTCAATTAAATCAATTAGTTTTATGTTCACACCAAGCCTCCTTAAGGCAACCATACATGTATAATGAGGAAAGATAACATGAAAACAACTGGCATCATTGTCAAGGAATAAATCAATATACATTTAATTTTAAACACTGTAACAACAAGCTGCTGCAATCATTGTTGCCATAACATAAAGGCAGCTCATCTATAGGCCTGATGAGACTTCAAAATTTTGCTTTGGTGATTCTACCCAGGACTGCTTGATTATCAAGGCCTGAATTACAATTCTTGGCCTATCATCTGCTGGTAATGTTACAACATAAGATGCAGACATAAAATCCAGTATGGTCATGATTTTTTCACAGATGGTTATCTTACCATTGATTTGACCACTACAGGAGACTGTATACTCTCAACTTCAGAAGCACTAAAAATATATGTAAAAGAAAAACCAAACTGAACAATATAAAATGGAAGTTGCTAAAATGTTTCTACCACTGTTTGACAACTCACATACTTTGAAGAGATACAAAAGTAGACTTCTAGTCCACACTGAAACCATCTTTGTGCAAGGTTGGTAAAGTTAAAAAAAAAAGATCATTTCTTCCAAAGTTTTATAAAAAATTTCCCATGGGTAATAGCCATCCTCGTATTTGACAAGCACTTGCTTTTAACGCTAAATCTGAAGAGCTATTCTGAGTCAGCTTAAGCTTGGACGAGGTGACTTACCCATAATTATTGTATGTACAGGAGTTTGAGCCTAGTGTGCAGACAAGGAGAGACCCGAACACGCTCCACAGTGAGAAGCCTCCCTTCTGCCACCCCAGGGCTACTGCTTTACCGTCTGGTGTCCACTGGAGTAAGCGGACACACCCACCAACTTGACCAGCATCTGCAACACAAGTACAGAGGGTGAGCCTTTGGGTGAGAGTGGGTAAACACAAACATCACCTGTAAATCACCTCAAAAAGCAAGTTTCTGTATGTGGAGGTAAAATTTGACCTATGTGGTTGAAATTACCTACATATTAGTTATTCATACATCTATGTGTGGTACATCATCAATTGTTACTTTACACTTTTCACCACTTTCACACATGTATATATCTACTGATCCTGTAGGAGTACAAATACTTGTATTACACTTCATAACACACCTATGTCCACATATTTTCCCATGTATATATACCACACACATACATGCAGCATACTTTTTAACATTGTTTAGTACACTATATGTTCTGCAGAGCTGGTTCCCACTTACCCGGATAATCCTTACTGGAGACGGTCAATCTGTGGGAAATGACCAGAGCACCAACTGCATCATCAATGCTGTAGACCACCCCACTGCCACTGAAACACAAGTCACCCAGGTGTTAAACACCTGATTAAGTGGGTAAGATATACATAGTAGTAGTAGATTATGCCTTGGTTATGAAACTACATTTATGGTGACTGGTAGACCTTTCCACGGAGAGGAAGCCAGCATGAGCTGGACTTAACCTCACAGTGACGGCAATGGTGAGAGGCCTCTATGACACTAAAGAGTATTCATGAAGTAACGCGCCCAAATTACTATTTAACAGGGTAAGCTAGATAATACATATAAAGTAAAACAAACCCACAACGTTCCTGACTGAAGATCAAAAATCAAAACAAAACGAAACAACAAAAAAAAAAAAAAGATCTTTCTCTGTTCAACTCTTCATTGTGTTAGACTGTACCTTGGTGACATACCTGTGGCAACCAAAGGCTATGAGTCTATACTGATGGTTGACAGCTACACATGCAGCATCGGTGAGATCTGGCGCCCAGATACCTCTTGGAGACTGGCGACATAAACAATATATACGATAAGAACCATGTGATGCCTTAAAGTACAAAGGCTGAACATCTAACCTACTAAAGCTGGGGCTTACAAGAACTTGATTTTATTTAAAAAAAAATAATTTGCATGTATGGAACATGCAACTATGTTGGTTTGCCCCCATTATAACTATAAGATAGAACCTTGAAGAAAATAATAATGCACAAGCAAAACTAGCCAGGTAACAGAGGATGAGTCATTCAACCAAAGCAGAAAAAAAACAAACATTAAAAAACACGAACACTGGAAAGGTGAGACACCAATAATGAATCAAATGGAAGTTGGAATGAACACCAAAGAATGACTGTAACAACATGAAAGAAACTATTCTGGTCTTGCACATGTAAAATGTAGATTGATATCAATATGATGAAAAGAATTAGCAGAACAGACAGGTGATGTTAAACAAACTTACATTTGCACGTGATCTTAAGTTTGAAGCTGGTAGGAAAATGCCTTTGCCATTGCTGAGCACTAATGCATACCCTCCCAGTAAAGGACTGTAGTCCATTGAAACCATGTGAACTGATGCCTCTTGAATTGAATTCACTGTAATCAGAAGAGAGACCAAATAACAGTACTCTCTTAATAAGTATTTTTCTTACTTCACAAACACCCAATCATTAGACAATGGCTTTTATGTTGTTTCTTCATGTCTGTAACATTTCTTCTTATTTCTGACACGAGAAGAAGCCACGATTTGACAGTTGCAAAATCGTATAAGTGAAATATTCTTGAGTAGGGTGTTAAACAATAAGCATTCATTCATTCAGTTGCACAATAAGGTAGATGCTTTACGTGCACAGTAGAAAGAAATGGAAAAAAAAAAACCCCTCTACTTGGAATTGAATTAATAATCTTAAAATTTCATCCAATTTTAATAAAATTTTTCTGGGCCATATTGTGGCATTATTTTTTCACATACAGATTTGTGGAAGTACATCTAGACTCTCCCTATGAATAATCTCACTCACTACGTGCAAACTGGAGATCTGCTGACAGAGAGATATCTTGTAAGTGCACTGATGTGTTGTTGTTGACATTTCCATCCCATTTTATCTTCTTCAACCAGCCATCAGTCAATGAGACAGCCAGTTCATCTTTAACATCCAATAAACTGCAAAAATAACATAAAGATTAGGTTCACATTTTATTGACATCTCCATTCATCTGTAAGAATGTTAAAGACTGGAAAATATAAATGCCACTTCAATAAATTTCAGGACTTAACAAATTTTAGAATAACTTCAGCATACATGTAAAAATTTATTTATCATCATCCAAACCTAAAGCAACATGGACATATAAACAAAATATCTTTATGTTTAATTTCTGGCCAAATCACTTTTAATAACATGCCTTAGCAGGCTTACCTTGTAACTTGAGCAGACAGCTGCACTTGTACAACAAGCGTGAGTCTAACAGCAGGCACCTCATCTGATGTGACAATGTTCAAGGGCTGTTTTCCAATACTTGCTCTGTAATGCCAATCAGCAAAACATTCAGAATCCAAAGGTACAGAAAAGGTACTTTAATGAGGTGTTAATTGATTTACATTTTTATGTCTGACATTGGCAATGTTTTCCTCACAGAAAGATTACAAATTCTTTTTTCTAAATTTCTTTCAAATCCAAACATAAATTGATTCAATGTGGGAAAACAACATATACACAATCTTTCTAAAAGTGAATTGTGAAACAAAAGTGAAACAAAACATGGTTGAAGTGCCACTAGAGTCCAAATAGAAACTGGTAACATTATCAAAATGATATGTATGAAACCCTATGGAACATAGCTAACACTCTGGTTCAAAAGGATTTCCAATTGATAACACCATTTAACCCCCATAAGTTAAGATACCTCAAAAAACAGAATCTTCGGCTGTGTCCAGGAAATATTCCTGGTGTGATGTGATATTCTTTACATGATGTTAAATCAGGCAGATGTGATGTCGAGCAAGGCATTTATCCTGAGATGACATCCAGAAAGTTTAAATGGGCAGCCTCAATTGTGGATGCACATGTACATCAGCTATTGGTGATGTCATGTGTTCGGGTGTAACGACACACCAGGCAAAGTGGAAAGAACAGAAAAATTTTGTTTCCATATTCTCCTCAGAAGGCACAATATCAGTTTCAATACACCGCAATATTTTTTTAACAATTTTGGAAAGCAATTCAAACCATCTTATTCTTTATCATTTCCCTTTGCCTTTACAACACTGAGGTCTTGATATTGAAGTAGATCTCTAATTTAAATAAATTTCACATCTTCTTCTACCATTACTTAGTCTATTAGTACAATTACTGACAACCTTGCTGCAATGCACCGATTTTTTATCATAAATTTGACACAGGCAATAATACAGGCAAAGCAAAGAGTGCAGGTACAAAATACATTACTGTACACCCTTACGGTTATTAAGGATTGTATTACAGCTGGAAAGTAATCACAAGAATCTAACCGTGAATCCCGCTGTACATAGAGGGAGCAGCGATAGGGCACACTGGAGTCCAGATCCACACGGAAAAACACAACATATCCACAGGTGGTCTGAAATCCAGAAAAAATATCCTATTTAGCCAGTTGAAGGAGATGAAACTTTATGTAAAAAAAATTTGAAATTTAGAGTGAATTCAAATTACTCAGTTCATAATTGTTTTACAGCTGAAGTTACATTTATCTTCTTTGGTTACAGAAAAGTTAAACCTTGGGTTTCATATGTACTCAACAAAATAATGCATGATTTTTAAAAGGCATGAAATGTCTGCTTAAAGGGATACAGAATCAATGCTGGTTAGCCGACAGTGGAAACAGGGCTTCCTGTGTCAACCTTTGCAACTGCGGATATGCTTAAATAAATCCGCCAAGTTAAAATTCAGCTTCGAAAGGCTACTACGCACAGACTGGACTTGCCTACAAGTACCTCACACACCAACCAACAGCTCTGTATCCTTTCAGCCTGTGCAATAATCTCAAATGAACTGTAACAAATTGGATATGCAAAGATATGCTGCCATAAAGTGCTGCTGGAAAGCTTAAACTTTTTTGCCCTTAACACCCCAAGTCTAAATTGCTCAAATATGGAATATTATTGTAAACTGCTGACATACACATTCGTGTATTTCAGTCCAGTCCATGTTACATTCAAAGGACTGTGAGCAAGTAAGATGGTAACAAAAGTAGAAAGATTATGAATTCATGTACTGAAATCAGTGTTTAAAACTAACAAGTTGTCAACCACCATCAATTTGTGTGGGAGGCCAGCCTATCAAATTGCTTTTCCTTGAACCAGATGGCTCTACAGTAATATGAACAAAAATGTCATGCCTCTAAGGGGTGTCACACTCCTCCTGCCAATTGGTCTCTAAAAAATTGTGTGCCATCGTAATCTTACCGTAACGGCTAACATACAGGAGTCTGCTTTCCATTCTGCCTGCTCAAATGCCCCCACTTCCTGTTGGTGTAGTGTGGACTGGGTGTAACAGCAGAGTAAAACAGATGGCTGCAATATGAAACAAAGCTTGATTACTTATCTCCTCTGAATACAGTTCTTCAGTTAAGTCTTTCTAATTGTCTTATCTTCCCGGAGTCTTTCTACCTGTTTCTTGTTGTGCTTAACACAATCAGAAATATCGGAATATTCAGATTGTGACAAATTTTGTCCTGAGTTTTCATGAAATAAATTTTGAGTTTTGATACATTAATGAAGAAAAAGAACTGACTTTTCTGATTTTCTTAACTTTTTCAAAATTTGCTCGAAAAACCCATCTTCATACCTTGAAGCCAGGCTTGTAAAGGAATAAATGTGCTAAAAACACACACATGCACTGTAAGATCTTATCACTTACAACAGAGATTCACACTGAAAATTGTTGTTGATCTCTCTTGTTGTACAGATTGCAAGTTACAGGGGCATGAAAAAAACCCTGCATTGATTGATCGGCGTTTAACGAGGTGCTCAAGAAGTTTGCAGTTATATGATGGCAATAAGGTTTTAACACACGTGAAGGAAACCAAAGTGACTGGAGTTAACCAGTGTCCTTTGCCGTGTATGTACCTCACAAACTTCTCGACTTCTTGGGAGCGAGATTCAAACATGTGTCACCTCACTGATCAAGGGCGGATTCTCACAGTAAGCCTACACCTTTAACACTCTGAGTTGTAAGTCCTGGAGTCATCTTTGATGAGATGTTTACATGAATTGCTTTTCCAAGAAAGTGTTTGATTCTAAAATAATAGTTATCTGTTTTCAGCTGAAACAAGCAGCTCTGTAATTCAGTTGATCTGTGGGTGATACTTTTGATATCCTATTGTTTATTATGGGATATGTTACAATTTCTGGTCTTGGTATTATATGTACTGAGGAAACATAAAGTACCACTCTGGTCAGATTACAAATTGCGTGGAAATATTACAATGATATGAAAGAAATCCCACGGAGTAAGCCTAACACCATGTTTCAAAAGGATTTTGATGAATAACACTATTTAACTCATACAAGTGAAGATTCCTTGAAAAACAAATTCTTTGGCTGTGTCTGTAAAATTTTCCTGATGTGACGTGATAAAATCCCTAGATGAAATCGAATTAGGCAGATGTGTCGTTGAGTAAGGCATTTATGTTGGGATGACGTCAAGAGCATTTGAGAGGGCAGCGTCACATGTCAGCGATTGAGGATGTCATGTGTTGTGGCTGACGTCACACCAAGCAAAGTGCAAGTGACAGAAATATTTTGTTTCCGTATACTCTGACGGAACATACAAAATCAGTTTTAATTTGCTGCAGTATTTTCACAATTTAGGAAAGCAATTTAGACTATCCCAGTCTTTATCAATTCACCTTGCTTTTAAGACTGATGTTTTGACACCAAAGTAGCTCTTTAATAAAATGAGCTACAATAAACACATGAGAAGTTTTGCAGTGTCACAAACAAATTCATATATATACACACAAACACACCAAACATAACAGAACTGACATAAAAGACTACTAGGTGCATGTGCAAGTAATGTAACAGCAAACAATGTGACTAACAATAGCAGCTCAACCTGTCATACAAGTACATTGTAAGTAATGAACCTAAATCTGTCTGCCCAGTACAAAAAAAATTTGCATATCTGACCATCATCTATGTGGAGGCAAATAACTTCCCAGATGGTTTCATTTTATATATATAGGCCTATATATATATAGCCTCAGGCTATACACTGTATGTATGTTTTAGGGGGAGATATTCGAACATATACACCTGTGTACAGTCAGTATGAATGTGTGACCCTGTACAGGTGCATGTACATCAGACCTTGCATGTACGCATAGGTCTTTAAAAATCTTGTACCTGAAGGTGTGCTTTCAAAGTGACAATGGTGCATATATGGTGTCATAGCACAAATGTGTTGTACATGTACGATTTTGAAAAAATTACAAACCAGACCACATGCATACAAAATAAAATTGAAAATTATCAAGGGTTGACCGACCTGTTTGCTGAACATTGATTGCTTTAAACTACTCATTCATCAAGTATATTTCTGCACGCTTACTTTTAAGATCCTGTGATTTTTGGCACACTAATGACACGTGTGAAACAAATGCATGTAGCTGTAATTCATCATTAATATGTCCTCTAATGTCACAAAAGTATGCAACCATTTCACCTCCAAAAGTCTGAAGTTCTGAAGGACAATCTTGTGACAAAATGTCTTGACGTAATAACTTAATTATGAATCAAATGCAATCTAACGCACATGTACATGTATGTACATGTATTTGGATAGGTAAATTTTCAATTTATCACAATTAAAGTTTTGAGTGCCATTCACCCTGCCATTATACATTGTAGGCTGTGATTCCCTGTGCAATGTTTAACAATTATATATATGTACAGGACAAGAAAAGCTTATTTGTTCCAATATTTTGAACTAAAGGAACCTCTGTCAGGAACAACGTCACACCTGTTGGGCTGGGTTGCACAAGTTAGGCTAAAAGCCTATGAAGATGTGTAATTGTACAATATGATATCTGTGCTATTTACAGCTGTACATGTACATTAAATGATCTAAAATTTCTTCCAAGACTAAGTTGCTTATTTTTTCTGATTCTGAGAGATATACTGATTTTAGAAAGTTGTTCTGAGGTTTGTGTGAAAGGTTGGATGAGACCCTACTGGAAAAATGTGAGTTCAATCACCAGAAATAAAATTTTATTTGCCTCTAAAGATGCACTTTTTTGGAAGGAGCTATAGGTTACTTACAGTATTTGTATTGAGTGTGTTATGTCTCCCTCAGACACATCACAATGCTGTATATTTGCTTACCTTCCCAATCATACATAGAACACCTGGACCAACTTTCTTAAAAAAATAACCAATCAATATTTATTAAATTCTCATTTCGCAAAAACATGTTAAAATATAACGGATATAGAGTGAATTCCAACCATTCACCTTATCACATAAGTATTTTTCCTTTTTTTTTTTCTTCACTGTTCTCTACCCTGAAAGTGTAAACTATGTTTACCCTCAAAGTGCACAGTGGGAGTATGTACTATACAGTGAGAATACCAAAAATGAACCGACATCATATAATACACTCTACTGGGAAGGCATGTACTATACCGTCTTTTCATATTGAGCTACTTCGCATGTCCATGTACATTTTAGTGTTCTCTATACAGGGTGTGGCCAGGGAATGATTTTTTATAATGGTATAAAATGTGAAACGATTCAATTTTTTTGACAGCTTAAGAAGTACTTATTAGAAGTTCACATACATGCAAGACATATGTTCTACCTGAACTGTGAAAATTTGAAGAGAGTCAGACATATACACACCACTGTACACTTTATAAAGAGATAATGTGCTCATTCAGATTACTTGGGATCAGAAATTGTGTCAAATCATCTTTTCTAATACAGGTGAAAAGTTTACAGAATTAAGTAAATATGTGTGCCGTGACTGTACACCGATTATTAGGAGAAATGCCATATACACTTGGGCCAACAAGTAGGACTTGCTTGATATGAAAAGTCTAAGCACTGGCAAGTATGAAAATACATGTCAATTTCACGAGCCAAAGTTAAGTCTTTTCTCGTATTTCAGTGGGTTCATTCTCCAAGTTTCATTGACTAATATTTACAGGAGTACCAGAAAAAGCTTTTGAAGACATAATTATGACAGTCACTATTTGAAGAAAGGGACAGGAAAAGAAACTACATGCATCTGTGTTTGCACCTGTGTAAAATTCCATATTTGCCTACAGTAGTACTGTGCAAGGGAACAGTATAGTTTACAGGTCGTTTTGTTACACACCTGCACTTACAGGCAAGTCAGAAATTATTAAATCCATGTACATGAACCCATTACCTTTCCTTTCCTGTTTCTAAAAATGTATTGCAGGCAACTGCATGGGGACAAAGGGGGGGGGGGGTAGAACTTGGAAGGGGTAAAATATATACTTTCTCACCAGAATAAAGAATGAGAGTTCAAACACCATCAACCTCAAATTTCAGAAATCTTATATGCACATGTTGTTTAAGTCATGAGTGCCTTTCATTACATTTTCTGAGTTCTCCTGTGGGCCACCATCTAACAGATATACCAATACCATAGTGGCCAGCTTAACACAGAAAGCTCTCTCTCTCTCCATAGTGATGAGGAAAAACTTTTACAGAATGTACACAAGTAGTTTATCCTATGATAACACAAGTTTACCAGATGGTGAATGACCCTGGCAACATCTACACTGTCACTGACCACAACTGGATCACCTGGCCAACAGCATACATGTCATCACACTCCATGACCAATAACAAGTAGGTACATGTAACCATCCCATGGTTGTCATAGTTTTAAGGCAGATACATTTAAGCATAACACGTAGAGTGTACAAATGAATTTGTTTGAAGCACTTCCACATACCTATAGACAAAGTGACAGCAGCAACGTCAGCTGTGTGGAAGCGTACCACATGTAGTATGAATCAAAGGAAAAAAAAGTATAGCAAGAATAGCTAGCAAGAATTTCATCTGTTACATAGAGAATAAGGTTTACAGACAACCACCTCCACTGTACAGACACTGGTATATTTAGCCCTTATATGTAGATGTGAGACATGAGATATTACTAGAATGTTCTTTGCCTAATCTATCATACAAATCTTATAATTTTACAAGATATACAAGTTACATGGAGTGTATCTTGAGACGAAAATTAAATGTAATCATGAATATTTGTATTAATACATCAGGATTTCAGACTTTCAAACTACTACTTTAGCACTACCTGTGTGCTGTAGATCAGCAATTTTCATAAAAATAACTGTAAGTTGTTGATACATAAATATAACATGGGCCCATTCATATACACATGTATGTCATCTTCTGTTTGTTAAAGTTCATGAACACGTATTTTTACAATGTAAATTTCAGATGCATTACCATAAGGGTACCACTACTGGAGAGGTAAAATGCTAAAGAAATGGCTTGTTCAACTCTCAGCGAGTGATAGGCCTTACACAAGATCAAACAAAGAAACACGAAGATGCTTGAATAAGTTCAATATGTGTATTTGAATAATCTAGACAAATAGTACAACTGACAATAAAATACAAAACAATACAGATAATTACAAAAATATAGAGTTTCTTACTGATGATAGCGTCCAAATTCTGATGGAATATTCAGGCTTCCAAAGATAAATAAGTCCACGTAAATAAGGAATCCACAGTTCTTTGGAATTCTCAAATCGAAGGATGACAATCCTGTAAGTGACAAACAGCAGCGGGCACAGCACGCCGAGGATGGTTTATAACCAAATCCCTATCAAGGTAAAGCTTCCCCGGGCAGACAGGTTGACAATAGAGTCCGTGATGTCGAGCTGGTGATGTATGTTTTATCTCCTCAGGAATATGCACAAGTCACTTTCAGGGTAAACTAGGATGAAATGTACATTATTGCACAAAGAGACAATGAGCCATATAAGCTCCAAAATAACATCTCAAACAAAACAGCAAATGGTGAGCTCAAGCTCACAAAGTACTAGGTACAGAAAGATGGAGAACAAATTGACGTACGTCAAATGTCGAGAAAATCGAGCTCCAATAAATTCCAGAAAGTGGCAGTAAATACAACTACTCTCAATTGGACATGAGTAAACGACTGCTAGTTTTACAGCTTCGTTGCTCATATTTATACTCTAATGTACTGAATATTCTGGAGGTTAGATCGTAAACACGTTTACAACATAGGTACATCTTTCCAGAATTTACGCTCTATGTACAATGACATGAAACTCAAAAACACAGAAGCTTCAAGAACACGTGACTGAATTCCAGTGCAGGCTACAACATACAGAGGGGAAAAATGTAGGTCAGACACTGACTCGATTAGCGCAAACATGGATAAAAAAGCATAATACAATAATTAAAGACCGCCTTCGTAACAGTTACCATGTATTTTTAGCTTAAAAGGCTCACATGCAATACATGTATCATTTGGGAAATATATGGGACTACATATCTGTAAGTGTACTTTATCATTTATTATGCTTTATATATATTAGTGATGCAAAACAACAGTTGCTAGAGTGAGAGCAAATCATTTCACTGATCTCTGGACTAGTCAACAAAATACACCATCTTATTTCAAAGAAGAATAACAATCAGTACAAGGGCAGTATACATGTATATTCTTATCAGTTCATCACTGCTCAGTAACACAAATCCTGAGCTACACGTACAGGTATGTCAGAGACTGTTCTGCTCAGTGATCACAAAGCAACACATGCGTATGTCCTTGTGCAGGTCTTGCTATAACCCAGCCAAATACTGTTAACCTTTATATGCCCTCAGGGTGCCACTTACTTTGAACAGCACTTCTTTGCACCTACACACAATCATTAGGCATATGCAAGTCACGCTTAAACTCATGCAAAGAAGATTAACAGCATGATAAAATAACCACATTTTATTAAACTACGAGTACAAGCTTATATGTATATAAACGAATCTATTGACAATCTTAAGAATAGTCTTCCACTCATTTTATGAAGCTATTGCATCCATTGAATATTCCTAAGCAATTACATAGGAAATGTAAATGTATATATATGCTTTTACAATTTGTCATGGACAGTATGCCATGCACACTTCACAACTGCTACATAAAATGGGCCATGTTTTTGTGAAAATCCATAAGAGCCTCCATTAAATAGTCAATAAAGTTCATTAATGTATGTATTACATTATTAAAATGACATAATATGCAATTGTCAGCTCCCTAAATCAAAAATCTATTAAATGTTTAAGATTTCTGAGAAGTAAGAGGCAAAAGGAAAAAAAAATGATCTGAACTGACTGACAACAAATTCTGGCGAATTGGCTAAAATAAATTATCGTTTAAAGATTGCCTATATTCCTTAAAATCACAAGATGACCCTCTTCATTATTACATTTAATCTTTAACATGAATGCCTCATCAGCTATAGCTTCATCCCACTGTGACTGTGTAGAGGGGTTGAATATATTACCACAAATAAAGCTTCCCCCAGGCAGGCCAGCCTTAATCTAAACTAGGGATGTTACTTTCCAGAAACTATGGTGACATGAAACAAACAATGCTCTTCCCATTAAATGCTTTTCTATTTATTCACTCACTATTAATGGGTAGCTGAAGGATAAATCTAACAGAAACAATACGGCATCTTTAAAGCCCTACTTCCTCTGACATGCATGGGATGTAGCCTCATGACATGTACACCAGTGTGTTGTGGCTCATCTGACATTCACACATAGCTTTGAAATAGTCGGAACAACTGACATGAACCATGTATGTGCATGTTCCACACATGACTTAATTTAAAACAAATTACTTCCACCTTAGTCCACAACCTAGAATGAAACAGATGTGAAGTCTGAGCTGGGATGATCAGCAACTGAAGAGTTATAGAGGCTGAGAGAAAACAAAATGGAATGGCACATGACACCAGACTGTGCCTTTCGCTACCACAGCCTGTAATGTTTCTTTTGATGTGAATGAAGCCAACAGACACCCTAATGAGGCCCTTAATCAGAACTCAAAAGGGGGCAGGGGACAAAGGTACACATGTATGCCTTAAAAAGAGGCAGGGTGGCAATTTCCAGTGCCTGTGTACATGTATAGTTTACAATATAGGGACAGGTGCACATTTCAGCAGCAGGATGCTGCACCCTTCCAAAAACACTTCCTAATGTAAATAAACCATCTCACTGTTTAATATGTTTTATGTATATATATTTATATGATTGGTGTTTTACACCGCAACTCAAGAATATTTCACTCATACTGTGATGGCCAGCATTATGATGAGAGGAAATCAGGCAGAGCCCAGGGCAAGCTGCCAATTGTTGGCAGACCTTCCCACATACGGCCAGAGAGGAAGCCAGCATGAGCTGGACTTGAACGTACAGCAACCACATTGGTGAGAGGCTTCTGGATCATTACACTGCATTAGCGCACTAACCAACTGGGCCACAAAGGCCCCTTCACATATGAAAGCAAGTTTCTTAAATGATGGCTTGAGACTGCTAAAATAATGTTTGTTTCCGATTTCTAATAGCTACATGCATGCTATGAGAATATTTAGATCTACAAAAAGAACAATATATAATACCTCAGTCCACATTATGTTTTCAACAATGGTCACAACGAAATTTGCTTTTTGTCCATGCACCCTTAAGTGCACGAATAATACATGGCACACATCTGTCAAATTCTAAAAATAATGAGTACATATCATGCTTGCGATAAAAAAATAACAATTCTCAAAGGAAAAATAGTTCTAATTTACTTTTGAATTTGAACACATGTAAACATTTTGCTTACAAAGTAACTTTATCTCAAATAATTACAGGAAGCAATCTGATTATTTGATAAAAAAAAAGACGTAAGAATGATTCAGAAAATTTAAAAGTTTAATTAAACAAGTTTGTAATATAAACCTTAAAAAACATGAAAAAAAATGAATGTAGCCTGACTCATTCATCAGCACAACACATGTTAAAGAATATCTGGTTACAAATGTAGTATTTTAATGTTGGCGCATGGAAAATAAAATGATACCTACAGTGTATGTTCAAAAATACATGTAGAAGTGTACTATCAAAATTATACTGCTGATCCCAAAAATAAAAAAAAGGAAACAAAAGGAAATAAATCCCATTTTCCACATGAATTTATTACATTTCTTTTACTCTTACTTTTTGGTATTCAGCTTTAACTTAAAGAAAGGCTTGTTGACTTATGTGATGCATCAGCAAACACAGTGGGATAGGTGGGGAAAGAAATGGGGTAGGGAATCTAACACCTACCTGATTAATTACCACTGGTGAGATGAACAAGTTTGTATAAGATGGCTATGTAAATAAGTGCCTAGGTGAATGTGCACTCAAATAGAGCAACATTCAGTTGCCATATACTGGTGATGTCTTAACAGGCATACAACACCATGTGGGTGATGGTACTGCAGCTGCATCATCATAATGTCAACTGAAATGTATCTCCATGAAATATTAAAGCTATATTTTCAAACCTTTACCATGCCACTCTTAGGCACTCATATGCTTCAGTAAATGCAAAGCCAGTTCCTAATTGCAGTAAAAATACATCCAGATTTACATACTTGTACACCAGTGTCTACCCATTTTTAGGAAGGAAACATTCTAGCAGGAGGAGCTAATCACAATCACAGTGTCAGTCTCATTGTTCGATCTCGCTGATTTCGTTTTATTACGTAATAATCATTATTAACCTATTCCTCAATATTATTAACCTCTTAAAGCCTATATATCCGAAAACACACTGACCCAGCATATATGTACTATACATGCATCTTCAACGCGTTCTGTTCATAAAATATACAATACACTCAGCTTGGTAGGCCAAATTCCTGCATGTCATACTCTCTCAAAAACTGTTGTTCCATAAGTCAATAAAAAAACATAGTCTTCACAGTATGCCGAGTAAAAAGTAAATATGAGCTTGAAGAATTGTCAGTATTTCTCGCAGTCTGTGTAGTCTAACTTGTTTTGTTTGTTATGTGTACAGTACATGCATGTGCAAGTGAAGTCAAACGAATGGTCCCTGTTCACAGAGACTACACATAGCACCCGGCTTTGGCGGCTTTGGTGGACAGTGGCCTTTGGTACTTTTTACAGACTTTACAAAAACCTTTTGAGTAACCATTCAAGTATGTGACATGACATGACATTTTAAATGTTTCGAAGTTTAATCTAGTGACTAGGCTGTCCCTATTTTAAAACATATGAGTTTATTAAGCTATACATGTGTAATCCATTACAAATTCCAGAAAATTCAAGCATATACATGTAAGCTGTCAAAACTGTTAATAATTTTATCACTAAAATGCAATACTAAATTCCAGCTTCAACAACATACATGTATACATGCATGCACAGTTTAACATGCAACTGTACTCCAGGCTTGCCGACATAGTAGGTGATTCCCAGACATTCAGTACGGGACTATTGATTTGTTCCAAGAGGTACATTTGAAGCTGTATTTTTAGCACGTGTATCTATCAAGACACAGACCCAATTATAGCAGTCTTAGATGAAGTGCGGGACATCTGTTAAAGCCCATCGTGCGTCACACACACACTGGCCAAAGTGATTATGTAAATATCTAAGACATCCATTAGAGCACAAGTCAATGTATATCATTGTGCTGAATAGGCTGGCTTCAACTTACATGGCTGCTTTAAAAGAGAAATGAACACAATGACATGAAGCTGCAATCCTCAGATTTCCAGTGATTTCAAAGCCCTGAATTATATGCCGAAGTTCAAGGTTTTCAACTGACTTTATCATCTCAAAGTCACTGTTTTTTTTCATCAAACAGATGAAAGAAGGCAAACGGCTATAAGATCTACAAAGTCACATGTACAACCAGTACATAAATAAGTTAAGGTACCCATACAGCATGGATTGTTTTTGAGGTACAACCAGCAATTAATATCACTTTGAAGAAAATGACAGCCCACAAGAATTTTCATTCTGGCAGCCAGCTCTACAGCAGCATGCACATCTTAAATATGACCAAGTGCTACTTTTCAAAGGAATGCTGTGGCAAAAAATAAAAGAACATTTACATGTTTCTGATATGACTAAAATACACGTACCTCCCATACATTATTTACATTTCTCTACATGTGTACTGTCAGGAGTAACATCATTTAGCTAATATGGTAACCATACTTTGTAAATTAAAAGAAAAGACAACACTAGACCAAATCAATATAGAATGTATCGATAAAGAATCCTATTCACAGTTCAAAAAATGTCACTTTTTATTTTTGTGAAGTCTGATAACCGAGATATCGAAGTTCAAAGTGGGGAAAATTAAAAGGCCCACCAAGCTCTCAATTTTTACGAATCAATGGTGAGATATTTATACCATTCGAGAAGACATCTGTTTCCGCTGTGACGTCACCCGTACTTAGTTCACCACTTCGCCATATAGAAGTAGTGTTAAATCAGCTGTTCTTGTGATAACGAGACAAATCCGATATACTTCAAAACGTGAGAGTGGTTGCGGAATACGTCTAGGGTTATTGCCCAAGGTTTCAACCAGGAGGCCACAATGCACGGCTTTCGACTGTACTAATAATAAAGAGGGTCGTACTTCTCACACAAAGGAGTGTCTCGCCCCTAATATTGATGACGTGACATCATGTTTCCGGTTTCTTAAAAATGGCGTATGCAATCGCATCGTAAGAATTCCACATTAAAAGGTGATTTATATTGTTACCAAGCATATTATAAAAAAAGGCCTGTGCCCATTTAGATCTGTATGGATGCCTTTTCTGAAATAACTTTGGTTATATTTTTGTTGTTTTTTCTTTTAATAATTCAAAACAGTCAAAAGCTACAGGAACACTATCCTGCATCCAGTTTACAGGTTTGCACTAGAGAAATTCTGAATCCAGTTTTGATGAAGCCAAAAAGTGAATCGGACAAGGTGTGGCCAAGAGTAAACTCAAATAATCTTGCCCAGATTTAGAAGGTGTCAGGATTAAATATCCTTCCAGTTTGTAGAGTAAAGACTATCACAATTCATTAAGTTTGGAGGGACAGTGCTGATACTGCCAGACATAACCAGGATCATGTTTACAATGTGTAAATGCCACAACAGCAACACTGAGGACACCACGTGATACATGTAATGGGAAAATTGCACAATGGCACATGCCCAGTGTGCTTCATGAAATGGGTCTGGTACCATATCATATTAAGACACCTGTTGCTCTACGTGACAATTATAAAGATTAAATTCTTACAGGAATCTGATTTATGTACAGAATACTGAGTGTAACACTGCCTATTCAACACAATAATGTCACTAAAAATGAAAACATTGTCTTTGTGGATGATTACATGTGTGTGCATAATGAATTAAGCACATACACATGTTGACAGGTCTCATAACGTGGCAACATCAAATCAGTTGCCATTTTTCTATGATAAACTCCTTTACTTTATTTCATCAAAAATTAAACCAGCTGTAAATAAACCATTCAGTTGTGCATAAGAGTACTGGTATTAATAAATTCTTCTTGGCTCCACTTAATGCTCAAATTTTCGATGAGCAGTACTATTTAACCCATATAACTGACGATTCAAAAATCAATTCTTTGGTTGTGTCCGTAAAATTTTCCTAGTGTTACGTGATAATATTCCTTACATGACATCAAATCAGAAAGATATGACGAATGGTATGGTGGAAGAGACAGAAAATTTTTTTCCGTATTCTCTGATGAAATGTACAATATTGTTTTAATACACTCCAATACATTTAAAATTTAGGACAGCAATTCAGATTTTCTCAATCTTTTATCATTTTTATCATTTCAGTTCATCATTTCCCTTTGCCTTTAAGACACAGGTGTTTTAACACCAAAGTAGCTCTTTAAATTTTTCCACATTATACATGTCCTGCTTGTAGCCAAATGTATGTTAGGAAGTTAATATAGAATTTGCTGAAGCACGTTGCAACCCTGCTCAAGATCATGAAGTGGCTTATTAATGTATCAGTATAGTAACAATACCTGTCTTTGAGTATTCAATGTTAATATTTGGCATTCAAAGCATTAGGGTGCCAGTAATGACTGTTCATTGTCAGTATTTGAAACACCACCTCAACACTGTTGTTTACAGGAAGTAACTGACAGAAACAACACAAGTCCATCTATAGCCCCATGTCATTACTGAGAGGAATATACATGGGTGCCAAGCTGAGAGGTAAGAGCCACAGTCGACACTTGGTTTGGGCTGCAGACATAGTTAAGAAAGGACTTATCTGACAAGGCGTGAAATCGCATAAGCTCTAAAATTGCTTTTCACTATGGCTTTGATATCCTGTCAGTCCAGTATATAAAAGAGGGACAAACTTGATCCAGAGTTCCCCACTGGTTCAACCTTGCCGGTAAAAGTGAGTCAACAACAACATTGGTTATTGGCCTTTAAGCCATCTACCTTTTTCCAAATACTTTGGTTGTGTTTCAAACTGACATACTTCACTGTCATTTCTTAGTTCGATATCTCTACAGGTCCATTTCTAACTTAATTCACTGACATTTTTCTTATTTCCTGGGTTAAAAATGTATGGTTGGTAAGCTGAAGCATACAGTTTCGCAACACAACATTTACGGTTGTAAATAATAACTTAAAACGTCAATTCAAACTAGGGAATTACACTGGTTTACGTGCTAACACATTCATTTCCGTATTACCATACCTGAAATAAAGGTTGTCGGTCATTTGAAACATACATGTGAATGTGTGGGACACGGTATGCCTCTAAGACTTCATCTTAAATATTACGTACACACTCATCTTATAGAAAAATATTAAAGACTATAAAGAAGGCAAAGGAATTCACATAAAACGCAATAAACTTCTCTGGATCGTATTTCGATGCCATGTATCCTTTTTGTTCATTTACTTAACTTTACTTAATTTACTTAATTGTTACACAACTTACATGAAAGATTACCCAATACATTTTCCATATAGAAATGTTAAACAAGTAAAGTATTTCCACACGACTGAAACAATAACATTTATTAAAGTACTTTCGATGCACTGCTACTAGATTCACGCTAATACATGAGCTGGATTAAGTATAGCACTGCATGGGCGTAGCTAGTGACAAACCCTTAACGCAAGCTTACAAAGTTGGCTTGCAATGTTAATAATTACACTACCACTTCACATATTCTACTACATTTTCTATGATTACAAGCTTACTGGCCATGTACATGTACTTCATACAAAAATGTTTATCAGTCACAATATTGCTGCTATTCAATCCCTATTCTATATACTGGACTGATGGGATATCATAGGCACAGAGGCAAGCAATGGTAGAACTTATGCCTAAGTCAGATAAATCATTTCTGAACGATGTTTGCAGCCCAAAACAGGTGTCAACTGTGGCTCTTGCCTCTCAGCTCACACAACCACCTATGTATTTTCCACTCAACAGTGGCACGCGAACCCCAAACTCGCAATAGGGACAAGTATTTTACAACTAAGCAGCCATGATGTGCTCCTTTTGAGTTTAACACATATGAGCCGCCACAGGAACTAGAACTCTTCCACACCTATAACAGTGGTTACTGCAAAATAGCCGCCTCTCAAGCGATGACACTTTCATGAACTTTGGGCTGGTGTGCCATTATCGAGTGGAATATACGTGGAATGTCGTGCTAAGGCGTAAGAGTTACAGCGGACACCTGTTTTGGGCTGCAACATCTTTCAGGAAGGACTTATCTGATTTGGTGTGAAAGTGCGTAAGCTCTACCAATGCTTGCCTCTGTGGCTATGATATCCGGTCAGTCCAGTATATAAATAAATAAAGATTGAACAGCAACCCGGGGCTAGTCTCAAACCTGTAAGAAACACTGGGATTTATAGCGAAACATATAAGCAGTGGCATTATGGTGAAAATCTGCTTGCATAAACTGTACACCGTATCTGGGGTAGAGGCGCATATGTACACCAGATAATCACAGCAATATCTATGTAATTTTGTGAGCAGGCACGTGATTTATGGCGGAGAGAGTCAAAGTGAATGCATATGTGGCTGAGAAAAAATAAGGAAAATATCAGTAAATTAAGTTAAAAATTGGCCTGTAAAAGGTAACCTAAGAAATGACACAGTGAGGTATGTTCTTTAAGCTTCCAGTAATTTTAAACAGGCCCCAATTATCTGGAAAAAGGTAGATGGCATGGGGGCCGGTAACCTATGTTATTATTGTCCACTCACTTTTACTGGCAAGGTTGAACCAGTGGGAGCTGTGGTGCAAGTTTGCCTTTTGCACAGGTGGAATTTCTAGAACAAGCTATAGGGGATACTTCAGTTTAGGTGTAATAACCCGATACAGCTATAATGACTGGAAAGAGCTAAACCCAGGTGTCTCCTTTTACAGTCTGGCCAGTGTCTTCACAAAAATATCAATAAATAAAGTTTACCTTTACCTACACTGCTCAGACTTGTTGTTCTTTGTCTTGAAACCATGCTTTAAAACTGATTCCGACCACAACCACACCAGTTCTAGCTGTTCGCAGCAAGAAATAACAGTTTTTGTTTGTCCACACACGTTCGTCTCCTCCAAACTTCACCTGGTAATTGTGCAAGTGCACAGGCGCAAACATCTGTGTATGAGTGAGAAAACCCAATGCTCGACAACAATGTGATTTGATAAAAACGCTTTCACCTAATGCGTGGTTGGTAGAGGATTTTGCAACTTTTTCCCCTGTAAAACTTATAGTCGTTACAAGAACTGCTCTTAGTAAATATGGCAGGAAATTTCTGGAAAAGTAAACACCCAGACATGATCCTGACCTTTTTCATGATGGCCAGGAGCAACCCGAAGCAATGGCTTTTCCACAGCTTGTTGGAAGGATGCCTAGGCCATGTTGGTCATTATAAATACTTTGCAGTACCAACTTTTGCTCTTTTTTCAGTTTGTATGGCAATAATTCTGGCTGCGATCTCGTTTGTGGTTTTACTCAGGGTCATATTTACTAAGAGAAGTTCTAGTAACGACTACAAGTTTTGGATAGGAAAAAGTTCCAAATTCCTCTTTCGATCACGCATAAGGGGAAAACTTTTTATCCAATCATGTTGTTTTCGCCCATACACCAATGTTTGCACCTGCACACTAGCACAATTTCTCAGTGTCCAGGTGAAGTTTGGGGGAAACGGATGAGTGTCCAGAAACAAAATGTGTTAATTCTTGCTGGAAACTACCAGAACTGGTGTGGTTGTGGTCAGAATCAATAAAGAGCGGTTCCAAGACAAAAGACACCGTCTGAGCAGTGTGGGTGAAGGTAAACTTTATTTCTTGACCTTTTTGTGAGGAAGCTGGCAAGGCTGGATGGAGGTGACCTGTGTATCCAATACAACATCAGCTGAAGGACACACCTGGTCGACGATCAAGCTACTTTCCCCAACCTGAGTCCATCTCGGATCGCCAAATTTAAAAAAAATCGTTGCAGATTTCTGAACTGTATAATTTTTCCATTTCATATGGCGTACCAACCAATGCTTTTATTTGTAGGGCTTTAATTTTCTGATTCAGTGACTGTCAGTGTCAAGAACAAAAATTTATTCCTGCATTCAGCTGCGCCTCCTGCTTCACATAAAATGACATACATTCATAGCATACTCTTAGACTTTCAGTGCCCTTGTTAACAACACTTAACTATGCATCAATGGGCCAAAAAATAGACACGAAGGCGACTTGGAGTACGTGTTTCTTTCCTTAGTACGGAGATAGGATATTGTAGTAAGAGCCTTACCTTGCAGTACCACACACTAACGCTATCAGCTGTCACAATCGCAAACAGAGCTCGATCATGGTTACTGATGATGTACTTCAGACTCGAATACTGCTTCTCATTTGGCAGTTTGAGGCATTTGGGCCAGCCAACAGGAAAATACATCATGCATCAGAAATAAGTCTGGCTTCCCATCTCACGTTGTCTCCTTTTCAAGTTACACATCGTCAATCAAGTGGCCATGTTCTTCAGCGATGTCTACTTTGTAACGAGCCCTGTGATTGGCTGCAACTCTAAAACTTTGAACCAATGGAATGTCTGCACACAAAACAATCTCGCGATATTTTCAAGTGTTGTTACGAGACGTTGCTGGTTACTCATACATTCAGGCAAACGTCAGAGAAGGGAGCACTTGTCAACTTGCCAAGGTAAGGAAAATTATGAGTCTTTGACAAAACCTGACAGAGTCAAACTTTGACATTGCAGAAGAAGAAGTATATATTCTATGTGAGATAGCACATTATACCCGAATAGTGTTAGCCTTTTAGGTTTGAGAAATCAGTATTTTGATGTTTCTTAGCAACGGCTGTGACTCGCCACAACAGAGGTGGCGAAAATTGGACACAAACCGCTTGATGTATGTAAATATGTAGTTTCCTGTCTCAGAATGTGTTTTATTTACGAGAAACGTCGAAACACCCATCGGTCGACAGTGTATTAGTAATGTGTATGTAATGAAATGATTGTTGCTTGTCCAAAATTTTCTGGTCCATATTCAAAAAGTTGATGTAAGGAAGACTGAACTGAATTTTGATAGTTCAAAGAATTAAACATGTTTTACTTTCAATACAGTGCACTATAGTTCAGTTAAACAGAACGTTGAGAGTGCAGTCTACAGTTTTGCCTGGGAATGTCAGAAAAAGTGCAGTGACTGCACATATCCCCAAAATGACAGAAATCTACCCTAATGATATCATCCTTATGACCAGTTACACGCACAATATACCTTTGAACTGCATAAAATAATCCCATGCAACATGTTAGGGCTAGTCTTCAAAAAGCACAATTTTTGTACTCAAAATGTTCAAAATATGTATAAAACAGTGACCTTTAGCCCAATATTGACCCTATTTTGACTCTCGCATCATATTCTTTTCTGTCCAGTTTTCAAATGTTCATTTATCAGCACACAAAAAACAGGTCGACCCACCAGTTTTATGCACTCTGTCAGGCATGTTCAGTTCCCCCAGCAGAGCTACCTGAGTCGTATTTCTGCCATCTCAGCATAGGTTACTTTGAAGCCTAGCACTACTGCAGTACCTCACAAACACAGATATGAGCTACTGGGCCAAAAAATAGTCCACCTGTGTGATCAAAATTCACGAATGCACTTTCATAAAATTTTAGACTGGGGCCAAAAGCTATGAAACTCTATACTGCACCTAAAGTCTATTGTCAACAATTTCTGATATTTATCTTCTCAAGGTTTTTGAACCATGGGGGTAAATAGAAGGAGTCACAACTCGGGCGCTTCAAAGTGTTCAGTGTGTGATGAGCACTCATCGGGACTCGAGCTTTGTTTTAACACCGGATTAGCAATGTCTCACCTATGGTTAGGTAATGGCACATGTGCTCTTGAGATTAGTAACTTTGACACGTGTTGTGAAAGGTGCTAAGCCCCTGTTGCACGCAGCTCCCTTAACTAGAGGGCCCTTGTTTTCATCAGTACGATCTGAGCGCATATGCCTACATGCCGACTGGCACTGCTTTTTGAAAAATATATGAATGTAGTGTTGACCAAAATCAAAGCTGCCATGAAACTGCTTGCTGTACCCATAATTGTGGCGACATGTGCACATTCAGTAAAGTATTTACCCAATCTTAGTTGTGTAAACAGCATGTCGTAAGTTGACTGAAAATGTGATTTTATAGAACACGACCAATTTTGGATATTTTTAAAAAAGGTACAGTACTCAAGAATATTTCACTTACGGCGGCCAACATTATAGTGGAAGGAAACCAGGCAGAGCTCGGCGGAAACCCATGACCATCCGCAGGTTGGTGGCAGACATACGGCCCAGGAGGAAGCTAACATGAGCTGGACTTGAATATCAGTCTCATTTAAATTCCGTATAATCATATTTATGTGAACTTACTAAATATGTGTTGTGCGCAGAATTTGGTGTTAACGTTTTTGACTGAAACTAAGTGCGCATGATGTGTTCTTATAGAGCCAGATCATGCTAAGGCCCCATCGTGCACACGCTCTGACACGCAAAATCATACATTGCACATCAAATGCTGTCCAACCATGAGAGATTCCATTCATAGTACAAAGGCACAGCGAGTGAGCCTGGCCGTCTCCAGGGGCTGACCAGACGAGTTGTTCCTCCTTCTGTTTTACCTCCATGAATTGAACTATGTGGACTAGGCCTATATATGGATCATGTTTGTACCTTGAAAGTGACATTAGGCACAATGCAAAGCTATATACCTTACAATTGGCTGTATGTACCCTGATTCTTCTAGTTATTGGGACAGATATTAGTCCTGCATGAAGCAAAATATTACATTTGTCTCCCAGTGTTTTCAAGAAGTTAATATATGAATATGTTGGTCATTAAATGGTTTAACCTTGGGAGAAAAAAGAAACTTGGATCCCTGTTATCATTAGGTGTTGTTAGCTGAAAAGGACCGATCTGGTGGTGTGTGGTGTAGCGTTATAGCTTACATGACATGACATGCCCTTAAGAACACAGGGTTGTCTCACTATGTCCTACATTGTCCACGGAGTGGGATCAGGTCTCTTCATACCCAAACTGTTTCATACAATGTTACCTCGCACCATCAATACTTCATATGGTAGTGATGTCATACCTTGATTGTATAGTCCAATAACTGCATTGGCTTTGTGGTTATGATATGGACAGTGTAACACAGTTATCTTTAATACTCGTATCTAGTACCTAATATTAAACTGAACACTTGAAATTTTTATTTTTGATATATTTACTCACTGTTGTTTTGAAATGTCCTGATTTCAGGCTTCAGTCAGAATGTCGCTCTGTCAATCAGACATGCCATACCTGATAAATTTTACCAAAAAAAAAATTATAAAATAGGATAGAAAATTCATGCATAAATTCACAACTTTTAGACACCCCCTCCAGTTGCAGTGGGTATCAGAAGTATGACATTATAATGTTGTGTTGTGTCAGCATTCCTTTGTGACGTCGTGATGTTTTCCTCGTTGCATCACATTGTAACTGTTACATCACAGTGTTGTCCATACTGTCAAGTCATCAGACAGATATAGCCTCTGATGCAGGATTCGGAGATATACATTTCTCCAGCCCAACCATTAATGGCCAATCAATTAATGATTAATAACACACCCTCCACCTGTCTGTATGCTCATTGTGCATAATGCACTGACGCCCTCTCATCCCCTTTGAATGTACGTACTTTATGGACGACTCCAAAGGTATGATTTTAGAGTAGTTGCATAGTTTGGTGTGTCCGATCAGTGGTGTTGTTAGCAGCTACTGTAAAATTTCGTTAAATTTTTTAGGTGTGTTTCTTTGGGAGAGCCCATGCCATATCTCGCTTAAACCTATGTGAACTCAGGACACTTCTGGAATGCCAGTTTGGCTTGTTACTGTAGTAATGTGTTTGCAGTAAACTATGGCAAAGTTTTGACTTCACAGTGCACAATGACATGTGGCTTTGAAAATCTACATAGATTGAACAGTAGTGGTTTCACAAATTGTGATGTCAGAATCAAGTGCAATGAATTTATGTTGAGCCCACTGCCAGTAATATCAGGGGTAGTGAACAGTCGGTAGAGTTTAACCCAATCACTATCTACAGTGGTCAATACGAAGCTACGTGTATATCCATATATCCATCATTATGAATATAGCATATCAGTTCAGTTTTATTTACAAAACGACAAAAAACGTGTACTACAAAACGTTGGAACTGTTTGACTTGATGTGCCTGTGTCAACACATGAAGGACAATAAATTGCATTCACTTATGTAATTTAGCCATGACCTATTGGCTGAATTGAGCATCCCATTACCCCCAGAAAAGTGTTAACAATTGAAAATTTTATACAAAGCATGGGACATGAAGTGCAGTCCAAATCAAAAAGCTGTGTATGCTCCAAACTAAGTAAGAAATTTGTGGTGACTAGATGGTCATTCTTCAAACTGTTAAGACTTGTGTTAATGTGGATGTTACCATGCTGTGGTACATTATTAACAGCCAACTGTAACTGAAAATCTTAATTGTAATCAGCAACAATTGATGAGATAAGAAATCTCCACAATTTTGCATACACACACACGTAATTATGGACCCACTGTTACTGTGTAACTGCTGCTGTGAATAATTTGCTAAGACCATCTTTAAATGTGATGTGTTTACAATGGCATGTGAAAAATATGAAAGATGAGTTTAGATGAAGTAATCCTAACCCATAATTATGTCAATGATTCCTTATCGCAGAGCATTCTGAAAAAACCTGATTGTGAAGAAAGCATTTTTGTTTATCTGATTTGTATAAGTTGCAGTTGGAATATGGGAGCTTTGTGAATGTCACTCAGCTGTCACATGTTAACTGATGTTAGGTAAATAGTAGAGGACCTCCCTTACAGAGCAAAGATGCATAGGAGTCACTGACAGAATGTCGTTATTTTTTCAATATTTGATACCCAAACCTGACCATCTAGGAGTATAACGTAGGTAACGTAGGTGAAATTAACAGATTGACTCCTCTGTACAGTAAAGCATCAATGCCACATCAAAAAGGGACATCACCCTGTTGTAATGTCGAAACTTGAAGTGTGTGTAGAAGATAAATATGTACCACCCAGCAGTTGTCATGATTGATGTAGCTGCTGGTGATATGAACTTTAGCAGTGGATTCAAGTGATACATGTATACAGCTGCTGGATATGTAGACAGTGGATTCAAGTTATATTCACAGCTGCTGATGAGATACATCAGTGTCGACAAAGCATTCTGTCCAAATCTAAAGTCAGTAACATCAGCAAAGTATCTGTCAGTTGTATAATGTTAACATCGTCACCAGTGTCAAGTTTTATGCTTCCTTATAGTTTATACTTTGTGCAAATATACATACTTAAATTTGAAATTTTGTTTGTATTAAAATAAACGGTGTTGTTTAAATGTAACATTTTGCTTAAAAAAGACAAGGCTCTAAAGTTGATTCCATGTAAGTTAATATCAATCTGGTAGCAATAAGTGATCAGCGATAGTTTGTTGGCTGAGAGCTCCTAATTACATTCCAGCAGCATCATTGCATTTGAGATGTCACACAGTCTTGTTCTGGCTGTATGTCTGCTGCTGTATGCTCTGGTTAGCTAACTGCGTGGTCTGGAATACACACTGAGCAGGCTTTATTGTCGAAATTTTGTCCATGAGTATGTTTGAAAGTTTATCAGTTACATCTTAAAGGCCATCTGAGGCTCAGGTTTCTTCCACCCATGGAACTATCATGTTAGTAAAATGTGTGACATTAAACCACAATATATCATTGAATCAAATAGGAATCCGGTATTCCAAGTAGAAATTATTCCACATACATATAAATGATACATAATGTTTCTATTAGAAGAACTACGTATGTGAAATTTCTACTCAGAATAGACCTACCTCATTTGTATTTGATTCAACTGATATACTGTATTGTTGCCCTGAATGGCACAAATTTCCCTAATATGATAGTAATGATGACATAACATTTTGATTAGAACAATTGTCTACCAGTGTGTGAAATTTCTCCTTGGAATACCTAATTCTTAGTTTATTTAACTGATATATTGTTGTTAACTGCAACATTTTGTAATTGCTTTGATGTACAGCAGGTAATGTTGTTAGGAGTGCCAGTGACAACCTGATATCAATCTGGGTTTCTAAAATAGTGGTACCATTGCCATGATAATGCAGGAAGAGTGGGATATAACGTGAGGCTTTTTTTTGTTTGAAAAATGGAAACAGTCACAGTTATGTATACACGTTTCTGATTCATCTGTTTATGTGTCAGATGGCTGATCGGGATGTAGCAAGGGATCGAGCTGCCAAATTGCTGGTAAAGAGAGGAAGTGGATCATCATTTATCCAGCAGGAAGCCAAACAAAGCCATGAAAACGATTTACCTCACAGACAAAGAAAGCCTGGGTATGTGTAACTAAAGCAACCGTGCAGATGTAATTGCAATGTATAATGCAGAGCTGTTTATGAGGCTTGTTATTTATTTAAAACTTGGTGTACCTTTCATCCATACGCGTGTTCTGTTTGATACAGGAGAGCTTAAAGTGCAGTTTAACTCAGTTGGTTTACTGAGTTGGCCACAGTCTAGAAATTCATGTAAGGCTTTGAAATTGACCTTTATGCACATAATGACTGGGGTACATTTCCAGTTGAGTTGCATCGCTTTTTTGTGCATTCACGAGTGGCTAAGACCCAATGTAACGATCAAGTTGAGTTGGGTCTTAATTGTGCTGAACTTAACTGAACTCACTTATGGATGAAAGGTATTGTAGCCTGTAAAGGTCCTAAGTATTTAGCTGAATTATAACAGGTGACAAATGTATGATTGTATTTATTGAAGGGATAAAAAGAAGACATTGAAGAGCTTTACTGGATATTTTGGTAAAAAGGTTGTATTCAATAGCCAAATCAAATTTTCTTTATTTTACCAAGAATGGCTCAATTTATGAAGTTTCAGAAAATATTAGACTCATAGTACATACACTGTGTATCGTAATAAAAGGATTTCAAGTTTGAAAAAATTATAAAGTGACACACATTATAAATTTTAAGAGCTTTATTACTGATTTCGTGAAAATCTCTAGAGCCACATAACAGAGCTGAAAAATATTCCTCCTCGAGATAATGAGGCTCATAAAATTTGATAATTTGGAACTGAGAGATATTTCTCTTTTCACCAAATGGTAAATTGGGCTTTACTTAGTTATCTTTCATTTAGATAGCGATATATCATTACCTGGAACATTGTTTTTGAAGTCCATGATAATGTATAAGCCCATTACTAGCATACATGTATATATAATGACAGGAATATGCTTTCAGGTCAATCAGCACAGTGTCATTTATTGATGAACCACGTGATGTTAATGCTCACCCGTCCCTCAAGTTGGAAAACACATACCAGATGAAACCAAAGCAGAAATTCTCAGAGTCCACAGTGCATAACATACTGAAAGAAGTTCTGGAAGGTTATCTAGCTGAGGAAAAATATGAGCCAGAACTGTGTAAACAGATGACAAAAACAATATCAGAGGTGAGTCAAAATCCATCTACTCGGCGTGTATGTCGATATTCTCGTCTGCAAGTGTCTCAGTACTCATAGACTTGTACTAAGTAATGTCTCTGTTGAACTCTTGCAATCAAATTGTTTGTGTTTTGCAGTAAGTGCAATTCTGATTTGCCCCCCCCCCCCAAAAAAAAAATACAGATGTGTAATAAAAAAGAAAAAATATAATTTTGAAAGAATATGAACATGTGCAACTGAAGTGTACATAAATTAATGTAGGTGTTTGTAGTATATAACATTCTCTGCCGTTTTGCAGGTGGTGAAGGCCCGTGTGAAGGAATTGGTAGTGCCCAGGTATAAAGTTATTTGCTTGGTACATATTGGGCAGCTTACAGATCAGGGAATGCGAATGGGAAGCCGCTGTCTTTGGGATGCTGCCTATGATACCTTCTCCTCATACGAGTTCCGCAACAACTCCATCTATGCTGTTGGCATGGTTTTTGGAGTGTACTACGAATGACCTCAGATTTACTCCACATGCACTTTTTGATATTGGCATAATTTATACAAAGGCAAGTAGGCTATCAGTATTGAACAGTCTCTCAATTTGTCCATTTTTATGTGTTGGTAAAAGCTTGCCTGGTTTTCTGTTAATTATAACTCTTTGAATGGCCGGATGCAAGAAATGAATGGTTGGAAGAAAAGAGAAACATTTTTATGGCTACTTCTTAATTATGATACAGAATGTATTAGAATTTTCGTCCGAGTATGTGTATGTCCATGGATCTCTCATTTCCACCTGCTGAAGATTAGTTTCATTGCCATAAATACGTTAACTAAGTTGATTTCAATGTATGTATAGTTTTAAAGCAATTTCAAACTGAAGGAAAACAAAAAAATAAACAAAAGAGAAATTTTTTGCATAGAATATCACAAATCTTTGTAAACTAATTTGTAGCAGTATTTGACGGATAAATGTTTTGCACCTTGAAGCCATGTCTGGGAATTTGAATTCAGAAGCTTTCTTTGGGCCTTTAATTCTGCTTAATTTTTTGAATTTGTATACTTGACTCCTTTTTTAAAAAAGTTGAGAAGATATCACCACCTTTCGACAATATCTTGAGTAGGCCTACTCAATGATAGGGACTGATCTTCAAAGATGCTTGGTATGAAAACCAATGCAGGTGAACAGGTGTTGAAAAATGAAAAAGAACAAAAAAAACCCCAAAACAAACCATTTAAAAAGCAGAACAAAAAACCTGAAACAACAGAATCATTCCAGATTTGCATCAGATTGAAATAGACAAACCAAGACTTTGTTAAATTGTGTATTGTACATGGTCATGAAAAGTTGATGTACTTAGATGTTGTCTTGATGACATATGTAATCTTGGATCTTTTATCTCCATTGTCTGCTAGCCAGTAGTGATTATTTGCCAGTCCTGTATATATTGTGATAGCTCTGACCTAATTACACATGCATATGTACTTTTAAAGAAAACACTGAACATTCAAAGAACTCTTGACTGATACTTTCTAGATATCTATATATGTCATGTCACGCTTTAGTGAACTATAGTTTTATTTCAGATTTTTACAATACGCCAAATGATGCATGCCATAATTCTAAATTATTGTACATTAACCAAAGGTGTCATTTTGGTATTTACATCAAGTTTTTATTACTTTTGGCAATATGTTGTACATTTCAATTTTGATATATATTTATACATATTTACTTGTGTGCAACACTATCATTATTTAATTGTATAAATTCTATTTTATTCTCTATTGAAGTCTTTGTTGTTCTTTGCTCATGGTCAGAGATGATAATGGGGCTGATGAGTTTTACAATTAAAGGGGTACAGAATCATCATGGATCAGATGGTATGAGAGATCGACAAGTCCAGGCTAAGCAGACACTATGCTGACTTTTAGTCTGTACATTTATGCAGCTGGCTTTAAACCCCAAAATCCTGCTTCCATCTGCCAATTGGCATCAGTTTGGCATGCTGGGTATGTCACAAATTTGAAGTATACATACATTGTATTTCAGTAGCATGTTAACCTAAATTTTCTTATGAGATGGGATTCCGTGGTGCAAATCAGCTTAACAATTATTTCATTGAGCCACCTAAAAATTTTTCCCCTAACAGCCTGTATACTTGCCATCTTTTTTCAACTGAATTGGAGACACATGAAGTCAGTTTAAGATGCTGTTTCTGAAATGAACATTTTTAAGTTCAGGAATTATTTGTATCAGTGGGTGCATACTACAGATGATATAACTTCATCTCGTACTCAAGTGTTAATTGTCTTGGAGTAAGATTGCATGCGCGTCTTAGTGCTGTCTTGATGATGTACTTATCCGCTCGTGCATGGTCACTGCCTATATGGTAACCACTGGATAATTCTACAAAAACTATAGAGTCACAATACACATGGATCACCGACGGCATCTAACCTCCAAGACCTGCACAGGTGAAGTAAAGGATTTTGCCTCTTTTGAGGATGCAGTTTTGTGAAATCGCTCGTTAATGTGAATTCCTTCAAAGTGATATAACCTGCAAAATCTTGTTCTAAAGTGTGATTTTGCCTCCCATAAACTGCACTCTCCCTCACACCTTGCTCATTGTATACAATGTACATCCCCAACTCATTCCAGCAACCGTAACATGCACTCCATATGCAGAGGTTGTTCTGATAAGACTATACAGAGCACCTCGCATCTATAAGAACACACATGCACACAGGCATGCCATTGTACATGAAGGCTTCAACAAAACCTCCTTGCATTTCTGTCTCGAGATTTCTGTGAGGACGATTCATAGATACAGCTTACTCAGTAAAGTGTGCACAAGTATGTCATCCCCTGTATTGGCCAATTAAACTGGGAAATCCCCATCATACACATAGATTAACCTGGTTTTCTCCTCCTGTGTAGATGAACAAGGCCTACACCCAAGATTATTTCACTTCTTCAGACAACCAGGGTTATAGGTGGGAAAAACCAACAAGAGCTAATTCAAGGTATATGAAGTTCATACACATTACCAAGTAAATGTATAGACTTTGCCTTCTTTCTCAGTACATTGGTCTACAGTGTTGCACTTGCTTCACAACCTGGAATTAAACAAATAATGCCCCCAAAGTGGACATAATCTTTTTCAATTGCAGTGCTTTATTATCATCAAAACAAGTCATTAGTGTACTCAAATAGCACTAGTTTGTTATCTTGATACATGTACATGCAACAACATCTCCAAGAGAACCATGGAGCCCAACATATTGCAGAACAAAATTTATGTCACAACGTGATAATTCCCCAGGGAATTTTATTTTACTACTAGTAAATATCTAAATAATATAGTCCTGCGAGAAAACAACATTTCTCTTAGATTAGCAAAATAAATCTACACAAGCCTACAGGTATTATTCAAATTCACTTACTGTACGTTATCAATGAATGGGAGGAAAAATGGTGTACTAAACACATTATACAACAGATTCACAATATGTTAACATCAACAAATTTGACCAGTCAAGTACAACTTCAGAAGTAATTCGAAAACGTGAAACCTGCAATTTGTCAAGACAAAGGTGTATTGTTCAGGTGTTAGGGCACATTTGGAATTCACAAAAATTATTAAATACAACCTGTCCAAGCAAATAACACTGCTGCAACATGCTGAAATGTGCACTGTCAGTGGTCAAAGTTGTTAACGATTTACGTGTGGGCCTATATATGTCCACATATATTGGTGGCTAACTGTCATATCACTTGATCTGATGTACAGCATTTTGTCAGACCTTCCAGTTTTGATTTGTAAGCAGCATTCATACACTGAATTACCATGAGTGTACATGTACATTCTTATCAGTCTGTTGGATTCAATGTTTACCTTAAATGACAGTTTGTAGAACAATCTGTCATGGAAAGACCTAATCTGCAAGGAAGTGCGCTCTTCAAGTAAGATGTTGCTAACTAAATACTGTATAATAAGTTTCTTTGCCTAAAAGGGATTTTGCATTGGTCCTCCACTTACAAGACATACAACTACATGTGCAATCTGCACACAACCAGTAATTTATCCTTCACAATATACACCTGTTTGTACTTGTAAACTGACTGAACCCAGCAGGACTGATGAACAGCAGTTTTATGCCGAACCCTATTTCTGCAGCTTAGTAAACAAATTTAGTGTTCATCAAGTCAAATATAGTGTGACGTACTGATTAGCATCTCAATGACATAACAAGAATTTCATTATCCAATATCTTCTACATGTAGGCCTTCTTGTAGCCCACCAATAGTAAAATAGATTAAATGCATTTGTGTTAAAATAGGTGCGTTGCTTGTCATTTCCTCTTAACACTCAAGACTTCAGAAGGTTCTCTCTGTTCACCCAGTCTTTGACCATAGATTTTATTTGCTGTTCCTAAATTTCCATTTGTCAGGGAGCATATCACCTGAAACAGGCTCAAGGCAAACACTACATCATCATTCTTAACAACAACAATTACCTGCAGAGTTTCTTCTAACAAGTCCTTATCTATTGTACAAGAGACATGGGCACAAAGGCAATATGACATTTTACATGTAACAACTTCAAGTCATGCGAATTAGAACGGCTGCTTTTATCAACTAATATTTATATGTCATTTAAGATGTGTTTCAAAAGTTTCTCAGCAGTCAATTATTTCCCGTGAGTTAGGTGCTACAAATAAAGCTAAACACTCCCCCCAAAATCCATGATCCTTAATATTTAACAGGTTAAAGCACTCAAGGTCACTACATAAATGTGTCAAATGATGTATCAAGTATGATTCTTCTGCATTTTTAGATAAATGTACATGCATGACATCATAACCAACTCCCAGCACTAAGCCCACATGTAATGATACTTGTGGAACTTCTGTCAAGCCACCTTTGTAAACATCAATGAGAAAAGTTTTATGAACAAATGAACTGCTTTGTTATGAAAACATGCCAAACATTTACAAGCAAAACTAACTTGGGATAGCCAAACAATAGCAGTGTCTCTCTAGCTGCGTGCATGATTTGTTGATTTTCAGCTAGCAATCATGCTAATTACAAAATTTTTTGTGTGAGAAATTTACGCTACAACAATAGTTACTTCCATGTAAATATATAGTCATGCAGTGAAAGTTAAATTCATGCAGAAAATTTTACATCAACATTTCCTACAGATCAACAGGTATGCAACTGGCTTCAAACTATAAAAATAATATACATGTACACATACACAATTACTTTCTTTAAAGGATTCACCAAACGTAACTCTAAACTGTAAATTTTGGATCTGTTCATTAATTTTTGGGGAATGAATATATAAATATATATATATATATATATATATATATTTATATATTACCCTATACTTTATGCATAGTTTGCATCCATGATCAGAAATTTTGTGAAGTAATGTGAAGGGTGAACCTCCTCAGGACTAGTGTCCCCTAAGCTCTCAACACTGACATCATGACACAATAAAATATGAAGTAAGGTACATCAGGCAGACAACGCAATTCATCAAAATACTTTCATTTTAAATTTTTTGAAGAACTGTCTTAAACAAGTAATCTAAAAAAAGGATATAATAAATGAATTTTACTTATGCATAATTATAATTACTCAGTCTAGTGATGCTTACTTCAATCAATTTTGAGTGCTTTATCCTTAAAACCAAGCTGCTTAATTTGTGGACAGATCACTGGTGCCTTCTGAAGTCTAGTTCAAAGCAATTTTTACCACCCTTTGAAAAAGAATCTAAAACTTCATTTAGTAACCTGAAATTAGAACACATCTTAATCTGCTTATTAAAAAAACAAAACCTATGTGTTACATGAATCCTTTAAAGTAAATAACTGCCGAACCTAAAAAATTAATCACACCACTATTTTATTCCTGTCTCACCTGTACGAATATCACATGAAATGGCAAAGATACAGGCAGATTAATAGTACTTCACAGACACCAGTAACAGCACTTAATCACAACAATCAGCATTGAATACATCCCAAAAGTAAACAATCTCTTACAAAGGTATCACAGTCATAACTGGGTTTTCGATTCACAAATTTTCAAGCTGGTGCAATTATTCTGCACATGAACAAAAGGCCAAATATCAGCTACTGGCCCTAGCACGTGTGTGCCTGTAAATTTAACTGGACACCTGAAGCAGTATTGTAATGATATATAAGTATTAGTACAGGATATATGCATGTATATAATTACAATGTACATGTTATACTAGTGCACTACTGGCATTAATGTGCCTAACAATACATTGTGAAATAAACAGCAAATCTGAACTAATTCGTTAGTTACCTAACTGAATATTCAATTTTATTCTCGCATATTTTTCCAGGGCATAAATGTCAAAATGCAAAAACAAGTCATAAATACCCTGTTACAACAGAAACACCAGATGCCTTACTGATGTTGGGAAAGGAGCATATCTCTGGCAAATAAAAACTCAACAACACTACAGGCTTTTAACAATTAGATAGATTATATATCCAAATGTGGTTAGAATACAATAATTCGTTTCAGGGGTTGCTGAGGTAAACATAACATTGCATTTTGAAAGGATTCTCCAGATCTTAACTTCATTACATGTCGTAGGCTTGGTTTTTACCTTGACAACGGATGAACTCAAAGGTGGTGCTGACATGTACAGGACTGCGACAATCCCCAGCCATGTCATAGACCAAACCCATACATAGTTGCTGTATCACAAATTTCGTAATAAGTATTTTAACTTTTGTGGTGACACTTCATACATGTATTCATATATAATAATAATAATAATAATAATAATAATGACACATTAGCTGATGGTATATCATATTGTGGTTCTTACAGTGTACTGTACATAATTTGTGTATTTTAACAGACAAATGATTTAAAATAAAACTGAACTTAAGTTCATTCATCAGAAAATGTCTGGAATTGTTAATTCTTCATCTGAACTTTTTTTTTCTTTGTCTAAAAGTCTCTGGATCAACTTGAACAGCACAATACCTGCAACCACTGTGAAACTTATAAGCCCATCAAAACGAACACCTAGCCGGCAGGAGTCTGATTTACATTGTAAGAAATAGCTGGGTTGACACGAATGAAAAAAAGTCATGATTAATATGGCAACAGGCATCCCTTATTCCAAATCAAATGCTGGCTAAATCCACCCATTCAATAAATGTGTGTGTAAACCTTTTTTTCTCAAATAATGGCATTCTGCAAATCTTTCTTCTAATTTGGCTGTTCCTTTTTAATATCTTCAAAGTAATTATTTTTACCATACAAACAGAACAATGATTGCACAGATAAAGTTGTTATTTTAATATACTTTTTTTCTTGTGATTATAACTGACCACTTTACCTCGCAGTCACGCCTTTATCTCAACTTTATGAGAGTTCAAACGCCTGCCATTTGCTGGTCTCCTGTCTTGCTCATTGGAAATCTCTGATATGTTCCTTGAGCAGGCTCAATATGTTAGTGAGTGTAGCAATGACAGTCGCCTCTGTCTTAGGGTTAGCTACCATCTGATGCAGCAACTCCACTCCTCCTTCCTTTACCAGCATTGGGCAGTAACGCTTTCCTGCACAGAAAACAACACTGGTGTGGATTAAGGGTCTGGAAATTATTTGATTGGTGTTTAAAGTGTAGTTAACAGTTTATCCCTTATATGATGTGGTAAGATTTATGAGAGAAAGAAAAGACCCTTCAACAGGCACCTGACTTTAAGCCATAACTGAATCAGCAAGAGTTGGATTTGAACAAGCAACCTTACAGGTCAAGGTTCTAAATAACACACGTGCATATATGTATGTGAAAAATGGCCAGTGCACTCAACTTTTTTATGTGACGTGCACAATGTGCACCTAAATATTTTTGAAGTAGAAAACAGAAAATAATTATTGTCCAGCAGTATTGCATTTTTAATATCATTCAATGCAAGAACAATTTTCCTTTCAACACAGATTAGATTAACAGACTCCATCATGGTAGACATTTGGTGAATGTGAAAAAGTTTTGGAGCTTGTGGAGTAAATGTATCTCCACAGCAAAAGAATGAATGTTAGGCTCATGGACTTTTCAAATCTATATATGCGTTGGTAGTGGAAGAGAGCATGATGTTTATGCTTTTAGCTGTCTTTTGTTTATTTTTCTAATGAAAACGATCATTACAGAGAAAAGTGAAAATTTAAGGTTTAGTTATTCCCCAACCTGACAAACAGTAATTTAAAATGTGTAGAAGTTAACAGTTTCATTACAAAATGGCCTCAGCTTTATTAATAACAACACTGTGATGCCAATGTGACTTAACAGAAAGCCATAAAGGATATCTAGCATTCCAGCAAGGTGACTTACATGAGGAAATGTCTGAAAAATTTTTTTTGTCCTATACTAGACAAAAAAACACGGCACATTTTACAATGCTTTTCATGGTTGCCATATTTACATTTACCTTTCTTGAAACGTTTAATCTTTCCACCAGTAAATTTAATTTTTCTTTGATGATACTTGCACTTGTCTAATAAGTGTGCTAAAAGTCTCCTTATACTATCTTACTCCAATGTATAGATCATACGGCTGAATTTAAATAAACTAATTTTGCAAATTATTATTTTGTGGTATATTTTCTTGCAGGAGAAATTACATTTTAGGACCCTGAACAGATATCTAGATATAGATTCACTTTCCAAAGTTTTCTGCATTAAAGGGGGATTATCTTCTTTCCCAAAACCCCATGTCATCAGTGCACATGCCCAAAACTGCTGCTTATTGTATTTCTTGATAAATCTGTTGGGTGAAGCTATTGAGGACTAATTTACAGGTATGAAAATAACCAGCTGCGAAAGCAAGTTTGGTATGAAATGAACTGTTACACCCTCAATATACATCAAATGCATTGTTGTCAACTGAAGTTTACTAGTTCCAGAAATCAAGAAAAAAAATAAAATGTAGACAGTGGTTTACTTTTGATTACACTTGTTAAAGATTCTGTAGAATTAGTAAAAGGCACATTTTATATGAAAAAGATATTTCACCTTCAAATTACATTCATTTAACGTACATAAATAATTTGTGCATATATTTTCACCTGGTGTATGTACTTCTGAAAAATGGGTGCACAGTGTGCATATAGTTTTTTTTGTAGTTTGAGCCTTGTTGGTCATTTGAGCCAGCGAGAGCCTCATCAGGTCACAAGACTAGACATTCCCAAAGTGAAAGGGGATAATATGCCAAAATAAGCTTTGGATGGATTTATTGGTAAAATGGATGTGGTAAAATGTAATTCCATGGCATTTAGCCAAGCAATGAAACGGGACGTCAGGAAAATCTACTCTATCTCATGAGAAGTGACTGGAGTGTGTCTCCACTTAATATGCAGTAACATGGATTGCTTTTCATGCCTGTATCCTGAAATGTTTGCCACAATATGCTCACGTGTATTTCAAAAACACATAACAGAATCAGTGTGCTAGTCAGTCTTGCACACAAAATGAAAATACAATACAGAGATTTGGGTGGTAAGTACTCATGTTTCAAGAACATCTAAATGTCAATTAAATAGTCAGGCCAAATAACAATAATATATATCACATTTTATTACCATCTCATTCTGTCCTCTATATCCCTACAGGGAAAGGCATAAATGCCCAGTGGTACTTCCAGGGCTAAAAAAAAGTTCTTCATATCATACCATTTCTGGTGACCACATGCTGAATAGCCCATGATGCCCAAAGCTGCACTGATGGCATGTCATAGCAGTTGAGAAGAGGAAAGAAGGGACTGAATGACCTGAATGGAGAGAGCAAACACACTTGATTACAATTTTTACAAAGTCACAACTATATGTAAAAAAAAAAAGAAAAAAAAAAATCTGACTCTACCGATTAGACACACAACATATCATTGTATTTAATTTCAGAAAGGTCTAACAAACCTAAAACAAGACCCCACATATTTTCCCCAATATCTACTTGACTGCTGGCTTAAGGAACCTTTGATGATATCCTCTGAAAATATGCACCTGAAACAGAATGTTCCATCATCTTGGAAGACAAAGGTGTCCGCTTACCTGTATGCCACCATTTCCCCTTGAGGCTGCTGCCATTCAGAAACAGTTTCTCCCTGTAAATAACGCATTCGGGATGGTAATGAGCTTCAGTAAAGGTTCAGCCATAAAAGCACTCTTTAAAGTGAAATGTATGCATAAAATTTTGTAAAAATAAAGTCAAATATGATGTGTTTGTGTCACCAGAAATATAAATTCATGATGAACATGAACTATTGCTCTACTGTACAGCTGAAAGAGTAAAAAGATAAGGACACAGTATCATTACATACATCTTTACCTTGTAGAATACAAGACCCAAGAAAGGCAGCATTAAGAGAGAAGAAGGTTCACAGGATAATGAAAGAAATATAACTTCAATGACCCAATCACCATGGAAACACACAAATCCAACAAGATAAATATAAGATTAAACATCTGTCTAATTCACAAATTTGAAGACCAAATATAAGATTTGTACATAAAACTGTACAAGTGTGTTAGATGTAGCGTGATCTCACCAGGTCTCTCAGAATATCTTCCCTGTCTGTGCCAGCAATCAGCCAGGCCTGCTCTCCATCACTGGCCAAGTGAGCTATAATCCCTGCTGCAAAATAGCTCACATCAATGTCTTGTACCTTCAGCAAGCGCCTGTGGAGAAAACAAAGACAGATGTCTCTCATGAAGAGTAGCTCCATTAAACCTACAGAGCAAAATCTATAAATTCATTGCATAAACAATGTCGTGTTCGTTGTGTCATAATTCACAGGGCAAATACAAGAAGCACACATGCATGTACTGTAGCTAATATGGCGAGATGCTTCCTCCAGAAATACTGGTACACATGCATACTGAAAACAACTCAACCATAAAGTTAATGCAAAGCTTTTTCAGAGAAACCCAGCAAAAGTGGTGTCTACCACTGGCAACACTGGTCCCAGCCAATTTATTAACACCGCATAGAGTCGGAATGCTTTCTATGTCCAAGACATCTGCCTAGCTTACACTTGAATAAATACATGTTAACTATCTCTGGTATCAAGTAATCAACATCAATTCTGTTCAGTCAACAAAATATTCAGCAAACATGCTCAAGAAATGGCAACTTTTTTATACACTCTTACTTGGCCAACATAATAAAGTCTTCTCTCATCAAGGCCTGCCTTAAGGTCTTCACCTCAGCAATGTTATTCTAAGAAAGGAATGGTACATTTTTAGGTACATCCATGTATTTACATGACAAGTAAAGTGAAAATTTAAAACTTTTATCACCTTACTTCATGAAAAAGGTCATACTGGACATATCATATTAGAAAAAATAAAAGAAAAACATGGGTACATGAACTTTTTTTTTTCAGTGGAAAATTACAGTACTGTAATTGCAAGGTGCTCATTCAAGCATATTCCAAGGGAATTACTCTAATCACATTATACTGTTTATGACACTCTGAATTTGACCTTCCGACCAAAATAGCTTTGTCTTTGAAATCAAATTAAAAAGGGTCATAAATGGCCATAAAAGTTATTCATTCACAAGCTCAAAGGTATGTATTGATCACAACACAGATGCCAAATGAGAGAGTTTTTGTATATCAGGTCAAAATAAAATTAATTTTAAAATTTAATCTTACCACCAATCCTAACACTTTAGTCTGCACATGTACTCGTGGATCTTCATCAAGATCATGAACTTTCTGTGAATAGAAGAACATATTTGAATGTTAATTACCAGAGAGATCTGTAATTAATCATCCAGGTGATTAAATGGGCGGAACAAATTTCAAACCCAATCTGAAGAAAAAAAGGTCATGATCTTTTGCATAGGCTATGTGTGCATGAAAATGTATGTTAAGACACAAATCACATTTTCTTTTTTGGGCCGCTGTCACACTACAACTTCATGCAATTAAGTTTGAAATTTAGATCCTAAATGGTTAATCATGATTCAAGCTCATTATTTTCTAATGAGTTTGGATTAATATATTCACATGTACATTTTAAGTACATTGTATTTAGGTAGGACGGCTAACCTAAATGGTCAATCTGGGAAAGCTGTTTCAACAAGTTCTTGACTTCAATGAGAATATCTGAAATCGGCCTTGGTAATATACATCTTTAAAACTGTTAAGCGTAATATGGTAAGGAAAATATCCTTTCTTTATTTCTCTTTATTTTTTGAATGTCATAACATTACTGAGAGTGACTGTCATGCATGTTTATAAAAATGTATCAGTTTCTGTGATGTCGTTGGTGGTCAGATGAACGCATCATGACCACTTTGACATCACAACATTCCAAAATACAATGGAAACAAGCCATGGAGTTATAATGAAACTGCAGACTGTCCTAATCTTTGCAGTGTATTTCTGGCCAAACGAAAGCTCCAAATTCCATAACACAAGCCTGCAAATAGGAGCCTGACATTTTTGAAAACACCCCTTTGTACGCCATGGTTTGTCCACGTTACACAAGTTATTGAGAATTGCAGACTTGGCAGAGAAACTTAGGATACTAAGATCTGATAAATAACAAAAAGATTGAGACAAACCTGCAGCACATGAATGAAGAGTTCCAATCCTCCTTCACTGAGAAACACATGGCAGGTGGGTGGAGACTCGTCTAAAATGCACCACAGAAAACTGAATATTAAATTTATTTTCAAATACTCATGTCAGCACATCACAGTGTGTTTATTTTACAAGTTAGCCCTTTCAATGAAAAAGTGATTTCCAAATGCATATTTCAGAAACAGTCAAATGGAACCAAAGGACATTTAAGATGACAAATGTCAACACGACTTAAAACAGCCGAATAAGAACTTAAAACCTGAAAAAGTGGGACCATGGTCACTTGCGGCATCCAAAGGTCAGTTGTGCAGGCCACAAAAGAATTCCACCCAGGGAAGCTTCACGTGACTCCATATAAAAGTTTCATTGATTTGATTCAGTGGGTTTGAAGTTTCAGTTTTACAAAACAAATAATATTAACTCCAACCTTAGAATTTAAATAGACTACACTTTAATAACTTCTACTGACGCACTAGTAAATACGTCTATGAAGCTTCAATGAATAAGTCTTAAAGCAGGTCAAGAAGAGTAATACATTGCCAGACATTGTTCAGTTTCTTTAGACGTCTACTAGAAATAAACCCCTTCAACATATTTTATAATGATGCATGAACTGGTTCCCAAAACATTTTGATTAACCAATGTACATGCACATGGTAATACTGATACCCATTAATCATGGTTAATGCCACATTAAACATCATGAAATACGATGAAACAGGTAAATAATATTACATGTACAACCAAAATATCGATAAACAATGGAACACCATAATGTCAATCACCTGTGAGATTCCAGAGGGCACTAAGAGTAAACTTGAGGGTCATATCTATAGATTCTGCATGAATCTTATCCTCCACAATGTTAAGCAGTTTCTTCATGTAACGCCCTTTGGCTCCAAGAATGGATGTCTGTTCTGTGGATATCTATATGTACAGTAAGAGAGAAGGCGGTATCAACGTAAGATCAGGGTTAGAAATACAATATTCTTAAACACTAAATAACAGGATGACTTGGATTTTCATGTATTAACTTGACTAGTCTGAACTTCTCTTATATGGGTGGATGAAAAATCATGGACGTTTTTCAAATTATGCATTTTGGGTACCAATATATTTTTCATAAATAGAACTGTTTTCATGAATTGTATACTACAAACAAAAATTAAAGGTTCACCTCATATACTTACCTTTGCTGCCAGAATTGAGCAAATGGCTACAGCCATCCTTGACATTGAGAGATCATCGAAGGAACAAAGGCATTCCATCACCAGTTTTGCACAGCGGAATCTGTCAAAGTTCTGCAAAACAACAGCAAGAAAATTGTATGAAAGGAATTAACTTTCTTCAGCCAAAACTTGACTCATTTCTAAGACTCAGGCAATGATTATTGATACGGATAATGGATGGAAACCAAAACTGCTACATCATACGTTTTGTATTTAAAACATCAGATGCTTATTAATTTTAGGATTGACTATAACAATGTATTTTAATGGATCAGTTCACTCATTTCTATTATCAGCCAATAAGAGCCCAATTACTCTCAGGGAGGTGATTCAATCACATTCTCACAAGAACTCCTATGGACAAGACTAAACTATCCCGATTTAGGAAAAGATCACAGAAAATGCACTGTAATTTAAATATGTTTCTGGGAAGAGTATTTTGCACAATCTACTGTTCCTCCAGAACTTCACTGGCTATGACAGTCTGCATGAATTTACTTTAAGTGAAAATGCAGTGTATTTATGCATGTTTTGATATATTACAACCCCCTTATGTGTACATCAGCCAATCAGCACTGGCTCCCTTTACAGCAGTTCAACTGCACTGTTGAAAACAGGTTTGGTCACCAATTAAATGACAACAGCATTTTCATTTGTTACGGTCAGACTCACCACATCCTGTAGGATTCTGTCACTGCATAATGTGAGCAATGCATTCTTCTGAAGCTGAAAACATATTTATGGTTAACATTATGCAAGACATCAGCATACATGTACATATACACCTTTACAGACATGTCACCTTGGGTACAATTTTAGCCGTATGAAATCTTTACTGTTATTATCACCAAAGTATATTAAACATTTCCAAAATGGTGTTGTTCAAAAAAAAAAAAAAAAAAGAACAACTTTCACTGAAAAGTCTCAAAGAACAACAACTGAATTAAACATTAAAATACTGACAAAGCTAGTAAAGACACAAATCTATGGCCTGGCATATACATGTAAAACATGTTTGAGAAGGTGTACTAATACCAAACCTGTTGATGATTGGGGAAGTTTTCCATAGCCAGTAGTGTCAAATCAACGACCCTCCTCAGACAAGATGGGTGCACACGCAGACCAGACTCCCCCTTTGAAAGGTTATATAGACAGGCTGTTGCTGCCATCTGGACGCTCAGCTGCTTGGGGTGCTGGCCCATGCCTGCCACAATTAGCTATCAGCAACCATACAAAATCACTGAATGACTATCAAACTGCATATGTACTCACAGTTATTTTTTCACAGCTGAAAATATAAATCTTATAGGACAACAGGTTTATGAGTGTTAAAATCCAGGCAGAACTACAGCGCCTCTCCTGGTATCTGACAATCCCTCCAATATCAGATCTGTACAAAAACCAGTAGGAGTTGGATTCAACTATTTTTGACATGGTTTTCAAGTTGCAAAGTTCCAACAACAGAGAACTGAATTCAGGTGTTTCCTTGTTTTGTAACACATAGTAACACACTCTAAATAAACCACAGAAACAGGAAAAATTAAGAACTTGTCATGGACAAAGTTTTTTGGTCATTTATGTAGAATGCAAGGAAAGCTGACCTCAATAATGTCTTCTCTTGGCTCCACCATGCCATGGGTCAAAGTGAAGAGGTTAAACAAGGCTTTCTGGACATATGCTGAACGGGCTGGATAACGCCGGAGTGACTCTAATATCTGACGTTCATTTGCCTCACCCGATACCTGCAGCACACAAGCAGGTAACAATCATTATTTAACATGATCAACGCTAAACAATCAATCGTAAATTCAAAGGTCTTTGATTTGCATAAAAAAATTATAATAATAATTCTGACATAGTTACCTTCTACCTTGCAAGATAATCATTCAGATTTCATATGTATTCGGAATCTATACTGCCCATTAAAATTGTAGGCTGAATTGTAACAAAATATATCTTAACATCTTTCAGTAAAATATATCTGTGCTTTTAAGAGAGAAGCATGCAACTTATGTGTTAAATACTCTGAAACCTGTTGTGATCTTTCGTAGGCCTCATATGTGAATGTGAATAGCACAGAAGTGAACCACCTGTTACGAAGACGCTATTTGCTCATGAAAGGGTGGGGGGGTTGTAAAAAAAAAGATAAGTACATTGAAGAACTTTGTACTTCAAGACCAGTAAAACAAACCTACACTATTCTTTGAAACAAGCATTTCAGAAATGGCTGACATTAAAGAAAACTTACTGAAAATTTACTAATAAATGCATGTATTACATCTGACCCTATGTCTTGATTTATTTTAATATTTAACATTTTTTACACTGGGCATAAAAATATTTCATTAATCTGCTGAATTTAAAATTCTTTGAGCAGTTACAAAAACAACTATTTTAAAGTACACAGAAGAACTCAAATGCATATATTTTGTCAAAAATGTATGAAGGGTCCAAATTTCGACCTGTAACTCATAGCCATATGCTATTTTTCAATTCAGAAAAATAATTTGCTTGAAGAGTAATGGTGCGGGGTTAAGGCCATGCAATTTAAAATAGGATGCTTCACTTTTTGATTCATAAACCCCACAGTTTTGAATGTGCTTGGAATGAAATTCACCCTGAAGTCTCTGAATAAACCCAAGTTGTACTTACCACAATTTCACGGCCAAATGTAGGACAGAGCTGATCTGCAAACAGTGGCCATTCACAAGCATTTGTCAATGCTAATCCCAAAAACTGTAGCTTGGGATGTGATGCTACATAGGCCCTAGAAACCAGAAATCATTAAAACTAATTATTTCAGGGAATAGTTGATTAATCCATCATCAGCTCATCTGTGTATTGATCTACACACCATTGGTGTAGAGCACGATGGCTGTGTCCTTAAAATAAAAAAGTCATGCAACCTACACATATGTATATTGACATTTTTTAAAAATAAACAGATTTGCTTCCTGACAATTATTACATTTGCTTTGATAATATATTCAAGGTAATTTCATCATTTTATGTTTAATGTAGTGAAGTATTACTGTGAGGTTTTTGTTGTACTGAAGAACGAACATGTTATGAATGTCTGATAGATGGGGACCAAAATGAAACCAGAATTGATCGGGCCACAGGAGAAAACCAGATTACTCTTCAAGATATCAGATAAAGGCCTGTGCATTAAGGCTGCATACATTTATATAAAAAGAAATCAAGAAATACATGTTTACATGTGCCTCTTACTTCCATGTATCTATGAATATATTTCTTACTGTTTTCAATCTTGTACACTTTATCCGCTTATTATTTTACATCTTGTAGACTAAATTTAAGCAACGAAATCCCATGTGGGGTGTTTGGTCAGCAAAGTATGGATGGTCTTGGGATTCCCCCTCGCTCTACCGATTTTCCATCCACCATAACGCTTGCCACAGCCGTGCAAGTGAAATATTCTTGGGTACAGCATAAAACTCCAGACAAAAAATAAATAGATCAAAATGAAGAGTTATTTACACTAAAAAAAAATTGCCATTTTACAAGGCAATTGAATAAAAAGGAGTTGTACACGTAACAATTAATTCCAGCACATCACATTTCTGCATACTAAAACTATCTTGCAATGCTAAATGCATGTTCAATCTTTCTTTGCTTTCGCCAAGAATGGAATGAAAAGTGACAATTTCATAAGATGGGCTATCAGCAGACGATTTGTTTACATAATATTATATCAAATCACCGCCACTTCTAGGGGCACAGACAAATGAGCCACCCTGACTACTGGGAATGCAGTTACCTATATATTTTTTGATTTTCTTTAACCAAACCACATGTAAGGCAGTACAGTCAATGGTTTGTAACAAATGAAAACTTAGCAAATTTCTCTAACTAGGATAATTATTGACACCAAAAAGTAATCAACTTGTTCTTAGAATTCTCAACTAGTATCATCATTGCCTTAGTGAATAACGTTAGTATACCTTTAGGGACAAAATCTTCATCATGCAGTTGTGTTTCATTTCGATATGCACAGAGAGACATTGGGTTTGGGAGGGTTGGGTAATCCACATGTAGTATCCACATTCTGGTTATGTATCCAAATGATTAAGTGTTTAACACCATGCTAAAAAATACATTTCACTTCTAACTGTATATGACAATGATGAGGTTCATGGGTGGGGAATATTAGAGTGCTAGGCGTAAACCATGACTTTGCCAGATACCTGACAAACCTGATGACTGAACAAGAACTGGATTTGAACATGTGACTTCACTGGTCAAGGACCTAGCAATTACAGTGAGCCAGTGGAGCCCCTGCCTGGCATGTTGGAAATATGAAACTCCTTTGAAAATGTTACTCTTTCTTGTGGGCTTTCCACATACATGCAATCTTGTGGGCATCCACATATGACTTACCGAAGCAAATCTTCTTTGAGTCCTTCTTTACCTGAAATGTCCAATGATCTAAGCTCTGGAAGATCAGATTCCCTAATTAGCAAATCACGAATTCTGAACTTTACCGGTTGAAAGTTTACAAATGGTTGCACAGACATGTCATCTGACACATCCAACTGACACAACTTTGTTAGTTCACACAGCACTGGCACCACTTCTTCTGTATGTGAAGCTCTCAAGTTGTACATGGACAGTGAGCGTAGGCGGTCCTTCAACTTCCTCAGGGGGGAAATGTCATTGATTAAAGTACCTGATATGTCCAATTTTTCTAGATTTGGCAAGTCCTCTGCGATAATATCCAAACCATGCCTGTTGAATTCTGTGTTACTAACATTTAAGCTCTGTAAGTTACGCAGCTTTGTCAGTGAGACAATTACACAGAATTTGGAACTGTTGATAAATGTGCTGTTACTCACATTCAAGGATCTTAAATTGGACAATGTCCATTCACCAAGACAGCCAATCAAATCATTAACAGTCACATTCTTTAGGCCAATCACTTCTAATTCTGATATTTTGTGTGATTTAAGAACTCGAAGTCCCTTGGTTGACACTGGAGCATCCTTTATACAGACTTTCCTCAGACATGTGACATTTGGATCAAAAAAAGATATAGTTTCATCGTTAAGATTTCCTTTTTCGCCCAATGTCTCAAGAATCCGTTCAGAAATGTTTCCATGGAAATACACTTCTGAGTTTCTCAGTCGGAGCTGTTTTCCTGTGTCATCCCCTGAGCCATGGATCTCACACAGTGAGGACATGTTTTCACATATGAAGCTCACACAGCAGTTCTGCAGTGATGGAACTGATGGCCCAAACAACATCATGGACTTTGGTCAAGTATTAACCTAAAATTTGTCAAGAAAAACAAATGCATTTCTTAAACAATAACACCACGAAGAAAAAAAAAAAAAAAAAGAAAAAAAAAAAGAAAAAAAAGAAAGAAGCAAAATACTTACCAATCACAAAGACAAACAAACGGACACTTAATTTAAAGTTTGTTTATTTATTTATTTATTTATTTATTCTTTTTTACGAAATAACCTGCCATGGTTAACTGAAATGATATGCCAACGGAGTTGGGTGACTGTTTTGAACACGTACTCATTTGAACAACAGGCGACGTGACTTAGGTTAAACGTCAAACTACGGTAAACACTTACAGGTGAAAATGATCTCACATATACAACATATCAGCGGAATCCTTCGCTGAAATGCCGCGTCGACATGGTGCAGAAGATATCCCCGAGGAAAGTGTTCATATTTTGCTTCTGCAATGACTGACAGGTACTCGTTAAGTTTCTAGACTTCGAACGCAGAAAATCCTTACAAGGGAGATAACCCCATCCGAAGGACGTGTGCCCTATGGAGTCCAATGTAGCCTACCCTTAATGCCGTCAAACACCAGTTTATCTGTTTTGTTATTTACCAAAATTCGTCTTCCTTCTTCATGAATGTTTTCATGACTGAAAGCCATGGCAATGTAGGCACTATACATGCGTGACCGGTCAATCGACTGCGCGGGAATTTGAACCAGCGATCTTTCGATTTGTAGCCCTCGCTTCTAGGGCAAGACTAAAGGAAAGTGAGGCAACAGAGATCGCTGCTTCAAATCCCCCGGTTACTAAGCTCGGTCAAACTTGAACAAATAGAGATATCATGATGATACAAGTCGCGAAAGGAAAATTACCGGGCATGTAGACAGAAGAATTTGCGTTTATCTTTTAAAGGGGTGATACCCTTTGCCAGGGCCATCCATAAAGCACAGGTAGGCCTGTACGTTCATTGGGGCAGGGGCCGGTATCAGTAGGCCTACATTACACACAGCTAGGAGCGTACGGGGGACGGGTGTCATCAAACGGTGTATGTGAAGCAGACATTTGCGATGAAAGTGTAGAAATAGGATAGCCTACTGTACGTATTATTGTAGGCTACCTATTAGCAACATTCGCCATGCACTGTGAAGCAATGCATGTCCCGAAGAGAAACTCTAGGTACCCCAATAACGGTTGTCAACCAGAGAGCAGCATGTTAGGACGTGGTCTGTGTGGTCGGCAAATAGTTTTCAGGATTTCATGGATGACCAGAACTAGCATGGATATCAGTGGAACGAATGAAAAGCTAATATATGTGAAAAAAGTGCTATGACGATTGTTAAAGAGCTTTGGAACGAAGTGGAAACCATCCATAACTTAACTGGAAATGTCGCAGAGCTCTGTTGACAAGTTAAGTGTGTTTGCAGGACCATAGTATTAAACCAGTAGATAAAACTGCAGCAAACGGGTCCAAATTATCTGCTGCTTACTATTTATTTATAAAATAAACTTATTTATTTATATTTACAATCAACTATCCTCATCTTTACTCGATGACAAAAGGTAGAAATTAAAGCCGTTCAATCGCATGTGGTGTGCCAGCCTTTATATAGTATTGCTCACATTTATACAGTCGCAGTTTTTTTTGTTAACATACTGGGTGGTCCAGCATACTAAATACAGGGAATTTTATACAGGATGTATACAGGGGGGTGGGGGTGGTGAGTGAGGAGGGGAGCTCTTCTTACCTACGGTATTCTATTGCCTTGGGTGCTGATAGGTCCGGATTCAGCCTTAACTTTCTTGAACTAGTAGCACATATGGAAGCATTCTTCATGTCCTCCATCATGTCTATTAAATAACCTCTGCTATATAAGGTTATATTTTGGTCAGTTAGGCCTCTCTATTTGTCTGGATATCTGTCTGCCTGTCAACAATTTTATGGAAAAGTGTTTGCAGAGATTTGGATGAAGTTATTTGTTACATGTGTATTGTATTCATGTAAATAACCATTAAACATCAGACATCAAACAGTACACCTTACCAGAGCCTGCCCTTAGCTAGCTTAGGAAAGACTCTATGATGTGCATTTGTTGAACAGAACTAGACAGAGCTTAATGGGGTTTTTTATTTGATATGAATGTTGTTTAACCCCATACTGTATAAATAGGTTATCTCTCAGCAGGCAAACGGTGATGCCATGGTCAGTATGTTGAGTGAAGTAAATGAGACGACCTGTTCACTACTGACCAACTTTCCCACGTGTGACATAAAAGTGGTTTTCCATACCTCTGAGACTGCAAACTGCCAAATGAGCATCACTGACTGCTTATTTGTCATCAGGACCCACAAACAGTGAATTCCACAAATTTACTGTTTTGGACCTGCAAGTAATGTAGGCCTGTACACTTGAAAGACAATTTCTATCATGGCCCATCCCACCTTAATGGAGGAGGAATTATGTAATGCTCTTTGCAAAGCTAGCATTTCAGTTTACATGTTGCAAACTTTTGGATCTTCTCCAAGTACATGTACATACCTGCCACTCGTAATATGAGCAAATTTGTCTTACAAGACAAATGAGTTGCTTCCTTTGCCATGAAAGCAAGAAGTACCACAATAAAAGTAATATTTATTTATTTCATGGGAGGATTATACATGTACCATACACTAGAATATTTCACTAATATGATGACAACCAACATCATGTTGAGAGGAAACCAATGACCATCATGGTCCTCTTCAGGTTGCTGGTAGATCTTCCCATGTTCAATACAAGTAATAATGATGGTACTTTTTGTAGCTTATTTGTAGTAGTAACGCAATGGCATGTTGACAAAACAACAAATGTTAGAGTATATCACAACAGAAAACATGTATTTTATTTATCACATCTGTTGGATGGATTCAGATGTGAAGATTTTCAGCAATAATGATGTGACATGTAATTCAATTGACATGTGTCAATTGGATGGTATGTAACAAAAATATAATACCGACTGCATGATGCCGAAAACTTGTGTCAAGGGCCAAGTTGCTAACAAAATTTCAAGACGGGGTTAACTAAGATAAGGAATAAGCATACGCTGTCATTTGCAGAAATTCCAGTCAAGCAATAGTGGACTATAGAAATGTTGTTTCTAATCAACTCACACATCCCTAAATGATACAAATATCCCCTTGCAGATTGTTTGTGACTTAATGTGAGTAGATTGGAATTAAAGCAGACTTTAAAAAATAGTGTTGTGCACAACAACCGTCAACCTGACCACAATTGTAAGGGAGAGAGCTCGATTCAAGAATACTTCAACCGTCTGAGCCAGCGAAGCCCCCAGACATAAAATCTTTATAGTAATTAAAGACACTATAAAAGCAAATGACATACCATTGTTCCCCAACCAGGATGTGTGATGTGTTCATAAAGTCTGATAATGACTAGATCAGCAGACTGTAATCAAACTGAACCTTAATAAAAAAAATTACTGGATCACGATGATGTTTTACATCTCCTTCAGTTAAGTTCTGAGAGCGTGTCAGCAGAATCAAGTTGGGCTCCTCAGGAGGGTATCTTATAACAGGTAGGCAACCAGTGAGTTCCTCTAAAAAATCTGTACAGATCATAGATTTCTAATGGGTGGGCCCAATGAACATTTTAGATGATCGAGAAATAGCAGAAACAGAGATTGGCAGGAGGAAAAAGCCTCTTGGTAGAGTAACCGTGGAACAGTGGAATTATACAAGTATGAATATTTAGCATGAATAGTTGTGGCAGGATCAACTGCCAAGGATGTTTATACATTAGAGTATAAAACTTTCATTACGTTATGAATTACAATTAACAGAACAACAACAGAACAGAAAATAAAACAAGAATGGAAAAGTATGAGACACCACACACATACACAAGAAGGCTAAGTTGGCAACTGTGCATCTTACTATTTGTGATCTGAGTGAGCCACAGTTGTGAGTAGCTGCATGGATTTATCATGGGTGATATGGACAGATCATCTGTGTTCGATCACCCCTTTTTGTAATGTTGCTTTTCATTCCATTTCCTTGTCATGTCGAAAAAATGAACATTTGTAACCAATGTGTGGGACATTCGGTTGACCTACTTGCAACGATATTGATTATGATTGGTCAAATGTATATTCTTGATTTACTGCTCAGAAAGGCCCATTGTAATCAGCAGGCCTAAGTCATTTTTTTTTTTGGAATTTCTGCTTTTGCATATACATGTAGTGGTAAAACATTGAAAAGCAAGATTCAAGAGTTTAGACAATCTAATGACATGCATAAAAACAATACGTCTGTAAAAAAAAAGCCCTGAACTGGATCATCATCTCAAAGTCACAATGTAGTTGTGGAAGAATCCATAGAATGTTCTGATTCCTCATTCCCTGAGAGGACAGCTAGGTTAGAATTGTCTTGGTTATCAATTATCTCTCCTTCAGAGGCAACCTCGCCATCTTCTGGCTCAAACTCGATTGCTGAATTAATAGTATGGTCAGCAGAATTTGAATCTTCATCACGTTCATTACCACCTGTAGGAGTTAACCTTTCTTGTGGCACTGAACTCTTGGAAATGAAATGGCATGAATCTGCTGATTTCCTCTTTGACCTCTTCATAGTCTTGCCGTCAAGGTGTAGGGAGGCATTGTGTACGTGCAAGGAATGAGTTTCTGTCTTCTTTTTGGCAGGTCTCTCTTTCTGTGCCTTAGAAGATGTACATGTTGTGCCTTCTTGTACACGTCGCCTTACGTCATGCTTTACTGTTTCATCAATTTCTTGTGCCTTCTTAGTATTATCAATAGGTGACATTGGTACCAGTGTCTTGGGGTGTTTATTCAACATTGCTTTTATTGCTCGAGCTCTCATTTCAAGCTCTAGAATTTCCATTTGTTCCTTAGTTAATGTTGGAGCATGTGGACTTTTTCCTTCACAAGTTTCTATAGAATGCTGTACGGACTGCTCTGCCTCACTGCTGTCAGCTAAACATTGTGATTCATCTACAGTTTCTTCTTCACAGTTTTCTGAGGCAGAACTTTCCACTCCATCCATTTCATTCACAGCCTCTTCTTCAACACTTCCTTCCATTTCATCCCCACTTTCAAACTGGTCCATTTCTTCTTCCTCGGCTTCTTCATCAATCCCTTCTTCAATGGCTTCTTCAAATTCTTCCTCTTCATCACTACCTTCTTCACTACCAATGGCCTCTTCAACATCCTCTTTGTTTTCCTCCTCTGCCTAGAAACACAAATTTCAATCAACTAATTACCAAAAATTATCAAAGCAAACATCACAGGTGATGACTGCAACTGTTATACATGTATGCATCACTGTGATCATTACTTTATGCTCCTTCATTTCACAGAAATCAGGGGTATGGCATTTATGGGTGTAAAAATGAAAACTCTGCCACAGAGATGCTAACCATTTTCAGATGATGGTAAGTGAATACTAGTCTTCTTTGTTAAAAAGACAAGAAAACTGAAGGGAAACTGACACTGGCTGCATGGTCTACTTGATAAGCAACGATAGGATTTTATAGGTTTCTGACTGTAAGTGAACAATATGTCCCAGCTTTGATATTTATTCTCAGTCAAGGTCATTTGGAGGTAATTTGTCAACAATACACCCAACGGTCAAAGAGTCTTTTCCTGGGTAAGATTTAGTGCAATGATTCAGGAGACTTCTTCCTTAATACTGGTTGACAAGTGAACAAAGCACTTGTAAACCAGTATTTTGTCAAAAATAATTTGACAAGATCTTCAAAATGTAAAATTAACCTTAACAGAGTGTAATAACTGTAAAGACATGCTCATGAGCTTACAGATCTACCAAATTGTTACAAGACAAATTGCCAGTGTCAGTATAGTTATGTGCTAACCTCTCCAGGAACTACAACCACACTACACTGTTAAAGCAGAGTAACACAAATCAATCTGAATTATCCCTGCTATGACTTTCAAGCCATTGGGTGACTATGAACTTAATTGGTTGAAAAAGCTCATGATATCTGGCTTACAAGAGCAGTATAACAGATAGAGAGTGACAGACACACATGCAGAAAGCAATTCCATGCCCCCTCATCATTTTTGTGACCAAAATCATTCAACAATGGCAAGTTTCAGCCTGCTTCTAGCTATCAGGAAGATAAAAAAATGTTCATGATGCTGTCCTGCTGCATTACCACTGCTGGAGATAACTGTTTCATTTATCTATTTATTCACTGGACATGTGTGTTTCATTGCCAGACTGAAATGAATTTTTCACTTCTGCAATGGCTCTTTGTTTAAGGCGCAGGGGAAACTTGAGTGCCTGGTGTAAACTATCAACCTTTGGCAAATTGCTGACAAACTTTGCCACATATGACATCCTCCACACAGATTGAAGTGGTCTGAAATAAATGTTAAGACTGCTTAAATAGCCACATGAGCTTCCTCAAATAGTTATTGTCATTAAGACGCCACAAGCAGTGATAAACTACAAATTTCCTGTCCTAGTTTGAAACCCCACCTAGCAATTGAAAGGCAAGAGTCTCTAACCACAAGACCATGGCCTGTTCCTGAAATAATTATTTTACAACATTAATGGTTTAAGTTTGTCTCAATCACATCTGTATGAACTCACCTGATCCTGATCTGATGATACAGTGCTGCAAAGTAAAGAGAATTGGTAAGGCAGGTGAGATACTAAAGCCTGATTTCTAATAAACTGTTTAACCAATGAAAATGTTAAAGGGAAGGACCCTGTAAATACGAAGTTATGGTGATGAAAAAGGCAGTTAAAAACTGTATCCGAAAATACCTTCACTGACTTTCGCTGAAGTTAAATGCAGTCAAATATTTTGTTTGTAAGGTGGGTTTCATGGACAAAATTCATAATGAGTGTCAACTGTGACGTTATGCCGACTTTTCTCTCGCCCTAAAGCAGAACTTTAATGTCATGTTAGCTTTTCTAGTCACAGGTACTCATTACAGGAGTATAGTTCATAAGAACTTTATGCAGAGCAAACATAAAGGTTTACAAAAAGTTTTGTGACATCACAGATGACACACATTATCAACATGGTCCATAAACCCCACCATACAATGAAAACATTTGACTACAATTAAACTGGTGAAAAAAATCGGAAAAAAGTAAAAATATATTCAGATACAGTTTTTAATGGTCTTTTTTAACTCACTATGACTTCATTTTTATCGGGTCTTTCCCTTTAACTTGAAATATTACTTAAACACTTGAAGATTTAGTAAATAATGAAAAAGAATTGATTGGATTTGAAGTCTTCACATAGATTATGAAGACTAAAATAAAGAATACATCATCTTACTGTTGAACAGAGGGTAAAGCTACCTTACCCTTAGATATGAGATCTGTTTCAATCTTCGAATCACCAGCCTGGAATTGAGTCTCTTCCAGTATGCTGTGATCAACGTGTCAATGCTGTATGCTACAAATACGGGTTTGCTTTTTAATCTGAAGTATTTCTGACTTTGTATAACTTAGTTATTCATGAATGGTAAAGACCATAATGTCACAAATAACCCAGATGTTATGGGTGCGTCAACTGCCAGCAGAAATTCCCTCACTGACATTTTCAATCATTTATTTAATTACTGTTTTAATAATGATAAGAACCAACTAAAAGCAACTACTGTGGAAAAAAATTAGATGATTTTAATTTTGGGAAGGAGAAAAAAGTTCACCCTAGCAATGGAGTTGCATGAATCGAAAATGGCAATTTGCTAAGTGGATGCTGTCCAACTAGATCCATCAGAAACATTACGACATTGTGGTCTTTTTTATTCCGGCATAATGTGGTGATACGAATTCAGACATTACTTCAAACTTACAGAAGCCTGTTTTTGTGGTGCAGAACACTGACAGTTTGATGACAGCACAGGTGGCATGACCAAGTTCCAGTAAATGATTGTAATGATGTAAATGCTAAGCTGGAAATATGGTCAACCAATCTCAAAGCTAACTTGCATTAAAACACTACACTGGATCAATTTTTAATTAATCCAGTTAATTAAAGATAAAAATATGAAATAAGGTGAGATAATAAATAATTCACCTATTCTGTTCTCCATCTTCATCCACTCCTACATCTTCTCCTGAAAGTTTATAATACGAATATTACAACAAAACAATTACAGCTTGTGACATAATATAACAATATTCCACAAAAATGTAAATGGACATACTGATACATGTTAGTTTGATCTATATTTATAAGGTGACAGCAAGTTTGATTAACTTGACATTCCTGAGACCATTTTGAATATGCTAAGGGTTACCTAATATGGTGCTTGAAAAGCCAGCTGTAGTTCTTGTTGAATTCTCACTGGAAAATAACTAGCCCTTATAGTCTTCAAAAATAATACCAACCTCTTTGATGTTTATCTGTACATCTACCAGTATGTAAAATAGTCAGAATTAATCCAACCTGATGTTTAAATGTACAATGTTATCACCAGTGTCTTTCTCTTACCTGAGCTATCTTCAGTACCAGAGCTGGAGATTTCTGCTGGTATATCACCTGAAAATGATCAAATGAAAAATGTACGTTATGTAGTATACACTCTCTGAAAATTGCTACGGTCATTGTTCACTTGCTTTTTCATTAGTGATTTGATTTTCAAAATGTCTTCAAAGACCAAACGTTTATGAAGAAATGTTACCACCACAAGTCATTGGTACACACATTCTGGCTGACAGAAGCAGTTCAATTAGCTGGAAATGAAAGCAAACATGCAATTGCTCTCACTGGTTAAGAGCTAATCATTTCTAGGTAACACATTAGATGGCTTGGCCAGCACGAGCCATATGTGTTCTAACTAACCGAGATTTAATATCTATTAGCATCTTAATGCACTGATTCATCTTTCAAGTGAAAACACAATATCACCATATCCTCTGCACAAGGTACAGGGGGGATATGCTCTAAACTGTGAATACACCAAAACTTCAGGACAAACGACATGTAGTGTTAAGCCATAATCTCATGGTTCAATACATGATAACTCCACCTGAATTAGAGTAGGAATTTCCCTCTGACTCTGTAATGTATTTTCGTGTCTTAAAATGTATTTTAACCTTGAAATGCGATGCCAAAATTAACTACCCAGTCACTTCATTCATAATAGTATTAGTGTTACCATCCAAGATCCTGAGTATTCTCTTCCGTGACATGATCTCCAGCTGCTCTAGACATCTTTGCTTCAGGTCATCCAGAGGTAAATCCTACACGTTAACACAAAAAGGGATAAATAATTTCAAGGCTGTGTGGATTGCACTTATGTTTAGTGCATGCTACAGCATTAATAAATATACAAGTAGAAACTGAACTGTAGAATGTCTGCAAGATTTTGTGAATGTCCTTACAATAAGCAAATAAATGTATTTAAGTATGGATTTGAAAAGGCCAATAGGCACATATATACAGCACAACGATAATCTCAGTGAAAGTTCATGAATTTCTTTTCCATAGGCTAACAGATATTATAGTCGCAAGAATGAGGTAGACAGTTGAACATGGCCATGACAATGCTCCTAATTAGCCCTAACGGGCTGAAAAGTAAGAATGTCCTAAACTGCGATTCATGACTTGAAAACATAATCTAAAATTAGTCAGCTGAAATAACTCTTTGAGGAGCAACAGATTCATATTTTACACATATGGTAATCTGGGAGACAAGCTTAATTATTGCCAAAACACACATTATTATTATTTTTTGTTATTTTTGTTTTTATTAATATTGTGATGTGGACTTAAGATTTTATTTCTCTCATGCAACCTGACGTTCGCAAAATATTTTCATCTGTTTTTTTTTCTCTAACAATTTGATCTTCACATGACATTTTTATCTGTTTGCCACAAGAAATGTCAATTATTAAAAGCCAACTAAGTTGTGAATGTTATCGCATGTATCAGCATGCCAGAAATGTTTTTTTGAGACAAAAATACATCATTAGTTAATCTTCTTAAAGATCTAAATTTTGCTGTATTAGTGTTAAACAGGGGAGCTCACTGTAGCAAGAAAGCTGTTCCAACTGTGTTTTGGGCTGCAGTGTCAGTGGTCTGCTCACCATCTGCTGACAGGCTCTGCCATTGACAGCGGTTGTGAGGGTCATCCAGTTTATCACCTAATGGGAGTTGGGTTACAAATGATTACAGGGAGAATACATGCATCCCAATGATGTGTGGCTGCAGAGAACCTAATCCCCACCCTCCTCCCATGTCTGTCATGTTCAGGCGATGGGTCTAAGCCTGCAGGAAAGAGCTAGCTCCACACAAGCTGACAACTGTAAAATTTACCGCAGACCAGCGAAATTCTATCCCCCTCTAATTAAAGAAAAACATATTGTAGCCTTTTCAATGCTGTAGCTTTGTAATATGTCTAGCTGACTGGTAACCAAACAATCTTTTGACATGTTTAACCGATTTTTCAGACCTTCAGTTACAGCTAGAAAAGCTGTGAGCACCTGTAATGTAGAAACTATGGGTGTTAGCAAGAGAATGACGTATAGGATTAAATCCATTGGATAATATTAAGGAATGTTTACATGCACCCACAATGTTCAGAACTCTATACCCAACGATAAAAAAAAAAAAAAAGAAAAGAAGCAAAATGAATGAAACATACAAAATGCAAAAAGAAAGAAAGAAACCTGTGTTTTTTTCTGTTCTGTGTCTTTGTGAGTCAGAATTGAACTATTTAGCTACCATACCAATACAACAATCATACATGATCATAAAACGTCAGTATTCTAAATGACTAATTTTCCTACCCCCCAAATAAAGATCTTCAGACCATAATACCAATCTTTCATATATAAAAAAAATCTAATGCAAGGATATACAGATATTAGAAATACATAAAACAGTCTATACTAACTGATTAAAAAACACTAAGAAAGTTTGATTTCATTTTGGGAAAGAATATCATTTGAGATTATTCCCTTACAACAGCAGTAGAATGTATAACCTGTTAAGAATATAAATGACCTGCACACAATTTACAAACACCAAAATAGATATCGCTGAGTTAAAACTTGAAAATGTGTCGAAGCCATTATACCATCAACCAAACTGTCAGAGGAATGGAAAGTTTCTTGGTTGAGTAAAGCTTCTTGGTAGCTCTGTACACTAACTAGGCATAGTATATACAAACACAGAAATAGACAGATGCCAGGGATAGCGAATTTCTTCTCCATTCTCTCTGAATTCTTAATATGTTGAAAGTAATCCCTCTTGTATCAATAAACATTTCAGCAACACAGCCACTAAATATACTAAAGCCAGAAAAATGGAATATACATCCCTGACATAAGTACAGCCATGCCCAGGGTTAGGAATATAAAGGTTGGCATGGCAACGTAAAGAAAGCCATCTGGTGCAGGTTGAAATGTAAACCAGCTTAAATTCTCAATGGTGTACACTGAGTTTGCAACCAATTTAGACATACATATATATATTCCACACATATAGGTATCACAACCTGGATCTACACCTTGTATACACATAGCTGTTACAAACAGGTTGAAAATTTAACACTGGCAACAAGTTAAACAATTTATTCAAGGCATATACATTGTGTCGAATTTAAAAACAGTGGCATACACAAAGCTTTGGAAGGCTTTATTTAGTGCCATGTGAGATTACTGAGCCAGAAGCTTGTAACACAATGTTGAACACAAGAACTAACAATGAAGAGTGTGCTATTCACAAGCATCAAATGAATTAAACAATATGGCCACCTCTGGAATAACAACCTACAATTACTACTTTGACTGAGACACACAGTAACTATTCTGTACACCAGCCATTTCAAAGTTTGAAAAGTAACATAACTGTGCCAGAGTAAAACTGGGGCATACTTCACCAGTTATTCTAAAACATCAAAATATGCTGTGCACAAGCACACCTATTTAGTTGAATGTGCATGTAAAAAACATTCCACAATAATTATTGAAGACATGTTTTCCATTCAATAATCAACTTGGACATGCAACAATTAGATTCCTGATGACCATTTATACTAGTTCATTAGCTCAGTACCTTTTAAAGTCACACTGACACAAACTTAGTGTATCTAAATTATTTTCTGTGAAACTGCTTTGCTTGCATTTGGATGTAGCTTGCACATGCAGCCTTTTCCCTTAAATTCAACTCCTGTAAACAGTATGAGTATTTACCTTTATATGAAAGAGCCAAACCACTTATCTGAACCATAAAGGTTTCCCTTAACCTATGCCAAGATCTGCATATCTCATTTTTTATATTATTATGCTCTGCAATATTCATACTCACATACACGTTATCAAAGTTATAAAAAAGATCTCAGTATATATATATATCATAATGCCAGGAATTCATTCACTTGTAATTACATTTGATAGGGGAGGTATAATCAACTAAATAATACATATATCTTGCCAAGTTAAAAAAATAAAACTGGAATTTTAGACCCTTCATATTTTTAAAATAATATCACTTCTGCAGAAGTTTTACCATAAGAAATAATTTGTGTCAGTTCTCAACAAGACTGCTGTGCTGGCCATGCTAATATTTAATGAAATGCTTAATGGCATAATGTCAAGAGTACGTGGTATTACGTGTACACTGGAATATGGCTAATTTGCTAGGCGGGGCAGTTTTTCTGTGCCTGGCCTTAAGTATTCTCCCACATTCAGACTGAAGTTAGTTATACAGTTAAATGTACATGTAGCTGTGGAAGTACCATATTTCAGTAGCAGATTGATTTTGAAACTGGTCTGGCCTGGTGACTGGCCACTATAGTTTATTATAGGGATAATAGACCTTCCCTTGGTCATAAAGAACCATTAATCATTCTGTGAGGTTATAAAACATGGGACCACAGTAATTACCAACTTCCTTCAAGCTCCACTCATTACCATATTTGACATAAGGAAATTTAATCCCCTTCAAAACTCCAGTTTTAAAAATAGCCTTGCTAAGAATGAAACAAAAAGAAAACAGGGAACAAGCCTGGCTTGTCCTAGCGCCAGAGACGCACTGAAGGAACAAGTCTAAACACATGTGTTTTTGCTCAGCTAAGGCGTCCAAGGCGTGCTGCTCTAGTTGTGTCATTATTCTTAATTGTGAACTGAATGTAAAACACCACACTTCAGTGTCTAAGTCACAGGCTTAGTGTACAAGCAGTCAAGACAGCTTAAGCAAGCAACTGACAGAGTTGTGTCCCTTAGGTCAAATTTATACTTAGAACACATCTCCATGCCTCCACTGGCCAGATTTTAATACTCTAGAAACCCTCTTAGAAGGACTGTACTACATGGCATGATTTTATTATCTAAGAATGCCCATGGAGATGAATAAAATATAATGCCATTTTCTGACTTCTGACAGATAACAATGTAGCAGACAAAAATTTAGTATTCCAACCTTCCCCTCTCTCCTGCCCTGCATTTTTTGTGAAGCTCCTGTCAAAAAACCTGGATGAGGAAATACTTCTGTCAGTTACCATTTGACTGCATAGCTGGCACGATAAGATTTCTGTGTCAAGCATCTGTAAACACAAGTTTTTGGGTAAAAATGATTTAAAATGAAAGCAACCTATTTGTGCAAAAGGTAGCATTTATGACAGGTGATCTTTATAGGCACAAATAAAAATGGATTTTGGTAAGAAAACTTATCATTTTATACACAAAGGTTCCTCTTTAAATGAACGGAGAATCAATGCTGAGGGTAAAAGTCTTCTTTTGAAAGACAGTAACATATACTTTTATTTTTTTTCTTTCCTGGCTTGACCTACAGAGAAAATGTGACACATATCACTGGAAAGTGTATCACACCCTTTGCTACATTGAACAGGATTAAGCAGTTGGGAAACTTGGACACTAGAAGACCATTTCTATGGGTTTATTGTAGATCCAATGGAATATGAAAACTCTAACACACATTCCATGGCAGAGAGCTAGAGCTAGAGCAGAAGCAATGCACTTTGAGTCTTCAGCAAGCCTGCACAAATTACCTCAAAGGTTCCAGCCCTTCCATGTCTTTTTATGTGAGATATTTGTTCATGGAAGTACTTATGTAGCTATTATCCTTGTGTAATTGCATTGTGCCATAAACTGAATTTTCTCATGCATGTATTTTGCTCTGTGAGCTAAATATAAACCATTAACCTTTCAACAAGTAACTGACGAAATTGGATCATACAATTCAAAATGTCAAGCAAAGCAATATTTTTGCATGGTAAAAAATTTCAAACTTATTACATGTGTGTGTTATTTTTCTACATCCTGTAACTGTACTAAAACCACTGTCACAACTAAGGCAACTCTACCGTTTTAGGTATTTCTTGCTTTACTTCTCTGAAACAAATAACAGCAAAGCAACAGCACACAGGGCGGCAAGCATAATTTTGATACGTACACATAAATGATTCTCTGCATTTCAATTTTAATATATCAAATGCACCTAACGGTTCCATGTTAAATTTGAGATCATGGCCAAAAGTTTCATAAGATACTGTCTAAAACAAAATACCGGACAAACAAACTGACACACTAACATTTAGGAACACGGAGACTAAAACAATCTCAAACAAGGTTTCACACCAAGATACGCCCTGCCTAAGGTTGAGATCAGTCCAGGAAGTTATAGTAAAGATATAAAGCACAAGATACCAAATACCAGACAAAGACAGTGACAAGCACAGTAAAAATAAATGTTCAGATTAATCAGGTGTATAAAAATGTTGTCACTATGTCTAATTCTTTCACAATCATGGATTTTTGTTTACAAGAAATACTTTTCAACAGGAGAAATGTTTTAAGCAGTCAGTTATCTTCAGAATACATGCCTGCAGTGAACTGTAATAAACGAGAGATACCCCAGATTATACATCACATATGATTTGTATGTTAAAGGAACTGATGTGTAACATTAATGGTTCACATTCTGACTGGTGCACATGCAGATTTTGTTCGCTTTAACCAAACTGGCTGATTTCATAAATAAGCAATAAGAAGCTTTAAAACAGGAATAGTTGCATATGCAATCATATTAATTATTCGAAGAAAAGATTTTTTTCCCTCAGATAAAAACTAGGATAGATCAAAGTGAAGGAGGAACATGCACAGATAGTTATCAGTGTGATGTATGTTGCCAAGCCTAACATCGTTTTGAGTTACAAGACATCATTAAACAAAGCGATGTTTTTTGCATAATGTCAGCCTGCTAATCAAAAAGTGTGGTGTTCATTATTTAGTTCAACTTGTAAAATCAATATGCAAGATAATTTTCGCTAAAGATTTTATAACTATGCAAACAATTTGATAGAAGGCTTCAGTCAACTGCAAAAAACCCATTAGTAGAGGGAAGACTTGGCAAACCGATTTCTAATCTTGATTCTGAAACTGTAAAATCATTGTATGTTTGATGTGAGAAATTCCAATTAGCACAAGGACAAGAAAAGGCAAAACTCTGTGAACAAAAGCATGGATTCAATTTTCCCACTAGTCTGCAAGAGATCACTGCTCCTATCTGGAAGTAATTCACAGCATAACGGCCATTCTGTTCTCAACTCAGACAATCAATGTTCATAATCAGTCTAAAATGAGTTTTGAAAATTTTTCCTAAGCGTCCTGAGAAGTGAATTAAATATCCTTGCTGAGTGTAGATTTTTCATTAGATTGTGGCTATGAAATTGGGAGAGGTAGACAGAGGCTGTTATTGATTTTAGCTACAGTGGAGATAAAGCCCTGATTAAGTAAGCAGTAATAACACACTCCAAAGAGACTCTCAAATTACAATGTTATAAACTGGTGGTAAATGTTGGTGAAGCTGGACAAACTGAAAACTGGGGTCAGTCAGGAAAAAACACCAGGAGGGTGAGAGCAGACTGGTGACAAGGGGACACTATATGGAGCAGGGTGTAGTGGTTGGTACATTATGTACTTCTGTTATCATGTTGGGAAAGGGTTTATCAACATTGACGTCTTTAAATTATTTCATAGGTCTCTGAATTTCATGAATTGAACAATGACTTTTCAAATATTTTCAAAGCAATGAAATTTAATTTAAAAATGATTTTTTCAGCTAATGTAATGAATACAAATTTAAGTAGAATATCATGAAGACCTTGTCCTCAATCAATATAATTTATAACAAATGCCCTGAGAAAAAGAAAAGAACAAATGGGTCACAGGCCAATTTGATTAACAATGTAGGCATATCAGAAAATTGTACATCAAACAATCTCATTGTGACGTCTAAAAATCATGAGGGTAAATCCAGCTAGATGATTATTGGCATGATAGGGAAAATAAAAACTTTCATTTGTAGGCAATATCCTGATCAAAAATATATATTAAAGGTCCTAAAGACTAAGTAATTATGGTAAGAAAGGTATACATTGTGAAGGTTGGAAGGAGTTGATGAGTCGAAGAAGGAGGTAATGGCAAAATAAAGGTGTACTGATGGTAAAAGTATAAAAGTATACACTGATTGTATGTATTTGGTTGCTTGTTTACTTGGGGTTTAATATTACATTCAACATTACTTTGGTCATGAATGTTTTCATCATAACAAAAGGCAAAACATTTAAACCAGATGCTGTTTCAATAAAACATCATGCTGAAGAATCCAGACATGATGTACTGTGGATGTATTATTAAAGACTGACTTGTACCGTCTCAGGTATGAACCCCTCTCTCCAGTTTAATTTGTGTTGAATATTCTATTAATTGTAATGTGGGCAAAGAATGATGGGGTAAGAAGGTATGGGAATGTGTGGCTGTTAGTAAAAAAGTATATATATATGAATGGTACAGGTGAGTACACGTGAATGACAAACTGTGAGCAGGGTAGGAAGGACAGGAATTAATAGGACAAAGCATATTTTTAATCTCCAGGAGTTGGCATTAGTGTGAAGCAGAACCCCAAGCCATTGTTATGTAAAAAACTGATTGCTTTGCAATGTCTACAGTGTTAGAATGTATCAGTTTCTACAGAGATGTGGTTCTGTTTTTAATGTGACGTCATCATAATGAGTTGGGAAAGGAACGTAAGAAACCGGTAAAATGGCGTCCAGGTGCTGCTGTTGGGCGTTTGCTGGATCCCCATTAACTTGTGTTTAACAATGACCAATTGTATGTATGAAGGGAACCCAGTAAGTAACTGATCAGTTTTCCGAAATGATACACAAATAATACTTACATGCAGAGCCACCTGAATGTCTACATTGTTTTGGTGGATAATGAATGAATGATTATGGACTGATGCCATGTCAGCAGTATCTCAGCCATAGCATTGCTGCTGTACTGTTGGAAATACAGTAAGTGTTTTTCAACAAGCTATATACATGTCTATCGAAGTACTATTGACATACAACAGCAGAAGGAAGGGCAACTCCAAAACTTCCCATTTCAGCTTGGTATAAAGCTTATGCTTGGTATAAAGCTTCTGACCATGCCTAATAAGCGAGGTCAGATCCTTCTCCAAGGGGAGCGGAGTTTGATGAAGGTATTAGCAGCAAAAGGTACTCATTAATCATAACTGGGTATGCAGACGATTCCACAAAAAGATTTTGTACTTAAGTCAAAATTTAAAATACCATCATAGACCTTAGCTTTGGCAAAAGAAACAAAAATTTTGACCACTTGGTAAAGTTATCTTACTGAAGATGTGTCAAAATTCTTTCTGTGGCCAAAAGTAAGCAATGAGAGTGACTAAATGAAAGCATTATTATGGCTTGAGCCACTCGAGCAATTTTGCAGCCATTTTTAAAATGAGATACAACCTTATATAACATCTGAAAACCAAGTACGTAAGCATTGTGAAGAGCTAAGTCAAAATGACTTAAGTGACAAATGGTTGAGTAGAATCAGCGTCTGGAGTTCACAGTAAAGGTGTTTAAAATGGGTAAAGAATATTTACAGTAATAGTACACTGAGTAATGCATGATATTAAAGTAAAGAAAAGCTCTTGACTGTGAATCATTTCTGATGTAAGTCAAGATATGAAATATTAATGGTAAAGTACAGAAAGCATTTATAATAAATCATTAATGGTATACAGTAAAGGATTGATGGTATACTGTACACTGATGATATGCAGCAAAAGGGTTGATGGAATACAGTAATGGTATACAGTTAATGGCACATAAGAAAGGGTTGATGATACTATGAAAGAATGAAGGCAATGATAAAGACAGCATTTGAATTCATTATCATATACAGATGTTGGTTATGTCAGGAAATGCTTTTTAGAGTCGTTGAGGGTTAAGGAAGCAAGTAAATTTTGATGGGTAAAATATAGATGAGGTATTGATGTAAAAAGTTAGAAAAACATTAATGGTGAAAGTAACAAAGGCACTAACTTAGATACACTGTATCATCAGACAATTTACAATTACCGTCAAGACAGTAAAAAGACATTCAATGGGTAGTAAATAATATGTTTATTTTTCTGAATATAGCCATATTTAAGTATTTTTCCTTTACCAAATGCATGCAGGTTAAGTTGTGTGGAAGACACAGTAGTGCCAAAGTAAACTGCATTAACTACTCCCCTCCAGGAGCCTGGCAAACTGTCTTACTTCAAGCCACAGCTGAACCAGCAAGAGATGGGTTTTAACCTGCAACACCTATCCGGGAGTAAGTGAACTTACTTGTACTTATAATCAATCCATTTATAAAAATAAAATGGTAAAATAGTATGAAAAGAACTGTACGTCAGATGTAGTTAATAAAATAAAACTACGAGTGATCACTGTTAACAATGTAGAAGAGTAGAGAGGAGTTAGTGGTGAATATTGACATGGCATTACTTATAAGCAAGTTCAGAAGAATTCAGTGAAAAAGGTAAGGCAGAGTTGAGATATTAGATTAGAAAACAGTTTTTTGGTTTATAAGGGTCAGGTAAATTTTGATCTCACTTGGCAAGACAAGACTGAAAAAAGATAGTACTGATAATAAAGCGCTGGAATGAGCCAATCACAAGCATACAAGATCAGCAAATGTTATGAATGGGATATGACAGATTTTATGATTTTCATATGGCATTCTTCTTTCCTTTCAAACAGCAGATCAGCAGGAAAACACTTTTGCACCACATATAAAAATGAAATGCGATACCAAAGTTCTGCTGGTATTGGTCACATACATAATACCATAAACTGTGTAAAAGACATGTTCATGCAGTTAGTTTAAGAACTGGGAGAGAGAAATTCTTAAATAAACATAACCCTTTTCCAGCAGCTGGGTATCAAAAGATGGATGACTCATTTACAGCAAGGGAGTTTTAAGACAAATAATTGTGGACATAAAGACAAATGGGCATTTTAGCCAGCCATCTGATAGTAGTTCCAGGGCAAGATTTATCCGCTATTAAATAATTTAGAGCATTATGTTACTAAGCAACCATGAAGATTGCACACTCTTAAGGTAAAGCTTCAATGACCATCAGGCTGAAGCAAAGGCAGTGGTCAGCAGTTCCAGTGGTCAAAGACCTGGAGCCTTGAATATGGCCACTTGAGCTATTCTGTAAATGTATCTACACTCGCCATGAGGAAAACATGGCGCCTAGGAAAAACACATGGCTAAGGGACTATGAAAGGTCAGGATTTAAAATGTCTCCTGTCTCCATCATTTGTCAAACATGGTGGACATTTGGCCGGACTTGACCAGGCCCGTCAGGAAAGATATTGTCACAATTCCGTCTCATGGATGCTAATGAAATTTCAGAACCCTCTCTCAGGGGTACACAATTTATATATCTAGGCATGATCTTTCAATGAAGGACACGACAAGAAATATTTTATCCAAAATATCTCACGACTATCACCTGCATTATGTTCACCGGAATTCCTTTGGAGCAAAACTGAGGGCTGACATTTTTACTGGGCCGTCCAGAGCCATGTTTTATGCATGTTCCAGACAGCCTTGATAAATAATGGATATTTTTGTCTGCAGCAGACTAACTACCACTCACATACAATAACCCCTAATTTCAATTCATCAAATTTATGGGCATTCATTTTGATCCGGTTTGGTCCGGATTCAGATTAATTACCACAAACTGGACACTTCAACTTAGAACCAATTTATGGCCAGTGGAATATATACTTCAAATATCCGGTAAGAAGCAAGCCTTGGGTGACCAACAAGCGAAGGAGGCTATTTGGGATTCTCATCTCCCCAGCACATCTATGCAGGAAAGATATCCATTTACAGCCATCATCATATCTTTACTGCCATCAGTCCAACATACAAGACAATGTTCAAATAAACATGCAATACAATGCTATCGCCTCAAAACAGCATCATCTACAAACATTTCCTTGGGCTACATGTAGTACATATATGAGGAAAATATGGAGAAAAATATACATCGTACATCAATTGTGATGTTTCAGATATGAATGTACATGCATATCTTTTTAACATTAAAAAAACAAAATAAAAATATAACAAAATATAATGTACATATGTATGTATATATGTTCACCACAATGTGCCAAAACTGCAATGTCTTTATGGATTGAATATATTTTATTCCTATTCCATCATTAAAGCTTCAACCTTTCAATATACCTGTACCAAACAATTTAACATCCTCAACTCGACTCGCATCTGCCTCCCAATCTAGTTGACATGATTTTGACCTGAATTTGATATCAGGTCATTCTGTTTAACACACCACAGCTTTTTTGCAATTTGATGCCCTAAAAATTAGGACAAACACAAATAATGGAGGTTGGGGGGGGGGATAGAATAATCAATTCAGCGGTCTGTTCAATAAGGATTGTAATTCAGTGCTATTCGACAGGTCACATGACCTGATTAATAGCAGTTTGTCATGCAATCGCATTTTAGTAATATTATTCCTCACAAAAGGTAATTTTTCTTGGTGCTTAAAGCAACTGGTATTTGCATGATGGGTACATCTACCAAAAAACACGAAGAAATCCCTACACAATGCAACCATGTAACATATTCTTGTACACTTCATGTCACTACTGTTCAAACAACAATCATTATTCTTGAAATACATGAAACAGTTTACATGAAAGTGTGACCAGGCATGATATTTATTTGTTTAAACTCTTCTGTTCTGGGACAGGATTTGTTAATTGATCCGAAGTTGACAACACTGATTGATCAAGGTTTAATGCCACAAAATGCAATGATTCAACTGGGTCAAGAATAAGCGGAAACCATAGCAGACCCCATTTTGTTTAATGCCACAAAACTGGACAGCATTCTACTTGGCATAATCTGGATGCACATTATGTATTGGTGACTAAAAATGTTAACCTCATCAACAGATTTGTTATTCATTTGAAGGGCATAACATGGGAACACACCAGTATATTAGAATACAAATACATGCATATACTATACATGGTCAGTGAATGTATTATGAAGCCTTCAGTGAACAAGTAATTTAACCAATACATGCAGATTCTAGCCAAAAGATGGTCCCTTCCACTTTTTGTACATGTGTCTACACATTTACCTCAATATGGTGACATTAAGTGTTATATGCATAATTATATAGGATATTCTCCCCAAGAAAATGTTTTTTGACTTTGAACAGACTGCTTTTGATATAATGTGTAAACCTTTGTTTAAACTAAGACAGAATTTGATTGTAATACACAACGACGACTGCAGAGGTTATGAGGGACTGCTTGTTTCATCAGTTTCTTTGAGCACATTTTTTCAAGAGAATAGGACTCAAGATCAGTTTCAAATATTCCTGGTACGCACTGACTAATCACCACCCAAGTAGTTGACAATAACATTTTGTCCTTCACTAAGTTTACTCATTTTTCCTGATTCTGAGAATTCTGTTTCTTAGGAAGATGTTTTGAGGTTTGTTTGGAAGATAGTACGATATCTTACTGGAAATATATATGGGTAAGTTTCAACACCAAGATTGTTTTATGAATTTTAAAGGCCTCTTTAAATGCTCTTTTTTCAGGAGAATGTTTAGAGTAATTAGCACAGTAACTGTAATAAAACAGCCCAAGAATAGATCTTAAAAGTTAGATAACCTAGGTAGAGAGAAGGAGTCTGGAGAAAATGTGAGGTAGTCGATGTTTGCTCTCATTTTGAACACATCACTTCAATTCTAGTTAACTTGAAAGGATTTAATTTAGTCACTTAAATGATCACAAAACACAGATTTGCTCTCCAACCAAATCATTAAAAATAACTGATATAACAAAGAAACGAGAATTTAGCCATTTCATAATCCATAAATCTAGGTAAACCACATGAATACACATAGTTATCCTACTGGAAAAAGTCAATTGTTTCCACAAAGACGTTTATGGCTTAGTCAACCAGATTTGATTGAAACATCACCTGCTGCAAACGAGATCGGCAAAATAATAATTCATGAAAAATCGTCAACCATTAACCGTCAACAGTTAGGCCAACTGTACAGCAGCATATTAACTCTGGTGTGCCCTGTATATGGAGGATGAAGGCAGAATAACTATTCCCTAATCTCATACTTCTTTACATGCATGCTGATGCAACAGAAAGAGGAGACAAAATGTACAGGTGCTTCTCAGGTCAGGCAATTTTGACAGATTACTGTGTTAGCATGTCACAGATATCTACAGAACAAGGGATGAAAGGTCTCCAAGTGGACTTATGCATAATTTGTTACGTCTCTGCCATCTAAGAATCTTACTCTGAACATGTAATTACACTGGTTTGTTCCATCAACTAAAAATTTCATTTGCACACATAATTCAAGTTGTAAACCCATTTTAACTATTAAAAATCTCCAAACATTCACAGAGGTATACATATATGTAAATCATTATTTAAGATGCTGAAAGATGACAAGTGTTTATACGGAATCAAGGTCAGTGACATCAATCTAGATGGGCCCACTAATATACAGACACCAGCGTGGTACATACTCTTGTTGGCGTACTTATATCAAGGCAAAAACCAGGTTCATTCAATTTGTTACCTCTTATGCAAAGTATTGACTCTGTTACATTCACATGTTGAAATTACAGAAATGTGATACTACATAAGATTTAATATGCAGTTCCTACTAAAATATTACCATAATTTGTCAACTGCTTCGCACATGAAAAACCAACAATCAATGCAATATATGCACCTTTTTAATTTTAATTTTGGAGACAAAACCACATTAGTTTGGTTGGCCAGTTTCAGGGCTTCACAAAAAGTATACATTTATCAGTTTACATAGCCTGAAACTATATCTTGTATAAACACTTTATGAACATGTGATAAGGTTGCAGTAATACAGTAAATTCATACAGCTTTCTTTGTAAACAAAGCATAGTCAGGAGCAACCATGACACAACCATTGTTTCATAATTATAGATCAGCAATCTTTTATTTGGATGCTGTAGCCAAATAAACTCACAAAGCAATGGAAGTGACAACCTAGTTAACTTTCAAGCCCTAAATTTGGAGGCTGGTCAAACCATGTACGTGCAGGAAGTCCAACCTCTGTCCAAATGTATGGTTATATTATATCGAACTGCAAAACATCTTTTCACTTCCAGCTGAGAAAAAAAGTTTGTCAGCAAGTTTTGGGCTCATTTCCAATAATAGTAACTCACACTCAAATAAAATGATAACACGGCAATGTCTAACACAAGGACTTTTCTGATCACAAGTAATTCATGCATGTTCTGTAGAGGGAATCTGACACATCCAATTTTACGGAATTACTTTCTTGAAACTACAGACTGGTTTCCACATCTATTTATATAGACATATACTTGGTACTATAAGCAAATGTCTACAACTGGTATATTGGTGGAGCTTTTGTGTTGAGTGAGAGCACACATTACCTCTTAGATCTGGATGTAAAGACTTTTGTACGGCATCTTAACAATGATTTGATGTCATAAAGCAGTTTATTTTCGGCTGAAAATCTAGTTGATTGACGTCATGCATGAAATTGCAAACAATAAATTAAGCAAGCCGATGAAAGCCTCATGAATTCTCTGATGTCAGACAACATTAGTAGAGGATCAAGCCATAAAAAGGCATATAAATTTTTCACTAAATGTCAAATAGTTATGAAATTGGAGTGAGAAGCCAAATAAATTAACACAGGAAGCTTAAATCAAGGGAAGTGTACTGGACAAAAATTAAAGGTAACCCAATGCCCATTAGTTTCATATGAATGCACATTAAATGTAGATTGAAAGACTAGAATGTATAAATTAAGGACCCAGTCACCATGAAACAAAACGGAAAGACTTTTGGAACATCAGGGAAAAATATACGGAACTCAAATTCGCGGCCACATTGTACATGCACCTTAATCTTTATATGCAGCACCAAAATATTGATATATGTGTACAAGTTTGTATTGATCTTGGAAGGGGTCATTAGTTGCTTCATCCATCAAGAACCCCTATCAATGGGTCAACCACCCTATCTTGCATATCACTGCCGCTGTGTAAAACATGCTATTCTGGTAGTTATCAGTTGTTATCCTTCCTCTCAGGCCACTTGAATGTTTGATACCTTACATTATACTACTTCATTCAAATCTGATTGGAACTACATGTAAATCAAATCTTGAATATTTGATGTATCATGACTCATGTTGAAAATCATGATCTCTGCGTGTAATCCACAATTTTCCCTGATGGAGCATAAAATGGCACAGGTTTACAAAACCATAAACATTTCACAGATGACAAATGAAGATCACACCAACACACAAAATTTCCATACCACTGAGTACCTGTAAATAATAAACAGGTTCAGAGCAAGTCAGTCTTTATTTGTTTTGAATATTCAAGTATGACCTTTGATCTCAGTAATTCTCCTAGATCATTCACAAATAAATTAACTGCCTGTCAGGGTCAATGGTACCTTAGTGTCCTTGCCCAGCATTAAACGCCTTTAGCTCCAGCATTTGCTACTGACGCTGACCAAGGCCAATAATTTATGCTGACAGCTTTTTCTATTTTTGACACCACACAAAGTTAATACAAACTGACAAGGATTCTGGCCATGCTAAAAGAAAATGACTTGCCGCAGATTTGATTTTCCTCAAACGATATATTGATTTGCAGTCAATTCAACTCAAGTAGAACTCATAATATTTTCATTAATTTTTGTTCTGTTGCCTTGGCAACAAGGTGTCCGCTGCCAGGAAAACTTCATTTTAAGTCTTTCAAAATGGGCTGATCAAATATTTGTGATTAAAAACCATTAGAGAGCCTTATCATCCAAACAGATTAACCCTTTCTGCTAAGAATCCTTTGTAATCAGACCCACTTGCCTACAGTTTCACTAAGTGTAAATCACTTGATCTATTGGCATGTAATACATGTACTATGAAATAAAAGCTTTTCTGAAAAAATACTGCAACAGTAGAAATATATGTATACAGGCATATGATATGAAATATACTATCTAATACAGTTTAAATTCTATCATCTTTTCTACATGGGTATCTTTTGGTTGCTTTTATCAACATGTTTTATGGCAAAGAAGAAAAGTATGCTTAAACTGAAATAAAACCTAATTGTCAATCTAGTAATCTTTATGATTGTGTAGTCCTGGCAAGCCAGAGCTGTATTGGAATCCCAGAATACTGTGTGTCCGTACCAGCGGGTGGTGCTAATTGTTGAGAGGAACACTTCCAGACTGGGCCAGTGTACTAACAGTTTGCAAAGGTCCCAAAACAAGGGCATAATGGCTTATGGTTTAATATCGGGCCCACAAGTCTGTGGCGATTGTTCTCTTTAATTCCAAAGTTCACGGTGAAGCTCGCAAGAAAGATTCCATGAATAAAAATTTCCTTCAGACCAGTGAGTGGCCGGGTGTAATTTTCTCCCTCAGACCAATCTATCTTCCCATATTAAGTTTAGATGTAATATAGATGAATAAAGTCTGGCCTGAGTTTAATGTATACATGCATTCAGCTGGAGAGAGACTGACTTCAGAGTGGCCAAGACAGGCATTAATTCGGCCCAGTCTCAATATTAAACCAAAATATCGGCCTCAAAAATAACTGCCAATATCCTGATGGTTTGAGAGAATCGACAACTGACAGGTGCTTGGTTTCTGACAGTGTCGGAGAAAATTCCTATAAATGTACTATCACATCATCTTCAGTAAATGTCATGTAATGTTACATATCAAAAAACAACAGCTGTTCCTTCCAGAGGGGGCTGCGGGAATTTTGACATTTTTATTGGACGCTTGCCTCGATATCCCGCTTTAATAGAGCCTTGTTTTCTCAGGCTCCAGACAGTATTAGGGCAGTCTGGAGTAGCTAGGACCAGTGAAGATAATAAAATAGAACTCCAACACAATGGTCTAACCATTAATTATTAGCAAATCAAGCCAGGCAATATGTATCAAAGTCTATGTCGGCCAGCCGCACATGACAATGGGCAGACATGCGTGAGACGACTCCGAAAGCTCCAGACAAAAACAGAATTCGAATTTCAACGATTACGGTGTATACCGAAACAGTCTATTACAGGTAGATGACAGAATTACTGAGTAGACGTCTCCTCTCATGTCTTTATCATACACAATGTAAGGCACCTTTTAAATATGGATGTTCAGCTTTGTATATTATCTTTGTATTATCTTCTTCGTGTAATAATTACAGAAATAATAGTACAATACATGCACGCCTAAACTTCCAGATGACAATGACTGTACAGAAACTGAGATTATATCAGTACCTTTATAGCTTGGTCAGAGGGTTTTTGATCACAGCAAAAAGAAAAAAAAAAATAAAGTACATAAAAAAAAAAAAAGAAAAATTAAAAAGATGTACACATGCACACAGATTAAGAACAAAGCTGTAAAGATCAAATTTATTTGGGGCACAAAGTGATAAAGCAGTCTGAATGGACACTGCGGAGGCTTTTCTCAAAACAAATTTTCAGCTGAACTTTTTATCCCAGGACGTTTATAACAATTCAAATAGTAAAAGAGGAACAATAGTTATTGAGAGCCAAGACTGGGCTCAGAAAGCTTGCAAAAATAAAATCGAGGTTGAAGCAATTTCAGAATCCACATAAAAAAGCCCGGATATTGATTTTTATCTGCTTGTCTCCTTCATTTTATTTCTTTCTCGATATCAAAGGAATGCACTGTGCCCGGGAATGTTTTTAATGCAAAGCACTAGTTAAAACGAAATAAAACAATGTCTCAGTGATGAGTAATATGAGCTTTTCAAATTTAACACAAATATATCTTTTTTTACAGCTTGACATCGCCATGGAAACCACCTTAAAAGCTTGTACATTTCGTGGAGAACATGACAGAATTCCACTTAGCAAACAAATACATCATGCAGTTGCCATGGGGAACGTCCCATACAATGCTGGATCCCTTCACCGGACACCGGAGAGAGAAAGAAAAAAAATCCGACACACAATTTTAAAGTGGCATTTGAGTCAGACTAGTAATCACCAGTAGAATGGGAAAAGAAGCAGCAATAAGGGCAGAGAAATACAGCTCATTCACATGTAATAAATATGGCTACTCTAAACAAATCAGAAAAATGGAACATATTTCCATGTTATCTAAAAGTTTACAGTATTTGTTATTGCAAAAAAAACCCCAAAAAACCACAACCACCAACAACAACAACCCCCCCCCCCCCCAAAAAAAAAAACAACAACAAAACAATCAAAGATGCTGACCTGAAAGTAAGTTTGAGATGCACTTCTAATTCACCCAAGTTTCGTATGAGTCTATAAATGGAACTGGCTGGACCAGATTGCTGTTAAACTGATTAAACTATCTGAGGATTGATTGATTGACTGACAGAAACACACATCTATCATGTGTAACAACAATGGTTATGTAAGTTGACAGAATAAGAAAATCCAAAGAATAAATCAGGTTACCTAGCACTGTGATATGTAATATATTTATGAAGTGGCCAGTAGTAAATACAACATTTAGAGTACAATTGTAACAGTTATATGTATGTCTACAGTGTATATGCATTTCCTGAGATCAATAAGTGTACTTTTTCAGTTATAATCAAAATTTTAAGGATAAATGACTCAGTCTTGAAATATTTTTTATGAACATGTAAATTAAGTCAATTAAGGTATGCACTTTAATCAGTTTTTTTTTTTTTGAACAAATGGTCCATCTTGCACTACAATGCCTTATGACTGACAATCCTAATTATGGAAGATATATAATAATAATAATATATGTACTGTATATGTACAAGTTACTGAAGAAAATGCATGGTCCAAAATGTGATATTAACATATGGTATAAACATTTATAACATATAGCCACACACTTATATGCACATCTTCATTTAATAACTCAATATCACACAACAGCAATAATGTATGTAACCAAATAATATCAACAGTTCATTATTTACCCAAGAATGCATATGTTTCTCATTACCAGTCTTCTACAGAATTAAGTAATGAGTCCATGTAGTGTGAATGGATTTCACAATTTAGTTTGGGAATCACTTGCTTACTGTTAATGGCATTCTTTTATTGATCAGGTCCCTAATGCTTACCTGGAGTTTGATGTGCTAATAGTAGGCAGATGTGCCTCAACACATGAACATCTTGTGAAAACAAGAGTCCTTTCAAGATGACATCACCATGATTCCTCACCACTGAAAATGAGTTGTGACCCTTTGATAACTTTTCCAAAAAAATCAATGCACTGCATCTGAAAAGCACATGCACATCTTATCATACCTCGTAAGATTTGTTTATGTAACCTGCTGAAAGCACATTTACATGTGACTCTAGACACATAAGCAGAGTTTTAGGAAAAAATATACATGGAGTAGCACTGAATTTGAAATTCATTCACATAATTCAACCAATGAAGCACTCAGACATGTTTTAGACGGTCACCACAACACTTGCCAAGATTGGGCACAATCCAGTAAATACTACAGGTGGAGGTGAGTTTTGGAAGAAATGCTGACAGATGGATGGACAGACTGACCAGCAGACTGGTACTTGCATATCAAATACTGACTGCCAGATGAACCCATTGTACAGGTATGTGTCATGACTCTTCCACTTACTGGCAAAAACTTACAAATCGTAAATACTGGAACAGAATTTTATTAAATCATCTGAATATAACATATGAGGATTAGATATGAATGTTTGAAAAACAATCTCAAGTAATCATCAGGCCAATGTGTCAAGTGCGGAAAGACATTTGCATCTTTCATATGTTCATATCTTCCATGCACATGTGATTTAAAGTTAAAATACTGACAAAGTTGTCTTTGAGTCCCTTGTTTATCTGTAATGTTTACCTCTCTAGCGATACAACACTGATTGGTGGATACCATCATATCTTTGTAATACACAATGAATTTTTAATGTTTTTGGTCAACTTGCATCATCAAGATTAGAATTAAGCAATGGCCTCTAGCCCAGAGACAGGACTCAACATTACTACCACGCCTTAAGCATGCACTGACATTATCATCAACATGACTGATATTTCTAAAAATGCAGGTGCCTGAAGTATAGGGGTGTGATGTTGATTTATTTATTTATTTGATTGGTGTTTTATGTCGTACTTAAGAATATTTCAATTATACAACAGTGGCCAGAATTATGGTGGGAGGAATCCAGTTCTGGGTATAAAATATACCAACAGCATATGGGAAAAACCTGACTACTGGCTTTCTGTTTCATTACATTTCAGACTTCCAGTGTTCAAAATAACAACACTGCAAATAACTACCATACATGTACCCACTGTTACATACTCACATTCAGCTATCTGACTTACAGATATAGAAGTGTTTGATAAATAACTGCGTTTATGACACAACTGGATTTATTGAATAAAAAAATACATGTAAATTTGCTCCATATTTGGCACACAGAAGCTGTTTGCATGATCTGCACAATGACGGAGTCAATCCAGACCTTATAGAAAAACTGACCAAACAGGGTCACTGAAGAAAAAAATAGCTCACACACAAAGCAATATGGCCGCTGGATTGAGCTGGAACACTGTGGCCTGAAGGGATGTTGTGTCCGTGCGCTACATGCCATCAGAACGGGGTGGTCAATGGTTAGTCTGAAATGAGCTCGTTTGAAAAGCCGTTGTGCCAGCACTCCATTCAGTCCAATGATTGATGGTGGTCTCTCCTGCAGCCACAGTTGTGGACACAAGTGATTATGGATTTCTACATCACAGTTATGGATCGCTGACACCTTATAATGTGTAGATGAATAATTCAGGTACAACTTTAACGAGTTCTTCCCGGAGAAAAAAAGTTAATACCAAATGTACCTTTACAGTTTTGACCCTGTGAAACCCAGACTCTAAAGTTTGGTTTGATCATGACACGTACCTCTGAGGCTGTAAGTGCTGGCTGCCGCGAGGCCTTATTAAATATTAACTCCCACATAAAAATATATGGAGACCATAAGAAATATTTCTAATATGTGGTAAAATGTTACCCAGCCTTCATTACACTTTTGCTGATACCATCACCAAATAGCACTTCCTTTTTGCAATAAACTTGTTTCATTCTGAGCAGCTACATCTTTGTTTTCGCCGATGAATGAGGTAAACCAAATAAGCATACTAATACATTTCCAAGTACCAAAGTTTCCTGGAGCAGTGTTGTAATCTGAAGTCAATGTTTGTTCACAATACACAACACATTTAATTGATATGTTTCGTTTCTAGATTTGTACACAGATCCTGGAATATAACAGGTTTACCTCCAAACCATAAGGCCTTAGGGGAGTCCACAAACATAAATTGAGGAGAATCAAACAGCTAACAGACATAGGGGACACAGCATAATGGTTAGAAAAGCGGAAAATTGTACTGAACATAAATTGACATAGAAGCATATTTGCTGTCAGACTTGTAAAGCTTGGAATTCACTAATCTCCATTAAATATCAAAATTGGATCTCCATCTGCCAGCAACAAATCAATAATTTTTACATGGGCAACTTTTTCTCTAGCAGCTTGAAATATAGAGTTTCACATTTGTTGTATCATGACAGCCACAGACTGAAACAAAGTGAAAACTTGCTCTTTGTTTGGGAGAATATCACTGTGGGTTAACGTTCTTTTGAAAATCACAAAAGGGCTACATTTTCTATCACTTTTTATCAATAAGGCAACCGGTTTCTTTTATACAGTGCAAATGATCTTAACAGTTTAACAGCACACAATACATCTACAAGTCTTTCTTCCTTCACATATTTACATGTACTTATATCTCACAATACTTCTGTAACCATACTATTCCGAATATGCTTGGCAACCAGAATTTACAGAATGTGAAAAATGGACAATGAACATGCTAACCTGATATATGCTATACTAGACCTACTTGTACAACTGGTCATTGCAAATGCTGAACAAATGACGTGTATAACTTATGATGGCTCAATACTACCTCGGAGAATAACGTTAGAGTGAATCCACTTCTTAAACACACACTGGTACTGTCACATGTCCTGTGATTGATCATGCATAAACTTCGGGAGGAGTGAGAGTTTACTCTGAGCTGTGTGCAGTTTCCTCCAAAATCTCATTCTTGCTGTTGTAATCATATTAGTGAAGGACTGTCTAGGCCAGCATGGATATTAGCCATTATCAAGTAAGTACAAATAAACACAAAGTCTCGTCAAAAATTAAACACCTCCATCCATCCAAAACCGTCAGCCAAATACAAAGAATGAGTTTATACCTAAGTTTTATTTGTTTTCAGAGTGTAATCTTACAACATTTACTGCATTCAAAAATTGCTTTATTACATACTAAATGTTCAGTATCTTTAAGAGTTAGATATTCCTTATTAAAAAGTTGGTAATGTACAAAAAGATTTGCTGAAGCTTAAGTACATGCATATAGAGTTTATATAAACTTTAAAAAAAGGAACATAAAAGTAACTGTAATCACATGATCAGTGGTTAATTACGCCATATTAAACTTCACATTAATCTGTGCATTAACATGTGTATAGGAAAGGGAATAAGTTTAGAGCAGCCAAAAATAAAATGCTGGACATTCAAAAAGAGTAAATTAATGATGTGAAACGTGATCCATTTAAAGCTTTTTATTAAATATTAAAGGATTTATTAAATGCACAAGATAAAAATTAAAAACACTTCAAAGTTTTTTGAAGGGAAAGCCATGATAACATCTGACATGAATGTTAAACTAACCCAATCAAGCTGATATTATATATTAAAACTCCTCTTGATTTTTAAGTACTATTACAATGTGACTTTTTTCCTCTCCTTGTTAAGATTTATGGTCCATGAATAGAATTTCTAATAAATACAATTTTTATACTCAATGTTAATTAGCAATTTCAATTGCAGCATGATTCATTAAATTAAGCGTAATTAAGGTTTAATAAACCTGGCATTAAATAAATCTCTTTGCTCAGGGTTACGGGAAACTGAATTATAAGAGATTTTGCCAAAGTTTGTCAACATAAGGAGATAATTAAGGTAAACTGGTATTTCTTCTTGTAGCACAAGAATGTCTCACTACCAGCGAATGGTGTTTATGACAGCTTGAAGTCAGGGTCATGGGTGGAGGAAACTGGAATGCAGAGAGTAAACCATCCATCTTTATCAGAAACAAAAGAAACTTCCTGACTTAATGCTGCAGCTTACAGTATTGTCAACAAGTCTGTTTTAATTCTATGATGACAATGTAACAAAATTTCTGTCAACAGATATGCCATCTTTCCAGGTCATACATGCAGTATGACACATCTTCCACCAGATGATCAGATCTGTCCACCATTATATGTATCATAAAGGTATATATTTACTTCAAGTTGTGCTTTTCAATTAACATGTACAGATATTTGCAACCAAACAAAATTATATACCAATTCTCAAAATTCTTTAACACTTATATAGTGAAGCAAGCAATCTGTAACACATTTACTTTTGTTTGGCATAGTATTAAAAAAAATGTTGTACACCTGTCTGTCCAGTCAGTGTATGTAAGGGAATATGCTGTACACCATATCCCTATGTCCCAATGATATGAGAAAAAACATGCACTGCCCTTCGACCGTTTACACAGTAGAGTGATAATCCTGGACTGATTCCTTGGCTGACATAAATCACTCTAATTAATTACTTTAGACAGTGAACTTCATTTAGGTGCTCAGAAATGTCTGTGTTTTTTGTTCCACATACAAGGTACATGTAGAAGTGCACATGCACCAAAGTTATAACACAGGAGAAAAGCATAACCATAAATCCTCTTCACCATGTAAATACAGCTATAATGGAAGTATGTTTATTATGGAAGACTTTTAAACTTAATATATGCAAACCAAAATGAATGGAAAAGTTGTCGCACTTTCAAAAATCAGAGATTTATCTCCATGTAAATAAACTTGAAAAAACTTCATGAAATTGCCTTAATGTCAGATCCTCATAATATAATAAATATGTTACAAAAGTTTGGCTTTAAACCACAAGCATCCGAAATATTATTTCAGAATCTAAACATATTCTCTCGGCTTACTGCTCCTATTTGTAACTGCAACATCCAAAATGTAAACACCAGACAGGTAGCTCCAGACTTACAGGTTTACACGTACAGTGTATTTGCCTAATAGTGACCAATATTCTTGAACACACACAAAATAGTATAAAAACTGAGATACTGTGTTCAGAACATGATGCTCTGCAGCATTCCAAAATCAAAAATTTCAAAATTCCAAGAACACTAGTAGGCCTTCGACCAACTACACTTACCGCAACTTCTGTATGTTGGGTTACGATGGAACTGTAATTAACAACATTTCAGACAAACTTGTACAGTCAGTTATCTTTGGTTAACAACTATGTGTACTTGTATAAGCTCTTGGCAATATACCAGAAATAAAAAACAGATATGGGTGAGTGAAGTTTTGAGAATACTACCACATTTAAACTAGGTCAAATGCATGAGCTGGATTCCACCTACATGGGAAGTTAAGCCCTTTTTTTAAAAAAAAAAAAGCACAGCTGACCCAATTTCAGGTGCATGTAGAATGTCCTAGTTCCCTGGGAAAAAATCTGTCAATGTAAACATGAGCAAATTGTAAAAGAATAGCTCAGTTCCTGATAAGAATGTTGAAAGAGGTGTCACTTACATACACACACAAGAACCTCCTAGACTACGGTGAACATCCACCCAGAGAGACCATCAGGTTGTGTGGGGAGTACAAATGTATGCACTTGTACATGTACAATATGTTAAATTATCTACACTCCACATACATGCATGGAAGGACATAAAATGATAGGTAAATTACTTTTTTATGAAATCCGTGCATGATGATAATATCTGAATTACAAGTAGTACTACATACAAATATACATATAACCAAATCTTGCAGAGCTTACAAGTTATCCCAGCATTCCTGAGGTAATAATTTGACGTCAGTTTAAATCTTTTCTTACCTGCTGCAACTAAATGCTTGTTTAGTTCAGTTTGATATACTGTTCTCTAACTCAGAAGTAAAATAGAATAAAAACACTTAAATTCTTTATTCTTTTTAATTTACAAAAAAAATCATAATGTTACAAAATTACTTACAGTTCATGTTATAATTTTCAAAACTTTCAATTTTTTTCTGCGTAGCTGATACATGAATGAACGATTATGGCTTAACGCCACATCGGCAATATCTCAGCCATATCGTGGCAAATGATACATGAAAGAGTAGAGCAATGTTACACCCAGAAATCTCAAGAATTACAAGTGTACAGTCTAATGGATGGGTACAGCCACAAAGACAATGGCTGTAGCTGGATTTGGGCATGTCTTCTCCTAGTTTGGTCACACAAGAGCTAAGATGCGGATCAGGCAATGAGAGCCTTGCACGACTTGCTTTTTCTACTGCAACCTTGCAAACTGCTAAAATTCTAATACTTCATTACATTTACTCATAACGTTTAAAGTACTTGACTGAAAGATTGACTATGATGTAGTTGCTCTCGCTCACTTTGCCTGGTTCTGAGTTGTACTTATCTTAGAAAGATGTTATGAGGTTTGGATGGTGAACAGGACAACATTCTATGGGGAAAATGTGAGTTTCAGTCAATTTTACTGCATATGCATTACTCTTTTTCCTTCTCCTGTCACCAGGGAATGTTACACTAAATATGTACAAGGCTTTTGGGAAGCCCAACTAGCATATCTTATACACATGGATGTGCATATACAAAATCTATATGAGTGGACAGAATTATTGTTATATGTGTGTTTTTGGACATGAATTATGTAAATATATGCATGGTGACTTTTTACACACTAAATCTGATTAAATTTCGATACATACATACAAGGTCACAGACTAACGTAGGCAGGTATGTGAGAAATGTATCGATTGACAGAGCACAAGTACACGTTTAAAAAGTATAGTTTCATTTTCAAAATTTCAGTGGTTTATCACGACAAACCAATTACATGTACTTGTAGCCCACATATCTGACTTAAACTAAACAGGTTCAAACTGGACAGTGCCTGAGGATATTGAAAACCATGATAGCATCTAACATCTACACTTAATAATGTGAAACTGTTTATCATCACCTGCTGAAATTAATTAAGTCAACTTTTTTAGTGACATGAATTCCTTTGCTAAAATGAAAAGTTATTAAAATGCTAAAAATATTATAGGTAGAGAGTTTTACAGGATGTGTTAAATAAATATCCACGCCTGAGACATGTGTGCGGTATCAATCAATTCTGAGGGAAATGCATGGTGTGGATTAATATCTCACTGCAAGACACGGTAACATCAACATATCAATAGATTTTCATTTTGTAATGCATTTTATGTAAATAGATGTACTAATGATAAAGGAACAAAAAAAAATAGATTGAATGAAAAGATGACCTCAGTTTAGCCTGTAAAAAGTAAAAACCATGAAGGATAATATTGCACACCTGGTCTCTAATATCTTTACATCATGGAAGTCATACTTTTGATCAGGCTTTTGATAATTTCTGCACTCTTATTTATCAAAAATTGTAGGAATGTCATAAGCAGGAAAAAATTTTAATTAGATTTGATTGTTTTCCCAGGGGGAAAAAACGTGGTACTTGCTGAAATATCCAATGATGATTTATAAAAGAAATTTCCAATCATTTTGATAATTAAAATGAGACAAAGTATGACTGCAGAAGGCCAATGTAAAAAACCAGAAGAAGAGAAAAAAAAATGAAAAATTGACTGCAAATTATTCATGAACTTAGACCAAAAACTGCAAAGAAAGCATGACCTATTGGATTTCTAAATCCTAGAGCAAATGTAACAGTCTGAATAATCAGAATAATAAAAATCAAAACATTTGATGACTTTAAGTTCCATGAAGTTTTCCTGAAAAAAAGACTTCAGTGATGCATGAGTTTACCCTTTGCATGCTTAAAAGTATTTTTTCTCTAAATGGAAGCATATCCTTGCTGTGTTTTGTTTTTAATCATCTTTTGATCATTAACATTGCTATATTTATTGTGGTAACGGGCAGAATAATGAGGAAAGATGAATTCCAACTGCTTGAATGATAAACTCATCTGTTCGCGTCATCATATTTGATCTGTGTTTGCAAATTTCACTTTTATAGTTTTCCCCTTGGTCAAGAGTCAAGAAGGCATGCCCTTATTAGCATACAAGTGACTTAAGTTCATATCAATCCCTAATTATTGTTCTGTAATAGATTAATACCCAGGACTCTACCTCCACTTGTACCCTGTAATTAGTAAATATTTATGACTAACTCAGACAGGTATATATATATAGAAGAGAAACATGCAATTATTTATGTTAGTCAAAACAAAGAAGAGAAGATATCAGAATTAGGATGCTGTATAATTTAATTTGTATAACATTAAGCGAGTATGACTTTTGCTTCTGATATTTTGTCAAGAGAAAAAATGTTCAGTTTCTCCAATAGCAAAAGCCAAACTATTCTATTTGAGGACATACATGGTCTTGAAACAAGGCCTGGAACAAAGAATGACATCTTATTTAAACTTGCGCAAGTATTTTTACTTCACAAAACTATAACCTTTCATGCACAATTAAACTTGGCAGATAGAAATTTGTGCTTCTTTAATCATGAAATAACTTTGGATGTATAAAGGCAGGCATTAAAAAGGCAGGCATTTGCATGATTGAAACATGTTTTGGAAATTAATCGTGATAGGATCAATATCATTTTTTATATCAGATATAATAAAATATCATATCAATCAGTTAAAACTGTACTACTTCAAGGGTATAGTTTTGTACAGCTACCTAGGTTTCTTAAGTTTTTACATCAGCACATGATAATGAAATTTCACGATAATGAAATTTTCATTTGCAAAAGTTGCTTTGTATTAACTTATAAGTTACAAAGTGGGCTGAAAGAAGTACAACCCTTACAGTTTAGAAACAGAGGCAATGAACTGGCTATTATCTTTCCTTGATTTCTGTATTTGTTCTCCAGCCATCTTTAAAAGGAAAGACAAGACTAAACGAAATGTATACATCTACTGATGAGAAATCCTATTCATAGTTCAAAAATCGTCACTTTTTTATTTTTGTGATGTATGATAACCAAGATATTGCTTTTCAAAGTAAGGAAAAACGCCCACGTGAGGAAAATCGAATGAGCCAGCACGCTCTCAGTTTTAACCAATCAAGGGCGAGATATGTCTAACACCCGAGAAGAGATCTCTTTCCGCTGTGACGTCACCCGTACCTAGTTCACTACTTTGCCATATATAAATAGTGTTAAATTAGCTGTTTTCCTTGTCTTTACAAGACAATTCTGATATACTTTAAAGCCATTTTCAATGAGAAAGTGGTAGTGGAATAGGCCTGGGGTCTCAACAAGGAGATCACAATGCATGACCTTTGATTGTAATAATAAAGACAACCATATTTCGCACTCAAGGGAGTGTCTCGCCGCTAATACTAAAGAGAGTAGGGTACATCATGTTTCCGGTTTCTCCAAAATGGCTTAACCTATGGCTTCTTAAGAATTCCACATTAAAAGCTGACTTATAGAGTTATCAAGAACGTCATAAAAAAAATGCCTATGCCCATTCAGTTCTGTGTGGACCCCTCTTCTGAAATAACTTTGGTTAAATTTTTGTTGTCTTTTCTTTTAAACAGTGGATGACGAGATACTTAAGCCATTAACCGTTAGTTCATCATGTGAATAGTACAAGTATTTCAGATCTGAATCACTCTGAAAGTCTTCAGAAAAGAAGCACACAGCCCACAAGTGACTTTTTTTTTTTTAGCTTTGACTGTGTGTGCAAGTGTGACAGAGTATTCCCAATAAAAACTTATACCGCACTGGAAACATGCAACTGCACCCCCCCCCCACCCCACCCCATCTTACAAAAAAATTGGTCAGATTCACTGAGATCAGATTTTACTTTATTTTGTCATAAATTTGAACAAACTGACAAATTTTATTAAAATGTTGTACTTTTTGCATAGCGGAACCTGGCACCATATTTTAGTAAACAGACATTTTCTAAGCAGAACTTACGGTGTTATTTTAATATCAAGGAACCAAATAAAAACCTGTATATTTATCCTTTTATAATTAAACATGAACCTTCTTTGAGCTCTGATATGAAGGCATCATATGACATTCAATGACATTCAATGGAGGAGTTTTGAGTTCGAACTCTCTTGTGGCAAAGGGTAAAAAGAATTAAACTGTATCATGTGACGTGTCAAAAGTGTCAGGCAATTTTGCTGACAATAAATTCATGAATCATCTGTCTCACTGTGTTCTTGAGGTACAAAGGACCTTTCCTTCATTCAGGAGCTTCTTAAATTAAAAAATTTTCAGTTCCCCAATTTTCTCCACTGTTGGTCTTGTCTAAGTAACTTTTTCTGACACTTTTTTCAGATGCCTATGTTGTAGCAAATGCAATCCAAAATAGCTGCCTAATATTTTTAACAGGTCACACAAGACAGTACGATCTATCTTGCCTTTAGGGATAAAAGAGTTTGAGCTTGAAACTCCTCTATTAAAAGTTCATATATCCTCATATAATGAGCGTTGAAAAATATCTTACGTGTATGAAGAGAAGTCTGATAGACAGATTGAAATTGACACATTTCCTGCAGAACTAACACAGGGCAACCAGGAAATAATTACACAAAATATTAATTAACCGTAGAGTTCACCTACATGTAGCTAAATGTAGCCAAGTGTAAAACAGACTGAATACACAGATGCGACATGAACGTTCTTTGTCATAGTTTGAAAGATTTATTTATTTCATCAGTGTTTCATGTCGTACTCAAGAAAATTTCACTTATACCGCTGCGGCCAGCATTCTGAAGGGAGGAAACGTAGAAAAGCCCAGGAGAAACCCAGAATCATGCGCAGGTTATATTTTGAGACAGATCATTACCAGTAAAGAGCAATCTCTTTTGGTTACCCAAAATAATGCAGGCAAACGTAAATGAACACTAATTTCTGAAAACAGTTCGCTGTTCTTTGTGTTTCCTTATAAAATTTACAAGATATATTGGATGAAAAATATTCTGTGAGGTGATAAACATCCTCCTTCATGACAATAGCAGCGTAGTCATTATCAACTATTTAAGTCATACTACTTTCAATTAGTATCCACATCATTTCAGCAATATGATGCTCTGCAATTGATGAAATTGGTAAAGTACTTCAATGCTGAGGTTGATTACATCCTCCTAATAAGGAAGCTTATGGCAATGAGGAGAGGGAAACAATCATATCTTGCATGACATGCGAATATCACTGAGGTCAGTTTTGTACAGGGAAACTTTACCCACTCCCTCCACAACACATGGATGCCATGTTCCCACTTGATATAAAACCAATGTACAGTATTAGGCATGTCTCGTAAATGTCACAGGACCCCTGGATAAAATGACACCTTAATCAGAAAATAAACCAAACTGCTTTTTCAAGAAATTGTTGGTGCTTGTATATATGTACAAATTTTACTGTATGTGTAACGATAGAGCTGCTGGAAAAGTTAGATTTGAACCATTATATTTTTTAAAAAATGGCCCATGTACATCTATATCTATACCAGTGTAAAACAACTTCCATTAGCTTCCATCAAAACTCAACAACAATGGGCCACAGTACATTTACTTGATTAGGATTCTATATGACACTAGATTCATTCCTATGATAATGGTCAGATTTCGCAGATTTAGTAACCACAGGGCTACTCTGATAAACCCACACTCCCTGCCAAATACCACCCAGACTTTCTCATGTAAGTCTCGTTTGAAGTGGCCATTACTACTGACTACTACAGTCAAAGGTAACAAGTTTATCAATTCAACTGAAGAGTGTCCAAGAAAATAACAAAAACACAATTTCTCATGTGCATGTGTAGTTAATGTTAGAAAGAAGAAAGCAAGCATAATGTACTCGACATGCTTCTCATAGGCAATGATACAACAGACCTCTGCATCTTTTAGAACCACCAGGACTTTGAAGATGAATTCCAGCCAAAGTTCAATGGGGAATATAGAGTTTTAGTGGATGCATCAGTGTTATAACAAAGACCTTCAAAGGCACCATCAAGGAATGATGGACAACTAGTTTAATTATTGACACTGTAAGAAGAATACAAAGGAAATTTTACGCCTTATTTATGATTACCTGAGGCTCCACTGGGTTGTGTTATCGTAGCGACAGACTAGATTAATAATAATGTCTTTCTGTAGGTGTACCAGTATCATGTTACAAGAATTGTGTGGTTTCCTATTTTAGCTAAGAAAAGGAAATTTAATAGGGACACAGGGAAAAGAATCTGAGGCTCCATAATGTTGATAGTTGGAGAAAAATGTAAAGATGAGGAAAAAAAATAAAATAATTAAAACGCTTATGCCATTCGCATTAAAGCTGCGGGAGTCTTTTGAAGGTTGTGCATGAATCATATCAGAGAAAAGGAATATGCAACATGAACATTACTTGAAACTAATTTAGACTGCTAGCATGCATTTACATTATCATGGCAATCAAATATTTTCCTCCAGCTGCTGTTTGAATGGGTGTGAATTCCTCACTATGACACAGGCTTCTGTAAAGAACACAGTTGTTGTGAATGAACAGAGATGAAAGCATCTTCCAAGCTGTAAACAAGGTAAAAATATATGCACTATGTACATGGTATTACATGTTTTTTGCACAATAATATGTACACATTCAAATGCAATAAAATCATGAAAATCATTCATTTTTGGAACACCAAAGATAAACTAAATCTTGACAAATAAATTAAAATTGTACAAGTTAGTTCCTGGTCAAATATGAAGCTGACAGTGTCATGCCAGATACATGTGCATTCAACCAACATGCAAATGTGTATATGATTGTGCTCATGAAAAATGGTGATGTATTTATATGAAGACATGTAAAGATGGACTGGCAATTACAAGTGGATTTGCCTGGAATATTTGGAGCTATTATCATATTTGGTCTCAGTCCAGGGTACTAACACTGTGACGTCAGCTAGAGCTACCTGCAGGCAGCCAACATGCAAACGTTCAATCTATACTTGTAAATGGACGTCACAGTCTGTTCGCCCTCGAAATTGTTTTGATGGAGTGAGAAGGAGAGTGGAGCTGGCATATAATATAGTGTTTTAGTGAATGCTGGTAGATCTCCTGCTCTGCCTATGTCCATAGCACTGTGTAGTAGTGAGCACTCTTTACAGTAGCTGGCTATAACATATGGATGTTGTTTTGTGGTTTTAAATGTCAGAGCATCAGAACTTCCATCAGACAGAGTTAAACTGGTACACTTCACTGCGTAGTCTGACATTTAGACGCTTTATTACCAACGGAATTAGAAAATTTACCCACAAAGCCATTGTTCTTCAGGCAGAATCCAAATCAAGGTTGTGGCTACTGATCATTGCAATAAAACAAAACCCTAAATGCAACTGCCACAACAAAATGGGAGATATCAAGACCCAGAATCTGATAAAAGGGGCTTATTTCAAACCTGATGTTTACTTTGCATACAGTTTATTGAGATTACAATTGCTTTTTTTACAGCAGCTTTTCCAGATGTAATCAGAGATAATAAGAGTTGCCTAATTAGCGCGGGTCAAAGATAATGTGCAGTCTGAACACATCTGAATGTATACACCTGTTCCCTATCAGAACACTGTCACACTGGAACAGAAAACAAGACAGCACTGTAATAAATGAGCATGTTACTGAAGGATAGGGTCAGTCATGTTGGTAATAATTTGGTTATGTCTCTCATCACATTGCTGCCACAATACAGCACCACCATGATGATGACAGAAAAAAAGGCTCCGGCATAAGCATACCAAGAGACAATCATTATAACACATAATGCTATAGCACATTTGGAACTTTCATGGATTCCACATACCAATGCTGGGGTCACTGTGGACGAATAGTTAGCCTGCTAGCACAGTACAATGACGCAGGAGCCTCTCACAAATGCTGTTCCTGTGAGTTCAAGTCCACCTCAGGCTGGTTTTCTCTAGTTGTTTGTGGGAGGATCTGCCAGCAGCTTGTGGATGGTCGTGCTCTACTTGGTTTTCTCCTTTGACCGCCAACGTATAAGTGAAACACTCTTCAGTAAGGCATAAAATACCAATCGAATAAATTAATCAAACCATACCAATGCTGCAAATTCAGAGGTCCTTTATAATGCTACTTCAGATGGGACAAGACATGTGCCATCATTATACTTATCATTATACAGTATATAGTTCTCATCATGTAACATTAGTTTCCAAGGGGTGTCATGGTAAAGTTACCACTCAATGCAAAAGCCATCATGAGAACTCTATTATGAGTATCATAAGAGTATTCGAAGAGCCTTACTAGATTTTCATGAAGCCAAGGATGAAGGAATGCTCACTACTATGAAGACTTCATGGGACAAAAGTGTTTCTACAAAATGATCCTTGAGGTTACCAGTGACTTCCTGTATCCTTAGATTACAATGATCCAACAAACAGGGGTTTTCTTTACACTGGTTTACATAATTTAAAATAATACTGCTCACTCCAAAGTACACTACCTGTTCTCCAGCTAACCCAGGGAAACCCAGCATGTCCAGGGCCTTATTATCATGCGACAAGAAGAAGTTTCCATAACATACAGCATATTCATAAAATATCTGCTAATGTCGACTATGGTAACAAAAAATTTTGATTACTAGAATCAATGCAGTGTACACTGTAAATGATGTCGTCTAGATGTGGTGCACGTGCTGACATATTCTACAGACCAATATCCTGTCTGGAAGGGTCACAATATAAATTTGTGAAGTTATCAGCTAAGATAAAGTGTGACTTCCAAAATCAAACTACAGTATGTAGGAGCATCAATTGATCCAAGCCATATTTAAGCCACAATATGTTAATTTGTTTTTTTCACTGAAAGAATGAATCTGTTCTCACTGTCAGAGCAGTGTATAAAAACAAGTATCAGTCTGAAAAATCAACCAATTTTTGGGACAAGTTTTCTCATTAAAAACATATTTATGTGATCAGAAAACTTGCAAAAAAGGATTTTTTTTAGTGTAAGCTCAACTGTAAAACACAAAATGGAACTGGTGTTACTGTACCTTACCATCAGATCACCTTGTATGAAATCTGTGTATATAACAGATGATCACAGATCCCATAAGACATAAATGCCCTTGATGGAGGGAAATGATCCATGCATGCCAGTACTTACCAGAAGTATGTCAGGTAGTGCCCTTCTAAGACTCGGCCCCCGGACTGCCCGGAACATCTGCTCCACCATCTCAGGACGGTCCTTGATGTAACCACCGACGGAAAACAAATCCTTCGACAGGTCCAGATCTGAGTCTGAATCTTCTGATTCATTCTTGCTTGCTTCCTGGAATATGATGAAAGCATGGAAATCACTGCTTCTTTTTTCTCTTTTTCACACAAATATAACTTAGATTATTACTGTTATTATCTTTTCCAAACATGTTGTCGTCACAGCCTATGGTTTCAGAAGACAAATGTGTGTTAGACGTTTGTTGGGAAATTATTAGTAAAATTTTCTTTGAAATATGAAAGTGTCATACCATACAGGTACATCCATCTGATCGTTATGGGGATGTGTATTTATATGACAAAATAAACAATGATGCTACATGAATCTGCATTAAACTTCTTAACCTCTTCCCTTGAATTTGTTCACACAGATATTTTTTGGTGCACATTATGAATCTGCGCAAGCTTATGGAAAACATCTTGCTTTAAACTTATTTAAGGTTGAAGGCTTAAAGGTGCTGGGTCTGAACATACTGCTGCACTATGGAAAAGCCCTTGGCTCAGGGTCCATCCAAAAAGGGCTCTGTGAAGACATCTCCTGCATGTACAGTACATGTGGTCATATTTTGGCCCAGCGGGTGTAAGGATCATCATAACATTCACAAGGGCCACTGAGTCATATGTGAACAATAATCTAAGAAATTAAGTCAAAGACTAGTTGCGGCAACAACAAACAAATCTGGTCTAGAGCAGCTCCCATTGGGTTCATGCACATCTTTCAGAGATGCAAAGTTGATAAGTGTTCCTCTAAATGACTTAAAATTTTGGCCATGACAAAGTTGCTTCTTTTCCAAGTTTCTTAAAGGTTTATTGATTTCAGAAAGGTGTTTTGAGGGTTTGACCAGAAGAGTATGTTAAAGGTTGGTAAAACTGACCACAACATATAACCTCATCAAACTTCCAACAAGAAATCCACAGGCTGTTTCCTTGAATCTGGATAAATGCCACTGGAGACACAGCCAAATATGAACTCTAACCTGAGACAGTAGACGAAAGTTCATTTGAGCTGACCAATATGAAATATTGATTAAGGGATGAGCCAGTCGGTCCATTTATAAAGTCTTCAAGAATTTGGCAATGCAGTTGAACAGACAATAAGGGCAATGAAGTCAAGCATTTGAATGAAGAGTACTTGTTAAAATGTTGTCCAACAGCGCTCATTTCTGATCAGCTTCCTTCTTGGGTGGGAATAAGTTCATAAAAGATCACAAATGAAAAGAATTTCCCTCTGAAGATATTTCCTCCACTGGTAGATGGGTGGACAAACATACGTTTACAACAGCAACGTTCTAGCAAAGTTGTATTTGTCTTTTAATGTTTTTTCACTTTATTCATCTCTTTAATAAAAGAATGGCTCTAAGCATGCATGGACAGGTACTACAAAAATCAGTTAAAATCAAGCTCTCAGTCCTTAGCTCTGCATTGCATCATTTATCGCAGTCAAAATGCATTCATGAAACTCACAAAAAAGCATATGTTATCATTGTAAGGGAGCCATAAGCAACGTGACTACATCCAAGGATTGAAAAATTAGAATACCATCTCTATGAGTAGAACATCAAAGAACAGAAGGCTGTTTTCCAATCCACATTATCTGTCGTTTCACAAGCAGGATTATTCCCCTTGGCACAAATCTCTGAGCACGATTTAAACTTCTCGAAATTGTAATATTTCAACTGTTTCACTGTTCCATATACAACTGCTTCTCTCAACAAAAAAAAATTTCATAACAAATCTGTGTCTTGCTATTGGTTCCAGTATTTCACTTTAATCAGGAAGGAGACACTTTCATGAGTTTGAACAGTTTATTTCAATACACAATCATAGCCTACTGGAATGCTCTACCCGAACAGAAACAATGTTAAAACATAATGTATGACCAATCATATATACACAGCAGATGATATATTCTTCACTTGCTGACCCCCCCACTCATAAGCCTCTCCAGTAACGAGGCTACAGGGCAGTAGGAAATATCGGTGAATTCATTAACAGATGAAGAATTGATTTTTGAAAATAAAGTCTATTGAATTTGGAATGCATGTACATTTGTATGGGTGTTTGTTATTAGTGGCCTGCCCAGGGGAAATCTAACACGGCACTTGATATCAAATATCAATATTAGTAGCAGTGTTAATTGCACTGGACGGTAAAGCGGTCAATGTATGAAAATTTATAACATCTGACCACTCTGACATTAAATGTAATCCAAATACTACGTCCACAATTTGCGTAAATTGCACACACGGGGTGTTAAATCTACACAACATAATACAACCAATGGCATCAAAATTGTTGCATCCAAGGGTAACTAAGCTACCCAAAGCAAATTGTAATGAGCTAAATAAGCATACAAAAGTACTAAATAAACACAACAGAAGCAAAACAAAGCTGCATTAAAACCATCCTAATTTTTAGGAACTGAGAATCAGTAAATCATTAAACTCTCAAATGAACGCAAGCAAACAATGCTATAAGAGTGGTGGGGAAAAAAATCATTTAAAACAGAGTTCAGTGGATTTCTGGTGATTTCCCAATATTCCCAGTCGAGCACAAAGGATATTAAATTTTAGATCAAAGCACAGGCTGGAAACCCTTGAAACTCTGTACATATCCCATCAAATATTGACCAAAATCCATTTAGGCCAGGAACACAGAATTATAATGCATGCTTAAATGTCATAGATTGACAAGCTTGAGCGCACACTCGCCGCATACGCTAGGCAGGGAGCAGTGTCATTCATGGATGTGCATGCCATTGACGCAGAACTAGTCTCCCATGCACAGAATTAGAATGACCCCTTCTAATTAACTGCCCTTAAGTCCCTGGTTTAAAAGCTTGGGCTAGGGGCGGGCTTACAGAAAGATGCCTCCACCCTTCCCCTGGGGATTTCTGGTCTTGCTGACCGCTGTCAGGACTCATTCCTCTCTCTATTCAAAGAATTCAGACAAAGTATAACCGCATGAAGCCTTCGAAATTACATTTTATCACACATACACAAATCAGACATAACGAAATAATATGAGAGGAGAAAAGAACATAAGAGTGGACGAGGAAAGTATATGATAATATGAGACTGTGGAGAATGTCGAAATATGTTAAAGGTTGCAGTGTTGTAAACAGACTGGAATAAAAAACTACAGCTCATTAAACATATAATTTGAAAAAGTATTATGTCAATCTTTCATCTAACCCAACACCACCCATGTATACATTTTTCAGATAAATCAACCAATCAACCACACTCAATACTTTTTTGAACTTAAATCATTAAATTCTTCATCTAAGTTAACTAATTATGCCCTCATTAAAACCAACCAATGAAAACATTCATTTTAATCAGTCTCATTTGTTCCAATCCAAAAGAAGATTTACCTGAAACCTTTAAATTCAGTCATCTATTTACAGGAGCATTCCAACAAAATTCAATATTCAAAGTAACTGCTTGCATCAATCCTAAATCTGGAGCAACCAAAACCCATCCATGTAATATGACAATAAATTTAAAATCGAAACATACATGACTGTGTCCCACTTACTCTATCCACTCCACTTGATTCAAACTCAACCAATTCTTTATATGGTACCCATAAATCACCCAACAATTCAAACCTGTGCTTCCTTATCTCCACAGGTTACCTACAGATTTGTATGCATGTACATGCATGGTTAACCATTGCACTTCCCATTGACTGTACACTCTACTCAGATCTCTGATCTGACACACACTGTACACAAACACACACTGTCTTCGACAATTACTTATACAATTATCTTCATACATAATATCCTCCTCATACTCTCATAACTCTTCTCATTATTGGGACAGATATTAGGTCTGCTGAAAGCAGAAAATTACATTTGTCTCTTAGTTTTCTTTTTAAAAAAGGTATTGGTATGGGCATGTTGGTCATTAGACAGTTTAACTTTATATCAATCTTAGCGTTACATGTTTGTCAGCTAAAATGGCGTATCAAGGTGTCCCCAAAATTAGAAGAATTAGGGTAGTTTGATCAACAAACTCATGTATCCTCAGTTTAATTTACAATTCACACCTCTAACATGACCACACCACCTGACTCATTACTTGGCCCAATTGCCACCATTCCCTCCTCCATCAAAAACTAATCCTTATCCAAGTAAGTCTAAACTTGCTTCAGTCACAGCCCTCTTGTAATCACTCGTGCACATCCACAAAATGAAAAACTTACAGGAGATGAAGCAATGTGAGCTTTGACTGCAGCTGTAGTTTTCAGATAACTCAAAGCTGAAAACTGTTTCCATAAATAAGAAAAAAATGAGACAAGAATAAAAAAATCTAACCTATTAACTGATTTGCAAATATTCTTTCAGCTAAGTTCTCATTTTTTCATGGTCAACAGACTCACTTTGTCCACTCTTTTACCTGTAGTCACACGTGTAAGAAATTGGCTCTACTTCATCAAATTTTCAAATGAAATCTGAAGGAAATACAATCTTGTCAATCAAGATTGAGAAATGCATTTTCTTCTCTTCAGGAATTCCAATTCAGTTCAGAGCTACTGAATCAGAAGGACTCATTTTATTCAAATCAAAAGTGTATGTAAATGAACTGTGCGAACATGACAGACTGAATTTGAGATAATTAGTGAAGTAGACACAAGTGTATGATATTTCCTATAAAATACATTTTTACAATATTTTTGTGCATTTTTTTGTCTTCACAGGAAGTATAAATTCTCCTATCAGATGACACATAGGTTTTTCCCAAATCTCCAAAAGTTCAAGAGTTACCATGGCAGTCATGTAACCCGTTAATAATAGTTATTGCTCTCAGTAAATCTTGTATGCATATACTGTAACATATACATTTTTTATGGTTTTCATTTTTTTTAAACCTATTTTTACTTCCAAACACTAAGTCAGCTAGATTTGTATGGTAACATTCTTAAAACATTTAGATAAATATAGATATATAAATATAAAGGTTTTCAGCCAATGATGCCCTGAAGACTTAAGACTGATATCCCTAATGCTTTTTGGCTTCAAACTCATTTAATGTGTATTAACAGATGTATTCACACAAACCCAATGTTTTTGACAAAATTAAACTGCCTTAGCAATACATGTGTGCTATCATGAGAATTAACAGGTATTCCTTCACAATTTGCCACATAAATTTATCTGAACAACACCTAGGTAGGTGGATAAACAATAATTGTCGGCAGGGAACAAAGTAAGCTTGAGGCCATGTCCAACAACTTTGTAAATGAACCTTGGTACATGTATATCACAAAGCTTTTGACCAGCACCAAGCTCAGTTCATATATCCTCATTCACAGCTAGGGGCTAGACTGTATCTGCATAAGTAAATATAGATTTCATTTCCCGTATTTCAAATTTGTGATGAGCTGCCCATCATTTAGCTCTGGGAAAACCCACCAGTACTAAAATTGAGCAAACATTTGCCTTTTATCAAGTGCTTCAAATGGTGTTTACACGAGTGAATTTCAGAGCGCTTTTTCAACAATACATTATTTTCTTAGTTTATGGCTCGTCCCATATTCTATAATGGTTTTTGGAGGCTCACACTGCTCATATGGTCAGATGGATCAAAATCTGTATGTTCGGAAGCAGATGCCAAGACACAGTGCATTTTTTTTCTTTTGTATGGTGGCCTAGGCTGCTCTCTGGTGGCTGGTCGTTTGGCCTCTGCGTTTCTAATTCATGCTGGACAGGACGTTTATAAAATATGATACGCTCCAAATTCAAAGCGCGACCCACTTCCCAGACTGAAGGCTTCACTTCAACATGTACTCCATTGCACTTCCATTGATTTCAGCATTGTTTTGGGTTAAAAAATCAATACTCTGTGGAACTGAGAGACAAATATAATTGCTGGCCATAAATGAGACGCGTTATTGGATGTAGCCAGTGGCTGATTGCCTTATTATTGATCGCTCACAATCTGCCTATGCAAATTTTTTGCCAACTGACCATGAATTTGTGACATTCGACGACTCCATGCATTCATCTTGCGGCCTGGTGCCCTGCCCAACCATGGTGTAAGCCAACCATTACTTTGGGCTTTGATCTCCGGTAAAATAATGATACAGTAGGCAAATGTCAGGCCTTTTGATCAGAATGTTTAGTCATGTAATCTGTGGCAAGCACCAGATACCACAGTCTAGAAATGCCAGCCACAAATTACATTTTCAAAGCTAAAGTATCAAACTCCTATCAAATCAGAAAGGAAAATAATGGATTTCAGATCATCAGGGATATTTTTTTCCTCCTCCTCCTCCCCCTTCTTTTCCTCCTTGGGCAAATGAGATCATAAATACATCTGTGCATGATTATGACAAGTCATATTTCTTCATATGGGGAAAAAGAAAATTAAATAAATTGTCAATGCATCTTTTTGTATGATGTTAATTTTTACATCTCCTTTGGTAATGCTAGACCAAGGTAGGCTTGTGGCCAAAAAACTTGTAACCAGAAACATTGGCAGGGCAATCAATGTAGAACTTTTCGACCCATAGTTAGATATGATGTTAACAAATACTGTGTCATTTTCAAAGTATTAAAAATGCAATAAAGCTTTATGAAAATGGAGGGCGTATGTCTGTGAGAATGACTTTGATCATGTGACATTGACATTTGTCAAGATTGCCACACAAGAGTAATCAAGGCCCCCTGAGATAATTATTGCATGTAATTAATATTAAGACGTACATTTGGCCCATTGCAGGCCCCACAACAGTGTAGGGTGATAATTATTCTATCTAATTTAGCCTTAATTACATTTTACTGTGGTTTTACAAGTTGGCTCAATTCCCGAGACACATTTAACACAGGGCTAGATTATAACTCGACATGATTACAGTTTTATTTGCTTACTTTTACATACCCTGGTGTTCCACACATACATACAAGGTCACGTTCATAATATACATGGAATAATAAAATTCACCCCACATGAAGCCAAGGCTTTTTGATCAATAATTTAGATACACCAGCCACATATGTAATTGTATGCAGGTACCTCGTACTGAGTATAACATATCACCAGAAATGTGAACATCTACCTGTCATCCTGTAATGATAATGATCACTGATAAGTAAAACATGAACACATCTTTCAGGCAAATACATGTAAATTCAAATACATGTTAAATGCCATTCAATTGAGAATAGCATAGCTGTACAGGTATGTGCATCAGCTGTTGGTATATGACACTTCAAAATGGCTATATATGACCACACAGGTCACACACTGTTCAGTAAACAACTTTGAGAACTACAATGCAAAACACACGTTCTTGGAAATGACTTAACGACAACAGAATAAGTTGCTCTGCAACATGACCTCTTTGCTTAGCAGCCCTGTTGCTACCAGGATGTCAATTTTTAAACGGTGTCACATACAGTATATATAAAACTAACCAAACCAGATTAGATTAAATCTTGGATAGTTTCGGGGTCAAGTATTGCTATGATATTCTGTCAGTAGTTTAAAGTAAATAAATATTTGCAAACTTCACCAACTTATTGGTCCTATAATACATGCAGACCGATATTTTTATTTAATACATGTAAACCAAATTAGGTAAGACTGATAGTTAGTGGATAGTAGATAAGTTGTAGGTACATGTACAGTACACTTCAAGCTGCCATGACCACTGACATGTATACTCTCTCAAATTGCATTAAAGAAATATTAAATCCAAGAAATCAAAAGAATTGGTTATGCATCGTCACGTAATGTTTTACCTTCCACTGAAAATATGTGTACCCACATGTACACATCTAACATAATGTAATGTACATGAATGCACCAGTTCATTACAGGACATATTAAGGATGGGTATAACAATATACAGTGATCAAACTTCTTCTGATATATGGGTGAAAAAGTTAAAATGTTTACGTGTAAGCATACACATATATATGAACATGTGTCATGTTTTACCAGTTAATGTGTGCCCAGAACTATTTCTTTCTCTCATAGTTTATCCAACTTTCACTAAAAGACTAATCATCACGAGGATAAATGTGTATGTAATAAAAAAAGACTTTTTTCTGCTACAAAGCAACCTTAAACAAGTTTTGAGCCATTGGTTTGACAATTAAAGTCATTCAATTGGAATGTGAGGAGAGACAATGAGAAGCGTCCATGACTTGAGACAAAAGAACTATTTCTGGCCCAATTAATTTCAAAAGAAACTAGTCGAGTTTTCATTATCACAGATCCTATTTTTCCCAAATAAATTTGAAATTCTGTCATTATGATCGTGACACAGAGAGAAAGACTGATGGAGAAAAAAATTATCTAAGGGGCTCTGCATTTTGTTTCTTTTTAAGCCAATAACTTTCAAGGCTATTCATAATTTCACAATTACATGAAATAATGACAATAACAAATGCTCATCAATTTATGAGTAAAAACAACACCCGTATACACCTGATGCCCTGTTTTAGCAGTCGTAAAACAAAGTGATCACTGCTGAGAGCTTAATTACACTTCAGGATAAACTCATCTTCCTAAAACTACTGTGTACATGTTTATGTTCATGGCCATGGCAGTATAACATCTTTCAAAGTAACATGACAAAAATGAAATACATACTGGTTTACCAGAAGAAAATAGAAAAAAAAAAAAAAAGAAACAAAACAAAGCATGAAAGATGCAGGTAAATATGAATTAACCTGGACATATTCCCTTCCAAGGGTGACGTGTTTAACAGTTGTCAACAGTCATTACTGTATTCAAGTCACTCAAATGTAAAAACACATATTATGTTGTCCCCAGCATTCAGCAGTTAAGTTTTCTTTTCTGTGTTTCGAGCTCAAGATAACTAACTTGCCACAGAAGGAGAAAACCCCAGCTCCTAGCCAGTAGTGACACCTCTGTTCTTAGGAAGGTAGCTTAGGCCATGTTTGAGGCATCAATTCACTTTCAAATATATGATCCTTCTTATTTATACATCTGTGAAATCCCAGTATTTCCATCACTGATAAAAGTCTTATTTACACTGCACACATTTTGATATTTCACAACCAGATGTCATGACGTCAACATTTTTTATAAAGTTCCAATCTGATTTCAGCAGAATGCTTGTCATAATGCAAGTTTAGTCAACTGCTACATTCTCTGAAAACACAAGATGTCACGCTCTAGGATTGTCTGTGACAGCCTATGGCTACAAAAAAAATGCAGAAAAAAACTCTTTAAAAGTACACAGAATCATGATACCGTTAGGGTATAAATAATAAATAGAATATTGCACACTGAAGGCTGAATACTATAAATATTGTTCTCGTGAGAGGTGGAAATGATAATCCACTCGACGTTTCGCCTCTCGTGGGTTATCATTTCTACCTCTTACTTGAACAATATTTATGGTATTCAACCTTCGCTGTGCAATATCCTCTACATCTTCATTTTTTTCAGCGCAAAATTCACAATCTCAATGTCTGACATATTTCCACCATATTGCTTCAGTATAAGAAAAACTGTGAGGATGTGCTAACTTTTTCAAGAGAAAAGGTGTGAAGGCAAGGAAATCTAAAATGGTCAAACGCTATATTAAGTCTCTTTGCTAACTTCAGGCAAATGTATCACTATGAACCTGACTGGTTGAGAACTGTTCAAGATCTCTTGTTCACTAAGCCCAATGTGATGGCCAACCATTCCAAGAAAGCCAACAGCAGCAATAATGGATATCGGTAAAATGTGGAAAATCAATCCCATTGAACCTTTTGCTGACCACTGGCCACTAAGTAAGTAAGAATTTTTTGGCTATCTTGTTCACAAGGACAGGTGTCAAAGCCAGGAATTTCAAGATGGTCAACATGCCACAATTAAACTGGCTTCCATACAATGTCATTTATGAATTCTGCCCATCCCTTCGCTCAACTCATAACTCAGAACTAATGGGAGGCTCTAACAGGCTACACAAAGTGAGCCAATCGCAGTGAAACACATTGTTTACTGCAGTGACATTGCAGTGTTTTGTACTATGTGTTTTATGAGCAGGTATACACTGAAATATGTGACTTACTCAAGCAATCAACAAAGGAACAAATCGTTTTGGACCATAGTGAACAAAGTAGTTGAAAATCATGACTGTTCAAGTTACCTCACAAATACTTTTCTTCAGCTTTTTACTTTGTTTTCTTTCAGAGGAATTTCGCCTCCTTCGTCCCACTGATGGAAGGTCTGAAGTAACTGTGGAGTCTGCCACCATCTTTGCTGTGCTCATTTTCAAGTTTTTGTTAATTAAAAGCCTGGAAAGATCAATGGTTACTGTCAATTTTAACAGCATAATAACCCTGAAGTAATAATCCAAGAGTATTTATCTGTGGGCCAACTCTTTGTTACGGGATCCCATGAAACTGCTATGCAAATTTTCCTGCTTGCATGTCTAATGGACATGAAAATATGGTAGAAATTACAGAAGAATTCCTGGGCCATACATCTACATTTTGCATGTACATATGAAGAAGATGTAGTTCAACTTAATGATAAAGAGGGTAGACCTTAACAAAACAAAACAAAACAAAAAAAAAAAGCAAGAGCTTACCAGTACACTGACACCAATGCCAATACGATGCCACTTTGTCCCAAACTCACAAGGCCTTGCCTTACTTCACAATGGCAAGCTAAAAATGCATCTGAAAGTAAAATGTTTTGATTCTCTTTAGGTTTAACCTGTAGGTGTCACAAAATTAGTTTGTCATTTATAAAAGCCTTCTCTGGGTTATTTCTCTGTTTGTAAAGGGACTTGGTGACAATAAGTGGTCTAATGTACCATTTGCTGTGCATTAGATTTCCGCAAGACCACTTGATTTCTCCCTTTATGGCGAGAGAAGGTCAGTACATCTGTAACTTGCTGAAGGTCTGTGGTTTACTCCAGGCACTATAGTTTCTCTCAATCATAAGTAAATAATTCTTGAGTAAAGCATTAAAAATAATCATCAATCGCTGGTTTATTTTTCTTATAATATAACATGTAACATAAAGCTGAGCTAAATACATGCAGTTCTTTTTGAGATACTAACCATAACAGTTTCCTTTACATGGATTTTAATACACAAGAGAAACATGAAAGTTGTGAATTTTGTAATTCAGAGTAATTAACACACATACTAGCCCTGAGCAGCGAAAATACCCCTTGTGTAATTGTGCTTTACACATACACGTATGCAAAACCTGAGCTCAATGCAATACTTTTGGAGATGCCACGTATAACATTTACTCCAACAAATTAGGTCCCTTTAAAAAGGAGGGTATGTAATGAATTTTGCAATTTACAATAATGAATATGTATATTGGGCATCAATGATGAAACATTCCTCTGGTTTTGTTGCAGTTTACTTATACGCCAAACCTGGGCTCAATACATGCAATACTCTTTAAGAAAACATGTAAATGTTGCTTTCACTGTTGCTGGACACCAATGTTTGGTGTATAACATAAGTTACTTGGTACAGGCCGACTGAAATTGCATAGATGTAGAATGACAAGATTCAACAGCCTTTTAGCCTTGATATAGAACTATACTCATAGGTTTTTTTATCAGGTAATAATTCATCAGCTGATACATGGCTGGACAAACTGAAGGAAAAGTCACAGAAGCACAACAAACAACTAAACAGCATTTGTTTGCTATGTGCAAATGACAAAGAAATGAATTGCAAATTAAGTTAAGAATAAAATGAACACAACTAATACTAAATACATTTCTGGAATAATAAATAACATAGATGAATTCAGACACTTTTCTGAGATGAGAGTCCTCAGTTCAAAAAAGACTTTAAAAAAGATCACAGGGAAAACATTGATACTCAAAATCATTTTAGAGGCTCAGACACAAAACTGTGTAATAATTTACAACTTTATGATTAATCTGTGGTTATAAAATCTTGAAAGTCTTAAGCACTGAAAAGTACTGCAGAAAAAGTATCACAGGCATGATCTCAATAATTACAGTTAGATGAATGTGTGGAGAAAAATGTTAATTTAAGTTGATTAATCTTCAACCCACATGTTTAAAAGGCAACAAAACAACTCAACTCAATTACAGTTCCAAGGACATTTTTTCACCCCTCCCAGAATTAAACATTTATATGATAATGCAAGCAAATGAGTCTGAAAATTTGGCATGAAAGCAAAAGGAACAAACAGCATGCTGATCACAAGGGATTCAAAGTGCTGTTTTTATTCAAAAAGGGAGTATATTTTTGCCTCCGCTGACAAAAGTTGAGGGTATGGATGGGAAGTGCTGGCATGAAAATGGGCTGACCAAGATTATCAATGTTTAAAACATGAGCTCATTTTTAGAGAATATCGCTGTGATCTACCATCAATATGTAAATTACCTCTCCTGACCTTTCCACCAATGGGACGCTAATATTAATCCTCATACGTATGCCTAGCGAAATTAGTGGCAACATAAAGTCGCCGTCCGCTGACAATTAACCAGGGAATTATTCAAAGGATCTTCAAATTAAGGCCGTACTTGCTAAACTTCATTTAGTAAAGCTGAATATGATGAGTTTTCAGATGCTCTCGATCAATGGAATAATGCCAAGTAGTAGATGCTAATCGCGACAGAAGCTCTTAACTTTACTCGACTAATCCTAGCTTTGCTGCAAATCACAACTTTGTATCTTAACTTTTTCCACCACGACACTTACTCTACTCTATCAAACTTTCATATCGGAAGGGATATAAAATATTAATCCCTTGGACTAAGTAGATTGGGGAAGGTAAGTGAATCTCCAATATCCAGATTAGTCAATGCAATTCTGTGGGATCCTATAGTCAATGTTCGTGGCACCATACCTAGTACTACATATGTACCGACACAGCTATTGTTACCTAGTAGACTATTTCTAATACTATAAACGTCAGTGGTTGATCACGAATGCAGATAACATTCTTTGCTACATATCTACATAAACTTATTCCAAATCAGGTGGTGCATGTAAGTATGACCTATCAATTCAGTGATCATGGCTTAATAATGTCTAAGCAGGACTTGCACCATATGACATACCCACAACAGTAAGAAACTCATTGACAAGGTGGTGAGTTATATCTAATTCAAAGCAGATGATATTTTTAGTGTAATCATCGGTTAAAAACCTGATTAACCCATGCTCATGTGTATCACTTACAAAATTGTGTAAATGTTTGACGTATTTTTTATTTAAACTTTTGAATCATATATCCTATGTCCACATACTCAAGCATCAGTCGGATCTGAACGTATTAAAACATAAAACTGTACCTAGTTTCTCACACACTGTACCACACAGATTTAACTAAACTTATTCCTGTTGGGATAACAGGAACACCGCTCCTGACATGATACTGACACATATCTCATCATGGAAGATAAGGTGATGTTACATTCAAGTGGAAGAAGATTTGTGGAGTTGGGCCCAGGACATGATGATGTATACGTCTGATCAGAGTTTCTTCATGTACATGCCACAAACCCGGAAGCTGGAGTTAGTCTTATGGCCTAATGGGTGTTATACACTAGTTTGGTAAATGTGCACAAATTAACATGCAGAAAGGTACAATAGTTGTGAATGAAAACATTGGTGAATCGTGATGGTGTATATGACAAGAAATAATGCTGCTCAGTTCATATGGTCATCTTTCCTATCTGATATAAGCTTTTCATGGAGAGAGTGGGACAGCGAGAGAAAAAGGACCTTACCAAACTTTGAAAAGTTACATTCATTAAGAAACCTGTTTAAAGTAAAAACATCAAGGTGACAATTAGTTAGCACATAAACAGAAGGAAGCCTCCCATTGGAACCTACATTAATATTCATGAGCAAAAAGAAACATGTTCACATTATTAAATGAAGAAATATAAATATTCACTAAACAAACACACAAAAATCAATATCTGAGGCTTGAGCTGTGGCATGTAACAGTTGAACACTTGACACCATGTTATGTTCTATCGCTGTGGCCCCCAACGGCCAATCTCTGGAAGTCAAATGCCAGACAGCCTGCAGTATGAAGATTGGAGTCTGATTGGTTGAACATTGTGGAAACAACCATGTTTCAGCTGAAGACAAAAACCCCAAATAAATACAATTATACAAATTCCTGCAAAGGGACAAAATGTATAAAGGTGAAATTCTACTGAAGAATAAATGTACATAAAAAAAGAGACACCAGACTTGGTAACCATGCAGAATTGGTCATGTCAGATCAAAATTTTACAACAGTCTCATGTTATAAAACTAGTTCAACAGACAAACTTAAAAGCAATTTTGAAAGCTAACAAATGTTTGTTCCTTCTTTGTCCTCATTTATTGCAGTTACCTGTATGTGCATTTACATCACAGTCTTGCCAAATTATCTTTGACAATGTCTTTATTATGATATTGTATACATATACTGTAATATGTTCAATCGATCTGTACCGCCTGTGGAATATGTCACAAAATACTAATAAACACAATTAAGATATGTTAAAGAAAAGTCACTGACCACAAACATATACAGGTATAGAATGCAAATACCCATGTACATACTATTACAGTTCTATCCTTGAATAAGCTAACCAGAAAAACAAATTCAGAATAACTTTATTTTCTAAAAGGATTTTTATCATCTAATTCAGGAATTGAACTCAAGAGTTTACACCTATGCCTATGCAGTGCTTGAATAAAGTATTTCACATACTTTGTAAGTCTCTCATAAATAAAAATGAATGAATGAATGGCTTATGCCATGCTAGCAATGTTTCAGCCATGTACCATGTTGCACCAGGAAGCAGAATAAATGGCAATCACAAATAATGATTTCAAGTACTTTTGAATTAAAACCATTCACAAAAATGTATGTGTTCATTTGTTTCATATAAACATATATTACCCCATTATGGATGCAAAGCAATTATTGCTTTCCTAGGGTGCAAATATATTTTTGTCATACATGAAGGTCAAAAGCCTGATGATATTTCAGAATGCTAGAAATCATTAAGCCCTATCACAATAAACTGGTATTAGCACAGCTTTTGTAATAAAGGATTAAGAATTCGTATTCACCTCAGGCCTTAGAATATGAAAATTAAACAATGGCCGTCATACATTTCAGAAAACTTTTATGAATTCCTAAACATAATAAGTTAATAATATAAACACTAACACAAATTATGTTATTTTCCAAAAATGAAAATACTGAAGTAAGCATAAACACGGAAATCTTTCCACCACAGCAAAATATGTGGTGCACACTGGAAAAATACAGTAAAATGAAAAATATGTAGTTAACTCCCACATTTTCTTCCTTACACACTAACAACATCCACAGTCTTCTACAAAGTAATTAATACAAACAGAGACATTCACTTCAATCATGTTCTTCATCACAAACTTCTCAATGTATGCACATATATGCTGACTAAAAAAGGTACAGATTATCTGTGTAAAATTCAAATTTTATCCTTTCATCATTACTAGTCATGGACATCATGCTCTTTAACAAGAACTCATTGTTAACAAGTGCCTGATAGTTCATTAATTATTACAGAGAGACTGGGTTGGGTGAATGAACCAACAGACCAATCATTCTAATGCTTATTTATTTTTATCCACCAATAGTCACTGTAATTATATTTGGCAAATGTTTGGTAAAAAAAAAAAGTATGCACAAACAAAGTATAGAATTGAACTCATTCTTGTAACCTTGAAATCAATAACTGATCCATGATTTTGTCAGATATATATGTATCAAGCAAATAAACATTTATTCACCCATAAACTTGGCAGATACATTAACAGACAGTGCACATCCTTGATGAGAAAACACGAAATCCCCTCTTTTTTAACAATGGGATAACTGACTAAATTGGTTACATAGTATATATATATCTGTACTTGTGAATAATAAAAATAAATTGTCAATGTCTTCAAAAATTTAAACTGTGACACACAGCATGACAGTTATATTTCATTCATACAAGTTTACATGCCTTTTGAAATTAAAACCCTCGCCAGGAGATACAATATTTTTTCCCTGATTCAGAAAGTAATATATGATGGCTTTATGAAATGCTCACTTGACTTGAGGCTGACCAAATAAAAAATGGGAGTGGAAGCAGTTTTGTGAGCAGGGTTTTAATTTTATGAGGACAATGCATGAATTGTTTATGCAAGGCTTTAAATCACAGAAACATATACTGGTATTTCCTCCATCAAAATAGTAAAGTAGTTCACATGTGTACATTTCCGGTACATACAAGTACATAGAATGTCAACAATTTAGCATTATTCTATATTAATTTAACCTGATAGAACATAACAAATCAAAAACATAGACAATATGTTTTCATCCACAAAAAAGGATCAATGAAAAAGAAAACCACTGTATGTTTTGAAATATACCATTTGAAAATATGGAAAAAGTGAACTGTTTTCTTGGGCTTTAATGTCTATTCACACATCAGGTTGATGGGTAGGGAAACCAGAAGGCACAGGGTAAACCACTATACAACTGCAGTTAGACTGATCGGTGAGGGAAAACACAAGGTACAGGGTAAACTACTACAGGTCGGCAGTTAGGTTGATGGGTGATGGGAATATGAAGGCACACGGTAAACTACTATAGAATGACAGTTAGATTGATGGGTAGGGAAAACAGAAAGCACAGGGTAAACTACTATAGAACAATAGTTCGGTTGATGGGTGAGGGAGAACAGAAGGCACAGGGTAAACTACTACACGATGACAGTTAGGTTGATGGATGATGGGAATCAGAAGGTACAGGGTAAACTACCATAGGATGACAGTTAGGCTGATGGGTGAGGGAATACAGAAGGCACAGGGTAAACTACTATAGGATGACAGTTAGGCTGATGGGTGAGGGAAAACAGAAGGCACAGGGTAAACCACTATACGACGGCCGTTAGGCTGATGGATGAGGAAAAACAGAAAGCACAGGGTAAACTACTATAGGATATGAGTTAGGTTGATGGGTGAGGGAAAACAGAAGGCGCAGGGTGAACTACTATAGGATGACAGTTAGGTTGATGGGTGAGGGAAAACAGAAGGCGCAGGGTAAACTACTATAGGATGACAGTTAGGTTGATGGGTGAGGGAAAACAGAAGGCGCAGGGTAAACTACTAGAGAATGACAGTTAGGTTGATGGATGATGGGAATCAGAAGGCACAGGTTAAACTACTATAGGATATGAGTTAGGTTGATGGGTGAGGGAAAACAGAAGGCGCAGGGTAAACTACTAGAGAATGACAGTTAGGTTGATGGATGATGGGAATCAGAAGGCACAGGTTAAACTACTATAGGATATGAGTTAGGTTGATGGGTGAGGGAAAACAGAAGGCGCAGGGTAAACTACTAGAGAATGACAGTTAGGTTGATGGATGATGGGAATCAGAAGGCACAGGTTAAACTACTATAGGATATGAGTTAGGTTGAGGGGTGAGGGAAAACAGAAGGCACAGGGTAAACTACTATAGGATGATAGTTAGGTTGATGGATGATGGGAATCAGAAGGCACAGGGTAAACTACTATAGGATATGAGTTAGGTTGAGGGGTGGGGGAAAACATAAGGCACAGGGTAAACTACTATAGGATGACAGTTAGGTTGATGGATGATGGGAATCAGAAGGCACAGGGTAAACTACTATAGGATATGAGTTAGGTTGAGGGGTGGGGGAAAACATAAGGCACAGGGTAAACTACTATACAATGACAGTTAGGTTGATGGATGATGGGAATCAGAAGGCACAGGTTAAACTACTATAGGATATGAGTTAGGTTGAGGGGTGGGGGAAAACATAAGGCACAGGGTAACCTACTATAGAATGACAGTTAGGTTGATGGATGATGGGAATCAGAAGGCACAGGTTAAACTACTATAGGATATGAGTTAGGTTGAGGGGTGGGGGAAAACATAAGGCACAGGGTAAACTACTATAGGATGGCAGGTTGATTAGGTTGATTGGTAAACCACTAGTCTTGTGCTCTGTACCCAACAAATCCCCTGATAATAAACCACTGAGACCAGTAAGAGCCTATGGCTTTGATTGTCTGATGTAAGAACAGAATTTAAGGTAGTGAGATATAGAGAGCTCTGATACCAGACCTGACATCACACCTTGTCAAAGCACACATGTACTTACTCAGTCTACCAGCATTTCACACCTCACTCAAATGTAAATGCTAATTAGCTGTGTTCGAGAAAGTGTATTGTGTAGGTATCCTGCATCTTCCACTTGTGGGGTGAAGTCAATACTGAGTTCATCATATTGCTTTAAAGGAATCTACATATAACTAACAGGTACGTGCAAAACACAAGAATTTTGAGACACCAATGACCAATCATAATTGGGTTAGTTACTGGAAAACACAGATCTGAGTAACAAGGCCCCAAATATCAAGTGGACAATTCTTCTATATATTCTATGTGTGACGGACATGTTTCATACAAGTACATCAACTCTGTGATAAAAATGTTTGAATGGAATCACAGACAGAGTTCCTTTTCACATTTCTCAGCCTGGAGGCTAGATAATACAGGGAGTTTCTGTATGTAGATACACTGCACATGTGCTGGTACTGTATACTGTATGTTGTTGTGGACTATGTCTAGCTACTGCCACAAATTACAATACTGCATGATCATAACAGATGAGGAGGAGGGGGAAAGGGGAGAAAAACACCCCAAAAAACAGACACAGCCTCATATACAACCAGGAATTATATGCAAATGAAACACATTTGAATTTCTGCTTTTTATTTCATTTTGCAAATTTCATCAGAATTTTTAGAATATGGATGAGTGCAAATAACATATGGCTTCTTTCATGAATATCAGTAACGGAAAGCCAAATGCAAATGAGTCTACACTTATATCTACCAGCACATTCTTGGCCCCCAACTCAGAGGCAAAAGTATGCAAATCAGGCAGCAATCAATCATACTTCACCTATCGATGAAGAATTTTAATGAGGCATGAACTGGAATGGATAAGAATTCAGGTTTTGTCTTTCATGGTAATAAAATATTCTCAAACCTATAAAGGCACTGTTTAAGTAAGACAAAGAATAGCAAGGTTTAAATCATGAGGAAATTAAGTAATTAAATTTTTTAAAAAGACAAGGAAGGACTTCCTGCAGATCATTTTAATGGCTCTAACTATAACTACAACGTCAATTTTTATGCATTCTGATTGTACCTTAAAATGAAGTATTCATTTCAATTGCAAATCATTCATGACATTAACATTCATTAAAAATGTACATTTCCATTAAACATTAAAAACAATGAAATTTAAGAAAACTTAGGGCAGCAAGAATACATAGAAAATGCTGTTCTATTGAGTTGCAATTTTTTAAGGCATTTACAAGTGAAGTAAACCCGGGGCATTAACATCGTGAATGTGTTTACATTATTGGGTCACAAGGGCCTTTTTGCATTATTAAATTTTGTCACATGCTATAGCCAGGCAGTGCTGGTATATGCTGACATTTACCACATTGTAATAGCCTGGTGAGTCATACAAAAGAAAGTGCTTGATAAATTGACTCCATGAAAAAAGGAGGGTAAAAAAAAAATATAATAATATACTGTTATGCCCCCAATATGTTTGCATGTAGAGGTCATTGTGTGAAAAAAGTCCACTTTGTTCTTTGCGGACAAGAAATACAAGTTTGAATACTGTTCAGTGCTTCCATGCACATTATGTAAACAGAGTCTGAATATATGTAAATTTATTTCCTAAACATCTCAGTATTAACATATTGGCAACATATTGGATTTCTATCGTGGCCTTTGTCTCTACTGCTATGAAAGGAGGCATGCCTGTGCTTTAGTACATTAGCATGTGCACCTACCAAAAAGCATCCCGCATGTTTTCTTTCGGGTGGGGGGGGGGAGGGGAGGGGAAAAGAAATGTGAACAATGGCGGAGGTTGGATTATTTCACAGGCCCAGGTCGGTGCTGCGGGTGCCGACTACACTGTAGGCAGGGCTAGAGATGACCAGCTCCTGCCAGCACTGCCTGTTCAAAGATGCAGAAAATTGAATGAAAGGCTATTTGCCCCCAGTGTTCAGTGCTTACACTATTATAATGGTTTCTGTGGTAACAACATGTCTATGGGCCCCATTTAAATCCATCTCATTATAGGCCAGCCGCGCCAGCCTGGCAGCTTTTTCATATTGAGTTATACTGTCAAATTTATATGGCCTGAATCCCCAAGCTTGGACACACTGGACTGGACCTTATCAATGCTATTTTCAGCTGCAGTACATGTACATGTACTTTATACTTCAGAACACAGCTCTAGCAGTTAGTGGTGCCAAGCAACACCTACATACAGTACCCATCTTAACATATACTACAATACCTATGTTTGTCTTTAAAATGATTTAAACCTGCTTTTATAAATAATATTATAAATTATATATTATTATAAATAATAATAATATAACAATAATAAACAATAACAGGAGAATATATATATATATATAAAACAATACAGAATAAGGTACAAGCTAAATTAAATGCAAGTAAAATGAGTTTTTAGTTCATGACATTGCTGACGCCACTAACTGATTAGATCAATCTACTTGTTCTCAAATGTTACAAGCTACTGCATAATTTTAATTCTGGGACCATAAATGAGCTTAGTAAACTACCAAGACATATTGACTGGCTACATGTATTTCAATAAATCAGCTCCTGGTGATTAAATTATAAATATTTCTTGAATTGAATGCAATAGCTTATAATTTTGAATAACATAAATTTATGGGTACATCTAAAGTGCCCATAATTTGATAAATATATGGCTCTTCTGAAAATCTAAATTTTATCACTATGATTGTTATACACATATGTGAGTGTGACCTTTCTCTCATTACTTAACGGGAAGCAGTTATTATTTACTTTGTAAATGGTTCACCATGATCATAGGTTATTTTCCTTTTGGAGTGGGAAATGAGTTAATTTCAACTGCAAGGAAAAGTTTGAAAAGTCTGCAACACTGACTTCATCTTGGTTAGAAGCATTACCCAGAACTATCCATACTAGTTCAGCACAGTAAAGCTGACAGTGAATACTAGAAAGGTGGTTGTATTTAATCAGAAATGAGAAGTTTGCCATAATCCTTAGACTGGGGACTATGTCTGCAATTCCAATCTCTTAGGTCCACAACTTAATACCTCCATAAAGCTAATTTCTGTCTTGGGTCAGACTTTACAAGGATGGTGAGTATTATTGTCCCTGAGAAATTTGGCACCTTCTTCTGCAAGAAGAGTTGTCATCGAAAAGCATCCATCCACTCGAATACTCAAACCAACTAATAAGGAAATATGTGTATATTACAGGATTCCAAATGTCCTACAACCTATACATGTCGTTCTTACACTCCTGCATGTGCCATGACTACGCAGAATTAGTACCGCAGTGGTAAGTTTGCAAGGTGAGAATGGTGTCTCCAGTATCCGTACTAATCCTGTGACTCAAAGGAGACTTAGTAATTAGATGAATAAGACTTGAGGTCATCTGGTCAGTGGAGTCAGCTGTGATCCTTTCCACTCGTTTCCCACACCTTGGAAAAGCTGACCACTGACCATCAACTGGTCAGTCATCAGGACAGATTGTTCTGGTCATCTATTCCCCATCAATCATGTCTCGATTGCTCTGTCTCATTCAAAATATTCCTTCATCTTTCTGACATTTACATGCATGTCATCCAGCTAACTGGCTGATACACATGTACACATATGCTGTATCATGCATATCTGCAAATGATATGCTTTATCCGAATCTTGAAAAAAATGTGTCATCTTCACATACATTTGGATACATGCAAATCTGAAGTTTCAAGGCTTTCATCTGATAACTACCCTTATACAAAAGCATGTATATCTTATTTCCTTCTACATAATTTCGCTTTTTGTTGCACTGGCTATCTTGTATCGCATCAATACATATGTCTGTCCATATGCGTTCGAAAAGTTCAACCCGCATCAAATAGTTTACATGTACACTCTTGTACAAATTGCACAACCAAACTGAAGACACTACACTTTACTTGCTCAACTACAGGTACATGAACCATTCTACACCTTATAAACAAACATCACATCAAAATTCTTACACAAATGTAAATGTATGCATTCACAAATGCACACACATTAAAACTGTTACACCTTACATCCACTGTTACACCTTACATCCACACCCTCAATTAAACACATTACACCTTACATGCACACTCACATCAAACTTGTCACACCATACATGCACATACACATCAGCCCCATTACACCATACATGCACACTCACATCAGCCCCATTACACCTTACCTGCAGACTCACATCAAGAATGTTTCACCTTACATGCATGTATACATCAACCATGTCACAGCTTACAGGGTCAACTGCAACTTACATATTAATTATGAACCACACCTAATACAAGTAAAATATTACACTCCACAAACACACAGATCGAACAAAATAAGCCATCAGCAAACCCTGTAAGCACACCAACACCTCAAACGCCTGCGCTCATTTGCTCACTGTCCACATCTATCATAACTTTGCCATCACGTAAGACAAGATCAAGCAGGTATCTGTGGCCCCCAGGCAGGAATGGACTAAATGACCTTTCATATATGGGTCAGCGTTCCACCTGAAGGAGTCGGGTGCACTTTCTAAAGCATACTGACACAGATTAACTGACATCTCCCAAAGCCCTTGACAGTTTAGGGACATGGTTGTGTGCCACAGAAGGGTTGCTGACAAACAATCTGATGCTCAAGACAACAGGATGAAAGTATGACACTGAAAAGTTGCATGCTCAAGTTAACCATATCTGTGTATATTATAGATGAACTTATGGTTCCAGTACTGATGCATGTGCATATGGTGGGATCTTTACATATACATGTCTACAGGCAAACGTGCTCTGAAGATTCAAAGTCTACAAAAACCTATTAATTTGTTCCTTTGTGAAATTTATAACTGAAAGGCTCCATGCTTCCAGCAAGATTTACGTTGCTCAAGTAGATGTGTGCTGCATTGTAAGGAAATGTGACATACATGGCATATTATAACTCTGTGAAATGACCACTGTGACATCAATTTACAAGATGTACATGTACCTGGGCATGTAAGTCAAGCATAAGTTCATATGAAATATATATGAGGGAGCAGACCTGAAATATTAAGTAATGATTTTAAGAAAATTGATTGGTCTGAAAAAACTAAAAATTAACTCTGTTTCAATGGATTCACTCTGATTTCCTTTCACGGAGATAAAGTGGGAAGACAGCATGCCAACAAATTTCTAGGTCCTAATATCCATCTTGAAATTTCTGGCAGGTTTATACATTGTGTGTATACAAATATGTTCACCCTGACAGCAACAATTACAATGGCAAAAGAACATTTTCAAGTCTCTCTTGCATGACATAAGCAGCCGACAGCAAGAAAAATGGGAAAAAAGGAAAAAATTAGCAGATGAACACATTTTTACATTAATGAAGAAGTGAAGGTAATGTTCGAAGTGGATTGATCCAACCTCTCCGTGTCTGCACGTACAGCCAACTTGACCAAACACATCCATCTCCAGCCAGCCACGATAATTGAATTGAAAAACTGTCTGGACAAAAATAATCGCTCAACAGTTTACATGTTCCTCGCGGTAAAAATAGACCTGTCTCGACAGCGAATAATTTCAGTCATAAAGTATCCCAAAGCCCTTCTTCGATTGGGTATAAATTCCATTCCTCTCCTGGTCAGGTCTAGCCACAGCCGCCACAAAGGCAAATCTCAAAGTCTGATCCTGACTCCTGCTTTAATAAACTGCTGTTTTTGAAATTCCCAAACAGGAAGTGTTCATTAAAGATTCAGAGCTTATTGCTTACAGGCAAAACTCTGCCATCAGACTGACCAGGATCAAACATTCCACCAACCTCCAAGAAAATATACTCCAGTTTGTATTGATCGTTCTCATGCAGTACAAAGCAAATACAGCTTTACACCAGCCATCATTACAAAGCTGGTAGTCAGAGCAACATTAGCCGAGGACATACTAGAATGACCAATGTTCCTATAACAAGCGAAAACCAATGACCACAAAAGACTGTACTGAGAGAGATTAAGAGTACAAAAAACACACAGGCCAGACGGTTGCTTGGCAGATGAAATGAGGATGAGTTTAAGTAGGCAAACATGTTATTAAGGCCAGATAGTACTTCTTAATGCTCAGTTTGGTAACATACATTGCACAATGTAAGTGATAATTGTTTCCAACATATTGAAAAAAGAAAAGCGAAAAAAAAACCAACAGCCTTATCTATTAATACAAAGGCATAAAGCAAATATCACCAGCACCCCATAAACATCAAAAGGCTAAGAAAATTCTCAAATGTAGTTCTTTAGCTGTAATCATGACAATCTTCTACATTTAAAAAGCATCAAGAAATTGTGGTTATTGACATGAAACTAAAATTTTAGCACCATAAATGTGTAATTTGCACATGATGTAAACAACACACCACTTCTGTAATCACAATTATGGCATCACAAAATACATGGAATGCAGATATCCCTCAAAAGTGCAGAACACCATGTGTATACATGAATAACTGAAATCTCAGGCATACTCTTGATAATAAGTTTTCAGAATATTTTAATCTGCTAAAGCAAATCTATCATTTTAACAGGTGATGGAACACAACTGAACAAATTCAAGTTATTAGGTCAATTTCAATCCTGCGACTGTGGTTAGAAAATAAATGGCTTTTCACAGGTCAGAGCGTACAGTCATAAAGTGGACTGGTTTCTGTTGTTTTGCCAGCCAGGACTGCAGTTATTGGAAATCACCTCTGGGTGGATACAATAACAATCGGTGGATGGTTCAATCATGATTCCTGATACATGTACTTAACCAAGTTTACATAGTTCCACAGTCAAAAGTTCAACCGTTTTGTTTTAATGAAAGGTCTTCTTAAGATCTTATTCAAAACCTTTAATACTGATGCGAGATGCACACGTACCGGTGGGCCGCACCTATGAATACATGTTTCCAGCACTAAAAGAATTCAATCTTACCCAGAGGCCTCACTTCATCTGAACACTTGGTCTGGCTGGCTTGTTGCTGAATCCAATAATCTAGAAATATAGTAAGGCAACCAAAGACTGATTAATATGGGTATTAGGTTTACAAGTATCTTAGTAGTGCTGTTTGGTGCATGCGTCTGATACATATATATGGTATGAATACATCCCAATACTCAAACTTGTGTTTTAGCCTTTATCTACACTGGGTTTATTGTAAGTGACGTGATTTAAATGGTATGTTTCAAACAAGAAAATTAAAAGGAGTTTAAAGATCTGAAGTTAGTCTATTTTGAAAATTGGCTTCTACAGAAAGCTGAAATTATATGAGAACACAAAATCTATGTATGTGCCACGTTTTTATTCATTGACAGGTGTCAAATAATTCTGTAATCAAGAAAGCTTTACTTGTGTGATGGTGTGAATGCTTATAACTGGTAGAATAGTATGCACATGAACACCACTAAAGACCCTCAGAATTCTAGGCACACTGTAAAGCTTACACCAATCAAAACTGAGGTGAGTTTAAACACATCACCTCATTGGTCAGTTCCTGTGGTGATATCTGTAGCACACGGGACTCAGACTGCTACATGCAACCGACATTCTTCTAGAATTTCATAACAGAAAAAATTTTGAAAAATAAAGATATTTAGCACCTCGAGTTCACCTAGGAAGTACTCATGTACATGTAGATCTATAAGCTGATACTACAGTTATGTCATTTAAAATATACTTACAGATATGACCAATAGAGCTAGTTAATTCATCATTAACTAATAATAATGTGCAGACTTTATTACAGCTAACCAAATATAAGTTAGATTTGTGACAAAATAAATGTGCATCTACAGGTACATTTTAATTATAACTGTTTAAAGTATTAGAGGAGTGGGATAGGGCTGAGTGCTTAAGGTCACAAGAGGCCCCAGATTCAAAACTGACCTTGAACACCTTTTTTACATTTTCCCTCTCTTATTGTTTTCCAGGCCATGTTCACAATAAGCAGCTCATGATGCTGGTGTTGCAATTTGTGCAGTTAAGCTTTCAATGAAGGCCATTTCACTACCATCAGTATGGTTTGCCTATCTGTATGTTACACATGGGAAAGTTTTCAGTAACTTGCCGAAAGTCTACCTAGGCACAAAATCCTCAGTATGACATTATACAACTACCAAATATATATAAAAATAAATAAATAAAACCATAAGATAATCAATATACATGTAGAGTTAGTCAATCTTTGTTAACTCAACAAACAGCCCTGATCCAATCTATCGATCCAAACAAACTGGTAGAAGTCAGATTTGAACTCAGAGCTTTATGCCAATGACTCTCATGTACATGTACATTTATTCCACTGAAAAAAGCCTGAAGGTAAATCGATACCAATGATTACACTTTATACAACATTACAGATGCATGCAGATGCAGATTGTGTTCAATTGATTTGATTCTGTTCAGTTCAACATCTAGCCATTAAGTGCATGTATTAAAGTAGATATTCAGCAAAAGAGAAAGAGTGTCTATAGACAGTCTGTACCAGCTTGTCTATCTTCGACCCTCACGGGACCCCATGGTGAGAGCTAGAATATAAGTCTGCCAGTGCTGTTATTAGATCTAGCATCAGGTTAACAGAGAATTGCTCAATATCACTGCAGCTTGACAGTTGCATGCTACAGCGACTTAACAAGCAGCCAGAGCCCATACTGTGTTTTAACCAAGGAGCTTACCTGAATCTAAATACAGGTAATCCACCTGTCGTTAGCAGCAGCCTAATCAATAAGACAGGTGTAAATTTCTCTGGGAGACTATCGCTGACAGGGGAGGGAAGACAGCAGACATCTAACATGTCGCTGTCCTTTGTTTCACCGAATCATCACACGATAACAGATTGCCCGTCGCTCAATTTTCTGGGCAGAAAACCCACGGTGGCATTAATTCTTTACATGAGGGCCTGTGGGATTTGAGTCACTTTATATAACACACCCGAACCGAGTCACACTTGGGAATCCTAACTGAATATTTAAATTAAACGAGAAAAACTTCACTGCAGCTATATTAGATGTTGACAATCACAAAAAATGCAGGTTACTTCTCTTTCATTTGAGCATTATACAGGTGCAAAACTAAGATCTGCAACTGTAAGTAACTGTGAATACTAACAAAACAGATATAATTATAAAACAAATCATTTTAAATAAGCTAATTAACTTTCTTGCTCAGGATAACCTTTAAAGCAGATATGTGACCTTTCCTGGCTAATACTACTGAACTGTCCAAGTCCTTCTCAAGCCACTTTGTCCATACATTTTTTCACAACTGTTTTATCAGAATTGTGATGTTAGACTAAAATGACTTACATGTTATCTGGAAAAAGTAGATTTTCCTACATTTTATTGAACGTCAATGCAATACATGTACATGTATCTGAAATCAGATTTACATGTGATGACTCTTCCACTGTCAAAATAAAGCCAAGAGTGACTCTCTGTGTTATCAAATGGAACATTGACACACTTCAATAAGCAACTGGAGAAGCGTTATTATACCCACCCCTTGGCAGCCTCATGGGAAAGCTGACAGAGACTACATGTATAACTCATGCACCTTCATCTAGCATGTAGCTACCTGTGCCTGCATTGATAACACTTCGAGAGGCCACCTTCAGTCTTCAGCATCAAGTTAAAAATCTCTTAAGGACCAAGGTTTGAGAACAGTATTTATTTCCTTTCCATACACTGAGATCCACTTCAGCTTTGTACAACAACTTGCATACGTGTACTTGCATGTTTTAGATGTACATTTACATATGTTCATGCAACTTGTCTTAAAAAAAAAAATATGCCTGATATAGGCATACAAATATGGAAAGAAAAAATAAGGAAAAAATAAACCATAACAAAAAAAGAGAGAGTCAAACATCATGGGAACAAAAAAAAAAAGCCCCGAAATAATAAAAAGGGAAACTACAATTACGAACACAGTCCAACATAAAACCAGAAAAAAGCAATATCCCATGAGAACATGTAGATATTGTTATATACACACATCACTGTCTGCCAGCAAGAAAAAATTTGATCAAATATGAATTGTATTAAGCCTGTAACATTAATAACACTGGCTTGGAGCAGAATTTGCTCAATTACCAAACCACCAGTCAGACCAGCCGGTTCTGCCCAGTGAAATTCTATTGGAATTTTTCGATCAAGTGTAAATCAGCTGTAACAATTAGAGTGATTGGTGGCCAGGTGCTGGACACAGCCTATTGTGGTCACTCCAGACAAGGGGAGTGGACGGTCGACCATCGTGCCTGCCTCTCCTGCCAGCCAACTGGCCGTTTACCCCAACTTTATCATTTTTTTTTTCAATCAGGACAATAGTGGATCGCTGAAGACAAGGCTATTAAGTGTAGGCCTATAGGCTCTGACAGACTGTACAGCAGGGCCACCTAATACCACTGAGTTGGTACCTACAGAGCACAGCGGCTGAGCCCAGTGGCTACTGTGAACCGGTTATTTGCACATGTGTATGAACCAGTGACCGGCATATATCCTGTACATCACAACTGACCAGATAGCCTGACAATAATTTGAGCGGATTTACACACTCTGGCATCTAACCTGAAAGGTAAGGCAATCAAACCTGTGATTTTTACTTTCCAAATTTGCCACACCCTTATAGCAATAATGATTTTTCTGTATTCTGTTGTTTTCTTCATGTTTTGACACTGGAGACAGCAAACTAGTATAGAGGGTCCACAGTGGGGGTGTCAGACATTGTAACTCTACAGCAGTTTTAACTTTAACTCCAGGACTTCTTATTCTAACAAAAGTATGAACCTACAGATGTTTATTTTCTTTTTTCTTTAACACGCCCCAAGGAGGAATTCAGTAACCTGACACATACATACACAAGTACCGTGATAATGCTTGAATGCAATATATGACTTCATGCACAATAGTTAAGAATTCATCATTTTGACACTGCTTAGGTTGGGGAGTTGGACAAAATAAAATCAATTACAAGAGGTAAAGTTTGCAGACGATTTGCGTTACACGGTAGACTGGCTGAACTGAAAAGCATTCTGAAATCTTCTGAGACATAAATGTAGTTAGTCAGCTTACTGTAACTGGCAAGCAGCTACATGTAAGAACATTGGCACTTCATCAATTTAATTTGTTCAACACACACAATACCTCATGGCTCAAGCCAAACTTGTGATCTCGAAGTGCAGGAACCCTGCCAAAAAGCTATGCAATTAGAGAATTTCCACATACGTGCCTGAAAATAACAATTAGAAAATCTCTCAAAATGTGAGTTACTTATTGTCAAGGCTGTCAATATACGACTAGTTACATCAACCCAGTCAAGCAAATTTGTCTCAACAGTGGGAGTAGCAGCCCACTGGCTGACTAAAACACATGCATTTATAGAACAGTGGTAGATTCCATGCCTAGCACATAAAACTGACTTAAAACTTACAGAATGAGGTTTTTATTGGCATAGTTTTATATACATAGATGAGGATGATTGCCAATGTGTATCTTTAGAAAATGTCACCACCTGAGGCACCATTTTAGCAGATCTAAATTAGCAACTAAAAAAACTGATAACTTAAGCTTGATCATAAATGTTGAACTTTTATAACCATGTATGAAAAAAAATTACTGAAATACAGTTGTCCCAATTATCATTTATCCAATTCACACTGGGTTGCACTCGAACCATTGCTCATTAAAATGTCATCCAGATTAACAGTTTATGTACACATGCATACATTTCTTACTACACTGCTTATTTGCAATGTAACTTTAAAAATGCTAAGTGGAAAAATCATAAAAATGATAAGTTCATGAATGTGCTAGAACTTTTCTGTCACTTCAGTTCTGAACTTAAACATGTATGTGCATATCAGGTGGGAAAACCTATGAGATTTATGTTGTACAGTTGCCTTGACGCTTAGCTTCAAACTCAAAATAAGCTGTGTTCTCTCTGCCTGTAAATTCAAGGCTATACATGTAGATTTCATGGAATGATGGTGAGAATCATATCCTCAAGGACCATGTGCTACTTTCTTGAACTAAAAACATGATATGTGTTTTGAAATCTTGGTGGACCACACCACAACATGATTGGTGTTTTCATGCCGTTACTCAAAGACTATTTCACTTATACTTCGGCAGCCAGCATCACCGTGGGAGGAAAGCATGCAGAGCTCAGGGAAACCCATGATCACCTGCAGATTGCTGACAGACGTTCCCACGTACGACTGGGGAGATCACATATAATTATGACTATAAACAGCTTCTACTGCTTTCAGTGATGTAACTTTGGAATCACTTTGGAAATATTAAAGCAAGCCTTCTTTTGCTTAGTGTTAATGTTGGCACAATATAATTATCAAAAGGTGAACAAAGCGTATGATAACCCCACAAAAGTGACCAAGAACCACTACATAGCCAAGATGAGGAAGGCAAAAGGAAAGTCTGTAGTGAAATTACAGAAGTGGGATAGCAATGAGGAAAATATGGAACAGCATTCAAAAAGGGAGGACAAATATACATAGAATGTGTGCCACAACAAAGTAAAGGCGAAAATGGTTTGGCTTCATTCATCCTTGATACTTTGCACATCCTAATTCCTCAACCTTTTTGCATATGCATATGAAAGGGCAACTTTCAGCACAATTTATGGACATTTTCCATTTGATTTTAGAGACAAAACTGCATTGGTTGGTTTGCCAGTTTCTGGGGTTCATATGGGGTTCATATGAAGTATAATTTCATCAGTCAACACAGAATAATGCCTTCAGAATATGTGTAAATAAACACTTAGCAAACATGCGAAAAGGTTGCAGTATTACAGTACATCTGGGTGCATAAGTCAGATTCATATTATAATGCTCCATGCAACCTAGAGATATATATTAGTACGCCAAAATCGCCACATTTTAAAGTTAAAAAAAATTACCAGATTCTGTGCAAGATTAATATTAAAGTTATATATAGATCCTCATTCTACCTGCACAACATACTCCTCCACCAATTAACCTCCAAATGTACAGTACTCGATGTTCATGGAATGTACTGGATGTATAAACCATATTCTTGCCTCTCAAGTTTTCAACATGATGCTACTTAATATAAATGAATCAGGGAAGGAGTAAAATCACAAAGGTTAACACATTAAGGATGGGTAAGATCACTAAGAAGAAGGAACAAAGGCTCATGGTGGCTTGTCACATAATATAACTGGACGCCAGTATTTACCCATAATGATGTTTCCATGAAGAATAGATGGGATTGTTACATAACACTGGCAGGATGACAACTTCAAAGCCAGCTCACTTCAAAGACTTCCGCCATGTCATACATTTCACTAAGGCTGCATAACAGTAAACATCTTAATGTTTTTCATCTAATTAGAATACTGCATCAAAAATAAAAGGACAACATTTGCAAGCTGTCCATGTTTTCAAAGAATTAATCATTATTCTTGAGCACAACAATAAGTCCATAAAACTTCTACCAGAAAGTTTACATCATGCAACCTTTCATATGTATCATTACAATGTATAAATTCCATTTCAGTATTTATTTGTGAACAATTATTATTACAAAAATCATCCTGGAAGTACTGCTATAGTGGCCTCTACCAGTCTAAAATGGACAAAAATGAGAGTAAAGATTTGTATAATGCAAAAGGAATTACAAATTTATTTTGCTTCAGGAAAGAAGATTCACAGTATATCAAAATTTTATTATCTCAATTACTTCAAATTCATTCTTTAACACAATCTAGAAAATGAATCCTTTAGAGGAATTAAAATTTAGACATAACCAAATAAAGTACTAAATCACCTTTTCCATCCACACAAAATCTTATACCTCTAGCATATTAGTTTAATTCAACAGAACTTTTCATAGAACATATTTGCAATTTAAAATGGCACAAGAAGAGAGTGTGACACACAATCCCATTGGTCGATTCAATAGCTTTGTAGGTGCAAAAATCAGAAATAGTGATTTATTATTTTCATATGCTTGTTTTAGAAACCAGAAATCTGATTGACTCAGACCTAGTTTAGTATAACAACTACATAATTCCAATATGAACCACAATAACAGAAATGAAATGCCTGTTTGAAACACATATGTGTTCATGGCACGGAAACTTGATATTTTCCATCTCCTGCCATAGAAACCAGAAATTTGATCACAGCAGCTCCAGTTTTAAAAGGGACCTTATTCACTCCAATCCTGAGTGAAGCGGAACACATTCTTTAATGTTTTCACAAGATACAAACTTCCTATTTCATCAGTTGTTATGTAAACCAAAAGTTTAATCAAAACAGGTTCAGTTTAAATGTGAAACTAGGTCACCTTAATTTCAACATGTATACCAAATATGAAAATCGCTATCTCGGGCATTTGATGTGGACTGTGATCACCTCATTGGAATTGTCATTTCCACTGGGTTCCCATGGAAACCACAAATTTGATCAAACCAGAAAACCTACTTTACCTAAGTAAGAACTTGCATATCCAAAATGAAATCATTATCCAAAGCTTTTTGACTTTGATCTAGATTTGGGATCACTTGGCTGAAAGTTATTTATTTTTCAGTTTTTTCACCATGGAAACCTGAAATTTAAGCTAAACAGTCCAGTCTAAAAAAATATTAACTTTCAATAACAATACCAAATACAACAGACTTTATCTAGCCAGCTTTTTTATGATCACATTGTTATACACGAAATTTTAAGCTTTTCTTTCGCCATGGAAATCAGAAATTTGATTGTAATAGCTCCAGTTTAAATAGGAATCCAGCTCCCCACCATATGAACCTGGGGTTTATTCCACAAAGCCATTTCCGAATTAAGTCAAAATTTCATATGTGATTTTAAAGCTTATTTTGGGGCTCTAGAAATTTAGACTTTGGCCACATCATCAGTATGATCATTAGATATATGTGTCAAAATTTTAACTTCCAACTTCAAAAACTAAGCACTATTACAGGGTTTTAAATTTTGGCTTAAGTAAGAAATGACTTTGTGGAATCAGCTCCAGTTACCTATATACGAAATATGAATTTCTTACTTATTTCAATTTTGGAAATTTGGAAACCAGAAATATGATTGAAACAGCCCCAGTACAAATAGGATCAAAATTCATCTCTACATAAACACTCAAATCTAATATGAAATCTTTATCTGCAGTGCTATAACTTCTGTTGCAATCACTTTGTTACTCTTAAAATCCTCTGAAGAGATTTGATCAAAACAAATGTAGTTTAAACTGGAACCTAATTCACATTAATATGAAGTGGCATACCAAATATAAAATTTCTATCTAAAGTTTGACTTATATTACGATCCCATCGTTAATATGGACAGACGGATAGACAGATGGATAGAGTGAAGACATTATCCCTTCAACATAATATGTTACAAGTTGCTGCATTTGGACCAGTGAACACCCTTTGATCACATATAAAAGTAGGACATAAACTACCATATACGTTTTGTAAAAATATCTGTACAGAACATATATACATGTACGTAAACATGTAATACCAAGCTCAGACAGCTTAGTCATACTGCCAGCTTTCACTTTTTAAGTAATCACGATTTCTTTCAAATTCAGCAAAGCTTGAAGCAGCTGTAAATTAAGCTGCACTCACTTTCACTTTCAGCAACCTGTCCCCTACTAGTCTTAGATATCTGGATGTGTAAGCCAATATACACACAGTATCTGTATATATGTATACACGCACATCAAGTGCATGGACGCACAGGCACCTGTATGAACCAAATATCCATCTGTGTTGTCAAGTACTTATAAAAGTACTCAGTCCACTCTTATTAAAAGCTTTTCAAACTTGTTGTCATTACTCTTTCAGTGTTACAATTCATATCCAGTGTGACACTGACAGTCAGTTTCTATAGTCCAAGTGTTACCACAAACAATGTGTAACATAATATTTAATAACTCACTGTCCCTTTGGGATAAGTTTGAAAAACAGATGCAAAATAAATACCTCATAAAATGCCATTTAGTGTATATACAAACATGCATTTCTTTAAACAAAAACAATACCATACACTGCCTCAATGTCAAACTCATGCAACTTATGCCCAAACAAAGTAAAAAAATAACAATAAAAACATAATTTAAATGACTAAAAAAAAACCTGAAAAAATAATACGCAACATATTCAAAGAGCAAGGACAGCAGGTAAAGAATTCCACAATAGATTTCAATATACCTGCAATAGCTGCTTTACCACTATATACATGAAATGAAATGTCAACGGGCAGGTAGAAAGAGGTGTAATGTGTTTACTAGAGTGTGTTTTATTTCACAGACAAACGATGACCTTGTACGGCTGCATGTACATACACAGAACATAGACATAGTTTACCTAACATAACAAAGGTTACTGTGGAGAATGAGAGTGCTTAGTAAACAAGCCCTGAAAAAGTCAGTATGACATTCTTAAATCACAAATTAATGCAAACTGGCTTTTTTTTTGAAGCTCATATTTATTCATGAAACAAAAGTAAAACAAAATCACAAGAAAAGCACTGGAAGGATAGAAAATTAGGTGAAAAGTGACTGTTTAATGCCACAAGCACCAGTTTCAACTGCCATAATCATCATTTTTTTTACGCACAACAATATTGATTTATTTACATTTTAAGCAATCATGGCAGAGAGAAAGTAAGTATGATTATGCTGAATTTCATTCTTTGAATCTTTGCTTTAAAAATAGACTTAATATCACTTAATTGCATTCTGCTTACATTTTCATCTTATTTTCATGCAATGCTTATATATTTCAGTGTAAGAAGCACAATCTTAAGGGAGAAGACCCTGGCTATGTACAGGTGCTTGCCTTTAAAATGCAAGGTAACATTTGACATGTGTTCAGAGCCATTCTCTGACGATGAATTGTCTACATTACCTGCTTTCACTGTCCAGATTCATCCCAATAAAGCAGGCTGAAGTTTCTAGCTGATGCCTGACATGATCAACATTATAACAAACTCTTCTGTTACAAGTCACACAATGAATGGAAGCACCCTGCAAAGTCATTTATCTCTTTGGAGATTTCTTGTTGCCTCCCGAGACAATACAAGGTACATGTAAAAGCTGACTGTGTGTTTAAAACAAAACTGTATTCAAAGAATCTGTGAAGATGTCAAAAGATGAATGTCAGAAATTCAACATATACATGTGCTTCTTCTTTCCTATTAAGGTTATCCTTGCTATTCTCTGTGCATTAAGTAGAGTACAAAACTTTGCCAGTGATGGCTACCACATTTAGTTATAACTATATTGTGAACCTTCAAGATATTACAGTTGTAATATTTTCTAAAAGGGATGTGAATATTAAAAAAATTCCCCAAGTCCCTGTTTACTGTAGTAACAATTAACGTCACCTTATCCCTCTTCAAAAGTAATTCACCCAGGGTTTGTGATGCTATATGTCACTAGAAACTGCTGATACTGTGAACAACAATAACTATAAGCTGGCAAATCATAATCTGCCTTTAATGATCCTATTTACAAACATGATCTATAGTAAGACCTCACTGACATTTTCAAAGAAACACAAACATGTGCAGGGAGAAATTTAAACTTCTTCTAAGATCAATGGAACTTAACATGTATACACTGTACATCTGCAGGCTTGTCTTTGTCTGTGTTACCATGAGTCTTGGTATTTTCACACAATACAGTCATAGATGGGTGGGTGGGGTTTTCTCAGTTTTGAATTTCAAATGAACAAACATTGGTTTGCAATGTCTGGGAAGACACACAACTTACATTATCTTATGCTTCTAACAGCACATTCCACAGGTTAGTACATATGTTAAATATAACATATGTACATGTATATAAAGAAAATAAGGTGTAATGTGACTCTGTAAGGTATGAACATCAGAACATCATAAAAATTTCTGAAACAAAAAAAGAATCTGAAAAGTAAAAGATATTCACTAGTCTGAATGAAGTAAGCAGGGACCTGTCTCATTATCTAAGTACTAAGATTGCACCACTGAGCTTTGATTGGTGCAGTTACCTTGAACCAACTGTATAATTCAGCGAAACAAGAACCACATACAGGATGACCATTTGAATTAATCCTAGTTCACTTTCACACGCAGCTACCTAGTTGGTCCTGTTAGGATAGGCCATCCATGCAGGACCACCTGTCAGCAGCCTTTCACACCTAATTAAGGGGTTAAATAGCACATCCTCTATCATATTATCACCTTTAAGCATCATTATAGTCCTCATTTAATATCCCCTACCTTTGCCTGTCTTCATTGATTCTAAAAGTAAAAGGCTTTGTCACTTGCACAACACCTATCTATCTGTGAGCAAAAGCAACAGGATTACTTACCTGTAGGATGTTATGCTAGATGCGTGTAGTCACATATAATTCCTGGATGTACAATGTAAAGATGCCATAGCCTTACCTCACATTTTCGTTATCCCAGTGAAAACAAGGATTAGTAGGAATCTGATGGCATTTCGGTAAGTGCCGGAGTTGCAGCTGAACAGCTGACCATAACAAAATGCTTACCTCGACACCACTTTTCCCTCGCTTCACTTCATTTTAGTAAGCTAAAAGCAGGAAAACTCTGTGATTTCAACTGGAAACTGTCAGTCAATCAAGTTTTTGCACAACTTCACATGTACTTCTGAAGTTTATGACAATCTTTTTTTCTTCAGAGCTATACTGGCAGATTGATAAAATGTTAGGGCTTTGTTTATGGTGAAGCTGCACATAATATATCATGTCAATGCTAACTATACATATACTGTCTTCCTGTCCAACAGATAAACTTCCGCAACTAGTAGCAAGTCAACTAAATCACCAAATGTTGTTACATATCCATGTACTGTACAAGTTTGTTCATGCACAAGAATTTTAGTGTCCTCCCCATGAAGTATCGCAACTTCAGGTGAAGATTAACTTGTAGATTCTAAATAATGTGCACGGAAGTATCCAGGGCTATTTCCAAGCTGGTCACAGGTATGGACTCCCAAATTTTTTCCCCAAATAATCAAACAAATCCCCCCCCACACACATTTTTTTCTGCATTCTTCAAATTTTTCACGAATATTCAAACATACAACACTTAGACAAAGCAAAAGTTGTTTAAACATTTTGGCCCAACATGTGTAAACAAACAACCCCTTGGAAGGCTTATAAATTGTACCAGAAGTTGTCACCATGACCAAGGCCAGAGTCACTAAATTATGGCTGGATAGCTGAATAAGTCACTTCAAAATGGTGTACTGCCTTTTACATGTACATTGATCAAAATGTACACACATGTAGATGTATCGGGAAGCAGGCCAAAACACACACAGAACATCTGGCCCATAAAAAATCAGGCTTCTCAATGAGATAAACAAGTGGTCATTTTTATGAGCCAGTTAAAATTGAAATCCTATGAGCTCTGGTTAAAAGCCAGATTGTGTTACTTTGTGGTCAGACTTAGACCCTGGCTTACCAGTTTTTATATGTGGTTGGAAGGCATATCTTGGTCTGTTGAAGCCATAAACTTTAAGCTTGGAAACTTATACTCTTTGCTGTGGCAATAATTTAGCCCTCATGCATAAAGGAGAGTTATATAAAGCAATTTCAGACATTTTAAGGCTTCCATTAGGCATTTTTATTTCAGGCTTAAAGCCGCAATTAATTACAATACACAGGAGACATTTTTCTACATTTACATACTGTTGCGTGATCAAGTAACAGTGAAACCCATGTCAGTTTTCATTCACTTTCAAACACTATATGTAACAATGCTACCGAAAATGCAAATGCCTTTGTAAACATGTTTGGCACATTTTCACACATTTTTACACATTTTCATTTTGTGGAGTTATATTATGCTTCCAGTTTTAGTACAAAAAATAAATGTAGTAAACATTACATCAAATGATGGCTTAGCATTGCCACTACATGTAAGTTAGATTCCATTCAATGCTTCATTGTCATCAACCCCATTAAAGCACCCAATGAAATATAATTATGATTAGTCATGCTGAAAAACTTCACTAATTTTGAATGAAGCCCTGTCCAGAGTTCAAATGAGCTTGTTTGCTTGCCCATGTGGGTTGTTAGCAAATTTCACACTGCCCACCTGCCACTATGGTCATTGATAACTGAATGGCTAGTCCTAAGAGGCCTCCACTGGGGTGGCTATGTATGAATACAGAGGCAATAAAATATTCATGAGGCTCCAGAAGGTTTACTTCTGTACCTCTCAAAATGTACATTTTCCATTGCGAGGTTGATGGCTATCTGTGAAAACATTTCATTTATTTATTTGTGTCAGTGGTTTTTATCAGTTTCATATATGGGCATTACACTTTATCCATCTAAAATAAAATCAAAGATTCTTCTGGGCAAGCCAGTCTCAGTGATCATTACAATACGACAAATAGAAATCACGTCACTGCTTGTGACAAAAGTGAGCATGAATGTGCACCTGGTACAAAAACATATGCCATATGTTCAACCCAAGTGCAGCTGCATAAATTATAGAGTAAAATTTTAACACAACATTTTTCAACAGTTCATCGAGAATATAATGAATAATTTAACTTTTCTATGAAACTTGAAAGCAGGAATAACAACATGCCTCAAGCTGTTATCATTTATTAACATAATATATATTTCTTGTTGTTCAATGTATACATGTAACAATAACAGGCAAAACACATGTAGCCAATGTCACAAATGTCACACTGCCAAAATGTTGAAGCTTGTGTCTGGTTTGGTGATTACAACAGTTTGCATACTTAGTGATATGTTAACATAATAGAGATAGTAGTACAGGCACTTGGACAATACATGCACACATGAAACAGAATGTGACCTCTGTTTTGTTCGGTTTTCATGTATTAGGTGAACCTTGTCTAGTTGAACAAAAGTAAATGATTAGAAACAGTGTGTTCAAGAGAAAACCTAAAAGTCAATTTTCATTAGTGACTAACATGCACGTATACAAGTAATGTGCTCCGGTATTTTTTTTTTTTTTTTTTGAATATTTTTACATTTTCTGTCAGATTATGCCACTAAACATTTGAAAATGCATTTTCCACTTTTTTTGTGTTTACTCTAAAAACCATATCAATAACAGCATTTTATCTGTAATATTCATACCTGAATTATGGTTCCTCTTACATTCTTGAAAAGAAAAAACATTGCAGAACTGAATCATGATGTACTGAATTACAAGTATTAACAACATGACATGTTATACATGTGCATGTATACTGTTTATATTTGCACAATGAAAGCTTATGCTGAAGTACAAGTGCAGCACACATTTCATCGTCGTCATCAGACAAAAACAGTCACATAAATTCATAGTATACATATGTTCTTGTATATAAATAAGCTTTTACCTCTATATTACATCCCTAGAAATCAATACTGATGATATTATTATTATTCAAAGGGTGCACATCAGTTATTATTATTGAATGTAATGTAAATTAATATGTTGGCATATTTTTTTTTTCTGCACTAGCAATTTCCCAGTAGGTGTTAGAATGACTATGGCAGGCCCTTGGCAGTGTAAATTTCAATCCCTCACTTCTAACCTGTGCTAGTTCAACAAGCGAGCATGTCTTCACTTTATCATATTATATGCCAGCAATAGATAGTTGATAGGCTAGGCTTGTATACCCAGAGATGATAACCAAATTAAAACCAGAGGCAGACCCTCCATCAGGCGGTCGCCATGGAAACAAGACCTCAGGTCAATTCCTTTTTCTGGCCTCCACTTTAAATATCAATAATCTCCAGTTACCCCCTTTAACTGTTCTTCATTGGCAGGGATATTGCAACTGATCATGCCAAACTTTCCTGTCCAAGCCAGCCTCCTTTTGTTTCCCTTTTAAACGTCCTGCGGTTGTAAATTTCTGCCACGTACAACTGCCATTATTCGTTTGAAGGCAACTGGAATTTATCTTGCCTTTGTTTGTTTAATTTTTGCCTGATCGATTTGTGAATACATACATGTTCGTGAATAAATCCTCGCATGACATGTCATCCACCTACAATGTATACATATCACAGCCAATTATGCCCTGGTTCTCTATTCAATTCAAACATGACTCACCAGAAAACACAACAAACATCTTTGGTGAAAAGTAAAATCTCAAACAGCCCTACCCACAAGCACAAAACCATGAGCCAAATAAAACTGTGAAAACATGCCAGCTATTTTATCAATTTTTGCGTCATTGGGGATTGTAATGGCATCAGTGGTCTGGCCAGGCAGTAGCATTCTGATCAGAGGGGCCTGTATTTGTTATATGTAACCCAAATATTCCATCTGTCAGTTCTTTTGGAAGCTGTCCAGGTTTGAGCCTGTAGGGAGAAGGTTCAGCAATTCAATAAGCACATTTAACACATCACTATAATCATCATAACTGAAGTCAGCCGGTATTGTTAGACCAGACTCTCCAACCATATCAGGTCTACAAGTCATTAATTGGCCGACACCTACGTCACTATCACTTCTCTGTTACAAAATTTGTCCTGTTTTTTGATTTCATACATGTAAGTGTTGATGATCTAGCCCCCACATCAGGCTGACCGATCAATAATAGGGTTGTTTCGCATCAACTAACTTGCTTACATTTTGTATACGTCTATGCACAGTATGTACCTTTATGGGTGAAAGTTGACCGGACCTGTCTTTACAGCACTTACAAGTACAATGTAAATATGAAAAGGTAACAATATATACAGGTATACCCTCTATCACTAACACAAACGATGTAAAATAGCTAAACACACTTACAGTTAACATGCATTGTATATATACATATAGGTTTTAATTAATGTAGATGCATGGAAGTGTATAAAACTAACAGAAAGTAGATCTATGCTGGGCACTTTTGAAATTATTAATAATTTCCAGTAGCCTACATGTACATTCTGTAATCAACAGTATTTTTGAAAATACTTGAATACATGCACATGAACATGCATAAAATACATGTACACAAAACTCAAATTCATACTTTAAACATTAACACATTCACACTTCTTTTTAATATGCATTAGTACATGTACATGCATACATACACATGTGGATGCCAAGTACTATGAGATGGAGTGGACGATGTTTTGATCATTTAAATTTAAGTTTCCTGGAGTATAAACGTATCTCCTGAATTGCTTCAGTTTAGGAATTTAATCTGAAGGAAACATGGCATCATGCTGCACATATTACATTAACAGTCACGCACATATCAATGTAAAGTACATGTATACACATGTTTTATGTTATACATATCCTACATGTGCATTCAGAATTTGCTGTTTAAACTTATGACAATGGCATCTGTGAGCTAAGCAAAAAAAGCATTCAAGTTTCTTCAGAGTATCTTTTTCAAAAGCATCAACATCAGACTGCTACTCAGTGACTAGTGCCCAAACAGACTTCCAGATCACTACATGAGGAACATAAATCCTCAGCTAAATGCTTCTGCAGACCCCAAACCTAAACTTTTGAAAACAAAAAAAGTTAACCAAGCAGACACTGAAACTGTCATTCACACAGCTGCCAACAAAATGTCCTCTCTCTACCAACACTTGGCCGTACTTAGCAACAGCAAGCTAATATGAAACATCTTTGATTTCTTTCTTTGATTGGTGTTTTACACCGTACTTAAGAATATTTCAGTATTATGGTGGGAGGAAACCGAGCAAAGCCCGGCAGAAACCCACGACCATCCGCAGGTTGCTGGCAGACCTTCCCACCTATGGCCGGAGAGGAAGCCAGCATCACCTGGGCTTGAACTCACAGTGACCACATTGGTGGGAGGCTTTCTAGGCCATTGCCCTGCAATAGTGGGCTAACCGACTGAACCATGGAGGCGCCCAGAAATATCTAAACAAGGTTCAATATAATGTCAACAACATTAAAAGCCTCATAAAATCTGCTGCCTGCCACAACAGCAAGTACCTAAGCCCTAAAGTTGACAGGTGGAGCTGTTACATATATTCATTGCTTACATCAATGGATGACACAGTCAGTCACATACTCTGATTTCAGGAAGTCAACTGTATTAAAACAATTTTAGTTAAATAATTGATTTATGGTGCTTCAGTTTAAAGAAGAAGCCTGATGCAACAAAAATTTAAGTGAATGAGATAAAAAATAACACCCCCCCCCCCACACCAAAACTATACACTATTTGCCCAATTAAAGTTCTGAGAACACCTGTAGTAGAAACTATGACCCAGTGAAATCAAATATATTACAGGACTATCTTGCCTTCAGCAAGGCTTTTTTCACTTGATTACTACAAAAAAAAAATGTTTCACCTGATGACATGTGCCAGCAACTCACTTCTACCAACTTGGAGGTTTTCATACTTGATTATTAATTCAGTGGATAAAGGCAGAGTAACACCTGTCATAGATTACACATAAACAAAGGTTCACAGTAAAAGATGTTTCTACAAGGGATCAAAATTTGTTTTCCAAATAATATTTTTCACAATAAATTTTCAATTCTCACTGCAGTTTGACCACAGTTTAGTGAGCCCATAAAAACTAACCACATTGCAGACATTCTCACTACTCACTAAAATAAGTACCTACCTAGAATGAATGAATGAATGATTATGGCTTCATGCCACATCGGCAATATCTCAGCCATATCGTGGCGAAGTACCTACCTAGAAGGCACTGACTCTAAAGTATACACAGTGACCTAATTAGCACCTTCTTTCATCAAGCTTTTTCACCATGTTACTTAGTGAGCTGTCTTTCCAAATTACTCAGCTAGACTCTCATCAGATTACTCAATAAACTTCGTCCACAGTTTATCCCGTAGATAATCCCACCGATTCATCAGGAAAAAAATTCACAAGATTACTCAGACAGAGTCTTTCACCAGGTTATTCAAACTTTCTCACTAGTTTATTAAAGCTCTCTATCATCAGTTCACTCGACACTTTCTCACCAGACTACCCTATATAATCTAGTGTTATATAGGCTACAACACAAGATTACACCACAATCTATCCTACACCTATTCACTGTCATTGCTTTTCACCAGAGTACTCAGACAGAATTTCTCACTAGGTTATTAAAGCTCTCTATCATCAGTTCACTCGACACTTTCTCACCAGACTACCTTATATAATCTACAACACCAGATTACACCACAATCTATCCTACACGTATTCACTGTCATTGCTTTTCACCAGAGTACTCAGACAGACTTTCTCACTAGGTTATTAAAGCTCTCTATCATCAGATCACACAACAAACCTTCTCACCAGACTACCTTGCAGACACAAGATTACCCCACAATGTACTTTTCACCAGATTACTCAGCAACCTTTCTCATCATTTTACTTTGCAAATTATCCAACTCAGATTCAGCAGCACAGTTTTCCAATGATTACTCAATGACCTTTCTCATCACTCTGTAACCCTCGATCACTATACTTCAACAATTCAAAATTACTCAAAATTACACATACCCGTTTATCACCAGATTACCACCTTTGCAGATTTTCTCACCAAATTACTCTCAAGACTTTCTCTCAAGATTATTCAATGGACTTTCTCATTTACTTCTCTTAATCTTTAGGTAGCATTTGTTTTTACCTGACAATTCTTGAACCATTATTACTTGGCAGCTGCAGGTATATCAATCTTCAGTATTATAAAAAAAAGTATCAGCACTCACTTATAAAAATATTACAAAATCATGTATGTTACCATGGCAGCTAGACCTCAGTAAAACTGAATGTCATGAATCAAAATCACCTATACACAAAACCGAATCGCACCGTAGTTACATGTAACAGCATTATCATTTTGAATTTTTTTTTTTCCAAATAACCCAACTATCTAAAATAATCACCTACTTTCATAACATGCATGACTTAATTGCAAGGTACATGTATCATATGTTTAAGGTATTGGATACAGTAGCCCTTTATCACAGTAAATCACCAGTGGCTAAATTTAAAAGCTACATGTAAATGAATGCTTTAAGAATTTTAATGTGACAGAACACTGGGAGCGCTGAAATGAGATAATGAAATGCCACAGGGAGGGGTATCAAAATAATTAAAACTGTAGCAAACTAATAACAAAGTAGACAAAAACAACAAGGTCAACCAAATTATAGTCCTTTTTACATACAAGTCGTGATATTAAAGGCACTTCTGCCACATCTTTATGCATCTCAAATTTAAGCCTTGTGATAAAAAACTTGAGAGTCAAGTAACCCTTTTCAGCTATATATGTTAATTTAATTTGCTACAGTATTTAATTAAATAAAGATTTCATTTTCATTTCAGTTGTTTTGAAAGCTGTTATTCATCTCCCCTTTGTATAAGCACTCAGAAGACAAAACACATCTTAAAAACTATTTAGTATTTATCTTTGTCAGATTTTAACGAATGCATTCACTGATCTACACTGGGAGGTCATAGATTCGAGTGGTTCACTGCTCCAGGCATTCAATTCATTTTAATTTCCACTCTCAAAATGAGATCAAAAGAAAAGGATTGGAGACTACAGAACAGGGCTTCCTTTTTTTTTACACAGTAATCTAATACCTCAACTGCGCTCTCAATTATTAATTTACATGACATGCTCAGATATAGAGATAAAATACTTCAAAAATGTACATGCTTGCTATGAGCTGGTATCTTGTGAATCTGGTCACCATGGCAACATGAAACAACGTATATTTATACAAGAAAAGCCAGTCCACACAGGGCTAGTAGAATTAAAAGGGCTTTGAGTTTTAGAGAGTTCAGTTCATTAATGTGCCACTGGCTGCGGCCAGATCTTAAGGCTATGTGAAGCTATAGAACAGCCTACTACTACTACTACTGCGGACCATTCATGCTCGAGTTGTATGATTTTACAAGCTTGTGGTGCATAACACCTCAAACCCAGCTGGTAACAGGAGGGGGTCCATGGATCCATAAATGCCACAAACTCAATTAAAACCAGTTGGTTGTTCAAGACAACCGGAAATCACAGGAGCTACTGTATTCAAATCAGCCTGGCCTGTTCGGAGTGCTACCAGTGTTATCAAGTTCTCTGGATAAATATCTCTAGTGTATAAACATATATTTTAAGCATATATGTGCATGTATATATGCATATTAACCCTTGGAACTGGTGATTATACAAATACTGTATAGAATGACCACAGCTGCCCAACTAACGTAAGTAAATCATCACTGTATGAGCTTAACCTAAGTTCAAACCTTTTTCCTATATAACCTATTTAACCTGAAAGTTTTACTCTTATCTTCAACTCTTCTGAATACTTCCACTTAACTTTTCATTTCTCGACATATACATGCACAGGTACAACACAATCTTCTTTTAATTCAGGCAGCCCACATTCTTTAATAACCAATGTAAATATGTACACACATATACATGTGACATACATGTAGAATGTATGAATGTGCATCCTCCATGCAGCTGTGCACATTATGTCATGGGAACACATTATTAGAGGCCTAAACACATTATATGCAGAGCAAGAACAGCAGCAATAGATTACATGTTCTGGTACATATATACAGGTACAATCATCAGTTGTATTGTACTTTATAGTGTGATTATAAAGAAACACAAACATGCAAGCATGTAGTCTAACATGTAGCAATTCAAACACACTTATACATATGTATGTAAATATATATAGCTGCCACACAATGTGGATGATTTGCTTTCCAGTGTAAGGTTACCTGGTATGTTGAAAGAGAAGTTTTTACATCTCTGTATGTTCGTGTTTCATCGCGCACTGAAATACACAAGAAACTGGACTATTTTACTTCAAATATTTGCCAGTTTTAACAGATAAGTAAGCAAGCGTTTAAACTGTTTGATAAATTTCAAATGTCGAAACTAAAAAAACATGTCATACATGTTACACATAAAATATTTCATTCCGATATAAAGCTGGTGTAGCAGGCGTACACATAGGAATATCAATTATTATGCTGTGATACGTGCGCATATGTGAGCAGTCACATCACGAAACCACACCCATCCTGTGATATCCAAAATTATATAGATGTCCACACCTCATCATGAAGAAGCGCTGGAACATTAGGAGGCCTGTGCTGATATTGATTTGTAAGTTATAACAGAGGCTAGGTATACATCACACCATCACTGTGTGGCCGATTCTGAAAAGGTCAACAATGGCATTGTGTGAAACACGATACCTTATTAAACGCAGACCATGCATACATATCTGCATACGTTTGGTTTAGGCCGTGTATTCTGCATGTACATGTATGTATATAGGGTGCTGTTTTGCTGTCTTACAAGGCCTTCTATTTTGCAGGTACCAAGATAACATCCATTCATTCTTCTGCCTTCTGATCACCCCCAAATTACAATCTCTGGCCATTCTCTCCCACCCCTCCCCACACCCTCCACCTTTCCTTTTCCTCCCACTGATTTCGCCACAGAGGAAGTGTAGTGAGATAAGCTGAGGAGTTTTAATGACTCTCTGAAGCAGTAAGCCTTGTAAAACTACAGGCCCTCTGCTTCCCACTATCTCTCTACCCCCTGTGAAACTCACTCTGTTTTGATAGCAAAAGGAAATACAAAATCCAGTGAAAGTTAAAACCCTGCGTGCACTTCTTTCAGTCTTTGCAATACGCACATGTTTTGGGGTGTTTTTACTACTTTTTTTTTGTTCCACGTCTCTTTTTCACCAGCCGTGAGGTAGAGAATTATCATTTTGCGTCAGAAGAGACCCTGGTTCCTTTATAACCCGCCCTTAAGTAGCTAGGCACACTGCCAGAGCTCCAATCCATGTAATTTACATGCAGAAGTCAAGAGAACCCAAGTGGTATCCTGTTACTATATATTTAAAGGCTGCAGCCGTTTCTTAGCCGAGATGTTATTTTGGAAATGTAAACAATGTAAAACATGTGAAAAAGCAGCTGAAGGGATGCCTCTGAGGGTGTTCTGTGTAGTCCGCTTGCCTCTAGCCTCAGCAGCTCCACCACAACTACAATGGTAAAACTTGTAGGCAAAGGTTATCACCGGGCTGCATTCTCCTGTCCTGTTTCTTTACAAGACTTTCCCCCAATGCAAGGAGATCTCATTTCCCCTAAGGCCAATGAAGGCAGCCAAGATGCTCTGCTTACAAGATGTTTTACAACTGGGGCTTGAGTAGTACACACTGCCGTTTGTGGCTTCATTCATTGATGGCTCTTAGGGGCCCCCCAACACGGCCCTGCTGCAGTGTCAAACAGCCGGGCGAGGCACTCAGTGACCTCGCCATTTGGAAAAGAGGAGAAAAAAGGGGGTTTCAGCGATCACTACCAGACCATGCACTTGCTCCATGCTTGCCAGTCATGTCCTAGAAGCACACCAACAGTGAGGATACTAACTGGAGAAGGCACTTACATATGTACACTCCGCTAACATTGCAGCGCCTTTAGGTAATAACACAGTCACTCAACAATTCAGAAAAATTTTTTTTTACAAAAGTGTACAGACCCCTTCACACCATCAGCACCGACACTGCCCAGATCTATCTGCAAATACACACACAACATAAAACCCAGCAGTACTGCATTCAAGGGCTTCAATCTGGAAAAGAGCTCCTTTTTTTTTTTTAGCACTCCCCCATTTTAATTCAGGATTCTAAGTCCGGTAAAGCCTTTAAAAAAGGACTGTGAGTTTCAGCCTATGCCAGCCAGTATATACTTTGTGGTTTCCAGGATTTCTTCAACACTGGTGGAACGTATACAGTTAAAGGGAGACAGATGTCAATGCCTTCATTTTACGTGAGGAAAATTTAAGTGGTACCTGAGAACATTGGTGGTAGCGATAGTAGACAGTTGTGAAACATCCGATTGTGCAGGAGGCCATGGTGAAAAGAGGGGGGTCAGAGAAGAGGAGAGGCTGCTGAGAGAGGAGTGATGGGGAGGGGGTCAGAGTTATCCGGTTACTCTCTCCTGCAATCGTCATAGTGACGTTAATCAATTGTTTCAGAAAGTTATATGCTGAACCCTTTTGTATTTTCAGTCAGCGCTACCCACTTCATCTTGCACAAAGATAAACACTATTACACACTGGACGTGAAGGTAAGTAAAACTTTCATATCTACTGACTTTAAACTGCATGATTCAAGTGTCTTTTCAATGATTGGCCTGATCCAAATGAGTCCTATAACACTAAACACATACATGTATCTAAATGGTTGCACTGTATTTATGTACAAACATTGTTTAATTATCAAATTTATTACCAGAACAAATATGGTTCCATATTCCATGAGCAAATAGTCACAAAATCTATAGGCTAAGCTTCCATACATACATTTACTCTACCCAGGAATACTGTCATATTTACACAGGAAACACACAAATTCCAAATGTCCCTAAATTTTATTTTATTATCATTTTTACTTTCTTGTAACACATTTCAACACTCCATGGCATAACAGCAGCATAGCAGCGATTATACAGGGACTACTTTTCATCTCAATGATAACACTGTGCTTTGAAAATAAACATTATAAAAACATTAAAAAATCATAATCTTTTTAACAAGGGTATATTTTCATGTTATAGACAGAAAAAAGCAGAGGACATTTCATAGACCATATGCTTACTGAAAGTTAGACCTGGCTAAATGAAGACCTCAAAAACCATGAACTGCATATATTTCTTTCTAGGTGTATGCTAGAAAAGAATAAGCCATCTCATGAAATAACACAAAACATTTAACCTAGTATGTTATACGTGTAGTCATTATTACCTTTGTTTGAATGCTGTATCCATAATTTTCTTTCTATGGATGTAGACATACTCTAGTCCACACAAATGGTTCAACTTCAAAATCAAAAGTTACATCTACATCTACTGACAGGTTTTGAATAGGTGTGCAATTGATAAATGCATCAATATACAACAAGGATGAAGCTTCAGCCTGGTCAGCTTAATAATCTTAAGAGTCAACTGGATAAATATACACCAACTGTGTAAGACACATGCATGGGATACACAAATGTCACAAAACCTACAGAGCACAGTATGTACCACTACCACTATTCACTACTATAGCCAAAGTAGTTTTCACAGTGACATTAGAATAGAGTAGGCCATTGATTATCACCTTGAAGAAAATCTCAAATTTACACCTTATAGATAACACTCATTACTTTGTTGATGTCAGTATGTTTAATAGTATGCTAAGAAGACAAGTCTTTTATCTGTCTAATTATCTTGTGCTTTTGTTGGTATTTTTATTTCTGAGGACACGATGTGTAGGAATGTTAGGCATACGTTAATTAAAACTGAAATTAAATTCCATTTGAGAGGCAGACACACTGATGAAGGACAATAAACCGTATTTTCCCCCAAAGAGTTTCAGGTCTTATTACAATATTCATAGAGCCATTTTCAGGTTTACTTGTACAAAAAACTTGATCAGTTATTAATTAATAATGATAAGGCCAACCACCTATTTATATATATATAAATAAAGAGAAAAGAAGATATGACAGATCATGATTGTTATACACTGTTGAGTCCATATTTGGGAACTTGACAAAGTTTTCTTATAAAAAAATATAGCCTCAGTTCCATGAATAGACACATGAACATTGACACATACATGGATACTTCATACTTGTCACCTCTGATGTTGACTGTCATATGAGGCTGTACATCAGTGTATAGGAAACCTAGTAACCACTGACATTACAGCACAAATACACATATGCACACATGTACAGGTGTACACACAGAGTTCATGTTAAAATGTGTACTTGTACATGTATATCTTGCTTAATTACGTCACAACTTTTTCATTTCAATTTTTCTCATTTTGGCATTCATTTTCATGTATGCTGAAGGATGGTTTTTCTCTGCTGCAAAGCATATCTACAGCACCGACATGAAAATAGCCTTTGAAACGTTTAAATGAGAACAACAGATATCAATTCTGAATTGTTTTGGCTGCAGCAATGGAATATATCTTCATTATTCCACCACATCCTACTAACCACTACAGCACTGATTTGAAGGAGAGAACCTGCACAAAACAATGAAACACCAAAATTTCAGTAATTTCTTTCACTTGAAATTTAAATGTATTCACATGCCTACTCGCAACATATGTCCAGCCGTAATTATATTAATTTAAATATACATTTAAACGATATGAGATGCAGCACAAATAGCATGATGGCATTTATCATCACACTTAAGCCTGAAAAAGAAGCCTGTGGCATGGCAAGCACAAGGTTAACTTTGACAATGCTACCATGGTTAATAAATTGCATAACATCTTTCCCATCTGCCCCATAAATCGCCCCGATTATGTTGAACAAAAAAATGACAAGTCAAGAGGAGAGGGTTTTGGGGGTGTGGGGTGGGGGCAGTGGTAGACAGGGTGGGTTTGGCAGCCTGTTAGAGTGTGATCAGGGGAATGGAGGTGATTATCAGCTCCCAGATCAGTAAGCCCTGAGAGATCCTGTCACCAAGCCTGTCAGCTGTCATCAGTTACATCGTTAACATGACATCCTAGCCTCATTGCCATACTATAACCTCTTTTGCTGGCATCCCACACTGGGCTCCTCCTGTCAAATGCTTCAGAGCTTCAGTTGTAATCAACACCCATAACCTATGTAATACCTGGAGATAATCAAATTGAACTAAAAAAATAAATAAATAAATAAAAAAAAAAAATAATAAAAATAAAAATAAAAAAAAGGAAAAAAACTGTGTAGAATCCCCTGAAGGAACTCAGCTCGTAACTCTGCATCAAGGTTCACCTTGACCCATAGGTTTAGTCTGGGTAGTATTTGGGGGCCTGTATCTTTCAGAAATCCAAACCTGATGAATTTAACATTTAACAGATAGGCAAAATGAGAGCAAAGGAGTAAGTAAGACACCATGATCTCGAAGTGTAGTTTAAATTTATGCCTGGATGTGTATATATGTTTCAGAAGACAGATGAAAACTTATGCAGTCTTCAATATTCTTTGTTTTATGTACACAAACCTGTTTAGAGTATGGAATTACACTGTCTATATTGTAACAGATGTGTTCCAAATGAACTGTAGTACACTTCAGCAATTTAGTCATACGTGTTCATCATTATGGTGCATAACACTATCATACCATTACCACCTGATATGCTGTTGAGAATGTATGTACATTCACCAGAGCTGTCAAATCAGAAATTAGTTTTAGAATTATGAACATAACTTTTACTTCATTATAAAATTGTAGAAACTGTACAAGAAAATGTCAAAGTTATTAGACTATACTTTACATGCATTTGCTTGTTTTAATTAAACTATGCACCTTGAACTTAACAAAACAGAAAAAGCAACCTATAAAGAGTAGTCTGTGTGATTCTGATTTAATGTCTGGTATTTTAACATTAAAACCTTTAACAGAATGTACATGCACTGGTGCATGTACGTAGTTAATTTTGAAGCAGCAGTAAGTTTTCAAATCTAAAACCAGATTTACACCTGTATATATGTAAAGTAATGTATATATTTTCTATTTTCCACAGATACTAATGTTAATTCACAAATGAAATGCTCTAAGTACTGACATGATGGTGATAAATATGCATGCATTTGGGCACAAACCATCTCATTTGTAAATGGTTCCTTTATTTATGTGTGAACAATAAACTATCACCAGCAGGTGCATGTACTGCTCCCATTAATTTATATAAAATTCTGATTTAAAAACATTTTATCCAACGTAGGACTTGTGGGAAATAAGCTTACCAGTAAACATCTGTTATGTTTTTTACAGTGCGTGACTCAATTTATTGCTAGAAAATTCAGAGGAACTTTAAAACTTGCTGGACCAGTTTGATTTAAAAATGTGGAAGTTTAAATTCATTACATTCATACAGAACCTGCATACTGTCTAAGCTACATCTATACAGGTCTTATTTTGATACATATTATGTACAAATACGTGTGTTATTTTAGCATGTACTACACGCAGTATTAGGGAAGTCATAAGTGATCATGTAATAGACAAAACCACTCATGCCACAATAAAACAACTTTGTCATCCCTGTACAAGTAAACTTTATCATGCTGAAACTTTCAACTTTTGTAAAGTTTGATAATTTGCATTCATACAGAGAATCATAAGATTCAAACGCCCTGTATGTAATGGCCCTACAATAAAAGGAAAACAAGCCACAAGGTAAAGTGTAGTGTTTGTCCATTTGGACCTTTGAATTTCTAACCCATAAAGGTGCTTATGTTGCAGAATTTCATCAATGTGAATTAACATAATACAGGGCAAACCTGGAACAACTGTATGGGGTACAAGAACAGGGAGAAATTAAGTGCGTAGATCTACTCCCTATTATAAGTGCACATGCTCTGGTTTACATCCTGATATTGTTTAGCAATGTTCTTGCTAGCGCATGCCTTGCAAAACTATATTTGCCATTTCCAGGATTTTAGCAGAGTGAATACATGTTGTGCAAAACCTACAGATTTCATACTGTTTGTTTGTATTAAGATGTATGTATCATACTGTTTTGTACTAATGTTAGGTTTAAAATTCCCTGTCAAGTGCCTTGGTTTCAATAGTTTGTATCCCTATTATGTCATATGCAAGACCAAGTCTCCCCAGTGTGGTGCAAATGACAGATTTGGAGACAGAGTCAAAAACCTTAAGATAACCGCTCTCTGAACACTTAATGTATCCGTCATTTCCATTGGTCAGTTGGATACCATTAAATGTAAGACCATAGCTGATTGGACAGGGCTTAAAATTCAATTAGCAGCCAATCACTCCACAACTGGAAGCCAAATATAACTCATGAATAACTATAATGGCATCACGCCAAGTTCCCTCAAACAAAAGGCAAAGTCTGTCCTTTTCCGAATGAAAATTTTGTATGATTTCATCATGTCAGAGAGGATTTGAATGAAAATGATGTATTAAGAAAAAAATAATCTGAACTGTCCTATATAAACTTTACATTCGGATATAACAAAATCAGAGGATGTTGATGCATGTAGAGGAATACTGATTTGAAAACATTACACATTAATGATTCAAACACATCTCATTTGTTCCTGCAAACCTATTGTGTACACATATATATAGATGACATCCTGTTCACAGCATATTGAAATTGACAGCAAAAGTATACTCCTCTAACATGAGTGTGATATATGCTCTTAACGTTTAGTGAATAAACATTCACTTACTTGTATCAGGGAATGTACAAACTGTATTTATTTGAATTCTTCTTTTATTTTCAGATTTCCTTCCTTGTAAACATAAAAAAAGAATTCAAAGGTGGAGACATTAAGTTTTTTTTATAAGCATATATCATTCTGGATGACTAATTTTCAAACTTTGTCTTGGATAAAACGGATGTGAATAGAAAAAGAAATGCCTATAGGCTATAATTATTGAGTGAAATAAATAAAAATAGATTCTGCTTGATCAGTTCATACACATTAGCATACACTGTGCATTCCCAAGGACAGGGAAAATACAAGCTCTGTATAAGCAATCTGATTGTAAAAAGATACTAAGATATATTTTGGTAGAAGTTAATTACACTGAAGTTTTTCAGAATATAAAAAAGACCTGATGAAAAAGTAATATTCATATCCTGTTTTCAGTGGATAAAAATATGTGAAATTCTGCAGTTATGAAAAAAAAAAGATTAAATTTCTGATAGACTGCAAACGAGAACTAAATGTACATTTTATTCTGATCTGAACGGAAACATCTGCACTTATTGAGTGTAGTTTAGGGCAGATGTCTTTACCTGTGGATTTTTTATGTTTATACAGGTCTTCAATGCAGGAACAGGTGAGTACAGGGATACAACTAGATGTTAACGATGTAATGACAGCTAAATGAAAACACTCCACGAACCCAACCAATGAACACAGTAGATATCACATAGAGTACATATTATTATATGTGTATTTTCATCGGCTAAACTATTATTCATTTTTTTAAGTATAAGATATGCATAGATAAATACTCATGGATAATGTTATAACAAACACGTACAAATATATCGCCATGCCTGAATTACTATAAATACTTGCCACAGTAGTTGCATGTATGGGTCCAAACCCTTACTAAACCTTCCCACAGAATATGATTTCACTTATTTATAACACTTTAAAAAACATCACATAATTTGGCTAAAAGGTAAATAAAGATATCTTACTTTCAGATATCTATATTTATACCAGGCAGAGCCAATACATGGCATGGTGCATATATATGTTTTAAAAACTAATGACATAGTTTAAAACTAAGACATGACAGAGAGAATGATGCATTTAAATTAAAACATATCTCACATTTACATATTAACAACGAATTCATTTAAAATGACACAATGGGAATGAAAAATAGAAAACTGACTAAGTTGAGACATGATGACTACTAGATCAGATGCCAATTTCACATGAATGCATTTTTTGTGGCGTGGCTTTAAATGCAGTCAATTAGCATACATAAATTTGAATAAATATCGAACATTATTCCGACAATTTCCTGTCACGAATTCCCTCATGGTCTAAGACAGCTGTTTTTTGCAAATTTTCACCATATCGCTCTCATGAAAGAAAAGGAATTGATATGTACAGATTTGGGTTCAGTTCTGTTGTTCTGCATGTATATGTATATGGATTCAGCCTAAAAGGAACTTTGAAAACCAATCTTACACCATAGGTAAATTACATATGCTGCCTAAGCATTCAGAAATAATTACAGCCATCTGTACATGGTGAAAAGTAAGGAAAGTTGAGTTCACAGACACTCAAATCGAGTGATTACCACTATCTCATATTATATCCCATGATATGCAACTCGGCAAGCATGTAATTTGCTGTTTGATGATATATAAAATTACACTGCCATGAAACTTTACTGTACTATACTACACAGATTTGTGCTTGTAACAAACTACATGTAGCACTAAAAAAAAGTTACCTTTAATGTTAGCTCATCACCAAATGTTTACACATGGAGGCCTTTTCCAGTGCAGTATAAGTCATGTACATGACTTGTTCACATTTCTTTGCATCTCTCAATGAGGTTTAATTCAGCACATAACTTGCTTATGTATATTTTAAACTTTATGTATAGAGTAAAGACTAATAATAACCTTAATGATAAATCAAAAAACTGCCAAACAAATTACAAGATAGATAACCTTCAGCATTTTCTTTTCATTCTAGACTTCGCAAATGTGATCTAATACATCAGCAGTATTTGCAATATATGCTTTCACATGTATTTGTATTGTGAGAATGGGTGCTTTGGTAAATTAACAGCCAGATGTAAATAAACTCATCCCATTCTTCATATCCACCTGTAAATCCCCCAAAATGGTGATTTCTGTTCTTTTTTGTTTTGTTGATGATCTGAGATTTTCATAAGCTTTTTCTTTATTTTTTTTCTTTTGGCAGTTAAGCATAAAAAAGTGTATCTTTTAACAATTTTTGAACAGGCTTGATAGTCATTTCCCTGCTCCAAACATCTGCTGCCACAAATAAAAACTGTACTCAGTGGTCACTGTTCTTCATATCTCACTGGCAAGAAATGTATAAAACAGAACAAAAAATCAAGCAACCTAATTCAGGACCCAAGATAGACAGAGCATAGTCAGTGCCATTTGAATTAGAACCTCCTCTTGGATACTGCATGATAAAGATATCTCTGTGGGCTAAAGGCCTTATGGTATTGGTATTTCATTTGTACTTGGATTACAGACTTATTTTTTCTCTTTTTCATTTCCCCATGTATTATACATATACTATTCTGAAGGTACAAGTGAAAATAACATGGCAGCAGTATCCCATATCACAGTTGGCCAAAATGTGTTTAGTAGTTCAGCTGTTAAACACTCTCTTCACCATCTCATGTTGTTATGTTTCGGAGACAAGTAATTTATCTGTCACCTTGGGCCCGATGTTTTGTGTTTCAGCTGCAGATTTATCAACTTAAGGTAATACATAAAAGACAAAGATGGAGAATATTGGGCAAATACATTAAATCATGGGAGATGGGTTCACTCAATTCTTTGATCTATGACAACAACAACACAACTGACTGTTCAGTAAGAGGTGATAAAAACAACACTTACATGTACACACATGTATTTGTAGATCACAAGTATAAATGTCAAAATGAAAAATTCATCATTCATTGGTACAGGTATTCACTTTCATTCCCAATGTCCTCAACCTTGTCACATGTGATATGGCAGTTTTAAATGCTTTTTATGAACTTTTGACATTTCATTTTTGAGACAAGGCTACACTGGTTGGGTTGGTATAGGTGTAATTTTATTTTCAGTCTACACAGAATGATGTCATCATTAAAAACATCTTACAAACATGCAAAAAGGATAAAGACTAATAGTGACAGCAAACAGGTACATTTTAGGGACTCACTTAAGTTTTAGAAATGCACTTTTACACAATAATCAGAGCAAGTGTTGTACCCTTACATACAAACACTACATTATATCTACACACTATGTGTTACACAGTAAGCAGAGTAAGTGTTGTTGTGCCCTTACATATAAACACTACATTATATCTATACACTATGTGTTACACAGCAAACAGACTAAGTGTTGTATCCTTACATACAAACACTACATTATATCTACACACTATGTCCCACACATACTCAGATCCCACTACAATTTCCTTCCAATACAGTGAATACATGTGTCTTCCTCTGCAAGCCGAAATCTGAGCCTCTCTTTTTACATACAGTCTTTCACCTACACAAAGTTTACCAGCTGGCATAAAATTGTAATTGAAAAGTGTGATGACTCACAGCCACTTTTCTAAACTTAATTTTTGCCACTTGGGGGGCAAAATAGCTGGCTTCCTCTTGAAATATATTCAGAACTCTCATTTCATGGACATAAGCGTTAGTGCACACAGGAAGTTCTTGCATTGGCTCCTGCATGTGTAACTGACTTATAGCTGAAAACTTATTTTCAAATAACACTGCTTGTACATAGATCTATGCTTATCAACATCCTAAATATTTACCATGCTTGTGAAAATGTATGTAATGATCAGATACTGTCATTTTCATCCAATGATATGCTGCCTTGTGCAAGCTTTTGGTATTTTTTTTTTTTTTAAGTTTTCTTAACTATTTGTTTTATGGTGAATAAAACTTCAAATATATTAGTCATCTAAAACCCTACACATAGCTATTTAACCTTGTTTTAAATTTGTAATTTATGATGCAATTTACTGTTGATCAATGCCATTTACTTTTTCATACAAAATATAGATAACTAAATCTAGCGGAAGATAGGGATACTCTTTACAGGGTTTCTTCTTCTATGAAAAGATCTAGCATTTTAAAAAATGTTATTCAGGAGCTGTGAGTGGTGAGCTCCCATTGTTCAACAACATATGGTTATTTTCAAGATTTGACCCTTCTATACAGTGAAGTGAATTTTTACACAGTTGGGGGACCTCCTGTTCAACAATAAAAATGGCTTTTCACATCTGCCACTAAAAGGGCTAGGTGCTATAAACACATGAAAAGATTAAAATGGATTTCCTGGAGTGTTACAAAATCACTTCTGGCACTATTTCAAAAGTCCCTTACATTTTTTTATTCAGTTTAAAAAGCTCATGAGCAGCCTTTCTTCAGTTGGCATGATTACAATTTCATTAACTTTACGAGCAAACAGGCACAAAAGATTATTGTTAGCAGACTTGTAAACAGGTTTAATCTTGCAGGCTTTTTTGTGCACTTTTTTTTCATTCTTCACTACCTGTGATTGGGGTGAATCTACCCATCCCTGACAAGCTAGAACATGTTTGTGCTGCATGCAGAGTAGTTTTAGAAAATATCCATAAGCCAAAAGCAATTAAAATTGTTATCAGGAATTGAGTCCCATGAGTAATTGGAAATAATGGCTCAGCTCTGTTCAACAAAGCCTATTAAACTAGCACTGAAGGACGGGTTAGACCACACCTCCCCCTATAAGCCCAATAACACAGGATTTACATACATATACGCACATATACTGAATCTACAATGTGCTCTAGTGGAATTTTAAAGTGAGACTTGGAGATAGGCATGATACCACAACAACTATCACAGGAAGACCAGCATACCGAAGTCTGTAAGTAAGTAAGTACATATACACATGTTTTAAGAACAGCAGTAAAGTCAAGAACCAGGTGTGCTGCAAGTGTGTACATCGACTCACAACAAACAATTACTAGGTTAAAAAAAAAAGAAAAGAAAAAAAAGGCTTTTATAAACATTCCATGACTCTTTCTTTTAATGATATTGTAAAGTTCAAACTAATATCATATTAAACAAAGGATAAAACTGAAAAATTTAAGCCATGAACTGATAAGGCAGTTATAGCTGCTAGGTCAAGTCTTGGGAGAAACTGCGATATGAAACTAGACGACATGTTTAATATCTCATTAAATAACACTTTTATTATTGAACAGGGGTGTTTGTGCATTACTGTAAACAGAACATAATAGTCTTCAGTAAAGCATTGTAAGTCTACCTATACAAGTACATACTTAAAACAACTGACTATATGGTTCAATATACATGTGGTTAATAAAGGGATACAATACCTATAAAGTGTCAAACAAAAAAGTAAAATAGAAAAAACAATTTTTGTTTCTTGTATTACTGACATGTAACATCTACCTTAAGATCAAAATAGTTCTAGTCATGAAGTTGGCCAATCCATTACATAGTACATATACACATTTTAGTGTGACTTCATTCACACCAAGATGAAGCAGAAGTGGCTGAATCATGTAGATGTATGTCCACACAGCCCATGGGAGCTTACAAAAATGGTATCAACACACTTTGTACTGGCCACATTTAAGAAAAGCAAACGCACACTATTCCAACACTTACATTGGAATTCAGTTTAAGCCTATACATTATAACTGCTTTACAACCAAATCAGGTCACATTCTTATGTACATTACATACCTGGGCATGTACAGTACCAGTGTGTGCACTTAACAGGCAATCATTACTGTGGTTATTCGCAATGATTTCATGATTTATACCTCAACAATTTTACAATTCTGTGCGCAGGAAACATTTAAAATATACTTTTGAAGCTCTATCAAGTGACCTTGCTGAATTCAGTTGGGTGTCTAATACATGGAACTTTGTGTATGTAGTGTGAATAACTGCATTCCAAAAGGGGGTGAGAAAGATTAGGCGCACTGGAACAGATGTTATTTTTCACTCCTTCAAATTCAGACGAGGAAGCTGCACATGGTACATGTAACAAAAATAAAGACGACAGAGACCACCCCTCAAGATCCTCCTTTACACTAACAAATGTACGAGGAACTACAGAATGAAGTTCCGATTATACAGATTTTGCCTGGCGGACTTGTTAATCGCAGAACAGAACAGGAACTTTGTACAACTTCACGGACTGCAATGATGGCAACCTTTGGAATACTGCTACGGATACACATTTAGATGTACGACCATCCATGTTATGTGCTTGTATGTATGTGCATGTTTCTGGGCCAATTCCACAGTGTGTTCAGAAAAGCAATCAGACTACAAATAAACACTCATCCTTAATTAAAGCAATTTTGAAAGAATGCAGTTTATCACAGGCCTGACATAGGCGGGCATCTGCACCAAGGCGATCAGCACTCACAACATTTATGTCACTTCATTAAAGGTGAACTAAACAATTTCACTGGGCCTGTAATGATTTGATATTTCCCCTGTCGTCTAGCCCAATGATGTAGCTCTGTGTAGTTTAGACTTACATGTACATATATAGATCTATATACACACATATATAATTTTGTCTGTTTCGTTGCGACCGGATGAGTCTCCGACAACAGCTTGCATGTATATAAACAATCTGCCATCTGAAAGTCTAATTAGTCCAAAACTGGTATCTGCGGTAATATATATCTATGTTACACTGGCAAATGTCAACATCTATGCATGTTGGTAAATTAGTGTGAGTCTTGTACATCATGTAACAAACGTCTACGACAAAACTGCATATCTTTTAACTGTCTTCAACAAGGGGTAAGTAATGCATAAGTCAAGCCTGCTAATGACAAATGTAGACTTTCATTTGGATATACATGTATGTGTGGACATGTACCCTAGGACAGGTATATCATTAGTGTTTATAAGTAGACAAGTAACTTAGGGTCGCACAGAGCATCCGATGGTATGAATTCCATAAATCAGATATTTCACCATGCAAACATCAATGCTGATATAAGTAGATAAGTATATCAACCACATGAGTATAAGCAGTTCTACAAACTTTGCCATTTTCGGCTCCTTCAACAATACAACATAATTTAGTATAACTGCACTTGTGAGATAACTTTACTTCAGATATCATATCCATGTAAATGAGATGACTATCATTGGACCTACATGTACATATTTTCACATATACAAAACTTGCATTCATGTATAGGTAACTGTACTAAAATGTCCATCTACCTAACATTTAAAATGACCAACACTTACCTCGAAGTTAAAAAATATGTTTATTCAAGAATCAAGGGTCTTGCATCCACTGGCATCTAAAACAAACAATGCATACTGGTCTGTAACATCTACATCCAGACGAACTTGTAAAGCAGAGATATCTATAAAGTAAACATTTAATGTCTAAATCTGTTGAATACAAGTCATAACAAGAGCGAATTAATAGATGAATGTCCCATGTTCCTTGTCTTTGTTACAAATTAGAGCATATGACTTTCAAAGTATGTGTATGAAGGATTAGTAATATCAATTTTACACTTTTAAACATTGCATCTTTTAATAGTCTTATAAAAACATAAATAGGGGAACAATATTTTAATGTATTCGATACAATTTGAATTAAAGTACTGGAAAATATCTTCAGCCATTGGTTTTGACAAAAAATCCTATCACATAATAAATAAGGCCTTTATAGGCCTAAATAACAGTTTTGTTAATGAGCAAGTTCACAGTAGGTGGTAATGTAGTAGAAAGCTGACATGGTGTGAACATAAGTCAACTGTGACCACTACAGCTACCCTCTCTGTCCATGGGGCTCTCTAAACAGCTATTGGTACCTACATGTAACTAGCCCAGCCTTCTCACCCCTCTATTCTTCTATCCCACTATTCACAAACTACTTCCCCATCATCAGCCCAGCTTTACCCACCATACCTAAATGTGTGATTTTGAACAAGTGATTTAGACCTGAACACGTCAAAGTAATTACAGCAGTTGGGTGTATACATCTGTAGGTGCAAAAGCTTGTACTCTACAACAGAGAACTAAAACACATGTTCACAAAAAGATACGTGTATATACTTGTATCTCATTCTGCCTGAACAATAACAAAATCTTAGCTTTTACTTCCAATCATTTTAAATTTCAAATTCAAAGGTATAGCAAATATATTAATCAATAGTTTTTTGACAAAATCTTGTATGTTTAGAGCTTTACTCTCTCATTTATTCACAACAAAAAACCAAATATTCTATTTTAACATTAAACTTAAGAAGGAAAAGGGAATGCCACAGTAATTAATGTACAATAAATGTAAAATATGAAGAAATTTATGCATGTCACAGTATATGTCTCTACCACACAAATGTTATCTAACTTAGTGATTCAGCTCGGATCAGGAATCTGATGTTATTAGTAAAACAGAACTGAAAAGACATGAAGGGAATTTTATGAACTAAACCTTCATGTTTTCACCAAAACTTCATTCATTTATCTATGAAAATAGATAATAATGTCGAACACAATACCATAAATTCTAGGGCGTCAAATAATACGACTATACATGTACCTGTATATATAATGTGCATGTATTAATAATTATATGTACTTAAGACATGTACGACCCTTTTCCGGTTCTATGACTTGTCCTTTTTTATGTGGGGAAATTAATACTTTGTACACTTCTACTTTTTCTAGTTGTTAATGTCAGAAATGCAATAATTCAAGGAGTGGCTATTATCTTGTAAATTACATGCCCAAATAAGGTAATATATTTATAAATACATAATGGAACATGGACAAGCAATACTTTTTAACAAAGCGCATGGCTATGAATGAATGTATATATATATTCATGTACATATCTTCAATGATAGACTGTCTTCCTCTGTGACTTACTCTTCCATAAGTAACTGTGTTTTCTGAATGCTCAAAATGTACATAAGATGTCTGGTCTCTTCTCATATATTTATATAAGTTCAATCTTTAAAGTTACAGGAAACCAATAGGATTATGAACACATTTAACAAAATTAGCTTAAAATGTGGCTAAGAATACTGTTAACTTTAATCATTCATGTGGTTTATATGTTCACATTCCATGAAATTTCCAAGCTAGATGTTTGTAAATAGATACAGGTGTACACTACATTTCACTGCTAACATCAGCAAAAATCACTTGTCACCATATGGCATGAAGCTATCCTTCGAACACGACGCTATTTTAAAATACAGGGCATGTCCAGTAATCCGACAAATTCCATATGAATAAACATATGTGATACCGAGTTAATAAATATATATTTATATTAATAGATATTGTGGACAAAGTCTGCTGCTTATTGCCTTATTTATCTACCAGTATTCATACTTGAATTGTCTCAGAATAGGTTAGTTGAACCACGAATATATTTGTTACGATATAAATAAGAAGCACCTGTGGATTTATAATCGCTACAGTATTTTTAAGTGAGATCAGCCAAAATTTGTAGGTCCCTCTCAATCGACAACTGTGATGTGACCAGTTAACACAAAATACCTTATTAATTTGGTATTGAGAGCTTTGGATTACTTTCTAAATTGCATCAGTCTTAATCCTCTTAAGACTTCAGTTAAATTTAGAGCCTAAATCCCACAACAGTTACTAAGACTTGCATTGTGAAATCTCATGTGTATGCTCAAATACAAGTCTGTTCAGGATTAAAATTTACCATAACCAATTTGGAGACAGACGCATTAACTTGGTAAGTTAAAGTGCATGTTTGTTAATTGAATATACAAATAGAAACTATTGTGTATTACATCTTCACTTTCATAATTAACAATAAGAAACCCAGGCTCACACAGGTCTATATCTATGACATCTGTTTTTGATTTTCAACATAGAGACAGCTATTTTGTGGCCTAAACAGATCAATGTGTAAGTCTTTACAAGTAAATCACACTAATATCCGTGCAAGGATATCAATATAAATATAATGTACAGTGTAAATTTCCATACTGATATTATGAATAAACACAAAATTTATGTGTACTAATATAAATTAAGAAGTCAGGCAAGCACTGCATTAATGCTTGGGCCTAATGTTAAACTTATGAGTGCTAAATTTCATATGAGATACAATATTGACTTGTGCTGTTGTTGAAAGACAGAAAGGCTTTATTCTCTCTTTCCTAAATATATGACTTCTTTGGGACATTCAAACCGGAATGATTGTCAAAATCAATATGACGTATACATTATACGTGACTGTCAACTTGACCATGTTCCATGTAGACTGACATCCGTAAATCTGCATAACACTGGGGAGAAAAATATCCTTTCATAGTGTCTCACATAGAAGAGAATCGCTGCAGTTATTACCGCCTTATGACCGGTTCGCTCGATTACATAATTATGTTCTGTTATGACACTATTATTCAACAGATGTGAAAGTAGCCTGCTACGTTATTGTTTACTTGTTATCTTCTGTCAAGTAAGTTGGAGAGTGCGAGACGGGATTTAATGCCCAACTGTGGGGAATCTGTGCAAGCTTTCGGGGAAATACGCCAGTCCTGTTGCTCGTGTAGCTCATATAGAATGGTAGTTACCGTCTGCCCACTCAGGACCGATCAGTTTCCATTAATATCTTGATAATTCGAAGCAGACTAAAATTATTTCAACTCACCGGCGAGTGACGCCATCTTGTCGTATGGAATGCTGGGAAGCGAACAAGGCAAGATGGCGGAGGCAGCGGAGAGGTGAATGAATCGAAGGTAAACTTTTTCTCGTTTTCTTTGGGCGGCGTTATGGTAAACTTGTTAGTTTTTGGTGGAAAGTTGTTTTGAAACACAGGGTTAGGGTTTTCTTAAAAAAATAAGTATCTTTTCTGTTTACTTGAAGACTTAAAGGTTGATAGAATGCAACTACTCATTGTCCCGTGCTGGATCAATTTTAAAATTTTAATTTTAGGCGAGGCTGGTTTGTTTCTTCTGCAGTGGATTATGACGAAGAAAAATGATTATCTTTGTCTTCAGGGAAGACAATAGAAGTCGCGTGTAAAGTGTAATTATGAATGGAACATTTTAGCGGAAGTTAAGTGAGCGAGGTTGATTTTTTTTACAAAGGCAGTCTTGGCTTTATTTTACATAGAGCTTTAGAGGTTTGCAGGACCGGACAGGGCCGAAATTCTCGATGGCCAGCTCTCGACCAGGGCGAGTGTTATGTCGTGTAATGTTTTGCGATGTGCTGCTTCGCTGAGCGGGTGAATATCTCTTCGCTTTTTAGTGTTTTTATTTGATTGTGTGCATATACCTTCTAGAAACATCATTGCGTTAGGAGTTTACTGCAGTGGACGAGATTTTTGACGTTTCTGTCATTCACATGGTTGAGTTGCCGCTGGCCGGCAGATATGGCCGGGGCAGTTTTGACAGCTCGGCTAACAACGGGCTGGAGCCATAGCAGAGAAAAATTGAGGCCATCGTGTATCGACCGGGTTAAAAATTTATGCCTTGGCAGGAGAGGCTTTATAAAGCCAGGATAATTAGTTTAATAGGTGGCTTGGAGAAAATAAAATTTCTTCAAAGAGTAGGATTGGACGGAAGGAACGCATGGGTTGTTTTTCTGTCCGAGATACTGTCTAGGCCAGTAATAGTCCACAGATGTTCCCAAATAAATCCTAGCCTACATGGGAAAGGAAATAAAGAATTTCAGTGAGGCAGTGTGATCTGGTTACAGGACTTGGTATCACAATCAGTAATATACTCCAGGGCAGGAACTCCACCAGTTTTAACCTTTTTGTGGTGGTAAATGAATATGTATGGTATTTGTAGATTTCTCCCTGGACCCAGCCTCAAGTTGTAAACAATCTGTTAACCTCTCACTTTCACAATGTGCTCTCATTGTATGCTGGATGTTTACACGAGAGCTGTAGTTATCTATAAATACTAATATCTCTAGCAGGCATGAAGGTAATGCAACCCGGCCAGAAGTACATGTATGCTCACATGAGATCTTTACCTTAACATGTCCTGAAATCATTATTTTTTAAACTTTCTTGATTTAAACATGTATATAAATGCATGGATTCCAGGGGAGAAAATATTGTGTTGTAGTACACAGAATTAATACTTATTTAATGATTTGCTTGTAAAAGGCAGTCTGTGCATGTAAACTTTTAGTGATAACTGAATTGTGCTACAACCATTATGATGTATGAAAGAGACGTGTTAGATCATCTTTGTCATTACATTGAAATGTTGTATTGGTAGATAAACTTCCATGTTTCCATGCAAAGGCATGACTTGCCCAGCAGCAGGATTTTAAATTAGTAGATTTCATTGTTTTTGGCATTTTCCCAAGCTACCGAAAGACCCACCCTCAAGCTATATTGACAAATAAGATGAATTCATGAACCTGCATGCCTCATCATACATTTGATTATTGGGCCTTGAAATGGCTTCTACCTTGGTAGCAACTGATTCGATGATGTTGGTTAATATGGAGTACTGATACATGCAGTGTATCAGTATAGACAGGTTTATGGTTTTTCATCTCTGTATAATTACTGTGATTTTTCTAATAATGATATCGCTTTGATCGATAAACAATTTTTTTAATTGCTTGGACTGATTCATGTGGGTATGATATGTGAAGGAAATTCTGTCTTTATCCAATATCATTTGTTTGATCTATGCTATAAGCAGGTGCTTGTGGTGGCAGTGGTGAGGTATCTAGAGTTCAGAACAATTTGCATGTGTGCATACATGTACATGTAGTGCACCAAGTCTGTGTAATGTATTCTAGCATCGCAGATCACCTCTGTGTCATCAGAGGAGTGTAATATTAATCTGCTAGAAAGAGCATTGTCTAAGTGTTCATGTATTGTAATTGAGGTAGACAAAGCAAATCAGCAGTGAAGCTGGCCTTAGAAAGAGCCTGACATCTATTGATCTGAAAGCCACGCTGTGGGAATGTTACGGATGCCAAAATGAAAAAAGAAATCTGATTATATTTTACGACCATCACATTGAATTAGGTATATGTAAGAGGATTTGGCCGCCAGCAGTGCAGCTGTATAAATGAATGTGAAGATGGCATGTGTGCGTGCCACATGGAATTCTTTCAGATTTCCCTATCCATTATTATTGTGTGAACATCAAGCCCTCATTATGCAAATATATACTTTTAGTTGTATGTAATATTATTTTACATTTAATATTTTTATCTTGGATTTTATCTATGTGTGGTATGAGATGTTCACTAAGGCTTAATTTTAAGATTGACTAAATATCATCCGAAACAAGGGCATTTAAGTCTAACCTGCAGTGATCAGTCACAGCTGTGTTACACAAATGTTGTGCTGTAGAATCACAATAATATTTTGTCCCAAAAATCACATGTAACACATAAGTAGGCAAAAATTTGAATCTTGACTTGATACATAACTTTTGGTCTAAATGTCCACTGTATATCATTATTTGGATTCATGTTAGGCATTGTTTGAAATAAGGTTTTTGGTCAAAATGTTTCACATGGTATACTTGTCCTCTATGTATCATGAGATTCATGTATGAAAGGTTTTTATTGTCATTTTGAAGCCTCTCTTGAAAAAGGCAACTTATCTCATACGGTCATAAGCTGGTTATGTTTTCAAAAATACTTTGTAGTATATTTAAAAAAAAAAGAAATAAACTGACAGCTAAATTTGAAACAGGTATGTGTTTGTAAATCATCTGCAGTTCAGTTCATTCCAGTATTGTAGTACCTATTGCTGCCCATGCTCACACACCATGATAATACATTCTATGTTTCAAAAAAATTAGGCCAAAGCACCATTGATAATATCCTGTCAAAAATAACATTTAGGAAGTCATCTATGGCCGTATAAAAGCTTGGATTGTCCTTTATGTCCTAGCTAACTATATTTAAAGACCTACATGTAAGCACGAGTGTGGGAGAGCCTAATTATGCATTCTCTACTATGGACTCATTATGTGTTGCTTTTGAAAATTATCATACAAAATGTACAATACTAGTGTGAATAACAAATTCCAGTCTGGATACTTAAAACTAATTTAATGCAGTTTTGTGAATAATGGACTATTGTGCTAATGTCTGTGACACATACATACATGTAAATTGTTCATAAACAGTGAAATACTAATGCCTTTCCTATTTGTGCAGATACATAGTTCACAGGTACAAGTTAACTCAGTTGCTCAAAAGTGTGCTAACAGTTCTTACAGTGAAAAAATAGCTAGAAACACAGTTTGAACATTATATTTGTAATGAGCCCCTACTATTGTTTGAGTATGAAATTATATAGACTTGTTCAAAGGAGTGGTCTTCTCTTTTGTCTCCTTTTCTATTGTTAATGTTCTAAAATTAATACTTCAATTACATCAATTTTTTTTTTAGTGCAGTTTTTTTCTTCATGAACTCAGACAGAAATGTACTGGCCACATGTTTAATTTATGTGCGTACATGTAGTTTCCCCTATTTTTTAAGTCATAAGACAAAGGCTGGAATTCAGCCTGAACAATGGTTGTATGTTGTAAACTTTCTAAAGATTATCCAGAGCAAATGTCATTTCTGAAATTTATAATTCAAAAGTATTAGTTTACCCAGTGTTCTTGTCACATGTTTTCTGGTAAGCTTTTTACATACAAGCTAAACATGTACACACCAGATTTCTCTGTTGGGCATGTTTGGCTGTGGTGATCCACATGTATAAGCATATCTATCTGGAACATATATCCACAGGTATGCAGATATCCATCATTCCCCTTAGATGACTTGAACCAGTACCCTTAACCCAGATCCCTCGTCTCTTTCACTTTGAGATAATTTTGGAAAGATTTGAAGCAGGTGCAACACATCTAGATATGAGTTCTAGCAGGTTTTTATTACTTTGGGCAGGATAATTTTTTTAGTTTGAGTTCAAACATATCCATATTTATCTATGTAGCTTATTTTTCTTTGTTAGTTTGGTGGTTATGATTGGTGATGGTAGTCACACGGCCTCTGTCCTTTGTGTACATGGCCATCCTTGAAGTCAGTCATCTGTGATGCACAAACAAGAATTAGTAGTTCTAAACAGTTAATTAGTTACACCACTTGCTTGAGGTTGAAAGGCAGTTGAACCTGTTCATCTGTGGGTTGCCTACCTGATAAGGGGAGACAACTCTGCCAGTTGGCTTGTGCTTGACACAGCTTCATCTTTGCAAGGTTATGTAGCACTCCCGAAGGATACGTATATGGTTACAAGTACTGTAGAATCTACTTACAGTTAACAGTATGTACTTCTGATAGCATACATGTATGCACACATCATGTGGGCTACTACTGCATTAACTTTTGTCTCTAGGTATAACATATATATAAGTTTACCCCTCTAATTAATCAGCATAAGTTAATCACTACATTTTTGTGACACATACATGTATGCAACTTGTATCTGTGGTATGAAAATTAATTTCAGCCTATTTAGGTACATTGTGAGGTTAAAGGACTGTGTGAGATGATCCGTTTGATATGTAACAGACATAAATTAAGATTTAAAAATTGTTCTTAGTATTCATTTACTTTTACTAAATTTTAAATACTGTCCTTATTGTACTTGATCTGGTGCATATATCTTCACTCAAGTAATATCAGTGAATCATGATCATGCCCCCATCTCTAAACCTGAAATGTCATATAAGTGAAAAATCCTTGATTATGTTTCTAAACTAGTAAATAATAAATAAATTTATTTTAATCGCAGACAAATAAATATATATGTGTGGACACAAGTGTAAAAAACAGAAGAAAAATTAGGGTGTAAAAATTTGTAAAAGTTAAAAGCCCCTGATGAATGCAGAGACAATTTTAGGGTAAAAGAGGCAGAGAACTCAGTAAATATTTATCTGGGATCAAGTATATCGTCCTACAGGCTGGAAGCATTACACTGCCATGTGGCAGCAGAACTGCATGTACAGAAGTGGATTCCTCTATCTGTACAAACTTTACTTGAAAGCTAGGGAGATCGTCAGGACCTTCACAGTCTTATGTACAGTGGGCTTAGTGGGAGGGGGTGCATCACTTCACCAAGATCAGACAGAATTGTTTTTAATCAATTTTATGTAAAGATTTAGGCCTAGTTTTGACTTCTCCATAGCTTCTCTCTTTTACTAAGTTGAACAATAAAGATAAGTGAATACCTTTAGATGACTCATATTATTTCACATATCAGACATTAACAGCCAAGATCTTTTTTTTCTTTCATAAAATTTATATATTGTAATATATATTCACACCTCTCCCCCTGCCCCATTAAATTCATGAAATTGTGGTGACAAATATCACAGGAGAGCTAAAGATGTAAATATACAGGTGAAACTAGGAGAAGTTAGCATGGTATGAAACACATTAGATTTGTCTTGTTTACTTTAACCAGTTGAAATGTATCTGGCTCTCAATAAGTACATGTACATATTCAGTTCTGAACACTTTCTTGCTAAATTTATGGCTTCATGATGTTTTGTATTTAGGGTCTTCTTTGGAGTTTTCTGTTTCAGATTTACATGTGGTTGAAACCTGACAAAGTTCTTCAACACATGCTTGTGCAGTATTAAGATTTAAGTATTAATTCTTGTTTCATGTCATTAGACTTCATTATAGCAGTTAAAATTTTAACTTGTTGTAAAGTTACTCATATTACATGTAAATGGATGCAATCTGTGTACATAGTAAGTCATGCTTATAGAAACTTCTGATTAGATTTCCAAGCTGTAAGGGTATTTTGTATAACACAATTTTGCTCCATCAGTGTGGAGTTGCAGAGCAATCAGATGATATGGTAAGATGCAGGTTGGATATTGTTAAAAGTCTGGCTCTGGAAATGAAGTGATAATATTTGATGTGACAAACACAATTCAAGTACACACACAAACACTGTAAAATGGAAATCTTTCTCAGAGATCAGATCTCATCAGCCTGAAACTCGATGTGGAAATTATTGAAGTGTGGCATGCAAAGAATTAATAATAACGTTGACTTAGATTTTGATTGAGTTCGGCTGTGTAAAACATCTCCATAGCAACGCTTGCTTGGTTTTCCCCGACATCAGCCCATAGGTCGACTTGGAAAAATAGACTGCCGTTGATTGATATAAATAACTGAAGTTTTCAAATTGAGATTCTTGTTCCAGTGACGCATTTATATTGTTTGGACAGTAAAAGGGCTGGACAGCCAAATGCTGTAATTGGAAATGGGAAAAATTTTCAACATATCAAACTAAAATTGCTTCATTTACAAAGTGAAATTGAAGGAAAATCATGATTTATTGGTTTCCTACAGCTTGTCTTCACCATCCTGCATTCTATATTGTTCTCTATGTGTACAGTCTACGCGTTAGTCTGCCATTTATTAGATTTGGCCACACAATCATTACATCTTCTCAGGAGGAGAACTTGGCTAAAATGAAAATGAAGCAGAGATTACATTTCTCTACTGTCATATTTGGTTTTATTTTAAGCATTAATAGAATTGACAAAGTGTTACAAAAGTGGGGCTTTTTTGTTTGGCTTTTTTCTTCATTGTCTTTGATTTTCTTTTTTATTTCATTTTTTTACGCTTTCATTTTTGCTCTCTTTTTTATGTGGGGAAATTTCTTTTTACCTTAAACTGCTGATGATATTTCATGTTGAACAAGAAATATAAAATTATAAGAGTCTTAGCATTTATGTTTTAATAATATCTTTTTTGTTCTTTTGTTCTCCTCAGATGTTGGTGAGCAGCAGTAGTCCACAAAATGAAAGACTTGCAACTAAGTGAACACAGGACTACAACAGAGTGATCAAACAACCACATCCAGTTGCAGCAGAGGTTCACCAACAACTACAAGAATGCATCTAAACATACGCAGTGTTTAATAAGTGAACATATTTTGGAACTTAACCATCAATCACAAACAAACCCTAGAAGTGTGTGCTATAAGATGCTTGCCAGTATGAAGTCAAGTCGGCGTAAGCAGTCCAAACCTATCCGTGTCTCTCTGGAAGGTGGGGATGAGGCTGGTGCTAAGGCTCAGCAGCAGACACCAGGTCCTGAACCAAAGGAGGAGTCAGTCATGACGAATAACGATTCACCGGAGACTGAAACTGTCACTGAGGAAGAGCCCATGGAAACCTCAGCTGTCCCAGATAACACTGATGAAGCATCTCCTCTGAATCTTGACAAGAAGAAATCGGACTTTCCCACTGAATACCACCGTCTAGGAAGTCAGCTTAAAACCACCACCGATGGCAGTCTTTTGTCAAATGGACATGTAAATGAGGAGGAGAAAACAGAAGAGGACAATGCAACAAAAAATGGAGCTCCTGCTTGTGACTTCCCCACAGCTTACCATCGGTTAGGTAATGAGCTGTATAAGGACCAGTCTTATTTGACAAATGGACATTCAAACTCAGGGCAAGAAAATAACAAGGATTCAGAAGAGAAAGAGAATTCTACGCAAGACTCAGACTCCAAGGATGCAAATGGGGATGTCTCCTTTAAATCTGATGGAACTCGTATATTTCATCCGGATGCCTACTGTGAATTGTGCGATCGAGAATTTTGCAACAAATACTTCTTGAAAACGCACAAGGCAAACAAACATGGGATTTATGATAATGCTCCATCCCCATTCTCCATGGCCAACTTCCCATTCGCTCCCCCTCAGGAATCGTTTCCACCTACCATGCAAGCTAACAACACTGAACAAGCTTCTGTGCCAAAACGACCAGAGCTAATGAACTTTTTACCTGGCAAGGCTGAAGTCAGCTTGCCACCGCCACAGACTATGCCTTTCTCTGAGAAAACCCCATCGGACAGTATAAATCCAGATATGGAGGACTACTGTGAAATTTGTCAAAAGCATTTTTGCAACAAATACTACCTCAAAAAGCACAAGCAAGATGTGCATGGCATCACCCCGGATACCTCCAGCAGCCGACGTCGTCCACAGCTTGATACTCCGCCTTCCTCCTCAACTGTTACCTCAGCACCTCTGATTTTACCTCAGAACATCAACAGCATGGCCAATGTCATGGTACTCAACCCATTCGTTCCTCCAGTGATCATCCAAGCGCAACCTTTCATGGCACAGCATCCTCTAGCAATTACGCCTTCCCCTCAGCCTGTCTCAGTGGCTCCTGTCATCTCTCAGTCTTTACCTCATTCCGACACCACACCTTCCATTAGCAGCACCTCGAACGTCAGCCCTCTACCTAATGATGCACTCCGTGGAATGGGTGTTCTCAACGCTGACTTGTATTGTGAACTGTGCCGGAAAGAGTTTTGCAATAAGTACTTTCTCAAACTTCATATGGTCAACAAGCATGGTGTCTTTTCTGAAGATGCAAAGAAATTCCCAGGCTCAATGTTGGGCCCAATGTTTGGTCACCCTGGGATTCCTGAGGACTTTGCCAACTTAACCAAACTCAGTGAAATCATGAAAGCTGTGGAAATGGAAAAAGCTAATATGCAGAGCAAATCTGCCCCAAATGAATCAAATGTCACCTATTGCAACATATGCAACATGGAGTTTTCCAGCAAGTATTCCTACAAAATCCACAAGATGAATATTCATGGTATTCTAACTGAAGGTGCAGGCAGCCCTGAGATCGGAGAACTCATGAAGCCCGACATGCACATTAAGTCAGACCCAGATGCTGAGCTATCCCGCCCACCAAGCCAACAAAGTAACTCTGAAGCTGGAGCCTCTTCTATGTTTGGATCAATGATTGCAGCTAAGTTAGCTGACCGTGTCCAGTGTGACATTTGCAACAAGGAACTGTGCAATAAGTATTTCCTTAAGGCTCACAAACTGAAGCTTCATGGTATTGATTCTTCCCCAAATGATAAGGACAATAAAAATGACACAGCAAAATCGGAAAGTAAACTGAGAGAGGAACGTGGAGCTAAAGTTATCAGAGATCTTGTGAAGGAAATTGAAGCACAGGGAAATGCTAATAAAACACCTGAACGTCCCCCAGAACGTGAACTTGTCAAACTTGGTATTGATCCCGAAGCGTACTGCGAGATTTGCAAGAAAGAATTTTGCAGCAAGTATTTTCTGCGAACACACAAACTGAAGTTGCATGGCATCAAGACACCTAAGTTTGAGCGAGGCTCTGGAAATCGCGCTGCTCGGACCCAGTTGCCTGTTGCAGATACTTCATCTCGTGGGTCGTCTGATGCTCTGAATCTTGCTACCTCCATCCCAGCTACTCGAGTAACGTCCTCAGAGGCCTTGGTTGCTGCAGCCCTCTCTGCAGCTGCCTCAGGATCAGCGCCAGCCATGTCAACTTCCACTGCTGTTTTGAATACAAGTCCAACCATGGCATCTGAAGCAAGTGACAGCTTTGAGAAACACACATGGAGATGGAAGGAACCTGTCAACTCTTCTCGAGTAGCTTGTGAGATCTGCAATAAGGAACTTTGTAACAAGTACTTTCTGCGCACCCACAAACTGAACAAGCATGGCATTTCCCTTGAAGATCAGGCGAAGGCTTCTCCCATCATGTCGAATGCTTCATCTGTAGAAATGCCTGACTCGGACACTGCTAGCAGCACTTCAAGCACCTCAGAACAGTCAAAGATTGCCAAGGAGGAGAAACGTTCTCAGACTTTACAAAAGTTGTCAGAGAGTCTGAAGTTGAAGCTTGAAGATGAACTTACTATCAGCACTAGAACCCATGACATGCCTGAATCCTGTAGTCTCTGCAACAGGCAATTCAAAAACTTACACAAACTACAGCTTCATCTGATGAAAGACCACTCTCTTTTGTCCCCTCCAAAACTGCAAATTCTGCCACCTGGAAAGAGGAGCTTGGATTGGCTGAACAGCCAGAGAAGTGCCTGCCACCTGTGTTCTGCAGAATTCCCTGATCTCTTGACCCTACAGCTACACCTGATCCAGGAACACAATGCCCAAGTTAGCCTGAAACCAGAACCACAGGCGATGCATGAACTACGGCGATCAAGCCATATTTCCATGGCTATGAAAACCAAGTATGCTCGTAGCACCAAGCCAAAGGTGTACAGTTGTTTACGATGTGACTACAAAACACGCTGGCTCAGCAACATTTATTCTCATGAAGAGAGAAAACACAAGATGAGCAAAGGTTCCTCCTCTAATTATCCCTGCTCTATCTGCCTCAAATCATTCCTGTATGAACACTCTTATCTTCGTCACCTTCGAGATTACCACCACCAGACTGACATCCCCTCGAAACCAGTAGCTCCAAGGAGGGGACCTTTTGATAAAAGTGGCTTTAATTGTAAGAAGTGTGGTACCAAATTTTCCAGCCGCCTTCAGTGCATACGACATATTAGGGAAGATCACATCAGATCAGCCAAGTCATCTACTAGGGGAAAGTTCAGCCTGACAGTGAAGAAGTTCACCTGCAAGAAATGTGGGTTTTCCACTCGCATCCCAGAAAATCTTCGGCGACACAAGGTAGCTAAGCATCGCCAGCGACGTAAAAAGCGTGACAACGGAATTGAGGAGCCTGTGGATTTGTCCTTGAGCTTACCTGTTCAGCAGAAGACAGGTGACAAGGATCCTTACCTGACCCAGTCCTTCAAACTTCAGGGCGGCCACGAGGACAGCAACTTCGTACCAGCTGTCATTAACATGGCTGTTCGCCACCTTGTGAAAAGCCCGGTGACTGTGACCTTCACTCTCACCCCAATGGAACAATGAACTTTCCAGTCGAGAAAGCCAGACTTTCGGTAATACCTCTACTGTGTGATGTGATTTGCAACTCACCCTCCCACTCCCTAGGCAACCCCTATATACTAGTTGTACAGGAGAGTTGTTGTTGTGTGATTGTTTATATAAATATTTCGAGCATATTATACAAAAATAATAACGTGCAATTTTTCCCACCTATTTCCAAATCTTGAACACACCAAAGCTAAATGAGATTCTTTATTATGATTATTATTATTATGATTATATTATGACTATGTTATTAATATTATTTTCTGCAATTACATGTAGTTATTTAACATGGCAGCAACTGTACTCATATTTGTAATATACCTGGCCTAGAATTATCCAGCTTTGACGTGCAGGGGAATTGAAGAGTGAATCTCATGATGGTGGTGTTACTGTAGTGATGTTGAGTACAGGTATGTAAAAATGGGCATTTTTTAGAAATCCCATTGGAAAAATTTAGACCCTTCATTTGTGTGGCTCTCAGAGGTAAAAGAATTCAGTGTTTTCTGGCGCAGTTGTCAAAACAAATGTGTAGGTATATTGTGTACTGTCACCAGACAGATGTACTCAGAAGAAAACACTTACACTAGAAATTTCATCGTGTTGTTACAAAGGCAGGTATGCAGACTTAAGGATTCCCACAAATTATGAGGTAATATATTTGTGAGAAGTTTGCCAACTCTTTCTATTTTGTACCAAAATATTCCTGTTGTGATCTTCCTTGGTAAAATTTTGGACCTCTCTGTTAGTGTATGTTTCGTCTGAGGTCATTGTGTGTACTGTAGTCTGTAGACGTGTAGAGGAAGTGTAGATTCCACCATCACCCCTTTTACCTCATGGCGAAACTATGCAGATGTGACAGGGTGGTTTGCTCTATGGGGACCCAGGTAACTTGACTACCTGCATAAAGACATTGGAAGAGTTTATACGGCTCTTGAATGGATTTCAGGCTTTTTCCAGCTTTATTCCCTCACAATCACCCTCTGAAAACATTGGGCTGTGTCTTGGACAAGATACGTCTTATTATCGAGTGATATATATGAAAACATATTTTGGTTCACTATTGACTTTATGAAGTGTTTATGCAATCTCTTTTATGTGCAATAGTATGCAGTAGAAAATAGCGCATGGAGCAATTTGTTTTCATGCCATGTCTTTGAAAAACCGTTTGCAACCAGACCTGATCACTAAGTGTTTACAGTGAGTTGATCATGGCCAGACTTCGAGTTCCTAACATTGCATTTCTGATGCATCACTGAACTCTCTGTATGAAGAGGAAGCCCAATCTGAGACATGTCTTGTCTCATACCATGCACTTAGTTTGTAATAACTACATAGTGAGCATGAGATGTTGAAGGCACTGAAATGATACTACATGTACACATAAGTGCACAGTCTCTTGGACATTGCAGAGTCTCTTATACATGTAGCTCAAGCATCATGGAATTTGGAATGGCCTTACACACGAAAGACTTGTATCTAAAGACTGCTTACTGTGTATTGCCAATGATGTGAGTTCTCCAAGCAGTGGACGAATGGATTTTTTTTTCTACCACAGCTTTCCTGTTTATAAATCACAGATAAAGTGCATCTTTAGCTCAGGCATGTGGGGAAATTGATCTTACTCCCACAAAAACTATAGACTACTGACTTGCTCTGTTTGGATGATTGTGACAGAGTTTTCTCAAGTAACCTTGTGCTTTGTATAGTTTTCAGGTCTCTACAAGTGCATGTATAGATGTATTGTGGTAGGGTTGCTACCCAAGCTTCCATTATATTATCTTAATTTATTTGAAATCTGATGCATAGTGTGGTGATATTTGCACTAGATTTAAAGGTAGTCTGGCTTTAGATTGTAGATACTATAAGTGTGCATTTCTGTGTGTTGTTATTATAATACTTGAAGATAATCTGTTGTGATGTGAGTGTGGTATTTTTTAAACTTGCGTTCTACATATTAAATAATATATTATTATTATTATTACTTAGGCATTTTGGAATTGTGATTTTGGGATTGTTAGTTAAGTTTGTTGCGTGCGTATATTTAAGTTATTCTATATCATGGTAGTAATACACATGTTTGTGCATTGAACATGGCCAATGGATTGCTTGTCACTTGTGACATGATAAAGCACATCTTGTAATGTGTTATTATCGCGTGCATGTTTTGAGGTTACCTGAATTGTTCTTAATCCATGACTTGCATATAACACATGAATAAGATACTACTATAATATATATTATACCATTTATGGGGTTTTATGGACCGTTTATTATTTATTTATTTCATGCTCTTTCAGAGTTGTTCTTTGCAATGATTGTGTTTGAGGGATTGCTGTGGTGTGGTGTGCAAATGTGTGATTTTATCTATATTTTTGATAAAAAATGGTTTTGCATTTTCATCTGACCCTGCCCTGCCTTCGGTGACCCTTTACTTAAACTGCTAGCGGTGAATACCTGTATTATGACGGCGTCTTACTGGAGCTAAGTATTGTACAATTTAAGCAGTTTAAGTGAAAATGTTGGTCATATTAATGAAGGCATGTCGATTGTTGCCAAACGTGTTATCCCAGTCCTTATTTTCTTTTCCAAAACCTTTTTATTTTTTTTTCCTCCTTTATTTATGTGTAATAACTGTTTGAACATGCACATTGTATGGTTGAAAATTAAATTCTGAAGATTCAATCATCAGCTCCATTTTGTTCATGGACTAATTGTCTGGAATATCTTCATGGCAATGAAATACATTTGAACAAAGTCTGTTCAGGAAATTTATTTCAAACAGAAAGCTGTGTGTCAAAAATTTGGCAATATATATAAGATTTTGCAAAGCTATTCAGCAATAGAGCCGGTCTCACAGAATTTTATCACCTGCTGTAAATGTAAAGTAAAACCATCATTATGTTTGCATTACTTTTATTCCTAAGAGTGTAGTTTTGAAAGAGAGAGGTTTTTTCTGCCTGCTTTTTTGTCTTACAAGTATTTGCATCACTTATGTACATTTAGATATTTTTTTTTTCACACACAGGATGGATTGTTATTCTTACAAACTGTTTTTCAGATGTCTCCAAATACTCACTGTAGGCAGTAGAGTGTCAATCATCTGTGTGGTTACTGAGAATTTTTTTTTTAATTAAGATTATACCAAATTTGGTACAAGTGTGCACCAACCATTAATTTTAAGTTGTTAAGCTAACAATCTGTGTGGAAAATGAGTGTAATTGTTTTGAGATCTGAGGTGCATTATGTGTCAGCTTTCATTGTGGTCAGTTAAGAATTATATCTTCTTTGCAATGCATTACAAATGTTGTCTTCTACTTTGTATTTAAATTATTTTTTTGTCCTAAGTCAATTAATGAAACCATGATTTGATAAGATTCACAAGAAGAATCTCCTCCTTTTGCTATTGGTTTAACCAGTTTTGTGAAAACCGTTTTAGTTTGGGTCAGTTGAGCAAATATAATGTTGTGGAGAAATATATTTTGTTTTTCTTACTCATTCTTTTACAAGTTTCTTTTGTTGATCGCGTGCCATTATGTATAGATATATACAACCCACCTGTGAGACTTTCTAGGCTATACCACCGATTTATTATGAGTGTGTACTAATATCATTGTTTATGAAATAATTAACACCCACCAAAAATGTATGTATAATTACAACTTTTATTTGATATTTCAACGTTGGAGTGAATAGAAAATAATATTTAAATGAGAACTTCACGTGAGCAACTCTTTCCTTCCGTTTTATAATTAATTACAATAATACTATATTGTTTGAACAGATGATAGCTGTTCTGTTGTTTGAACATTTTATCCATTCCTTATTCCACTTCATCCAAGAATTGATGTGTTGAACCTCGATTAATATTGGAGGTGTGTACTTTCCTGTGACTCCATTTTCCTTGGGTTATGTTATATACACGTGTTTGTCAATTCTTCAGAGCTGAAACATCATGCTAGATCCTACCTATATACATTTCCTACCAAAGTATTTTTTGGACGTATTAATGTCCATTTTTTTTTTTTGCCTCCTTTTTTTTTTTTCCTTGTCAACAGAACTTACGGAAACCGTGTATTCACCATGGTGGCTCTGCTCCTGGTCTATACAAAATTTTCAGATGGCTTTAAAATATTGTGTTAGGAAAGTGCAGCATTTTGCTGATTTGCGATGAAGGCAAACCTGTAATTTAGTCGTCCTCCGAAAGGGGCTGTCTTTGATCACAGCTGCATAAAGAGAGGATGCTGTTTTCACCTCAAAGAAGATTTAAATATGACTGTGAAAACAAGATTGTCAAGGTTATGTGTAGGTCACTACATGGGATTGTAGAAAGGAAAGATACTGTTTTGTGTGTGCAGCTTTTTTTGGTTTTTTTTTCCTGGTGAAGAAATTTTGGTGTTTTTATGATAAATTCCCAGGTCGATGTGCCAAGAGGCATGGGGGATTTAGCATTGTTGTAAGAAATAAATGTTAGTTCTGTTTTTGTCAATAGCTAATGTAATATATCAAGAAAACCACCGAGCGACATTGAATTTCTTTGTTTGTGGGCGCCGTTTAACAAATAGTCCGCCATTTTTCACCTTGTATATTAAATTTGGTATGTGTTTCACCAGGAGTTTTTGAAAAGTTACACGATCTGTATTGTTATGTCCCCCAATGCTGCTCGCCTTGGAAATATACCAGTGTGATATACTATAGCATTATTGTTCTTCCTTGGCTATGTGGCTTGAGGCTTTTGTGTTATCGTTGAAAGTAAACACATAAACTGAACTCCATCGAGTGCGTATACCCGTATTATTATGAATAAGTGTGGATTGAGTGAACGTATTACCTAAAGTATCGCTGTAATCACAATGAACCGTTCAAATCAGGGATCTTTCTTTTTTGTCAATCTTTACCTGCACTAATATGACTTATTGTGTACTTTTTGGCATATCTCTATTCAATATATATATATGTATATATATATATATATATATATATATATATATACAGTAGCTGATAGAAGTAATTCATGACCGATCAAATATGTAGAAAGACAGTAATTAATAACATGGTATCCTGTACATGATATGAGTGGAGTTGGTCCCAGAAATGCATAATGAAGAAGAGAGGCTGAATTGTATGGGTGATAATATTTTATTTATATATATATATATATATATATATATATATATATATATGTATAGGTGTGTATATATGTATATGTATGTATATATATATATATATATATATATATATGTATGTATGTATATATATATATATATACTTACAAATAATCAGATGTTATACATAGCACATATAGCAATTGTAAGTTGTGTATTCATTTCTGTCTGCACTTGCCTTTAATTTAACAGTTTTTTATAGCCACCGTTTGGTATAGTCCTGTCTGTACTTATTTTTTACACTGCATGGCGATCGCACCTCTTATGTAAGTACTGTTTGTCCGTATGCATATTTTGGTATGATAAATGTATTTTTGTATAGTGGAGTGAAAACATTTTGCACTGTACGGTAGAAAGTGGTATGCAATAAATGCTGTTGTTTGAAAACTATGTCTTGAGTTTAGTTATTTAATTTTATCCACATATCTTTTTTTTTTATTTTTTCACATGAATAACATATTAGCCTGCAGTGTCTGAACGTGTAATAAAGTTTAAGTTTGAATTTGGTTGTCAGGTATAGTCTGAAAATGAAAAAGTGGTTGATGCTAAAGTGGCCATTTGCAGAGGGTTGAATATCTCTAGCCTTCCACCAATATGCGTGGCGAGTAGATCAGTAAGTTCTGTGTGTGGAAGTTCGACACTTATTTGCCAAAGGTTAGTGGTTTACACCGAACAGTCCAGTTTCATCTACCCATAATACTGACCGATAAAAATTCTTGATTATGATTAAACAATCCAGTAATTAAACAAAATGTATTTATAATTAGTGATAAATTGCTGTTGACCTTCTGTATTATATACCATGTATACCATATACTTCCTGCTAAGAAGTTCTAAGAAAATCCCAGTTATTTAAACCAACTCATTCTTAGTCTGAAGGCCCTCGCTGCTACATGTAGAAGGTAACAGCCTTGGCTATATTCGGTCACCTAGGAGGCCACATGTTCAAATCAACTGTCAGTGTTTGGGTTTGCAGAGTTTTGGATTTGGTGGGGGGGCGCAGCCGTCATAGACCTGAACAGTGACTGCTTGGAGAGCAATAAGTCCTCTGGAAAAAACCCGGGGAATGTCAGCTGAGACCACAGCAAGGTTCAAACCAGCTATTTCAGTGTTTGGTAGCTAACTGTCAGCAATAGTACATATCAAGAGTCCAGGCCAACACACTGACCATAACAAGAACAAGTAGGTCATCTGCAAATTGTATGGCGGACATGCATTAGGCTCACCTTGTGATGATCACAAATGACACAGCTCCCATAGTTAGCTGAGCATGACTGCATGGTGGATGTCCATGTTGGGTTTCAAACCAGCGATATCTCTGTCACCTGATCACCAGTATTACATAACGACTGGACACTGAATTCGTCCAACATTCCTACTTTGAAAACTGGGCATATGGCTGAGGGCGGCCATTATTCTGAAATGCTTAACTAATGATTGGTGGATGTCATGGTTAAGCAACAGTACATAATTATTATCCGGGATTTAACCTGCTGGGTTCATGCCTGGTGTCAACAATTGTGATGTATTGCTGATGACTGGGTGTCTGTAACCCTAAGGTGGCCGGTTCGAAACCCAGAGAGGCCTCAGCCGATTTGCACAATAGATTCACTGTCATATCAAGAATGTGCAAAAATCAAATAACGATATACTGCTGGCAAAAATCGCTATAAACTTTGACACACTTGTAGAAACTGCTGCAACAGACAGCTATATATATAGTGAATGAGAAATTTGTAACAAAAAACACTAAAAAGCGATTATTGATCGCTAAATTTGGCTAATGAGCATTCTTACAACTGAAGATTTCAGGCACTTCTTCACGAGAGATATTCGTACAGGTCGCCTAACACGTCCAGGGACATCCTGCTGTAAACTGAATGGCTAGAGAAACCCTGAGAGCAGTTACGTAACTTGTGTTTGGAAATGCTCAGAGAGGTGTCACATGTAAGTTAACCAACATATCCTCGAGAGATAAGGATTGATGGCCCTAATGAAAATTTCTAATGAATTATCCCGTCACGCCTGGCTGGTGTAGCTTCAGGGCACAGCGCACTCATCAACATGTCTCCTCGATCGTAATCTCGCCCTGTTAAGCGCGAGAACGCGAGACCTTGGAAAGTGGTTCACCAGAGGCCGTGACCAAGATCTTTGCCTCCAGCCACAGATTTAACAAGGTGACAGGTAGAGTGAAAAAAGAGTAAAGGAACAAAATGTAATATGGGTGACAAATTGCGTTAACAACTGAGGCTCTGGTTTTTGTGTTATCTTCAGACAATAAATGGATCGCACTTGCCGACACAGCAATGTTGTAAACTACAGTGTTGTATTGTGTCATGTTGGTTTTAATATACCGGTACATGTATATGCTTGCAGGCGATACATCCTAGCAAACCAATAACTTATCCACCATATATTTAAATAGAGAATTGTGGCAGGGCAAACAAATGGCACGAGGTGATACCTGTTTTAATCTTTCGGTTTTACTGGGACCATTTTTAAGAAACTTTTCTTCAAAATGGAGTACATGAGGCCGAAATGTTGAATCATGTATATCCCCTTACGTCATTTGGTGGAGGTGCCATAGTACTCTACTTTCTGAACCTTTTCAGTGGAAGTACAAATGTGCAAATAGAACTATACAGAAAAGATACTGACAATCAAGGGGTCATCGTATAATATATAGCCACATTCATCCAGTATGACAGCTGTATGTAGTCCATGTAAACTCTCTAATCATTTCGGTATACACAATTGTTTGTACGATTACACTGGCCTAGATTGATCACATGTCCGGCTACATTTGGGGCATAGTTGCTATGATGACGTACAAAGATGTTCCTGAATTCCACCGCAGACTCATTCGCCTGAAAAAAAAAAGAAAAAAAGAAAGTTGAATCTTGTACCAACATCAGGAATCGCGAGGTCGAGTCCAGCTGTTATAAGTCAGGAGGTTTTTCAGGTTTTCAAGTAATCTTAGGCTTAGTAAACTTTGTCTTATCCATGTAAGAGCTAGGACCTTATAAGGCAAGCTAGTTTTTCAATATCAGATATTAAGACCAGGAAATATGTAAACTCTGCTCTGTGATGAAATTTAATGATATATGCCCATATAAGCTATAAGCTCTTGCTATCACTGCGTCGTGATTCCTCCCACAATAATGTTGGCCGCCGGCGTGAACAAAGTGAAACATTCTTAAGGACGGCATATAGACCAGTTAAATAAATAAGCAAGCAGATGGGGTTTAATACGGTTCACAGCGAGGAGGCAAGATTTATGTACTTATTAGGGTTTTACGCCGTGGTCAAGAATCATTCACTTATAAAGGACCGCAGGGCGACCATTATTATGGTGGGAGGAAACCTGGAGAAGTTCGGGGGATAACACTTTCATGACTTGGTGTCAGACCTTCCCTCGTACTGCCTGAGAGGAAGTCAGCGTGCGTCACCCCAGCGGCATTGGTGAGAGGCTACTGAATCATTGCGATTCGTTAGCACGCTAATATTTCGGCCACGGGAGACACTATTTTCTGTAGTTAGACAGTGCTGTCCTTTTACACCTTTACTCGTCTCTTCAATATTATGGTTTCAATGAAGGGAGTATGCACATCACTGTTACTTGGCTCAAGCGCAAGGCCATGCTGTGTCACATTTACTCGGCTCTATTACACGGCCACACTGTAAGTTGATTCCCTTTTCCTTTCGTTGGGTCACATCATAGTTTGAATTTATGACTTTGACTGTCCATCATCACCACCTCATCACTGTCACACTTCCTTTGCTCAGTCACGCTAACAGTTGCACGTACTACCTTCAGCCATTTTCATCGAATCCATTACGCTCGCTATTAAGCAAGTCCACCGCCGCTGGGTTGTTTCCCTCCCGATGAACATTGTAACAATTAGGTAACTTTCGTCATGATTGAGTGTATGTTCTACCGTTACTCGACCACAGCACTATATCTATAATCAGTTGCATCTTTACGCTTCTTTTTCCGGTAGACAACTTTTAACTACACTGGTTTTCTCAGCATTATCTTGTTGTACATATCAGAGCTGAAGCCTTACCAGACATTTAACCAGTGTAAAATAAAACTGATATAGATACGTCAACCGGATGTCCCACACGTTGTTTACATATGTGCAATTTTTCTGTTACGTCATGCTTCCACCGATAATATAACGATAAGTAACATTTTCTCAGAAAAGAGAGTAGAACATCGGAGCTGATGAGGATCCGTCGTTTACTATGAAGTATGACCTCTACTACACATTAGTGTCACAATCATTACACTACATCACTAAACCACTAGACTGTCCCCCAGTTATCACAGAGTACGCCCTAACGCCGTTTCCAGAGTACAAGTACATCACCATTAATAAAATACGTCACGACTACAAGACTACAACAATATAACTAAAATACATCACCTTTAATGGGCTACACGAATACTTTTAGTAGACCGCATCAACTTAATTAAAATACGTCATTTACACCAGACTACATGAAAATAACTAAAAAACTTTAATACTGCGTCGTTAGTCGGCTAAAGTGCTAATGATCACGGAGGATAGCTCGTTAGTCCGATCTTTTTTTAAACACACAGATGATTATTCTATGCTTGGTCTACAGTTTAATTATTTGCATAAACAGATATGAACATTAACAGAAGTAAATAAGAAGAGACCAATTCACCACTACTATACTCTGCATCTCCAAATCTGGACCTCGTTATATAAAATACATAGAGGTTAACATTACTTGGCTTCATCTTCAATACTATAGATGAAGGAGAGCGAGATATTTCTCAAGAGCGTGATATTCCTACCACTCGAGATGGCATCTGTTTCCGCTGTGACGTCTCCCGCTCACCAGTTCGCCGTGTAGAAGTAGTGTCATATCACCTGTTTTCCTTCTAATTAAGAGGCAATTCTGATATACTTTAAAGTCATTTTCAACCAGAAACTGGGCGTGGAACACGTCTGGGGTTATTCTCCAATCTCTCAATGCGCACAGCCTTCGATTGTAATAATAAGGGGGACCGTAATTTGCACACAAAGGAGTTTCTGACGAGTGTAAGGTAGGCCTACGGATGACGCTGCATAGTGTTTCCGGATTCTGTAATGTGGCTTGTCCGATGAAGTGACCTCGTAAGATTTCCCGATTAAAAGGTGATGTATACGGTTACCAAGCACGTCATAAACAAATACCTACGCCCGTTTAGGTCTGTATGGACCCCATTTCTGAAATAATTTTGATCATACTTTTTGTTGTGTTTTATTTTAATATAGGTGACGTCAGCTGCATACCGAGCACGGGCTACATGTAGCTGGGTTGCAATGTCACGTTACCTAGTACATGGCTAATGTATTACTCGTCCCTGCACGGTGTCAATAAAACTGGACTGCACCAACATCACTGCATGGTGTCAACATTATCCAGGCTACGTAACCTTACTACTATATAGGAGGAATCAAGATCGCTGATACGCACCCAATAATACTGGTGTTCCATCACTGCATGGTGCCAACATTACTGAGTTGCATCACCATCACTTGACAGCTTGAACATTACTCGTCTGTATCACATATGATTAGACGCTGTCAACATTACCGGGATACATTACCATCACTAGACGGTGTCAACATTACTGGGCTGCATCACCATAACTAGACGGTACCAACATCACTAGGCTGTATCACCTTCACTGGACAGTGACAACATCACTGGGCTGCATCGCCATAATTAGAGAGTGTCAGCATCCCTGGGCTACATCACCTTCGCTGGACAGTTTCAACATTACTGGTCTGCATTACCATCAATAGACCTTGTCAACATTTATGCTGGGCTGTATCACCATCACTAGACGGTGTCAACATCCCTGGGCTACATCACCTTCGCTGGACAGTTTCAACATTACTGGTCTGCATCACCATCAATAGACCTTGTCAACATTTATACTGGGCTGCATCACCATCACTAGACGGTGTCAACATCCCTGGGCTACATCACCTTCGCTGGACAGTTTCAACATTACTGGTCTGCATTACCATCAATAGACCTTGTCAACATTTATACTGGGCTGCATCACCATCACCAGACGGTGTAAACAGTGCTGACCACCATCACTAGATTCCATGAGGTATTGAGGCATTATGGCACTGGACTGAGCAACCTACAGGCCTGTCAGATGGCATTTAGATTACTGGGATGCAGGAACATTGCCCTGTGCGTGACATCAAAATTACTTGACTGTATCAGCATTGCTCGTTGACGTCAATGTGAGCCGGTTTCATAATCGTTATACTCTGGGTAGCATCGAGGTTACCGGATTGTCGTCACAATACCCAGTGACCTCAATATTACCGAGCTGCATTACCATTACTAGATGCCGCCAACATTATTCGGCTGCATTTTCATTAGTATAGGTGTCAAAATTATACGGTTGCATAACAAATACGAGTAGGTGTCAAGATTACTTGGTTGTGGTTTCAAATTACCTTTATTGCATTACGTCAATATAATCGGCTGCATCACCATGGCTGGATAGCAATAACATTATTCGGCTGCGACACCACCATAGATGGCGTCAACATCATTCGGCTGCATCCTCATTACTAGATGTGTCATTAATCAACTGCATTAATATAGGTGATGTCTAAACTATCTCTATATTACATTGGTGTCAGTCATCTCTCTATAGCCATTCAAGTCAAACTCTGAAGTTTGTCTGTTTTCAAATCTAGAATTTTTGCCTGTTCATAGCAATGTAGAAGATAATGTTTATATATACTTGGCACCCAATGCGCGATATCGAAATATCTACAGACAACCTACCCGAGAACAACTCTGGCATCGATTTTATTCTGTGTGTATAATCCCCAGACAGTGGCATGACACTACAGTAAAGCTTATAAGCACGTCTAGTATCGCCTGTAATATGTAATCCACTTATCCATACCGTCGAACGAGTGCATAGCTTAAGGCACGAAGGTTTATGTGCAAGAGTTAAAATACGCCGCTTTTTACGAATCGTTTGGTCAGATATCTTAACTACATTTATCATGGATATCACAAGTGCATGGGGAAGGCTGGGCACTGGACACAGAGGGACAAGCTACAAAATGAGTATAAAAACTTTATAACACCTTAATAAATTGTAATTTGTGGTATCCGTTATCAAAACGTGCTCATTATGGTCCTAGAGAAATTGTTTTGTGGCTTGGTGAAGAAAATTTTTTCGTCAACTAAAGTAAAGAACTCAAGAAAAGTAATATTACCCTTTCAGCCTTTTGTGTAAAGTTACCGTTATATATTTGGTGTATTTTCAGTCGTCGAAGACACAGTCTTTTCTTTTTCAGGGAAATCGTTTTCAGCAGCTGCGTTTTCTATTCTTTCATTAAATATGTGGAAAACGTTTGACTTCAAAGACAAAGAATATATATAGGCCTAATCCGGAAATGAAATGTTCAAAGTTCTAAATACAACCTTTATAGTCCCATCGGGGCAAAAAGTCTAGACTGGCTAGGGTTCATTCTAGCAATATGTTTAAATGTCAAACTCCAAGGTCATGTTGATATGTAAAACCTTTCTGTGTGCTTATGGTTGCTTAGTCCTCTTTGCAATCCAAGGTCCTTTGCTGACTCATTGCTCTAAGGGGATGCTATCGTCGCAGCCAATAGGACCCTGGTCAAAATGACCTGTGGATGGTATCTGGCTCTAGCTAGCCCCATTGCCGGTTTGCCATGACTTTTTTCTCACACATGGAACGGTGGTTTATTTCGGCTCTGTGGGCAAACATTCTTCATCTCGACCTCAAACACCAACTGAGTTACAAATAAATGCATGTATTTACAGTCTGTATTTCCGAATATTTTCTGTTCATTGCAAAATCATGTTAGAGTTGTTAGTCGTCTGCATTGCTGTATGGACCCTCTCTTTTGCTGTCTATAATACAAATGAAATATAGCATAATGGTCTTACAGAACAATTGACTAAATAAATAAATAAATAAATAAATAAAAAATAAATAAATAATTGCATAACATTTTAAGCAGATATTTTCAACCTGGCCCCAGCATATCCCAATTTCCTGGTTGAGAGTTTCCTCGAGCTGGCTCGTTTCTCCCTGGGATTTTTACAATCAGCACAAAACATTCATCAATAAAAAATTCGAATGGCTACATCATGGAAATGAACTACATGTATTAGATGATCTCTATAATTCAGGCAATCTTTTCCTTTTCGCCGCGTAATGTCTCAGAGTTTATATTGAAATGTAATTCATGGCACAGGGCAATTTCCTTCAGGTTAAATTTTGCATGGTGTTTAAAATCTTGTTTAGTGATCAATCAAATGGTAGACCGATTCATTTATATTCGACTTACTAGTATCTGATAAATGATAACTGATTCAGAGAAGAGAAAAAATGTATCACTACGTTTGAACCAGTTGGGAAAGAACTATTAACCATTCTCTGGGTATTCCATATGGTAAACATGATAGTATTGCGGATGTATCGTAGATGAATGGAATAGTTTTACTGTTCACAAGGGTCCGGAAGTTTGCCGGCTGTATCATATTAAAGACAGAGATCTTCATTTAGTTTCCATAGCAATTGACTCCCTGTTTTATCCATGCCATGTCTCTGTTTTTCATTCAGATGGTCTTTTGACTTTTTTGCTCCTCAATAGGTCAGGTGATGACGTCAATGAAGTGTACATTTCCCGACGTCACTATACACCCTCGATACCATTCTTAACAGACAACTATCAGCGACCTATTCAAATACATAAAACGGCTATCGCCGTCGGAATGTTTCGATAAACAACGGTAGCGGTCTGGCTTCGAAACAGCTGGCTTAGAAATGTAAAAAAGCACGAAGTTCTCGGCCGAAAATAAAGCATATGTCAGCAAAAAGAATGCTACAGTGTGGCATCGCTGCACTGGTACCCATGCAGCTCCGAGTCATAGTATATGTGCTTGGATCGCTGGGGTAGCGTTAGTTAATACACACTGGCAAGATTTACCTATATCTTAACGAATACATGTACGATGCTTGGATCAGACTCATCATATTTCCGTGCTGATAGCAATGCAAGCACTAGCAAGGAAGCGGGAAATGTGGTATTCTTATATGTTGTATACCAGTATGTCTGTTTCAGAGCGAGCATGTGTCTGCAGGTATGCTACTCTGATGGACTTTATAGCCTGACCTTGACGTTTGAAAACACTGCTCTCCTGTCTTGGATGACGCCGTTTGTGATATTTCACAAGTCAATAAATAACCAATTCAGAAGAGACAAGGCATCAAAAACAACACAGTATCCGCAAGATCTATAACTAAATTAAACAGTTCAAACAGAGGACCACCTACAGACGTCTGACACGTCAATTTGAGTGGATTTAAGCATTTAAGCCAGACCTAAGCGTCAAGTCCGACATTCGTACACCACAGGTAAACTGCAAAGGGGCGTTCCAGATCGACAATGCTAACACTAAAGCCTATGTATATCATGGAGAGTAAACTAGAGCAGGGACGACAGAGTGATAGCAGATAAATGACCAAAATACTGGTTTTTGTCATCACATTTAAATGAAAACAAATCTCCAGTGACACTTCTGTCCTCCTGAGCAGAACCCTGATTTTACGCAGGTGTAGTTGGTAAATGGTCACACGTTACCGGTGAAATCCGGCCTGTTGTCAGGCAAAGTCAGTTACGGTTTTATTCTAACTGATAATATGTCCTAAAGCAGTGGCTTAAGCAGAAGTCCTATTTCCAAAACAACTTAAACAGCAGCTCTCAAAGGAATGTGTAAGAATAATATATAATCTTAATATAAAGATGGTAACGTGTGAGAGAAGCAGTTTTCAATGATGCAAAGAAGACAAAGTACTTTAAGTACTAGGCATGACATCCAATTCAAATTTCAAACTTCTAGTCCATAAATAATTTCCAGGTCGAATACAAATATAGGTATCTCAATCGTGTTTGATTGCACCTGTTTATAAAACTATATCATATTGGTGTGATAAACATGAATGCTTACACAGGCGCTGGCCACATAACAGTCACATAAAAGCCATACCAGACAGATTTGACGTCGTCATAATCTAGCACTGCATTCTGATTTTGTCGATCGAAGATCTATACCGCGTATCTGAGTGTGAAGGTACCATAAGATGACATTAGTAAATTCCGTGTATGTATCTTAGTATGGCATTACATCATACATTAAATGAAATTCAGTTACTCTGCCCCTTTGACAATTTCGTTTGCTTTTATTCGTTTGATCTTTTAAATATACTTAAATTGCACATTTATAGTTCCACTCAGGTCAGAATACAAAATACGTAGAAACATTAAAGTTACATAAAAGAAATCCTACGGAACAAAGCTAACAACTTGGTTCAAATGGATTTTCGATGAATAACACTATTTAACCCATATAATTCAAGATTCCTTCAAAAACAAAATCTTCGGCTGTGTCAGTAAAATTTTTCTCATGTGACGTAACAATAATCTTTATATGACGTCTAATCAATCAGATGTTACGTCGTGTCATCCAATTATACAGGGATGACGTCAACAGCGTTTCAAAGGGCAGTATCATTGTGAATACACCTTAGCCATTAGTGACGCCATGTGTTCGTATGTGACGTCACACAGGCACAGTGAAAAGGGTGCAAAAATTTTATTACCGTATTCTCTGAAGAAACGTGCAATATCTGTATTAATACAATGTAATGTTTTTACAATTTTGATAAGCTTTTCAGACTATCTCAGGCTGCATCATTTCACCTTGCTTTTTACGACAAAGGTGTTTACACACCACAGTAGCTCTTTAAGGTTATATATATTACATGTAAATGTTATTTAAGGAACAAGCATGGAACCGCATTGCTGTTACGCCTGATGGTTTGGATGGTCTGACGAAAAGAACCCGTGTATGAACATGGCGTCTGGGTTTTGTGTCTTACGTACAATGGAACGTGGATGGCATTGGTGAGTTATCATGTGCAATGATTTCAGCAGGATTGGAAAACTAAACGAACTTGTGTGAACATGACCTCTAGAGAGTTTACTATGTACAATGTATGGGGAAAGGATGAGAGTGTTGAGCTATCATGCACGGCACTCGAGGCCTAAACGAACTATTATGTTCATGACTCCTGTACAATGTATGAAGCATGGGTGGCACTGATGAGTTATTTAACTCAAGGATTGAGACCGAAAAGAACCTGTATGTGTAGAGTTCTATGAACAATGTATGGAATATGGATTGCGTAAGGTTTTATGTAGTCCAACAGACTCAAATTTAACATCACCTCTGGCTAGACATTCACATGTGAACAATGTTATCGGAATAGCCTTAACAGTGGAGAAAGGAGACAACCGAAATGAATATGTCATCTTGAAGCAATGTCATATACAGTGTAAGTGTCACGCACGACATTCTTAAAACTGTTGTAACTGGCTCCAAGTTCTTTCCATTATTAGAAGACAATTTTCCACCGAGCTAAATATGATGCTTGCACAGATTGTTATGTGCAATGTATGTCGCATGCAATCTGCGAATGTGAGGTACATGGTCAGAAAGGTTTCCTTTGGACTGCATTGCAACCAATTGTAGCATGATATCTATTCCTCTGAGCAGAAAAGACAAGCAAGAAATGTCTCTAGCATCAATGGAATGCTTATGAAACGTTGAAAATATAAAGTAAAACGTTAACAAACATTAACCATTCAGCGTAGTTTTATTTATTTCGTATTTAAAATATTCAAAAGGTATTTAAAATTATACTGTTTATATTACGGGAAATGGAGAAATCCTATGGGGAATAATAAAGTTTCCAACGTTGCATAGAATCCGGCTGAGAAGAGTATCGAACATTTCTAATTAAAGACAGTAAATTTTATCGAACTTAAATCAGTCGCATTCGTGTTCGGGTAAGACAGACATCCTTGTATGCAGGGCGATGGACTGAACCCGAGAATCGTGCATAATTAAGAGCATGTGTAATATAAACTGTGTCCTTTTGTAGTCCGAGTATAGTTTTCTTACAGCCCACAGATGACCGTTGTATACACAGCTCAGTCAACATACATGTGTATATACATATGTGTTATAGCCTAGGGGATTTGACAGGACAGGTAAATCACAGGTAGTATTAGGGCGAGTTTTGAAATGATAAAGTCAAGCTCTGATTTATTTGAATATATTTAATCTCTTCTGAGGTTTATATTCAAACTGGACTCACCGGTCAAGGAAGAGCATGCCCTAAAGGTTTACTTCTGGTCCTTTTATTAGCATTTTGCGTTCCTTTCTGTGGTGTATAAACACATTTAACCGACGGCCCGAGGATATTTATTCAAATAGCCTCAATGTTTTTTAACTGATGAATTCTGTTTAGCAAAACAGAAAGCATTTATGTTTACTTTAAATTAAACAGCCGCGCCCTTGACAAGTATTTGCTCCTACTTTGCATTCTAGCCACACCATCAAGTACTGTATAACAATAAACCAAGTTTAAAAGGAGTTAATTAAAAAGCTACTATATCAAAAACGAATAGCATATATAGAGAGCCAAGCAAAGACAGTATGTGAGCATACATTAAATTCTGTGAAAAGCAAACTGTAATGTTAGGTTCCGCATAATTTGACACCAAATGTTTCTTTCTGTATATATAGGGGTCAAATTGCTGTATGTGTTGAGAATCGCTTTCCTGAACTCATAACATGGAGTATAAAAAAACAGTTGTATCGCACAAAAGTTATACTATATCATTTTGTGTTTAAAAAAGGAGCAAAAGTTAAAAAAACGGCTACCCTAAGAGCCTGTCCGTCCCGCAGATGTATATCTTAAAAAGCTTTAAAGGTTGACCTAAATAAAGGCCTACTTTTTCATTTTATGTGACCGCTAAAGAATTTGATATTTGAAACGACGTTCCAGATTACGGCCTTAGTGAAGTGTTTGATAAATCTTTTAACCCTTTCCTCCGGGCCGTGCCGCATGAATAAACATTTTTGACATTTTTTTTCTTTTTTTGATCCATCGAGAAATTAAATATGACCCCAACGAAACCAGAGTGGACCTGGTTGGAAGTAAAACGCACTAAACATGTTGAAAGTAGCCGGGCCTGACGTGCCGAATTGAAAAGAAGCCTGAATCTAGTTTCATTGTAAAATGATGACCTCAAGGAGATTCACACAAAAGGTCTCAGTCGTCAGACATTTAACTCAGTATCTGGTTTTTTGCTTGACAAACAGAAGTAGGTGGTCAGTATTTGAAAGTGAAGAATACATATATTAAGCAAGCCATACGTAGACGTATATGCCCGTCAGTTAAAACCTTTTTCCAAAATGTTATCAAATGGGCATACTAGCCATATACACATGTAAGGACAATCTTTGAAGAGTATATCACGAGGTTCAAATTAACACAAACAGACCTGGAAATACACATGCTTGTATGTCTTTTGATTGTTACTTTTTTTTAATTTTTTTTTTTGAAATTACTTTTTCATGACTTGGCAATGTATGTGTATAGATGGAATCTACGTGTTTAACATTTATTTGTGTTTATTAATCTATTATTTTGCAAATAACACTGTTCTTGTAGATATCGTCTGATTGATTAATACAGGTTTATGATTCACTTCAAGAACACGCGTATCTACAGATGCAAGTGCGACACAAATAACGTGTAAAAAGTGTATAATGCAAAACCAGGAGGAAAACTTCCATATAACTAATATGCATGTATACAAACTTCGACAAAGCATCTGACCAACTAATGAATTCCTTTGAAGAAGGGTTGCACGATCTACTTTTGACAGCCATTTTGGTCTACAGCAGCAATGCCAGCCTGAGTTAACGGGACTTCAGTTTGGCTGAATGGCTAATGTTCTGCTAGTGTGATGACGTCACAGCAACCCTTCTATATGGCAGACTGCTAATTCTATTCACTTGAAGACTTAAATTCGGTTCTGTATAATTCATATTTACATATATTATTATAAGTTATTGGCGTGTATACCTCTGTATAGACAAGTCCTGGCGCTCTGGGAAGTGGCGAGCTTCCGAGACGCTTCCCGGCGCCAGGATGAATGCATACAGAGCCATGCGAGCCAATAACCTATTTATTATACACCCACTTGCATACTGTAAATAAAAAGTAGCTACACATTGCATAAATAGCCACCAGCTGCCAGAAATTTATTATTATACACCTAACTGTCCAGTTCCAAAGATTTGTAGTAGTAAATTACAACTGTCCAGTATCATGCCATATTGCACGCTTGCAACGTCACTTATCGAATGAATTACTGGGTTCATTTTATCTGTTACGTCATGACGTCCCAAATACTTTCACTGGGAATGGAATGAAAAGTAACATTGTCAGGAGACATACTGGTCTGATGTCGGTCATTTGGAATTTTGCACAAATGAAGAATTTACCAACTATTCTTGACAGCTGACAGCTATTTTTGTAGTGTTTCGCCAGTTTTTAACTGCAGTGTGTAAGTGGGTGTATAATGAATAGGTTATTGGCTTGTATGGCTTTGTATCGTCCTGGCGCTGGAAAGAGGCTGGCAAGCTCGCCCTTCACGGAGCGCCATGATTCCTCCATACAGAGCCATACAAGCCAATAACCTATAATTCTAAACTCATTCACGTATAGTAATTAAAAATGAGTTAAATACTACATAAATAGCTGTCAATTGTCAAGAAAAGTTTGTAAATTCTTCATTTTTGCGAAATCCCACAGGAGCGATGTCACACCACCCTGTCTTGTGACAATGTTACTTTTCATCCCATTCGCGGTGAAGTAATTGTGACGTCACTACCTCACAGAGAAAATAAATCCAGTAATTCATTCGATCAGTGACGTCAAGTCCTGACGTTACAAGGGTCCAGTATGATGTGATACTGGACAATTGTAAATAAGCCAGACAGCTTTTACTGCTGCGTACGTCCGGACTTCCTTCGCTGGTAGATAAACAGACACTAGTGGCTGTGTTGAACACATTGTAACCGTAGGTAGTCACACACAATTCAGCCCATTTTGTGCATTTTATGTGTCTGTGTGACATTTGAGACTATGCGTGGGTTCTAGGGCTATTTCAAGGTGGAAAACACTGAAAAAAATTTAGAACCGAGCTCTACACTGGGCTGTTTGCAGTCAGGTGTAAAAAAGAAAGTATTGGATCATTTATATCTCAACATGGTGAGTAAAAAAGTTGCATTATGTATGTGTCACAATGGCACAGCCATGGTGAATATTGGTGAACTACCATAAGCCTTAAGGTACAGATAGATGTATTTTTAAAACGTAATGATGCGAAACGTATATGTGCTGATGGCATATATATTAATTTTGAATTAATACAATTATGTCAAGTCACGTCCATTCTTATGCTGCAAAACGATATTTGCTTGTATCATCACACATATAATTTCATGTATAGTAGTACATGTTCTACTTCACACGCCACCGTGACGTTATGCGTGCAATGCTAAACGTCTAAAGTAAGTCATTTCCATACCATACGTGATTAATAAAACTTAAAACGTTAAATACAGTTAATTAAAAGTTTCATTCGAAAGAATTCTCCAATATAAATGTGACAGAAAGTAATTAAATAGACAAGGTGTGTGTATATAGCGAGTCAAAATGAAGAATTACTGGCTGGATCAATTCCCGATAAAATCTAAATGAAAGTTACAAACTTGTCGTTAGGAATTAATGTACGCATGGTAAAAGATTGTAGGATTCGTTCTATTTCAATTGCAAACCATAGGTAGGACAGAAACACTGGCGAAGCCACGGTTTAAGTCACATACGGCCCACATTCAGTCATTTATCCACCCATTCAACAGATCTATCATTTTGGAAACAATTGTGATATTAACGCGTGTGCGAGTGTGGTTGTTTCCCCTGTATCATTTGTCGACATTACTTGCCTTCATCGCGCCGCTTAATTAATTGTGGAGTTCGAGTGGGTTATCATTTTTTGCCCTTTTTCGCCAAGAGGAGTTTGGTGGACGGCTTTACCACTGGATTAATTGTGATTTGACCGGGACAAACTTTTTACTTGACAGGAGCAAGATGGGCTTGACTTGCGCCTGGATGTACTTGCGTTAGAGTGGAGACTTAAGCTGGGCATTTGTCAGGAAGTATATCACTCAGTTCGCATTTGTCAAGTTCATGAAATATATACCGTTAAAGCAACCCAATATGCTGTGATAACTTCTTAACACAGTTTTGTACGGGTATTTACTTGTTTTCATTAAGTCTACGTATCATGCTTGTCACATCTGATTTGCAGAGAAAAGAATATAGGCTTTGCCAACACCAGAGGCAAGTAGGTTTATATTTGGGCCAACCCACACGAGGGTTCCAAGCAAAGGGAGAGAATCACCATCGGCAACTATGCCTTTTCGGAAGAGTAATCTCTCTTACATTAGTATGTTTCGGTTACCTCTGGGATAAATGCGGATATAGCTTTACTTTTCACTATTTGAAAATGTAATTTTCAACCATTTGCGGCTGGCAAAGTTGTGAAAAGTTCCCGTGGAGCAACAGTTTAGCTGCACACTTATATCTGCGGCTTTATTGCAACCAATGTGCTTATGAGAGCTTTAAAGTCCCGGCGGCATAAAAGTACATAATGTGTAAGGAATATATACATGTATATCCTTAAGTACATAAAGCACGTTACTGTCGATGGTATAGAATAGACACCATCAGGAAACGAAATTCAAAACACTGAAAGAACGATAGGAATACATATATAAGTTAATTCAGACAATTTTTCTTGAAACTTTTTGAACAAGGCAAATGTCGCTGTTGTTCGGTACTCTCTGTAAAATTTATCACAACAAAAATATCCATCAGTTGTTGCTGACGATTTTTTTTCCAAGCTGACACTTAACCATTCATTTTATAGGGTTACTATACTAGCTTGATAAATTTCCAAAATAGTCATTCATATGAACTCGTTAATATGAAAAATGTTTCCATATATACATGAAATTGAAGGTGTTGTTATATATGCGAAAAGGTCGACCTTTTGAATTGATGATGCATGATGTGTGTAATGGCGCTTATGGTAGACCCTATGAATTTGCATATTTACCATCAGTCAATGAGAGTGTACCAAGTGCACAATCACCAGACCTGTTGCCATCACGATCTTGTATTCAATTCTTATTTCCATAAAATGAAACAAATGTATTCCATAAAGCTGGTTACAAGTAAAAGATGAGTGGTTATCAGTTTAACCTTTGTCAGAAAGATACAATCAGTGTTCCAAACTAGGACATTTCCAAGCCCAAAACTACTTTTACTGGTATACATAGCACGATCATGTTTCATTCTCCCCCTATAACCAAGATTTCGATGTAAAAGCAATAGCATTTATACTATACCTGCACTGTCAAGTTAAAACATAGATTGGAGTAACTGTAAGGAGTTAAAGATAATTCCTATAATCCTGATGGTTTCTATCCTGTTCATAGCTACGAAAATTAAGCGAAAGAAAATGCCGCACTTTATCATGGGTTTTTAACTTTGAATTTTTCATTTATTATTTTCGGTCTTGACACGGTGGTATAAGGGACATTATTAATTTTACGTTAACAGTTCTGAAAAGAGCAACTATATAGGTTATTTTCGACAGTCATATTCGATATTCGCATATACCGCACTTCAACTGACAAAGGACCTGTAGTATTGATACCCTCCGACACTGCCTGATCGCATGTAGTGAACTACACGTTGATCACAATATGAAAGCAATTTCTTTGTACATATAACCATCTCTATGCAGAGCATACAAAAGCAATTTGCCTCAGGGCCTTTAATGATAATGGTAATGTTAAGATTTAAGAATTACAACTAGATGATAACCATAGCTGAAATGTCGAGAATCGATCTGAGCAGAGGTTTACGATGAGTTTCTACATTGTCAACTTAGAAATTGTACTTTGCACCCTTGTTGATCCAGCCTGGTGTGTTTTTTAACGAGAAAACCAAAGAAAGTAAGTTTCCATACCTGTATAGCCTATATACCAGAACCCTATTAAAGCAGATTATACAGTTAAAACTACTTGGATATTAGCTAAGTTCTATGTAGACCTAAACAGTAAAATAAGCAAAATGGTTAAAACTGTAGTCTCCATTAAGTTTTAGAATATGTATAAGAATAAAGAGAGGATCAATATCGCATGGAGCATAAAGCTCATTCAAATGTATAGAGGACTGATGAGGACATGCTGCTCTTGACCAGACGACAAGGTGAAGGACAAAAGAGATCAGTGATGCATGATGTCCAAGGAGGTACTATAAAATATACAGTGAAATAATAGGACGTAAACTAGAAGGCTTCCCGAGACTATAAGTGTTCGACCAAGCAAAATGTAATATAACCTAGATCACTTAACAATGAAAAATCCTTTCAAAATTTAATGGATTGATCTGTGGCCCAAGACCAACCTTTCCATAAAATTTCTGGAATTTGTAGAACTGTTTCGGTCCAGTTGTGGATGACACAATATAAACCATTTCAGGTAAATAATTGCAAGTTATTACACTCCGCTGTCCGATTTGGTGTAATTTTATTGTGTACAGGCATCATTATGACATACTTGTTCATCGCTCGATGACGTTGTTCCTGAGCCTTGGCTCACTGCTTAAAGCATATGGTGCGAGGGACGTGTAAGTCTGTACTATTTAAGTAGTTACATGAATAGTTAGAGCAAAAAATAGCTCAGGTAAACTGACACAAGGCGGATTTCATCGATTATGTGTTTCTATAACTATCACACTGCTCTTGTTCTACTCTACATGATGTATCCTTTTATATTATACAAAACCAGATACAAAACACTAAGATTTATTCGTTTAATTGATTGCTGTTCAACGCCGTACACAGTTGAGAATATTTCACTTATACGGCGGCGGGCAACATTTTTTCAAATGTAATGTAAATGCTCAGATTAAAATTATAAAGTTTATTCGACCCTAGTATGAGGGAGGAGGGGTACAACATCATTTTAGGTTTACTCATTTCCTGCATTTGGGTCCAGTTAAAAAACGCTGGTGTACTGATTGGATAAGACTGTCACAGACATTGTTGGTTGTTGATACACTATAATATTTCTGCACTGTTATCATGCATCTAGTTAAAATATATCAGAATTATGTCAGTTGTGGATAGGTCCAAAATGTGTGTCCTGGGATTCTAGTCACCTCCTTGCAGATTACCAAGGAAAAACACTATGTCTTCTCTTCCAGGACCAACAGCGCTATAATGATGGTCATGCTATAGGTTGACTTTGATATGTTGTAGAGAAAAGAGCAAAGCATGGCATGCCACTGTGTGAAAGTTTATGGATATATATCTTGGAAGGGTTATCTGGCAGAAATAATACATTAATAGTAAGGAAAATCAATGCACTAATACAAAATACAAAGGCGATTTGCATAGCACCATTGGGAAAAGACGATGTTAGAAAAGAAATTATCTCCCTTTACTTAAAATTCTTGCGAGAGCTGAATATTGTCCGTCAACAGGTCGACATATATGCCTCCAAGTCCAAATTGTAGGTTGTCCTGTACACAATATAAATCTAAGGATCAAACACTCCGAAAAAGGGAAACATACACCACATTTATGGACAGCAAAAGCAGAAAAGTGACTCTAGTGTAATAGTTGTCAAATAGTCACACGTACGTACCGATGGAATTCTCTGTCATATCAGTTTAGGGGTTTTTGTCTATCTGTTCACAAATAGTAGCAACCTACACCCCTCTAGCTGTATGGCTTAAGCAGAGTTAGGTAAGAAAGACAATGCACTGATGTTAATTGCATGCTGTTTAGTAGAAGTCACTGGTCTTAAATTACACAAAATACTGTGTGCTAGAAATCTGATGGTTGGTATGTAAACAAACATAGGTGGTTATTCTGTTTGTAATTACTTATTTCACACATAATTTCGGCTCACATGTATTATACGACAGTTTTCTGCACAAAGTATCGCGATAGTTTCCTATAATCACATATAGTAATCCATCAGTCACTAGAACAAAACAGGCACCTTCCCGCACAGAGCCGAATTATCAATGAGTGAGAAAATGTTTCTCAGAAAAGATTTTTGTTTATTTTTATTCATCTCACATATCGGAAACAAGAAAAAGCTAAGGACCTCAACATCCAAAGAAGTCACAAAAGTCATATTCTTTTTCTTTTCAGTACAAGAAGTGGACGACCAATCTAATGTCTGACCGTGGAGTGAGATCCTATGCTGGCTCTTTCAGTGGTTGCTGAATGTACTCACTTCAGTTGCTACAGTAAGGCAACACTTCCCTGTAGAATATCGAAACCGTACTATAAAGGGGAGTGCGGATACAATTTCGGGATAATTTGCCAAATTTAAGCGTGCTTGGGTTTAGAGAAGTCATGTTTGTTTGTTCGAGGATACAAGCAACATTTGGGCTCGTTTTGCACGCGAGGTGTCGTGTTTTTAGAACGAACTGTAAACTCGTGTCAACAGCTGTGTTTTTATACTCACTTCGTCAGCCCCAACTGTCCAAATACTCGCGTGCACACAATTAACCTCGGGAAGGCTTGCCGAAACAACACCACACGAACAACTTTAATACACAAAACACTGACATGTTCAATATTTGTGTATTCTTCCAAAAATAACTATATATCCATCTGCATGTAGTGAAATGAATTCGTTGCAGCCTCATCGATTTGAAAAATATATTCATTTGAATTTTGTGAGAAAAACAGATACAGTATGAGATGAGACAGATCGAGGAAATGAGTAAACATTTTGAAGTTACTCCTTTATCACATTCATATAAAACATGAACATGATAATTTTTTTTTAACTCTTTACAAAGAATAGAAAATATTTGCATAATAACGAATGAATATTTATTTTCGACGTGATTAGTCCCTGACCTAGACGTTGTGACAAATTGTCGTATTCAAATGGGTACCCAAAATGAATGTTCAAAGACTAACATTTCAAATATCGTTTGAAACAACCCTTCAAAGACATCAGAAAGTATACAAAGTAATAAATTATAGGACTTAGTTATGTAAAGAGTGTCCCATCCACCTGGGTGGGGAGTCAAGTCCGGTGTTTTCGGCATGATGTTCCAGTGGCGGCAGCACTTTGACAGCTCATGGACTCGCCCTGCTACAAGAAGGCACGCTATATATACATTCAAAGGAATCCTTGTCGTCACATGACAGAAAAATTGTTAAGCACGACTCAAACCCCCAAGAATGCATATATACAAATGTAAAGAGAATTAAGCTACTGGCAGATTAGAATCTTGCCGGAAACGTGCAATGAAGGTTCTAAACGCGTAAATGTATTGATTATCCAAATCGTGTTCCATATTTGTTTGTAAATATGCGTGAATTAAAAATATGCATTAGCAATCATCGTCAGGGAAATACATCGAATATACATGATTTTCTACACTGATATATCGAGACCAACGACAATATTAGTTCGAGTGAGACTCACGACTTAGGATAGCTCTATCAACTGAGCTACGAAGCCAGATGGTATTGTTAGAGTTCAGTTATATGAGGTGTATGGTATATTCACAAATACATACAACACCTATACTACTATGTACCAACAGACGACTCAGTGTTTCGAAAGTAATTAGCAGTCGCCAGGGAGTACATCAAATAGATATCTAATGGACGGTGTGGGAGAAAATCAGAGATTTCCACCTTTAGCCCATAGCCTGACAGAATGCCAGTTGCAGGTGGGTAGCCGAATATTTATCGTACATCACGCATCCTAGTCTTAACCACTAATGAGCCGATATCGGTGGTAGCCATCAGTGACCCACTAATGACAGCCACCAAAAGACCACTTGTGATGGGCCACCGACGGGCCTATGAGCAAAAGGTGAGCAGTCCACTGGTCGCAGCCACCAGTAATGTTACCGATGATGAGCCACTGGTCGACCACTTATACATGTTGTAGGGGTAGGGTTTTATTCCAACTGTTCATATTTAAGAAGTAACAACTTACACCCCTATCACCATGACCTGTGTAGAATTAGGTAAAAGAATTGCACTGATGTTAATGACTAATTATAGAATCCAGAATCAGTAAAATACTTTATGGTCATCACGTAATAATAACTGGGTAGCAGGTTGTTAGAAGTGAATAATAAACTGTATACTGAACCAATGCTGATAAAGACTCCTTTATGAATACATATGCATGGAATTATCAGCGTCATGTATTGCTTGTTCTATAGTACAACAAAGAAATTTATCTGAATGTTTTTGGAAGAATTTGTTTTCCAGGATCATCCGACCGGAGATGAAGACTATAATCTTCTTTCCAGCAGATGGAGCCATATTTGCCAATTAGAACGTCATGTACATCATTTATACCAAACTACGATTGAAGGAGTTCCATGGTTTCATCTCAGCCAGTTCTTATGATGAAATAGAAAATAATTAATTTTGAAATTGTGAATTATTCGTGTTTCCATAGTAATATTGCGAAGGGACCCGCATATGATGTATATATATCTTGCCTAACTGTAGCATTTGTTAGATCAAGTGTAAAATGCGATGATTTAAATCTACGTCACAAGTTCTTGATTAAAAAAACCATAATCAAGGGTAGTCGAGCAAACGCCATTGTAAGGTTTTACATTCAGTATAATACTCTTATTGGCACATGAGTACAGAACATTCAGGATCTTTGCCCGTTTGTGTCATAACTATATCTAATGGCTCTTATATTCACCTTACTTTAACTAAAGTTTAATATACAACTGAAATCAGATTGAGAATTGAGATTGGAATCAGAGCAACCACGACAGTTTGATAGTCCACGTAACCCGTGAAACCCGGTCTCTTGGTAATTAATTTCGACGTTTTCATGTGCTTGTTAATTAAATGGACAGCAACACACTATGTTCAGTCATTCTAGACCTGTGGCGTCTGAAAAGCTGCAATTGACATCAGTGCGTTTTGTTTATCTATAGTTGCGCTTAAGCTATGGTGCTGTGGGGGAGTGTAAGATCCATCTGTATCCAAGCAATTGTACATGAACAATTGGGATGTAACCTAACAAACTGAGGCAAACTTACAGGAGGTCGGAGTTCATAGGTTATGAGTGACCGTCACATTGTCGTGACCTCTAGGTTTATTTTCCTTACTGAAAACACTCTTTTAAATGTAGTATTCCAGCATAAACCAGGGCCCTGCTGTTTTCGAGGTCTGGATCTTTTGGCAATGTTTTTATGTGATTGTCTATTAAATGTAATTACAGACTTGTGAAGTCCAATCAATTGAAAATGACACCACTGCATTGTTGTTTGTTTAATTCTGCCGGGTGTATATGTTGCTACCATTTCAACATTTACATGAAAAGCTAGAATAACCCTTACTGAGAGAAACCGACAATATGTCAGATTTCACCGGTTGTGTATTATCATTTGTCAACTATCACACTGCCGTCGCTGCTCTTTTTTCACTCTGCACACTGCCACCCTTCACATTACCCGCCATATATATAGAAGGCTAGGGGCATTCAGTGAACCTTAGACGTTAAACGCTTCCACGAACACCAGTGTTACCAATCCCCTGTGGGCAAGGAGTGTACAAATACCCTGTCTAAGGCCGGGATTGAACTTGCAACTCGTGTACCTAGTGATAAGGATCTAGGCAAATTATACACCCTGGGCACATCAAACCCACTAAGTTGGTCTGAAAAGATGCACAACTGTGTTTGAGATTTAAAGTCCTTGTATCGAAAATACTAGGGACTATTCAAAGACCGATTGAATGTTCATGAGAGACGACATGTAGGCATGTATAACCAACCGTATACTTACTGTACAGAGCTAAGCAGATATCACCCGGAAAAATAGAGTAAAATAAATCAGAGTAAAATAAATACTTGTACTGATAATATTGTTAACTGCGAATAGATGCTCAGGAAGTGATGATCAGTTAAGTAGTAGAAAAACTGCAATCGGCAAATGTTCCCAAGATTATTGGTTATAATAATTATACAATGAATACTAAAACAAACAAGGATATATTATTATGCATACTTATCACAATGATATGTATGTATGATAACAACCAAACAATATGCATGCGCCATGATCCAAGTAATGTATTCTTGAAAACGAATGGAAATTTCAAATAAATAAATAATTAACTACACACATATAAATGTATTAGACCGTTGGGTTCAAGATATGATCTCAGAAATAATAATTTGTTTGAAAGATATGTAATAAATAAGATAAGTGGCACACGTTAGAGAGTTGGCGATTTATACGGAATGTTGGCGATTTCCTCCATTTGTAAAACTAGTTGACATCTTGTAATTGAAAAATTCTTGAACAAGGCATTAATTAACAAAGACTAAATAAATGACAACAAAACAAATTATTTTTCCCTCTGACTTTGTCAAAAATAGCATATGCTGTCACTCAGTAACATAAACCAGAAAGTTAGCAAAATACATAATAAATAGATGCATCCATGAGGTAATATAAAGCCATAGATTTTACGCATTGGAGTTTGTCCTTTCTAGTTGCTTTGTCGCTTTTAACGAACACTACAAAAGCACATGTCGTTAACACGAGTAAAATTTCCCTTTCCAGATGTGGCGTTTTGTTTTTGTTTTTTTTTCTTCTTTTTTTTTGGATTGCAGCAGTTTACATTTAGTACATACAGTAATACATGTACAATGCATCAGTATTGTTTTAGATTATGGTAACACGGTGTTGTGTAATCAAGCAACGAACGAAACGCATTAAGGCATTTTGAACACTTTAATGTCCATTAATTAATTTGTACGTATTTATGATATACCTGTGCTGTCTTTCTCACTCGCTCGATGTAATGTGTCAGAGGATGAATGAAAGCAGATCCATACGTCGAGAAAGTCATAGTATGAAATATCTAAGAAATGGCGTGATATAAAAGAACTGTCACTTAATAGAGCAAGGCTTGTTGGTGATAACAATATATATAAAATCTATCAGTGGGAAGCCTATGGGACGGAAACCAAATGCTTGATGGAAGATAAACCGGGCTTCTCGTCTCAATATAAGAGGGCGGTGAACCGGCGACACCCCTTGTCCCTGCTGAATGTGTGAATGCCGGCATTAGTTTCATCAACAGCACACGCCCACCGACTTAGGAGCATAGATCGCCCCAGTAATTGGGCTTCTGAGTCTGGACGAGTGTGTTACTTGGCAAAGCTGATGCCCGTAGGGAATTGCAAGCGCAGGAGCCGGGCGGGCGACAATAAACAAAAAAGCCATTTCACGCCACAAAAAACCTTTTGAGTGGATAGCCGTGGTTTACATGGCGTAGACGTCGTCACCAATGAAGTTTACAAGCAAACCATATCATTAGGATAGTTCAGGTCTGAGACATCCGAAAACGCAGCTCATTGGTAAAGGGCTTTGCTGGGTTGTAACTCAGCGACAAAGGGTCGGACAAGACCCAGGAGCAAACTGAAATTCCGAGCTCAGCACAGTAACGAGCCCGGGCTTTGTCAAAGGTTTCCACCTCATTTCGTCCGAATTGGGTGACATGGGAGTTTAGCAACCTTAAGACAACAATTAGGGTAAACGCGAACCGGTAACATCAGAGAGAGAATCACCATCCGCGCCTTTCCTTCACAACCCTGCAATTTTGCCACCCGATCTAAACGGTCGCAAAATCTCACCTGTAGCCCAATTAAGACCACAGGTGTATCGAGTCCTTACCCCCACAGGCTTGGGGTTCTTGACCACCCCACTTGACCAGCACTCGTGACCAGCAAATGCCCACAGATTTAGACACAGTGACCACAAAGATGACTCCTAAAAAGATTTGCCACAGCAGCAATATGAAGACACCAAGTATTTCAAGAAAACGTAAATGAAACATGCATTCAGTACCAGGATATTATATCTCATTGTAAAGATTTCAAACGAACATGATTTAGTTTCAGATTCATACACTCTAAAAGTACTTTCTGCGTGTTTATTATTTTTCAACTTCGCTTTATTTTACTACGCTTATGTTACGTGTAGGCTATTACGTGTCCATCAGACATCGCTTTCACGTGTCCAGCAAAGGTATTACTTGCAGAAGTTAATGAAAAGCACCGCTTGCACGTGACGATGACAACCAACCCTAGCATGTGGCCAATATACTGGTATTGATTTACCTTTTGCCCATTTGAAAATTCCTTAAAACGAATGTATTTAAACGTTCGTCAAAACGACAATACCAGATGTGTTTAGTGTTGTTTTAAAGTACTTGTACAACAAATCCGTGGTCGAGGGGTTATAGCACGCTAGCGAGCGTAATCGCCATGCAGGCGCCTCTCATCAGTGTGGTCGCTGTGAGTTCTAGTCCAGCACGTGCCGACTTCAAGTCTGGCCAAAGGTGGAACGTTTGTCAGCAACCTGCGAAAGTTCGTGGGTTTCCCAAGAGTTCTGCCCAGTTTCCTCCCAACACAATGCTGGCCGCCGTCGTATAAGTGAAATATTCTTATTCTTTATGACATAAACACTAATCAAATAAATTACTAAATCATACTCAGAAGATGCATGGTCACGAAAAAAATAGCCAGCATCGTCTATTACACTACCTGCATGTATTGATGACCTTGACTTCGAAAGTAATGTATTCCACCTATAGCAGCGGCTATATCAAGGAGTACCGGGTCGGATGAACTCAAAACAGGGGCGTCGTATCAGCCGAAAATGATCGATTTGGGCGATGCAAAGACACAAATGTTAAGCTTTTCTCATGCACTCGTCACAAATACCAGTTAGAGAATTGCTAGACACTTAAGAGGAAACTGTTTACCAATGTGCCTGAGTAAAAGGGCCAGTTCGGGCCTGATTGAGCACCATATCAATCAGCGTCTGCCTGGGGGACATTCATACTGAAGATCAAATTGCCACTTAAAAAGGGAAGCCACCCTTTCAGAGGCTCTGTCCAGGGCTATCACGTTTCTGCTGAAATCTGCAGGCACCTTTCAGTTTGAAATTAAAGTTTTCTAACTTTTGGGATATACATAGGTGACTTTTGGGGTGTACAGATTTTGTTCTATGAGAAACATTTTCATGTGAATGTTCAGCAACTCCAAAACGTCATTATTGACTCATAAGTCTCCTTTAAACGTGATTTATTAAAGGAAGCAAATAACTGTAGAAAATAGCCTTGGCTCAACTACCCGATCAAGGGGTTCTAACTTCGTATTGATACGCGATTGGCCGACTGACTGATTTTTACTCAAGCACAGAAAACTATATAGATCGGTACTTTACCGTGTCATGATCGAGGTGACTATCGATATTCCTATCTTCATTACATTAATTACCACCTTGACTATTTAAATGAGAGTACAGCATCCGTAGATGGGATTGAGAATAATTCTCCCATAGATTTCACGCTTTAAGCAATTAATATTCCTAACATATCTTCAAGTGTCATCAAAGCATTTTCGTTCAGTGTAAAGCAAGAAGTATATAAAGAAATGAGTATAAAGCAATACTTTATTGTGAACAACAACTCCTACATTTCTGTCTCTGGTCAGACAAATGTGTCGACTTCGACTGCAGGGCTTTTACGATCAATCCCACAACATATACGTGTGTGTCATAGGGCGGGGCAACTGACTAAGCAGAAACCCGCAACACTGTATAGGATCTCTTCCTGGTCGGTACCCCTAAGTGGGAGTTTTCAAACTGCATAAGTGTTGTTGTCAACCCGTCAGTTCCTATAGAGATTATACCAACAAGGCCCCAGAAGAAGGGTCAGATGATCACATTGCTGATTACTCAGGCTGTCAGGTAACATGGGATCATATATGTACACGATTTACAAACATTTGGCAACTTCTATTATTTGTCACAGACACCCAGCCTATATACTGTTTTGCTCACATTAGTGAGCTTTCTTTGTTAATTAAATAACATGACGAGTCGTTCTTCGCCCCCTTGTTCAAACTCACTAAATACATTTGTAATATGATAGTTGTGTTTTATTGACTTCATACTGTGCTATGTTTCATACATTGCCCTGTCAAAATTTAGATTCATGAAAACCTACTGTATAGTAGCAAATGAATCATGACTTGCTCAGTATTCTTTTGTATTCTTCAACGTACTTTCTTCGACCCCTTGTTCAACATGAAATGAATCATGACTTTCTCAATGTTCTTTTGTACTTAAGCCTACTTTCATAAAAAAATGTTTCTGCTAATTAGCAGTAAAACATTCGTCGTTTAAATATTGTAAAAGTCAACCACATTTACCCAATTAATAAAAGATCAGTGCGATAATGCTTATTAGTTGACAGTGCAGACAATGCAAGACACAGATAAAGTGTGTCACGTGTCAGCGACTTAGCAGATGTTATGGGATGTGTTTGCGTAGAGACTCTATAACAGTGGGTTCCTAAGTTGTACGGTCCCGTATTCGGCAAATGCTAGAATTCCCATCGGCTCATGTATTACATGTCAGCTTAGCTTCAGGTGTACCTCTGTAGGAGTTAATATAAACTGTAACTCGATGCCGGCCACAAACATATTTTATTGTCAGCTTTGATGTGATCTGACAATATCTAACATTACAAGACCATTAATGAGTACGCATTAAATCGTTAACTTAGCTCATCAAGCACGAACAACTTATACAGTAAAGCACGTGAAGTGAGTTTTGACTAGTTTATGTATACTTCAGTTTTATATTATCTTTTTTCAAATTACGAAAAAAAAAACTGCCCGTCTCAACTCTTTGAACTAATATGTCAATAGTGAAGAAAAGATCAAGACAAAATATATAGCAAAAACAAATGCAAACTGATAATTTTATAACTTTGAATAAAACTAAATTTGTTCAGATTAGAGTTAGTTGTCATTTTTATCTATGTCTGATTGGTCTTCAAAGTAATGATTATTTTAAATCGTTGTATAAGGATATTATGGTTATATCTGTGGTTAGGAGATCTATAAGAGGTTTCTCGCTAGATACCACAAGCCTTTGATCGAAGATATGGCATGATTGCATAGCTCAAGGTTGATCCGCTGGATTTCATAAAGATAAATAAATAAATAAATAAGATAAATAAATAGATAAATAAAATAATTAAATCAATAAATAACTCAATTTTATAACATAGTTTTACAGTTTTCTAAAAATTAAAAAAAATGTTTCTTATAGCAAGCCGATTGGGTACCATTTATTGTCTAATTATACAATCAATATCAAGTCTTTTGTACACATATAAAATAAATTTTTATTTGGCTTATATACAACTCTTGTACAAGTGTGCAATTGCTTTGTATATATGTGACAATTATTTGAACATGTGTGCAAACAAATATATATTTTACATATGTACAAAAGATTTGTATAAAAGTTTTCCACATTATACACAAAATTAAACTGTCACTTTTAGACAAATTTACAGTTTATACACATACACGAATGTATAAAAAATAAATGTGTGCATTTCTTTGGCACCTGTGTGTAATTAAAGATGAAATACCGAACAGGCAATACAAGTTTACTGTGTTTACTTTCTTGTGTTTTTCAACAAGTTCTGGCGTTTATGAAAGATTTAGACAACCGTACAATGTTTGTACGGACACAATAATTAAGAAAAAAGTATATTCACTTTTGAATTATCCGAATATATCGCCCTGAAATCTTTCCGGAAGTGTTTGACACCTCATTAGCCGATAATCCTGATACAAAATTAGTTGGGCGGAGTTAATAATAATTGTATCTTCCCGCACTCAGTCCTCCCCTATTACATCACACACCAATGACCATTCAATGTGAACGAGCAGTGCCCGAGTTCTCTGTTTACTTACCTGTAGCCCGCAAGGCGTATTCTTTAAATTAAGTGGGCTGTAAGTCACTTGTTAAATGAGTGAGTTTTCTATCTGATGATAAAATCACATGGGAATTTACAAAGCTCGTGCCAGCCAATACCACAGCGTATAAAAGTAACAGAGGTGTTTGCGTAACACCTTGTATAATCCCTCTATCGCAGTGTCTGAAATGACATTACCAAAGCCGATAGTCCATCATTATTCATGGATCAGTGAATACTCGTGCATTGACCCTATACTTACTTATTTAGATCTTATAGTGCCTAATTAGTACTTACTATAGATCTTCCGGAGTATGTATATGTACCAATTGGCCCAATTGATCTATTCAAGGTGACATTTTTTTTCTCTTGGACTAATCCGTGGGAATCTACAGTGATCGTGTTTGAATTAAACCACTGTGATTACATTATAATTCCAGCAACTTTTTCATGTATAGAGAAACAATTAACACACACATTCAGAAACAATAGATCAATACCTGCATCCGTAGTATAAGGGCTTTTGTGAAAACTTTTATCTTGAAAGTCATCGATCTTTATCGGATTTATTCATAAGCATGGAACGCCAAAAATGTATCTGTCTGTCGTAAAAGAAAACTGGACGAAAGTTCTGAACATTTCTGGAAAGAATTTCTTATATAATTATGCCTTTCTTATGTCTACCGAGAGAAAGGTATAGTTCTGTAATTAATACTTGCTTTAGTTCATCTGTATATTCGTCTTCACGTGAGCATATACATATGTACATATCCCACTGGAACAAAATCTTACCTTGCTCACGTCTTAAAGAAGGCTGCGTTTGGCGATGATAAACATAAGTGTCTGATAACACGAGTTTGGTGGATAGTGGAGATTTAACCAGCAAATTAAGTTTGTCTGTCCTTCTGTCCGTATGTCTGTCCGTATTATTGTTTCATCTTCGAATTACTCATATCGTATCGCTTTTTCTGGCAGATGGCAGGACATATAAAAATGCCATTTGCATTTCAAAGCGAGAGTTACGGAAGAATCTCACCCATCTCATCTTTACTCAGCCTGTACAATAGGTCCATAAAGTCCACAATACAATGAAAACATTTTGTCTGCGTTTAATTTGGTGTAAGACAAACCTTTAAAAATCGGTGAAGTTATTTCAGATACATCTTTATGTGCTCTTTTCCCTGACCACAACTTCATTTTTTAGTGGTCTTTCACATTAAGGACAGTGGAATCAATATATGCGCTCAGAAAGCTAAAGCGTCCCGATCGGCTTGTTCCTAAATGGTGCTAAAGAAGAATGCTATGACAAATGGTCATTTACGTTAAACAATAAAATGCGGACAAAACGCAGATTTATGACAACTTAAAAGAGCAAACCAATACTCAATTTAAATATCTGAGATATAGTATTATGGAAATGGGGTTGTGACATGACACCACAGCGGTAGTGTAAGGGAAAGAGTCCCCTATAATGCACTGTTTGTTTCTTTGATGCATATATATATATGTATATATTTGTGACTTTTTAAACATGCATTTACATTTAATTGAGTTTATTCTATTTAATTTGTAACATATATTCTAAATGCAGAGACTTAAATTTCAAAGTTATGACGTTGCGTTATTCAAATTAACAGTCGGCATGCGGTACATCAGATATAAGATGAGTATGTAAAGAATACAGCTATGACAAATGTAAGTAAACGTGCATGAATTGCGTGGGAGGAGGACTTGACGAATGACAATTGTGACCAACCTGTGTAATAGTTACCACAAGCGTAATCTTTCCTGTCTACAAACAGACACATCACATGACTTTGTTATCAGCTTATACTGATCAACTTGCTAAGACTGTTGTATGAAGAAACTAAATACTTGAACTTTCTGTGACATCCACTGAAATACAGACCAAAAATAGTTTCAGAAGGAGAAAATGTCCCTTTCACTTGTAACATTTTGAACTTTGATGTGTTTATCTGTCGCCTACTACGGTTAATTTATAGTGTGTCTGACGCTACAGTACACCTTAGCCTACGTCATCACTTCAGCCTTTTCCCGTCTGCGCCTGCGTCATGTGTAATCAATACGTTGTAAAGCGTTACAGATTATTTATATTTCGATTTTTAAGCTTTACATGTGTAAAATGTCAATTTCTGAAGTAAAATATTAGTAATTCATAAATGCTTAATATTACCTTCAATACTTTGAATGCTGTTAAAATTTTGTGCCATAGATATATTGACAATAACTCGAGTGTTTCCTTAGCAAATGTTCCGGCCTTTTAAACTTGTATCTATAAGACAGGAATCAAATTCAAAGATTGAGTTTTATATCGAAATTAAATGTATAAATTTCTGTTTTTGGACCTCAGTTACGTGCTTGAACATAGAGAATACATGACTGAGGTAAATCGCTCAGGCGGGCGTATTTTACTTATTATTTTGGGACCACATATACCAGCTATCACATAATATCAACATTCTATCAGTCATTTTGCCTTTTAATTTTCTGATTGCAATATCAATATCACACAATATCAGCATATTTCTATCAGTCATTTTCCTTTTTAATTTTTTGATTTGAAATATTAAAGCTTAGAAATTATAACCGGAGGCGGAACACATTTCTTAATCGAGGTTTTTTTTACTGGCATCCCGGGTCATCCTAATGTATATGTGATACCTTTCACCACAAGTAATCTAGTCGGTGCAGATTTGACGTCAAAGCTATTAGCGATCAAATCATGATAACCAATGATTCAAGTGTAACGTAATAACCCGATCGAGGAAATCAGAAGCATGCTCGTTGCACTCACTATATTTCTGTGGTGCTAAAACTAATCCTAAATATCCAAAATACATAGTGCTTATTTCGTCATTCAAGTGTACAGTAAAGAACTCCAGGTTTATAGCCCGTCCTCCAGACATATGTCCTTATAATCTCGCCACATTTCTGTGCTTTGGAATCATGGCAGTGAGAACTTTTTACAGTATTATGGAAAGCCGTGAAAATGTGTAACTTGGCACTGACGGAGGGCTCTTTGAGGTGTCGCATGCCGATCATATCTTGCTAGCAAAACATAGCGCTTATTGTTTGTTGTCTCTTATTATTTCCATGGCCGAAGTCTTGGATTTCTTGGTCTTCGTCCCTTGTCGTGGTGTCGAGTGGCTCAGCATTGATAAGGCAGTTAAGACGGGCGACCTGTTCACGGTTGTGCACCCCTTTCCCTGCCTCCCGCGCCTCGAGGTAAGATCGCGGATCCCCACGGTTGACAGGTACGGGGTAGCAGACGAGAAGTGAGGTGTCCAGACCGGACTGCCGGATGACTTCTTACTAAACAGAGACTGTCGCCAGTTAAGTGCTCAGCTATTCACGTAAGGGGTTCGCTATCACATAGGCCGGACATCCGACACCTTAGAACTCGCCCGGCCACCAGAATATCTCGACGTCTGGTAAATAGACTATATTTGTGCGACCGTGGAAATTTATGCATTTGAAGAATAACTGACGGAGTCAAGTCTTGCTTTCTGCTGAATAGGCCGCCCCAAACATATCTTACTCAGTTTCAGTTTTTTCTTTGTCCTTCAAACATTTTACTGTAAAATTTTTCAATTTAGGCCCGTTTCAACACGGGTGTGTAAATACTGGTTACAATGGTGACGGCATCAACTTGCCAGGCCACACCGACGGTCTTAGAAGGCCATTAACTCCAATGTGTGCTCTATCACCCTTCACCATCAACACAGTTTTGTCTGCGAGGATGTCCGAGACCTCAATTGGCGCTAGGTGGCGCTGAATATGTTTACACCTAAACACGAGAAGACAATGGCGACGACAAAGGTTTTCAAGCAAGATACAGCTCTCTGATAGTGGTTACAGTGATAAAGAACGTTTATGAGAGATCAAGAGATTGCTATGTTCAGACGAAACGCCCTGTGAATGGAATTGTATGGGCCTTGTAAAAGTACTTACCTTTAAACTGGGCTGAACCAAGAGAGCCTCCGACAAAGCGACAGAAAGGCACAGAATCGTAAGCATTCAGCCCGGCACGAAACCGTATTGATCCCATACCAAAGCTTACGAATATGCACACAAAATGGACTGAAAAGATTTGTCAATTGCGAAATAAATTGCATTATGACTTTTATAAAATCAAAGTGGATATTTAACGTCACTTTAAGGAGCACAAAATGAAAATCAACATTTTACTGGATGTCTGTGACCAAAAGTTATAGACTGGTTGTCGCCAAAATTTATTTATGTATAAACATGCTAATGTTTGGTTGTCACACGGTTCCCTGTTGCTTTAAATACTCTTGATGTTTGGGCTTCTGGCACAACCCATAACCGCATAACTTTTAATAAGTTGTCAAATAAAATTGTTATTCATGAATATATGCCGGAATACCTATTTTAGTTGGTATACGAATGTTGGTTTCGATGCCTATGTTCACCCCCCCCCCCTTCCACACATTAAGACATTTGCCTTAAAGTGATATATTTCTTTTATTTTCATGTGAAGAAAGTATGTTTACAGAGAATAGATAAACGCGAGTAAAGATCTGACTATAACAAAGCTTTGAATACTTAATATTGCGGAAACTTCTTCCTTACATATTTACAATATTTACATCAAAATCGGTTCACACGAAGTTCTAAATTGAGTGGTATATCACTGTGTATATAATTTTAATGGTGTATGGAAAACTATGCCAGTCTTTGGATATGTTCCGTATAAGTTTATTCTTTTGACACAGTCCTTATACAAATATGGATCGCTAATGCGCGTAAAATTATGGTATCATGCATATGAATACCATATATACAAATGACATCTGATTATATGCCTAGAGATTTGGTCATATTTAGCGGCTTGGAATCGGATGACTATTTCTCATTACGTAACACTTGATGCATGAGTATGTACAGCCATGATTGTGGACGGAGAGAGAGGTCTACAGGTCTAGATTTCTATTCCTGTGTCATAATCTTTCTACATAGCACTCGTTTACATAGCAGGTGTGTGGTCAAAACCATCAATTAATAAATCGAAATTTAACTGGGTCACAAGAACAGTTAATCACTTATATGGGTAGAGACAACCAATGTCCTTCTATACCAGTGTTCTTCGATACAAGTGTCCGTCTGCAACTGTATTCTTCGACAAGAGTGTCCTGTGACACCTGCAGGTGTCCTTTGAAATCTCCATTCTTCGTTAGGAGTATTCTTTGTATTCTTTGATACTTCTGTTCTTTAGCATGCAGCTGTCGCCTTCAACACCAGTGTATGTCTATACCGGTGCCCATCGACACTAATTTCCTTCGACTATAGCCTTTAGACACCAGTTTCCTTCAACATTAGTGCCCATCGACATCAGTGTTCTTCGACATTTTTTTCCTTTGACATCAACGTCCTACGATGAAACAATGTCCTTGAACATCAGTGTCCTTCGACACCAGTCTTCTTCGACATCGGAGTCCTTTGACACCTGTGTCCTTCGACACCAGCGTCAATCAAGAACAGTGTCCTTCAGTGCCTTTGTTTTTCGAATTCAGTGTCCTTCAGAATCTATGTTCGTCGATGTCAGTGTCCTTTAATAGGCTCCTAATAAGCCCCTTAACGGAAAGCTGTTGTTGAATGCAAGACATGAGCACAAGGAACAAGGACTCATGTCCAGAGCATGTTACCACCGTCACCATGTTAAAACCAAATTGAAACCATACTTCTTTAGAGCTGGCATATTGTCATATTGACATAGGACACATTTGAACAGCTCTATACACGCATTACATGTGTTGTATGATAGTGTATGTTACGATATAGTCATCTATTCACCGTACCTTCAAGATAAATCAAGATAGCCTTCTTAATTCTCTAACAATACTGTTATTAATGAAGTCGATAGAAACTGTCAACGCTGCATGTTTAATGTAAAATTTACAGACGTGAAGAAGATGAAGATGCATTACGGTAAAGACAGTTTCACATGCAGTGGGCACCGTTTGGGTGTGCATGTCGCTTTTGTAGATGGGGAGGGGGCGACTTTGTCCAGAGTGTGGCGGGCGTAGGACAAGGGTGTCAAAGATTCAATGGACTATCTTGTAAGAAAGCATCCGTGCCATTGATACAGGCTTGTATTGTGTACCCGGCTTGCCTCTGACGGAGAAAAACAATACTGTGACCGGGTGTCGGACAGAGCGGTCAGCCCTTGCCGACAGCTCGAGTTGTCTTTGCCCTCAAATTATGTCCCCGAACTGTCCAGATCTGTAATTAAGCTATTTTCTTGTTTGCGTCTTTAATTTGACATCCCCTACCACGCGCTCTTATCACCTGTCGATGGGTTATCGAGAGTGATTTACACCTAAACCACGTGTATACTGTTTGCCGTTCATCGCAAGCAGCCAAAAATGTGACCGCACAATAATAGATGCAAGATGAACAATGGACAAAAAGACTGAGTTTTTATCTTAAACGTGTTGTTAACTACATGCTATACGGAGGGCTTAATGGTTTGAGAAACTAGATCGTGAAACAACGACGTGAAATGCAACCCCGATGTGTGCATATAATTCTTTTCTGATAAGCGTTTCTCATTACCTTTTATACCAAATGAAAAAAATTGCAAACTTAAAGGGGCATATGTTAATTAACATTGAAGCTAGTTTAAGGAATCATGAAAATAACTTACAAACGTGCCAGCATAAAATTTTATGGGGTATTGGCTACCTTGTTAGACAAGTAACAAGTATGTATTGTCCGGAAACCTGTACCCTGTAAAGTTGTTTACTTTACACTTTACTGTCACTTTTGAAACCACGCTGTTCTAGCCGTCTCGGCTTTTTACCTTACAAGAAATTTATACATGAGCTGATACCTGTCAATGATAAACCTTATTTATTTTGGCAACCATTTGCGTTTATGGGGAATGAAATAAAGTGGAAAATGAAACTACCAAACAACAGAAACGATATGGAGTATATAATATGACAAGATGATATTTTTAATGTTTATTAAGTCGGTGAATATATCCTATATTTGTAAAATAAGTTCATATGAAAGGAGGTCTTTGTGAAAAATATATGGTAATGTTTCTCTGTAAGAGCAGCTGCATGAAATGTGGACAAAAAATCTGCAGTTTTATTTATACATAAAGGACTTTTGCGTTTCTAAAAATCCTACATAACGTAAAGTCTTATGAAAATTATTCACTTCTTAGTGATTACGTAATGCTTTTCTCATTTCAGTTGTGGCTCTGTTAAAAAACCCACTCGAATCCTTAGGATGACTTCCCTTATTTTAAAGTTCTAATGCTCCGATATAGAGCATAAGCATCTGGTTTATGGCAATATCATTCTGATGAGTTAAACAACCAGTCCATGTATGCAATATCTAGCAAAACGATTTCATAATCTGCCAACACACTGCTAACTTTTTTTATTAATAAAAGGTACAACAAAAGTAGAGTTTTACCAACATCGATGTATACAGATATATATTTTCCTATATAGGTATAGAGGGATTACATACGCCTGGGTTCCTTAAAATGGAGAATTTCCTGAGTAGACATTATTATATATAATTACACAAAGGAACAATAAACTAGGCAGATGTTAATATTATTAACCGTCTCCCTGGTTCTCTGAACAGCTTTGTCAACAATGGGGTTTGTATATCAGTTTCTATACCCATATATATCCGCGTCACATTTAATTACACATTATAAAAGCCTGACTGGGCATCATATCGAGTTATTACTTTCATTAGCGAGAAAATCGTAGAGCTTGCCAATACAGCTCTACAACACAACGTTATTTACCTCTTGGATATATTTGTCCAGTAAAACTGAGGCTGGAAATCTGCTATAGAGACCTGTGATAATATTTCTGACAGATACATCTTGTGGATGCCTCACAAAATTTTTTCGAAAATATCGTAATGTTATCCTAATCAGTGAATGTCGGTCAGTCAACACGTCAATGTGATTATATAACGTTTCCTCGCCCATGATTTCGTTACGGAGGGACATTCTTTGGTTGACACGTCTTATTTGGATTTGCCCTGTGTAACTAGTCGTCTGGTATCCGGTCAGGGATAATTCCAATCTCGAGATCGTAAAGTATTCTCACTTGAACACCAATATATATATACCAAACGGTTCTGTACATGGTGTATGCATGTCTAGTATATCTATGTACATATATACATGGAACTCTTTTGTGTTGCATGTGTCAGAATTTTTGTGTACGTCACAAATTATTGATAAAAACAGTGTTTCGTGAATATTGTGGCAAACTCTTTAAAACTAAGTAATTATCTATAATTTTACGTCATTTCCCTGCTTATACGTAAATAAACGTCTGCCGTGATGCCGAAGTTAACAGGATTATAGGTGATATTAAAATGTGTAGCCTACAAGCGCAAATTGAATAGCAATAAAGTGAAACATAAAAGGATGCATTCGCTGTATATATATATATATATATATTTATTCCAACATTTATTTTAAAATTAATTTACAGACAGTTTGCGCCATTAGATTTGAATACATGAATCCACTGAGTCCTTAAAAACAATGTGTACATACAACGATTTCCATTTCACAAAGTGATGTACCTTATGGTGTACAGGATAAAAGATATACAAAATAATACAGCACAACCAACTATTTACAGTGTTAAAATGCGTCTTCACAAGTGAAACCATTGCTTATATATAAAGCAAGATGGCTCATGATATTTATGCCCGTTCATAGATTTTCGAGACAACATCTCACCCGAAAAATATATGTTATGCCATAAAACAAAGCTATCTTTGCAGCCTTTGAAACTTTAAAGAAGCTCCGTTGATTATGTTCATTTTAAAACTGAAAACAAAGTAATGTATAATAAATTCTTCAAAAGAAATGACTGTACAAATATACAGACTGACTATAATGCTGCATAATTTTGTAAAACAACTTTGGTTAAAGAGCCAAGAATATATGGCACGGTTATTAATTACGTTGAGACAATGGATCACCAATATGTCATATTATTCATTAGGAAGTCCTGATTTAGACACATGTGATCATGTTCCAGGCAACTACTTCCGGAAAACTAGAGAGACTGGAAGTAATTTATGCAATCACAATTGACATTTCAACACATGCACTGTTTAATATGGGTTATATTAACAAATACAATTCGATATTTCAAATTGTCACTCTAACAACACTCTACCTCTCGTCGAAGCTTAGTAACAAGTTAATACAATAACATTACATCAGACTAGCTCTCTTAAGCAAACACATTTACATCGATGAAAAGGAATAGTAGATATAGACATCTTGAAATGTTTTCATATCAATTCTCAAATGACATAACACCAACACTACCACTGTGCATCTGAGAACTTGAGGACTTAAGTATCCCACCATGACAATGAATATTAAAGACTATAAACACTTTCTTTGGCAAAATTAAAGCAACATATTAAATAAATTAAACACTATATTCATTCGTGCATTCCTTAACTTGAAAAGGAATGTGATTCTCACTTGTGAACTAGCGTGCAACTGCATGCTAGGCATTGGTATTTGATAGTTTACATGTAGCTGACCAATTGTCGATGAACTAACTCAGTCATCGCATGCCTGCATGGAATTTTATTTGTGTTGGTGGACTGGAAAGGTCTTGTTTTCAAAGTTGTTAACACTCGGTCAAGCGTAAATTAGGGTCTAATCGCTAAGACAGCCTGTGGGTTTGTCCCCAGGTGTGTTGGAATAAGGTTTATTTCCGTTGCAACATGGGCACATAGCATAGTGGAAGCCCTTTCCTGGTGTGGTGAGACCAGTGTAACCGTAGGGGCTGGAACCCATGGTCAGTCCAGGAATCATACCCGGGGGGTAGGGCATGGCGAGAGCCATACCCCGACCTAGGGCACCGTATGTGTAGCGCACTGAACTCAAACTGGGGACACTGCCGAGAGAGGTGATAGGAGAAAATGCGGACTTGAAGCCCGGGGTTGACAGAGCTGGGCTGATGTAGGGCTGGGCCGCGGTAGGGGTAGCTGAGCTGGGGACGAGGGCTCCGCTACTCGGCTCACTGTGGTTGTTGAGGACCTGCTCTATGGCTTGAACTGTGTCCCCATTGCAGCCCTGTAGTATAAGCTGGAGGGTCGTCCGCTTCATGTGTGGAAACACCCGACATAGCGTCTCCACTGGGGCACGCCTACCTAACCCAAGAGGCAGCCCAGGGGAGCGTCTTTCGGCTGCGTCCGTGATGCTAGAAGTCTCGCTAAGGGGACTGACAGGACGCGGGGAAACTTTCTGCAGGTTGATGGGTGATGGAGAGTTTCTTGGGGACGAAGGCTTATCCGACGGGGTACCGGAAGAAGGGGGAGGGGACTCCCGATTGGGCGATCCAGATGGGTGACTCTCTGCCTGTTCCGAATCACAACGACGTCTCTTGGGCTCTGAAGTAAAAGAAAATACATAAATAATTACACACACGTGATAATAATCGGTGTGCTTGTTATCGCTAAGGAAATCATGGCAAACTTCTAACATATAGACATAACTATATATTACTACTATATATCTATAGCAAATCACTAATATTATACACATCGTGGTTTCGTCACCAAAATGTTTCCTTCGAAACAATCTTATCACATAAAAATGTGGTAAGTTACACTGCATTTGTCGAACGGTGCTTATTTAGTTTGATTATTCTGTTATTCATTGTTGAACAACATCATTAATTCATTATTATTTGCCTGTTATAAAATTTTGCTTCAGACAGATTTTTCACTTTTACGGAAGAATTTTTCTCCAGTATTATAGAATAAGTAATAGGTGTTGGACATGCCTGGTTGAGAATTATCACTCTTTGTAGTTCGGAGTTCTAATTAACTAATGAAATTCCGTATAGTGCGAAGTCGGTTTACTGGAATCCTCTCCTATAAGAGCGGCTAACTACAAACAACTGTTGCCTAATTGCTACCTGATGCACGGTGGCCCAAATGTTACACTGGGGCTAAGAAACTGTTCAGGAGATAACGGTATCCTGTGGTTAGCGAGGTAATGGTGTCCTTCCTATGTTGTCTTATCGTCGCTATTTAGTGAGCAGTTACACAACAGTTAGCAACAAATCTGGGCCAGCCTTCTGTATAAACAGATGAGGGAGAAAGTTCCTACCACTCGACTCTGGGACTAAACGTCCAAATGAATGTCTTACAGGTTTCTGATAACTGTGAACAGTCCTCCACGTCTATCAAACAGGGGGTGAGTTCACAGTTCAAACGATCAGCGCAAATATATTCCAGCTAGTTTAGCCATTTCAAGCAGGCTTCAGGTGCCAAGACAAACTTTAAGGCAAAATTCATCGATTTGCAGATGCGAAGAATTCTTTCGAAGACAATTACTTTTCCACCAAACATTTGGCAAACATCAAAGATTAGCAAAGACTCCACTCTTTCAGGCGAGCAATCTAAAAACACGGGGAGTAATTGTATCCGGAAAGGGACTAATTGAAAACAATGATGGCTGCCGTATGGTTCTGCCAGCTCTATTACGAACTTGGGAATCAGAGGGGGTTCTTGAGATGAAGATGAAGCTTGGAAAGAAAGTAAGGAGGCGCAGAGGCGTTTGATGGATCCATGGTCGATTGGCTGGAACCGCGTAGATTGGAGAACAGCGTACGCCCGTCCCGCATGGTGCGCCCCGAGGGGGCCAATGGGAATTAGCATGAGTATGATCGGTGATAATGTGATCTTATTTGTTTCAAGTGGTTCAAGAGGGGATGAGGGTTTCGAGCTGCACGAGCGGAATCAATAGAACACGTGCGCCTGATAGAACCAACTTGAATAAAGCAGACGACAGCTTCTATAAAAGCTCCAAGCAATATTAAAACGGGTATTGCTTTGATATTGTTGTAACTCGCTCATGAATCAAAGTTCTACATAAGCACCTAATTTAATTAAGAAAGAGGAAGCAAAACTTGTCTTCCGCGGTTATCCCAAAGTCACCAGGCTGGTAACTCTTTTCGACTGGTGAAGCACAATAAAGCACAAATTAGTGTATGCCTTAATATGCCATTTTTTGTCTTATGGTCTTCATGTATACGTCCACCCTGTTTTTTTAAACGAATTTAAAGATCTGTTTTAATTTGAACTGCTTATCTCAAGAACACAAAGGGATTTGTACAATCATTTAAATATGAAATAATACAGAAACACTGTGATATATTCTGTAAGTCGGTGAAAATTGATCAACAAGGTCTGGAGCATATAATGAGTCAATCCCAGTGAACACTATAATCTTGAGGATTAAGAACGCAGAAGCTTTTCTTTGTTGTTATAATATTGCTGACATGTTTGTTTAAGTCTACTAGGTTTACACCTACGCCGAAGATATGGAGTTATAGAACTGGTAAACCGCAACATCGGTAAGGATAAAATGATAAAACTATGCTTAGTGACATATGAAACAAAACTGTTCACAACAGTGAATCAAACTACAAGACAGGATTTTATTCATTATCTACTGATTCAGCTATATAATCCTTATAATTTCATCTATATTCGCCTGTGATAAGAGTGCAAGGAATCGGGCGGCATAGCAAACTTGCAGTCTACATAAACTAACCGGCCAATAAAATCAGCTGTTAAAAAATAAATAACTGTTCAGCTATAGCCATCATTTGTGAAACGGCACCATTAATAAAGTTCATGTATATTTGATATAAACTGTCAAGACAGATAATAACGTTTACATATACTGGCTTTTTGTTATATCCTTTCACAAGTTAATCTACATACCTGAGCTGAGTTTTATGCATGAGAGAACGGAAAGCAGTTGAATTGCAAAACTGACGCCGTTATGAAAAAGAGGTTACTGACACCAGTTGTTCTAAACATAAAGGGTGAAATGGTAAGTCGTAAAATATAACTATATATTATGGAATTGATGGATATTAAAGTTTAAGTACACTGCATGGCGGTGTTTTTTTTTTATTATTTTTTATTTTTTTTGGAAACCGTTGGGCTTAAATATTTGCCTATACAGAAATAAATCTGATGTCAGAAATGGGAATCAAACCTCAAAATACGAAAACATAGCCAACTGTCGCCATATTTTGAGTCCCGCTTCCATAATAACAGATATGAATCCTGAGACAAGAAATTATTTCAACACACTCAGTCTAAACATGAAAACTAAATACCTTAAAAGTAATACTTAACACTAAATAGTTCTTTTGCACCATCATTTTCCCCAAAATACATCAGCATGCTTTTTTCAGCCAAACGTCGATCTTGTACGGATCGATAAAGGCGGTTTGCCAAGATTATGTCAAGCACGTGGCCATGTCTTTCATTTTGTAACTTTTTCTACATACTTTTATTTCGCAGGCTGTTTGAATTATCAGTTTAATTTCCAATTCTTTCAAAGCTTTTTTGACCGTGTAAAAATTCGTCAAAGTGCAACATGAATAGAATAAGCAAGATATATTGCTTCAAGCTTTCTTAGCCCATATAAATGGTGGTATCAGATTTGCAATTCTGAATTAAAAAACTATACAGTTTAATGGTAGACTGCTGGGAAAGCATTGGTTACAAGTAAAAATATGTGTAAGTAATATCTATGGTTATGTTACTTTCAAATGTTATTATATATGAAAATATAAATATGTATTATTAAGAAGACCTACTTACACGAAGACTTTACCATTGGCATATACACAGGTGGATTATGTGCACATATATAGCCTACGGACGAGACCATGCATGCAGATACATCGAACTACATGTACATGTTTCATATGAATATAACACCTATATTACCAGACTGTCAAATATACTTTGTCGGAAGACCGCCCTGTCAGAAGGAATTATCACTTAACACTTTACAGTATATTATATACCAACAAATCTTTTACGGAATTTGAAATATTTCACTCATGTAATTTACTACCGCATGCACATAACGTCATTGGCATATATATACGTCCCATAGGATGGATGTAAGTTTATAGATCTACATCTCCAATTTCTATATACAGCATTTCTAATTTTATCAGGATATACAAAAAAAAGCAATAACAGATTCACAGAGTCACTAATATAATGATAGGTTACATTTGATTCTAAACATGCATTAAATGTATTTCAAGAAATGTTGCGTGATGACCGACATGTATTCTAAAGTTGAGTTTTCGATACACCTTAACATAATTAAAATTTGACCAAAAAATGAAAATCATATTGTCAAGTAAGTATATGTAATGAAGAGATGGTAGTCTGAAAAGTGTAAGAAAACTTTAATTCTTCTGTTCAAAATAGATTCTATAGCTTGTAATGTTGATGCATTTTTATGTAGGGAGAGAAAAAGTCTTTATACAATATCACACTTACCCTTTTTACACAGAGCTATACTTTCAAAATATATACATTTTAACATACAAATTTACATGAGATGTGAAATGTTAGCGACACAGACACAATGACTGCATATATTAGAGAAAGAACACGAATGGAATTCGTGCACACATGTATAGCTTTGGTGCAAAGCTGTATATGAGCTTTGACTGTACAAACCTGCACAGTTAGTAAACGAGAATGTTTTGTGTGTCACAGCCTACATTGCGTGGTAGACATTGCCTGACTTATAACTTTATATTTACACAAGATATATGTTATTAAAAAGAGGCGGGTTAACTTAAGGCTTCTCTTAAAAAGGAAAAATTCTGAAGTGTTTTCTTAGAGATAAATGTAGACATTTCATGATTTTCAGCTTTTGGCTTTGGATGTTGTCGCGAAACGTGCTAGACGAAGCTACTCAGTTCAGAAAGGCTTGCTAAGAAAACCTGACATTGGCCTCTCTGGATTGTATCTAATATGGTCGTACACAAGACGACAGTAGCACGAATGATATGATGTCTATCAGTTTAGTTTATTCAAACAAAATGTGAAAAAATCATACTTGTTTCTGTCACGTTTTGCACCTAGTTAACAAGAAGACTTCCTTTGGCAACACTTACAAGTGCCTTTGTGAGGTCATCTCTTACAATTCTTGTCTTCATTACGCTTAAAAATGGCAGGCATCCATTTATTTGAACCAAGATGTCTCAACCCCAGAGTGTCAGCTGAGACTTGGAATGAGAGATTAGAATTATCTCGCAAATTAAAGAGATTCGTCAGATGCAGAATTGAACCATGTATATGTTTTTCTCACATATATAAAGGTTCGTTTGCTTTCCTGTCGGAAACGTTAATAGTATCTGAATTTAACACAATTTGCACCTTTAGTGGTTTTTCGGTCTTTGCTTTAAGAATTTTCTAATTAATGCCACAATTTTAGTGAAATATGTAAGTGTTATCTAGGAATATTACTGCGTGCAAGCATGAAGTTGGGAGATGTGCCACAAGAAAACCCCATGTAATGGTTACCCTCTAATCTGATATACGTATGCCGTCAACATCGATTTTAAGACCAAGCGCCATCGAATTATTTAGGCGCATGGACTCACAGGTCTTTTTCATGACATTTCGCTATATAAAAACCATTCCCTACTTTCTGTATGTGCTGTTTTAAGCTAAATTCATTTACTAGGGAAGATACAGCGAATTTTGCTTCACGACTCTTTTAAAGACCCCAATTTTACCTTGATTACTGGTCCATGAGACTTTGTACCATTTTCAGTATAGCGACTAGTGACTTCCAAACTGGTCTTCATGTGAGAATTTGTCGTGCGTCATCGCCAATTTCACCATTCGATATGATTTGTTTTGAAAGTTTTGTAAGTTTAGTGAAATATTATTCCACTGTCAATTCTTTACACGTAGAATAGGTAATGTATGTATTAAAACCAATTAACACTTTTCATCTAATTCTTCCATCAATAATTCTGAACGTGGTCACTTATAAAACGGTAAGATTTTTCATCCAGAGTTTTCTAATACATAATACCAGTTTGATTAAATTATTACTTCCACGCAGATTTCCAGTAACAATTTCTGTATTTTGGTCATCTAAATATTTATAATAATATTTACACACTTAATTTCTTTGTAACACCTGTGTGCAGGACTTACCAGGACTTGAACTTTCAGGTAAATCGTTGCGATCTTTAGAGGAGTCAGCTGTTTCAAAGGTTCTGTTGGCTGGATAGATGCTGGTCAGGCTTTCAGCATTAAGTTGTAGCAGACCGTTCGGCCCGTAGAGAAGCCCCAGTTCACGTGCTTCGTTTTCTTCCTGTGCCTGTTGTCGTCTGAGGGCTACCTGTGCCGCCATCACCCTCTGTCTCTCGGCGATCAGTGTACATTTTGCACAAACACAGTCTCTCCACCGACAGTACCTTTTATGACCCTTGAGTGCGGAGACAACGCCGTGGTTCCTGCAGCGGGCACATTTAGGGGTCCGTGGGTAGCGATCGCTGGCCCGCAGGAACAGTGGTGGGGGGTGAGGAAGTCCCCTTGATACATCGGGCTGCACACGTTTATCTTCTGCTACAGCGTCACCACTCATTTTCTGTTAAAATTTAGGGTACAAGAAAATAAAATCCACACTAAATCAAATATTTATAATTTTGGGGGGTTTTAAAACTACGGATGAAATTCCAATTGAAAACTTCACTTGGATGTTTAGAATTGTCCCCACAGAATTAGTTTTTGAAGCGTCTGTAAACCAGGCCGATGCATCTATGTCCGTTCTTGCCAGTGATAATTGAACATACTCTTCCGAAGTCTTTACCTTGATCTCCTGGCTCTACGAGGCAAGTCTGCCTTTTGACTGCACCTTGCAATTGTTATTGATATTTAATCCCTCAATTTACACCCAACATTTCAAGGCTTGTTGTCATTGGTCGGACAGAGCGAAGCTATTGGTTGAGGTTCTATAGGCTACACCACCTCGCCCAGCCTACCGAAAACTTTCACTCCGTGAACTGTATCCCTGCTTATTTGCGAAGTGGTGTCAATCAGGGCTTAAATTTTGCGCATGCCCGTTAAGGCGGCCTGTATCATCGTTCCAATTTTAACACGAAAGCTTGGTTAACAAATTGATAACATTCCGAAGCCACTCCCGAAGTTGCACTTCAGGTTAAACTTCTTAAACCAAGAATCAATTGATGCAATAGTGAATAAAAATAATAGGTGTGAAAAATATAAGCCATTCACTTTCATAGATGAAGACAAATTTTAAGAATCGTGTAAAGCTGAAAAAGACTAAGTCATGGTATAAAATGGAAAACGCATTACAAAAAATGTCTTGCAAGTATACTTTGCTTCGTTACTGAGAGATTGTTAAGGAAGTGAAAGAGGTGTCAAGCTGAAAAAAAAAATGAAAATTCTGAGACAGAACCATTCCAATCTGAAGCAGAGTTTATTATTTTCATTTTAATTATTATTCCAAAACATTTGGACTGTACAGAATTTCACGTTATTTGCCATTGCTGTTGTATTCCCCACAGCAGCCCGCCTGTTTAACGGGAAGTTACGCAGGTCACAGCGGAACAGAATGATGGAGGCAAATAGCCGCCGGAACTGGTACAACCATTATCTGTCAGTAATAACACAGTCGGAAGTTAAGAAGCCTCCTGGGCAGCTTTCATTCAGTTTTAGGCCATAATCTTGCCTTGACAGCCCGTTACTCCCGTGGGGCCACGCGAGTCAGTTCGCCAAAAACCCAAACAATACACAAACGTGACAAGTTGTTGTTTGCGGCAGATTTTTCAGTGTGTATTTTGTTCCGTTTTTTCTCTCTCAAGTTCGCTCATGTAAGCTGGGTCGGTACTGGTTCGCTTTCATTTTTTTTTTCAATATTACATCTACTTGCCATTTGCATTTTTGAATTAACACATTAATACTAAATACTAAATGATGAAGAGTAAATTAAATAAAATGCAAGTAAATAGCGATGGATCATAATCTGTGGCTATATACAGCATGTACATATAACTACATTTAACTGTATGTAAAATATCGCGAAAGGTTATTAATAAGCCAAGTGTCAATGTCACCATCCAGGCCGTCAACAGGTAAAACAATACCTAAATTCAAATTTCCGAATTAATATAATTACCACCACAATCTATTAAAATTACGTATATAATGATAATGAAATTAAATATATAACTTTAACGAAAGATGGCTATCTGGAAGTAGAAAGATAATCAATGTATTGTGCTAAAATGTGTTTATTATTTCATTTGCATGCTACAGGATCCTGTAAGTTTTGTTAAAGAGGAGATCGGATTCAATGAGATCTCGGTTTCTGTTGGGCCTGTACTTTCTCATGCAGCGGGGCTGTGGCCTGACAAGGGAGGCCCGCCCCCTATCATTACCCCCCGGTCGTGGTTTTTGGTCTCTCGGTCGGTGTCTCTTCACGGTTCAGAGAATGGTTAAGGAGATCTGTCATTGACATTAGGATCATCTGAAAGAGGAACAAACACAACTCTAAGCGGGAAAGAGCCTAGTTACATATTACCTATCGGCGCATCGGGTCGTGAAATCGCCTCGGGAAACAGTACAATGGCTGAAAGTGCGTTGAAGTGTGTGAAATTGTGTTTCCGAGCCTGTATCTCACAAAACAGCTTGCTAAAGGAGATTCTGTCAAGAGATAACAAGATAACAAGATAACAAGACAAATCCTTGTCCACCTTTTGCTTGCAGTTCATTACAGTGTTAGGTAGGGTAATCTTAAAGCGGAAACCTATTCTTGATGGCAATTGACACTAATGAAGCCAGATTTGTCCGAAATGGTTTTGTCTGGAACAAGCGGCAGGATTGAAAAAAATATAACATGTAAACAGTGGACAGAAGAACCGTAACTGTATTTTTATCCACCCATTCACCATTCTTATACATACGTCTGTCTATTGTTCTCGACTGTATCCATTTACAGCTCAACATTTTAAACTCCGTATAAGGTATATCCCCATTTTGTCACCTGTTTTCAGCGAATGCACAGTTCTCATAAGAGAGAGTCATACAGCATTTTGAATGTTTTGTAAAATTAACTTTCATTGTGTTACCTCCTTCAAATAAAAATAGAGCACATATTTAATTTAAAACTAAATGATCTTAAAACTGAACACTTGATTGTTTTTGTTATTGATGCCTTTAAAGCATCACAGTTCGAAAGTAAGGCAGGGGGTGGCATGGTACTTCTTTGTACATTCCGAAGTACTACTGAAAAAATCATAACTCAATTTGTAACAAATTATGCGTCTTAAATTACTACGAAAATATCCGTTCTTCAGTTAAATAAATGACAAGATATAACATTACAAAAATAGCCATTTCGGTTAAATCAATCAAATGCAAAAGCACACAAACTTTATATTTTATGGTAAGAGATTAAGTCAAACGGGAATATAAACTTCTATGTTTCATGTTATTACGAATTATATTAAAAGCGTTTGAATGTAATGAGCATATGATGATTCGCGTGCACCTGAAAAACGGCCTTCTATAGAGTTCGGCCAGGCTAAGGTATCGGTACTTGAAGAACAGCAACCACTTGTTCAGTGGCGGGATAAATTTCACAATATATTCACTGAAGTAGAAAATTATCCAATCATCTGACTTTAGTGAGGTTAGGAACATCGTTGACTGGAGAGCAATCCTTTAATACCATTGTGTGTGCGCCTTCAGTTAGACACTTGACAGAAGGTGTTGAAAACTGTAGCGCCTAAATCAACGTATCAGAAGAGGAATTTTACACATGCCAAAAAAACAACTTAAACATGCTGTTACAAAAGAAAGTTTACCGTGACAAAGGTACAAAGCAGAAAGTGATGAACAACAGCATCATACGCATCAGCAGGCAAGCAAGGACGGGCATAATGACCCAAACTTTTTTCTTTCTGTCAACGAGTTTCTCATTTCGCCGCATCAGAATTTCTGTGAGGATTCCGCTTGGTGAACGAGGAGAAATCCGTCAGATTTCCTTATTAGTTTTGGTTATTCTTAATCGCTTTGGTTCACCGACTAAGGTCTCACAAGTCATAAATTTAGTTTGCGTGCTAATCATATGTCCTACAGGACAGTCTACTACCTTGATTTTTCTCGGAAGTCGGCGATATCTATTATCGCTTCTATATCACTAGGATCACTTTCGAAAGCATCAGTAAAACTCTTCTTATTTTGAAAGCATATATAAGAAAGCATGTTAATCATATGTTCTTTTAAGTACCGTGAATATTTTACACTGTACCAGGTCGGTCATATCCCAATTGCAAGCTGAAAACTATTATTGATCTCTTTCCTGGCGCTGTAGGTCTTACTCTAACTGCATGGTTTCTCAGGGAAAGGACACAAACTTTACAGTGTTAATCCACAGATGGCTGGAGAACCCAGCTTCGGACAAACATGTGGGTAGTTCTAAGTGTACGGTTACAGATGTGATGGTATTTGCGTGTGGCCGAAATAAGGGAATATAAGAGAATGTGTGATTAAAGGTTGTATTTTGAATTGCAAGTATATCAGACATGAATTTATCAGTATGGGCTATCTTTTCATGCTTTGGATTTTTTTGATTGTATATCTATTGTTGTGAAAGGTAAAGGCCCAGTGAAAAACTCACATAACATACTTGATGAAGGAGATGAATGGTTAAAATAGTTTAACGTTTTACTGAGTGTGAATGATTCTGTCACTACATGGTATTCCTTCCGCAAAGATACAAAATTAAAATGGGTAAATGTTTTCATAACCGGTTTGATGATTGATCAAAATTCGTCTTTAAATCATGATTTTGCACGTATACAGCATTGTTCTATTACACAAGTGTTGGCCTTTGGTATGGTAAAGAAATATTTACTCAGAAGTATTATTTTCTTTAAAATCGAGATCTGGGATATAGTCGTTTTTTCGTTGGGATCAGAAAGGTATAGAAAAACAAATTCGCCCAGACAGGCCCTTAGACGAATGAGCATCAATTGATTTGGTGGAAATAAGGGACAAGGATGTGCCAAACCAAGCGGTAATCGCCTGTTTATTGAACTGGACGGAATTTAATTTCGGGTTAGATAGACTATCCTTATATAACCATTAACTGTGTGAGATTGAAGTGCCTTGTCTAGTCCCAGGCGTTATATTGAATGGCGTTATTGAAGACACATCCCTATTCTCCGCTGATCTTTGCCCTTCCTAAGATTAATGTCTGCTTTTGATCACCATTTTATGTTCTTTCATGCATTGAGGAGAAACCCGCCTTGAAATAATTCCGGCTACAGAGACAAACGAAATTGCCCGTCTGAGGATGTCGGCGGCAACGGCAGGCACCTAACGGACTGAATGACAATGGCTCAAGGAAACTTTCCTCGACGCTTTTCCTTGCCAGATATTAGTGGCTAAAAAAAATCGGCAACAAATTTCTAAAGATTTCCAATTGATATCAAAGAAGAAGTCATTGATGTATTGAGCTCTGACTGTCGGAGGACGTCAGGGAGGCGTGTAGATGTTCATTCTACGGCTAAATATGCGACAGAGACTCAGGGCACGGGTGACAAGATCAACTTGCAAACCGCAAATCATTTGTCACTTCCCCTCTTCCCTAGCTCCCGGACTCTTCCCCGACTAAGCACGTGTTTTCATTAAGCCATACCTAACCGGTCGTTACGGTGATCGCCTCGTGTCCATGTCAACCGAATTGATGCACAAACTAATCCGAAACTGATGGCAACCGCCTAGTCGTCCAGTCCAATAAAAACCGTAATAAAACATTCCTCGGGAAGGCTACTTCTTGTATCTGTCTGGAGACTTTACGTTGTCTATTGAAGGTATTATGGTTGCTAACTCAGGCGATAGCCACAGGCCGAGCGCTGTTCACTCCTCAACAGACAAGCCTGACATTTCCTTTTCCAAATAATTTCGTTCAATATAACTGTAAATTGATTTATTCCTTGTCGTCGCCTTTCCAAGTCGGAATTAAGACTTCACATCAAATTAATCGTATTTATATTGTTTCCAATCTTGGAAGGACGCCCGAGAGCGGTGCCATGTGCACGGCGGGGAAGCTAAGTCTCATGTCCAACGCTCGCTGGCAGCGCTCTCTCTGTGGCATTTAGCCGACGGAAACCTTTCAATAAAATCCGCAATTACCATCTTGGGACAATGTCTATTGGTATGAGACAATTACTAGTTGGTATTTTACGTCAAAAATAATGGAGACAAAGTAGGTTCTCCTTTCACCACATGGAGAGTTCTCGTCAGGCTCGGGGTGACGCGACCAGAGATCAGGGAATGCTGATTCATACGCTAATCGCACAAACGTTTACTTTGCCAAATTTTGATTTTTAAAACAAAGACAATAAACAATTTACTGTTTGTATTATAGTTATTATGTTTAAATATATCTTATAAATATAAAGGTTATCCAATATACCTAAACAGTATAAAATTATGAAAGACCATGCAAAATACCCCTATAAAATCAAATTAATGAGGATTTCATCTAGAATAGCGTTACAGATGTTTAACTATATCTGAAACACATAATTTATTTCAAAGATACATGTCCGCACCCCGTGCATTATTTAGCTTAACATATGTCCCCATACTCCACATTCGTTTCGCATTGGGGAGTCTCTTATTGGATCCATGTGTATGAATTCGTGTTACAATTTGTTAGCAATTAAAACTTGCAATGTAATCCACAGTTTTCTAATTTCTATCAGTGAGACATAGCTATACTTTTATTATTTTTGTTTTCATGTCGGCTCTGCACATATCCTTAATTTGGGAAGTATTACTCATCCATGTAGACTGCGTTTTATTTTCGCTTTTCATTTCGACAACACACTGTTTTAATAATTTATGGAACAGTGATGTTTCATGCTTAGCTATTTTTTTTACACAATTCTGCTTAAGCTGTAAGTAGCTGCTGTTTAAAATCGTACATAGGGACATCTAGAATTCCTGAAGGAAACTGTCAATTAATAGGTCGGACTTTCCCAGTTACGCTTGACTATTTGCCCACTGTCATACTGTCGTCGCCCCTCTCGTTTTCACTCTATAATGCAGTCTTGTATGCTTTTTACGTTATTATCTGTGAGTGTCTTGCTCGGTTTTAATTAACATCTGACAGTCAAATGACCTGGCCTGGACGTTTTAGGATGCTTCTTGCATCCCCCAGTGGCGGTCTCATACTGTTTGTCTTGGAAAGGCCTCTTTACTAGTCGTCAGCAAAAACTGACACTAACCCGCTGGTGCTACAGTATACAGGATCTAAACTGATGCAAATGTGCCATGTTATACACGCAAAAACACAAGGGAATGGGGTGCCGGGAGGAACTGTACCAGTGGGAGAGAGGTGTTAAAACATATTGTCGAAAAGCTGTCATTTGGAGGTTGGGACAGATACCGCAAACAAACCCCTGTCGTGATTGACCGGGCTTGACCGAAAGATTGTGAGTGAGGGACATCTCGGCCATCAGACATTGCAGCAGCTTGTTGCTAGAGTCCATCGTGGTCACATTTTGAAAACTTCATGTATAATTGCCAAGATCTGGACATAAAAGAACAGTAATTACGTACATATATAATGCTTTGTAGGAAATCACCTTCACACACTGCGCCAGGTCTTTCGTTCTCGGTGTTAATTCAATCTACATACACATTATTCTTGTAGTGAAGATAAAACAAATTGTCTTTTGGTATAGATGAGTGCAATGAAGAGTGAGTAAAGAAAACCAAATAAAAGTCATGTTACTGCAAAAGTTTTCTCATGGAGATTATGACTATTCCTCAAATTAATAAATTCTTTAGTTGGATGAATGAGCTGTAACATGCATGTTACGAACATGAAGTGATTTCGCAACCCACTCATGCAGGAGATGTTTTGTAACGGGTCTTTTGCCGCAGTACGCCACATGGATTGTTGACAAGTAGAATATACCAATGACAGGACAATATAATTCACAACAACATGAATTTTAAGTCAGTTTAGGTCATATGAAAGACAACTATATATCAGTGGTCATCTGTACATGCAAGGAACTTACTCATTCTTGAAACAACTACCAAAATTGAGTTTCACGATAGTCATGTCATGCATGGAAGAGTGCCCATCTGACATTCGCATATCACCAAACAATCATCTAAATAGGGGCGTATCAAATCGATAATCAGAAGACATTCAAGGAAGTCATTAACATCAATTCTTACGTTAAGAAATTTACTTATTAGCAAGGACGGATCTCTTGTAAAACAGAAATTATCATTACATAATTACAAATGTTATCAGAAAGACATGGTTCATATTCCTGAACAGAAGCTATCATTAAATAGTTTCAAATATTATCAGAGAAACATTGTCCATGTTCCTGCAAATTTTAAGTTTCAGGCCCCATTTTAAACAATTGTATACTTTGTATTTAAACATATTGTAAGTGCACAAATATGATTGCCTCTATACAATGCTACGACGTCTACTGTTGGAAGGAATGGTCATCCTCAGGGTTATGGGAAAGATGCAAAGTGGTCGTACAAATATATAGCTGAAGTATACCTCTGATATCTGTGTTTTTTATAGCATCATTCAACTTTATACGTGTGCATGTAAGATTTTTACAAAAAGGGAAACTGAAAAGGTGCGATAATGTTTATGTAAAATAACCAACCTATTATTGCCATCTCCAGACTCGGAGTGAACTCTTTTACCACACATACTAAGAGTATAACATTGCAAGAATGTATCCCCTCAGTATATATATTTCGTCTGTGGACGCAAATAGTCAAATATAACAATAGGACGAACAGACCACATTTAAACAAAGTAAGCATCATGTAAGAAACATTTTCTTGCTGATTCCAAATATAGTCAACATTGCTTTTTGGTATTTTTTTACAGAAATTGAATTGGAGAAAAAAATTGGGGTTCTACAGTGGATATTTTGGGCCACAGGTCGAAGCACATTGGCGTCACAGTCTTTCTTTTAATTTCCAAATTAAATACGGGTATAGATGTTGCACTACACATATATCCACATAGAACGTAGACATACAGTAATCAGAGGATGTTTAGCAACTAAAAAGAATCTGTGACGTCACAGTGCTTCGGTCTGTTCGGCATATATGGTCCAAAAAGTCCATCCTAGCACATCGGTCTTTATTTCCGTTTTAATCACTGTAAAAAGTGCTAAAAAATAATGAATACCATATTTAGAATCAGCACGACACAGGCTTCCAGATGATAGATACTTTGTTTATATGTAGCCTCTTCTGTTAAGATATTTAACAATAACATTTGATTAATTGCTTCAGAGCGTAAAGTACAGGACTACGAACGAAGATGCTTAAACATAAAGTGTTATAATGCAAATAATTCATATTTACTGATGCGCTATGCATAGACATCATTTACTTACTTAAAGCTTAGTCACTTCGTGAGTAAGCTTTAATTTCCATTGAAGCTGGGAAATAAATGAAGTTGCAATCTGATAATAAAGTTTTCTGATGAAATTAGAAACTTTTCTGTGTAATTCAAGAAATTGTCTCGTTTTGGCGTTATTTCTTATCTTCAACTGGTGCATGTTCTTGGTTCAAATTCTTAATTTCAAGTTTTTTTTAAACATTATCCGTATTTACTTGCAAAGCAACGCCAAACCAACACCTTGTGAAATGTATAACAACTAAGTCTTCAAACCGAACACACTTCAACGTAATCTAAATAGCTTACCTTATTAAGGGTACTCTGGTTACACTATATTACACGCGAAAGCGACATAGACCTCCAAGAGCCGGGCCTGGCTTACACAGCATGGAGGACACCAAGCGGCGGGTTAATAAATTTCAATTAACAACATTGCAAAACAAAACGCCGTGTGGGGCCAGTGAAAGGGAGGAAATCATTTCCTTTCTCATTGTGTTGAGCCCTCTTTGGAAGTCAGGATGTACATGGTTTGACTTTAACCGTATATATCATGGCGGATGCGAATGCAACACGATCACCGAAAAAGTAAGTTTAAAATTCGAGGCACGGTATTTGGCTGACAAGACCGACGGTTTTTAAATATGTGTAACCAAATGAAGTTTTCTTGACCAGGTATACGATTCTTTGATCAAGTCATAACCAGAAAGTTTTTGTGTGAACATCCCTATGCGACTAACTAATCCGGGATATGCATAAACATATGAAACCAGTTATACCAGAAAACACATCTACCTTACACCTATAGCTGATAATTTCACATTTGATTTATGTTTCGTATGTACCTCTAGTTTTTATATAACTTTTCTTGAAAGCTGATAGATATGAGCATAAAACATCCAACCAAAGGAGGACGTATAATAATAATAATAATAATAATTATTATTATTATTATACTTAGAGTATACCCGTTAATATTTTTACCTTATTAAAGATTGATTTTTCCTAGAGAAATTCAGGAATATCTTGTTCTTTTATTTGTACTGCGTAAACATGTTCGTCCAGATTATTTCTGTATATATTTTATGTCTTCGAGTATAACATGTACTCCGTGTGATTCATGAATTCTTTTGTTGGGTTATTTTATACCAATGCCCTTTTTTGAATGAGCGTAATACTTTTGATGATACCCATAAGCGGACCAATATCAATACTGAAGTACTTCATAAAAGTATATAAGTTGGTTAAAGTCTGAGCCTAAAAGTTTTGCTGGTGTCCTATTTTGATGTCTCCTGATAAGTTTGCCTGTAATCTGAAAGCCAAATATGGTTCTCATAGAACATCAAATCTGCAGCTACGGTATCACTGACAACTGTTGACTGCTTGTTACTTCATGGTGTTATATCAACTACATTTCTTGCATCGTACATTTTACCTTTCATTACTCTGGTGGTCTGTATCTAGCAGCTGAAGTTTGGTATGTTTGGCTAAATAGACATTAGAGTTCGGAGATTTCGTCATATATTAGTCTTATAAGCCTTGCATTCATAGATTTTTGATTTTTTTAAAACTCATTCATTACTGCCCTTAAGCATATTTTCATCCAATTCCTGTGCCCGTATTGAACATGAACGTTAATGTTAATTGCATAAAGTATTTTATTGCATAATATTCCATTAAAGTCAGAAAAGGACCATTTGATGTCTGTGCATTTCCACGCATTTCAGCCCAATCGTCAATCTCTCTGTTGAGTTGGATTCGTATGTATTGTGGAATTCTTGTATATTGTCAAAAGGAGATTCCTTCACTGTGGCATGAATAGGTAAAAACCCTTCCTATCCCTTCCTACCGGTGTGCGTCACTGGAAGGGTATCCACGCGTTCCTCAGCGCACGCCGGACACTTTTCTCCGGGGATGCAGATGTTAGCTCACCGAGAGAGGTTTCTGTGGACTAAATATTGACATGGCAATACATCTGAACAGAACGTGCCAGAGATGGGTCTCAACTCGTCAACGCTTCAAAAGTGACACTTGACAGGCGCGCGCCACGTCAGGCGGTAACAGGCTAGGGCCTAGTGGGTGGGATCAGATCACGGACGTGAGAGAAAGCTGCTGTGGGTATAGTTTAACATTGCCAAATTTCAGACAGCACCATAACTAGGTGCAGCAAAGCACGTATATTCTGCCATTACCACCGAGAAACAGGGGAACACTCACAGGTTCATGAAATACTACTTCGCAACCTCACCTCATAGCATTTATCATCACAGGGATCACAAAGCCGATGCTGCAAAAATCTTCTGACCAAATGAATGGGTTCTAGTATTACTAGGTCAATCAACTGTTGCTCTATATGCCCTAACATTTCTAAAATTGCAAAATGATATAAAACAAGAAATTTAAACTAGAACGCAATTGGTTTGGCCATAAGCCTTGAACAGAATACTTAACTTTGTAAGTGTGAATAACAGAATGAAATTTGAGTAATTATTGCTATGTCCCTTGGTCATTGTTTATGTATACCAAGAACACATAACACACTACAACATGACACAAATGGGGATTTAACTATATGATAAGCATACACTGCTAGATCTCCTCTGACGTTATTAACCGCCATATAATCTGAGATTGCTCTCATAAGCTCTTGATAATTGGGCACAAACATAACAGATACCCTACCTGGATTACGAGGCCAGAGGACAAATTGCCTATTGCAGAGATGAATGTCCTACTGACAAATTTCTGAATACACGAGTACATTAGCCTAATATTCGATAGCAGGTCTTTTTTGTTTGACACAGATTCCAATGTGAGATCGATCACCGGTGATGGTTGGGCGTGTAGTAAGATGAAGACTGATCTTCAGGTTATCCCCATTTTCGGTTTTGTTCCAGTTTGTCAAATGAGGGTCAGATGCTCGTGTAAAATTGTATGTTCCATTTCTGTAATAATATACTCATTCAGTATGTTTTACTTATGAAACCATCATAACAATTTACCAAGTGCATATGCCCATTAAAAGAGGAAGTGCCCAAAGTTCACCTTTTAATTATTTCCAAAACTAAGAAACTTAGTTAAGGGCTAGACTTATGTGACGACGTCATCATTAGCACAATAAAACTGGGTTCAAAGATGAAACTGGCTAATGTCCATCTATTGCCAAACTTGTATTAGAAGGACATAGGAATTCTAGGCATATGCAGTATAAGGTATCAGTCTATACAATAGGGAAGATTCGAGTTCGTACTCTTTTGTCGTAGAAGATAAAAAGAGTTCAACTATGTCATGTGACTTGTCAAAAATGTCAGGCAATTTTCTTGATTTTAATTTACCGATCACGTCTTGCCGAGCTAGGGAGGTACAAACGACCTCTCCTTCAGTCAGGAGATTCGTAAATTAAAGAACTTCCAGCTCCTTAAATTTTTCTATCGTACGTCAAGTTTAAGTAACATTTTTTTTGAAAACTTTTCTTAGACGCTCATGTTATAGTAGATGTAATCAGAAATAGTTGCCTAACATTTTTGAGAGGTCACATGGTACAGTAGGGCTTTTCTTACCTTTAGCGATAAAAGAGTTCGATCTCGATAGGTCTCAGTAAATGCATGTGCTTTATATTTGTTAGTTAATGTGAACTCGTCCAGTTTTATTATATTTTATATTCTTTCTTAGTTCATCGCTTTTAAACATAAAAACGATGCCAAAATTAGATGAAAGAACGTGAAAATTTATTTGCAGATATTTGTTATTTGAAACAACCATTTGGTATATGTAGTCTTTGCATAATAATGTTCTAGATAAGGATATAATGCATATATAATAAATGTATTTGAATGTAAATTAGTTGCTTACATTCAGACATATGCATTTAATCTGAATTACGATGATATTTATGAACATATCAGAAATATACCTATAATAAAAATATAGGTTGAACACATATGTTAGATGAAAAGACCAAATTCTTATGGAAATATATTTATTAAACATGAGTAACACCGTCATTTATGACATCATTACGCAAAGTCAATATATACCAGAATTGGTCCCAAATAACCCCCAATACAAAAACATTTTCAAATACTCCTGAAAGAAAAAATCAAAATAAATATTAAGTACTAAATCTACAAATTAATTTTCACGCTCTTTTATCTGATTTTGGCATTGTTTCTGTTTTTCTCCCCCCTTTAAGCAAAGATTTCAACAGCCAGTGATGTCGGCTATAGGCGCCACTGGGAATTGAGGAAACTACTAACATCACACAGCCCCCCTTTCCCGCTTAGTATATGCTGGATAATGAGAGAGCAAAGTATAAAAGACCATGCATACGAAGAGAAACAAACTTGCGAAGTGGGCTCAGTGCCTATATGGGACTGACAGTTTCCAAGATTCTTCCGCTGCCAGAGTGAAACTTCGTGAAGGTTTGTGTCACATAATACAATGATACTGTCCTCTCATGTATGTACATGTAGTCTTACATACAGTTCTACGGGGACCACCTGCCTTCCAGCAATGTAGGACACATACATCACCAGGCCTCATGTGACAAACAGTGCTCAGCTGCAATGCATCAGTCATGTGTCATTTTTTTGTGAAAATATAGTGGACTGCTTCACTTCATGGTGCATACAAGGTGCGTTCTTAACTTCATAGTATAGTTGATTTTAACTTCGGAAAAGACTTACTATTGCATGTAGTTGCAGCTAACATTTGGATTGTTCGTTGGTTTACTCGGCTGTTCCAGTATGTTTCGTCGCTAGTTTCATTCACAGACCAGGGATGTTATAAAAGTTAACGTATGTGGTATTGATAGGAGGTAAAGACACCATATTTGATCATCCTGGTGCCATACATCCAACAGATACGAAAGACGCTGGGGCCATTTGGTCCGTTGGTTTTTTTATGGCATTAGAAAACTTAATTTTCGTTAATGTTTCGTGGAAATGTTCCTTGACACATTTGACCCGCATTTAGCCACCTTAACTTTATGTGGACAGAATATTTCCGATTAAGCTGTGGAAATTGTACTCAGTGCCGAACTTAAGAACAGTTTACTTACAAAGCTCCCTTAGACTGAGGAAAATTGTACACATCCTTGAGAAATATTTTTATCTAAAAAAAAAAGCTAAAGCCAACGTAAGCTGGATTCGATCACCCGTATACGGGTTGTGGTATTCAGGAAAAGAAACTTTAAGGCAGCCATTGTTGCCGCATGCAAATATGAACACACGGTTCATATTTCAGGCTTCCAGCATGTTTTTCACTCTGTTGGGTATTTTGTAACTCAAATGAATTCAATATTTTTATTGCATGCAATTGTATCATAATCCAAACGGAGTGTTTATGTTCCCTTTCAGACTGATTACAGTTACCTGAGAGATTTAGTGGGCACGTGGTAGAGGCCACTATGGGGTTCTACTATGCGGGATTTAAAACAGTGGGTGGTTGCTAGGTAATATTTACTCTGGAATAACAAGAAGTCGCCATTGTTTCCTTGGTCTCTCAATTTCTAAAGACTCTCGATTAAAAAATGTAATTTTGGCTTTTAACTGCCAAACGCTCCTTCCCAGGAATTGTAATTCTTTCGGCGAATTACGCTTTGCTATGCAATGAAAGGCAATGGTTAGCGCGATGTTTCAATGCGGCCGGGTTAGAAACATGAATAAACTTCACCCTGTTAAACTCTGGAGGATTAATCTTCAAGCCACGTCTGCCGCTGTCAGCCAGTGAAATAAAAACAACGCGGTAAATTTATTTGCCTCTTCCCAAAAGCAGGATCTGAGAAAAGGGTGGCAAACGGATTGTCCGCGGCACTCAAAAACGTCAGAAGAATTGTAAGGCAGGGTGGAACCAAACAAAGGTCGAAGGAAACAGAATAATTTCCTGTGGTAATCAAGCCGATGATTTGCCCCTCTCTCGTGTCTTAAACATGCCGTTGGAATCGATGGGTAGGGTGCGGGTAGCTGGCCACGTGACACACGACAGCTCCTTTAAGTTGATGAATTTTAAGCTGGCTTAGAATGCTGGTCTGAAGAGGAGAAGCCAACAGAAAAACATCCACTATCCTTAACATCTTTGAGGAGGTCATTATTCTGCCGCTGTCACGTGCAGATTGTTAGTTATTATACTCTATAGTAGTTGATGATGCATATTAAGTGTTAACAAGTGGAGCCGAATTGTATAAAACTCACGAGAAATACTTACTAATTTAATTGTTGGTTACTTTTAACTATAATTGTCTACTAAGGAAATTACAGCCTTTTTAAAAAAATAGTTATATTTGCAATATTTATAATAATGAAAATAATGAAAACTAGCCTAAGCAATGATTACAGGTGTAATCTTAAAACGGATACATGGACAATAGGTTTAGCAACTTTTCGTTTTATAGATTTACACTTACATTTACGGCACCTGTAACCGGCTCATGGCAAAATGAATGGTCATCTGTTGTTGATACTTGACGCCCAAAAGTACATCTGAGAATTGGTTTGATGATTTTTTTTGGAAAGCCCTGGAAAGCCCACTGGTAATTTATTGTCTGTCTTACACCTTAGATTATACCATAAACACTTTTATGTGGTTTGATGATTAACCTACCTGCAACATACAAATGTTTTAGTTTTTTCTTAAGAAAACAAAACAAAAAGTCAGCAGTAGAAAATTTTCTTTTTATAACTTTCTTTTTCCTGAATTATGTCAAACTCGCAGCAAAATTATTATTTTTTTCATAATTAAACTAAATTAATTAGTCACGGATGTATTGCCTTATCTAAATTTCATTTCAGTACTGATCCTAGAGAACACTGTGGATTAATTTTTATGTTAACTACCATGGTGAGACATGCTTTAGATCAACTGATGTCTGGGGTCTTCAGTATGGCGTTCCAGTGAAACAGCACTATAATGGTGGATAGGATATAATGTGAAAGGGTGGGGAAGCGTATCTGATATCTATAATGTGGCGTTCCAGTGAAATTCTAATATGTCGGCACTGGGTCAGGTCTGCGTCAAGGAGACAGCGTCGTAATATGACCGTAATAATGTGGAAAGCCATGTTAGATATTCTTGGGTGCGCATAAGTTCCAACGTTATGTTACTAAAGCGAAATACATAAGTAAATTGACAACATGGCCTAACTTCGCCGGTTAGGTGTGATGATTTGTCTGCTGTCACACTATCCTTTCTTTGGTTTTGCTCTCTTTGTTGTCGTCTTGTATTAAAAGTAATATACGTTGCGTAAGAAGATTTAGTAACAGTTTATTCTATATATGAATGGAATTAGCATACTGTAAAGGAAAGGAGTGTTGATTATTTACAAAAGGTCGAGAAGCCAGAGTTTCGTACAAAGTGTGTCTAATCTGCAACCGGTTCTTCAGGTTTTTTCCATGCCAGGCTGATGCAGTCTCACTACATTCGAAGACTGCTGCCTTACATCAGCGGCATATTAGCAAAAATCGACTTGACCAAATGAAAGCGGACTGCCTTCCTCTTCTGTCATCACACTGTATTAGTCGCTGAACAACTGCAGGGTTGGGTGTGAGGGTGACCATCAACCAAAATGACATTCGTCGAAATATATCCATATGAGGACAAACGCAGCATATATGTTATTCGAATTGCAACCTTTAATTTCTACGTCAGATAAAAGGCGGGCGAAATGTCCGTTTGCGTGAGAGTGAAGGCTGGAGTGTGAGGGTCCAAAATGTGACAACATATCGACAGAGGCGTGAAAACAAAGTAAGCACATGAGGATGATAATACAATATTGCTACCCATGCAGGCCGTGTGAGGTCCGAACCTGGCCGAGAACTAAAATTATTCTGTATAATTACTGTTTCAAATTTATTGTGCGTGTGTTTGTAGAGATTTAGCACCGCAAACTGAGCCGAGAGATTGACAGGCAGCACGAGTGCCTGTTTAATGGCTCTGACCTCGTGCAGTGCCTTCTCCTCTCGCGTTCTCTCGTGTTTGCCATGGTAACTGCGGGGTCGCGTGATCGGCACGTTCGGGTCTAACACGACTGGCTGATAACGTTGCACGAGCGTGAGTTTTGAAAAATTGCCTTTCGGTTGCAATTCTCACGAAAACACACAAAACTTGGAGGCTCCTATTTTGCGCACTCTTGCCACTGGTCGTGTCGTTTGTGAGAATAGCATGTCAAACTCAAGGCCACATTAGGGAGGTCAATTCAGCAGCTGCGGTCAGCTCCAGTTCCCCGCTTCCTGAAGACACTTCGCCCCCCGATCGGCTTGTTTACTTGTACCGGCATGATGTAATCAGTCCGGGAAAGTATCTTGTTTCCAAAACAAAGGCTGTCCCTGCACAGGAGACGTTATAGCTGGACACACTGCTGAAGCCAGCTATCTTCAAGACAACGACTAGAACATTTAAGTTTAAAATAAGCGAAGGAATTTAATTATAGGTATGTTTTTAGACGGGGTAGTGGCAGGGGGATAGTTATTGCCTAAAAGCCTCATTTAGGCTCTGGATACATAACGAACAGTTCTTCAGCCGTGTCACCCTTTTTGTCGTATTTACCCTCACCGACATAAATTCAGTATTACAGTAAATACTATGCAAACAGCAAATAAAAACGGAAGGTTTACAGTGTTTATTTTTTCTCAAGCAATTATGAATCCTGCGATTGGCGCTTTTTTCTGGTATTACAAAAGAGATGACTTTAATTTCTATATGGTAAACTATATCATTTCGACGATTTACAATCTACATTACGAAACATTTTAACTGAAACTTATAAGTCCAGGATTTACTATCAAAAGCCTCCATTCAAAGTTTGCTTTAAATTTTGTCATGCATACCAGCGCTTTCTAAGTATGCACTTAATTCAGCTTAACCAAGGGTCAGGGGCTGAATAAACGTGATGCAGTTTTACGGTGTTTATGTAAAGAATTACATTGAAAGCGTAACTGACATATTTTTACACATTTTTCTGGCTTTATAACAGGGTATTGTGTGTAGAACAAATGTGAACCTTTCAATGTTAAAATTGTGGGATACATACTGGATTTCCTGCATCGTTTTTCACACGCGTGTGTCTCTTCGTGATAACTCAAAACTGTTGACTACTTATATTTCCAGCCGACTATCTTCCGTAAATACTATATATATTTTCACAAACTGTGATTCCCATTTTATTAATGAATATGTTACAATTTTACACACCATGCCATTTTATTTCAGTTTTTCTTGGACATTTCAACCTAGTTATTAAGAAAATTATACAATATTTTTTCTTTCACTGTTGTCAGTTCTACGATGAAATTTCAACTTAGTTATAAGGAAAACAGTACAATGTTAAGTAGGATGCTGTATTTCAATAATGCACCTAGGGTGCAAGTCACTTTCCTGACTAGTGTAGGCAATATCTGACCATGTACCAATTATGACAGTGTCGTTGTTGTATGCTTTTTTAAATTTCAAACATGCCTTATGATTATTTAATTGCCACAATCTTAGCGTATCTACATACTCTTTGGAAATTGTGTCATGAATTCTTTACAGAGACATATATGTAAGCCGTGAATTGTCATTAAGCTGTGCAGTCGGTATGGGATAAAGCATATATTTTAAGTCACTTGCGTTATGCTTTGTTTGTTTGTGGGGAAACAAAATCCAAAAAAGTTTACATGCACTGAGCAAATAATTCCTAAGACAAAAATGAATGGAGCGGACGTTGGATGAGTGTTTAAGGTGCTTGCTTTTCCATTGGAAGGACACATAAGGCGCGGGTTCAACTCCGGCCGTAATTGGACAATGAATTTATAAACTCTCCAGCTCCCAAGGTTCATGGGGCCTCGTCACATCGTAAACTGTCGATTGTCGGTTTACCTCAGGTAGGGCTTAATCTGACAGGCCATGTAAATGCCTGAATTTTTGCATGTAGCACATCACTGAAGTTCAGAAAAAGTACAGTAAATGATTTTGTAACACCAATTCTACTTAAAAATCGTTTTTAGCAATTTATTAGACGTTACTGGTTTAGAATTACTCAAAATTTGCTGTCATAACATTTAAAAACAATCATGTTCAAACAATTCAAAGTAACGAGGCTTGTGATTAATAATCCACCAGCATTATCCCGGTTTATACAGGAATATAATATAATAGACTACGGCAAGAGTGTATGGCAGCAGCAGACACACACTACACCCGGTGAAATCCGGAGTTAGGATTTTATTCTAACTGTCCATACAAGTGCTTAAAATAAATCAACTTACACGGCTTCTTAGCGGGCTACTGAATAGGCTCCCACCAATGCGAATGACTGTCATAATCCCAGTTTGGCATAAAACTTCAATAATTTATTTTTGCGACAAATAGGGTGTTTACATCACATGCTGGTCTATCGTTTACCCCAAGACACTCCGGGTTCTTCTTACAATAAAACTGACCGCCATCGTGCATAAGTGAAAAATTATTGCCAATGTTTGGTGTTAAGCAACAATCAAATCAGGGGGAAAGAAGGAAGGAATTTTGTAGCAAAAACAACCTTTGTTTTTCTCGCTCTTCTTATTTGTCCCAACTAGTCTCTAGATCATCTACATAACGATCAATACTGATGTAAGTCAAGAAAACGATTTTGTTTTGCCTACAAAATGTTGTACAAATCTATCCATTCATATATGTTTGCTGTAAATCATGGGATTTTCGCCCCAACAGTTTGCCATAAATACAAGATAAAAAAAAGATGGAATACAAGATAAAACAATCAAATTTGATGTTGAAATTCTCCGCTCACTCTATTTTTCCCTGGTGGTATCTATATTGAAACTCTCGACATTGGCATTGGGGTGATGAAGCTTGTCACTGCCCGTTGACGTGGTTCTAAAATTTGCATCGCTTATTCTACAAGCACGATTAATGTAACTGACTTTTTAGCACATAAATATCACTGAAACATCGTTTACAAAAAGTCTGACAATTGGATCGCTTTTTATGGATTGTTAATTAACAGGGAAGACTTTCTGCTGCGTCTGCCATTTTAAGGAACCTCCGCACTTCCGGTGAAGTGGTGAAGATGCTGGGAGGTCAGCTCTTGGCGACCTCTGTTCGCGGGGGTGTTGCGGCGGAGAGATCGCGTGGCGCCCCGTGTCCTCAGTTGCACTCTTCTATCTGCCGAATGATGATTACAAATACCAAGGTCGACCGGACGCTCTGGTAACGCAAGAGCATTACTTCCATGTCACTTTTTTCTGTCAACTGGACGCAGGGCAACGTGATTTTTTTTCGTAGTGTCACCCCCGAAATAGACAAAAGGCAAACAGACAAGACAAGATTGGATGACAGCTTAGAGTGGCTGACAAGCGCAGTCTATGGATTCATATGTAGTAATCCGGTCTTAGGGACCACCCTCGAAATGGTAAGGAGTAAACAAAGTTCCTCTTTTGTTGACAACTGGACGCGCGAGGCAGGAACGGAAGCGAAGAGTCTATATCCACAGCCAGCACGAGGCAAAGCCACTTATCAGTGTATAAACGTGTACATGATAAAGCTCACATCTTCCTTAAACAGCGGAGACAACCTGAGCTACAGTCTATTCTCCAGTTGAATGCAGGTCTCCATTCAAAAGTGTTTACTCTGAATCCTTATTTTAACATTAACAGTACACGTATCTACTTGAACCCCATCCTACATGGTGTAGGGGTTCTTCCAAAACATAATATATACTGGTACTGTAATAAGGGGACATCCAGTAGAGCAGAAAACACGGTATAATTTATTTTGTATGATTGGTGTTTTACGCAGAACTCAAGAATATTTCACTTATACGATTCCTCCCATTATGGTGGGAGGAACCTGGGCAGAGCCCGGATAAAACCCACGATCATCCGCAGGTTGCTGGAAGACCTTCCCACGTACGGCCGGAGAGGAAGGAAGCATGAGCTGGACTTGAATGCGCTAGTGTCCTAACCAACTCAACACGATTTAAGAAAGATTTCATAATAAAACAGGTGAAACCTAACTGTGGCAGAAGCATTAGAATTTCAATAATTCTAGACCAGTGACATCGACTTCTTTTCGATTAAGATCATTGCATTTTTGTCCGGATTTCACCGGCTACGTACATGATAATATATATAAAAGATAAGCTACTTATTATTCAAATGTATATTGATTTAGTTATATAATTTCGAATTCAGTGATCGTCATTTTGTGGTTTGTGGTGCTACCTAAATTTTTTTGGGACAGGGAGGTGGTGACTCTTGCGCCCGTAGCGACAACCATGTCAATTTTTTTTTAAATTGGATAATTTCAAACCCATCAGAGTACTATTTTTTATATTGATTCCAAAAACATTAAGAAAGTATGAATGTATGTGTGGTCTAAGTAGTCATGACATTTATCTGAAAATATTATGGATCGAGAAAATGACAGACACACAAAATATAATTTGCAAAGGAATTCTAGGGTATACCAGCGTTAGCTTTCAGTTGCAGTTTTTCATCCATTCTGCATCTGGTATCATATAATTAGAGAGTTATCAAACTGTCGTTTCAGCATAGGCTTTTTATTTATTAGCTGTCTGTGCTTGGGGTTTCTCTTGTTTGGGATATTTTAGTTTTGTACGGCCGATGGAATATAAAAAGAAAGCCTATATTAAAGGGTGTAAAAACAGAGAAATGTTGAATTTGAACTTTCTGAGCACTATTTCACGATAAAGCCACTTGATAAGTTGAAATCTGATATTTTAAACGATTTCCATTTCTGCTTTTCAAATATGCAGCCTTCTATACATGGACTAAAGTAAACAGCGATCGCTTTTACCACATGATGCTCTCTGTCAATATCAGTTATTCTCTGTATAATTCAGTTGAATATTCTAATCAGTATTACCGATTTATATAGCGGCCTATGAGGAAGCTGGTACAAAGTTACCGCCCCTTGATGTCACTTACACCTGCTGCGATCAACAAAGCGGCTATCTTATCGGCTGACACTCTCAAATCAGGCTGAATGGCTTCATACAGACGAGTGGCCAAGCCCAGAAAGAACGCTTAAAATCTAATCACCGCAAAGGATCACATATGTCGAAATAAAGCAAATTCAGAAGACAGTCAGTAATCACATGGGACAAAGGATATTCAGATTTTACAATTTACGAATCTCTATGGTATTGTGGTCGAAGAAGTAAAGGGCTCTCAATTAAAGAGCGTAGAATATTCTGTCCGGAAACTAACAACCATTTGTTGAGATATGTTATTTCCGGTCTACTGACAAGATCTGTGTAGGATTTCTACCCAGGCAAGGTATTTCTGGCGTCCACCACTGACCTGAAGGGAACTGGTACAAGCGTTCCCTGATGCTCTGCCAGTTAAATCACACAAAAGCAGCCAGTCAAATTGACCAAAGCGATGATTAATGGTCTACCATCTCTTGATTATTGTCGCCTTGCTGAAGACAAATGGACGAAAAACGTAAAGACAAATTGAAATACTGAAGTTGTAATGCCTGAAGATAAATACATGTAATAAGAACTGTGTTACATACATTGGCTCAACTTGAATATCATACGTTGAATTGACAGCAGTTGTAAGCCAGTACTCGTCTGACATTATCCTCGGACCTTAACGATCACTTTGTTTAACTTATTCATGCATTTGATTTATTTTTAGCGCTATCCTTGTAAATTTTTCACTTATATGATGACGGGCCTTATATGACGATGGATTGGTGTGCCAGCAACCTGCGGATGGTTGTGTGTTTCCCTCGGGCTCTGCGCAGTTTCCTCACACTGTAATGCTGGCCGCTGTCGAATAAGTGAAATATTCTCGAGTAGTGCGTTAAGAATCAAATAAGTGCTAGTAAATAAATATACGACGATTGACTAGTTTATGGGTAGAAAAAACGTGAGATACCTGACAAACGTCCCGACTTAAATGCGACGGTAGGACTCCAACACGCGATGTCGTCTGGTCATCATTACAGATGCAAAATTAGCAGTCCAAAAGTGATACACTGAATAGCAGTGTTGATGGATGCACTTATTTTTCCATGGTGAAATATATCTTCCATTTGAAATATATCGCTGAGTCTTTAGCCGTTGTTCCCGAACTTCAAGGAGTTATATCTTAGGTTTTAACCAAACATTTTGATTATAATCCTTCCTCCATTTTAAACAATGTCTACAATGAAAGAAATCTTCTTCGATGTAAAACAAGTTGCACTGTTAGTATAGGCTCTATTTCCGTGGAAAATTAATATCCGAAAGTTACAATTATCATTCAGAGGATTGGTTATTGGTCCGATTTAAGACTTACACAACATGAAACCCGTTTCCGCTGTTGTTAACCATGGAAACTATATCCATGGAACCATGGATGACTGTATGTCGGATGTGAAATGTTTTTGCACGTGTGCAACTGGGCCTTCCTTGTGTCTTTTTATGCCTATCTTTCCAGTTGCCAGATTGTCTCCCTTGTCCCACCAGCACGTAAGGCTTCAATAACTAAAGCGATAAATTCTTTATGTGGTCCACAGCGGCGCATATGAGCTGAAACGTTACTAGGTAAATATTTGTAGTACAGCATATATACCTTGAAGCCAGTATGCGCTCACCTATTCATATAAAATTAAAACTGCGTCACACTTATACCCCTAACTTAGCTCTTTAATTGATCAAGTTAAAATGTGTAAAACTGTGTTAAAAGTTCAACCCGTAAATGTCCCCGATGCTTTATTTAATGGACCATAACTATTTAACTGATATTGTAGTGAAGGTAAATGTATGGTAAAACGAGCAGCATGACAACAGGACGAACGTGTGGTAAAGCAAAAGTTATTTGTACTAGTCACCTTCAGATAAACGTAGTATATTTACTAACGTACTAACCTAGTTGTGTGTAGTACTGTTTTGGAATACAGAAAGAAATGTCCACATACAACAGTGTTTTACATTATAATATCAATTGACATGATATTTATCTGGAATTGTTACAGTCCTGCGGTCTTTAAGATAAGACAGCCAAATTTCTAACAGCGCTTAAAGATATATTTATGTCTATACCGGTACATCAGGTATCGACTAAAACTGTTTATCTGTAACTTCTCTAACCGTCTGTGTGAGTGTATTATTTTGTAGAAACATGAAGCCCTACGTCTAGTGAACAAACTTTATATGATGACGGAGAATAAACTTACCACCACAATCTATAATTCTATAATAATACGCACTGAAAGCACACGGGAACAATGCTGGTTCAGTAACCGTCATCGAAACCGAAATTAGAATATCCGCTTTCCTCCAAGACGGACGGCCCGGGTCAACAATCGCAAGACAAGTTTCCAAAACGACGTTTAACACAAACCACCGGAGACCTAACAAGTATATAAAGTAAAACATTAGGACAGATGCATACAAAGAGAAGCAGTCAACAGTTTACAGTGATGACGGAGATGCACTCAAGGTGGGTGATTAAAAAAAGTATCGAAATCGTGTACTGGGTTAGAAATAAACAAATTATTATAGACAAACCTCTGACTGACAACAGAGGTGTATTTATTTTAGGTATTTAGGAAATTTAGGAATTTAGAGTGAAGTCGTTCGAAGGAATATCATTGACACGCTAGCTTTTGTGGTGTTAACTTGAATGAAAATCAGCACACAACACAGATCTTAGCGGGTATACAGCTTTCACAGCTTCTGCCAAGTGTGGGTTATTTAGACACAACAGTACATCAATATACCGTTTGGTCAATGAGTAAGAGGCAACCCAACGAATATTACTCTCCAAGAACTTCTACATATAGTCGTGAACAGGTATCGGCCTGCCAAAAGTGGGCCACAACTTGTACCCATCGAAATACCTATGCACTGTTAATAACAGGTTTCCACAAATTTCACTTACTAAACCTTACTACCGAGAAATTCAACTAACTGCATGTAGTGGGAGTGAAGAAGGCTTTGTTACCGTTTACGTATAACGTTGAGATAACAGTGACCGGATTTATTAAACACCGAAATAATTAGTGAAGAAATTCTATCAGTTAAATTTGTGCGAGGTGGTATAGTAGAGTAGAGAAATCCTCAGTGGAAATGTCCTTACACGGTACGAATATTTTAGCGCTTAGTTTTTAGGTGAGACGCTTTGAATTCTAATGTATCCACATACTGTTGCCGCCTCGTTTTCGTGCAATTGCTTAGTAATTACTCGGCGCAGATACAGGTCAATGGTCAGTAAGGCCCTGGGTTCGAAACCAGGTAATACAAATGCGGCTTTATGTTGGGACCTTTATCGGACACCTGGCTTTTATCAGAGCGGTTTCTTCCATCCGTTTGGTCCAGATTTCCTTTCACCCATGTTTACAAATAAAGCAAATATATGTTTTCTTATAGTACGTGTTAAACCCCACAATATTGGATTAAAAAATAACAAGCTTCCTACAGAACTTTTCTCTTGTTGTAAGACACTTTGTCGATTAATCCTACATGGTATAATTGACCATCGTCATTAGTGGATAAAATCACTGCATTTCCTATGCACGGATCTATTAGAATGGAAGACATTAATGTACAATGGTTGAAATAACCGGCAGAAATTTGAAGAATAATAGGTTAACTTCAAAAGAAAAATCAATATGTGAAAGACCAAAAAAAGATTACTTACACATTTAGGGTTTAGACGATAGCAGGGGTAAAGATCAGTCGAGAGTATGCGCTTGTGATGTGGTTGATTTGTAATCTCTTTTTTCATACAAGAAATGATGACATCGAATCACTTTTGGGGCTTAATATAAAATTCAGTTTTGTTTGGTAGGCAAATCTTCTGGTGTCTTATCGAATGATAAGAGGATCTCAAGAATGATGTTCACACTTACCTAAATCTGACAATAAAGAAGAGGATGTAGTTACTCCTGTTCATCATACCAGTAAAGCAGGTAATTACTTCAGCAGCCTTTGGATCCCAATCGTTTTTTAATATCTGAAAGCAAGTTTCTAGATCCGTAAGAAAAAATGACATATTTTTTTATGAGTAACATCTGGTTATGAAATTAAATTTTTATTCCTCAACAACGAAAAATCTCCATGGGAAAATGAAAATTTTCTGTTTGACTGGAGAAAGAATAACACCTGAAAATCTGTCAAAAGTTGAGAAATGATCTTTATCGACAGAGCCTTGTACATTTTAAAATTTCACACAACAAAAAGATTTGTATTGGTTTCAGCATATGTTGATAATTCTGAAGATGCCGATTTATGTGAAGCTACTTTTCGTAACGTAAAATGAGTAACTCGACTTGAACAAATGTATGCGAATAGTACACAGCTTCACAAGTATACCCTAATTCTTGTAATTATAGGGACACCTGGTATGCTCCAAAACCTTTCAGCCAATATAAATGCAATTGTAACAGGAATACACAGTTTTTTTTTCTCACACAGTTAGTCCTTCTCATGATCAACATATATCTATATCTTTACTTTGCTGAAAACTGGAACAGAAAGGCCATTTTTTGACTACTGACGCCTGTCCTCAAAATTAGAAGAATTGGTACTGAATAGTACTGAATAGCAAAACTGTTATAGCTTGAAAAAAATGAATGCAGTAATCCACTCACATTTTCTGAAAGAGCGTCGTGAACTGACGTAATGATTCTAGATGAAGTATTGCCATAAACTTTGCTTCTCAAATGTTAAAAGTCAAAGTCCTTTCATTTAAACAGGCTAGGCTGACTGAGTCCATATGAAACACTCACACAAACACAGCCACAGTGAATCAAAACCATACATCCCATGCATATGAACGGTTCAGACTGGAGAGCGTTCATATTCAGTCTGAACCATACTTTATGAAGGATTCCCCCCCCCCCCAAATTCAGTATTCTGTGTACACTGCACAAAAACGATGTCTAAGCTCCCGATCCTCTTAACAGGAATGAGACTTAGGTTATTGCCAGGTGGTAGCTCGCCAACCAATGTAGACAGAGGCTTAGGATGGCGCGACTTGCTTACCAGCAAAGAAGGGCCGCTCCTGATTGTCATCGTTTGGGACAACCAAGGGTGATAACTCCTTCACAAGATCTGTTTATTCTGGTAACTCATCTAAGGAACAGGACCAAAGCACCAAAGACAACAGTAGTTGAAGTTCAAAGACCGGTAAAGCCCCAGCAGAATCCGCTAACTCAGGGATGCTGAACGCTCACGCGTAACTACTGTTGTGTATAGGATAGTGACTTTCGCCCTGAGGTCGTTCCCATGTTCACTGCACATCATCAACGGCAGTTCTTCCAGTAGTATATCTTACTCCCTCATGCATGGAGCAAGGATGTCGACATCATATCTGACTCAGAACAACGTATACGTTCTTCCATTTCCGTCTCTTCCCCATGATATGGCTCCTGCTGAACATGTCTAAAACGAAATTGGGCGTTGAAATTCTGCCTGGAGCTTAACTGGAATACAGGCTACATGTTGTGTTTGTGTGGCAACACTTTTCTAAGAAGTTATTCCAGACTCTTGTTGGCATTATGACTGTTGTCCATATGTCCTGTGTGCTATAGTCCACTAAATACACAATGCTGAAATGATTGCGCTATATGGTCATCTTCTCTTGAAGGGTGGCGGTCAGCTTTGTTATGCAGTTTCTGAATCAACAGCCACTTTCATGCAGCTTTTAAACTGATTCTCAGTAAATACATTAGTTAAAGTAAATGGCAGCTCATGACTGAGGCACTGTTCATTAAATAGATTATAAAATTTTGCCTTGAATGCAAAAACCTATGTGAATTTGTATGAACTCTTTGCTGAATAATCTTCGTTTGATGTGTGGAGCATTTTGCTGCCGACTGGGGATGTGAAGGCGTTCATACGTTTAAGCTTATGATGGGATGACCGGCTGATATAAAAGCTGTGACGTAAATCTTCTGAGGTGACTGTCAATGAAAAAGTAATAATATAGGGACAGGGCACTGTTTTAATGCTATATGTTTTAATTATAACAATCACCTGTGGCGGGAGTGGGTTTCTTGATCATTTCATGTTATAAATTTACATATATATAGTATCTAAGTTACAAACAGAACCATATCAGCTTACTACAATCTCAAGTGACAAGAGTGTTGGAAAACTTACATCACAGCCTAGACAGAATGGCTGAGCTTCATGCTCAGTCGACAGAGCACAGTCAAATGTCAATTTCCACCTTTACAAAAAACAGTTAAAGAGTGTCAAAACACCGGTCTTAAAAGCAAGGTGAATTGATAAAGACTGGGATAGTCTGAATTGCTTTCCTAAATTGTGAAAATACTGCAGCGAATTAAAACCGATATTGTACGTTCCGTCAGAGTATACGGAAACAAAATATTTCTGTCGCTTGCACTTTGCCTGATTCGTCAGCCACGAACACATGACGTCATCGATCGCCAGCGTGTTGCCCTTTTTGAACACTCTTGACGTCATCCCAGCATAAATGCCTTACTCATCGTCACATCTTCCTGATTCATACAGGGAATATTATCACGTCACTTCTGGAAAATTTTACGGACACAGCCGAAGATTTTTCATAGAATCTTCAATTATATGGGTTAATATCCTTTTGAAACATGGTGTTAGGCTTACCCCGTAGGATTTCTTTCATATCATTGTAATATTTCCACGCAATTTGTATTCTGACCAGAGTGGTACTTTAACCGAATTAAACATAATATTATCCAACCTTTCTGGCAAACTTAACTTAGAACATGCGCTCTCTTTCACTTTAAGGAAATACGGTTTGACTTCATGTTAAAAACTGGACAAGGAGTTAGGCTAGAATGTCTTTCAAGTCATGCTTTTCGGAACATAATTCCGTACGTACAATTACATGGCTTCATGATCGCTGTATATCAAGAGCTCGGTCCTGACACATATTTGGGGTTCCACCATAGATAATAGTTGTTTTGAGACATCGACACGAATGTCTAATACTGCACAGAAAGAGAGCTTCACTTTGAATCTCTACCTCACCCTTGGGTACCGAAGAGGAACTGGCTCATTGGTTTGATATCACTTCATTTTGGTATGTTATCAGAGTAGCAGATGAATTACACGTCAGATGAGATAATGAGAAGAAAAAGGAATACAATATTCTACATCATAATTTGTAGAATTTATGTATGTAATCAATGTTTCACCTATATGTCGGCGACCTGCATTATGGTGGAAGAAACCGGGTAGAGCCCGGAAGAAACACACCATGATCTGCAGGATTAACACGTTGTGCTGTAGGTATATCATAACTTGCAGGAGGTTACTTGTCTATAGCTCTCCTTCGATCACGGGTAAAATATACCGTTATGAAGTATAACATGCCATTATTCCGTGTTCAGCGGTGGACGATTGTGATTTACCAGCTAGAGACGGATGATGCACAAGGAGAGCAGATCTGTTTAGTGCATATTCAGAATACTTTTGGTACATCTTATGTCTGGCCCTATCGAAACTTTTGAGAAATGTATTCTTATCTTCCTTGGTGTAATATCGAACACATTTTTGGAACAGTAACTCCCATTCAGTACATTGTTCTCGTAGTATTCCTCAAAGGAATCTTTGGAAAGTTAAAGAATCGTCTTTTAACAAGGACGTTTGGAAACGTGATTATAGCCTCCACAATGCTCCAACCTAGTCCCTTGACTTGCTATAAATACAAACGAGCCCTCTCATGTATAGGATGATGTACATGCAGATCGCTTTCAGATCTGTTTGCTTAACCTGTGAAACAAGGCAAGGAGACACCATGGCTGTTTTGAAGGACCTCCTTTGGATGGCATTAGTACTCGTTGTCCTCAACAATTTTAAAGTTTTTTAACCCAACCTTCACCGTATAACCTGAATATGTCGCAGACTGAAAGAGACATGAAAGGAAACTAAGGAACAGCAGCAGGTTACGTAACCTTCGCCAAGTGCCAAATAAAAGCTTAGAAAGTTCGTATTCTCTTGGATAAACCCACGTTAAAATGTAGTGTAATTTTTCATTCTTGGGACTGTGTACAGTTCTTTACTTACATAAAACGAAACATCTTCCACGCAGCCATGTCCATGAACCTTGCTGTCATACATCTCAGGGAAGATGCATTTCCGTAACTTTGGACACAGTATGTAGCATTGTTCATTATGGACTTTCGTACTGAGTGGTTTTAATAAAAGCATGATGCGATAAACAAGCTGCATGTCTTTAACCAACAAGGTGCTTTGCAATATGCCTTTCTTGAAAATTAATTTTTGCTTTTAGAGAATCTGAATTCTATGTAAGCAGCGTATACAACGTATGCAATCCGCTTGGATGGTATTGTACCTTATTAATTTATAATAGGCCATGTGTGTGATCAAAGAGAGAACCATCAACCCCAAGAAAATAATGGTTCAATGGAAATGAAAGATTTTGCATGTCAGCATTCACCTTAATTCCCAGATAACAATTTTAGTCGAAAAACTTCAGTAACACACAGAGGAGGACAATAGTCCAAACTTTTGACTAATTCAAGCAGCGTGGGAAAGAGTTCCATGGATTTTCATCTTTAATAAGGCCCACTATAATGACATAATTTGAACGGCAAATCGGCGAAAATTATGTTTATAATGTGTCAAGCACGTTTTATGTAGCCTGCAGTTAATGGTTGTGAAAATATACCCGGGGCGGTTAACTGTGGTGGGCTTCACAATTGTTGCTATGACAACAATAGTTTGTTTCATACCATTGTCACGCATTGGTGATTTTTTGATTACCCTGATGCACTGTACTTGGTATCGGCATGAAATAGCAGCGGATTCATTGCGGTCTATCACAATGCTGTCTCACAGCCCCATGCCAAGCCGTTTCCTGTCACATGACAAGGCGCCTTCGGTATTGCAGATTATGCCGGTATTTGTCATGGGGTTTCGCGTCGCTAAGCTAAAATGCTGCGAGAAAACGTTCCATCGATCGTTTTTGTACCACCTTTATGCCTACGACGTGTAAAGCAATGTCACTAATGTTGCTTTGTACTGCTGTTGTACTTAAATGTCCTTTCTGTTCCATGTGCCTTACGAATTGGCATGTCAAGCATTGCTGTTGAAGGATCAGCCTGCTGGAAACGATCTCAAGTGCCTACCTGTCTCCACGATGTAGCATAATGGTGTGCACGAGTCAGATTCTACAATAAGGAGTTTACCTTCTTGGTCGGATGAATATTTCACCACCCGTGCATGTGTGCCGTTAAAAAGCACAAAGACAATACGATCGATTCCGGTTGCGTTAAAAGTTAATGGTCACACCAACACAATGGTCGAAGAAATTTGTGTGTCTACTTCATAGGCGTGTTAGGGCCTACGACAGGTAAATATCGGTACCGAAAGTCGTGTCCCCAATCCCGTATCGTGTTACTGTCACAACCTCCAAGGCCATAGCCGTGCGTTCAGAATCAGTGTTTACACACCGCGGGAGAGTTAGCGGTCGATGCTCATTTGAGACCGACGTTGGTGACTGGTCAATGGACAAAATTCTTTGACGCCAGAAGAGTGTCGAACAAACGTTTCCCATGTGTAGAGGATAAATGTACCAGTAATTATTATAGTCACAAAGAGCAGACTTGATGGGACTCCAAAGGTAATCGCCGGACATTTGACAGATGGTGGGCATTTCCATACTTCTTGTCACCTGAACGATAATTGCCACGCATTATCCACGAATGAACATAAGTTTGTATTGGGTCGTTATGGCAAGCGAGCTTGGTGTCGTGAATGTATCATGGCTAGTGGCTGTTAACATCATAACCCTGTTATACAGATGTAACGCCACTGTGTGTTGCTTGTCAATCCCTTGGGTAGACATCAAAAGCAGGAGACTCGCGCCATATCGTATGTGAAAAGAATGACGCAGAAAAGGCGATCTGACTGAAGTGTGGAATAGATGTCAACATAATTGCTGAAGGCTTGACTTTATGTGTGTGTTTTAGACATTTGTGGATTATAAATGTTGTGCCTGTATACAGCGTAAAAATACAGAATTTACTGAACAGGGTTTAAGTTGAGTCGGACAAATGTTATATTAAGTCAAATGGCTGACACGCTGACGAATTTGGATAACTCCAGTGCTGATGAGACTAAAGAGTTTTTACCAGCAGATTACCAGTTCTTCACCACTCCTGCGTCCATTGCTTCTCAGGTATTCGCCATATCTGTCATCATATTAACAGATTTGGCCGGCAACCTTTTGATGTGTTATGCCGTGTACAAGACACCATCTCTACAGACAGTCACCAACATCTACACCGTCAATCTGGGAATTGTGGACTTGTCTGTGGGAATTCTCATCTTACCCATGTGGATTGTGTCAACTGTACACTTATCCTGGCCTCTACCAGAAGTCTTGTGCCACATCACAGCATTCATGACGGTGCTGCTCCTAACGTGTTCGATATATACCCTCGCTGGGATATCTTTAGATCGCTACTTTAGCATATGTCATCCGCTCAGATACGCTGGAGAAGTGACACCAACCCGTGTGCTGCTGTCTGTTGGTGCCATTTGGGTTGTGAGCACTCTTTTGGCAGGAGCCCCTTTGGTCGGCTGGGGTAACTATTCCTTCAAACCACAAACAATACCCATTTGCAATCCGGAGTGGGTTTCTGAAATCAGCTATACAATAGTGCTCATTATTTTCGGGATGGCTATACCTCTTGGCGTGGTTTTATTTTCCTATACATACATAATAATAGTAGCCAGGAGACAAGTCAAGCGAATCGCTGATGTCCAGAGACAACTACAGCATCCCAGACTGGACGAGGAGAAAAAGCCTCAAAAGAAAGAGGGAAGAAGGACGTTTTTGCCGATTTTCAGGCGGAAACACAGTGCAACTAATTTCAAGAGTTTTCATACAGTGACCAAGAATCTCAAAACCTTGAAAACGGTCTTCATTGTGTTCGGTAAGTCATTCGAAACGAGACCGGGCTCTAGTTGCTTTGCTTGCCTTTTTCCTGCATCAGATAAACAATGGCTTTGGATACTAAAGATCTCGAAGACATTCCCGAATAAGTACAATTTTCTACGGATCAACGCAATGCAACGATTCCACTATAGTGGTTTAGTAAGCTGAATACATCAGTATTCTGGACAGTAGAATAGATGCCTTAGCAATCAAAACATCATTTAGCTCCAAACCGATCCCAGGATATCATGTAAAATGGGTTTTTTTTATAGAAGCACTGCTTTTTTATGTCGCTCCAGAAATTTCGTAGCGAGACTGATCAACAACACAATTATAGGTTGTAACTATTGCTAACTTCTATTGTATCACATTGGGCGACTAATAAAACTTTACAATGGTATAACGTGAACATGACTTATACGCTCCTCACACTTAAACTGACTTCAATGTGCCATTTTAGTTGAACCGACTTAACTCCAGAGTCAAAAATGTTAAGCTGGTTTAAATATGGTTTGGGTAACAGCAAAGATTCCTAAACCGGTTTAAAAATGGGTAACCGGCTTACCTATTATGACGTCGTGTGAACGGACAAAGAAAAAAACCGACCAAGCCGACTTGTGGTCAAGGCGGTTTAGAGCTGATTCGGCTTAGGTTTTTGATCGTGTGAACAGGGGTAATATCTATGCTTTGAAAAACAGTCGTCACAAATTATTGCCCTTGTCATGCAAGCAAAAACCATTATACATCCGGTGACTTTCTACTAATGTACAAAACCTATAGAGGCATTGTTGTGCACCTATTATATCGCAACTAATTGTAATATTTAAGGGACACCACTAAGGGTATGAAAAGAAGTCGTGATTCTATACGCATAAGCTTCAAAAGATCCTGTTCATAATATCAGTTGATGTCTAGCCTAGTTGCACACATTTTTGTAGAAACGTCTCGGCCACAACTTTGAAACCAGTCCTCAGCTTAAAGTCTCTAATCTCATTAATTTATTGCAATGCACAATAGTACTATGTTTCTTAACTCTCACAACAGATCCTAAGTACAATATGAAGTATGATATTCACTTGCTCTAAATCAAAAAATATAAAATGATAATTAAACATGTTTCACAACGTCTTTTGTACGTAATGACTTTGAAGCAGCTATTTATTATATAGGAGTAGTTATCTGAATATCCTCACAAGTCAATTTCTTTTGATTAATACTGAAAGTGAGAGGGCTGAATCAGTTTAATATGTGTCCATCCACTGGCTTTCACGTTTTCATATGAGCTTGCCCCATGAACACTTCGTCAAACAATGCAGTCAGAGTCGTGGAATTCGACTCTAATTACCATGATGTAATGCAATAAAGAGCGAGTGTTTGCAAGATTCAACAAATATTGACATCCGCTCGTACATGTACAAATCGTTCTTGCTCTGTAAACCTTGGAAAGCTCCCAATAAGCTAATAATTGCCTTCAGTTGTCAATAACATGTCTACTGAATAGAGTATGGTAAAGCAAGCGAACCGTCTGGTTATTTATGAACATTTGCACTGGTTTGCAACTGAGGTACATTAATTAAGTCTCTAATACTCGGGTAATTACCGATTTTCCCTTTTTGGGTTGCCTCGTGATTCAAGCCTTTCATTAGGGCTACTCTGTTGACATGATTAAAAGGGGTAATTCCACACTTACAAATATTATTGAACATTTACGACATATTACTCTGTACTATGTGCCATTGTGTGTAGTTTTAGATCGATTTTCATTTTCAGTGGGGTAGCCATTACAATGTTCTTGTGCATGTTGTATATGAACCAAAGGCTAGCAAAGCCCTGAAAGAACCACACTGTCGACTACTCTTTACATAGACAATTACAAAAAAGCATCAACTAAATCACTGAAAAATTTTCTCGTCCCAGACTTTTGCAACAAAATGGATAAATGTACGCAAGAAAACTTTGACCAACCCATTCTAATGGTTCTGAAGTGAGTTGTTTACTGTAAGAAAGGAACCCTGCGCGGAACCAATCAGTTTCTCAGGATATAAATTATTCATAACCATACTTTAGTAACAAGTTGAAGAAAAAAACATTAACCAAGCTGTTACTAACTGGTAACAAATTAGTTACCATGTGGAAAAGGTTTTTACCACCCGACCTGGAACTGTTCGGTTACCAACAGATACATGACAGTTTACTACATAGTAGATGATAGTATATGAGGGGGGCCAAGTTGTAACTGGCTGGTATTGCAAGGAACAGCCCAAATTGATCAGTGAAGGTTTGCTTTTGTTTTTGTTTTCATTCTAAAATCACGAAGCGATATTTTCGCTGGAAGTGATACCTGCATTTTATGTTAATGCGAGAATTACGGGAAAGTGACACACAACATCATAGTTTTCAGAATGCCCATTTCCTTCTGACTGGTAGAGCTTAATTAAAAATTCTTGAACAATAATTAAAGCGCCTTGTTTATAACTATTTTTAGCAATTCAATGATTACAACTTATTAGTCGAGATTAATTATCACAGAGCACTATTTATAAACAGTTTACATAATAACTTATATAGGTAGTTGTAGGTTGTATATCCATACAGGCCACTGATCTTCGTAACTTTTTGAGAAAATGATTAGGCAGTAAGAACATATTTTAATATAATATTCTAAGTGCACTACGTAGCTTAACGGATCAGGTCACGAAATATTTCTCTAAGGTACAGATTTAAGAAGGTATTCACTTGGATCGAGGTACTGTCTTCATATATATATATATATATATATATATATATATATATATATATATATATATATATATCATGATGAATAGCCAATGGTTATGAATGGCATTTCTATTCAAAAGCTCCGGGCCAAGTGAAGCTGTGCGCACTGAATCCAAGCCAGTAAAGATTCATCGGCAGTAATGTATGTATATAATCAGTGGCACTCGGCACAGCAGCTTTACTAACGTACTTATCAGATTTGCTTATTGCCGCACTGATTATATCCTATAGCTGTCAACTTGTCTCTATATGTTTAATCTACAAACTGCCATTCATATAATCGCCTTTGGTTGTTTCTTGTATTACGTCAGCACGGTAGTACGGGCCTTTTAATGTGATTCCTCATATATAAACAGGCTTTGTCTCCTTGAGGTATTTTCTATTGGGATGACAATTTACGAACTGCGTATATTATTCTGTTGTGATACCTTACAATAATGAGTAGGTTTCAGTTAATCATCCATTAAACCAATAAACCTGTCTGTTTGTCAGTCTACAAATCCATCAGTCAATCAACCAACCATTCCACTGATCAATCAGTACCCCTCCCCTAAACCTACCAGCGCCATGCTGGCTTCTGAGCATGAGAAAATGACGGAACTGTCAGTTGTTCTATAGCTTGCAATGCTCTGAGGTAATGGTGTTATTCAGTTCATAATCACATGATACACCTACCCAGGGTTACACAATGTCAGAGGTTTTCTCCATATGGAGAAGACGTTTTGTTGGTATATGCATGATAAACTTCTAGCTTATTAAGCTGTTTACGTGTGGTCTGTAATTTTCTTACGGGATTAACATATCAGAACATGTTAGAATCCATATTGAATATCAATCTTCAAACCTTAATAATCTTCACAGAACTATTTTTATACAATAGGGTAAAATGCAGTGGGTAGAAATGATAGGCATTGTATTTGTAGTCATTGATGTATTCTCAAGAAATATATGAAACCAAATATAAATAAAATTTTAATTATGGAAATTAAAGGCGGAACATTTGACGAAAATTGATTTCAGCTTAAAGACTAGAAAAGCGGCGTCGAAAAAAGAAATACATGTATTTGGTTTGGTAATTAATATTTTCACATTAGCTATACGCCTTTTTTCAAGACCAGCTGGCAACCGTGTAGCATCGTTTGACTGTAACTTATGCAAGTATCTTGCATTCATACTAAACAGGAGAGTGTGTGCCGTGCCGTATTCCACGGTTGTTGTGCCAGCAATGTGCAGTGCGCCCATTGACCGTGGATTTCCATCATGAAATTGACAAACAGCACTGAGGAACTCAGTTTCCTAAGGCATTGCCCAGTTCTTTGGCGTTTCTGATAAGTATATCGCGCGGCCCAGAACCATTAATATCGTTCGTTCGCGGCTTTGTTGTAAAATCTTTTTCGATAATTTTTATGTTCATATTGCTTCATGACAGAGCGAATCAGGAGTTCGATTCCGTCTTTATGTGAATGACTTTTGACTTTTGGTACTTGGTTCCATGTTGGTTCTTTAGGCTACACTCAGCCAAAAATTTAGTCTTTGCCGACACGACATTATACTCTAGGCTTTCTGTACACGAACTGTATCTTTTCGGCCCTACACAATACCTACTAGTGTAAGCCTAGACTCAATGTAGTATGGGTGAGCATTGAAAATTAACGCAGCCCTATACTAAAAAGGGGGCACAAAGTCACATAGGGCTTCACCGATATAGAAAAAGGTTGAAATGGTAAGCCACAAACACAGTTTTACTGGGGTGGACTTGACGAAGTCCAAATATAGAAGTAAATGTACAGGTAACAAAATATGTATATGTACTAGTAAAATGGATATAGCTGTAATTACAGATAATCCAGAATGGACACGAATATTCTTGGATGTTCGGCCTTTCCAGTTTCCCTCAACATCATCTCAATGTTTCTATATCATGCACGACGTCTATTCTTTCGTATTCTTCCTTTCAGGTGCCTTTTTCTTATGCTGGGGGCCGTACGTTTGCCTGAACTTTTGGTCTGTCAACAACGAACTCCAAGCAGTGCCTTACGTCGCGGATCTACTCACAACATTTCTGGCTTTTACAAACAGTTCCCTGAATCCAGTTATCTTCACAGCCTTGAGTAAGGACTTCCGGTTGTCAACCAAATGTATAGTTCGCCAGATATTGTGCTTCTGGAGGAAGGATATGGTGTTTAGCTTTCGTCACAGGCAGGAGTGGGGATCTAGATATGCCTCCATAATGGAGTCCAGGGCACGCAGGCTCCGGGGAGGAAAGAATAAGGTTTGTGTTTTGGACCCGGAGGATTCCTGTGTCGCTGACAGCCAAACAGTGAGTCCGGCTTGCACCGTGTCCACAACTGACGGAGTAGCAGTGATTTTGAATCCATCAACGTTACCACTGAGCGATGCTGTTATGCAAAAGCCCCAGACTCCATTAACGCCTGACGTTCAAGGTGAATCGTTACCTGGCGTCGTCCGATAAAGTCCATATAAAACAATATTTCTATATTGGATATAAAATACTTATTCCCGGGTAGCAAGATTTCACTCATTTAGGTGATGCTTTCAACAAATGTGTACTATGTACTCTGCAATGTGCTATTAAAAATCTGTACGGAAATCGAACAATTTTCATGGTTGGCGGAGAATAGGGGAAATTAAGTTTCGAAATGTTCGAAAATTGATTTGATTAAATATTACTCAAGAAAGTTTTCTGAAGAATAAATTTACATTGATATTTGTAATATGTGCAACGTGAGGAATATACCCTTGATTAGGTATATGAAAAGGCCTGATATTATACGAAATAAAGATACATAAGTGTAGAAAGCTTGATTAAAATATAGAATGCCTCATTTTTGCATTACTATAACAGCTTTTCATATAAAACTGAAGTAAGATGACAGTGCAGGCAGGAATGTATATTTAACAAGAGCTAGTATTAAATTTACGGTTTCAGCGGATATAAGGAGTGGCCGACAAATGAAATGAGAAAAATGTAATGTTGCCATAAATGCCTCAAGAGCAGCACTGACAACGGTGCTGCTCTTGAGGCATGTAGCAGAAAACCTCTAATTATATCTGAACATTCTTTCACCATCTATATGATAGCCTGCATATTAGATGGCGTTTGAAGTATCTTGAAGGTTATTAACAGAGTTGACTCAAATTCGCCTTCATTGTAGGAGGCATTTGAAATGTGCTTTGACCAAGCCTGATCTTTAAACGGAAGTGCCATATCGAGCACTTGGTCACGTATTGATAAAACCTGCTTTCCCGGAAGCCAAGATATCGGGGAAAGTCGATAAGATTATTTGCCGAACAACCATACGGCGTGTTGGTCAACCAGCCACTATTGTTAAAGTGTGTGTAACACAAGACGCCAAGAGTTTTGATAACGTAAACAATGTTCGGTATCCAGGGACGGTGTCCCTTTGACTCCGCTGTGACGATCTAGAGTATGTACTCACACCATTTGTCGTAGCCGCGCGTTAGTGATTAAAATCGTCCCATGAATTAAGCCCTTGCCGTTCCTTTACACAATCAGCCCTGAGTTCATTTATTCAGGCTTTGTTGTAGATAACCAGTATAAACTCCTGAGAGGTGACAAACAAATTAGGCTGTGGTGGTTGTGAAGAAATAAGTGCACTTGCCTGACGGCCATGGGCTATTTTAAGGAAGCTTACTAAGTGTTAAGTAGCCTTTAGCTAAGTGCACTTCATATCTCTGCAACCCACGTTGCTACGGTGGTTAGTGGCTTGCTTAGCTAAGTGTGCTTCATGCATAGAACCAGGACAGTATCAGGTATATAGATTAGTACAGCCAGGAGTGTCATTCGCCATATGTCACCACGGGTCTGACTACTGTATATCAGTATAAGTATGCAACTTCCATTGTACTCGGTCCACCCAATGAAGATATAATGGGCAGGCTTTTTTCGAACAACAGATAAAACTGAGAGTTAAGAATATCTCAATGGACTCTGAGCGTAGGCCAGAATTGACCGGAAATATATATCAAATATATATAAGTGACTCATGCAGTGCTTTGCAGGTGCATTTTACACATGAATGTTTGACCAATATAAATTGGATGTGTACAGTAATTAAATAACGATCCACAGGCCAAAATTTCCATTCCATAGGATATAGTAATTGTTCAGATAAGTTTAAGCTTGTAACACAGAAAGCCTTATAGTACGTGCACATTACATAGCCAAAATTCTCTTAATGGACACCTGTCACTTTATAAGATTAGTTATGGTAAGTGAAAAGAACATTAAAGACTATATCTGAAAAATCTTCAGTGTATTTTTTAGATTTTCTTCCTGTAAATTAAATGCAGTCAAATTGTTTGATTATTTGGTGAGTTTTATGAGCCATATTAATAATGCGCTTCACCAGTGACGTCACGCCTACTTTTCTCTGGCCTAAAAGCCGAAATTTAATGTCAAATTACCTTTTCAGCACACAGGCAAACAACATAGGGGTACTCTTTTCAAGAACTTTATTCAGAGTTAAACATACAAAGTTTTGTGGCGTCACTGGTGAACCACGTCATCAACATATTCCGTAAAATCCACCATGCAATCAAAACATCTGACTGCCTAAAAATTCGATAATCTAAAGAATTCGGGAACGTTACTTTCAGACACAGTTCTTAATGGTCTCTTCACTCACCATAACTTCATTTTGAGTGATCTTTCACTTAAGGGTAAATATAGCGTAATCATTTGTTAGTGGCATTTAGAATGTTTTGTAGCTTATGTTCAGTCTTGCGGAAGATGCAAGATGGAGACGTTGTGTTCATGTAAAGATGCGTGAAGACGAGCAAATTCCGTTTGAAATGCTCACCGAGTAATCAACCTGATGCCGTTATGCTGGCGATCGATTCCGTTTGTAAAAATCTGACGTTGTTTCTTCATGACAGGCAAGACAATCTGTTTTAGCATGCGTATGCCAACAAAACACGAGATGCCAAAACAGAACGTAGTTGGTGTGGACTAAATTTGATATAGGGACACCCGCCGGAAAATAAATCATCCCGCGATTACCATGCTCTTAGTCAACATCACAGATAAAGCGACATTTGATTGTTTCTAAGATCCCCCAAATTACAAATACAACTAAGTCACGTAAGGCAGAAATAAGAATACTTTGAAGAAATTTATTCGTGGTGTTTTATCCAAGTGGAAATCTACAACAATGATAACATATGACATTCCTGTCGCATAGTAATGGCGAAAAGCCACGATTTGTTGCTATGCGCTTATTAATAGAAAAAGATCTACACTAAGGAAATGATCTTCATCTGAAACTATTCTCGTATCAGTCATCTTGTCAGGTTTTTTCTTGTATTTTAGCATATTTGTGCATTCCTTCCTGTGGTGGGCTGTAAGCAAATAAAGTACCCCCAAATCATGCTATACACCCCTATATGACCGTTAGATGCACCCTCCTAACAGTAGTCCGTGAAGTTTAAAGAATGGCCATGATCATGCAGGTGTCATTGACGGCCAAGAAAGTTTCCATGGCCCATGCCTGAACCTCCCATGGATCTCTTACAATCCTCTATCGCATCTCCATTGACTGAAGTCTGCATCGCAGTAGCATTCCAGAGCTGTGACATTTTTACGTACGGTGGTACGGGCTTTGGGTGGAACCGTGGCAGAATATCTATATTAGATGAGGGAGCCGCCTTGGCTCAGTCGATTAGCTCGATATCGCAGCACAATGACCCGAAGCCTTCCACCAATGCGGTCGTTGTGAGTTCAAGCCCAGCTCATGCTGACTTCCTCTCCGGTCGTAAGTGGGAAGGCCTGACAGCAACCTGTGGATGGTCGTGGGTTTCCCCCGGGCTCTGCCCGGTTTCCTCCCACCATGATGCTGGCCGCCGTCGTATAAGTGAATTATTCTTGAGTACGGTGTGAAACACTAATCAAATAAATAAATAAATAAATAAATAAATAAATATATTAGATGCATTTTGCGACTCGCCTTTCTCTTGGAGGGGAGGGTCGTCGACAATTGGAGACATCTCCTGTTTTCAAGGCCATGCACAGCGGCAGTAAGCCATAAACCATCTACCAATATGAGCTAGGATCGCCTGCTAGGGAAAATCTACGCATCACATGTTATGAAAGTTCGTCAGTTAATCCAATCCGCTCAGACACTCCGGTTTCCTCCATCCTTAAAACTGACCACCGCCTTATAAGTGAAACATTCTTGAGTAGTTCGTTAAACCATAATAAAATACACCTTGGTAAACTTCTTCTAAATGCCTTGGTAAAACTTCTTACTTGTAGCACTTGTATCGTACTTGTATGGTATACATGACTTTAAGAATTCTTGTCTTTCACACATTTAAGTGTCACGTCAGTCACGTTTCGATTGTTAAATCAGAACTGCTGTTCCATTGTTGCACGTGATCGTCCTATCTCCCGGCTTTGGTGTATGCGCTACTCATATTTAGCAAAGTATTAAGTTGTGTCAAATCAGACATTGCTATAGAACTTGTCACCTAAATTAACAGGGAAATACAAAATCGATAATAGCCATAAGCTTCGTTCAGACACCGTCAGTAACAAACAAAGGGTAAACACAGCTGATAACATACTAAGAAAACCATTACCTTTCGAGGATATTATGCATGAAAACCGAATGTAAACTCACGGGATTTATGAGATTTTCCCACGACGTGGAGTTTTTAATTGCTTGTCAACAGGTCTTAAGTACATGATAACGTCAATGTATCCTGATGACGCATGGATTGAAATTATCGATATAAACTAGGTTAATAATACATAATCTATGTCTCTTCTGTTTTGGGGGCCTGGGTGCAAATATACCCAACGGTCAACATACCTTGTAAATCCACCATACTTCTTCTTGGATGAAGTTTATATTAACCATAATCTACCATACAATTATGACTTACGCGTTGAGCTTGCCCCGCAGGGGCTAATCCCTTATGTGTCACCTCTAAGAATGTCCTTATTAAAGGCCTATGGTTCACCGCGGGAACACTATGTGTCCAATTTTTGCATTAAGAGAAATCACATTTTATGTAGCAAGATTTGCATGTTTCGATATGGAATCGTGTTCACGTAGCATCTATCCTTGTGAGGAAAATTCAAGTTGAGAATCAAAATTTGGCCTAACATGGCTCCGGTTTTCGGCAGCCACAAAACTAACCGTCGTCGTTTAAACTAAACATTAACTCTTGAGTATGGCGTTAAACATCAAGCGTAAAAATATACATAATCCAGCGGATTTGTTAATCTTTTCGAATTGTACTTCGTACTTGGTAATGCGGGAATTACCTTATTTACCATGTTTTGTTGTCATTATTAAGTTAATGTGTGCAGTCAGTTTCACAGAAATTATTACATATCCCTTTCAAAAATCGTCTAGGAAGATCGAACTGGTGTCGAAACTTTGATATTGGCAGTTTTTGTACTATATAAATAAGAGTTAGCACCATACTACATGTTCAGGTTAAATTGTCCCATCAAAAAAGTGAATTGTTGCACAAGTATATAATATATAGAATTGGTCACGTGATACAGCACCTCACCTTTGGAAGAACCAAATTATATCCGTTTTTATAGCTGCATGAGGACAGAGATTTTCCATTTTAAAAATTATAAAGCTGCAAATACAGCAATTCAAGCTGTAAAGCTTTTTGTCAAACAAGACTTAAACCAAAGCATTATTATTCCCATATTATTTCTTATCTTTCTTTTAATTTTTCACTTCTACGGTAAAGGTTGGATTTATGACTGAAGAATACATAATTTCCTGGTCTAATGACGAACAGATATGCAACCATACAAACACAACAAGTGGCCTTCAGTGTAAGTTGTACAGTCGGAGAGCGGCGTCAACCCATTACTGTCACCAAGGCTTCGGGATCCTTGTGTGTCCGAACGATTGAAGTCACGAAGTCCTGCCACAAAGGAAATATAACAACAGAGTAAATGTTCTGTGAAGAGATTTTCGATTATTTCTTTTGATTATGTTGCAACATTAGTTTCGTATGGTAGAAGTTGGGATATTGTTTTGTTTCATTGATAAACTACTGAAATATTCTCTCGCCAAAGTTAAAGCATCCTAAATTTGATGTTCCTACCCAGGTAACACAAATACGTCATAAGGTCGTCAGGCCGACATCCCGTAAAGGACAGGGCGGCTGTTGGCCCAACGTCATGTTGTTCATCGACCCGACGTGCTCCACTCGACGTTGGGCCGATATACTGATGTCAGGCCTACATCCCATAAAAGCGATTTCGCCAATGTCCGTTACATAACATCGGCCCAACCTAATATTGCTCATTGGTCCGACTTGCTCCACTTGATGTTGGGCAGATGTATCACAGCCAATGTCGGGCCTACATAACATAAATACTATTCCCGTCGAGGTCCGTAACCTAGCATCGACCCAATGCTGGTTTTTTCTCATCATCCCGACTTCCTCCTGTCGCCGTTGGTCCTATGTAGGTATAAGAGCACTAATTCGATTTTGTATCCAAGGTTCAGGCGCACAGAAAATGGTGGGGAAGGGTAGGGATTGGTTGTATCTCTGAAGTGTGTTGAAGTACTGCCCGGTAATTTTGCAGGTATAAACCATGACAAATAATGGTTGAAAAAAGTCTATTAATTGTGGCTACAATTAAACAGGAAAAATATCATCCAATGAGCACCCTATTTCTATGGCGACAGGACGCTAGTACCTAGTACCAGCTGATATATTTGGAGAAAATGGTGGTCAACCCCTGATGATATTTGGATATGTTGTAGGCCAGGCATCTAGTTATTTGACTTTGTGTGTCATTTGGGCCAACGAAAGTTAGGGAATACAGTTTTGGAATTTTGTTCTTTGTGAAATTACTACATAAATAGTCATGCTATTTTTTAGTGGTTTTTTTTTATACCTATATACCGTTTAAACGATCAAATAATGTCGTAACCTAACATCAGCCCAAAATCCTGGTGCTCATCGGCCCGATTTCCTCCGCCCGACGCTGGGCCGATGTATCATAGCCGATGTAGGGCCTACATCCCATAACGGTTATCCCGCCCACGTCCGTAACCGACTTTAAGCCGACGTCTATTTGATCATGGGGCCTTAACAGAGCACCATACACCTAGTAGAAGGAAGGACTGTTAAGGTAAAACCACCGTCATTAAAGGGGAAAATATACAACTAAGGTAAGGCTAGAATTCCAGCTGACACGAAAGAATGAACAGTAGATATTTATAAAATATATTTATGAAGACTTTATTTTACGCCAGAGCAAACAACGTCATATTTTCAGTTTACAAACAGATCTCTTAAGAAGTAATAAAACCATGAAAGCGTGGATAATTTTATAAGGGTGTTACGTAATTGATTGATTTATAGGGTTGTCGATGGTTTCTTCTAAAATGCCGTCTTCCGTATTTTTCTCCAAGTATCCAAGTTCTTGAAGGTATCTTCGATATCCTTATCTTGGCAAGTGTTCTTTACACTTCAGTGTATGCAATCCGGACCAACTATTCCATACAAAATAGTAGACAGAGGAATGAGTTATCTGTAACATCTTGGTTGTATAATTTGCAGGTCCTTCCCCCTTTTAGGCTAATTTAATAAACACCCCTGTGTTCTCCACTCTCACATATTCACAGCTGGTGATTGTGTTCTGACCATGCAAATACATTGCGTACCCAATGTAGGCAAACCTATGCCCACCAGGGGCCTCCATAAAGTCTGACTATACCAAACTGGATAACAAATGGACAATGCATACCTCTATATTAGGTTGGGGAAGGTATGTGTAGCTAGCTAATTACAAGGATGGCTATAAACACATGGTCTCGTTACAACAGCTGTACGCCTTTTTAGGTGTTATCAACAGTGAGGACTATTCATGCATTGAAGGATGATGGGACATTTTTAACTCTCGAGACTGAAGCTCTGCAACAATGATATACTACCTCTACACTTAATTAATAATGTTAAATTAAACGGCCATCTTTACAGCATATCATGCGTCCCATTAGAAAATATGTTAATAGACAAGAAAAGAAAAACGTAAGAAAAATACATTTACCTATTTTCCTGACGATGTATGTCTCTCAGCTGAAAGAAACAAACGATACGTAAGTTATACTGAAGTTAGAAAGCATTTACGTATTGAGAATATAATGATAGGCTCCTGCCAGTATGTTACAAGGTGCAAGCGATTCATATGAAATCGCTTCGATAAATAATATAGCAGCTACAACAGTGTAGTGTGGTGCGTTACGGTGCAGGCCTATTTCAGTGTTTCCATCTTTAAATAGATGATTCAAACTTTGCTGTAAAATGGTTTGTTATATTATAAAATAAGTATGTAAGCATGTTCTATAAAATTATTTATATGTAACATTTAATTATCCTGTAATAGTTGTAGAGCAATGTCAAAATTCTTTTACAAAAATAAGTTTTAAAATAATGCTTAAGCCGACGTTCGCTTGGATTGCCTTGGTGTTGTTGTTGTATATAGATCAGTTATAAGCCGGTAAATTCGGCTTTACAGAGTATGATACAGAACAGAGAATCCGCTAAAATTAAACCCTACTATACGTGAAACTATGTACCTACCTTACTAAAAATCATAACTTCAAATTGTGTAACATTTTTTCCACAACGTTTGCCTGTTTTCATCCAGGGCAGCTCTAGAAATACCACGGCCGTGTTTCTTTGCATTGTGCATTATCTCTTGGCGGGAAATGTCCAGTATATGTAAGAAAGTCAGCATTGCGGACTACAAAGCATGGATTACACGGTAACAGGCCAGCTGCGGTGTTGGTTATAGCAATCCACATACAACTGGTGGAGTCCACTTGCTTAATCAGTCGAGCTTAACGAGCTGATCGGAGGGTCTTAACGCACTTCCTCGCCGATTTCAGCCCCTTATGCTAGCGCACGGTTCATAAAAAAATGCCAATAATCCCAGGGTACCATACATACTATCTGAAACTTTTCTTTCAAACAATATATTCAGCTAAAAAGTATCCTTTAATATACCAATCATTGGCGTCGGCTGGAAGTCATCATAGGGCAATATATGGAAGTGCATGTTTGCACTTACCGCAATATGCCCGTATGACCGTCGACTGCATGGACGGCTTATATGTATGTCTACCTTTAATTAATACTTTGTCCTTGACTGGAGATCCTGATAGGGACAATATTCAAATGTCCATATCTGATCATTTGTTTGCCGTAGCCTTGATATAGGCGGTTAATAGGTATCCATTTCTCTCGTATCAGCCATCCACTGCACGTCATGTTAGGGACAAAACACGGATGCAGGTGTTTGATCAATAATTTGACGTCGATAAAGATGTTCTGATAGGTGTAGTATGCGGACCTCCATCTTTGGACATTAATTTTCCGTTGTTGGGACGTCTTAAATGGATGTCCATTTTTTGTCATGTATTGACCATCGGATGGCAGTCTTGACAGGGGCAGTACATGATGTCCATTTCTGAACATTAATTTACGGTCGACCGGACGTCCTGATATGGACAGTATGTGGAAGTCCATCTCTATTCCTGAACTCGTCGCTGACTGGCCATGGTGATACAGGCAGTGAAGGGATGTCAGATTTTTTTCATTTATTGGCCATCGGCTGGATGTCGTGATAGGTGCAGTATATGGATGTCCAGTTTTGGCCACTCTTTCCTATAATTTCAAAAACGGACACCTGGTGGATGGCTAACAAACTGGCTCAGGACTAACTAAATAGGCAGAGTAAGTCACTACTGACGTGAAAGTAAAAACAGGACTGTAATTACCTCAGTGATGTAAGACGTCTCAAGTTTAAATTATTAAAGAATTTAGTTAATTTGTAAATTTGAAAATCATGAAATAATGAAAACACGAATGATTTTCTTTGAGCAAACCAATATACTCTCGAGAAGCAATATAAAAGCAACTAAAATATTTAATACAAAAATTGCTATAGACTTCTGCATAACATCATTGGTTCGCATGCAATAATCTGCATCAAATTTTTGAGAAGCTCTTAAATGCTGATATATTTAGTTGTAAAAACATCCAGGTCAAATTTGCCATGAAATTGTGAGAGCGCACACAGCATGCATAAAGATGAATCCATTCACAGATTAAAAACAAGCCATTTGCAGAAGCCTGAAGCATGTGATTTGACTCCGTTTTAATTTTGTTTATTCATTTGCTTTTCTTTTTATTAACCTTGTAATCAAGAATGTTTCACTTACACAAAGGTAGTAGGATTCATTGACTGATAAAACCTTGCACACGCCAAAGAAATAGACCGTCCTGCCTTCTCCAGGCACCCGACAAAGGTCCTGTGTTAAAGACATAACTGAACTGGCGATGGCTGGATTAGAAAACACGGTCTCACCAGCCAAGGGATGATCAGCTGTATCAAGAGCGGTATTCATGCCCAGTTGACAGACCGCATTTAAAACTTTAAATTAGTCATTTAAAACATTCATCAGTTTGGTTTAACGCCAAGCACATAAGCGCTTGTGTATGCTAGGAGCGCAAATTATATACAGACCTTCACAATGTGAGGACAATTATTGCACCAGTGTTGCGATGAATTGGTAAATATTGACACTTACCTCCATGGCAACGATCGACACTTCGTCAAAGTGAACACATGTTTCATCTGTGTTATTTGTCAATTATTGTACTTTCTGTTCAGAAGACAAAATCACAACAATATACAAGCCATGTGTTAAGAGTTGCGCGTGATGTGATTAACTGATATAACTAAATCTTTTCAGTTTTTTAAACCAGCGAAAGCAATTTTTCCCATACAAAATAGATACATGTAGTTAGTTCATCACAATGCTTTAACGAAAGAGTACAACACAAGCATTTTAGGTTTAACACGTAATGTCTAGCCACAACGCCATCCAGAAAGTTATACAAAAGAGCGACTACTTTTCCATAAGAGTTTAGTTTCACGGTTAGAAACTCTGTACACGTCTTATAGCAATAGCAGGAGGCTTAAGCTGCACACGACCTGACCTGAAATCCAGGGCGAATGGGTTATCTGTCAGTGATATGCAGAATCAGAGGCTGAAAATTTATAAGACACAGGATTAAAAAACTATACGGAAAGCAATTCATAACATCATTTAATAAAGTTCAACTGATCAGCCTTTAATGATTTTGTTTACCATAGGAATAGGACAGAACAATGTTGTCTGATTCTTTAATTCTGAAGTACGTTGTAATCTTTTTCGAATGTAACAGTAATACTCAAACGTTGCTAAAATCTGACATGTTTTCTTAACCTCATCAGAATATCATATTCGAGAATGTAAATGTACAGGACGAGATGTTCTTGAAATTCTAGTCGCCATTAATAAGTTCGAGGATCTGGAAGAGATAATCGGTTCGTAAGGCGCTAATTGCACAGGAATCTTATCGTAGGTTGCTGCGCTATAGCCAAAGATTTTATTAAACTTGACCAAATGTTGAGACGTCGTTCAAATTCTGCTCTACCTGTGACTGTGGAACACTGAATCGAGGACAGAGTACATGGTCACACCCGTCCTCCACTGATTTAGTCAGTGAAATTGTATCATATCTGTGTTGGTTTAAGACAACTTCCGCTGTTAGTATACTTCTGACAAATAGCAGCACCTGCTTTCATTGTTAGTAAATAAAACAATCAGTTACTCTTAGAATCGTCGCTTGGCACTACATAAAAAAAACACACACACAAACCATTCAATCCTTGGATTCTAAAATAATCAAGATGTTGTCAGGAAGACACACTGTCTTTGTGTGCTGTTTGACAGCTACCATCCTCTGTTCTGCATCAGTTTTATTTCCGGTTGTGTGTGTCTAAAATGCTACGCTTCCTAGGGTTACCTGCTGTCTAGTCCCCCCTCCCCGGCCAGTATCCAGTGCGCTGATGATGTACTAATTTGTAAAACAGGACATATGGGAAACGAAACCTACGTAAATGGAAGTAACGAAGTCACCATTTGGTTTAAATCTCTGTATTTCGGATGACTATGGGTCATCACCACAAGCCACACGTAGACGCATTTTCCCGAACGTATGCAGTGAGACTACACTAAGACTTGTGAGGAGAATGATATCTAATATATGTAGGGACATTCTGAGCAGTGAAAAATTCTGCCAATTGAAGAGCACCACGGCCATTGGCTTTGAAATCTGGCATGTTGTCAAATTATCTTAGTAAGGGCTTTATAACACTGTTCATGTTTCTGTTTAAAAGTTGTGTTAAATAACTTACACCTGCCTTAACCATAGATAAGGGCTTTATGTTTCATGTTTGTCTTAAAACTGTTCATGTTTGTCTTAAAAAGTTGTGTTAAATAATTTACACGCCCCCTGCAACCTCCTTTTCACACTGTGTAACAGTGATTACCATGCGATTGGCAATCCCCTTACCAGAATCTCTGGAAGTTGGAAGAAGGGCTGGCTTTCAAACATTAGGGTAATAAGGGGAAGAGCGGCGGCATGGGGTGGTAAGTGGACCCTTCAGTGAAATAAAACTTTTCAAAATGGCCAATAAGTATTTTGAGAGAAATTTTAACACAAAATTATTCGCATTTTAATCCTGAGTTGTAACTGAGGGATCAATCTAGCTGGATAAAGACCTCTATCTTAACATGTCATCCGAGAAAACAGATCATTTTATGTAATCAGAATACATGAAGTCTGAAAACTGTTAGCTGAAAGCGATTTGAGAGTGTGTTCTGTGTTGACGTCGTGCAAGTTCATGGGTTTTGGTTCCTTTCACGAGTTAATGATGCTCGACAAGGGCTAGTACCATGGCAAGTCTGCAGCAGTGCCTTGTATAGAGGAAGAGGAACAAGCACGCAGAGAATATGCTTCGAAGGCGTGTGTGAAACGTGGAAGCGCCTTTCACGTTCTAACTCATCCTACACGGCGGATATGATCACCAAAGAGCGGTATCTTTTCTTACCTGTAAGAGGTTTAAAGGCAAGCCAAATGAGGCACATATCTGCTATTCACTGTATCAATCTTGTCTAAGTTATTTAACAAGATGTTTTTACCAGAAATGGATGCATTTCACGTCAATCTCTTTCATGGGTGTTCAATACCAACACTTGATTTTTGGACTGTAATATAGTTTGGATTAAAATTAAAAGTACATATCTTGACATTTTCTAAAAAAATTGTGATCATTTTGTAAAAGTAAATCTGAAAAGGTAACACCAATGCGTTTTTCTCAATATGGTGTAATTTTGGAGGGGTTTTGAATCGGTTTTTGAAATGATATGTATGTGGTGACAAAATACCCGATAGTGCTTGTCAAATTTAGACATTAAGGCTGTGCCCAGAATTTGTACCCAGATATCAGAGTCCCTTTGTGTTCGCAGTCCATCCTAGGCAATGTAATGTAAGAGTATATTGTTGGGCAGGAGTTCAGTCGGCTTATGTTCGACAAGGGAACATTAGGGAAAGTCACTCTACGGTCCTTTGCTTCCGTATTAACTATATTAATATACTCATACTGAAATATACGTGGAATATAAATATGTATCTTGTTAAGGCTGAGGTTGTTACCACAGCAGACCATGTTGACAGTGACCTGAAAAGTGCTTCGTCTATACTTGAGAGAAAAATTTGTTATTATATACAACAGCATACAAGGTCATACAAATATGTTACTTATGACAAGCATATCTATGAAGCCCAGATCTGCATGCAGTGACATGAACTAAAACACGTACGACAAGATGAATTGTGTCATCAAACTGTTATCACCAAACTGAACAAGAGTTCTTCAGGAAGTAAGACATTGTCGAACAAATATTACTATTGGTCCACCGCAAACTCAGTGTTAATGCGTGTTCAGCCTTAAGAATTACAGTACAAATCGAAGGGAAATTAAATTCCCAATCTGGTATTTTTTACTCTCCCTGCTATCAAACCCCAGTCTGATTTGGATTTCATGTCAGGAACAATTTTTCCTGGAGCCATTTATATTGAAAAAGCCTTTTTATACACATGCACGTGAACTTTTTCATCATGAAGATATGGGAATTAACGCTAATGGTTGCGTCGAAACACTGTCCTATAAAATAGTTCAATTTAGTTTGTTTAAAACTTTTAAAAAGAGTGAAATGCTTTTAAAACCTCCCCAGACACTTTCTGTACGGTGGTTTGTTGTGACCAAGCGAGTATCACTGGCGTCAAAATCGTCAATAAATCCATACTTAGCATTAATTGGTGTTTGTCTTAAGTGGCCTTTCCACCACAAAAAGTTTTTTGCTGCAGATTCATAATTATTCTTCACTTTAACTTTCCTTACAGTGTGGCATTGATGTCAGACATATATGTACCTGTTCAAATGAAACTGAAATGGGGGTAATAAGAACAAGCCACACTGTCTCTTGCCCACAACTGGCTGCACTTAGGCTACCTATACAGACCTGTCCCTACAGACCTAAACTGGCACAAGCATTTTGATGACATGCTGGGTAACCGTATAAATCACCTTTTAATCTGGAATTCTTACGAGGCTATGGGATAGGCCATTTTAGAGGATCCCGAAACACGATGTCTCGTCATCCATGCCTTTCAGTATAAGGGGCGAGACACTCTTTTGTGCGCGAAGTAAGATTCCCTTTATTATTTCAGTCGAAGAAAACGCATTGTTGTCTCCGGGTTGAGGATTTGGGGAATAGCCCCAGATGTATTCCACTACCACTTTCTAGTTGAAAATGGCTTATATCACAATTGTCTCGTAATCACAAGCAAAACAGCTGATTTAACACTACTTCTATATGTCAAAATGCTGAAGTAAGTACTGCTGATGTCACAATGGAAACAGATGTCTCCTCGGGTGGTAGAAATATCTCGTCCTTCATCGGTTATCATACATCACAAAAATAATAAGTGAAGATCTTTGAACTATGAATAGTATTCTTTATCGATACACCAGACCGTATACATTAGGTCTGGTCTTGTCTTTTCTTTTAATAAAAGTAACATATCTGATGGCGTATCTACAAACAATCTACAAACTGTTTATTTAACGTCCCATTTATATTGGTGCAGGTTTTATCGAGACATGTGGAAGCAAAGAGAGAGGTCGCTGTGTACCGCTTCAAAAAGTCGATGATCTACGAAATGTGACAGAAGCTTTCTTTCATCACGACCGTCTTAACTGGCCAACAAGGTTCTTTGAATACGCCTGTGAGTACGTGGGAAATTTTTCAGGATACATGTGCCACGACTGTTGGTATGGTAACACGGGACCCGACCGTGATCAACCGATCAAAGCAGTAATTAAGGATATCCGCAGTTTGACACTTGAAGAGCGGCAAAATTTTGTCTCCCTTTTGCAGAAGTCGAAGGAGGTCCAGAGTGAGTATATGGTATTAAATCAAGTCAGGTTGTGGACCCAGCCGTCCAAACTCAATTTCCGAATGTGTCCGTGTGTCAGTATCTGTCCTATTTGCTCTACTGCTCTAGCAGAAAAACAATTTCAAGAATGACAGTATGTGTGATGACCCTTAATGGTTCTGGCTGGATGCCGATCACGTAGGACCAGCGTTTCCAGCCTGGCATCACCTGTATTATCTCAAATGGGAACGAGCTCTGAGAAGCTTGTCTAAGGATGAGTCTTTCACCTTACCCTATTGGAACTGGACAGATGGTGGCAAAGAGTGTGAAGTTTGCACTGACGAACTTCTGGGGGCGCCGAAATTTTCCGATCCGGATATTGGACTTAGTTCTAAGTCTGTGTTTTCAACATGGCGGGTGATATGTGACCCACCGATCCACGGTTGTCAGAGGTGCGACCCGTACGTGGATCTCTAATTCGTCGCCTGGTGATGACCTCAGGTTTCCAGATCAGCCTACTACCGATACTATGACCTTGAACCGTTCACAGAGCATTCTCCCAACATTGCTTTCAGGAACGAACCAGAAGGGTTTGCGAATTCAGATGGCCTGACCATTAACAACGGTAAAATTCATAAGGGCGTGAGAATGGAGATTTTATATTAAATTCCCCCTACACTTCGTTAGAAATGTTAGTTCCTCCTCTGGTCATTATACCAGTACAACTGAAAATGAGAGAAGACATACGTACTCTTGTATCCATGGTTAAGATTATTGTTGGTTCTACAGGTAGTTCAGCTTAGAACATAGAATCCACGAACATCTTTGAACCATACTGCATGGTAAGGCGGAGTTCGCGATCTTTTTGATCACTTAATCCCCATCAACATGACACACGACCGACCCTTACATGTGGAAAAGCTTTCAGTTACCCAGAGATCACTTCCAGGTACCTGAGACACCTCCGCTCATAAAACTAACCACCGTCATACGGCGTTAAACCTCAGTGAAATAGTATTTTGTGGGTTCTTCGAAAATAAATTATTTAAGCGTAGTAATAATATCAAAGATTAACAGGACATAGAGTAAAACCGTCACTACTGAGAGTCACAGGTCACCAGTGAAACCCGACGTCTTATCAGTTTACCTCAGTTATAGTTTCATTCTATTATTTTATATTCTGCAACTACAACACAAAACGTACGCGCCCCTATCAACATGGTTTGAGCAAAATCAAACATCACATGGTCTACATTTATTCACCTATCTTATTATTCAAATATGATTGCTGTTTGCATCGGTATAAGCTTTAAAAACAGGTTTTAGGTTCATATGTACCTGAACCGAACGATGTGTGGGTTAAACACAGCTTCCATGGATCCCATCTTTATTGTGCATCACACATTCATTGACAAACTCTTCGAGATTTGGAACAGGAAAAACGGAGCCAGTGCTAGAAGGGTGTGTATAAGGCAACCACTACAACATTTGTATTTACATTTGATTAACCCTCAGTGAATGACACCAGGCATCGCAGCCTATAGCTGCACAGAATAAATAAAAAAAATCCTGTGATTGTCATTTCTTGTTAAATCGGTCTTTTTTTTTGAACACAGGTTGATATACTCGTTAGCTCAGTATAGATCATGGGCTATCTTTCATAGAACATTAATGGAGGCTTTCACTGGCCGAGCGGTTCAGATTGTCAGTTCATTTGTTCAATTATTTATTTATTTATACTCAAGAGTAATTCACATATTCTTCACTTGGCGGCCAGCATATTTAATTGTGGGAGAAAACCGGGTACTAACCCGTAACCACCGTAGTCTGCTGGCAGACCTTCCCACGTACGTCCGGAGAGGAAACCCAGCATGAGCTGGACTTGAATTCACATTTTCTACACAAAATATTCATGTTGTATTGCTTACAGCTTCCAGTGGTCGGTCCGCTACCGAGTTTCTTGTCTTACTCCGTCCTTTCCGATCGAGCCGGTATTCCAGTTTTTCCAGAGAAGCGATGGTCTGTTATATGAATATGATAACCTGGACAAAAATCCGAGCGAGTGAAATAGTAAGTTTATCAGGGTGATTGGAGTAGCAGTGAGGATTTGGGGCCTGCGAGAGTAATAACCCTGGGGGCAGTTCTGTTGGAGCGTGTGCATTTATTGTATGTCTGTGTAAAAAGCTAGAGGTCGGGCGGTGCATATAATCTAACTTATAAGGATCAGTTTGGCCTTATGGTAATAATTTGAATTGTCCGCGCTCGTGTGGCCACCCGAGGTAGGGAATTCAAATGGGGAGTCCGGCTTAGTTTAACCCCGGGTAATCCTGTTGGGCTGGCGCGTCAGGGCAATTTTTTCGACAGCCGACAATGGGTTTTTGTCTTACCCATGAAAGCCCAATGCCATTACCAACATGTTTTGATCTTATCAGAATACAGACGTGGCCATTTTCTTCCATATCTGAAGTACTTTGTGTTTTTTCCCTGTATTTAAATATGCGAGTTGTGTGGATAACCTAGTTATTATACAGATTTAAGAAATTTGGATAGAGGTGCACTGCACTCTAAATTCATATTGATTTAGTTTGCACAAAAGTGTGAAAATAACTTTTCGGATGGTCCTCACGAACACTACCGGCTACAAAAAGGCATTTTCATGAAATATATCAATTACAGGTATACATCTTATCTAGGCTTAGATAAAGTATAGCCAGTGTCTAAACCACAAATCAGATAGTAGTGTAAAATTAAGAAAGGCGAATGAATTAATTTACTTCATTCTCTCACAGGTGCCACATTGCTTTGACAGGATGAGTTTTCGCTTTTATATTTATTTATTTGATTGGTGTTTTATGGCGTACTCAAGAATGTTTCACTTATACGACAGGGGCCAGCATTATGGTTGGAGGAAACCAGGAGAGAGCCCGGGGGAACCCATGATCATCCGCTGATTACTGGCGGGTCTTCCCACGTACGACCGGAGAGGAAGCCAGCATGTGCTAGGCTTGAACTCACAGCCTAGCTTTTATATGTTTGTCCGTGGACGAGATCTTCACAGATTTTTTCTTCTTCCAGGCCTCAGTGATGAACAAATCGCGACTGGGATAGTCATAGCACTGGTGATTGCTGTATGTTTATATATTTTCTTTAAAAATAGGATCACGCGTAAAAGCCCCTACAATACCATCTGAAAGCATGTCATTTACAAGGTACTATCTTTACAGAATTTGCGCTGGATGGAAAATGGGGTATATTATGTACCATGTTCAGTAGGTTGTACAGATCCATTCATGTAACATTTATTCTCTTTATCTTTCTGGAGTTTCAGGAACGCAATCTTTTTTTTTTAATCTTTAGGCAAGTGTAAAATGCTGATGCTTATATAAAGCAGCAATTTAGGATGCATATATCTTAATATATAAAGAGGACCACTATCAAATTGTGTTGACGATTTCATACGCACCACATTGGCTATGACACGGAATTATATACACATATACATGTATGTACTACTTTTAAGCGTTTGTTTTCCATTAGTATGTTTTATCTTTGCTGGCAGATCGAACTGAAAACCTGTTGATATAATATGCATGTACAACCCTGACACTCCTTGCAGGCAGAAAAGTCTAACTCAGTGGACAGAAGCATCGATCTCGCCATAGCCAGTGAGACCGCGGGTTCCAATCCAGCTATCGGTGGTTCGACAGCGGTTTTATTTAAGTTAGGAGAATTGTCAGACACGAGGCAAATGGCGGTGGTTTACTCCTGGCAATTTTTACGTGACTCATGACAACTGTTGTGAACATGTTCGAGTTCAGCTGAACTATACACCCCAACAAATGTACTCAAATATCCGTCTTCACCCATCTTTCCTCTTATTTATGAACAGAAACTGTCAGTTTGAGAGATGGAAGTAGCTGTTAAAAATTGCATTATGACAGCTTACATTTGGCCGCAGTCCGAATGTAGAGAAATCCTCAGTTAGAAGGCGAGACATATGGTATCTACCTATTCACCAAAAAATTTCTATCACACATGCAAAACAACCAGAGCTTTAGCTCGGAATGATCGAAGTCATAATTATTTATATCGTATATGACGGGAAATTGCCAATATGGATTTTGACGGCACGTCGGAAATAGACAAATGAAATGCAACTTGCGACATGTCATCATTTCTCTACCACTATAAATGAGAACTTCACACGCAAAACTACCGGAGTTATATCACCGAAAGGGATATTGAGGGAAGCACGGGTAACCTTATACGAGGGACAAACTCGCGACAGTACAATAGATGGTCAATCAGTAATTGCTGTAGGGCCATTTTCTTGAGCGGCTAGCTACTATAGGCAAATGTGCTATAGCCATGTCAAAAAGCGGGATTTTGAACCTAAATGTACCAACAGAAGGGCTCAGTGAATGGAGGTGCCATGTGTGTTTTCGGTTTGGTGTTCCAGTCAATCAGCCTTTAGGACCTGCTCTATACAAAGTCTTGGTCTAGGAAGGACCAAAAAATGGTGAAAGCAACATTAAATCTCAGAAACAAACATGACTAGGAAGCCCTTTTGAACGTGTTTGATTAAAACTAGGCTGAGAAAAGCTGGTAAATCTTTTTTGTGTTGATAACGTATTTTATTTTTAAGTGACATGGTAGCTTTTTGGACAAGAAGAATGTCGCAGAAACAGTCGCAGCACCATCATTAAATACATGTTATAAAATGTAAATGGTTACTTTTCTAACTGAACCCAAAAATGTTTATAAAACTATTACACCACTGATACCAAGTTAACTAATGAGGTCGGAAAACTGGATTTGTGGTGGTTCAAAGGGTTTAGCAGACTGTCTTAGTATTTCTTCACATACATTTATGTAAGTATTAGTAAGCCTAAACATATAAGAGAATACTTCAATATAAACAGGAATTATGTAATTACTTATAAAACTCAACACAAAATAAAATGCATAAAAATGCATAATAAAATGACATACAAATGGATACAAAAGACAATTCCCCGTTCACAGTATATCACAGAAAGGTAACACAGAGCGTAGAAATGTAAATTTAATACATTAACAAAAATATAACAAATAATCTAAATGATTCCGTATGTATGTGCCTATAAAAAGCATACATGGCAAATTCGATTGAAAAATTGATTTGCATAATCACAGATCGCTCCTGATAATTCAATAAATTCAAAAATAGATATATTTAACAACGAAACAATTATTTCTCTCCACTGACAATAATTGACACAGGTCAATGATTAAATTTTAGCTCTGTTATTCAGTTTATTTATTCAAATATATATATATATATGTATGTATGACATCACATAAGATAAAGGGCCCTTTTCCACATATTTCTGAAAAATCTCCAAATATGTTTTGTGGTTAAGGTCACTGGGCAGTAGCAATAAAAATAGCAGGCCCTATTTACTCAAACCACCTTAATCCCAATCTATATGTACTTTTCAAAAAATATTTAACTACCAAATTTGCGCAAAGTCAAATCAGGATAAAACAGACAGCAAAAGGGGTGATTTTACTATGAAGTTTTAGACGAAGTCTTTGTCATGTACATGCAGGATGAATCATATCATGTAACACCTTCCTATGACAGCTACCCGCTCAAACGTTGTGCCATCATTCTAAAATGAACATCTGGTAACCAGTTTACCAAAACGTTTTCAACCAACTCTTGACAGCTACATGAAAAAAAATCTCTCTGTTAAGTGTCTTCTCACCACTAAGAATATTCCAGTGGTAATCCATAAAGCTTGAAGTTTACACAGAAGCTACACTTTCGCTGAGAAACAACATGATATCTCTCTTGTTTATATGTGGTTATTGTGCCAAACTTTGATAATCAGACTGAACGTTTGAACCCAATGTGGAGTACTTTCGACTTTTCGGCTGAGTCACAGTTCATGCATTTATATGTACACTGAAATTACACTGCGTAGATTTCAAGGCAAGGGGAATTTCCCATTAGTCTGGAGGTAGAAGCATGGACTGGAAATCCAAAGACTGATGGTTCAAATCAATAGCTGGTAAGCCCCATCACATAAGAACAAAGGAGGTTATGTCTAAAGCACTACTACGTTACAGATCGAATATGACACTTATGAGGAAGAAAAAGAAACTTTCTGCTAAGGGTAGTGACGGCCATGGTCTCGAGTTGCGTACTTCGATGTGAGTGGGGCAGGGCTAATGACTCTTCCATCATCTTCCCCATAGCGACGTCGAAGCCTTACAATCTCCTCTTTGTACCTTTTGGGGGAAAACAGGTATTTGAGGAAGTGTTCACTAAATAATCGTGATTAATAATGTAAAATATGGAACCTGGTTCACTTTGGTTTTCTTTATAAACATGCCTTTTATATCATTTCAAACAGAAACAACTAACAAGCATGACAATGCTTATGGTTAGAAAAGTAATTCTCTGTTGCTAGAAGCTTGAACAAAGAATCATATTTCCATTTATACATGTATTTGTAAGTATTTTTTACAATCAAGGATGCCTTAATAAATGGGATGCTTGTTCGGCAGATGGTAAGAGAAGGCTTTTTGAAATGACCACAACCACCTACACTAGCTACATGTGGCAAACCGCCTGTTGTTACAAGGCACATGTAAGCCAGTTGGTGCATTTGAACCTATGAATTCACTTAAAGGACTAGAAGTCTATCATTTAACATTCTGTGGACGGCTGACAATGGCCGACCCTGCACTAGTGTACTTTTAAAACATAGTCAAGTACAAAATGTCCCGCTCAGGTGTACCTTTTATCACCAGTTTGAGTCTGTGCCCAGTAACTCACCTGAGTAGATGGCTGTCTATGTAATTCTGACACTCTTTCAGCTGTTCCTCCAGGACATGGTTTTTGGTCAGTAACTCCGCTCGCTCATCCTCCAACTGTTGTTGTGTATTGAGAGTGAACTCTCTCAACTGTTTACGCAATGCGGCCCAATGTTCCGCATTCCTCATTCCCCCTGATTGGCTAAAAAAATATAAGAATATATCTTATATTGGAATATGTGCCACTTAAAGAGGATTGAAGGAAATGTGGATCTGAAACCAGACATCTTCTGGGGAGAAAACCATCTGAAAACAGCATGAATCTCAACACGTCTCTGTCAGATTACAAACTCTGACTGGCTTAACCAGTTGGGGATTTGATCCAGATACTGGTAGGTAGTGCCTATACCTGTCTCAAATCCTGTTCAAGAGATTTTTCTTTGCCTCTATTAACTGCTACAATTATAAATGCTATTAATTCTTAATGACTTTTTTGGTTTTTTATTACAAATTAAGGAATTGTACGATGTTGTGGGAATACACATCAGACGAATATAAAGCAACTAATACCTCATTTCTTTCTTTTCCCAAGAATCCACCAATTTGTCCCCCACAGTGGAAAGCTGAAAATAAACAACGGTGTTTGTGAACTTAGCTACGTGTAAATTTCTTCATGGGGAAATGTTCCTAGTAATGATCAGGCCTCATTCACTGTAGTGCAGTTATAAGAATAAAGGGTATATAATCATTTGTTTCCGAAATATACAAGTCTAACTAACACCCTTTTATATAAGTCTTCTTTTTGTTAAAACAGAGAGTTAATGAATGATAACTGTAAATGTAAACAAACTTCATGTTTGAAGTTTAAACATGATACCAAATCAGATGGCTTAAACACAATAGGAAGAGGTCAGAAATCCCAAATGAAATTAAACAAGGAAATCCCTTATGACAAAGTTATCGCATATGCTTATCTATATGAAGCACTAAGGAATCACCTCGCCATGTGCTGTTCACTGTTGCACATTTATAGAAAACTATAAAAATATTATATATCATACTTTTGGATGAGGTTAATTATATTTACACACATACAACATAAGTGAAATACTGCAAATAATGACATTTTTCACAGAACAGAATTACTTCCCATCACTTATATTTTGCATCTCAGAAGATTACAGTGCATCTATTTCTACAATTCCTAGGAAAATTTCTAATCTAAATTCATTTTCATTACAAGATATAGTTATTTGATTGTTTTTTTTTCACGTGAGGCATATGGTCCATAAATGTGTCTTTTTCACACTGATAAACAAATCAATGGTGGAATTACTTCTTACATGACGTTAACAGACTTCTGAGCTCACAACTCAGATTGAATTCCATAGTATTGTCTTGTATTTAATATCTACATAGCATGTACATGCAGTAAGAATAAATTAATACACAGTCTAGCCACCAAGCTGAGTAACATATCCATAGCATGAAATGAGACCTAGGTGAAGGTACAACTTCTCTAATCTATAAGACTACATGTCTAAGGAGGACTACAAAAGTGGATTCATGATATCTCACCTTTTCATTAATAGCTTCATAATATCTCACCTTAAATGTTTAATTACAATCACATATTAAGGTCATCATTAACAGCTTACAGGTACAAATATACATACATACATACACATTCAGTCACAGAAGCCATGCAGTTTAACAAGATCAAGTTAAAAATCAAATCCAGGAAAACTGCAAAATTGTATGGTATTTGTTGCACAATACATATTTTGATATAAAACATTTGGAAAGGACAATACCTGATCTTGTCACAGAGGCAGGTTTTACATATTGAATTTGTATGCATTAGAATCTATGCAGTGCTCAGCTGTGGCATCATCATTGCCTGATCTGCAAATGTTACAAACAATTTTTCAAACATTCAACCCCTAGGTCCTTTGCAAAACACCTGGCAAGTGTGCAGACGATCAAATTAGCTGTTCTGGAGAAAATCCAAGGCCAGACCTTCACTTATAGTTAGAATAAGACAGAAATTCACATCATCTATTCAAATTGGTTTTCAGCAAGTGTTTGACTGTGGTAATGTTTATCCATTTATTTGATTGGTGTTTTACTCAAGAATATTTCACTTATTTCACAACGGTGGCCAGCATTATGGTGGAAAGAAACTGAACAGAGCCTGGGGGAAACCCACAACCATCTGCAGCTTTCTAACGGGCATTTCAGAGTATGGCCGGACAGGAAACCAGCACGAGCTGGACTCAGAGTCACGGCACTGGAGAGAGGCACAGGGTCACAATCCTGCGCTGGCTTGATAACCTCCTCAGGCACAGAGGCCCCCGATTGCAATAATAAGTGAAGTGCCTATGTACGCAGGTATCGCTGCATGTGTACTGTACCTACCCTCAATTTTAGCGTGTCTACTTCATTGAGGGCTGTGTTCAACTCATCCTTAAGGCGTCGGATTTCCAGCTGTTGTGTGGTTTGGAAGTCAGAGTCAGGTAGGTAGAAGGTGGTTTCATCTGGTCCAGTCTCAACACTTGTCATACCCTGGGATCTACATTTGAACTGCAGGTTCCTAAAAAAACATGATGAAAGACATGCATGCCTCAAATTGTCTTAAGGATAATTCACTGATAGAGTTACTGTTCCATGCTCTACCTAACCAGGTAAGGCCAGAATAACTTTACGCATTTCCACATCTCTCAGACACTTCAGTTCCAAACTTAGATTTGGTAGCACGGCTACCACAGAGCTCGTCTGCAGGGGATAGATTCTAATGTGCCGTACACTACAAGTCAGGAATTCGGTATATTTACAGTATACAACATACACACAACGTCTCAACGATGGAATACCCTACTCGTACCAATATGATCGACACATGTGCAAACCCTGAACTCAATACATGCAATATTTTTGAAGATACCACCACTAACATTTTGTACAACACAGATTCTAATACACAGTACACTCAATCAGGAATTTGGTAATTTACAGTATTTAATATGCACACGCAGAATCAATGATGGAATATCCCCCTTGTGTTATTGTGCTCTACACGTACGCAAACCCTGAGTTAAACACATGCAGTACTTTTTAAGATACCACCCCTAAAATTTTGTTTAACACTGCTTTCCCTGCTATTGGACGCCGACACAGGCGCTGACTCTCAGGATACGGCATAACCTATGCCTGTGCTTAGCACAGGCGAACAAATGAAGTACACAACCCCATGCCACACCCACATCAAAAGTAAACCCATCACATACAAATATAATACTTAATTTTATAGTTTTTCTTTATTTCATTAAAATAATTGCAACAATTACATGGTGAGACATGTGCTTCAGGAAAATTCACCCCCACTCATTAAGTTCTATTTTTTTCAGAACCTGGCAACACTGTAAATGACCTAAACTTCACCCCAAAAGTGCGTTTTGGGAGACAAATCAATTTAATGTTATAACATATTTAATTACTTTTGGTGCTGAAACATACATTTTGAGTAGGACATCCTACCTCCAAACAAACCTCAAAACACCTTTCCAAGATCAGAACTATCAGAATAAGAAAATTTATGTCATTTCCAGTAACTTATCACAATATGAATTAAGGTTTACCTACAAGTATACTTTCCAGAAATTCAGTGTACACTGTAAGATAAGTCTAGACTGATTTTCACATATGTATATTACCTATATGCGACAATGAGCTCTTCATGTTTCTGTATGGCTTGTTTCAATCGGGCTTTGAACTGCTGAACTGCCTGACCCAACTGCTCCTCTCTGTTCTTGAACAGTTTACGAATGTCCTTCAGCATTGAGTCCACATAGCTCCGCATTTTAGTCTCTGTCTTCCCCAGCTGGTTTGTGTCATGAACTTTGTCCATATATTGCTGTTTAACAATCACATTTGCTTTTAAAAGGGGCGGGTATGTAAAACATGAAATAAATAAATATCCAATAAGAACAGCAAGAATAAATGATCATGGCTTAATTAACACCACTTTGGGGATAAGATTAAACATGTTTAAACCAAAAGACAGTGAAAAATGAGAAAAGAGGGGAAGTTTTACAATATGTATGTCAGTTGGTTTAGAATTTGACAGTAGTAAAGGCTTTCAGTATTGCACTCATACACCAGAACTCAAATACTCACAGCAATGTCCTCCACATATCTGATAAGTCTGGTACGACACTCCTCATTGACATCCTTCATCTTGTGCTGACTTCTGTTATACAGGGATTCCAACTGCTCCTTCTCGCTTCGGATAGTGATAAGTTTCTGCAGTCAGACAGAGAACAGAAACATGTAAACATTATTTATGGTAAACAAAGCTAACAGGGCAGCGACATGATGGAAATCTTACTCTGAAAGTGAACTACATTTTGCCACTCTTCTCAACTAACTTTTTCTATTTTTCTCACTATCTGTAATTGTTTATATATACCTGAAACTTTCTGAAAATAAATACAACCAGATTTACAAGTAAGTGTTATTGTAACAGTTACAAAAGTAATATAAAACTAACATGGCAGACAGGTCCCAGACTACTACCCCCGTCTACATCACGGCCTTTGCCCAGGTATGAAATTTTTGCCTTCTAGAGGCCATACTGATACTATCGCACAAATTTCACATTATTACTAGCCACCCCATCCCTCTCAGCATTCCCAGGATAAAAGGTTAGCCAGAGCAAAAGAGCGGCCAGAGCATTAGACAAGGATGAAAAAGTGAAAAGCATAATCAGCAAACTTACTGCATTTAGCTCAGACACTTTCTGCTGTCTGTCTCTGGCAAGGTTTCTAGCATCCTGAAGTTGATCAGTCAAAGAAGCACTGTAAAAAGGCATAAAATGACGAGTAAAGGGTGTGAGTGTGAATATGTCAATGGATGCATTACACACTGGCGTACATGAAACAAACTCGCTGTGATTAGACTTGTGTGTTCAAATGGAACTCCATAACAGTCAGTATTACAAATGACTTACACTTTGCAACTGAACATGCATGCAGTTTGACAGTATTTTTATTTATTTATTTCATCCAGATATAGATCTAGTAAATGTAAAGATGAAAGAGATCTGAATACTCACATCTTATCCTCAAACTTTTGCATGCTTTCCTCATACTGTGATTTCAGTTTGTCTAGTTCAGTGTCAAAGCGCCTCTGATTTCCAAACAGCTAAAAACCAAAAGAAGTGTGTCAGATGTCAGATATTCATTTTAGTTGGGTTGAAAAAAATTAAATATATTCTCATATTGTGTATGAAGTTTACAAACAAAATTTGGTTATCCTGCATCGAACTCAAACTGGATTACATGTAATACAACTCAGTATACCCAAATACTTTCTATGTGGTGATATAAAGACTAGACCGTATATAGGGCTTTTTCATTATCTGACTTGATGTTTTATGTAAACTACATGTAGATCCACAGATTTAAACCACTTGTTTACATGTACATGTTAAAGTATGTATGGTTTCTTCATACTTGTCTTTCCATATCTTCTCGTTCCTTTTGCGAGCCATGTATATCCTCAGCCTGAAGAAGACAAACACGTTCATGATATTTCTGCTTAAAAAATGAACACTGGATTTGCAACACCAGAAACAGCTGGCCCTTAATGATGGAAGGTACATTCTGTAACTGTGAAAAGGAAATAAACCTAACCAATAAAAATAAAAATATACAACAATTAAAAAAATCACACAGAAAATTCAAACTCATTTTCTTTTACTTCTAGATTATCATTTATACATTCCACTGTAAGTACAAAAATATACACACATATATGTACACAAGAAACATGACATGGTTATGTCCCTTTTTTGAAAGCCTGCTTCTGCCTTATTATGAACAACTGTACTCTAGTTTTGCAGGTGATATATATCCACCTATATTTACATTTAAACATTTATTATACAACAAAAATGATTCGATTTATCTGACTGGTGTTTCACACTGTACTCAAGAATATTTGACTTATATAACCGTGGCAAGCATTACAGTGGGAGGAGACCAAGAAGAAAATCACAATCTACAGGCTGCTGGCAGAACTGCCAATACATGAACTGAAAGGATACCAGTCAGAGCCATTAGAGTTGGACTGAGAGGCTCCTGGGTCACTACACTGCACTAGCACACTAATCCTGTTGGCCAGAGAGGCCTCACAACAAAATGATCCTTGATGTTCCAATCAAGTGGTGATTCATACTACAGGTTAAGATTATTCTTTCATAGCATGCTTGCCATTTGAATGTGAGAAGTCATTTGTGGTCATTTTGTACCTTTCTGCGGCTGTACCTGCCAACCATGGCCCTGACACGATCTACCTCCTCATCAGCATTGCCAAGGCGGTAATTCCTCTTCTCTGCAACCTCCAGCTGCTTCATCAGTGTGGCTTTGGCATTCACCAGGTTCAGAAGCTCCAGACTGAGCTCTTCATTCCTTGACACCTGTTCAAAAAAAATATCGTAAATTTTCTTTGAATCACAGATTGGGTTTTCTTATAATTAGTGATCATAACAGAAATACTGTCAGCTGACATTCATGTAGAACAGAAGAGTTTTCATAATGGATTTAGCAAATGACTTGTAGCAGTGAGCAGTGCTACACTGTATAAGCATCATATGTTACATCAAAGTGTTTTTGTATTTATTATTTTTACTTAAGTATGGTCAGTTTCATGAAGTTCATTGAGTATATTTGTTCTATAATTATTGGACAGTTTCAGACATGAAGTCTGCATTGCACCTAATTCAAATGCAGGAGTATTTTCTTCTATCTTAGACCGCACCATCAGATGAATCTGTAGAGAGAACAAATGTTCAAGAAGTATAAAGCATTAGTCAAACTCAAGAGAAAGGTGACCACACACCTCTCTCTCATGTTCCTTTGTCAATGCCAGGTAGTTGGTTTTCAGCACAACATATTCATCTGCCAAATCTTTGCGATCTTGCTCCAGTTCCTCCAATCTGTCCGTAGCATTCCTGTTCACTTTTGCATGTTTATCTCTGGCAACCTCTGTTTGCATCAGTTCATTCTCCAGAGCCAAAATCTATATGCCAGAATCAAAGTTCACATATTAGTTGTTTCCTCGGATATTTTCTATATTAAAAGCATATTTCTTTACAATGTCATTTTTCAACAAACTATCTATCTCAAAAGAACAATTCTGTACAGTTACCTGTAACTTTAACAGTTTTGCACTTCACTGATTTAAATCAGAACATACCTTATTAGTGAGTTCAAACTTTGTGGACTCTGCTTCTTCTTTTAGTCGGTTATTTTCTATCTGCATCTCAACGAGAGACTGTGACACCTGGACATGTGCAAACAAATAACACTAATATCATGACTATAAACTTAAAAAATATAGGACTCAATATATTTCAACGGACACCATATGTTTTGGCTGGGCTTAAATATATACATACATACTCTCATTGCAAAGATTCTGTAAATAAATGAAATTTAGATCATTTCCTAAAACCAAAAATCACAGATATATTTGATCAAGTTTGGTGTGCGAAGTATAAATATCTGCAGAAATACATCATTATATGTACATGTAATTCTCTGGTAATGATTAAAGATGCTTTTTGCCTGTCAGAAATTTCTGAACTACCACCTGACCAAAGGTGCCTACTTTAAGCTTCTCCTCTTCTGTCATCAGCAGCTGCTGGGACAAGTCTGTTTTTGTTGTGGCAAGATTACCAAATTTCCCTTTCATCTGATCAAGTCGTAGTGTCAGTCTTTCTACTTGGTCTCGCAGTTGAACCTGTACATCATGTACAAATAGGAATGGGAGTGGTGAAAACTATATACTGCTACACAGCACTCTTTAGACTGAAATATATTGTAATACAAGTTTACATGAGCTATACATAGAAAACGTATGTCTCATTTTGGCCACCGGAATGAGACTACAAAAAATTAAAACAATATTTCTTGGCATAAAGCTTTATTTCATTAACTGGACTAATAAAGCTACCACAGAAAGTTAATAAATATGTTTCATTTTGGTGACAATGTATACTACATGCTGAAGTTTCTGTTTGTAACAGGTAAAGTGTAGCTTTACTGGTATAATAGATGTCTTATGCACTGTACCGCGTTCAGGGAGTGTGTTTAGCTGGTAATATAGAAACCAGGTGTGTAATGGACAGTTAGCAAACTCTCCCTTGCACATAGGAGACCTTTGAGCAGTCAAGACACATCCTAGCTGACTGTCATCCATAAGAGACAAGCCTCCTTGCATGTGATGGTCAGGGATGGAACACATGGGAAGTTAATTTTAATGCAAGCAATAAATTCATGTTTTGGAAAAGTCCAGTTCCTGGTTCATTTTTAAATTAACAAGGTGGGAAAAAATGTTCCTTCCACATGGTATATATAAGACTTACATGGAATTCAGATTCAGTAAACATTTTGCCTGCATACTGTTACTTTGCTCGAGTAAAATGGTCAGTGGCTGATTATGAGGTTGAGTGGCTGAGACTTTGTGACACTGGGGACGGGGGGACGAGAAGACTGCTAACAGTTCTGGTCCTTGCCATGGATATCATCTGGCCAGAACACATATGCTTTTCCTGCGGTGTTTGTCACTTGGACCTACATACCAGTGCCAATGAGGCACCGAATGGTGGCTGGAATGGTCCATATCAGGGGTTTCTCTGAGCATTAGGGCTCTACATTATGTTTCTGTAAGCACTAGATTTCTGTCACAGTAAGATTTCTGGGCGCATTAGGGTTCTACATTAGGTTTCTGTCAACACCATGTCTCTGCCAGGTGTCTGTAGCAGTTGTTTTGGTTTAATCTGAAGGGATTCTTCAGCAGGAAATTTCTGAAGGAATTATATATTCTTTGTGTTTCAAATGTGTAATAGTTAGAATTATACATACTGTATATCTCTATATCAAAAGGGGAATGTAAATAAACTAGTATAGCTACTCCCTCAATTCTGAATGTTTGTATTGTTTCTTCGGATAAGGAATTACCTCCAATGCCTCCATTAGTTACATCTGTTTTATATATCCTGATGTGCGGCTTTGTTACCCATTCGAAAGCAGGTCACTGTTATTTGCCGCCCCAGCTGGTTGGATGTTAACAAATATTCATCAAATATTCCCTGTTGAAACATATCTTACATTTTCTGACTGTAGTATATGGAGTTCATCTTTAGCATTGCTGCTCCTAGCTGCAGGGCCATGGATACCTGCCAGCCCTGACTGCCTTTGTAACTGCAGCAAACGAGCTCTGTACTGCGTCAGCAAGTTCTGAAATAAGATGATAGAATTAGCAAATACGCACCCACACATGTGCATGTTGATCATTCTGTGCCTTGACAAAACAGATATTAGATATAATAAAATAATACTACAACATTAATGAGTTAAAGGGTCACAGGCAAAGCAGGAACATTATACATCATGAAAATCCTCAAATAATTTACAATGCATGTGCATGTATAACCTAGTCTTGTTTTTGGTAAAAATTTCACTGTTGCCACTGATACTTGTACATGTATAGTAATGTTTTTGTGATGCAAATCTATTCCTGCATATGAATAGCCAATATCAATAATATATACTGGCGAGTTGTTCTGAAATGCAATTTTACACAAGAAATTAATCTTACCTATGCAATCAAAATCATCTTACCTGAGCAAAACTGTCATTCAGAATAGGGAAATTTTTCACCTGTGACAGGTGAGAGGAAAATCGCAGTACAGTGGAGAGGACATCTGGGTTAGACTGTGACTTTAGGCATACAATAGCCTTTGTTTTGCAGTTGCCACCCATCTCTTCCTGCAGAAGTCGAGTCAGTTTCGAGTGACTAGAAAATCAGATAAAGTCGTTTAGGACATGTACATGAGCTTTAACAAGGATAAATCAGGGTTCTGCTCTATATACACATTAATTTTCACTACTAACTGTGTGGATCATCCAGTCACAATAATACTGATCTGACTCCTCTCAATTTCCCACCTGGACAATTTCCTCCCTGGACATCTCCCCGCACCCTCTGTAGGTACACCACTGAACGGTACAGTACTTTATCTTTTTTATATTTGTTACCGACAATTTTGTCCAAATAAGTAGAGCTACCGTCTCATGCGTTTTCATCAATAAATGTTATGACAAACACGCATTTATATACATATAAAGGTGAGCAAGATAAAACATATAAAATTTTTTCATCATCGCTACAGACTGGTAATCCTTTCTACCTATATCCAAGGTTTAAACATGAGACAAATACGAATAAGAGATTAGAAAGTCCTAATTTAATAGGATCGCTTATTATAATGGACAGGAGGGATTATTTCCAGCTCCTCCTGATTGAATTTAGCCGAAAATTTTCTAATGAAATGATTTTCCTTGACGTGTCTTACCTTTCTGTTTTCTGCTAACAGCAAGAAGAAAGGGAAGATTTTTGTTCACTGGCCAGAATTGTAGGTGTGTTAGAACTGTGTTGGAACTGCCTGTTTCTCCAAAGTGGTGTTTGTTGCAAACCACAATATGTTATGACATAAATTAAAAAGCTTTAGCATTAATTTAAAGTATTTAAATAATAATTTATAGTAATAATATAATATATATATTAAAGTATTAATAGGGTATTTATTTTATTTTCTCCTATATATATATGGGGGGAATTGTCAGGGAGGATTAACAGGGGAAATTGTCCGGGGGTGTGGGAGTGTGATGGGAGGACTATGTCCGTACCCCATTGTCTCCTGCCATTAAAGAGAAGCATATTTGTTGTGGGTGTGTGAAGATGGGGAATGGCAGAAATGACAGGTTTAATAACATACAGATTAGAAATTGAAAACTTTATCCCAAAAATATTATCCCAAACTGCTCCGTTTCCATATTCTTTAAGAGTACCTTATCGTGAAAATCAAAATTTGGTAATCTAATTCTTTAGTTAGATTAGTTAGTAATCTAACTCTTTACTTACATTAGGGGAATAAGACGTAGGTGACCAATAAATATGCAACTATTTTATTTTATTTAAAATAAAACCATTGTAACCATACAATCTCTTTGATTTTGAGCATCATTAACATACAGGTTGTCAGAGTAAGGACTAACCTGTAGTTAACAACCCTGTTTGGGGAGGTGTCTGTAGATAGGGCATTGACAACATGGTTTAGACTGCCCACAGCCTGGTTCACTTTTGGGCCATCCCTCACCAGTAGGCTATGGGTGTCAGTGAGCTTTTCCAGGCCAGGTAACTCTACCAGGGTTAAGCGGGACCTGTTAGGGTGTGGGTTTTCTCCGACATGCTGCAGATAAACAAAACAAGGCTAACAAGATGCTGCATCAGAAAGATGCTTGCAGCCAACATCTGTAGTAGGTCTGTCCAAGTCCCAGTTCCAGCAAGTTTACACTCCTGTCTCAAATGCCTCAAGATACATGTATACCATTCATAAGGACTAACCAGTAAGGCTATCTTGAGCACTAAACCATGAAAGTTCAAAGACAGCTAAGTAAAAAGTCTAAGACAATGACTTCACTGGGTCTTGACACCAGGCAGACCAGTTCCGTTTCCTTACTCTAACCTCTCTGTGCTGAGCGCCAGGACAGGCAAAAACAAGTATCATTTTAAAAGTCTTTGGTATGACCTAACCCATGACTGATGTGTTAATTACAATTAGATTAAAAATTAATGCACATATATCGGACAGTTCTATCTTTAAAGCTAAAATTAAAATTTCTTCAACATAACGGGGAAAATAAATTGTTATTTCCTACTTTAATCGTTCACTTTAGCCCTTGTTTTGGGGTCCTGGAACTAAAAGAGTAAACATACAACAAATGTAATATGTATTGATACTATTACTTAGCTACCCACCAGTTGTAGGTCAATATAAATGATGACTGCTGAATGTACGTGGGCAGGTCCATAATCATTGACCATCTCAGTTTTCCGGGACCAGCCCTGTCTGAAAACTGACACGCCATCCGTCGAGTTGGAAACTGTGATTCGGGCACCATTCTATTTGGTGAATTATAAAAAATAAATACATAAATAAATAAAAATACATCACTTGTGACAAAGGATGATCTAAACATTTGGTACCAAGCCAGTCTGACTTAGGAAATGTAGGTACATTAGTTATATATATTCATGTAACCACACAGTACATGTAGACATATTATACATGGCTAAGAACCTGCAGCTGGCCGTGGGTTTCTCCTGACCTCTGCCCGGATTCCTTCCACCATAATGTTGGCCACCATTGTATAAGAAAAACATCCACGAGTACGGTGTAAAACACCAATCAAATAAATAAATATATATATACTGTACATGCAGTATCAAATCATGGCCATGTACATATTTATGGAATGCATTCCATTAGAAAGTTGTCATGACTACTAAGCAATGTACTTCTTGTTGTTTTCATTGACATGATCAGAAATAATCCAAAGAAAATTCACCCAAGTACCTCCCCAAAACCATCATTTATATACAACATAGGTTGGAAGGAGTCCATGTGAATCAGATGACCTACTTTGACGTAGACTCCATCCGATGAGTTCTCCTCAAGATCCAGATAGGCAGGTCCCATGCCAGGAACCTGTAGTAGGTCCTTCACAGTCTCATTGTACACCTCATACATCTGCAGGCTGACCACAGCAGAGTGACGGTTCACCTTAGTGTCGTACATGTATCTGTTATCATCTGGGGAAACAACAAAAATTTTGACAGTATGAACAACTGATTACGAAATTCACAGAGTTGTTGTAAATAATGCATGCCTCTTGGTTTTGATTCTTTATAAAGCAACAAAGGCATGGATATGTTCAATATATTTTTACATATACATGTATATATTTTGCATGTTGTTTTAGCGTTGCGAATACAAACTACACTGAATATTTAAATCCTTCCAGTTAATCTTCTAGTTCTGAGTCTATGAGCTTTTAATGAAACAAATTCTTTGTTCGTAAAAGCTTCACTTGTCTCACAAACTATTTTTATTGATAACTAAACTCACCTTCAGCAAGTTTCTTGAACATGTTTTCTATGATCAGATTGGCAATCCCTGGGCGACTTCCACTCTCTCCACCAATAGTGGAGGATTTGCCAGAACCAGTTTCTCCTGTCACCAACACACATGTGTTGAATCCAGCCAGAAATAAGTCAACCAGCGAATCAACACTAGTCTGATATACATCATAGTTGGAGCTCTCTTGGTGCAGCACTTTCTGAAAACTACAGTGTGAAATACCCTTACAAATAACAATTAAAATATCATGTTAAAAAAAACTAGGTCATCTTTAAAAATATGTTCGTTGGGTGTAACCTGACCGACCCTTCCAGAAAGAGCCTACTCAAAACTTTTTATTGGTGATTTTATATTTTTTTATTTATTTTTCACTCCATGTTGATATTTTTAAAATCCCTGTATTTTTCAAGTGCCAGATTAAAAAAAACCCTGAATTCCCTACAGACTGATCCTTTTTTTTCTCAGAGGGTCAGGTTACACCCAACAAACAGTGTTTCAAGGGTGGCCCTAGATATATGTATACTGTAACTAAAAAATGTTAAATCTGCAACCAAAGTGGGACTGTACCATCACTAACATTTAATACACAGGTGTTCAGTTTTGAAACTCATTTGTTACATAATATTTTCTACATACTGGTGCTTTGCTAATTTAAATAATTCTGAAACTTTCACCTGATCCATCAGAGATTGCAACCGTTATCACATGCTGTAGTACAGAAGTTGGCAACATAAATACCAGAAGAAATAAGATGAACCTCTGACATTAGGATCTTAAACAGCCAGTGTATGAAGACAAGAAACACAAATTCAACTGCCCTGTACAAGTGTACAAAGTAACTGTGCAAGCTGTAATTTCTTTGTACTTGATTCCTGTTATCTATACATGTACTGAGGTCCATCTAAACATTACCTGAAGTAAGTGCCACCTGGTCCACTAGTGACCCTGTGTTGGCCATCTGTGTGGATGTTGGATGGGCCAGTAGCCCTAACTCTCCCAAACACATCAACATTCATTCTAATGAAACATCTGAACTTGGTTTAGATAAACCTTTGGAGACTGAAAACAACAACAACAACAAAAAAAAAAACAACAAAAAAAACAAAACAAAACATTTTTATCAGTTTACCCACTCTTTATGAATAATTCAATGCAGATCAGAAGTGCATTGTGAAGTTTCCATCACTTCAAAGACTGTCAGTTTCCTATTTACTATTTATTTATGTTTTTGTTACAGCATACTACAGTAAATAGAGCGGGGAGAAGGTGTCCAATTTACACTCTCCATTAACTAGTTAAGTGGCAACTTATATTATCCCTTATATGCATTGATAGTTCGCGCTCAGATATCCCAATCAATATTCCCAGTAGCCCGAGCTTGCCCTGACGCTGGAATTGGCAAAATTTTGATCCGCCATAGAATATTTTGGGGCCATGTTATGGCCGATTAAAATTCTGACAACCCTAACGCCAAAGGAGACTCAGACGACATTCCCAGTACAAATTTCATGAGATACTATGCATCTATAACGACATTATATGTTAGACTGGTGCCATTATAATATACATAAAGGCACCAGTCCAATACAGAAAGTCGTCATAGATGCATAGTATCTAGATTTCATTAGTGTCAGTCCCTTTACATAATGTACAATAATTATGCTTTCAACTAAATGTCTTACCACAAATGATAAGTTTATTATCACAGCTTCCCACAAATAAACGTGAAACAATATATAATCTTATAGTATATGAAAACCTCTCGCCCCCGGGAACCTGTTTATGCCACTCTCACACAACGTTAACGATGGTCCATTCAGTATTCACGCGACGCTTTAAAAAACTGAAACTTTAAAATTTCCGAGTTTAATATTGTTGGATACTTAGTCGATTGCCTATGAAATGAGCTCGCAAGAACAAAACTTTAAGTATACGATCACTGAAGAATATATATGTCCATTTGCTAGAAAAACTTACCCGAGTTTTCTCTAGTTTGGGCTGGGTTGTTTTCCTTCACGACAAAGTGCATTCCTTCCTCCTTATTGAGGAGAGCTTGTACAGATTTACCCCCCCTTTGAATATTTACTTGTGTCAGTGAGGCCGTTATCAAAGATTAATACTGACATCCAGATCGATAAGTCTAAATGTTTACTTCGAGGCTTAACAACCACATTTATCGTGGAAATAAATCTCCGCGAAGGGCTTGGGACACAGTTTGATTTTTTTTTATTTTGGTCAATATTGCTATAATGAACAACAGATATTCAGTGTAAATGGAACATTTATAAGGCCTCTTTTGCCCTATCTAAGGCTTTTAATGGCTTGTGTTAAGTATATTAAATCTGGGGCTTTTAATGGCTTGTGTTAAGCATATTAAATCTGGGTAGAACATTTCTCCGGTTTAAATATAAAATACAACCGCCTTGCATCAAATAGGATCTGAGAATGCCTACATCTACATATACTCATTCATGCATTAATACGACATCACGGAAAAAGTAGGCCTATTAGGCCTATTTAACTTGATTCCGTATGTCAGTGTATATGTACATGTTTGTCGGAGGACGGGAAAATGCGGGACGGTGGGGGGTGTCTTACATGTAGGCCTGCGCAAGGTAAAAAACCTAGGCTTAGGCCTATATATACTATTTTTCACAGGTGAATGAAATTTATATCAAACACTTACAAGGGTTTTTATATTCTCGGTCGGTGTTAAGGTTCGGTACAAGGATACATCAATGTTATATACTGGCTATTATGCACGTTATCATTGGTATTGGGAAAATTTGCGTGCAGCTGAAGGAACAAACAGTAACTGTACAGGCGTATGTGTACAACTGCGTGGATAGTGTAAAAATGTGGACAGGTCCATCGGTTTTGCTAGTTAGCCTATAAACTTGTTAACATAATTAAACTATACGTATATGTATATGCCTGCGTCAACATAACTTCAGGACTGAACCGAGTAGTGTTCGCAATTTTGGCCTACACGTGCCGATCATTTCCATTTAATGGCATAAACCTCAAGTTTATACTTTTCACTTACAAGCATATAATTCTTTCAATGAAGGTCGTGAAGGGACACTGGCCCCGCCCTCTGCTCCACACTTTAGCTGTGTCATAGATAAGGAATTAAAACATTAATTGACTGGGGTATAACATAAACCCTATGTAAGTGGCGACCACCTCGCTTCAGTTAAACGTACATTCTGTAGTGCATTTCACGTATATATTTAATACGCGGAGCAAGGGTCACAGTGGGAATGATTTGTACATAAGAAGAAGCAAAAGCAGGCCTATATGTATAGACAAAGCGTTATCTGTAAAGTCAAAAAAAGGCATTGTTTATAGCACCATAGAGTCTGGCAAATCCTTGAAATCTTACTGGTTCATCAACCTCTGAAAGTTCAAACTCATAAATACAGATCATCAGGTAGTGGTACGAGTTGACATGTCGTATCGACCCAACCATATGCACGTAACGCCACCGGCTCTGACACGCTTGTGGTTGATGGGAGGTAACTCGTGCAAAGGGGCGGACGCTTTTAGGAAACAGCAACTCAAGCTTAGATTAATATAACAGTTATTGAAAGGCCAACGAAAAACAAGGACATGTACACCAATGTAATTGCATGGTATTGAAGCTTACTGTCAATGGCTACAATATGCGCGTTGATGTATAGCGCATTAATAATGATCCAACCACTATATCCGTCGCCGCCCAAAAATAAGCACACAAGTATGCATATGTATCGCCTACGCACAAGCCTATATACACGAATTCTATTGACCATTTTGTGGTGCAAGTAGGCATACTTAAATATGTAAATATACGTCGTCGTTCCATCAGATATTACATCATATTGGACATCCTAACATCCACACTCCCAATATACCTGTACATGCATATATGTTCCATGCAAGGTGCAAATCCATCAGTGTTATCAATGTATATCATTATATATAGGCATGCATAATGTTGTCTGTATACATTTACAAAGAGCAGTGTACAGGCACTCAGGCTGTCCTCTCGCATGTAGCGGGTGCAATAAGCTTCCGCGGCGAGAGAGGGGTATTTAATATAATAGTTGGGGGACCTATTTGTCGTATGTGTTCACGCACCTGTATATATTTGTCGCAGTAAAAACAACCCATATATGTAACTGTTATATACTTAAATGTCTTATAAACTTATACATATTTAAACGACAGAGAAAATGATGTATGTACGAATGCAGTTAAACAACGTAAGATACAAATGTATCGACGCGCGGCAGCTAAATTATAAAGTGCTATTAATGACATCCGTATATCGCTTCACCACTTTACAGTTACTGTGCATGCAGCCTAATTTTGAAGTAGTGAACATGAACCAAATTGTATACTTTTAAACTTTTGGCACGCATATGTCAATATATTCTCACTCTGTATACAGGCCCGACCTGTATAAACACATGCATATACAACCATGAGGTCATAACCAGCAAATTCAGTCGCGGATGAATATTATTGGTCTGTGTGCATGATATGTTTTAGAGACGCTACCACGGGAAAGGTTCTGCCTTCAGAGCAGGCATGATTCTCGTGCAGCTATGGGTATGAAAGATACCGTTCACTTCGGCAACGTCGCTTAATTGTTCATTAAAATCTGAATGGCGTTGGAAATTTTAAGTTTAAAATTAATAACGCGTGTGCATGTTCTGACATCCGGAACCATGTCTGAAAATTATATATCCAGACAATAAAAGGGGCTCTCTATGTATGATATTTGTTTGAGAATGGTCAGGTGGCGGGTCTGCAGCACTCCCCACTTTCAGACAACCAGCCATGTGTGAGGCATACCGCGGTATCAGCAAACAGTCAGTATAAGACCCTCTACCCTTTGCTATTTCAGTTCTTTGAGAAAGATTATAGCAGATCTGCGATACTTCCCGTTTGCTGACAACCGAGTCAGTCATGTGTGACCGGGAAACAGGTATATGAGGGTGAAGACAATCTTTTTGTTTTGGGAGAATGGTCAGCTGATTTGCGACATTCCCCGTTTTTCGACAACGGAATCATTCATGTGTGACTGAAAAACATCGACAGCCTAGACGGAGTCTAAACTGCTATCTTTTTTTGGAGAATGGTCAGCTGAATTGCGCCATTCCCCATTTTCCGACAATCTATAGCCAGCAATGCATATACATATGTGTTCGTATATGGCAAAAAGCATACACGCGCTTAAATCTATGCCTATCCATTTAATAATTGTTCTTTCTCATTTATTGCCATGATGCAAGCAATGTTTTATTATTCGTTTTTCTTTTTTGTTTGTTTTTGACGAGGTGGGTGAAGGGAGACAAGTTTAGTAGCATGTGTATGTGATGTGTAAGGTAGGCGTACTGATATACCTATGTGTTCCACGAGCGCCATTCCAGCAAGTATGAGAGTAGGCCTGTACAGTATTTGCATGTTTACAAACGCTGGCACTGCGGGCTCAGGTCATCAAACTGGGACACTGAGTTAATGAAATACACCTATATACTATTGGCCAAATAAAGGAGACAAATATGTTGTCAAGTATTCATTTCAGTTTTTAGATGAAAAATAAGCAAAACTGTCACTGAGGAGGCTACACTCTTGTAATGATTTATCGACCTGTAAAGCTGATCAGTTCAACATTATCATATATTCTCTGAATGTGAGGAACAGGTGCGAGGGGTCAGCACATCCGCGACACTCCCCATTTTCCGAAAGTCCAGTGGTCAGTATGGAGTCGTGGACATATCCACCGCAATCTTCTATCGCCTGCAGTCGGAGGTCCTTGTTACCATCTGTCAGCGTTTACACCTCCAGCATCTCATTTAGTCCCTTTGTATGGAAGACGGCAAATGGTCTTCGCAATTTTTTTGTTTGCTAAACGTTTGTGAATAACAAGAATAATACTTTTACAGTGTGAAATCCCATTGTATTAATTTATACAAGTAACTTTATATGTACGATATATACCCTGTTTAATATAGTCACGAAAGTATATTGCTGAAATTTTTTTAAAGATTTATGTGTCTTTGTAAAAATTTAATCCTCTTAAAACGTGAAAATAAATGAATGTGACATAAAGTTATTTCTCATAACGCGTTGGATTACTGCATACAGGCCTATGGCCGTGTACATGTCACTGTAGGCTGCGTTGGAACTGTGATGGGGATCAAGTATAACTAGGTATATGTATAATGATGGAGTAATGGCTGCTCAGTAGTTGGTGCATATTCACCTGCAACCTGCCCGCTCTTACACTTGTCAGTCAAAATCCCCTGAGGATGGAATGGGATGGAGACAGAGAGAGAGAGAGAGAGAGAGAGAGAGCGAGCGAGGGAGAGATGGGGGGGGGGGGGGACAAATCAGCCCAACGACGAGTCGTTGTTACATGTCTAATCTGCGCATTGTTCAGTACATATGCTGCTATTGCAAGCATGTGGAAAACAAAGGAAAGCATGACTTACATCTTGTTAACACCGATATGTAATCTGTCGACAAAAAGTATGTGCTAGTCAATTCATTTTTTTAAATGTATATTGACTTTTTCAGTCTGTGACATGGGAGTATTATATGCACAAATAAACACATACTTGTGACCCTGTGTTATAGATAGGGCCTTCGTAAAAGTCACGACGGCAAAAGAAATTGTCGTAATAATCATGTTCATGTATTTATATACATGTGTGAAAGCATATATCTTACGTATAAATGTTTTCTCTTTGTTTACAATTATGCACGAGGGACTACATGAGTTCTAAAACTGGTAGGCCTAATGCAAATTGTACACAAGCACTTTCATAGCTGAATCTAATGATTATGTATAGTAAGTCTATTTGCTTAAAAAGCTTGTGTAAATTAATATCCACATGTTAGCAGAGTTTTAAATCAGACATGCAGGCGAACGGTGAACACAGCTTGATATCTTCATGGAGGAGGATTAACGATTCCCAGGGGAGTCGGTTTGCCATAGCTGTCAATATAGGTCTGCACTGTGCATGCGCAATTGACCCCGGTCAAAGGGAAATAACTCTACCCACATGCGCTGGAACAAAGAGATGACACCCAAGGAATGTTATAAATTTACATATATACTTAAATTTCAACGATAACCCTAGTAGCTTACTACAGTCTCAGGTGACAAGAGTGGAAGAATTACGTCACAGCCTAGAAAGAATGGCTGCGTTTCATGCTAGTCGATGGAACACTGTCAAATGTCAATTTCCGCTGTCGTAGTAGATGTCACAAAAAATACTTTACTGAAATAAACATAATTTTGTCCAACCTTTTGGAGAAACTTAACTTAGAACATGAGCTCATTCACTTTAAACGCGGAGACCTGCTCTGGCTTGTACATGCATAAATTAGGCCTATGCTTATCTATGTAGGCAACAAATATATTTTGCTTTGAAATTATGAGAGCTCTTACAGCTGTGTAAGAAATCAATATTGTAAATAAGAAAGAAGTACACAAATATAACATCAGGTACAAGATAAAATAAGCTAAAGAGAACAGTCTAAGCATTCTAAGTGGTATTTTTATTTGTTTTAAAAATCGCCTATATATACGCATGTATAGAACTGTATAGCTGTTGTCATTTTCTTACATGGCAACATTAATTATAGCTTCAAAAAAGAAGTCTTAAATAGAGAAGCAGATTCCCACCACGCATCAGCTATTGTAGGTATATGTGAAGTGATTTAGAACCATGACATAGCTGTATCGCGCATGCCAGCGCGAGCTTTGCTTGAGCTGTATGACGTATACCACTGTTTGCGTAGCAAACAATTGTCGGAAACTGGGGAATGTAGGAGACTGATCAACAAATCTGCGACATTCCCCATTTTCAGAACAACCCAAATGTCACATGCTCCGGATGTCGAAATCATTGTAGCATATATCCCGAAACTATCTGATATTTAATTTGTTCGTATGTACATGCACGTATACTATTGCTTTTTAAAACATATATACTAGGCCTAGACGTTGTCAACAGGGTTGCATCAAGTTTTGTGATGTTTAATTGCAAAATTGGACCTGCGTGTGGCAAGTGCAACTCGTCTCAGTCGTTGCATTATATATATATAATATCAGTGAAATATAATGTGAAGGTATATATATATTTACAGATGCTATTGGCATAGCGTACGTGGATGTTATATTTTATTCTGGAATTTAAGAAGTTGCAATGACGTTTGATTCATAAAGATCCGCTGGTATGAGAAGCTAGGGAGATTCTCTCTTTATATATAGATATATATATCTATATATATATGCGGAGCACTCGGGACTCATGAGAGTGAAATTATGTCAGATTACATGCTACCGGAGCCCATTCTCTGATTCTCCAGTTTCGGGCCACGGTCCAAGGGAGATAACTGCTGTCGGTGACTTCCGAAATGGATGGCAGTCTTAAAATAGGCCACTATGCTGCTGTTTCAAGACGCTATTCCCGCTGCAACATCACCGATGTTTGGGTTCTTAACATTTACCACTGCACAAACCAGAATCATACACAACTTACAGAGAAAACTTACCCGAAATCTGACATACATAGCCTGCATAGTCAAATCCGTATTTCTACATACAGTATAGGGTACAATTTATCTTCTTCACACGTAACTTGACTAATTAAATATCGATATATGCAATGTATATAGCAAGAGTTATACATTTCTGTACGATGGAAATGAAGCGCTATAACAGCTGCAGTAATCACAGAATGTGTTGAGATCCTCATTGTGTGTGCGTGTGTGTGTATGATTGTCATATATTATTACTGCACGCTATGGCAAATAGTTACACATCCAATTTGGAAGCTATTTTGACAACCAGCAGAGAGCCGGATGCACGATCGATGTTCCCGCTTAGGCTCCATACAACCCAAGCCAGGGTAATAATTGGCGCCATTTTGCATAGTAATACTGTTAGTGGTGTGAACCAAGCATATTTTACCGATATTTGTTTTTTTTTTTTTTTTTTTTTTTTCGTTTTATTTTACTGACAGAAATGACTAAGAACTTCTGGAGATATTTAATTTGTGGATGGAACTTCAACATCTCAATTGTACAAGTGTTTTTAGATCAGGCAGACGGGATTCCGCCTGTGTGAATTGGAAATAATTCCTACTGTATTACATATAATGATTTCAGTTTACGAACACTGCGTTCGTCTCCCTTCAGTGAGCAGGATGGGTAGTTATCTCCCTTTGAACGTACTCCAAGTGAAATAGTTGACTTGTACATACAGTATGTGCAGACATAAGTCTGTAGCACCGTAGTACGGGCCGGTGAACACCGACTCACATTATTTCCAGTCCATCCTCCGTCCACTCCAGCTTCATATTAGCGCTGAAATAGTCCAGCGACATAAGACATATAAAGAAAACGTTTTTTCTTTCATTTTTTCTCTCTCTCTCTTCTGTCTATATACAAATAACATGAAGGACGTATACATATATATAAGTATAGGCCTTACCCCATTAGTTGAAATTGGCTTTGTCTGCATATCTGCGTTAATCATGTACGTGTATACATTTATAAGACAATGTAAACTGGATATCACAGATGGCGGACTGCCGCCTGATATAGGCAGTATATGTAATGTGTATGCGTGTATATATATATGTAAACCCATATTTTGTTTCCGTTTCGCCGTGCATATATTATAAATCCTAATGCGTTTTTACTGTATGCATATATGGTATATGGATACAGACACCTGCCCTATATATATGTTCGGGTATACGTCCGCATATGGCATAGCGATACACAATCAACAAAAATTAAATGAATGAATGAATAAATAAATATAGGCCTATGAACAGTGTAAGAAATACTGTATATTTTTTAATTCAATGTTTTCGTTTTAATCATTTAAGACAGAAGTAAGACGAAGACATTTGAAGTGAAAGGCTTCTTGGAATTATCGAAATTTGGGGAATATGTGCGCTAGTCTGCGACATTCCCAAGTTTCCGACAATCTGGCTGTTGACAAAACTCTGCAGGTATATATAGAAATCGATGTTACAAATCTAAATGCTCTAACATCACCATCACTGATTTTACCATAATGTCTGTTTTAACTGCAATCTGTATACATCCGCCTAAAGGTTCAAAAATCGAAAGTGTATGTAGCCATCACAAAAAGACAATATTAAAAAATATAATTTTATATTCCTATATACACACGCATGTTGCTCAAATTAAGTTACTGTAGAAATAAGCACATGCTCAGTTTCAAACATGTATATAGTTTGCTTAGCATTTACCGCGGTATTATATATGTTTCTCACGCTCCCGAAGTCAGACAAAACGAGTCTTCGAACCACTCATACATAGCTATATATTGCAGTGGCACACAGGGGCTTACTACACTCTAAAAGCTGTGAATACTTGCCACTGGAGAGCATATCTGCGACAGTCCCCGTTTTTCGATAATCCACCATACTTAGTGCTGCACACTTATACTGAACAGAGAGAAACAAATTCAAGAAAATAGTCTTCCAATCAAGCTTGCTTATGACACATAAGCAGTTTTCGGTGCTATAGAGTGGAATTGTATAAGCTTGTGTTTTTGTCCGTGATTTGGAGTTGCTGTTGATTTATTATACTTGGCAGTAAAACGTTCTTTTAATCATTTTGTAACCAAATGCATGCGATGATTGTTGTAATGTTTGTAGGTTTATAAATGTTTAATCTATAATAAGTCCGCCGCTACACTTCATGTGTATGCTCACTCAGGCTAGCCAGTGAGAGATAACTTGTTTGATGTTCCCAAGCTAAGTATTTGCTTAGCAACATTATGTATAGGTCATTGCTCACACTGATTGAATGAATTTACCTTACGACACTTTATCCTAGCTTATGTCGCAGTTGCATCGAGTACAACGTGGAGGACAAACTCCACGCAATAATAAAGACTGTCTCTATACATACGAATAGCTAAATTGTTCTGTTGTAACACAATTTCCTATTATAACACTTTTAATACATACAGTGGCTTGATCATAGGCCCCTATACCTGCAAGGCATGGCAAGTTTCATTTATTAATGTTGTACTACATTCAAAAGCTTGAAACAAGCTTCGAATATTTCAGTGTCAGAAACAGCCAGGGGTTAGAATGAAACCACAGTTCAGGCATATAAAAGTGTTGCTTTTCATCAAAGCATCTTGGACTCCATCCATGATCCAGCATGCCATATGTTTTGGCACAACCATGAGGTCACCCGTGGAAATGAAGTCTTAGTCTCGAAAACAAGGTTAGGGGAGTTCAAAATCATGAATTAGGAAAAAAAGTATTCTACAAATTGCATTTTCCTGGCAGTAATATGCGAATATATCATCGCGTATAGGACTTGTGGTGTTACGTCATTGATGTAACTCAATTTTGGTACCGAGTAAATGAGTGATTCTTGCATAAAACTGAAAATAGGCGCGACAAGTTAAAAGAAACAAACTATTAGTCAGGACTGTGTCAGTCACTGAGGGGGTCGTGGTGTGTACAGATATAGTGTCTTCTGCTAGGCGTTCCAGTGAGGCAGAAATGCAGGCTAATGCTTACCTGGCCCGTACACACAGAACACCACTGAACCCTTCCATCGTCCTATATATCGTCTTCAAGCTGCCCCTGGGCATTCGTCGTGAATTGAATGGGCTGAACAACAGATTCCGCTGCTTACTGACCCCAAGCCGTACAGTGATCGGTTAAGAAGGACAAATGTACAGTTCATTGTGGATTTTTATATCATATTTTTCATTACAAATCAAGCTGGACACAGATCGACCTTGCAATTCGGGGAACTGTGCTTTTAATTTCGGAACCAGACTTCTATAATCTAAACCAAGGCCCGTCAATTAAACTTGTAAATATTTTCACAAAATGCCAACTTTTTTTTTACTCTTCCGCCGCTTTCTCCACTGCCATCAAATGACTGAGTATTTACCTACTGTAATCTAGAGGGAAGTTAACTGGCTTCTGGGGCGGCCCCTGGACCCTATCATGTGTGATAACTTTCTATAGGTTGAAAACAGTCACACAGAAATATGTCCGAACCTGGTTGGCCATTGCACTCTCACATAAAAATCACACTGCAGGAGTTGCTTCCCTTTGACCATGTCCAGTTTATGGTCGGCCTCGTGGGCATCCATCGAGAACATAGGGTGGGCAAATGTCTATGTCTCTGTAAACTGGCAGAATCACACGAATGAATCTACATGAATGTGAAATCTACATACTGGTGGAGCCCTTGTCAAACCTTCGGTTTATATGAATTATACCGCTATATGTATATATGTAATCATTAGAGAATGAGGTCAATTCACAACACTCTTCTGAACTCTCTTAAGATTGACAACATATTTGCGCCTTACTCTGATGGAGGAATGCTGGGAGGAAAGATCAAACATCGAGGAGATTGACCTTTTGTGTGGTGGAAACCGGGAAGAGTTAGCCCACGGAGAACACTATTGCACCTTGCATGGTAGACTGGCTTAATTGTGAGTGGAGGAAAACCGTGGGTAAGCCCATGGGAAAGCATGCTACTCCTGACCAGGCTGGCCTTAGGCCTACATGTGGAAACTGAAAGCCTGAGGAAGATACTTCAGAAGGCCAGACTGGCCTCACATATACCTATTACAATGGAACCATCGGAAACAGCGGATAGAGTATCGAAATCACGACCGATCTGGGGCTTGCAATTAAGGGGGGGGATATAAGTAATACATTCATGTAGTTAACGTTCGATTCCGCCGCATGTTTCCGCGTTATTTTACTTTGGGTTTCAAATCGACAACAATCAGAACAGGAAGCTATATATTTAAGTACAAATGTCTTCCTTCTTCAATGTAATTGTTATGAATTTATTTTTGATTTATTCGTTTTTCAGCCTTTGGCTGAAATGGATGGATGTATTAGGGAGTTTTAGCATCTGCCGCATGACTTGTTTGCGTATAGTATCTGTGGTGTGTTAAAAAAGTAAACTTCACAAAGGAAAATCTATATATAAAGAATAGGTTGCGACTGACGGAGACATGCAGCTTTTACCTGATGTTGGCATAAAGGATTGCATCACGTTATAATTCTTTACCGTGCAAGTTCCGACATTTTAAAGTACCATGCAATTCTTCATCAATGGCACTTATATCTTGCACTCTTAACGTAGAGATCAGTACTCATTTCTACATTATACATACCGTATGTTTAGTCATGTGAGAACTACAATTACTACAGACGAGCATTTAATGAGACTATATGAAGTATATACGTTACTCCACTGAGGGCCATGTAATATAATATCATGCGGTAGCTTGTGTATAAGGGTATTATAAACACAAGTTCCGCGCAAAGACACATTTCAGATCTGGTAGGAAATTGCAATTCAGGTGTGTCAGGGCTATTCCTCATTTTGTGAGACTTATTGACGTCGGTATTTGAACGCATATCGATATTTCTGTGTCACCAACTGATGTCTGAACCAAGAGAATGCCCAAGACTGATTTGCGGATCTGCGACATTCCCCAGTTTCCGACATCCCCTGCACAAAATAAATCGAAATCCGAAAACATTCACCATTGACTGTACACAGTTCACATCTTGATTCTCTATTACTCTACTCCATGAGCCAATCATAGATGAAAGGAAGTTACATACGAGATTTATATGTATGAATTAAATTTAAGACATGTAATAATTGTGTACAGAGAAACATATCGGCATATACATGCATGTATACATAAGGGCATGCTGGCTTCCTCTCCGCAAGTACGTGGGAAGATCTGTCAGCAACCATGGATTTCCCCGGGTTCTGCCCGGTTTCCTCCTACCATATTGCTGCTTGCCGTCGTACAAGTCAAATATTCTTGATTACGGCGTAAAACACTAATCGAATAAATAAATAAATGAATACATACATGAGGGAAAGGTGTCAAAGATTTTGTCACTTAATCCCCCGGTCTTATAGTGAAAAGTTCTTAGTGTAGAACGGTGTTTTCGACATATATACGTGTACATTAAATGGAATTGCCCATCCCTGAATCCATTTTTTTCTTGTGAACACGGTTGAAATTATTGTTGTACAATTTTACATAAGGCTTATACATTAATGCCTGTTTTCTTTATATAAATCAACTGTGTTTTTTGTGCTATGATTATGATTATCCGATTTTTTCTTACCGCCGTATTGCATATAAGACTTAATTATTCAAGGTTTCATGATTAGGCCAATTGGCTGCCTGCTCTTCTGATATGATTAGCTACCCTGTTTATGACCTCTTTACTATGCTAAGCCTATACTGGGTTGATTATCATTTCTGAAATAGGATTTGTGTTCTTTCAAAACAGCCCTGCATGTAGTTAATTGTGAAAATGGAACTACGTCCCTGTACACATGACCCGAAGTACATTGATGCGATCTCCTCATTCATCGACGACACATAGTAGAGTTATAACTCTAGTTATAACGAGAGTCACAAATTGCACACTGCGTGTTTTCGTGGGGTTTTTTTTGTAATTTTTTTTCTTTAAGTTGACTTAGCGGAGAATATTCTCATTTAATAAATTAAGATGTTCACCATGTAGATATACAAATATGTACATTATTACATTACTGTAATTTCATACCACATGCAGGCCTCGTTCAGGAATGCACGCAGGCGCGCGGGCACGCACACACACACAGGCCTGTAGACCCAGCAAGAGAGCACAACGGAAAAGAACAGAACACGCTGTGTATGTAGAGTTCTACATGTCTAGTAGCTCCAGGAAGCTCCGCAGCTTTAACCGTAATGAGTGCAAGAACTTCGGAGCTACCTGGAGCTAAATTCTTACACGGAATTCAGATGACAGATCAGGTATATGGCGTTCACATTCACAACAGGCTCACAGTGATAGGGGTTAATTAATACCAGATCAGATGCTGGATACTGGCCATAATGCTTTAGATATGTTGGTCCGCTCGATCGATTAACGCGCACATGTTGGTCCACACAAAACGAATCGTGGGTAATCTCCCTTCGACCGGGCAGGCAAATCATATATAGGCCGACTCCCTAGCTACACGCGGACAACGTTCAGAGGGAACACTGCTGTTCTTCATGGCAGGTTGAGAAACATCGATACCGCTGCCTCGCAATATAAGGAGGTTTTTAAAAATCAAAGGGTGAAAACTACACTATATCCAAATAATAAGGGCCATGCATATAACTAAGTGTATCGCAGTCATTAATCCTCTTTAATATGTTGTTATAACAGCCCGGTTTGAATTGATAGGGCCTATTTGAACAGTCCGCACGTTATGTGTGCCTTTCAAACAGGGATGGATGAGGATTTGTAAGTTGAGTTTGGGTTGGTGGGAAAGGGTGTGTTGATTACTCCTTGTATTGTATTAACGCAAGAGTAATGCAATAGGCCTACCAAGCGCGTAATGTAACAAAAATTTCCGTATAATGCTATATAGCCACGTAAAGGACACACGAAGACACATTAAAGGCAGGATGTAATTATGTCAGCCATGTGATCTGCTTGTAATCAAGAAACTCTGTCGGAGATATGACATCAGTCATGTAGACATCGACTGCTATTTATGTACACACCGTCACATTTCAATATCGGAAAAACTTACCGAAGGAAATGAGACAGACACAGAGATTCTCTCAAGTACTTTAATAAGAACGGAATAATGCATATACCCGTACCTGTTATAGGCTTATAAGTGGACCGGGGGCCTCCGTGGCAGGAGGGTTTTAACGATCTAGCGCTGTGTTAAGATCCTGAGCCCTTCACCAGTGCGGTCGCTATGAGCTCAAGTGCAGCTCATGCTGGCTTGCTCTCCGGTCGTGTGGGAGACGGTCCGCCAGCAACCTTGGGATGGCCGTGGGTTCGCCCGGACTCTGCCAGGTTTCCTCTCACCATAATGCTGGCCGCCGATGTATAAATGAAATATTCTTGAGCACCTCCTAAAACACCAATCAAATAACTAAATAAACATAAGTTGGTGTAAGGGTTACCACCTGAACTGGAGGTAATTGTTCTCGGCTATACACTTTGGAACGTTAAGGATACTAGAACACATCAAGAGTGAAATTTGACTAATTTATTTTTATTTCACATTTTCATTCTCCATTTTCTTATCTCTTCTCTCATATTCAGATGAAAATCAAAATCGAGTTGTAAATACCACGGTACCTTAAAGTTGGCAAAAAAGCATTCTTGTTGTTAACTAAGGCAGGTGTGTTTTCTTAGTTCTCCTTGATTAGGGGGATTAACTCCCTGATGGATGATCACCTGCTGTGAATAGACCTGCCTCTGGTAAATAGGTATTGCCTCCTGCTAACTCTTTATGTATGAAATGTGCACGACTGCTTGAGCAGACTCTACTTTAGTAGGTGTTGACGAGAACAGACGAAATCACCCCCAACGTGTAGTCCTATCAAGGAGGGGCCTATAACTGTATAACAGCAGGTTTTGCATAGAACTGTCCAGATAAAACAGCAATTTACGCTTACATACACCATTTTAAGTTTAAAATTTTTACACACAGACACAACTGGGGTTAAGCTGGGAGTTGGACAATTCTTGATTAAAATAATTTGCAAACAAATTAATGGCGTACACGTGATGCTCTTAAGGACATTTTTTTTATTTTTTCCCTTTCTGTTTTTGAGATAGTCCTATGGTGCATAGCTATTTCTATTAGTAGAACCTCTATAAACCACTATAACACAATGAGTTACATTAGGCCCGGGGATTTAATGGGCCAGGAAGTTAGCATTCTAATGCAGGGTAAGGACCCAGGTGCCTCTCACCAATGTGATTGCTGTGAGTTCAGGTTTAGTCTCATTTCGCCTACTTTCACGCCTCTGGTAGTCGCAACTCGCCCACTCCAAGGATTAGCCTCACCCGTGGCGCAACACCTTGTGATGAGGGATTAACAGGATTATGTCCGTGCGGATGCTGCCTGAATGGTGTTCATCTGACATCAGACTGACATCAGGTAGATCATTTGCTCACCGTTGACAGAATAGTTTTCACCAAATTTACTATATTTAATGGAGGGTATGGCATGGAGGTAATTCATTCTTTGCTGACCTTGTCACGTTTAACATGGCCGCAGTGCAAGTTCATCTTGAGTTTATTGAAACACAGAGAGGAGGTGTGGCCGTAATGTTTAAAATATAGGCTGGCAAGGAAAAATAAGGATTGGACTGCATGGAAATGTAACAGTATTATCGTTATTACACATTACATGGAAATGTGTCGTACCAAGTTGTAAAGCCAGGATATGCACAACTGGTAAAGTTCTTACTCTTGTTGGAGACCAGAATCATGTACATAATGTTAGTGGATATCATCACCAAGTAGAGCAAGTGAAACTTCTGGTACGCAAAAGAGCCAGAGAAGAGCTGAAACATATTCCAACAATTTATGACGATGAACTAACAAAACTGCACACTGACAATCCAGAGGATGCTGGCCAGTTTCCATCATTTTATTCGCTGCGATCTAGTCTGTATCGACAACGGCGAAAGATGATCCCAGAAGTTCCCCCTAGCAGGCGCGAAATTGCTCTGGGAGGAGAATGGACTGAGACCAATACAGGCGAACAGTTTCTATACGCCAGTGACGGTGAAGATGACAAAATACTGCTGTTCACAACAAGTTACAACATCCATACCCTAAGCCAGTCGTAGACAATACTTTGTCACGGTACGCTTTCCATTTGCCCTGCACTATTCGACCGGTTATATACAATACATGGAATTATATCCCATAAAGCGTTTCCCCTAGTGTACGCTTTATTGCCGAATAGAAAGCAACACACATACGAAAGGTTGCTAAGGTGAATTGTTTTGTCTTATGTATTTCTCGCTTCTGTACTTATTGATAATTACATTCACAAACATCCATATATCTATGTTTGAAGTAAAATGACTGGCCTTTTTAATGCTTTTCTCTTTATACATTTCCGACTTATACTAGATGTTTTTCGTTGCCACGACCTCCAGTTTGCTTCATCAGTTGTCCAGGCAGACTATGACAGAGCCTTTCACAATGCAGTGCAGAATGTTTTCACTGATATAAGAGGGTGTTTTTTTCACTACACGCAGTCCATTTGGTGAAATTGTCTGAAGTTTGGATGACAAACATTGTACAAAAGTGCCACCTCAGTTCAGAAATTAGTCCTCTGCGCTGCCGCCCTTCCACTTGTTCCCTTAGAAGACATTGAAGATGCTTGGGTTAATGCCATAGAGGATTCGCTGTCAACGGAACAATGTACCAATGGACTATGTACCCGAATATTGGATAGAAGGAGGATGGAGTAAGGAGGTACCACCACATGACTGACTCATACAGAATGAATAACAACGTTGAAAAATGGTACCACCGAATAAACTCTGTGGCCGGAAAATGTCACCCAAACCTATTTGAGCTTATTAAGATCCTGAAGCGTGAGCAGTCAGCACCAGAGGCTGAAATATCTCAGAGAGAGTGTGGTGCTGGATTTGCCCCAAAGTGCAGGAAATACAGGAAGCTGAATAGGCGTCTAATGCAACTGAGAGACCGATTAACCATTGGGGACATTTCATCCATTGAATTTGCTGATCAGGTGTCATATTTCCTACATCTTGGCAGTGAATAGGCTTTTCTGTATCTATAATTTAATTTTTGTGTATTCTTTCCCATTTTATCTTTCGAGTTTTCAAATGCTGCAAATATTACTTACCTAAATAAAGATCAAATGGTGCCACGTGGGTGTTAAGTCTTGTTAATCTTTTAATCCCCGTATTGTTCCCTACTTATTCACACCTTGCCCAATGGCAACTTGCCTACTCCGATTTTTTAATTTGAAACAAAAGAAATAGGCGAAATGAAACGTCACCGTGAGTTCATGTCCAGATAACGTGGGCTTCCTCTCCGGTCGTACATTGTAGGTCTGCCAGAAACTTGTGGATGGTCGTTCGTTTTCCTTGGGTTCTGCCCGGTTTCCTTCCACAATAATGTCGTATAAGTGAAATATTCCCGAGTGTGGCTTAAAAGACCAATGAAATAAATAAATAAATACATTAGGCCTACTCGTGTATAATTACATAACATCACGTAACAAAGTGGTAGTGGAGCTCTAGGCGACTAACCAGGATCACAATTATCACCTCAAGTAGGTGTGTGGGCTTCACTAATCTGAGACGAAAAACACTCAAAGCAAATGGCTTACCAATTCTCAAAAGTCGATAAGCCTTAAACAAGAGTAATGAAAGACCTTCATATCAGTTCAATATATATATATATTGAACTGATATGAAGGTTTTTGACTGCATTATAATAACTAAGTAGTTCAATCTACATACCAAGAACAAGAATAACACAAACAATAACAAAAACACACATTTTGACGGAAGACCAGAAATCCGGTTGGAAAACCAGCAGTCTGCAACACGCGTCTCAGTATACAGCAATAGCAAAATCCACAATTCCTCGTGAATTCCTGAAGTGAAAGATAATACTGGCCTCCAAGTGAACATCGGTTGAATGTACGTCACGCCCAAGAGGTCTTATAGCAAAGGAACCCCCTAGCCAACTATGTTACGAACCCGGTACTTAAGATATTGGTTTGTACTTTTTTATTTGTTTTCCCGCTAGCCAGGTCTGTGTCTGACCTGTATGTTTTCCCTGTATACATGATAGCTTGCCTTGTTGTTCAGTCTCCGGTACTTGAGGCTTCTGTGTTTATTAGTTTCGTGTCATTGCACATGGAGCGTACATTCTGGAAAGATGTGCACATATTGTAAAAATGTTTAGGAACGAACCGTGCAGAATTTTCTTCACGGCAGCGTATAAATATGAGCGAAGAAGTCGTATAGTTCGCAGTCTTTTTAGGTATGTCCACTTGTGAGCAGTCGCTTAGAAGGATTTTTGTGGGATTTGTAGATATCGCCTCTCATACCATTCGACAATTTGTCATTTTGTACTCCATTGCCGTACACAGCACTTGGGAACTTGTGTTTCGCCTCTTGCCATTTTGTTCTTGGCATACATCGACAGCTCGACCTTAAGGACGCTACTATCAACCTGTCTGCCAAAGTTGCACTTTGGCGGGGAATCGGGTATATACTATAGTCGGCGTTCCGTGGTCAGTGCTGTCAGCGGCTGGGGAATTCTAGGAACTGTGGATTCTGTATTTGCGTGGATTGACTTGCCTTGGAAGCCGGAATATTTTCTCCGGAATTGGACGCTGCCATTAGTAAGACACTATATATATATATATATATATATATATATATATATTGTTAAATATATGTATTGAACGTATTCGACCGCCTTCGTGTTTCTTTGTTTGATCTTGTGTAAGGCCCCTTGCTGTCTGAGAGTTGAACAAGCCATTTAGTTCTCATTTTCCCTCTCCTGTAGTGGTACCCTTACACCAACACTCTTCCCTGGGGAAATGCATGGCAAGCGGAAAATGTCCAAAGGCCGTTGCCAAGTGTTAGATTCAGTTCTCGAGATTGGAGCCATTTGACCTCAGTTCAATGTCATTTCAAGTGTAAATTGGGACTGAAAGTACGTACCGGCCTAAGGAGGCAAGGAGCAATGCAAGCGAGACCTAATTACTCCAGTAACAAAATCAAAGTAAAACGAACGTGACGGCTGTGAATTCACATTTCTTATTCAGTCAAATGTATCAGAATTTCTTCATGGTCTAATTTTGAACATATTTACAGCACGGGACCTCTTTCCAGAGAGGACTATCTATGTACAATGAGGCTAAGTCTCATGAACCCAATAGCTTCGAGAAACTACAGTGCCGGATAGGAGGTATACACAGTTCAAAATCAAGGTGCAACCCTGTCCGATTAATTTAACAAAAGAAAGTTGCAATGTATTAAAGGTGCGGTTACAACACAAGCCTGTCTAGCGACGATTTCCACAAAACTGATCAGCCGACAAGTAAAAGGTGACACGTGGAGCCCGTGTGGCTATTTGTGTATTGTTTTATGTTCACTGAAGACCACTTGTCCCCTACCAGAATGGCGCGCAAGTCCCTACATGTCACAGGGAAGAAAGTTCCTTAATGACTTGCTAAAGACCGTTTGTTTCCCAATGACATTTCGGATCCTCCTCCCATTTACTTTTCGATATTCCAATGGCTTTACATCTATAGACTACAGTTTAATTTAATATCGCTTCAATAGCTTTTAGGTAATAGTTCTCTATGTAACTCATTTCGACAATAAATCATTCTCTTCATTCCTGAGTATGGGGTTAAAGAGACATGATCGCCCAAAATTTGAATTTTTAAACAAATTCTGATGCGAAGTATTGAAGTTTGGAAGTATTTTCATAAACTAAACCAGTCACGTTGAAATTAAAAATATTCATTGAGTATGTAGTTTGTACGAGGACCTTGTCGTTATTCGAATTCAACAAAAAGAGGGCGGGCCATTTTGCTTCATTAATATTTAACCGATGGACCCGCAGAATACTTGCACGCGTTCGGGATCAGTCAATATTAACTATACACGAACTCGGATAATTTCGAATTACATACAAGCAGAGTATAGCCGCTTTAGCAGCTTCGTGAAAAGGTAATCTCATCATACTATGAGTCAGAAACGTGTACCTGTTCGACGTTTAACGCCGCCACGACAACAACAACAATTGCAACTCCCAATCAAGCAGTAGTGTTGCAACAACTGAACCTCTTACAACTCTAGACTTGCTTGTCAACCTGCTGAGCTCTCTTTTACTCCCCTTATCCGATCCTGTTACGAGAGAGCCGTAAATTCTTCTGGCTAACACACCCCAATTAATGCTTTCGGGTCGGGAGGGACGAAGCTAGTTCCTTTCTTTTTTTCTTTCGATCCCGTGGGCTGCCTTTTTTCATTTTTTCTGCATGTTGGGTGGTGTCATTTTGTAGGACAGGCTTCGGAGTTTCATTCCAGGTATAAATTTGTGTGTTTTTCAGGAAAAGAAGGCTGATGCACACAAGACAGAAGTATTGATAAATCAGGGCTCACTGATCTCACACTAGGTGAGTTTGACCCCTGTCAGCTGTTTTCTCAGGGGACATGGACTATCCGGCGCGTAGGGTTTAGGGCTTGCAGATTTAGGGGCAGTGCTGTGAGGCCAAACGTTAACATGTAAGTAAATGGAAAATTAATTGTGGTGTGTGGTCTTCTTTTACGCATGTCATCAGCCACGTTTGTTTACATATGAAGTTTACCGAGCACTGTGCACATACTCAGTTTCCACTTAAATTTCAGCCTCTCATTTAAATATTCTGGAAGACGTACTTGTGAGTTTTCAGTTTTTTTGTTACTTTTAAACATAAACTTACAATGCTATTGGTGGGATTAGCGGAAAGTTTGTAACCTCTTGAGAAAAATATCTAATACTCATGTCATTCTGCAATAAGGCTAAAATACCTACTATTTGGACGACCATGTCCCTTTAAAGAACAGAACAAATCAATCAAATTAAGGACGACCATTTGCTCATTCATGAACACGGAAGACAACATGAATAGGCTTACATATATAGGCGTATACTATATATTGTATGCTACGTTACATTGGTTTTATTTTATCCAAAGTAATCTTAGACGGACACATGTATAACTTTAATTTTATTTATTTATTTATTTATTTATTTGATTGGTGTTTTGCGCAGTACTCAAGAATATTTCACTTATACGACGGCGGCCAGCATTATGGTGGGAGGAAACCGGGCAGAGCCCTGGGGAAACCCACGACTATCCGCAGGTTGCTAGCAGACCTTCCCACATACGGCCGGGGAGGAAACCAGCATGAGGCGAACGCATTGGAGGGAGTCTCCGGGGGTCATTACGCTGCGGTAGCGCGCTAACCAACTGAGCTAACCAACTTAAAGAACTTTGCTTTCATGTTGTTATACGGGTGGAAATTTTCCAAAAAGCGGGGGGGGGGGGGGCAAAATGGGTGTTCGACTAAGGCTAGAAATTGGGCAAGGGACCAGGGGGCGGCTAATGGGAAATCGTCCTCTACAAACTGTTAGTAAAGGAATACAGCTTTTTAAAAGTAAAAATACAAAGTATATAATCGACCGAATTCGAAAAGGTATTTAAAGATGAATTTAGTCTAAACTTAGCGGGAAGTGTGAAATGTGGGGTAGCTTAAGCAGAAGAAATATTATCCCTGCATTATAGCATAGGATCCGGAAAGTTTATTTTTTGATAGACGGAAACACGCGTTAGGCGATTTTTCTCCACTGAAATTTTGATAAGAATCAAGGATTAACTGATCTCTCGGAAGAGCCTCATAGAATGGGGTACCGGCGGATTTTCATACCTCAAGACGTGCGCAGTAGTGAATTAGGACTTCTATGACTTAAATTGTTTGTTGCACGACGCCAAAGATGTTGCATAGAACAGTGTCATTTATGACGTATATATGATGTACTCACTGTGACGTCGCGCTGATGAACGACTTAAAATGTCCCACTTCGTATTCCTGCCAGTTTCTCATTTGGGGTTGCTATAGTATCTGGAACAAACTGACAAGGGCCCAAAGGCGACGAAGGCCCCGGATGCTCTGGCCTTCATGTAATCGGAAACAAATTGTGGACGATTTTCTGCAGACTAAAATGAAGATAAGACACGGAAAAAAATGTATATTTTTCCCTTTCAGTGAAATATCATATAACTTTGACACGATATTAAATGCAGTGAAACTATAGATCTACTGTATCATAATCCAGTGAGAGAGCGTCCAGGGCCGCCTAGGCCCCGGAAGCTCTGGCCTTTTCAACTAGCCGGAGAAACTTTTCGTGTAATTTCTGCTAATTAAATGCTATATGATACTGCAAGCAGGGATACACATATTACCCAGTATCGTATATCCTAGGCATATTTGTCCTTTGTATCCATGTAAAAGTTCTCGGCTTTACGGAACGACTGTATTTTTCTTGAAGTTGAGACAGATTGACATGAAAGCCAAGACATGTATTTCCTATCGGAGATCAGCAAGCTATCAAAATTCAGCATACCTTAACTGACTTCAACACCACACATTAACCGCACATGAGAAAGATGAGATGGGCGGTTCTAGCACCTATGAAAACTGAGAAAGTATTTAATGAACCATGTTATTCGTGAATTTGCACTGTAAATCCAGTGAGTATGACTATGCATGATAATTTTGGCATGTAAATTTACACCTTATATTTAAAATGTACAACAAAGTATATAAATCCATGAAACATTAGTCAACTTCGATGATTGTTTAGGAAAAGGGCTAAAAGGGCTGATTAGTTAATGCGAGACAATAAAATGCACTCTTACCGGCAACAAGGTAAGAGAGAAAATATAAAGAAAACTGCAGTGAACTTCTTGTAAATCATTGCACATGTGATATCACTGGAAGATGACGTATCAGCAAATCGCACATCTTTTCGGAAGACAAATTCTTTCCCAGCGTCCGACGAGACAACGCTATAGATATGTCCATTGCTGTTCTCTGTAAATTTGAAGGTTCCCGTTTGGAGTGAATAGGCTTCGTTCAAAAACCAGATGTTTCCAATAAATTTCGACCAGAAAACATCTTTTTCGTGCGTAGCATAAAGGAATGCTTGGACATTATTGCCCAAGTGTAGTTGTAGAGTGTCATTAGCCGTCGTATTAATAAACACATTCATATCACCTACGAACCTGTTTCCATAAACCCCTTCATACTCCACCAGAGGGCGTTTGGAACGAATTTCCTGGCTTCTCATTTCGCTGGAATTTTTATGTGTGTTTTCTTTCCATGGTTCCGGGAATGAACAAGCCGTGGTGGTATTGAGCCATGGAGTTTCGCCCAGCAATAAATCAGACATGTACATCATTGTAGTTTGTCTTGGGTCCTTATGTTTGGCTAGTCCATTTGTGCTGACAAAAATGCCTACTTCTTCCTCTGGGAAAAGCCACAATAACGAAGTGTAAGAAAAAAATCCACCGCTGTGAAGTACAAGATGCCGACCTGAAACAGAGTATACACATGGTCATGTAGGCTTTTACGATGACGCGGACTTCTGCCTTCTCACGTAACGGACTTCTACCTTCTCAACGGAAGATTCGATCTTTATTTGTAGGACACATTTGTATTTCACCGCGACTCGAGGAATTTCCCTGGAGATATAATGAGCGTGACTTTGCCGTGCCGGTGCTAAGAGACCGAAAAGACCGACAACCCAATCTGCGCAAGTGCAGTCAACAGTCACAAATTCCAAGTTTGCTCAAACACATGTTTACTGTGTGGACGTTATCGCTTATATCACGTGATCTGTTAAATGGTCTGAGGCGCAGTTTTGGAAGTGTACCTAGTTTGAGAGCAAATGAATCTGCTCTATGGCAAACTTTCTGTTATAAGGATGATAAATCTAACTTTACCGGTAATAATGTCAATCACGTTTCGAATTTCTATAAATGTATATATAAAGCAAACGAATGGTGCATGGGCTATAGGTATATTACGGGTCTTTAATGAATTTTGTTTTAGCTATAATTCCATCCACAAGCCTCGTATAATCACAGAATGTAAGTGTGCTTTTTTAACATGAATCTTTTTTCAGGGATGCCTTTTTCATTAGGCCTAAACATGCTTGAGTGCTGTTGAACATGTTAATAGATAAATCAATAATTTAGCGAATACTTCAGTGAATATATTTAACGAACAACTCAATTAATGTAATTCAACACACAATTCAACATATAATTCAATACATAATTCAACAAATCAGTAATGAAAGGTTTTGTTTGCTGGACTGAAAGCCTTAGTTACCTCGATAAACTCCAGTAAACCAGCCCATTCCGGTCGCAAACTCCAAGGCATCCACTGGAAATGTGGGTCTCTTCAGTCCCCCAGTGGCCAGTTCTGGCGTCAGTTGGATTGGTTTCATGGTCTCCTTAAAACACGTTTCGTTTACGATATCTTTCCGTGGGTTTAGAAGAAACTGCAACCAGTTAGTCATGTCTTTGGCCGATGAACACACAGCACCAGCGGATTCCACTGGATAGATACTAAATTGAAAAATAAACGGTACGACATGTAGGTAGAGAAGACATATTGAAAAAAAGAAACCAGACATAACCCCCTACCCAGTCACGTGATACTCACACCGGGCCGACCAGCCCTGTTACTTTGCTATGACCTCTCAGTGTCAAGCGCCAAGCGAGGCAGCAACAAGTACCATCATTAATGGGATTGAAGCCACGTCTTTCCTGGCGATCGAAAGACAAGCATCTTAGCCACTTAGCAAAAACTCGCATTCCTGATAAAAATAGATATTTCCTACATACCTTGCTAATATTTTAGACTTGAATTTTACCTGAAAGACTGTTTTCAGATTGACTGTAAATGTAGGAATCTATATATGCACGTCTGTCCTTCGACTTTTCCATTTTTAGACCAAACATTTTATGTGGTTTATTTTCACAGTATGCACCATGTGTGCAATACTAGACACAGTGTTTCATTGGGTTTCCAGCAATACCCAAGGAAGTGCGGCAGGTGTAGAGTATTATAATAATACCATATACCGTGAAAGCACACTATACAATGATAACCATGCAACCGGGAACTTTCCTATAGTAGATATGATTTTAAGAAACGCAGATACTAAGAAAGAGCAATGCTTATTCAAATCTCTTTTTGCCCGTTTCTTCTCATGACTGGTATTCCTGGTTATTTACAGAACCCAGAATTACAATGAAAAGAGCCCAATACATTTAACTACATCTGGTCTCACCTGAACATCTCAGAAGATAGTCTTACGAATTCACCATTGAAGTAGAAATAGGGCAAGGCCAGCTCTGCCTTTGCCGCCAGTTCGTTAAGGTCCTTCATTACAGCGGTAGAGTCCATTGCCAAGGGCTTTAAAACGTGCCGTGTAAGCAGATCTTCCCAGGATTCATCTCCCTCGGCTAGCACTTCCGCGGCATACCCGGCAAGGAAGTACATCCAATTGTTATAGTCGTAACGGTACCGCAAGGGCTGGGAAGACGGCAAGTACCGAATCTTCCTGTAATTTTTAATACGTGTTTGAATTAAGCGTTGTATTCATGTCCCAGGTACTGACATTGAATAGAATACGTTCATATAGTAAGAATATTCAAGGTACATTTATGTAGATGGCTTTTGTGTAGGAAAGTTTCAACGAATATGCACTGAGTAATCGAAATACATGACATATACTGAACTCACGCTAGGGCCAAGTGATATCGTGGACCTTTTGCTTTCATCAATATTACATTACATTGCTTTAATATTGCAGTAACCATACAGACCTGCATGTAGCCAACACTTTCAGCAGTTTCTATCGGAATCGGATTTCTTGCACAGTGTTACATAATATGAAATCTTGGCTGTTCCAACTGGTTTTAGACAAGAGCTGCCTAATATTTACACAGAAGGCAAAGATGTCAATTCTTGGTGTGTGCGACCTCTAAACTGACTCTGAATGACTTACTTCGCCATGTCTTTCCGTGTGATCGTTCTGTTATATCCAGCAAAGAGAGCATAATCGGCATTAACGAGGCCTGTCCTATGACTGAGAATGTCTCTCAGTGTGACATGTTCTGTCAGGTCTGTGCTTTCGAATTTGAAGGAATCTCCAAATATGTCCTTGACCTTGGTGTCCCAGTTTGACCTGTCCATCGAAATCGTGCACTTAATAAATACAACACTGAGAAAGAATTGTGTGTAAGTATCATAGATATATAAGAGGATATATCTTTTACTAATTTATTTGATTACTCCTATTTCGTACTCAAGAATATTTCACTTATACGACGGCGACTAGCATTATGGTGGGAGGAAACCGGGCAGAGCCCGGGGGAAACACACGACCATCCGCGGGTTGCTAGCAGACCTTCCCTCGTACAGCCGGAGAGGAAGCCAGCATGAGCAGAACTTGAACTCAAAGCGACCGCATGTGTGGTGCGAAAATGTACATGTCAGATGCTATATTGCGTGAAACATATACAATTAAAATTACACCTTTTAAGCAAGTATGTTATAAGAATTAAAGTATATTTGAAATATCACTCATTCCGTCAATCACAACTACAAATTCAAGTAAACCATACGACAGACATGAGGCAAAATATTCGTCAAAAGGCAAATATCATTATCAGAGGTGAAAGTTCTGGCCACAGCAGTATTCATGGGGTGACATTACAACGAAACGATGGAACAGAGCAATGAAACGATATTGAGCATCGTTCCATCGTTTTGTGGACATCTTGTTGTCGCTTGGCAGTGTTTTAAGGTGAAGGAACTAGAATAGCGTTAGATAATAATGGCCTCAGATAGCTTCCATAGCTTGGAGATAGGTAAAGAGCACAGTGCAGTATGTGTGTGTGTGTGTGTGTGTGCATGTACAAAGCTAATTGATTGCAGTCATATTTAGGCCACTTAAGGATTTTACTCGGATATCGTTGGAGCTTGGTTTTCACGCCATTCGACATTCGTCATTTTATACTTCATTTTTCTGACTTAGCACTTTTTGAGCTTGTGTTTCGCAATCTGAAACGTTATTTTGAAGCTATTGCTGCACAAAGCATTTGTCTCTTTTCCAGACAAAATGATAGTGTAAGGGTACCACTACGGGAGAGGAAAATGGATAAAAAAAATGGCTTGTTCAACTCTCAGACAGCAGTAGTTCTTATACAAGATCAAACAAAGAAACACGAAGACGCTTGACTAAGGTCAATACATATATTTGAACAAAATAGAAAAATAGCACAACGGACAATAATACACTAAACAATAGAGATAAATACAAAAATATATATAGTTTCTTACTGATGACAACGTCCAAATCCGGATGGAATATTCCGGCTTCCAAACGCAAGTCATTCCATGTTAATACTGTATCCACAGTTCTTTGAAATCCTCGAATCTAAGGATGACTGTTCTGCGATGGTTTTAATCTCCAACTTCCCGGCCAGTGCAACTTTCCAGGGCATACGGGTTGACAATATCGTCTAAAATGCCGAGCTAACGATCTATGTTTCAGTCCAGAGAAATATACACCAGGTCTTTTTCAGGGTAAGGTGGGATGAAATGTACGTAATCGCACAAAGAGACAATAAGCGATACATGCTCCAAAATAACGTTGCATAAAAATAGGAAGTGGTGAAACACAAGCTCGTAAAGTCAGAAAAATGAGGTATAAAATGACGAATGTCGAATGACGTGAAAACCAAGCTCCAACGATATCCCAGCAAAATCCTCAACTGGACGTAAATATGACTGCCATCAAGTGGAAGACTGCGAGCTTTACAACTTCGCATTTATAAACTAACGCAAAGAAAATTCTGGATGGTTTGCTCATAAACATGTTTACAATATGGGTATATCGTTCCAGAATGTACGCTTTATGTACAGTGACACGAAACTGACGAACACAAAAGCCTCAAGTACACGCGACTGAATTCCAGTGCAGGCCATCAGATACACAGGGGGGAAATGTAGGTGGTACACTGACCCGGTTGCGCCAAAACAAATAAAAATATATAAAACAATATCTTAAGGACGGGGTTCGTAACAATAGCATCGCCAAAATATTGTACATTTTCAATCAAGACACGACAAGATCATAACATCAGTCTGAACATTGTATATTGTTTAGATATCCTGAAAATGAATGAAGTAGTGTCAAAGATGATGACATCAATTTTTAAGAATTATGCAGCTAGCGCGAAAAATGTCGTATTTCCTGCATTTTCCTGCGAAAAACGTCGACACAACATCCTGCATTATTTAGCTTCTCAGACACGACAAGCATACACTCTTTACACCATAAATTAATTACTTAAGTATAAAATAGACCATACAAGAAGTAACAGATTCCTTTTAGTTGTCTTGTTATTATAAAACATGGAAATATTTTCAGTTACGGATCTGTAAAGGTTCAGCGTGAGTCTATACCCTTTTTATCTGTGCCTTATATCTATTGCGCAAGGTTATATTTACGACATTGAACTTATAAATAAGAGAAAAATATGCGATTTCAAACGTGTACTGGGCTACCAATTTTATACAAATAAATTAATATGGATCCTAAAACCTTGTGACTCGTGCAGCTGCCCACAAATCTTAAGTAAAAGCTGTACTTCAGAGTTATAAAGTAACGCATGCTGGTGAGATTTGCAAAGGCTATTTTCCGACCTATTTGGATAATGGGTCCTTTATGTGGTATTTATCATGATATATGAGATAAAAGCTCTTGAACTTTATGTGAGTTTAAAATATTTGGGGAATTCAGATAGGGACAGTGGACTTTAGAATCCCAGTTTCCGTCATATATGCTCGATAACAAAAGGCGATTTTGCCACTTGTCGCTAAGAAGTAAGACTGAGGGTTTCAATGTAGTTTCAAGCACACAGAAAATGCATAGCGAGAACATGTCTCATACTGAAGCCGTCCAGGTAACGGATGTGCCAAGCACACAGCCTCACATTGCCACACAAGGCTATTGAATGTAAAGTTTTAGCCAATCAGTCCAGAGATCTCACGACTGACCCGCTTTCTAGGCGAGTGAAGCTAGCTGAGCGGGCTCCATGCGATATGAGAAACAAACTGTGGCGAAACAAGTTGGATACAGTGTAAATGATGTTCTTGACCGATAATATATACATGTATTAAAAATAAAATTCCTAACAAATCAACAAATAATGATAATAAAAACTTTTTGTGAAAGTTAATGTTAATTGTTAAAGTTATTATAATATTTTATACATGGACAACTTACTCTGGGAACTTCGTGGGTAGTAGCTTTGACAGCAAAGTTGTTGTCATGGCTTTTGTGACCGAGCCTATGCAGAAGAGAGTTTCTTCTGTTACGTTTAATCCTTTGGGGATATCTCTTTTTCCATAGCCTCTGGTGAAAGTCTCATTACCTTTCACTGCAGTTAAAGTGAATCCAGGGGAGTCTGAACACGTCATCACATCTTTCACAAAGATGTCCAATTTTTGAACTTGGTCTGGTGTGAATACATCTCCAACACATATGGCTAGAGTGGAGAATAAAAACAGCCATCCTTTCCCTAACAGATCCATGGCCCTACACTCTGCAGTTTTTGGGAAACACACTTATAAATGCAATTCTCGGCTAACGGCCTTTACAGCTTGCTGAGAAAATGCACGATCAGATTTCTAACCTCCGCCTTTAAGATAAACACTATAAAAATAGACTCAGGGGTGATTTATACAGGTAGATCGCGTGGGTATAAAAGGTACAAGGGTTGTCAGGGCAGTCGTACTATATACACACTGGTACAAAATCACGCCTCATCTTACACAACAATATTTATATAGACTGACACGCTGATCGTACCATCAGTAAAATGTCAACATTTGTCATTGAAATTTTAAATATTGCAGGAATGTTTTCTTGGCTTTCATGTAAAATCGAGATGAAAGTAGATTTCAAACTTGCTGTTTGCAGTGATATCACTCCTTGCTGTTGACATAGTGCCTCTTAAATTATTTCATTTGATTTAACTATGGTTAGGTTTATGTTTGAATAAAACCACCACCCCTATCTGTGCATCGAAGCCTCTTCTTGAGTTAAACTTGCCAAAGTCAAGTCTTCCCAGATGCATAAGTGGTTAACGGCACATCGCTCCTTCTATCAAAAACGAGACAGCATGGTGAGAATCAACACGAGCATCTCTGCATTATGAAACCTCATACAGGAAGATTTTATAAGAGCAGCAAGTCACATTTATAATGTAAATTTAGATTCCTCTCCGAACCCCAACCTAAATACCAGTCTGTGAAAACATCTTGTCGTGAATTATAATACATTTATATACATTTGCGCCAAATAATCGAGGTATCTTTAGAAAGTGCACTATATAGACGAGCGCACTGATATTTCTTAAAAGCCCAGCACAGCCTGTCATATAGATTCTCGCCCATTTCTTTACTCAGTATCCATTTATCTGACGAAGCATACGCTTACTTAGTCATGGTTCCCACGGTCTTTCAAGAAGGTAATGACAAATGTCCTGCCAATCGAATTTTAACAAATCTAATGACAATCAGTTATATGTACGGAAACTTTTGACTTCCTTCTTTTCCACATGAGTCTTCTTCACACTGAGGGACTTGTCCTCATTGTTGTGAATGTCACTTGTTTATTTATTTGTTTGCAGTTTTCTTTAATGCCGTGTTAAAAAATGCTTTGAACTCATACTTCGGCTGTCAGAGGATGAAATCGGACTACCCAGTGTAAACCTCGACCCTTCCTGACTTTAATACGGGGCATGAATTGCCGAGATCGGGATTCGATCCCCGAACATTCCTGGCCAGGGGCCTACCAGCGATACCAACAATTTAGTCAGTCGACCCCTATTTCAAATGAAGCTGCGATTATAATGTAGGGAAAGAAACCCAATGTTCTAATTATAAACGCTATCCGCTTAAATGTCACTGTTGATGTGTAGTTCAGTGCTGACGATGGATTTCGGTTGACAGATATAGGGCCCAGAGCAAAGTCGATGAAATGAAGGGTTATCTCGGAAGATCGGTCAAGCAAACCTCAATCCATTGTAAATCATAAATATTTCATTTGGAACTTGATCGCCATTTTGAGTGTTGACAGAGTTGCCTAAGCACGAACATTATTAAACTGGACTGCAGGATACAAATCTATTCTCCCAGAAACAGCTATCGGTTTGGTGATTTACTCTGGAGATGAGACATTTGGGGCTTCCTTAAAATAATAATACCTGAATAACGAATTAATTGCTCTTGACTATCCAGTCCAGTTGGCCACCCAGATATTAAAGAGGGCTTGATGAGGGAAGTTAAAACGCTGTCACCTAGAAGACATCAAAATATTTGTCCTCTGTCCCAGTGACCGTTGTTCTCGAGATTGCTGGCTTTCGTATGTTGTGTACTTACTCAAGCTCTTGTAAAATATACTGAAGAAACATAACTGTGCTAGAGAACATGAGCTGTATGGAACCTAATAGACCGTAAATCATTTATAATTGATGACAGAATCGGCACATGTCAACAAGCCCGCCTGAAAGATACTATACCAGTCATCAATCCATGAAAGCCGCCGTAGAGGGCATAGGTTTGGAAGAAGGAATATTAAGATTAGCATAATTAACCAATAAAGAACCGTTCACTGCTTTGAAGCATTCAAAAATCAATACCGCAGTTTTTCAGTCGTCGATGATTGATTTGCTCATAATGTCTGTTCAACGTTACAGGTTGTCTTGTTACAGGTATCATCCGCGATACTGCACCGAAATAAACTGGGTTACCAGAAGCTCTTGATATTACGGGCGTAGAGAACGGAGGATATCAAGCGATACTGAAATTTGATTTGGAACAGTATGGAATGGCCAAAGGAGGATAAACACTGAGAAAGGAAAGAGAGTGGGGAATGTAAGAAAAGAAATTAGAGAAGATCAGATCCCGTGGCAAAAGAAGAAAGCGAAGTTGAATGAACAGTGAGAAGCAACTTAAAAGGATGATTTGCAAACTGAGAAAAAGAGATAGACAAGAAACATATGAAAACGTTATGATGCACCTTCATATGTCTAGAATAGAGAATAACTTAGATTTCGTAATAGTAGTTCAATTCTCAAATTTAATGAGGATGATGTAAATACTCGTCTTGCCCTTTGGAAAGATATGGCTTGGAGTTAAGAACAGTCATTAGATATGTTGACTTTGTTAACAGATACGATATTGGTAATTTCAAGATAGTCTGCAGCGCCTATTCTCCAAGACAATTTCGAGATTACAGGAACGTAAAAGGGAGAGAATTTTAAATCGGGCTGATGACGCTCGCAGAACTGAAAAAGATTGCAGTAATGGTGGATAACTGAAGTACCTCACAAAAGAAAGGCGGCAACGTTAACTCCCTGGTTTTCCTTTTTTTTTTGCTGCGATCGTCGGTTCCTTCACTAATGGGAGGTAAACAGGTTTGATACCGATGTTGTTTATTAAAGTAGTTAAAGGCATTGTAAAAAACACGCTTAATCTCACTAAATATACTCTACAGACAACTGTGTACAAAATGCACACAAGATGTGCAGCACAGGTAGACATCAACTGTAACAAATTTGCACAGGAACATGCATAGTATACCATTGTGTTTAGCTACACTTCTAATGTGTACCAAATTGTGTACCTTTGGTAAACATCTTGTCTACCTCGCGAGCTACACAAACAGGTGTGTACAGAACAGTACACCTTGGCTTTTTCACACTAGCTTCATGTGCTTGAAACAATGACGAGCTAAGAAAAAACTACAGAACATCCCAGGTGGAGATTAAGCCTGAACCAGATGGTTCCCAAAGGTTTTGCATTAACTTTTTGCAATAGTTAGTAATGTGTCATGGAGACAGATTGACTCCCTAATAAGGGGCCTATCTCGTCCCGTTGGACACCTATTGAAATCGGTACAGGATTATCATTGTTACTGTCTGAACATTTTGAGCTCCAATATCTCAAAAACTGTCAAAGATAAGGAAAGCAAATTTAAAAACCAAGATTCTGCAATGGTTAGAAAACTCTTGACACTCTTGACCGATTTTTTCTGAGTGGTTACGTGTATTGGCGGTCATTTGGATTGAAAGAAAGAACTTTACAAACCTTCTACTCAAAACGTTTAACCCATCGGGCTGAAATTTTATGCACTGTTATACCAATGTCAAAAGGTGTGAATACGAGCAAGGAAAATAGTACAAAAGCTCTTCGTCTTCCAGTTTAATCTGGGAGAGAAGTGCGGTACGATTTGAATTGAAGTATATTCAACTTGTGCGTTATGCAGACATTATTTGAAATGGCCAACAGACTCTGGCAGTCTAGATCACGCTTACATATATACACTGCTGTAAATTTATCTGTCTTCTCTGCTCTGGTATCATACTTCCTGATGTAGTTTTTTATACTTTATTTTGTAACTAAGGTATTACGTATTTGCTACATCTATTCCTGTATTGTTCATACACGTCCTCAGTGATAATGTATTTGAATTATTTCAGTAGATGCTGTCAGTGTTGTTGTATTATTGTGGTCTGGAAGAGAAGCGGACTTTTGAGGTGGTCAAAATTGTCACCGATTTACCGAAGTAGTTCCAGTTTTAGTGTGTACTGCCGCGATGTATGTTAGCATCTCTGGAATGTTTACTTCTATATGGGCAGAGAGGCCTAAAGTCCCATTATGCATTTTTCGCTGTATAGCACAAGTTAACTAAGTGATGAAATACGGCTCAAATCATTTATGGACAGTTACATTTGAGTCTTGTTTACAGACACTATTTTGTTTAATGATACAGTATGTTGGAATTTCCAGTGATTCGGTCAAGCGAACATAAAAAAGAATGATTTTTGCGGGCAACACCACCCATTCGCTAATTTCGGGCTGACGCAAACTTTTTTCACGAACTCGGATGGAGGACTTTTTCTCACTAAAATAAAAACTCCAAGGATCCCCTTGACATGATGATATCATGACATATGACTCTTTTGTTATCAAAACGTGAGAAACTAAATTCGTGGAGCAAACCTTTCAAAACAAATCAGTAACGTTTTTCGGGCGATTGATCGTTGTCGTAACATTATACATGGTAAAATTTCCGTTACCCAGCCACATCAACCCTGCGCATGTTAATTTGGCTCTGACAACAAACTGGGTCATTATATATCGCACTGGATTCGTCTATTACCTTCAATTCATTACCCTTGTTAGCAAAAGTTTAAACTAAGTTCAGCTATGGTGGCGCTGCCTGTAGTCCTCACATTTCTCCTGCTGGTAAGTCATTAGCCTAGTGCAGCATTAACAGTGTTATACCGATAGGCTTAAGGTTCAGAAACCGGACATAGTCCAGAGGAAACCCATGGTCATCCGCAGTTTAGTGGCAAACTTTACTACTTAAGACATTTATGACTAGAGAGGACGTAGGCCTACTTTGTACTTAGTTAGGCTTGAACTCAGAGCATTCACATTGGTAAAAGGCTCCTGGGTCATTGTGAAACATGAATATTTATCCTGATTTTAAAATTGAACACTCTTAAAAGTAAATGCAAGACAAAGTCTTCCTGTAAAATTAAGATTTAGTCATTTAAATCTCCTCGAATTTCATGTTACCTACCCCTGGCAATTTCTTCTTCTTCTTCTTCTTATTTTTTTTTTTGGACGATAAAATAAACAGATACTGTATTCATTATTATATTTGTTCATATAGCCTAGCCCACCTGTTGTCCCCAAATGATACTTTTGAATCTCAACAGGCTGAATATTTCTGCCAGCTGCCAACTAACAATAATGTCTCCTTTTAAAACCACACACTTTTCTAACGATTTATTTTTCCAAGGGGCGGGTTTGTGAAAATAAATTGACGTAATTTTCCATGTTGACTTCTTTTAAGTTGTCAAATACCCACATGATACCAACGAAATTTCCAGCTGTTTCATCCATTTCCAACATTTCCCTCTGTTTTGGACTTGGACAGTTTAGCAGATGCATATGCTTGGTTATTGTACTGTAAATTGAGACGTTGTCAGTAACGTTTCTTAGTTCTGATCTGCTTCACCCAGTGTGGAAAAAATCATGTCTTTTTTGTTCTGGTATAGATCCAGCTCAAGCCGACAAGAAACATGTCTCGCTTTCACAGTTTTATACTTCTAGAATGCTTGTTGAAGTCGGCTTAAACATTCCCATACGTACAATTCACTTAAGCATCCGAATCCAAGATATGACCGCATGAAACAGAGTTACAAACAAAACTTCCGTTTTAAGCCCATCGTATAATTTACGATGCAGCTATTGCACTACACAATAACCAGATCCCTTTTAAACCTAGAAGGTTTCTCAATACATTCTTTTAAGGCGAAAGATTTGATGTTGCAAGTTTCCTTGACTTGCACTGATTTAGATATATAATCATTTTTTAAATCCGAATCAGCCTACATTTTTCTCGGAGAAGAGCTGTTGATGTTTCTTGTTATGGAATCGTGTATCCAGTTTCTTCCCAAAAGCAACATCAGATTGGCTTAAAACATTGTTTTTCTCCCAGGTCTGTGCGTTGTTTTGCTAGTTATGATGAATAACTAGGCTTTTTGCGTAGCATATCTATGCTTTTTGATTGTATATTTTTTCTGGTCAAACTGCTAATATAAACGCAATCACCTTTGGATCACAAATGGCTCTTGGTTCTTTCTTTCAATATAACTTTTACTAGATGACATTAAAATCGTAGTTGTAAGTTCAATATTGTGTCTCATATCTTGCAAATCTTACCACTGTGTATCAAGATTTATTACTGACTCGAAGCAATGGTTTCATGAGTTTATTTCTTTCGTTTTGATATTCTTACATTTCGATCGTAAGGCCGAGCACACATGTACAGTTAAAGAGAGTTATAAATCAATCTTTCGCCATGAGGAAGAGTGGGTATAAAGCTGCTGTAATGCAATAAAAGCGACAAAAATAGTGCAATACCAAGTTCAGGTAAAGATAACATGCAACCTGTGTAGATTATAATGATAGCATTTGTGTTTTGATGGCATCCACGAGGCTTCAACCACATGGCCATGTTAGGGTGCGCCACAGTTTTCTATAGATTTTCGTTCATCCAACAATTTATTTCCACAAAGATCAGGCTGAGTTTTCTAACAGCTATAGATACCTGATGTTCACATAGTCCATTCTTGGCAAATTAAGACAATGATTAAAGTGAACATAAGTCTATCAATGTATATACTGAAATAGGCCACAGTTATAACAGAAAAATATTATTAAATTTCAATCGCGTTTTATAGCCGAGAAGATAGCAATAAATCGTAATATGAGGGTATTTTAAGTTTTGAATGGAAGAATTTTAATTCAGTTGGACACTGGTAGATTTTCGTGAAATTTAGAACAGCTACCTGTGTTATAATGCTTACATGTTAGACAGGAGGCTGCAGTAATTTGTCCGGGCAAGAAAACCGCCTCGGGACAGCCATCGCCTGAGAATGAGAAGAAACGCATAGGTACCGTGACGTGGTGGTAAAACCAGACGTTGACATGAAAGCTGAAAAATATAGCTAATTATCCCACTTCGAACTAAAGCAGTTCATCATGTGAAAATGCACCTAGGAATTTTTTTATTGCATCCTATGCACATGTACATGTTAACACAGCAGTACTAGTGTGTGCTAGGTGATGTCACATCCAATTTGACATAAAAATCTAGGAATATTTTCTTTTTTCTTTTTGTGAAAATGATTTCATATGATCATGTTTATTAATGCTGAGTGTTTGTGTGAATATTTTTTCCGACCTAGCATTTTGAATAACCTGTTTCTGGACATTAACTGTAGAAAAACTGTTGAAAGGTGATGAATCAAAATCTACTAGCGCTAACTCACTTTTAATGAAATTAGGTATGCAGTATATTGAAGCCAGCAATGGGTTTATTTAATGTCATTTACCTAAAATTGCCGTTTCCATGTCGAAACACTGTGACAACTATCAGACTTGCGTTCCTTTTTTATTAATTTTTTTCTTTATTCTGTTCTGCTTTTTTTTTATCTTGTATCCTGTACGTCGGGCAGTCGGTTATGTTGTTTCTTTCTTTAGTGCTTTTCGTATCTTAATCTACTGTCTTCGTATCCTCACATCTGAGGTAAAGCCATTAAATTGTACTTATTTAGTGAAAGGGCCTAGTAGTTTTTTTAGAACTTATTTCCAATTCCATTGTGTACTAGGCAATAAAATATATTCAAGTCAATGTTTTTCATAGATATTCTGTAACATGGATAGTCCAGCTTAATTTAAATATAAATAAATCATTTCAAGTGGGAAAAGTTATACGCCTTCAGTTCTAATATGCATGAGATATTATTATTTCTGGGAAATTCTTTATGGCCTAAGCAGATTGCAACAAAGTTTGTAATTACCCTTACATAACAATTCCTAGCATGTATAGAATATCTACAGTTACATTTTTTATAGTAATGCTGAAGTTCAAGTACGACATGGTGTGTGTGATAGCCGTTTCAGATAACAAAAGCAGTGACTGACAGCGAGAATCCTTCAGTGTCAGTAAATCAATTATTTCCACAAGAAATATTAACTGAAGACTTTCGAAACAGAGGTTAAAAAATGTTCAACTGATTGTGTGTTTCTTTTTAAAAGATTTCATTTTTTCTTAAGATGCCCAAGGTTTTGATAATCCAGTTTGCCAATTACTGTCACAAGCAGAAGGGTATCTCAAGGCCGGGGGAAAAATTATGACAGAAGAAGAATGTTATATTCCATTTCAGAATCGCTGCTTGACGTCGTTTTCCAAACGCAATTAAGTTTGGACAGAAGTAGCTGTGAAATCCAATCATCTTTGGTACATGGAATTGCCTGTCATTGATATATGATTAACTCTCTTACTACAGAAAACATGGCATAATAAATCAAGATGTCTTAATCTTGTGATATCCCTTTCTTATAATTGAAAGCCCGGTTATAACATTTCCTGACCAACAACATTTCTCAGCAGATATGTTTATCCAATACAGGGTAGATGGTTGACCGATGAGACAATTTTGTACGATGGATGAAACATTACTTCGAGATTCAAAAATAAAAGCGCATTGTTAAAGCTCGCTGCCTGGTATATTTTTTTTAAAGAAACTGTGTAGATGTAAATCAAGGGCAAAAACCTATTACTGTACGTGAGTACACAGTTTTCATAACTAAAGTTCTGCATCATCACAGTGGGAAGATGTTGGAATATTTATGCTAGAGCTTTATTTTAAAGATATTGGTCTCAGTGAATATTTGTATTCTGACTACGGAGCTATGCATATCTACAATTCAGGCCTCCCGAATGTTCTTTCACAAAAATAAAGTTTGCGAAAATGTGCAAATGGGATCAATCCATTGCTGTTCTGGTACCAAGTACAAGAGCTTACACAGTTCAAAGCCAGAACTTCATTTGAAATGTATGGAGTATATTCCCGTTTGGAAATTTTAGTCAAAATACAACTGAAACCCATGAATATGTACCTTACAGGAATGTTAGCGTAACGCTGAACACGAGAATATCTGAGAATATACCCGCTACTTTCCCACAAATAATTTCAATTAACTACACTGGGCCGCTTAGGTCTCTATGCGATCTTTCTCATAAAACATCAGCCCATATGAAAGCTTCGCCATGTACACCTGCTACAGCACCATTCCGCGATGAATTCAAAAGCATTTCCGTATACACATATTTAGGTTGTAAACTTTGAAATTCAACAATATATCCTGCTGTTGCCTGGAATGATTTGGGGTTTTTAAGTATTTGATGCTTGGAATATTAAAGACGATTACACAGACGGCGAAGAATCCAAAACCTATGGAAACAAGTTGACAGAAATAACTTTAAACCCTTGCAACACCGATGCCATCTATTCATGACATTATAAGTTTACATTCTTGTAAACAAGCGATAAAATTGTGTTTTATATACCTGAGTGATTTTCATCAGAATAGACCTTGTAGTTCTCAACAACTCTTTCTTGTGACAGCTGAATGCGCAAGTGACAAAATGAGCATCGTTCGTTTATTAACTGTCATTTTGGGGCCCACAAAGGTAAAAATAAATGACCTCCCTGGATGAACAAAACAGAATCCTAAAATTCTGCCGGGTAAGCCTGGAGATAATGAGAGAAAGTATGTCTTCATTATCAGTGCCAGTAGCCTCGATAAGAACAAAAGTGACAAGTAAGGTAAGGATTTCCTTCCAAATATGCACTATATTCCCCTGTACAGGCGCCCCTTCCCTGAACACACGCGTGACCAGAACGGCTTAATATCCTATTTCTCTATCTTTTGTAAACTGGTGGGTATCTTATGACAGATTGGTCACGGAGGCATGACATCCCGATCTTAACAAGACCATCACTTGTCAGATTGCCCACCTTCTGTGTCAATGGGCTTTTACAGAATGTCAGTCAAAGTCTCAACCAGACAGCGGTCATCGATTTGTGAGACCTTTCTCGGGAAGGTATTTAGTCGCCCTTTCATTACACAAAGAGTGTAGTGGAAAACGAGATATGGTATCAGTATTTGTATTTTATTCTATCTACAAGACGATGAGACCGTAAGATGTAACATTAAACCAAGAGAGCCCGACATTCTTATAGCTTCAGGAAAACTCCAACTGATAAGAAGCAAATGCCAGTGGTGGATATAAGCTGATTCGGAAATGGTAGGCAAGGGACAATTGTTCCATCTTATGCTCTTAACAAACAGGCGTCCCGAAGAGACGATCAGCACCAGAAGTAATCTGAGGTGGACATAACCTTACAGTTATGGATTATGCATTGAGTAACTTTCTGTTATCATAATGGCAAAGATGTCAGACTGAATGTCTCAGGTAAGGTAAGGATTGTTCCCTTACAACTTGTAGCGTGTAAGTATTGTATGTGAAAATACAAGATGCTTTGGTAAAACGAAGTAGCTTCCCAATTGCATATTGCGAAGGGAATGCCATACCATGAAGTCTGTACACACAATCAATTATGTAAATCTATTAGACAGTTGTTAAATAATTAATGAAGCGCAACACTACAGCAAAACTGGTTACTGTGCCACTGTGTTAGAGGACTTTATTTCACTCAAGTTTACACGTTTTAGTACATGTGTAATCTGCATATACGTCTTCCCTAGAACAGTTCCTTGTATGTATGCATATTTGTCAGGCCAGAGAGACGCGGTTGCACTAACATAAACAATATACAATTTATTCATGGCAGACAACTACTTCAGCTATTTTACATGAAACAAACCTTATTTACCCAGTCAACTGATTTCTTAGCTGTTTATGACTGTCCTGTCGAATGTAGTTTTTAAATGGTAGTACGATGAATGACATGAAATGTGCTGCACTACTAGCCATGAAGTCGGTCGGCTTTGTTTTTACATTAAACGCTCAGAATGGTTGTAATTGCCAGGTTGGAAATCGCTTGTTTCAGTTGTGTCATGGTTCTGCGCAACTTAACATGTGCATTTAGGTCTTGAAGAATTTGCCAGTTCATGAATGTCATTTTCGAGAATGGCATAGACACTAAGGTCACCAACACGCCTGCCTTGGTAAAGGTAGAATGGACTAAGCTGATCTTTAGAAATAAAGAGCATTTTCTTTCATTGGATTCCGATTCTGTTAATTATTAAAAGAATTATTAGATCTCCTTGGTTTTAATCCACTCGTCTCACGAATTTTTTACTTGGACGATACTGAGCACAGTTATAAACAAAATGAATCTTACAAAAAATTTGTTGTTGGCCAATGAGTTACAGTCGTGTTCTAGTCTCCATAGAAGTCAAAATTACTTCAGGATTAAAAGAAACTTATTTTGTTGCCTATGTATGATTTTGACATGTAAAAGACTTGTCGGGCGACATGGCCGAGTTACAGAGAAATGAATGTAAGACTTCAAGGCTGTTACCTGACATTGCCCTTTGCATCCCACCATCGGCTTAGCGTGATACCTAACATTGCCCATCGCCCAGTACCTGACATGACTCTTAGTCATGCTTAAAATCGCCCTCATCATGATACCTAACATGGCTTTCAGCATGATAGCTAACATTGCCCTTAGTCTGGTACCTAGCATTGCCCTGAACATGGTACCTAAATTCGTATTAAATTTACTCAGCCTCAGCGACTGATGAACAAGTAGGCGCAGGATTGGAGGACCCCCCCCCCCCGCCCCCACAAACAAACACGCGCACATACCACCATCCACCCCATAAAATATTGTTCAAGGGCCTGGCGGCTGATCCGCGAAAGAGACGCTTAAGTGAGCTGACTGAGCTTGCAAAGACCTAATTTTAAATCTAGTGAGTAACATGTTATTGTGCCTCTTATAGTACTAGTTCTGACTCTAGTGAGATCGGTATTGTAACCCATGGAGCGACTAATACTAGATCAGGCGATCAGGCAACTGTGAAGTACTTATTTGCTACGCATTAAAAGTAGGTGCTATATCAAGTCGAGGAAAGCCTTAACGAAGCCAATGTACCTTGCCAAGTTGCTGTTTTGTTTTGGCACAAGTGCAGTTTCTCCATGTGGTTCACGTAGAGGGTGAAAAGCTCTGTGAGCCACTAGGCCGTTGGTCCATCACTAATGTGTGTCAAAAACATCAATCAAAAATTCATCTTTGATACCTCCTTTACACGTCAGACCCCTATATGCAGGAAACGATCTGTGATTTATGAAATATTCTGCGTTATAACACAGTTAGAAGTGGAGACGGTTGGAAACATTATACAGTGTTTATTAGATATAAATGTATCTTTATGTAATCTATCAGAGACAAAATTCCAAGTAAACACTTCTGTGACATTGTCTGGATAGAAGTTAACCTAGCACTTACTTGCAAGCCACTTAAATGTAACATTATATTGTATTAGTAACATCCTAATCTCATATACTGCATCTTAATCATAACTTTCTGTGAGCACAATGTTGAATTGATAAACTGATGTGCTCGTATAACAACAGCGGAGGAGATTATTAAAAATAATATGTAACCCTGAATGCAAGCTCTTAGGTTACCATGTTAGCCGATTATATTTGCAGAAGTCCTCCTCCCTGGACGTATAAATATCGACTAAAGAGCAGTTCACGACTTTCTTTTGTTGAAATTGTTTTTATTTTGTATAACTACTGTTGCATTACACACTTTTTGGGCATGGCCTACAATGCAATGAACTTCAGATAAATGATAAAAAACAACATTCCTTTTAATTCCACTGGATGTGTATTTAAATAAAAATAATTTCAATTAGTGTTAATGCTATCTGGCAATATTAAATTCTCCTTTCTTCTCAAAACTGCAAACAGAACCTGTCAAGGCTTCGCTGTCGAAGATTAGTCCGGGAGAGAAGTGAAATATACAAGTTCTTCCTTGTGTTTACCGTGTTATTTGTGAGTCTCTACCAGTGCCATCAAACAGCTCTTTCGGGGAATTGCGGCCACTCAATCATCTGTATGGAACTGCCGAACTTGGCAAGCAAATAGTGTGTCGAACGGCTGCGGGCCATAGTATCGCTCATCAGTCAGCGAAGAACTTCTTGTCCTGCAATGTTCTGGAGTTAAATAAACCCAGAGATGCAATTTAGGGAATATATGTGGTCTGCAGGGAGATATATACGATGGATTTACGACTAGGGCATGGTTCTGCGGGAGTGTCCGAGGTAATCTAGGCCTCTGGCTATATGGCGATACCAAGGGACAATATCCGAGAAGCAGTAGGTTGTGAATCATGTTTGAATGAGATTACACCTCGGGCTACTCCCTCGTTTGTCTTGAAATAATGGTATATCCTGATTGCTTCTATTTTGTTCAAAAGAGAACTGTTTTGTCAAGAAGGTGACAACATCTCAGTTTTATGTTTTCCTGCCTGCAACAAGATCAGCATAACTGCGAGATTAATGGTATCGTTTAGAGACTGCCCAACCATTCTGAGTATGTATAGTTGCGACAATGTCCAGACAGACAAGACTAGTGAAGCCGTTGTACATAACTGCGCTCTAAACTTACCAACAGGTGTGAAATAGGGTAAACGATCATTAGGTTTTCAAAACTGAAGCTTTCGTATCTTTATAAAATCATAGTAAAGGTTATGGCTGCAATCACTTGTTAATACTCACTATAATATAAAATACCTGGATTTTTTCATGTTAAGTGCCTGTCGTACAACCCTTGAAGGTTTCATCCAACACGAAAATGTTCTTATATGTTCATCTGTCATTTGTTAACCCAGGCCCTTGGAATTTCCTTGCCATCAAGATCAATACAAAAACTATTACGACACGAATGAGTAGCACAGGTTAAAGAACATCAGTATTAAAAAATCTGAACATACCTTTCGTGGGCAGGGTGCTCTATTCATATTCTCAGCCACAACACAGTAAAAGTGCATTTGTGACATTTCCCGAAAGTCCACTTTATACTATGCTACTACAGATGATTACACACAGTAAGAGATCCAGCCTGTACTGATAACAAACACACTAGCAGCTACTCTCCCTGTCAGCCACATTATTCCACGCCGCCCTCAAAAAGGCAACAACTTGTGGAAAATTTCAGATTGGGCTGTTGTACCCAACTTGGCTAGTTTACAAACCAGAATTTCTTCTTATTGTTCTGAAAAACATTCCTGCACAAGCAAACCGGTTTTCATTAAACAGGGTGCGTTCAGTGCTTACGTTCAATTAACATTGTAAACATGTAGGCCTTACCGCAGTGTCAATATGACGCGTCCTTAGAAATGGCGTTTAAATCCAGCTGTTTGGATTTGTAGTTTTTCATGGGACTGAAGTATTTTGCTGTATTCCTGTTTTGGTAGCATTGTGTATCCAGTATTCCGAGGATTGTTTCCAGTACATTTGCATTGTTGCGGGAGCGCAAGTCTTGGGGAGAGCTTTGTAGCTCTAAAAGGTAAGTTGAACATCTAATAAATTTACTGATACTGTTGACTGGTACCACAAAAGGTTCCGCCTAATCTATTGCACCTTTATACCGAAATAAAAAGTCCAATGTGCTTTGCTTCCAGCGTGACAGGAAAACCCCCAAAGAAGGTCTATTCCTTGCCAGAATTTTGCAAAACTATTATAATTCCTCGTTAATATATTTCATGCTATTATTTTACCATTAATAAAGAAATCCGACTTGCCGCTCTGCAAGTTTGTGCTAATGCTATCAATTATCAGTTATGTAAAAAACGACAAAGTCTTATGAGCTGATAGAAGATTACGAATCATAACGGTGCATGCCTCACTAAGCTAGGGGTTTATATCGAGCTATGTTGAGTTATATAGGGGATTTTAGATAGAAAAATTCAGTTAAAGTGAAAGACAGGGCATGTTCAAAGTTAAGTTTGTCAAGAAGATTGGACAATATAATGTTTATTTCGGTAAAGCATTTGTTCTAATAGCTAATACGACAGTGGAAATCGACAATTAACCGTGCTCCATCGTCTAGCTTGAAACACAGCCATTCTTTGTGGGCTTTGAGGTAATTGTTGCAAACGCGGAACACTCTTGTCATCTGAGACTGTCATAAGTTGCTAGAGTTTCGGTTGAAACTTAAATATATGTGTAAATTTATGAAATGATCAAAAAACTTACTCCGAGCACAACACAGCGGTCTTGAAATACTTTGCAGTGTTGTTCACATACGTACTTGTTAGAATTAAAATATACAGCATTAAAAGAGTGTCCTCTCTCTATGGATTTACACGTTACAATGACTGTCAACTAGGAAGATTTATGTCAAAATTTATAAATAACTGATATCCCGTAGCTCTCTGATTGGTCAATCTCTCATAAGCTTAAAAGCATGGGCACCACCAGATCCCCAGTCTGAAGCAAAATACTCCACACTTCAAACCTGGATAATTCCGTGACGAATTCATACAAATTAAAACACGTTTATGAGAATTTTAGAATCTTTCTAATAAACAGTGCCTCAATCATCTGTTGTTTTTTACTTTAAATAGTTTATTTTTCGCTGGGCGTCTCAATTGTTTCCATTTTTGAACTTAACGACCCATGCTTTACGCCACATGCCACCCATTTCGCACTTTGACAATGTTCGTAAACATTTTATTCTATGACCATCAATAACTGATGAACAAGGTTTAGTTTACTGACCATATTTTAATTTGAGATTTAGTGACAATTTTATTTGATATATTTGCATATATTGGTACCAACATAAATTTGTTTGGTTTCTTTCTCGCTCCTTTCAGACGTTGACGTTGAACAAGTGATAAGGATGACAACAGAACCCCTTACAAAATAAAACCACTTCTACTTGTTTCGTCGGACCTACGTTTATATACATCAACCATTTTGTTCTGACAAGCTTCATGTTGTTGTGACGAATTCTACCCAAGCGTCATGGGACCAACAAAGGCTATGACACATGACTCTTATCACATAACACCATCAGTTATAACAAAGTAACGTTATTTCAAGCCCTGATTTCAGCATCACGGTTTGTCAACCAACCCATGTAACAAACAGTGTAGAAGTATTAACATGGAGTTAAAATGGTAAAATGTTAAAGAGGTAAAATGGATATTGAAAGGGAATGTTGAATTATGAAAAAAGCCAGCATAGCTGTTTAAGATTTCACGTGCATGTTTTTCTGAATAAGTTAATGGATCAATAGAAACGCATAATTATGTCGTACGCTCGAGATCTCGTTCGCACGAGATCTTTAAGTCGAGGATACGAGAATTTTGTTAGGTCTTGCTAACGAGATCTTTGTTATGTCTGGTGCACGAGATCTTGTTATGTCGTGCGCGAGGTCTTTATGTTGTGCTCTAGAGATGAATGACAAATACTGGACACACTCTCGCCGACAGCTGGGCGTCGGAAGAAATGGCCGGTTCGGGATATAACATTTTTATTGGTGAGTTATCTCGAGAGCCCGACTTAGTAAAGATCTCGTGCGTAGGACTTCATAAAGATATCGAGACAGTTCATATCGTACTAACGATTTAAAAAAAATATATATTAAGTGAGAATTATTAAAATCAGAAAAATGCGTGAAATTTCAATGGTGACGTTTTTTCTCCATTTTCCTGTATTTTCATATTTTTATAATATCTCTTTTGCGGTTCCGTATATTAAACATATGTGAGACGTTGTACATCACTACATGTCGGAGATCATGTATGTGGGCGAATGTCATAAAGGCAAAATACATTCTTTTGCGACGAAGTATACGAAAGTCCTCGCTCAGATTAGTGATCAACATTGTAGAAGCCGCAAATGTCGCAGCCGCAAATGTGGCATCCACAACTGTCGCAAAATATCACAAAACCCCTTTCAATTAATGCAGTTGATTTGACCCACATTCAGTGATCATTTTCCAGCTTTGTGACCATTCAAACCCCATTCTAATCTCCTCAAATCCTCCGTTCCTCCGTTAATCCGTTCATTGTTCCACTTAACCAACCAACCGATCGACCGATTGACCGAACTTCTACTTTAACGACTGACTGTGCCTCGGCTCTTCCGCCCACAAGACCGAGGAAGGAACAGATCGACTAACCGTCTGGCCAAATGTACATCCGCCCGACCCACCCACCAAACAAGCGACGAACCAACCAAACGACTGACAGTCCAGCCTACTAACGATCTAACCGAATGACCATCCGACTAACCGGCTGAACGACTCCCATCGGGTTAATATCAGCACATATGACAGCATATATAACTGACTAAGCTGTGTATGTATGTATTAGTAGGTTTTACGTCATACTCAACAATTTTTCAGATGATACCTCACCCAGACACATGATGATGACATCGGGCCGACCAGTCCTGTTTCCTTGATCTCCCGACCACGAAGCGGTTCTCCATATAAGCCGTGGTTGGTAAGCAGTGAAATCAAGTACTCACCCACTCAAACAGCGACATCACCGGCCAGAAATGTGACAAAAAGGAGATCTGATAGTTCTGGCCCATATTTCACAATATTATAGTGACACATTAGTGTCCTTAGTGACATTTAACCACAGCGTCCATTTATATTGGTAACATACTGGTTGGCTCCGCCACGTTAGAACTAGTTCATGTAAATCACATTCACTTTTCTTCCCTTGGGTGCTGTTCAGTTTTGCTCAAAGTGCAATTTCCAATGAAACTTTAACCTAAGAGTGAGGATCTTTTGTCGGCGACTTTCAAAACCGCTGCTCCAATTTGGTATTGGAGATTCATGAATAAATGGCTCGTATAATGGCGCTTTGTGTGCTATCTTAGTCTCGTCTACAAGAGTTCTCGCGAGAATGGCATTGAAAACCAACTGTATCCACTTCATGCACTTTTCTATATTACAATCTTTCGGACCAATTCAATGTTTCAGATTCTCCTGCCCAGCAACAATGTTTGCCCAACGTGAAATCCTACTCTTTCGAAAGCTCTTTGACAGACAAGATGACAACCGTGACTGATTCATTTTCAAGGTGCTTCCTGTATGTATGATTAAGAAAAGTTGGGATGTGTGGCTGTCAAACGGTCAGTAATACATTTGTCATATGAAAAAACAAACAAACAAAAAACATGGCACAAAGTATCACTATACCAAAAACATTTCCCACAGAGTTCTAAATCGTTTACTTAAAAATAAGCTTTCTTGGAATGCTTCCATTGATGTGTATATTTCAAAGTTTTCAACTCATCATTTCCATGGAGAATAGTAGCCAAGTTTATCTATTAATCAAAATCTGTGCCAGACAGACATTAGTGATTTCTCTTCGATCCGGTAGAGTATGTCCACAGTTTGTATGATCTACGCTCTACCTAATTCCACATCATTCTATGTAGACTCAACAACTTCACGTGGAATCAACAAGACTGCAACAGCGTGTACCCAGCCTTTCATAAAAATTGATGGAAATAACTGGAAATATAGTCCTTTGCCAATGCTGAGATAAATGTTCCATTTTTTCCTGAACAGAACAAGGAATACATAATAAAGTAAAAGTATCAAATGTTCGATACTTACTCCAAATGAACCATTCAGTATATACCCAATTAATACAGGCACGCCGGAACGTTTTAGTGACGGTCAAACGATGGTCTAGGAGGTCCTTTAAGCCCAGAGGGTCTGAGATATATTCCATGCTGGAGAGACGCGAGGGAGGTTGGGAAGGGTGGGGGTTGGTGGGGCAGGGTGTGTGTGTGGAGAAATGAGAAATTATCGCGACTCATGTCAAGCTCTCAAACCAGAAGGCCTGTATGTAGATCGACATATTCTAAATCCAAAATTATTCCTTCCTTTATAGGTAAATGTCAGCTCATGCTGGCTTCCTCTCCGGCCGCACGTGGGAAGGTCTACCAGGAACTTGCGGATGGTCGTGGGTTTCCCCCAGGCTCTGCCCGGTTTCCTCCCACCATAATGCTGGCCGCCGTCGTATAAGTGAAATATTCTTCAGTACGGGGTAAAACACAAATCAAATAAATAAATAAAAAATAAATAGATACATGTAGATTTGTTTATCGAACTTGGAACTGGTATCGTTTCACGTAAGTTAATTTTTCAACTGGAAAGCCCCTTTTTTAATCCCGTGAGGTGGCGCTAGTGTGAAACAAGACCTTAAGACACTGTGACGTAAAAATTGATTGCAGCGCAACGGCTATACAATGCTACAATGTATGCGTTTGCACTGTAACGTCATTTTGTTTTGATGTATGTATGTTTGGGGTTTTATGTTTTTTAGTCATATGACGACGAGGAGTCCTTACAATGTATATACACTGTGTCTTCTTGTGGCTGGGTCGACTCCATGCCGCCAAAGTAATGTTGCCACTGGGACATCATGCCGAAGACACCAGACATGGCATCTCAACTAGTCACATTATACTGATACCAGTCCTGTTTCCAAACGTGGCAGCTACAAGCACCATTTTTAAAGTCTTTCGTATGACCGGGATTTATTCCAGGTATCCCAACGGACAGGCCACCGAGGCGGTCTGTCTTTGATGCGGCGTCATTAAAATTAGCTGGGGAAGGAACATTTGAGGTCATTAAAATGAGTTATTGATTGGAGTGAGGCCTTCAGTCCCTCGGAGGGGTTCGCGATTATTTAAACATCTTCCATTCATTCGTCCACTCAAATTATCCGTTCATAGTACATCAGTAAGAAATGGAATATATGTATATATATATATGTCTTGTAGGTTATTCCGGTTAAGTTTACTCCTACACCACTGGAATGCAGTGTTTAAAGTTTGTTTCTGTACCCGCTAGTTGTGGACTTAACTCCTGTAACGAGAATACCCCAAGACCAGTGGATGGCAAACATTAAGATCTAATCTAAGTAAAGTTTGTTCTGACGTCGCTTGTGCCCGATAGCACGAAGGCATCGTGGATACAAGCGATTATGAACAACTGACTTTACAATTGATTGTGAAAATAAGTTACGCGGCTTGCACAAAGGAATTACAAAGAGATTGGAACTTTTTGAAGTTACGATCGCGATCGTGGGTCAAAGTTGACTCGTACATAACTGTGGTCTGTGTAAATGGGAAATGTACCAGTTCATAGCTTTTTCTTACCTCCCTTTTCAAAAGAGTTCTACATCATCATTATTCAGCAGTTAACAACAACAAAATGTTAAAGTCATCTCGTAGCACCATTCCGAGAGAATTAAATTTACATAATTTTGCAAATCGAGTGGAAAATTACTGACTAGCAGTCCACCTAGGACAAGTATTTGTACTCACATTTTAGAGCAATTGTAAATACTTACAACAGGGTCATACCGATTGTAATTGTGGATTGTAAGTTATCACGATCGTAGCTCAAAATGCCTTTGTGCAAGAAGCTGGATATTGTAAATAAGGGCTCCAGTCGAGATCGTTGTGATTTAACTCAACTTAGGCTTACGATCTCTTTGTGCGAGCGGCCCCTGGACACCCTACATGTCTGATGGAACGCTGGCTATGTTGGGCTACCTAGTTAGTAACTGAGCCACTAAAATAATAGTCTCTTGTAAAACAAAAGGTATAAATTATTGGTTATAATTGACCATCAATGATTATAGATGTAAACCATTCAATCGTTGATATTGTCTGTTGATGAACATGTCATCATGTATACAATGTACTGACGTTACATTATAATGACATAGGTTGTCAAGTAGTGTACCACACCTGCCTTAGTTTGCTGGACGATCTTTGAAAGAGAAGACGGTTAGTGTTATAGTACCGTACCCTTCAGTTAAGCTACTACCCATTTGATGATCCATCTGTCGTCACATTTGACCCTCGTCTGAAGTATGTGTATGGTATACCTCCTCACACCAAAGAAACCACCGAGAGCGGTCACTGATGTGGCCAAATTTATCCTAACATACCATTAACCTTGCCCCTAATCAACACTGAGTGAACCCATCTTTGACAGGTAACTTGATAAAAGAATCTCTCTGGGTGAACAAACTCAATAAGCTTTTATCCGGCGGTTACTCGGCAAGCAGATACGATCGCTGATGGAGATGGCGAAATACGTGCGCCTTGCAAAGCGTGGAATGTGTTAATGGTCAAATCATGATGAAAACTGTACACGTGATCGAGAGACTGAAAACATAAAACTACAGAATATTTCCAGAATCAGCTGAGTAAAACAAACCCTCCACATACAAGTAGTTTCTAGAAGCATTATCATTAAGGAACGTGAACAATTCTTTTTTATCCTTATTTCCCAAATGGAAAAAGCATGTTTTCGATAATAACCATTGAAATCTGAATTCTGGCATCAGGCCAAGTGTAACAATCCTACAGCTCGACTCTCGTCGCAGGTAAAGCCAAGAAATACTAGGAATGTGTTTGTTTCATCAATGTAGCTGACGCTGGCCTGTAAAAGGTACGAAGTTTTTCTTTATATCAAATATGCACAATCGTACCTGGAATAATATTTTATTAAAGTAACATAAATGGAGCGTGTAAGCATTGTCATTGAAACTGTCAAAGCAAACATGAACTAAATAACGCATGTATATACTGTACAAGTACCTTAAAGATAATACCTACAAATTATGTCTCTCGTATGTACTGCGGTCTTATACCGACAGGTTAAAATGAATGGCACTTTTGATCGTGTCCATGCATGTACTATTTAATAAACTTTCTATATGAGGTTGTCGGTAATACTCCATCAGACTGGATGAACTACCGAAAAACATTCTTGAACCAAGTCACAATCTTTAGAATGGTAATCTGGCCTTCGTAGAACTTGGTACTCATCCAGTTAGAGAACGCTACAGGGAATAAAGTTGGTCGAGTGTATAGTTGGTCTATGTATATATTATGTGAGAGTTTGTTATCCGCATACTTTTTTATTAATTTTATTTATTCATTTATTTATTTGTTTATTTATTTATTTATTTGATTGATGTTTTACCCCGAATTCAAGAATATTTCACTTATACAACGGCGGCCAGCATTATGGTGGCACCATAACTTCATTTTGGTGGGACCTTTTCCTTTAATAAGTTTTCCTGGCCTATACGTGTTTATTATGTCATTTCATTAATATTCAGAATTTCTGCCTTATACTGTATTTATAGGAAATATATGGTGCCATGCAATGATTCTTAACTTTTTTAGGTATTCCTGTGAAACAATGAAGTTTCAACACCACGTGTCGGCCTTTTCAATCATTTATAGTATTTGTGTGGCTGGAAGGGTTGACGGTTGTACTTCTGGGCCATTTCTTTCAAATTGTTTTCTCTCTAGTCTGTGGATTAGACTGTGTTTCCCCGTGGCAAATATATTTGTAGTTACATCTAAAAATGTGCTAAAGGTAATCTCTTAATGCGGTTAATTTTGCAGCCAATTTTTCGATTGGGTTATATTTGCAGGTAGTTTTTTTCTATCCGGAATATGGATCATGCACTGGTTGTGACTTCGAAGAGGAATGTGTGTTAAACGCATTTATCTTTACATGTGTATCTAATTCTCTATTCTGCCTTCATCAAAAATCTTCATCATGAAAGCGAATTGGTAGTTCTAATACTACTGCTCCATGTATTATACATTTTCTTGAAATGTTTTTAATTGAAAGAACCTGGAATATCGTAAAAGCCTGTCATTGTTTCTGCTATGTCCGCTGCAGAAAAACTTCAACATGTCGCATGTATTGCAGGGTTTCTAACTAAAGAGACTATCTTTGATTAAAACAAGATGAAGAAAAAACGTTTTCCCGACCTCCTGTGAACAGGCTTTATGGAAATCAGTGGTTTTAAGGTCCAGCGTTCTTTCGGCAGATTTTACTGCATGGTTTTGGCTAGATTCATCAACTTATTTCTTAGAACAAGTAAAAATCCTTTATGAATAACGAGGAGTAGTTTATATCCTCCAGCACGTAATTTTTTCCTCTTCATAGTACAAAACCGAAAACGTGTACATCCATACTACAGTCTATACCGGACTCAAACATACATACCAACACACATGTACATATGACTTTGTACATTCACACAATACAGAAAACACTCAACTCCACAAAGATATCTAGAGTATGACAATTACTGGAATAGATTACATAGTGTTCATAATACTACGCACCTTCAAGTTATGTTTAGTGATCTAATTATATTTTATACTTTGCCATATTATGACACACGCAATGTGATTTGAACTAAAATTACTCTTCTATATTAAAACAAATGCTCTTACTGATCTACTCCTCGAAGCAAAAAAAATATATATCAAAGGCCACTCGAACAAACAGTAGAGAGCATACCACTTTAAGTATTTGGTAGGTCATCTGCGCTAGTTTACAAAAAAAAAAAACACATGGGCAAGGCCCTGTGCTGTAAATAAAAAGTATTTCAAATCAAAACACTTTATAAACACATTTATATCCCCACTTTAGAAACACTTAAGTGTCACATTTATAGACACTTAGTTTTTTAAGGTTAAAAGTACAGTGTTTTACTTTAAAGCATAGTGTTTCACTTAAAAGCACAAAAGTATTTTGCTTTGACAGACAAATGTACTTATATATAAAACACTAAAAGTGTTTTTAAGCTTGTCCCCACTTTAAAAACACTTTTGAAAAGTGAAAATAAAACATTATTAGTGAATACTATTTAAAAGTATTTTAAAAGTTAGCTGCAAATTGGTTTAAGAACACATTGCAGCTTAAGATGAATAAACTGCTGAAACCGTGATAAGCCACACTATGAATAAATAAAAAAATACCAGAATGAGTAATAATTCAAAACTGTATTAACTTTGTTTTCAAGACATCGGAAAAAGGCTAAGACCAAAGCCTTGCAGACAGACAGACCGGCAACTACAGTTGCAGACAAAACCCACTGTCCAATTTCAATCGTTTTAGTAGGATGTGTTGACTTTTTTCAACCCAACTGTTAGGCTTTATAGACCTGTAGTCCTGGTTAATCACAATTTTCTGAAGCAATCATGGACACACTGGGGATAGATCCTTGGATGTCAGAGAATTACTTTCTGTGCCGTCAGCAGCCACAACACTGTTCTTGAATGGATTTGATTCTCTGAAGATCACGAGTTTAGGCCACAGTTCCACTTCAGTTTTGTTGTAAGTGATATCTTCATCGTCTTGGGCATCCTGCAAGAAATGACAATTTAAATAAGAGGTCATAAGGGGTTGCAATGCCTTTTCTACAACACCGAAACTTAAAGGAACGGTATCAAACCAGTCACTTTCAAGTAACACAGGTAAACTTGTTCCAATTATTTTTATTGCTGAGTGCCAAACAAACAACCATGAATGTATACGTCACATTTTCACTCGTATTAAAAAAAGATATCATGAAGAATTCCTTGACCTGTTTTCCTGTATTCCACTGAGACAGTGGCAAGGGTAGATCATCACAGACCCAATGAAGTCGACCGAATACACATATATGTAATACACAAGTAGTTTATCTACGAAAAACGAAGATTTCAGTTGACCGTGCGGACTATGAAAGAGCTTTTCACAATGCAGTGCAGAATGTTTTCCCTGATGCCGATATAAGAGGGTGTTTTTTTCACTACACGCAGTCCATTTGGTGAAATTGTCAGAAGTTTGGATGACAAACATTGTACAAAAGTGCCACCTCAGTTCAGAAATTAGTCCTCTGCGCTGCCGCCCTTCCACTTGTTCCCTTAGAAGACATTGAAGATGCTTGGGTTAATGCCATAAAGGATTCTCCGTCAACGGAACAATGTACCAATGGACTATGTACCCGAATATTGGATAGAAGGAGGATGGAGTAAGGAGGTACCACCACATGACTGACTCATACAGAATGAATAACAACGTTGAAAAATGGTACCACCGAATAAACTCTGTAGCCGGAAAATGTCACCCAAACCTATTTGAGCTTATTAAGATCCTGAAGCGTGAGCAGTCAGCACCAGAGGCTGAAATATCTCAGAGAGAGTGTGGTGCTGGATTTGCCCCAAAGCGCAGGAAATACAGGAAGCTGAATAGGCGTCTAATGCAACTGAGAGACCGATTAACCATTGGGGACATTTCATCCAATGATCAGGTGTTTCCTACACCTTGGCAGTGAATAGGCTTTTCTGTACCAATAATTTAATTTTTGTGTATTCTTTCCCATTTTATCTTGCGGGTTTTCAAATGCTGCAAATATTATTTACCTAAATAAAGATCAAATGGTGCCACGTGGGTGTTAAGTCTTGTTAATCTTTTAATCTCCGTATTGTTCCCTACTTATTCACACCTTGCCCAGTCGCAACTGGCCCCACTCCGTTTTTTTAATTTGAAACAAAAGAAGTAGGTGAAATGAGACGTCAGGCTTGTTTTTGCTAATTCTTTATTATTCAGTAGGTTATCTAACTTGAGTTCATGATTTTGTGAATCTCTGTTACATCTGTTATGTTTATATGTTCTTGATAACTGAAAACATACCATAATATCGTTGTTTTAGTGTTTAATAATTCCCGTAACAGCCCACATCCATGCGCACTATACATATGTCATTGCTTGTTCTTTACAATCACTGCTCTGATGATGACAAAATAGAATGCCAAAATAGTGAGTCACAATGAAGTCTTCAGTTTTCGTAGCTTTGTATTACACTGCTTGTGTATTACTTACAGCTCCTGCATGGCACAAAAGGATACACGTATGTGTATACAGGGAAACATGCTCAAGCTCTAATTACTGCATTCAACAATTTAATACATGCAAAAGCTATCTAAATCCCTGTTAATTTTTACACATGAAGACGTGATGATTTCATGTTAATCAGCTGAACCACCCGGACAATTTACCTTGATCACTTAGTCATTCAGATATTAGATATTTAAATCGTGATAAAACTAAACGAACGATACTTTTTTCTTATGTACTTACATCTTTGATGACCAAAATCAACGTTTCACCACCTCGCCATTCAATGTCGTTCGCTGCAATATTGATGAAACCAACTTCTCATCAGATTTCTGAAATATTAGACGCTGTGAATTAAAGCGAGTAACGAAAGTATTTGTACTACCATGTAGCCAGAACCAGCCTTTTGTTACCAAATAAGTAAAGCGTGGCTTACACATGCCATTCAGCTAAGAGATCTCAGGCAGGTTAATATTTTTGGCTAAAACAAGAATCAAAACAGGAATCATTTTCAAATTTTCAGAAAGGATTGGACAGAAATTTACAGGCATGTGAACATTCAAATCTTTACTAAAGAACAGTACATAAAATGCCTGTCAGTATAAGTCACAACGTAAATGACGTTGAAATTAGGAATCGTTGAGCACATTTGCTCTTCAAATCGGTATGGAAAGCATAACAAATCTTACATAACGCTGTGGGTCTGCAGAGTTTCCAAGCTGTATGCATCGACTTCGTCAGTTGTCCACCGGTTATCGAAGTTCGTCCCCACTCCAATGATACCTACTGAAAGATTAAGGGTATACATGTGGCATTCTGCAGAAAATGTATAGATCTGAAGATATGGCTATAAGCCAAATCGGCATTGGGGCCGTCTAGCGAGATTAAGGCTGTTTGGGCGAGACATGAGTGGGTGCTGTCGCAAAGTAACGCACAATAACGCTAAAAGACGCGATTTCCGGTAGTCGACATACCTTAGAATATTGTTGTTGTTGGAGCGACTACCTGAAATCGCGTCTTTTAGCGTTATTTTGCGTTTGTTTCCGAGAGCACCCACCCATGTCTCGCCCAAACAGCGTTAATCTCTCCAGACGACTCCAATGCCGATTCGGCTTATTTGTGTCTCTATTTTACACAGCTCAATTATCAACCCATCAAAATGGCACCTAGAATGCATAGAATATACAGAATACATTAAAACTATGCACTAATTAAATCCTTTCTTATCACGTCTCATTATTTTGTAAGACTATGGTATGCACTAGAACATGTAGAACTCCTTAAACTTTTGATTTAAGGATGGCCGAAAATGGATTTTTTAAGGCGATGGAAGTCTCAAAAGTAAGACTTAGTAACATTACACACTGTTACATGACGTACATTACACACTGTTACATGACGTACAACATACGGGTTTCGCATGTTTGCAACAACAACGACATGCCCGTCTTATCGAACAAAGCTACATCTTAGCAAACGTGCGTAAGTTCCATGTCCTTTATTCCATAAATACGTTTAATGTTTCTGTGAGCCATAACCTTTAAGAATAGTGTGACATTACTGGAGACATTGTGTCAAAACGTAAAGATAATACACATACCCCTTCTATCTCTGTCCTCAATCCTTTGTCTTTGGGTAAAAAGAATGAATGAGAGCGCCCAGATGAGTGTCCGTAAGTTCTCGCTTCGGGTGTTTTCGTTCGGTTTGGGGTGATCAAGATAATCGATCCCGGGCAAAGTACTTTATTTACTTGTGATTTATACATTACATATATGGCATTTATAATAATGTTTTATTTATAAAGTAATTTGCAGAGAAACAGTGAAGCATCCATTTATAAGACATCGTACTTAACTCAGTAAGAACACTGAATATGCAACAGTTCTATGTTTAAACAATAAATATACTGCATAAAAATACAAACAGAAAAAGATAAACGGATTACTTTATACCATACCGACTTATGACAGTTTACCGTAAAGTATACACATGTGGCATATTACTTGCTAAGGCTCATTCAGCTTTCCAAAAAAATATAGGATATTTTTTATAAATTTGACTATAGGGATAAATCATTCATTCAGCAACAAGTAATCTATGATAATTTCTTAATATTACGTAATGTAAGACCTAATTAGTTATATGATATGAAATTTAGTAGTTAAATGTATCTCCCTCATTTATGCCTGTGGGAGACATTTAATCCATGAAATAGAGCTTTCCCATATTTTGTAAAAAAAGACAATGAGTTGGTAAGCGCATAAATAAGCGCATAAAATAAGGATAAATATTATCGTGCAGAGATCAGTGGATGTACAACACACCGTATATTAAAACACTTTTGCTGACGGAAGTAAAACACTTCCAAATAAAACACACGTGTTTCAGTGAATAGAGTGACTGGATCCTAAAGTCACAAAAATGTCTAATATTAAAACGCTTTTGCCATAAAAGTGTTTTACACCAAATTATAAACACTTTCAATACATATTTAGATGGAAAGTGTTTAAATTAAAACACTGGTCTTTTATTTCATGACAAAAACGTGTCTTGCTTATATACAGTGTGAAAAATCGCTGGTAGGGGAAGCAGATGTATTTCCAACTTTCAGATTCTTTCCCTTTTATACTTAGGATTTTTTTTTCTTGCGTGTTGTGTGATTCCATGTTGCACGAAACGCTTACAGTATTAGTGCGCAACAAGCAGAAACCTTCGTATTAATCTATTGTTGTCTGCATCTGGGGAAAAACCTAACTTTTTTAAATCTACCACAACGTCAAAGACAGAAAAAAATTACCACTAAAAGGCGATGTAAAAAATTAGTAAAGCTAGAGACGTATTGCGTGTCCTTTCTGATTGGGTCCCAAATTTGTTTCGCAAAACATTTTAGTTTCTTTTGCATGGGTCGATGGTTTTCTCCAATATCGACCGTGATATTTCAGTATAGCAGTTTTCCTCAAGTAAGGCATGTGGCTGAAACAAGAAAAACTTGGTCCGAATACTGAAAAATCCTGGATCAAAACCGAGGTGAGACGATAAAAAGACATAAATTCACAAATGTCTTTCCTGATTATGCCATTCTGATAAAAAGGACGGAACGGAGTGATGTGGCGAATGTATCAAGCCTTGTACAAGACTGAATACATAAGTGATGTCTTCTAACTTTGTTCATTGGAGAATTTATAGTTTCGTTAGGACCTTTAATGGTTCATTCAAGGACCACATGGCCTATAGCACATCATTTTACCATCGTGTGAGAAATCACCAGTGTTTATGTATACTTTATGGACTACGCAAGGTATATAATACCTCCAGACCTTTCCATTATTTGATTTTATGCATAGAGGACCTTTTCATGCAGGTTAGTAGTTGTCTTCGTCTGAAGTTGAGTATGATCGGTAGTAGTATTAATGATGTTGGACTTTAAGGCCTTCTAATTCGAGCTGTCCAAGGCCTGAGATGTGATGTAACGGCTTTTCTTAGCTTGCTACGGTACTGAATGAAATCACCATTAAAGCAAAGTAGTGAATACATTTTCATATTGTATTATTGGTATGCCTAATTCTTTCGAGCAATTCTAGCCACCGACATAAAACAGATTACAACTGCGATTTTAGTTTAAGTCTAGGTTGGCAAATTGCAGATCGTTATAATACTTTTACACATGAAAACTTTCCTGCAACAGCTATGTTATCCGAGGCGATATTATCTTTGTTATTTTGCCGAAGAAGGTTTTTATATAGATAATTAAACCTCTGAATGGAACTGTCGAGTGGTCATACCTTATCGGTTATATGTGACCAGATGCAAATTAAAACATTGTTGTCGCTACTCTGGCACAACTCACCTAGAATATGATTTTTATGGGTTGTAGAGATTTACATTTTCAATATTTGTCAGACCCATAGGGGATTTTTGCGCAATATGTAATATGTATCTTTTCCCTTTTATTTTGCCATACTAACTGAAATTTAGTGGTTTTCCAGACTTCTGACATTCGAGTACTAAATACAGTAGTTTATTATCTTGTTTTTCACACCATGCTACCAGTGAAATCAGTTTTACATCATTTATGGCTGAAACCATATGAATAGCACACTCTCTGATATTCCACAGACCTGTTACCATTAAAAGAAAAACCATCCCCACAGTTAGAATAAATTAAACGTTTTGACACCCACATGTCAGTTCTGATATATACTGGTATTTGATACAAGTTGAGTAAAATAACCGGACCCATTCATTTTGGTCATTTAATGGTAGAGCTAGAAAGAATAGGATAGCCAGATGTGAGGCACGTATTTATCTCGTACAGTTTTATTGATATATTCCCATAATGGTTCATACTGTTCTTGCGCTTGATGACTGTATCGACTCCTTGTTTTAAATTCTACGAGAAAAGAGACAGTTTAAGTTCACCTCTGAGAAAATAGTAGAACATCTGCACGTCCTGTTTCATCCCTAGGGGTGACTTTATCAGGCTTAGGCATAAAAAGGCCATTTTTCATGACGTGACAGGTGCAACTGTATTTAGCCTCTATACATTTTAAAAAGTATACGACTTATTTCCTTCGGAAATATGGCTCACATGGGAAGTATGTAATTGTTTGAAAGGAATCTATAATAAAGTATTTATTTATTTATTTGATTGTTTTTTTACGCCATACTCAGAAATATTTCATTTATACTACGGCGACCAGCATTAGGGTGGGAGGAAACCAGGAACAGCCTGAGGAAACCCACGCCCATCCGTGGGTTCCTGACAGACCTTCCTGGAACGGAAGACAGCATCGGTTGGACTTGAACTCACAGCGACCGTATCCGGGAAAGGCTAGAGTATAATCCACCTCGGGCACGGAAGCACCTATGGTGAAGTTACCATGTTTTAGATTTACGGTATGAGTTTGGGCACCGTTTTCTTTTATGACCGGGTTGTATTTGAGCCCTTTGTGTCCTCAGCTCTTTATAAAGGACTAGGGCAGAGAAAGCAAAGCCCAAGTGACGACGATAGTGTTACAGCTGACAGACTTAAGAGCAACATCCATACAGCTGCCAATTCGAATTAGATTAATAAATGGAATGATGTCAATTACAATTTACCTTGGCCTAGAATTACTCAGAATGTCCTGCTGTATTACATTTAATAAACAAACACGTGGAAACAATGTAAAGGAACAAGGCTTCCATCATTATTCGTCCACCAACAAAATCCTGGCTTATGCAGGAATGCAGTATAAAAGACTATCGCGGGTAGTAGTTAATGAAATGTAGTCGGGAAGAGAAGCTGTATAATGCTTATCGATGATGTTGTCCTGTTTTCATTCATACCCCTTAACTTCACATTCAAAATAACTCAGATTAACATCTTACGTTAAAATTGTCTGTAATGGAAATGGGCTGAAATAATGTAGTATTTAGGAAAGGTGTGGAAGATTGGACAAGTAGGATCCTGCATGGTGGTTGAGTTAACTTACCATTATCTTAGGACAAACTATTCATCAAGATTTCACCAAATTCCGAAGAAGGTTATTTTACACGAATCCAGACTAATTTCCAACTGCAATTTAAATATTGTAGAAATGGTGTCTTTGAATGCCCTGCACATAAAATTTAAAGTTATATATACTTACATTCAACTTTCACAGATTACGTAAAGGCGTAAAGTCCGAAAATTGATCAACGAAGGGCCATGGTCTTAGAACTTTGTATCATAGATATGAATATATGATGCTTTTAAACATTATTGTAGGACCTTTCATATCATTGCGAATCATTATTATTACGAAGATTATTAAGGGGTTTATACAGGACTTACAAACCGGAAGAAATTATACATGAATTGAACTGAACCGACAGTAAATGTGCAATATGTCACATTATGCACTTTGACATTTCCTTCTGTTATGCATGTATGTCGGATTAACGATAACAGTTGTTCATAGATCCAACACATGTTGTCACACATATGGAGCTAGACAGTTCTATCACAAGGGTTTTCAGCAAGACTGGAATGTGGAACACACAATGGATGAATTACAAATTTGTGGAACAAAGTGAATGATTAATCACAGTTCAGTATATGAGAACTGGAACTGATAATGGGTTTGGGATAATAAATCTAACAGTAGCATGACACGGCAAAGCAAGCGTTTAAGAACTACCTGTTGAATGATTGTAACAAACACGCTTCACAAGGTACCCCTGTCCGCATTGCTCGATTCGTTCCCAGACGCGACATTTCAACGTCCAACGGCGTTTCGTTCAGGTCCAAACTTTGACAATAATTTTGTTATATATATATATATATTTATCGGGTAACTCAGTTCCGATAAAGTTCTTGTGGAGTCTTGGCACAGTAAGTTGAAATGTTAGTAGTGTTTAACTACTTCCGGTAAGTCTCACATTCTTAGACAACCACACTGTCTATTACGAATCCTTTAGAATGTCTTTAGGTTATAGTTTCACTCTTGGTATCAATGCGCTATACTTCCTAAATTCACACTGCAAAGTCTGAGCTGTGACAGCGCATATAGCTATATACATGTACCCGTAATATGCTAAAACCAAACATATTTATCAAGCAGATAACGTCGACACACTTCACTTCTGTGCTATACTGCAACAACATTGTTGTTCCTCCATTGCGAACGGATTGACGCATTTCAAGGCAACTGTTAGTTCACTCATTTACACACTGGCTTTGACGACACAGCACAATGAAAAGGTGCAAGTAAAAGAGATTGGATCACGTATTATCTCCCCTTCCATTAACAAGCGTGAATTTCCGAGACCAACTTTTGCATCTTAATCACAGTTTCACTAGACACAAAAGTCTGAATGTTCCAACCAAATCCTCCACATAATAATTAGAAATCAGTTTTGAAGTAAGTGGAATAATTATTACACCTTGTCTTGACACATTAACTATGAAGGTATTTATTAATTAAATCTGGACCAGAAGTTTTCACGCACGGTCCTGATAACGAGAGTATCATGCGAGATCACTTGAAATGTACAGGGTAGCATCGGTGGAACAAGCCAGTTGAAGTTATCTTTCCGGATGCATCAACTTTGATATGTCTTGCCTGTGTGGAGTTTGCCACAAATAGTATGTCCCAATGGTACATCGAAGGTGTTCTTCAAGACATCCTGTATTGGACAATCAACTCGTTTTTAGATTTCCGTAGCTCTGGTTTCTTCTCTGCACATGCGATCACTTCTATCACTGAAAAGAAAAAAATGTTTTTTTTCCCCAGTAAATGCACGCCAATCACAATTACAAGAAGAAGAAGTGCATGTCATATAAAGACTTCGAAAGTTGCGCTACAACTACAACAGTGTTATGGATACCAACCAACTTCTTTTTTCCAGGATGGAGTGATTTCGGTCGGTGTCATTAACTCTGGAAAAGGTGTTAGTACTGACACCAAAACATTGCTATCCTGAAAGAGGACCTTAAGGTACCCAGCTGATGTAATTGCATGCTTTGTGTTACTTCAAATGGTGTTTTTTTGGTGCACTATATATAAGGACCATGTTTTTACCCATATACGTTACAAACATCACAATACTCACATGCAGATATCTGTCAAACTGTAACAAGGTCTAATACATTTTTCATTTGTATGAACGTAACTCGAGGTAACATGTATGTGACAAATGTCTTCCCATCATTAACAGAGAAATTTATACAGTATGCAGGCCTATATTGCACCCTTAGAGTAAACCGGACATCCATTATATAAGTAAAAACGTGTTGAAAAACAATTTAAAGTGAAAGTAAGTCAGCCAATCCTTTGGTTACGCCGTTATTTCAAGTTAGCTCTTTAGCGTGAAGCCACATCATTTAGGCGATCATTCTGTGCTATCAGTTCTAAACAACGTTGCCATTGGTACAAAACAACGTTACCACTGGTATTAAACAACTTTGTGCGGTTTCATAATTAAGTGTACTTGATTGGGTATGAAAATACAGGAAAATACAAATTAAAATGCCAGAAACCCCACTCATGTCCGAAATTTCTTTGGCAGTTTGTCAGTTCAAACTTCGTTTTTCAGTGGTCCTACTCGTCTTTGTCTCCGCCTACACGGGTGTCAACATCAGCTGGTTGCAGACATCATGGAATGTACCGGAAGCTAACATGACCTTCTCATTTGGAATAGATTCTTTAATGTAGGTGTGGTGAGGACATTTCCTTATTAAATATGGATGCGATAAGGAAAACTATTGCAACAAGTTCTTCACATTTGCAAGCAATACCTGCTCCGAGGAGGTTTTGTTGGCAGCTCACTCTGACAAATTACCGCAGCCTTTTGTGCAATATGTGGCATTATGATACGGGTAGTTCTGCCTAGGATCACCTAAATGTATGACTATCAAGTTGGCCCAAATACATAATAACACATAAATAATCTCAATTTCCAAAATATTGCATCTGTCTACCATAAGACGCGACATGTATTATCAACATCCGTTGTGTGTTTTGACGTAGCAGCCAAAATATCAAGTTACGTTTTCAATGGTAGTGATTGGCCAAGTCCACAGAGCTTATACAACAATAAGAGTACATTTTTTGCCAATTCCATATCCCCAATACTGAATACCATTTTACTGAATTTTTAAAACATTTTTCAGTGATATCTGTGGCTTGCTTCCTTTTTTGGTTGTATGAATATATAGTGGCAGACTGCAGATGGCTTTCATCACGCTTCTTGAAGCAGTTAGGTGATATAAACTATGTTCGAAATGTGAATGTGAGGAAAGTTAATTGGACACGCTCTTTACCATAAAGACTTGCAAGTTACATGAAAATTTCGGGATTGGTTTATGATTCAGACAGACAGGGAACAAGTTCTCTGCACTTAATACATAACACCCGTGTCGGCTGCGGCTGAACCCTATTTCGAAGATCTATTGATTATTGTCACGTTCCACATCATAACCTATTCTACATCAAATTGTTATTTTTTCATAAGAGACGCACAAATCCAGTTTACCGAGCCAAATTTCACTCCCAATGTCCAATCTCGTTTAATAAACATAATTAAAGCAAAGCATAGCCTTGTTATAGTTTTCAAGAGATTCTAGTCTGAGTAAATTCCCTGACGCCAAACATGAGGACCTTTGAACAGTTATTTTAAACAGTTTGATGTTTGAAACCAGGAGCGAGGGAACACTATCGTCTAAAGTAATTAGGATTCCATCCTTGTGTGTAGTTGTTCTACACTATGACAGTTTCTGATTAATGGCAGATCGGTCTGGACTGCCTTATTTGAGAATGCCGTAATAGAAATCATTAATTCTGGATCGACAATAACGCTGCCTGTTCGAATCTAGATTCGGTTGAACTGGTCGTTGCTCCTGTTCAGGTATCTGTCCATATGTGATGGTGTTTAAGGGCCTATGTCTGCTGGATTTTACGATAAAAAATTCCTGAATGTGGCGCATAAAACACCAGTCAAGTCAGTTTAGTAATGGGCTGGAATAAGGTTATACGATAACTCCCTGCTCACGGGTTTCCAAGAGTTTATGTAAACCATTATTTTCTGTGTCACGTAATGAAACTGTGATATATAGTTAGCAATATTTAAATATCATGGGGGAATTCCGGCATGAATTGTCAAGGTTTAGTGTTTTGTTTTAACTATGTAAATTTACCATAGTAGCAACATAGGCGCCCGTGTATTAAGCGTTATTAGGTCAAACAAAAATGCATTCATGTTAATAGCTATTTTCTAGCCGACGTTAATGTAGAATTACTCGATCACTCAACACCTTACACCCGAATCTTCAAGGATATCGGAAAGTGTAAATAAGTTCCTCTGTTGTGAAAAACGATTTATGAATATTTCAAAATTTAGTAAGTAGGTCTGGTGTTCAATTTCTCAATATAAATAACTCTACGACAGCCATGGATCACATCAGTGGACGAGTGGTTGTTTTCATATGGAACAGTCTTCACCGTTCACATTATATTGAATCATTGGCGTTTTGATTTTGGGGACAATTCATATTTTTTCTGGGCTTGCCGTGATAATTGTAAGAATGAAATAATAGAATGTTGAATTCAGCAGTGGTAAAACCGTGTTTCATTTAATGGATGTTATGTGCTGATAAGTTAGAGCAGCGCCACATGCCAATAATACCCTGCCGGTGCAAGTTTGCTCAAGGGTTACAAACTTACATCATTAAAGAAACAATATGAAGCACGGCCTTTTAAACGTGTTTAATAACCCGTAAATATATATAGCCAGTTCTACATTTAGAGTTCTTATACACCAGATATATCATACCAGTAGGCAGAAAGGATCATACTGGCATGTGCATGTGTGAGTTATTTAACATTTCGACGAGGGAAAATTTTTATTACCTTGACAGGACCTTAAGTTTCATACTGTTTATAATTGGTGATGAATTCAGTAACTACCTTTGTCGGTTTATTAAACAAAGCCATTGCAATATACTGTGTTTAGTATTTAGAATGTGATATGCCCTTCCTACAGCTGACAAACTGGAATGCACACGTCCGCATCAACTGTATATTGAACACATTCATTGCTTGCTTGGAGCAAACCCTCATGTCAGACAACCAAAGCTGCCCCGTGTTTCATTTCTCAAAAATAATAGCTGATTGTAATTCAAAGTGATAATTTTATTTAAAATGTTATCCAAGAAAAACGAAAAAAAAAGATCCTCCATAATCTTTTAAACATACAGTCTGTGGGGATGAGGCAAAGAAAAAATAAACGAACAAATAAATAAAACAAAGTAACAATGTTCCCACTAAATTCATGTTGAATCAACCATGCAACTGAGATTAGATGCCAAAACCGATATCACAACAGATATTAATATGAGCCATGGAAAAAATAGTCCAAAAATAAAACCCAAGCAGATAAGTAAATACAACAGAGGTTTTTGTTTATTGAACTGATTTATTTGTTAATAACCATTAACCTGTGAATAGGTTATTGTGATAGATGGTCTCGGAGGTGCAAACAGAGGAATGCTAAGAAAAATGTTAACCAACCTTTGGAATTTACTGGAAGGCTTCGCACAAAATCGAGGAATGCGGGACCGGAAACGAGGTTTTAACTAGGAAATATTGCTATTATTAGCTGGTTAGAGACTTAAAAGAAGTATTAATATCATTATTTTCTCTACTAATGCAGATTGAAATGCACACTAATCATCCCAAGTTAGATAATCAGATTATAAAACCGCTCAAGTTTCTGATATACCTGACGTTACCGTGTTATATATCGGCTGAAAAAGAGATATACGGAATACAATGAACAGCCCGACCATGTTAGAACTTTATACAGCGTTCGATGGAGATTCGTCACCTGTCTCTTTTGCCTCTTTTCTTCAGAAAGCGAAAAAAATGATACGAAACAAGAACACATACAGATTTCAATCTTCATAATACCATATTTGTCGATACGTACTATTATCATATTCTTCGTACACAAGTGGAAAAAGGGAGCAATTCCACCAGGCATAAAATATCTGTCATGAAATAGAAAATAGGTGAGAATTACTGCGTTCAGGGCCAGTATATAAGTGGGACAATTTTTTGGTTGTCTTAGATCAAAGAATTTGTGAAACCAAACGTATACTTACTGCCAAGATGATAAATGCATTTGCTCTGCAATAGAAGAGAAAAGGAGTGAAATATATATAGCCTTAATGATTGCACAATATTCTCTGTGGCTACGAGGGTGGTAAATATATTTATCTTTTCCAACTGCGAATGATAAATATGTACGGCAATTTCCTTCACTGAGGGTATAAGATAGCGTCAGCCACAGTTTATTCGGCATTAACTCAACATTACAGGCTAATCGCAGCTGTATTTAGAGCGTTGGACAAAATAAACATATTGAGTAGTATGCAAAAAGGTTTTAAAAGCATTTTCGATAAAACACAGGGAGCATTTCCTACATCATTTACACATATCTTTAAGCCAAGGGTCACTTCATATCCACGTTAAATATTGTTTTACTAGTTTTTATGGAATGAGGTAAAATGAAATGATGGAAAGTGCGGAAAAACATGTTTACATAGTGCAATAAACAGATCATTTATGTAAAGCTCAGATAGTTAAAGCGTAAGCTCGGAGTAAATAGCTACCAGACACTTGACCAACAATGACGGTTGGTCGAATCTAGGCTTGAACCTTTTGGCCGTGGATTTAAGTCAAAAGCTTTATCTCGAAAGCTCTGGGTTCCTCCATCCATAAATCTGAACACAGTCAAATCGGTTCTTGAGTAGGATGTGAATCACTAATCAATCAGTCAATCTTTATGTGTAAATGCTATAGGCATCACCTACCTGTCGGTGGTTTCTTGCATTGCCTGATGCAGCTACAGACATTGACAAAACCCGATCGGAATTTCTCTAAAACATAAAATGCCAAATTTTGAATGGAGACTATTATATATTAACGTATGCCATGGAAGCCCGCTACATTCACATAAAGCTCTTTTAATCAAGGCCAAGGTACTTGTTTTGTGAGTAGCGTCAATATGAATTTCCTCATTTGGCTTTCATTACTGTGGAAATGTGGCATTTACTGCTTAATTCAAGTGCTTAATTCATGAATGTACCAGCCCCGAACCAGTATATACCACTGATGCTGCGTTGGCGTCGAGCTTGCCTGGTATCCCTCATCCACGAACTGAAGCTAGTCCATAAATAGTAAAACCTTGAGCTCTGCCTAAACATCGAAGATGATGTATGCCAAATGTTGAGTGGTATGACTAACGTCACTCCTGATAATGTTACCAGTTACGTTATAAATTATTCGCATTTCCACGAGGAATTTTGGCTGAAGTAGTACAGAACAACACCTCTCAAATGATATATGCTATTATACGCCGCTTGAGATAATAACTTCAAGGTGGTACCTTGGGTACGGAGGTAATCTTTAGGAGTGTTCCAATAATTGGAAGTTTTCATAACTCGCGTGCCAGGTATTGTTATATTATTACTATTGATGCATGAAACCGAAAAAGGCCTACGATTTATGAAGAAACAATCACAACCAGGTAATGCCCAGCACAGACACCTGCTGTTGTTCAGTGAATATAAAACAATATTAAAATTGAAATTACCTTTCATGCTTTAAAAATATCCAGTGGTTTGCGAGCTATTGATATTTTAGAATACCAATATTCACAGATCAAAAATGCGACGTCACCAGGAGAACTTGTCAGTAGCCATTTTGATTTTCCTATTCATTTATCAGAGGACAACGTCATCCATACACCGTAGAAATATTAATATTTTTGAAGGGGGGTGCAACAATACCTCAGCGATTTGTATAAGTCTGTATACTTAGTCTAAAGACAAGAAAGGAATTAAACTGGGTAGTGCAGCAGATAGGTTACACATATGGCAGAATTGTGCCTTTGATGAAAGAAGCACTCTAATTTGGCACACTGCTAGATTATGGTATGAGGAATAGGGCAATCTCAGATTTTCCCTGTAACAGTAATGGCAGCCATTTTCCATGATGGCTGCCGGCAGTACGCATGAAAGTTTTGTATATGCCACTGTGTTTAATGATATTCATCTCGCTTTCGCGTAGCACATGAGAACTGCATAGTTAAGAGAAACTAAGATATCAAGGCCACAATGTTCATATGAATTTGGCCGTCATGTTTAAAACTAATCGTCATGTTCAAAATGTTTACCATTACGGTCACAAGTTGGGGCAACTGTCCTAGGAGCTCATCTTTAATGCCCCCCCCCCCCCCCATGACTGAAGGCAAAAGTGAAATTTCCTTAATTAGTGTTAACAAGTCAATGTAACGAAAGCTACAATGTTGCTATTATTGTTGCAGTTGAGATCTTGGAATTGAAGAATTCAAAGCAAATGTTTTCTTTGATTTCAACTGGCCATCATAACCATTCTGGTGGAGCTGTGACTCAAACTCATACTCTAATGCTTTGCGACAATAGATGCATGTATTTGGACGCCAGATGGCATGCTTGACTGGGGACTTCAGTGGTTCACAGGTTGTGACCTCCTTGTACCGGGAGGTAAAACAATACAGATGCCAACACTGTGCGTCGGGATCCAGGAGGCCAGGAACACATGAAGATGTCACCACAGCATTCTGTGCCTCATCAAGAGATGGATCCTACATGCCATAAAGCAACGGATAGGGACACTGACACAGTTTGTGGTATTTGCTGAACTGTACCAACAGGGTGTCCTCATACATCAAACGAAAAGGACTGATAATATGGCTGGTCACTAGTAGACCCAAATAAAGAATTTGCTTTGGGTTTTCCACCGACTGACAAAATGATATTGAATAAGGACTTGTGTGATGGGAATGACAACAAAAATGTTATATATGATATCATTTATACCACGACAGTTTGTATTATATGATGAGAAGAAACCTACGCAGGTTGCTGGCAGACAATTCTACCTTTCGTTCGTTTCTCGCGTAGTTTCAGCTTGCGATTTGCAGGATCGTCACAATGATACCATTATGACTCCTAGTTCGAGGTGCCTCAAAAGCAGAGAAACGAAACAGACGAACGGTAATTATGTTCTAGCTTTATTCCAGCCTGGCAGGTTTTATTTTTTTTTTTGTCGTTGTGGCTCAGATAGGCGACATCCCGGATCGGAGTGCTAGCAGGACTCAAAATGATATGGCTCTACATTTTCTGGAGTATCTTGCCATGTGCTTTGCTCGACTTCCATACCTTTGCTAATATGTGAGCTTTCGTCCAGATCGTATATATCGTCGCTGTAGGAATCCAGATCAGTGGAATCTTCATCTGATTAAGAGAGGAGATCTAGATGCGCTGTTACAGGACTAGCCATGTCAACTGCCCGGGTATGCCGTGCAGTGGCTGATAAGGATTCCCCTGGTGACGTCACTAGATGACAAGTCTCAAGACGCTTAAGCAGACTTCGATGCCAATTTAAACCAATTTCCACAAAAGTAAATATAACCGAAACAATATAACTTAAATACGACTTAATAACTTATAAAATAAAAAATGGCCTAAGGAAAACCTTTAATTTTCAGGGCCCAAAGTTAGGAATTTACCCAATGGTTTCAACACTCTTTCTAAAACTTTACGCATTAACTTAAGACTACACAAACAAGGTGTTGTGATAGGGATAAGTTGTAATATCGACATATGCCACGAAGGGAGGTGAAGCGAGTGAAAACTTCTTGAAAACTTTCTGGTATTACCAAGTATAATAATATACGGTTTTGTGTATTCCTAAGTAAGTGGTATTGTACACGAAGAAATACACCTCCTAAAGGATAACCGTATAAACGTACAAATCTAAGTATTTGAAATATGTTTCTTGTCCTACATACTCACCACTCATAAAGTTATAGATGATGGGATTAGCAGCACTATTAACATATACAAGTAAGTGTCCAGTTGTTATCATTGATACTATAACGTCTTTATTCAGTAAGAGAATATCCGAGTGCAACCTGAAAAATCAAGGGCATAAAAATTTTCTAAAAAAGATGTGAATGTGTTGGAAGCTTGCATATACAAGACAAGACTACTGAATGTCTGAGAACGGTTACTGGTATGTCACTTTTTAACAGCTGATGTAGAACAATACTTGTATCATTTTCTCAGTGTATGTGTAATGGAAGAAAATTTCCAAAGAATGTGGCGAACTTTGGATACCACCTGCTTTATCTCGATGAATTATCGACATTATGTCGAATTATGTTCTCGACCACCTATATATTTACACGTCACTCTCGGTGTACAATGTAGTAACGTATGCATACAGAAAACTGTGCCCATTTCCATGGAAGCCAAAGAAATAAAACAGACCATAAATACACAGAAAAGCATGAGTTAAATATAATTATGAGAGATAGCAATTTAATCAAAGCTAGATATACTTAGAATAAGTAAGACTACAGATTATAAGATTAACATTAATAGTTTGAATCTACAAAGTAGAAATTTAGAGATTTTTTTAAATCCCAGACATTAGTTTTCATCGTTTCATTATTGTTATCTTTAGACAAATTGTCTAAAACTTTCAACTTCCAGTACCAGAAAAACAGCCTTTGTGAAATTTTGACTAAAGTCAGAAATGGCTCTATAGAAATGGCCCAAGACCTATAGAGATCACGTTTGATGTCAGGATGCATGCTGCTAAGTAGTCAGATGTTTAATTATACGCGAGTTTAACAGACATTCCAAATTTCCCAGTAGCAACTTAATGCTTGAAATTCTGAAGGGAAATCCAACGAGCGAACATCATTGATCAGAGAAGACTTTCAGTATTATAATGTGTTTGACCACCTTTAAAGCATAGATCAAACTCTTGGACTCATCAAACATTCTTAGCTTGTTATAGGTGACTTAAGACGAGGACAGCTGTCAGAGAGTGATTGACCATCAGTTAGTCCCGGGTGATTAACATCACTGGGACAATTTATGCAAACCGCTCTCGGTGTCGTTGGTAGAAGGTCGTAGCATTTGATCGATGAATCGAAGCTTGACATGAACTGGTCAGTCCAAGGATTAAGAGCCAGTCGAGTAATCCAGTCGCAGTGGTGAAGACCTATCAAGCAATACGCGAAGGGAGTGGAGGGTGGTGGTGGTTGTGAGGGGATCATACGAATCATATAACAGCACGACACAATCAGACATGTATGGAGCATACTGACGTTATCTTTATTTCCCAGCAGGACAGGGTACATCTATCGCTAACCAAACCCTCTCATCAAAACTAACATTTGATCACTGAAGCCTAATATTCGAAATCGGCTGAGAACCTATGTCACACACTCTTGGAAAATGCCGTGGTTTCATCTTAGAACCGTCCTCTCAGGTTGTTATGTATCTTGCAGAAAAAATGAGTCGCTAATACTTTTAAAATACACTGCATTAGTTTTTATTTAAGCCACAACAGCTTAAAAAAAGTATAATGATTGATAACATTTCAGAATTGGCAACGCATCACTTTCGTAATCGCCTGCCTGATTAGAAGCCATGTTTATTGTTGTCTTACAGACCAATTTCATTTAGGGCTAGAATGAACTATTTGTACTCGTGTAAATCTTTTTATTGTCATCCACTGTTTCATGTTTTGATCGGTAATTGTAGGTTGGAACCTTGCGTTATGAAGACCACTGCCTGCAAGGCGATTTCAGCTTATTTTTGTGGAGGAAGCAGAACATATATATATAGCATTCTGTTTGAGCTCCCGATGTTAACAATGCATCATTTCTCTTCTTCATTATTATTGCAAGAAGGTTACTGGTGTGATAAATGGACTGCTAACAACCGTCACAGATTGGTTAGGGCATTACATATTAAGCATGGCAAAGATTCGGTACAGCATAGATAGGCAAAAACGCTAAAAATAAAAACCATATGCGCCAGGTACTTGTCTTTGGAATAGTGCTTTGTGAAGTATAGCGTATATTTCTTCTTAAACAAATACTTCACTTAACTAATATTTTATGTTTTACGCGAGGTCTGATTACTGTATATACGTGCATATATCCATGTCGCCAGCACCATTCTCCGTAGATTTGGTCTAGCTTTGGAAAATACAGCTTATAAAACGCGTGGCCTGAGTGGCGTTATTAGCGAACTCTGTGGCTTAGCAGTCGTCTGAATACATGTCGAATTAGGTTACATTAATGTATTCCACATTAGATTGCAATATTTAAGGCATAGAGAACTAGCCGTGCAACATAAAGCTCCCTATAGCTTGTAATTGAGTAGGGCGTTAGTCCTGAGATGACTGATTTCGCAGAGAGATGCTATTAAGATAGGCAAGCAGATGGGAAAGAAAGGCACAATGGGATGTTGCCAGGCTACTGAAGTCCTGTCCGCAAAACAATGGTTTGTTCAACATCAGCATTTCACCTCATCTCGAAAACTTTCACTATATGACATAATATTATGGATTTCAAGACGTATTTCCTGGAAAAAACATTACTCGGCCATTTTTTGCCCGAAAGGGATGAACCTTGCACAGGATTAATCAAAGGCAAAATACTTTGTGGGGTACATTATGAGAGTAGAAGGCCAATTTCATCTCATTTACAGTCAGGTTTTCATCGAACTTCAAGTTAACAGCGTGTTTCGTCACATTGGTAGATTATTAGAAACAGAATTTTTCCATTATTTTGGTATGTGATTAGAACGGAAATATATTCTTCTTGACCCGAAAGGAATGAATATCTTTTCGAGTCTTTCGAGCCATTGGAACATAAATGTGATTTTCCATTGATTCCAGTAACTCTATATTTGCTTCTCTCATTGTTTCAAAATATATTTTCGATGCCTTTTCAAGCTATAAATATAAATCAGCCAATGATTCTGAAACGTTAAACGATGAAACTACATGATATCAAAAGCACCAATCAAATAAATAAATTTATAACTATATGATATCAAGTTTTCGCTCTATCATGTAACAAGCAATAGGTTCATTCTCGTCGGGGGAATCAATGAATGTGAACTATCTGAGCAGGGTAAAGGTCATTCCGTCGTTAAATATGCCATAGTCATTTTGATTTGTGCCTTTACATGTTAAACAGAATGCCTATATTGGAGAAGTTTATTACTCTACGCTTGCTCTTATGGAATAAACATGCCACCGCTTTGTTTTTAGATGTCACCTCTCCATAATAATATGGATAACAAAGGATTAGTAATCCACAAGGCCAAACTTGTATATGTTTAGAAATCAATATTTTACAGCTGGTATTTCAAAGTTGCCTTAAGGAATGTGGTTTTTTAACTACACCGTTATCGATCTTCATGATTCACAGATTCGAAGCTGATCAACATTTCATTGGCTGGCCTCTGGCCTAAAATGAGCAAGGGGTTGTTTTTACGTGGTTGATATATGAGCTGGAGGTGCCATTAACCGCTCGCTCTATAGGTTTTCCATGGGAAGCGTCGATTTGGGTTCCAAAAGGTCGAGACTGGGTACTTAGGTGTTGAAGTTGTTATGTGTGGGAAAGAAATGTATCAGACTGTATCCTTTGAGAATACAGTAATCGTTACGCCACAGGAAATGCGTTAGGAAATAAAGACGCCCTCGAGTGCCATTCATCTGAACATCTGTCGCCGAATATGGAGGCCGAGGAATTCGACAAATATTCAAATAGCACCAACCGCCAAACTTAAGTAGAGCTACGGATTGTTGGCGTTTTAACGTCTAAACCTCACCGGGGCCTCAGAAAAGGGTTTTTTTTTAAATTTTTTTTTGTTATTGTTTGTCCCTCATACTGTTACGTTAAATGTGCAATATACTGATGTTACGTACCTTTGGTACACATACTCTGTGTCCATGGACTTACAGTTAGAAAACTGATAAAAGAAACAAAACCCAGAACTGTGGTTCCTTTTGATTGTTTCATTTTTTAACTTCCACACAAGGCATATATACTTGGTATTACATAATGTGTTGAGTACATCCTGTAGTTAAGATCTAAGAAGATGTCTAAATTTATGGACAGGGTGGTCCTTTTACGTGCGTTTTAGTCAGCGCAAAGCAAAAACTTTTACCTAAGAAACGGCTGAGGACTTAAAATATTTTCGAAAGAAGAAAACAAAAAAGACAATGATAGGATTTTGTATGAGGACAATAGTCAGCATTATCAAAACTTACGAAGGAAACTGGATGAACGTGCAAAGAATCATGACATTACATGTAAATTGAAACGTGATGGTCTATTTGTATAAGTAACCTTTCATTGAGTCAAGGAGTTATAGTATTCATATACAATGTTTCATCAGAAAGAACTCAGATGAATTATACCTTTCAGACAACCTTGCTAATTATGCGAAATATAAAGAAAATCTATATCCAGAAGTATTGGAACTTTATTTTAGAATGGATCTATAACTGTACCTGACGTTTAAAAGTCGGGGCTCACCAACATTGATGGCCAGATGTACTTGTGATACGCAATATGCATCGCCTGACCAGTTAGTACAGTAATTACTTGACAGCTTTTATAGGCTTCATCTTGTTTTGTCTTGGATTATAAAGAACATCAAACACGGTCTTGTGTACTGATGTTTTCGCTCGAGTCGTTCAAACAGAACTAGATTGCATTCACATAGATCTAACTTAGCCTGCGTGAACATCCGACACACTGCTCATGCGCAGGATGGGATTAGTGATGAAGTGCGACCTAGTGTGTTGAATATTAGATTCACGCCGACCCGATCTAGTCGTTCACGTGCAAAAGTGAGTAGTGAGTCTTGTTTATTCTCCATATATCTCGCTAAATAGGGTGTAGTGTGTTAAATAACAATTGTTATCATTTATAAGTCGTTCACTATACATATTAAATAATGCGATTGATACATCCCAGTATAAAGATTAACTAATTGTACAACATGAAAAGATACAAAATGCAAGATTCGATAACATTATATTTAAGTGAACATTCTCATGCTTACAGAGTTTTGTTATAAAAATAAACATATTTCTTGACAAACCTTACAACAGGGTCGCGCCAAAAACACAGAAACAGGTGTTTATGGCTAAATCATGTCAACTGAAGGAATTTAATTAAACGATGAAGCACGGTACTGACAATCATTCCATAGGCCACGCACCACGTTCTTGAGGCACAAGAACGTCAAATTATCAAACAAGAAAAAGTGGTTGTATTAGGATGTATAATTTAAAATTACCCTCATCCATGAGCCTTATTAGTGGTGAAATACTTACATAAGCATAATGATTATGTTATGCATAAAGTAGCATAGAAAAAAGCAGACGACCACAGCTATAAGCATCTTTGCCGCTCGCCTCCTCTGGATTAGTTGCGAGACAGCTCCTTGAGAGCCAGATCTGGATCGACTACCTTCAAACAAAACAAAAACAGTGTTATGCTTTTCAGTATAGATTTTAGTGGCTGATACCAAATTTTTTGACGAGGCTATGTTCCTTTACCAGAAAGAAAATGCTTAATGCATATTCCTTTCTCGAAGACAAAGGTGTGCAAACACACAAAAGTTATTTATATAATTTGCATTATTGACAGGAATGTGAATGCCGGGCGTTTCGCCAGAGCTGTATTGTATGTTTCATAATTTATAATATAAAGTTTGTCTTCAAATTCTGAGGATATTTCACTGTCGGAAAGGTTCACCTTTTAACCCAAACCAAAATTCTATCCTTTTTCATATAACATTTTTGATATAAATAATGACATTGCATGCAAAATGGATTTGAAACAGAAAATTCCACATTTCACTGGAAACTGTTGCTCCTAAATGGGGCAAAAGATAACCAATTAAAAGTACAACTTATGTTTATGTGAGACACATAATACAAATCTGATTCAAAAAGAGACATTGGAATAAGTTCAGAATAGCCTTATTCGATTTGTGGATTCGTTCACTAAAATAGATTATCTTATATATTCACCTTTATACAATTGCCTAAAAGTCTCTATTTTCTGGATGTTTATGACATTGCTTTCCTTGGATTTATGGCGTTGGTTTCCTTAGGGCCGCTCATTTGCCACCCCCCCCCAACCTTTCCCCCACACCGTGTGAAAATGCCAATGTCAGTTTATCTGCAGTCCGTTACTCCAGGTATTCGGGTTTCTTGGTGTTAGAGCCCTTAGCACACTGATCAGTGGAATCAGTGCTATATGAGTCTGTTATTCCCTGGGTGTTGTGTCGCACTCTGGTTTCAGATACCGGCTATACCGGAAGTATATATTAGGAATGCATCACAATCAAAATCCTGAAAAGGCCGAGAAAATCAAATTTCCGCGCAAAGTGCTAACTCAGGCAAGATTGGAGGGGGGGGGGCTTACAAACGTTTTAAAGTTTTATACAAGACAATCAGGGTTTCTTTTCAAGCTATTATATGTGTGTGACAACCCTGTAGATTCAATTATGTAACGTTGAACATTCACATCAACCGAAACAAAACTTAATGCGCAGGTTTCGAGTCACGTCGTGACAACAACACAGTGACGTCACTTCCCAAATGCAGCATAGCATGGCAGCTTATGTGTTCAGAAGAATGTGCAGACGGAATTTCGTTTCTGTTGCCAACAATGATATCCAGGATCGATGGAGAAGACATTTTGGAAGTTTTATTTGATCGCTTTTTGATAAATGTCCGATATTATATATACCAGCCCATATCATGTTGTGCAGATTGACGGCCGAAAACGGTAGTAAAGCGCCCAAGCCACGTCACAAAGGGGCATTACCTTGTCGTGACATCACATCTCGAAACCTGCGTATTGCAGTAATATGTACTGAAATATTTAAATGCTCTTACCCGTGGCAGAGAACTCATCCACGTGTGAAACCCATAAAGACATGGCTATCTTTATATAGGCTGCCGTCAAAATTAGGAACGGCAAGACGTAAAAGGCAATAACGAAGATGTGAAAATAGAGGTGCATATAACTATGATTCTCGTGACCACAAATTGAACTAGAAATTCCCAAGAAGACCAGCTCCGGTGAGGCGAAAGCAATGGCCAAGGCCCAAATGACAATTATAATAAGGACCACCCTGGTTGGTGCTGTGTTAACGCTGAGCGGGTGACAGATGGCGTAGTATCTCTCCACGGATATAACGGTGAGGGTCAGGATTGATACTATAACAGACACTCTCTGAAACCAAAAGAAAACAAAAAACCAATTAACGAATTTGCTAAATCAATCGAATATCATCCGATATCTTTGTGTAGAACTTTCTGACTGGATAAACAGCCCAATACTTAGTGATCCAATTTTGTACTAGTGAATTTAAGCTTAATCATCGTTCACTATTTTGACTCTTGTGCAATAGCTCTTCCACATACAAGGCGTTTTCAACCAAAAAATCCATAACCTATTTATACTTCAAATATTTCTTAAAATAGTATGTTTATTTCGGTAAAGTATTTTTTTTCACAGCTACTACGACAGTAGAAATTTACATTTAAATGTGCTCCTTCACCCGAGATTGTAGTAAGCCGCTAAGGTTGTGCTTGACACTTAAGTATATGCCAAGTATATATCTAAATTTATAACATAAAATGATCAAGAAACTTACTCCCGTCACAACACAATGGTGTGGAAATACTTTGCAGTGTTGTCCATACAGCTTATGAACAACTGATATCTCCTAGCTCTCTGATTGGTCAATCTCTCATACGCTTAAAAACATGGGCACCTTCAGATCGCCAGTCGGCAGCAAAATATTCCTCACCTTGAATTAAGATAATTCAGCAACGAATTCATACAAGTTAAAATATGTTTTACCAATAGAGAATATTGTAATCTTTTTAATGAACAGTACCTTCGTAATGAGCTGTCTTTTATTTAACAATGATCATCCAATTGTGTTCAAGCGCTGTGTGCTGCCAGAAAGGTCACAAAGAATATAATCAGTAATAAAATGCTCGGACGCCCGTTAAGGCAGGTATGCGATATACGTAAAGCTTACCGATAGAGGCAGTTATGTTGTTTGGGCGACACGTGTGTGATAATATTACTTAACGCGTCCATCATTTACCAGAAAACATGGCTACCTCCCAGCAAATGTCCTAAATACAGATATTTTACTGGCAAGATGCCCAGACATCCACAGTTGTAAATGTCATGCGTAATTCGCGTAATTAGGATGAAATATATGCATGTCATTAAAACAATGCTGGGTTTTGGTCAAGGCAGTTGTGGTATTTACAGTATATTCGAAACTAAATACACACTGGCTAGTGCATTAAAAATTACATTGCTCCTACATTGCTGTACTACAGAAACACACACATGCCCCAAGTGCCTTGAGAACATTTGAACTGACAGAGGTGGGTAGTGCCTAGATCAATCTACGCATTCGTATGTTACTTGTTCCACACTCTTCCTATACGACAAATACATTAAATACCAATTCACTTGTACCAATGTAGCGAATAGCTATAATCGTATCAAACATACACCTGTAAAATATAAAATCTATTTTGTAAAAGAAAATGACTATTTGGTGCTGTTAGAAATCCTGAGTTCTTGTAAATACCACAGAAGAGTATTATGAATTGTGAATCAGACACATGTTATTACCCTACTTGGGTTGGATATAAAATTGCTCTTCACACTTGAAGCAGCTTGTTAAAATCCTTCAATCACTTGCTCAGTGTCAATGAGCTTGCTTAATAGGTACGGGTGTTTGCCATGTTCTTAGCGAGATGTGCTCGTTTTTTTCGCTCTAGTATGAGCCTTATATGCGAGACATTTTGAGTACTGCACATCTTTAACGTCCTAATGAAAATTCGTCTGTCACAGATGGGAAAGGAGGAGGAATTTAAAGGACAACTAGCTGCAAGTATAACCAAAATAATAAACAAAACCGTTCTGAAATACTAACTGCAAGGTACTGTTCATGTGGCTTATCACTTGCATTAATGTTTACTAGTTAACAGCCGTGCATTTTTCCATGTAGTTGTCCATATGTTGTTCTTGGAACTATCATCACACAAACGCCATAGTACTGTGAACCGCATGCTTTAGGTGATTGTGGATTTAACACACACGACTGTTTGCATGATAACTGAGCATGATGACTAACTCTCGTGCGGCACTCTCCTACAGAAATACACATGGAACTGCGAAGAAGAAGAATTGAAAGAATGGTGAACGCTAAAAAAAGACCGTAGCTCTGAAAGAAAATGTGAAAAGACGCCTGCCAAGTTTATTAAACCTTAGTGATCTCAGACAACAAACTTTCCAGGACAATGTAAACAGAAACAGAGACGCCTATCTTCCCTCGTGTTTATCGTTCGGTGAAAGTGCATCCTTCGTTACTGAACGAAAATAACCTCTACTGATGTGTAAAGGCTGACTGGTATTTCAAAGGTTTCCAGAATACGTCATTGAGATTAAGCCTGGTATGAAGCAAAATCGCCACAACCAATGCCTCGGCACTAATGAGTACCAGTTGTCTCTTGCTTTTGTGGTATACATCTTACAACACTCAACACAGCTGTAGCAAGCAGTTCACACTTCATGTTAATTGGGCGGTAATACAGTTCAGAGTGTTCTAGTCTTCTCTAAACCTTCGTGTTGTGCAGGCGACTCTCCTTTTATCGATGCCCCCCATTAATCTCACAAAAAAACACAAACAACTTTGGCAGTCACACCTCTTTGTATTGAGTACTGTAACGGTTTAACAGCGTAGTACGTTTAATTAAAGACCGTATAATTTTTTTCAAAAAGCACGCTAGGTATTTGCCACATTATACCATGGGATTCAGAATTGTTAACGCAACACAAGATTAAGTATATAGTATAGGATAACCTAAGTTACTTATGGTCTATTACACAAGGAGAGACCTTAATGCAGAGAGACCATGCAGGACAATGATCGATATTGGGCTATGGCTTGACGTAGAGATTAGTCACACTGTACATGGGGCAACAGCACCCGAACTAAATGTAAATAATGTAAATGTAAGGTTGGGTATAACCAGTCTCTAGCAATGTTTAATTCGATAGAGGACAAGGATGAACAGTTCTGGTACTGTTACAACATTGCTGTATTTAAGGAAGCCGCAGTAAACGCAAAGCATTTGAATTTGTTTTCCGAGCACTCATTTAACCTAAAGAAATATCACATGACATGTTCGGGATGGTAATTGGGTCATAAACATTTTCCCTATCATGTCCAGCTATTTACATGACATATTTATCGGCATCAGATATCGAACATAATGGAGAAAATAGTCATATTTCGTTGAACAAAAAATATTTCGATAGATATAAAACGTGTCGGAATCCTAAAGTTTTGGTGGCTTACACCAGAAAAAAAGGAAATAAAAGTAGTCCAGTTTAAATATTTATCCTTTTAACTTGCCACCGAGGTTTGGATGCAGTCCGTTGCAACCGAATAATTGAATCCTTTATTGTCCCTCCTGGCACTGTACGTGCTAATGGCGATGAGTTTACAGCAAGTTCAGTGCACCTGTTTCCTATCTATAATACCATCGATTCAAGTAGCGTAACATAATCACGTTCTGTTATGAACAATCCCTATTCACTTTCCTGGCAGAGCGTCATGGAAGGATCCTTTCGAATCAGCACTAGATGCAAACTATTGCGTCTAGGGAAATGTTTTGTCCGTTTTAATGAAATCAATCCCTGTGGGATACACCTGTACATGAAATGTACCGAATGAGTACCTTAGTAATGTCGTAGCACGTACTTTGTATAACATCGCCATTGTGTCAGACCTATTGTTTATCCTTGTAGTTTTGGATCTCGGAAGCGCTTCTCTGGACGACGCTCATCATAACCGGTTCAAAAACTAGGACAGACGTAACACTCTAGATTTACTGTATACTAGCCTACTCCACTGCACCCGATAGTAGATATTATGACGACATCAGCACAAAATGCCTGCCACCTAACAAACCTGTGGATGACTTTGTTTTACTCTGGTATAAATCAAAAACACTTGTGGTTCTTCTTACAATTAGAACTGATATAAACTGTATTCTTATATCATAATTGATATATTAAAGACTTTAAGGCTATTACCTCATGGAACATCGTGCAGTGTATGAATTGAAGGCTGAAAGCCATTGCAAGCATATTTTCAATATTTAATAACTGGCATGTTGGTTCAGTACGCATTAAAAGCGTGTATCTGTTTTTCACTCAAAAGGCTTGTGTCGGTCATCTCATTAATTAAACTAAAACTATTTAACTAGTCATACACTAAAAACTACCAGGTTTTACTTACCGGAAATTCCGTTTTCTTTCTGACTGCAATGGAAACTTGGGTACCGGATGTAGGAATTCGGAAAGTGTTACAATTTATTATCTAAGTAAAGCAATATCCCTAAAATGTTGGACACGCGAACTCAAGCCCAGGATTATTTATTTGATACTGGCACATGTAGGCAAACCCCAACACAGGAAAGTTCATGCACATCTTCACCATCAGCACGCAATAAATCTATTTGTTAATGCATAACTTTGGGGTTTATGTCCTGTATAAACGGCCTTCATGACCGCCGTTGTAATGAGGTGTAATATGGGGTATGTACATTCTACAACTCAGGGATTAGTTCAGGCACTCCTGTGTAGTTCAAATACTAAGTGCTGAACCACATAACTTGCTTTTACTCAAGGATACGCGAAAGCTATAAGCAATAGATCTTGAAAGGAAAGGCCTTGACCCTGTGAAAGGGGTTTATGGTCTTCCATCGTTTTAGCAAAATCGCAAAACACAAACACTTTAATGAAACAATGTCATTTCATTTAATCTTACTTTATCCGTTGGCAAGGAACCTCGGAAGAGGATCTCTGCGCGCAGACCAGCATTTCTTGTGAGCTATTTTTATTCTGGACTGAACTGTCGTTTTTTGCAGATAAAAGATTCTGCGAAAAAGAAGGCTATAAATTCATCAAGAAGCCCTAACAGATGAAAGACACTACCACTTCACAACACAGTGGATTAAGTCAGTGTTTTTGTCCCGTTAATTAACCAGCTACAGGCCGGATAAAACAGAGTTTCGGATTTTGGAATAACATGCTAGTTCAATGCTGCGAGTTGTTTGTAACTGTGATTAACTGTCCATCCTGCTGGAAGTCGTGCGAGTATTATTTTGAAGACGCGAAGAATATATCAATGTGATGTTAGTCATTGTATGGTTCCGAGCTAGTGTTACACGACCTAGGTTGGTCCGAACAGCAGATTATATATCGTTTAATCAGATGTCCCTTACATACATGAAGCTAGTGCAAAGATAAGCCTTGCAGAAATACAATTTCACGTCGATAGTGAACTAGCCGGCATGTTGACTGTACGGCCCACGTTATAGAAATCAATCATCATCACAATATTTGTGTACAAAACAATAAAATGTTTACCATGATTGCCTGGCTATGGTTGGGAGGGGGGATATTAGACTTCTACATGTGATTCTTCGTCAAAGTCAGGAGACAAAAGCAGAACGGTGTAATGGGAACTGTTTTCAATATGCAGACAGGGCCTATCTTTCTATGCAGTGTAAATTATGGTTAAGCCTTTCGATATATCGTCGTACTAGCTTGACATTTCAGGTTCCCTGCGAAGCGGAGTAATTAAAAACATGCCATATGTCATTTCAGTAAAAACTAATGGGCAGATGTTATCATGGTTTTGTTTTCCTCTTTATGGCAGGACGATTGCCGTCTCCATTCACCTCTGGATGTTCTGATTATAACGTGCATCGGTTTCAATAAAAGTAAACCGACACATACATGTCGTATATCAAATGAAACGACACGATGTCATTGAAACAAATCAGTTTTGGAGATAATTATGTAATGTTTATCTGCATGAATAGTGGCAAAGCATGACATTTACTTCTTATGTATTAAAACAGTTTTCCTTGTATTCATTTCCCGACTGTACCTAATATGTGTCCTCATAATTTAAACCAGCAAACTTTAATGCTACAATAATTAAGTAGTCCATAGTTATATAGTAAATAGGATTAATGGTAAATCTATTTTTATTTCACAATGTAAAGACGATTGCAGACGTTTATTTCTCTTGCATCACAAGGCTCATGAATTGGACAATCGATATGTACCTCGTATCTTTTTACAATATAATGTGACAAAGTGGGACAGTTTTCTCTTGGGAGCGCATGTGCTTGGAAAATCAGTAGACAATAACGATAATATCTGATCGACCGTAGACTCTGTCGGTCTGAAAGTTAACATTAAATATTACTCACTGAAATGATAAGCAAGTGCGTAGATTCAGTCCAGCCCTATATTTTAAAAGCGATCAACCAATTCCAATTTGTCTTATTTGATTGGTGTTTAACGTCATACTCAAAGAGTTTTTCACTTCTATGACGGCTGTCAAGCAAGCGCGGGTGACGGAGACTGGAGATCCCAGAGTAAACCACCCCTTTCATCAAGCCTTACTGCCTTATTGGTCAGAAGTCGATCCACTAGGGGGAGAACAACGCTTTGGCAAGTGAGCCAGCGATTTATCCAGAATTACAGATGGTTTGAACTTAGTATGATTGGTGCATATATCATCTTTAATGGACCACTGCATAGAATAATGCCTCAAGCATCTCGCACATATAGTTAACTTAAAAACTTCAGCCCCCTCCGGCATTAAAAACTAAATACATGACGATTAATATTTTTTCTCAACATAGCATCATCTGGGCATGAGTGGTTATAACAGGGTGGACGAAACGTTAACGTGTAAGTACACCGAAGCGTGACATTAACATCGATATCAGATTTACCATGGCATCTCATTCTCATCTCATTCTCATCTAGCTGTATTTCTGGGGATAATGTTGGCTGTAATAACTATATCGAATATAATCTTTTATATTAAGCTTGTCAACCCATCACAGTTTAGAGAACATCCTCGTATAAAGTTGTAAGTTACATGTGGACGTACGATAATGCACCTGGTAAGTTACACCGTTGAACGCACCAAAAATTCACCATCTAACACACAATCGTATTGATTAAACTAAAAGAAACGGTGACGGAAAACCCTTTTAGGCGGACTTAGAGTAAATGATACGACAACGAGATAATAATGGAAATTGGCCACCGATCTTGGTGTCACAATCATACTGTCATGTTGATGACCTGTGTCGTTTCCAATCAGTCTACGATAAGTGAGAATCCTGATATATTTCCCAACGAAACACAACATAGTGTTACAGTGCTGAGTCTGTTGCTGGCAAAATGGTCATAAAACTGTTTTAAGACATACTCTGTCATGCTCCGATTTTTTTACCTTGCCCCTTTAAAGTTTTTTTTTATAAAGCTTTCCATCATCAGTTACAGAAATTATTATGTATGCTTTTTCAATACAACACATCAATGATGTTGACCTATAGTTATATTTCATGGTACCACACATACCAATCTGCGGACAATATCATCATATGTGTGATTTGCAATCTGGGTGTACTTACCGTCTCATTTTCATAAGTTCAAACATTTTACTCTCTTGAATGCGAGTACTTGTCTAAACGTTTCTTTAGCTCACAGATCGGAATTATTGACAACAGTTTTTATGGTTTTACTCTCTGAGCTGTGGTGTTTCATTATGTAATATCTTTGCCCAGCATGAACTTGTAATCATCCAAAAAATATAAAGAGTCAGGCTTAATTTGCAAAACGATCATTTCACATCCCCAATTTTTGAACAACCTATTAGCTTGTTTCTCGAATCATATGACTGTTGAGAGGTATGCATCCAACTAATCGCCACTCAAGGTAGACAACCATGCATAAACATACACATGTAATATGTTTATTTTGTGTTTATTTTTATTTATTTATTTATTTGAATGGTGTTTTATGCCGTACTCAAGAATATTTCACTTATACGATGGTGGCCAGCATTATGGTGGGAGGAAACCTGGCAGAGGCCGGTGGAAACCCATGGCCATCCGCAGTTGCTGGCAGACATTCCCACGTAAGGGTGGCGACGAAACCAGCATGAGCTTGACTTGAACTCACAGCGACCGCATTGGTGGGAGGCTTCACCAATAGTATTAGTGCGCTAACTAACTGCCTTTAAGATGTAGGCCTACACGTTTTTTACAGGTAACCGTTATCTACTCGAGGCAGAAATAGACAACGCTCAAAACCAGGAATGGCCGAGGTAAAAGGTTCTATATTATGAGTGATTGTTCCCCATACAGACTGACGTATAGAATGCGACTCCCACAGTGCGTACGCTCAAAATCCCGACAGCCGTCTGTCAGTGCCTATGTTTCGTACAGAATAGGTGTCAGGTAACGAATCAGAACATATGTTATAGTTGCTCTGAGGAGTCCTAAAAACCTCTTGAAGTGTTTGGCACATGTGCTGTGAACGTATATCTATGCTTATATCAGGCCTGAACGAGATTTGTCCAATATCTATTGTGACAGAAACACTAACTTATTCAATCTTGTCAAGATAAGGAGTTTCTTTTCTCTAATTTGTTTTCTCTTAACCTTGAAGAAAATAGATACAATTTGCCTGGTGTTGTTCAATGCAGTGGTTGCCCGTAGTCACTTAATTGGTGAGTTGCTTCGTGAGTTAGAGTAACAGTACTAAGAGCGAACTACAACGTGATCTCACATATGTCGTTTCCCTCTCTGTTCTATCAAAGCCATAGTCCTCGAATGATTTCCCCCGGGGAATTGTTGGGCTGCCTCAATAACCTGATGGCCAGCAGTTTGTAAGTGAAATAATGATGAACAAAGCAATTAGTCAAAGCATTTAACACATCGGGCCAGGGGTTAAAACCAAACCAAAAATCATGTGTACACTAAGTGCCCTCAAATGCATTGCTGCAACTAATTAGGTACAGATATATACAGATATACTGTTAGAGATTTATCTTGAACTGTACATTAGCAAATCCCGTGGTAAAACATCAGCATGTTTATGACAAGGGATAAAGTGGTATTTTAGGGAAATACCTGATACTTAAAATACAAGTGATATAAGGTTGTAAACTATAAATTCTTCAAGTTTGCAAACTTTCAAAATATATATGTACAAACTAGCTTTCAATTGTGACTGGCTTTGCTGATCACTGATTAGATTTATCATGTGACTCTTTTAATGGAACTAGTCAAAAATTGGTGAAACGAAGTGATCTAGAAGCGACATCGTAGAATCAGCCCACAGTGGTGCCAAAGACCGGCAGTCGGAAAAAGATTGGCTGGCTTTCGTAAATTTTGGTATTCTTATCACCTTTCTTCGTTACATTCCGCTTTGACTCTTCCATTAATCACTCACGAAAAATATTAAATCTCCCATCCATAATAAATTACTCCAAGCAGTTATCAGCTCACGGGCAAGTCAAATCTTAACAGCACAAGCACACATTCTTCAAATATTCACAACTGACTGAAATGGAAATTATCTGCATTTTAGTAAATCTAAAAATCTGTAAACTAATTTTAAATTTTTGTCAAATTTTTGTGATTCGATTATAGAGGACTGTATTTTCGACTGAACAAGGAAATCTTAAAATCTAAACTTTCCTGATGAATTCAGAACAATATGTTTTCGGGCATATCCGTCATCTTATCTGATTTAATCAAACTTCTATATTCCCAGGGTGGTTCATTTGCAAAGAGCGTAGTTAAACATAAGTCATTTAAGCATTTGTTTTGATAGCAATTTTTTGCTCCATATGAATAACAAATTGTCCTTGCGCCCTTGAACTTTATGTCTGCAACGACTGCCAGTTAAATTAGTAAAAATAGCGGTAAAATATTTGATTGATAGAACACCAATGTCCAAACCATGGTAGACATTTTCAAATTTAAGATCCGAAAGCACTCTGGAAAACCCAGAAGTGTCACCAAGGCTACCAATGTTCTGTTAAGATGCTACATTTTTGCATTAATGCACGTTTCTCTTATTGAATATAAATATCGGATCATGACCGACATCCTCGAAATTAGGGGAAGGTTGTATATTGGCTGAAGTCAGTCACTCCTCTCCAAACCTGGCCAGGGATGACGGTTATTACATTTTTTCGCAGAAGGTGTTTAAAAATGGCAGGCCTTCGAAATAAATGCTGCTGATGAAGTGGTTAAGAATTGACATGAATCTTGTTCAATCGCACCTTTTTTAATACAAAGGTTGGTGATAGCTGGTGACATCTCAGTCTAAATTGGAACATTTCTCTTACAGCGCCTTGGCTTGACAACCTACGGTTACCATTTTGGGAATAACACAGACCTCGGACAATCCGTAATCAACATTCCGGAGGCAAATCCCTTTCACCAGCAGCTGGTTAGAACCTTTTAAGGCTTATGAATAATGGATCAGCTTCAGGTGAGATCGAGACAGAACCCTTTACCTTTAAGTCCCGTTACCACTGTCCTTGAATTTTGCGTTATTACAGAAAATATTCGCGATGAGATCCTAACAACCACAGACACTACGCAGACCGTCTACAGGAGCAAGGGCATTAACATGGGAATCGATTTTTTGTGGGCTGGTTTTTTGAAGAAAAAAACGTCATGGGAAAACTGACAGGCATGTGTCGACCTCCACAACTTACAACCTCGCACAATTGTTTCTACAGGATATGATCCAGTCATTTAAAACGTTCTTTTAAAGATTTTTCTTTTTAAAGCTAAAAGTATTCATGCTTCGTGGGTTACTAAACCATTCACGTAATACTTGTCAATGACCTTTGCATCATTTTTCCGTATTTTTCTTTATGCCAATGTTGATTAGTGTAATTGGATTTAAGGTAACACATCGGGGATTGTCTAACTTTACTAGGCGGAATAATATTAACAAGAACAAATTAATACCTTCTACGCAATTCAGTTTATATACATCACATAATTTGCTAACATGGTCAATATGATACACATATTTACTGTTACGTAACACTGAATCTTGTATACCTGTTAAGTCCACATATTTCATCACACAACCTGACAGTGTATAAATGAATACACTCTGATTCTTTCTGGTGAGCGAAAACGCAAGGCTAGATAAATGGCAGCAGAGTTGGAAAGTTGGAACGCTTCCTTACGATAATAATATTCTATTGGGTCCCTTGTAAGCGAGCAAGCCATGGGATGGTGACGATGGTATTGTGAGCAATCGATAAGCAGCATCAGCACTCCAGAACGTTATTGGCAGAGAAAATATTGCGGGATAAAGTGTTAAAGCCAGCAACACCAATGTTTGAAAGAATCACTCCACTTTAAGCTAACGATGAATGACTTCACTAACTTTTCCTAATCTTTATGCGAAAATCCCAGGCCAATATGCCATTCTAAAAAGATTTACCTAATTAGGATGCGTTCAGAAACGGCAAAGATGATTATCGTTTGCTAGACAATTTTTCAGTTAATTCAAGAAACGCCTTTGTTTCAATTTTAAAGAGTTTTTGTTATATGAAAACTAATTCCCTAGATGATTTAGAAAACAGCTTTGTCTTAAGAAACGTCCCTTCATTGTTAATTAGATGGTGCACGAATTTAAGTAAGAGAACACTTTTGTTAAGTTCTGAACGTAGGAGTCGAAACTAGCGTTCGCTTAACAGTCGTCAACCAGACTTGGTGTTCAGGGTCCCTTAAATCTTTCCTAACATATAAATTACAGACAATCTGTAACGCAAGATATATGAATTCACATTCCACGAAGCCTTTGTTAGAAACTACGTGCACGTTTTAAAAAGCAACTAGCTCAGTACTAACAGATTGTCAATTCCTCCTACATAATACGAACTAACGTTTTTATCATAAAGCATACCGCTAAGAGCCAAAAATGATATATCCATGCCTTCTTCTTTACCATTTTAAGTCAAGATTATAAGATTGCGCTTTTCTCTCCCGTGTTTCATTAAAACAATGTTGGAAAGTAGCAAGAGGATATATTATGAATTATTCTCAGCTATATACAGTATCTACCATGTATTCTTGTCGTAAGTACTGGTGTGAGGTTCATTGAGTCTGTATAATTACCTTAAACATGAATGAGCCGGTATCACCTGAATGCCTGTTAAACAGATCACTTGACCAGACAGGAAATCCTCATCATCTGGATTGCTCTACCTTTTGGTATCGCATCAATTAGCACTATTCTCACTGACTTGTATAATTTGTGAAACGAAGGCAAGACAAGAACCAAGGTAGCCAAGCGGATCTGAAGGAACCCTTTAAATTTGTCTGACTAATACACCAATAACCTTTTACCTGAAAAGCATGAAATGAGGCAATCATGGTTTAACTGGACTTTAAGTATAGTCTAGACTACTTGGTATAAATAAAAGAGTGGTGCTCTTGTACTTCATGCCACTTGTTACAGACCTGTTAGTTACAAATATTGAAAAGTGGGGTCTTACCTGGAAAAAGAAGATTATTTTGCAAATTGCTTCTCCGAAGAACCAAGTCTCAAATATATCCTGAGTCATGGTGGGTATAACAACCACAAACAGTACCAGCAAATCCGCAATGGCTAAATTCAGTATAAACACATTTGTAACAGTCCTCATATGTTTGTTTTTCCATATTACCAGACACACCAAAGAGTTGCCAACAACCCCACAAACGAATATGATCAGAAACAGAACAAGAAATATGATCTTGAACCATTCCAGCCGTTCACTTAATTCATCAACATGCGTATAACATGGCTCCGTATCCTGTTCACACTCAGATCCATTAAAATGGTCTTCGCTTTCACTAACCATGGTCCTTAGAGTTAGTCCACCAGCGTATGTATGCCTTAGCTTGTTCGCCTGCTATCCGGCGTCTATGTCTGGTGGAGCTGTAAGCAAGCCTTTAATCGACTGGCAATCCTCCGCCAACGCAAAGCCACGCGACCGAAACACGGCAGTGAACAGCAGAAGCTTCAGTGCGAGAGGGCCTTAACCAATCCAGTACGGATTTAACTTTATTGCCCTTCAGCCTCAAGGAGCACCAGTGCGTGTTTCCATCTCACCCGACAGGTAAACACTACCCATTTATTTTGTTTAAGCAGCCACTCCTACAAAAAAGGCGATAACCATGAGTCTGGTGGTTAACAGACGTCCTGTGTGTGGGTTTCACAGAATATTGTACCTGTGGATCCTCTACAGTCGCTGTTTGAAGCTATAAAGACAGAACACCAGGGTCAGTGCCTCGGACTTCGGGAAGCTCGGGTACATGTGTTCGCGAACAGATGAAACAGCTGGACTAATCTGCATGCTCTCAGTTCATGGCATGTTTATTATAGTTATACGCTGTGTTCTCCATGCGTAAACGATTTCTTTTCAAGCAGAACTACTGTTTAGTCAAAACACCTTTATGTCATAATCATTCAATGGTTCAATATTCAACACAACTTTATTTTACTGGAATGTCGTCAAGATAATCCATTGTATTGGCAACCATACAAAGATTTATTTAATCTGACACATACACAAATTTAAATCAAGTCTTCCAGACAGACATTCTTAAATCATTCGTCAACCATAAAAACCAATTTCTACAACATTCAACACAAACCACCTAAGAAATAAGAGAGTATATACGGAAAGAAATTTGGACGGATTCTTGTAATGAGGACAGCAGTCAGTCAACGACAAGAATTATTACCATGAAGTTCTTCTAAAGCTAAATACAGCTACAACAACTTTGCCGCTTCGTTATTGTATTGTATTACGTCACACAATTTGCAGGAACTATTTAAAACGTATCAGGCATTTCTTAAAGAAAGCAGTACATCTGCATATTCCCGCCTTGTCGATAGTCATTTTGGAACAGATATTGTTGTGCAATTTCAATAAGTTCATACGCCAATTCGTCTCAATGAAGAACTAGACGCTTAAATACAGAAACCGTTTTAGGCCATATCCACCTGGGATTTCTCGATTCTGTATTAACTGTCACACAAATTTAATTGATAGGATTTGATCTTTAATTCTTCCGGTGTTTAGTAAAAGCCGGTCACCCCTACATTAATGTGAAAGTCTTCCGCACCGATGGGTTATCATTCATGGGATTTCCCGTTGTTTATTGAGTTACTTGTTGTGAACTTTTGGGAAACCATTTATCAGCAGTGTACAGGTATTACGATGGGTACAAATTGTGCCCCGCTTTTGGCGGACCTATACCTATGAATACGACTATATGCAGGAGTTATTAAAGAATGACATCATATTCCACCCATCTCAGTAATCTAACGGTATATTGATGATTTGCTAGCTGTAAACAACCTGTAAATGAAAGGCGATGTAAGGCCTATATCCACCTTCGCTGGAATTAAAAACAAGTGGAGACTTACCAATTGGGACTCCTTACCAGGAACCTGTTCCACAAAGCCATCTTTGGCTAAGGTGATTGTAATTTTATGGCTACCTATCTCTTTAACATGGGTTGTCATGGTAGTTACAAACAACTTAGTCTACGACTGCTTTGTATAACAGGAGCATGGTCTTGTACCTGTACTAAAACCACTACGCAGGGCCATTCATATGGCGTGTACATATCTCGACTGATAGCATGCGTTGTGGGATGATTTCAATCAACCTCTCAAGTTATTACTGCAAAACCCAGTTTGTCAGGGATATTCCATCAAGTGGCTTCACTCTAAGTTTCTTAAATTTTACAACGGGTACACCTCTCTTATTAGTAAATAAGGACAAAGTGTCCAGAATCCCTGGAGCCCTGCTTCGTAATAGTGTCTAATTCCACTTAACCCGGAACTAGGGGCCGTTTGTTGTTCATTGCGTTGCATATGATCGTCACGTGGTATATATGAACAGTTGAAATCAAAGCGAAACTGAGATACAAATTTGATAAATTGCACCATATAAACTGGCATGGTACATGATTTGGAAGCTGATTTTATTCATCCACCTAGAAAATTCCTTACGTCTTTTCGTCTTTATTGAAAACTATTTAATGTTTCTCTTTGCGGGAATCGTTCCTATTTTTTTATTTTTTATACTTCATTATTTCTTCCGTTGTGTGTGTTAGACGTCCAGTTGATAATTAGTCTTGCGATTATTAACCCGTAACGCTCACTTTGGTTGAGAGCTGGTATACGAATATCGATGGAAAAATGCTGATGTAGGCCGATAAATTTGATCAGTATTTTGGCATTATCTGGTGCCGATTTTTCTAATGCACGTGTATGCGTATTGCAAATCTCCGTTGCAAACTGTGTAATCTAGGCACAGCCCATATATGTGCATGTGCATATTATACATAACAAAGAGTGCTCTATTTTATGAGGTTGCAGCGTGACGCGAAGTAGAAATTGTCCTTTGTACATTAAAGCTAACGGCTGAAACGAACAAACGTAAGAAGCTAACACGTTATACCATATTCTGTACAAGACACCTCGCAGGTTATTTCTCTAGAATACCCGTGACCCAGATATGCTCTACTATACATAACACGTGTTGACTGTGAAAGCATACACGTCGATATAATTACATCGCACTTGTCTTGATGGGTATTCGCAGTTAGGCGTTTACAATGATTGTCTTCACAGGATCGAGTGGTAGCAAAAGTGTTAGCGCCGTGCAACACTGCAAAATCATTTCCAAGCAAAATCGCGTGTGGGAAAACACAAACCACGCAGCATGGTGAGGTGTCTTTTGAGATTTCATTGTCGCTTTCATGCTTTTTTGTCTTTTGAGTAGGGGGTCAAAATACCATATTTATAAACACAACAAATAAACACGCAATTGCAAAACATGGGCACATGGCATGGTTGAGACTATACTATACTATGAAATGTATAAGCTTAAACTTACCAGACTATTAGCTATTAATTAGTATGTCAACAACAAAACAACATTGCAACTCCTTAAGCTGCAATATTTTTCTGCCATGGTTTCTGCCATCTACATGTAGTTTTGGGCAGTCATGAAAAGTAAAACGGAAAAATTCAGTATATATTTATTCATTACCTAAAACTTAAGCATACATCCATACACACATACATGTTTATTTACTTATTTATTTCTTTATTTTTATAGATGTTTTACAACATTCTCAAGAATATTTTACTTGTACGACGGATGCCAGTATTATGGCGGTAGGAAACCTGGAAGAGCCCAGGGGAACCCATGACCATCCGGATGTTGCTGGCAGACCTTCCAATATACGGCCGAGAAAGAAAGGCAACATGTAATGGCAATGGCAAGTTCCAACGAGGAACACCTATACGTGCTATGCTTCCGAGAACGTGACAGCACCTATCAACAATGCCGGTGTAAAAAAACCGTGACCTGAAATCCAACACTTTCACAATGAAAGTAGCTATATATATATATATATATGTGTGTGTATATGTTGTATATATATATATATATATATATATATATATATATATAGAGAGAGAGAGAGAGAGAGAGAGAGAGAGAGAGAGAGAGAGAGAGAGAGATCGTTTTTATAAAATAAAGCAGATCTATTTAAGCATATTCAATTATAACGCCTCAAGCGGCTATCATACAGTAAAAATATTTGATGAGATTTAAGGCAAAAAAAAAACAACAAATGGATAACAAAATCGTATTTTTAAAGTAATCGTTCCAGCGTGCAAGCGTTGAAAGGTTAATTGAGCTCTAGCTAGACAACGTTATGTCATTAATATTTAAACATAAAATATCACTTAAATTTAAGTTCACTCAGCTTGATGTTAACAGCTACATAGGCCAATTCCACGCTCTCCCTTTTGCAGAGCTGCCAAGCGTTAGTAATCACAACATGAAAGGAGACAGTCTTATAAGCGATAATATCACGTTTTCGGGTTGAGAGTCACAGATATGAGACAATGGCAGATAAATGTGTGGCTTCAGAACCCCATGTAAATTTACCATTACATAAACCAAGATTACATGCAGCGATAATGGTAAATGATATCATCAGGACGTTCATTTTAGCTTCTCCTTCATTTTAAACGACATTCCAACAGTGTATAACATAATAAGATCAGGTATCAAGTTTGGTCAGGAATATAACCCTTGAATCCACTGTGACTCATTGATGCTTAGCCTTATTTGTAATAATGGAATCGAATAGAATTTGAGATACTGTTGTTTCTGATAAGTTCGTGGGAAATTCCACATCAAAGAATTTATAATGGTTTCGCTTCACTCGAATATGGACCAAGACGCCAACTACACTGCAGACAAGAAAATGATATTTTTACCAGCTTCTTCTGGCAACAGAACATCTGCGGGGAGGGTCCCACGACACGAACAGAAGAAAACGCTGCTTGATGTGCCCCACAGTTCACAAAAACAGTATGTTTGACGTCGGATATTTTGCAGTGGTTTCAAATAAGCTTTGTGCAACCCATAATTCAAAAACGTAAGACTACACAATTCTTCAATGAATCAAAACAGTAAAGTTGCGTGCCTTTCATGATAAGACGTTTTCTTATTATATAATGTAATCACTAGGAAAATAGCAGACTTAGGGAATTTATAGATACCACCGCTCTCAAACTTTGTTGGGCCTTGGTGATAACTGGTGGATGGTCGTCATGTAAATGAACACAGAATAACGAGCAAAACTTGAACAATTTGGTTGTCAACTTAATTCTCAATTCACCTATTCCACAATATAACGTTCAAAAAAGATAACATGTCTTCCGCCAATTTTACATGCACTTCGGCTTTCCGGTTTCTACAAACCACAAAACTGACCTCTATCAAGAAAGCAGTTTTTAAGAATGGCGTTAACAATAATGAACTTAAAGCATAAATCAAACATTATGTGCATGTATTTATAAGTAACATAACGTGATTCAGTCAGCACACGTAATGTTATATGTCTCTAGATCAACATGCTGACGTCAAACAAATGAAAGACCTATGATGTGGTTTTAAACCATTGTGGATGTATCCTATCTAGAAAACAACAGCAAAGAGTTTTCAAATTTAAAAAAAAAAATGTTTCATACCAATACTAGCTTGTAACTTGTCTATCATTTACCATGAGACTCTGATTTAAGATTATAGATAAGAAAGTCTTCGGTCATATTTCGTGGATCGTGTTTGTTGCGATGTCGATTTCCATGAACCTTGCCTCTGTCGGCTTGAATTGAAGAGTTTGTGAAAAATGTGACCAAATTCATCTGAGAAACCTTGATGGAAGATGGTGTGGACTGCCAATTGTGGGATAAAGCAATAAAGGTAACTGTGGTGTGGCAATCCATTGTGCAGTTCCACAAAGAAATACCATTAACGTTGTGATAACAGTCTTTGTGGCAATATGATACAATAGGTGCATGGGCAAACAGGATGTCTATTCAGAACTTTGTGTTCATAACAAAACTCGATCTCCCGTAATGAAAGCCCTAGACAAGGTGGGTGCGTGTGTGGCGGTGTGGCGGTGTGGAAGTGGGTGGGAGTGGGGGAAGATACACAAGTATACAAAATAATGAACGGCACATAAACAAAGTTGACTCTGATTTACTGGATCATAATCTGTTAAGTACACTAGTGGACCATGCTGACCTTTCTACACCATGAACCCAGATCCGTCATGAATGTAGGCGCAACTCGTCTTTCAAAGCTGTTCAAATGCTACTTCAAGCGCCTTTATCATGACCACGTCCATCTTCACTATACGCTGCTATTGATCTTACACAAGACGAATGGTGTGATTGCTTTGTAAAATTGGCTTCATGGCCCATGGACCTCATTGCCTTAATTAACACGTTGTGACATGACTATTTGTCAACAAGCACTGGAAAATGACCCGAGACCTTACTTATGGTGCGGTAGAGTTTGTAGCTTTTTGTTTACCCCATTGGTGAGGTTTGGCGACTAGGGTGGACTAGTATGTACTCAGTATGTTCATACCTGTGTCGGCGGTGTATTATAGTAGTGGTAGTCTTCAAAATAACCTTTGCTGGGATGACAAAATTACGGATTAGCTACCTTTAACACAGTGCATAAACAGTTGTTCGTTGTAATTGTAGCGGTAGGCCTGTCTTTGTGGGAAAATTGACTGAAAACTGGTGTATGGACATATCCATTTTATCATGTTTTTGTGCGTTGATCAATGAGCATTTGAAAAATGGACATAAAATACCATGTTGTGAGAATATTGGATCAAAAGTCACCCTTTTCCACACATTTTGTGAACTTGGAGGAACAAGATAATAACAACACTATAATATCAGTAAAAGAACTTCTCAGCCAGGCCTTCATTGGAAACATATACTTCAAGTGTATATAGAAAGGACACAGTCTTCCATTAACACGACTGACAAACAACAGTCCACAGGTATTCCCCCTTGGTTATTATATATGGCTTGCAGATTGTTTACTTCAAACCTTGGGTAACGGGGCACTCGCCCTTCTCTTAAATGCATTTCACTTATCATCCTAGATTGAGACTACTGTTGGACTTGCGGACTGTCACTCGGTGTTGTTAAATACTACGCAAACCGAAGGCTCTTCCAAAAAGCCACTGGTGCGGCGGCAAAAATCGAAGGACACGTCCGCAACTAGAACATTGCCTGTGGTGAATAGAGGGCCAACTGGCCAGACCACGCTTAAGCGATGAGGTCAGCAAACATTACTTTTTACGCACACCATAATTTACGACCTAAGGCAGTAAGTCTACAGATATAAGGCACCGCTTCATAAACCATCCACCACCCCACCCCATCCACGCCTCCCCCAAAACTTTCAAAAGTATGAAGCCTTTTCAGTTACCGTTTGCCATTAACACATTGCACAGGGATATCCTTAAATTGGTAAAGTGAATGACTTGGACCATGCTAAACCTCTCGCTCTCAGTCTGGCTACATCATCGTTTGCCCGTGTGTTTATCAAAAGTTCTTGGATCCAAAAGTTAATCGGAATTATTGACTGACCTTTGTAAAAGAAACATCCTGATTACTTATGATTCTGCTTTTCTACATTCTTGAGATAACATCACCAGATTAGGGTATTTATTGCCCTTCAAAACGGTTAGCAAATTGATTTTCCTGTTGCCAGTGTGCAATGCAGACGATCTTTCATGCAACCTTCCTTTTAGAGCCGAAGTAATATTTAACTGCTTTGAACAAATTACATGTGTACAAACACAAAAACAAAATTCATTAATAAACGTTTATGAAAAGGGCATGGTGAAATTAACATGTTTCGTTAACCATATCATGTCCTTACCATTTATTTTGTGGTTGATTATTTTCTTTCACACGATAAGCTGCTATAAAATAAAGCTCAGCTTCCCACGTTGCTTGTGCTTCTTCAACAATTACTTGTGACAGAGATATTTAAAGCAATATATCGTTTGTCTGCCAAGTATATTCAAGACCTCTTCGATGTCAAACACAGCACCTACAATTTTCGGCAAAAAATCAAACTAAACGTTCCATTGCGTCGCACTACAAAACACGGAATTATGTCACTGAGGTACCAGGGAGCCAACCTGTGGAAAGGTTTGACAAACCACATTTCTGAATTACAAACGCTGATGCATTTCAAAAAATCTGTGTCAACCTGGAAAGGACTGTGAAGTTTTAATAGTGTAATATTTTTGAAGAAAGCCATCTCTAAATTCTAAGTTAATTGTACGGATTTGTTCGTTTACACTTTTATATGTAGGCTTTTACCTTATACTTTTTACGTTAATTTTCGTCTACCGATAATCATTATTCTTACAAATGTTCAAAATATATTAAATATTTTAAAATATGTATACATGATGTTCCTTTTATTGTGCAAAATCTATAAGGATATTCGACACTCGCGGAACTTAGCGTCTATACTTGTACACTAAGAAGACGATCGCCCCATATTCTGATCCATGGATAAATATTACAAAAGAGGGTTATCAGTGTTTACAAATGTATGAATTACCAAAGAAAAAACTCCTTTTTCAGATCAAGGATTTCAGATCAGAGTTAAATTTAAGTGTTAAGTTGTCAAAACTGAGACCCACCTTGTCTGGGGATTTGATTACCTTAGCCCTGCAGGCAAGCTCATCGTGAAAGCCTACTTGCCCACACCTCTGCCGTATGGGCCCGGTGAATAGAACATTTTTCGTTTACACCATAGTTTACACTTTGATGGGGACAGAAAGTGTTTCATGTGATGTCGTTACTAATTCTGACATTTCTATATATACAAAACAATAGAGATAATTATAAAAATATATATAGTTTCTTCCGGCTGGACTATTCCGGCTTCCAAAGGCGAGTCAGTCCACTTAAATATAGAATCCATAGTTCTTTCGGATTCTCGAATAGAAGGATGACAAATCCTATAGTGACGAACAGCAGAGGGCCTCGTACGCCGACGATGACAGATGTACATCTCCCCGGCAAGGTGCAAGTTTCCTTGGCAGACGGTTTGACTATAGCGTCCGAAATGCCGAACTGGCGATGGATAGTTTACTCGTCGGAAATATACATTGAGGGTAAACTGGGATGAAATGTTCGTAATCGCACTAATAGACAATGAGCTATACAAGCTTCAAAAGAAGGTCTCGCACCAAATAGCAAGTGGCGAAACACACGCTCACAAAGTGCTACGTATTGAAAAATGGAGTACAAAATGACAAAATTAGGCAAAAGCAAATATGACTTGAGTGGACACAAGTAACACGACTGCTCTCAAAGTGGGCGTAAGGAAATGACTGCAAGCTGAACAACTTCGTCACTCATTTTTATAGCCTAACGCAAAGAAAATTCTGGATGGTCTGCCCGTAAACATGTTTACAATATGGGTACATCTTTCCAGAATGTACGTTTCATGCACAATGACACGAAAATGATAAACACAGAAGCCTCGAGAACACCCAATTGAATTCCAGTGCAGGTTATCACGTACACAGAGAGAAAAATGTAGGTCATACACCGACCCGGTTAGCGCAGAAACAAATAAAAAAATAAAATACAATATTTTAAAGAAGGGGCTCGTAACAGCGTGGACTGCGTTCGGTGGGTGATCGGTTGACAGTAGTTTGACAGAGTTTAGTTGTAATTATGCACTTAAAATACGTTTTAACACGTTGTGTACAAACTGTCTTTTATATGCTCTTCGAATTTTCACTGATTTTTTGCATTTCAAGTTATCTGATTTTCTGTTGGTTATGATTTCAGATGTTGTCAAAAGCCATACTTGTTTCCTGGTTCTCGCCATGACGTTGTAAAATACTGCCAAATTCATTTATTGATTTATTCATTCATTCGTGAGAGACGTCTCAACCAAAAGTGTGCTGTCATCTTTATACCTAGCTGATAACGATAAGATAAACACCTTTGAGCTCTGCACCACATAACATAACTATACATTCTGCTCTATACGTTGTTTTTTGAAACTCACTGCATCCTTGCTTTTGCCGTTGTGTTCATTTTCTATCTTGATGTGAAATCCACACTGAAGGCGATCTTTAACGCCAATCTGTATTACAGCACCGGCTTCGATCTTCCTGCTAATGAAGAGCAAAACGTGGCGTTGATCACATAAACATACAAGTAGGAAAGTCTATTACCACTGATGTCCTGAATTCCTATCCGTTTATCAACGATTTATCCCGGTTCTTTTCCGATAAAAGCCACGAGGCAGGAAGGCAGGAAATTGTCAAAGAACGGCTGGCTTCCCGCTACTGCGCTCGCCCTTGTACTAATCTTGACTGCGACAATTCTTCGGCAACAGAGACACCTGATATCTATAACATAGTGTTACAGTTCCGGGTAACACGAAATTTCAACAGCTCTCAAATATAAGATGAGTATGAGCGGACTTTCTTGGATCAAAATCAACAATGAGGTGGAATTTTTTTTTTAAAAATCTAGTCGATCTGAACTACAGCATCATCATATAGTTCCACGATTCACAACAAAGCTAACAGGAAGATACTAATTTATGAAATAGATGCTTAGACGAATACTTCAAATTTTCATTTTCAATACTTCAAATTTTCAGCTTGCATAGGCAGCAACAATGGTACCCAGGTCAAATGGAGACAAATGATTTGATATGTGTAATGGTACAGCTGATACGACAATGCCATTCAAAAACTGCCAACAGAACATAGCCGGACATTTAAAACGTAATAACAAAAATATGTACCTCCAAGTTTTAATTACTCTCTACAGGATATAAATGATGAACATATAGATAGCAAGAGAATACAGTATTTTAATATATCTGTTTATGTCCTGCAGCGTAAGTAAGTATAACGACAAATTCTCGTTAACTACAATGTAGTCCTTCGGAGAGAAAGTTGGAAAGAGATCTATTACAGAGTTTAAATCCAGCAGTTCTTTGATGAAGAATGTAATTCTTAACATTTTTGCATGACCTTTGTTGTTGAATGTTTCAGTGGTATTAACAGATAGTGTCCAGTCCTATCCTACGCTATACAGCAGTTTGCAACGGTCCTGGGCTTGGCCCAGTTTATTGGAACATCGATCGCGAGGGACAAACATCGTTGAACTCTTTGGATGGAGAGCTTTGTTAAGACTCCGAGGTGTGATAACTTCGTTACAGCGCCGGCTACAAAGTCCAGGGTATCCAGTTTTATTACATTGCATTTACTAATAGTTCCCGGCCTTTTAAAAAAGGGCCCACAAATCACGGCCAATTGGGCATAGCCATGAGGTTTGTGAATGAACGGAATACTTTCATGCAAGCTTCCAGGGGAATCAGCCTTGCTTAAAGTCACTTTGGCAAAACTTGCATTCAGAGGATTAGGTCGTTTACGCAAATATCATGAACTATTGGATCAAATGCAAGCTCACTTCTAGTCCATGCTTCATTTGACGAAACCTAGGAAACGTGTATTTAGAAAGGGAATGGATCACCAGAGACCTTATGCATGGTTAAAGGCTTAAGCGTTATATGCAAAAATTTTCTAATACTTGCAAGGTTTGGCCTCTAATTGAATATTCAGTTGCACTGAAACTAAAAATTATCGTTTTGTGTGATCAGGTATCGTCAATAAACATGGTTCACGTGATACATTATTCAGGAAAGGAAGTTATAATCATAGTGAACTGGACAAGAGAAAAAAATTGTTCGAACATTACCAGTGATAATAGAACAACAGATACACAGCTAAGATTGAAGTTGAATAGGTGGTTTAGATTTCTTTTTGACCTTTGGGATTGGCATATATATATAGCCAACCTAATTGTCACTATTTTGCTTACTGGTTGAGCAGCAGTCGGGTTATATATGTATAAATCATACTGGTATATATAATTCTTATACCTAAAATGAAAGGATGCATACTGTGTTACGTCATTAGCACAGTCGCCATGAAACCCAACCTTTGTACTTCTGTTACATGTACCTTTGTTTTCGCGATTTAACCAACTTGAAAGCGACCAAGGTTTCCCCAGTCTTTTTGAATTTCCATGGAAATCCGGACATAAGTCAAGTAACCAAATCTTGACAAACGAACTACTTTCCATTTCACCACAGGTCACAGATTTTAAACCTTAAATCTATACTCCGCATGCCCAATCCTAGACTAAGGGCCTGTATCAACACATGTTGTCTAGGTTTGTTTTCCAAATATTTAACCTGGTAATGATGCAGGTGACTGGTGTATGGAACAAATCGACAGATCAGCCTATCAATCCAAAAATGTATTAAATATCGTAGACGAATCACTCACATTTACTATCTGTCACCAAATGAAGGGCTAAGACTTTACTTAAAATGGCAATGTAAAGACGGGAAAGTTGTATTACATTTACAGTTTTCAATCTAATCATAACATTACTGAAATAGGTAAATTGCATAATACACCACTCTTTGATCGGTACTGTATAAAATCTTCAGGTTAAGTAAAAAACATTTACATACAACAAAATGTCCTTTTTCAGATTGAAATTGTGTATTGTTAACACTTATGTATTGAAATCTTTCTCCATACACAAGTCTGAAACGTTCATAAGAAATGCATAGATCACCACTGACTATAATTATCACGAAACAATTTGTCATATATAAACAAATATTTCCCGATACATGTTGCAATGAATTCTTACTCTGTTTACATTCATGTTTCAACTAGAATTCATTTTCCACATTAAAACATTCTTCATTCTTCTGTCAAGCGATTAAATAAAGTGAAAATGATGTTATGCTAACTTGTCGAAGATCATTGTAAACAGCAAGTCTTTGTTGTCAACACTTCGAACGCCTTGACTTGTGGTAGGGGTTAAGACATCTACTGTCAAACTGGCCATTACACTCAGCTTATCATAATATCGCATGATTACACTCAACTCCAGTTGCCCTGAAGAACCAAGAGATCGATCAATTCCACTGGTCCGGCTAGAAATCTTACATATAAGGGTTACGGCCGGACAACAGGATGTCGAAAACTAGTAATCGAGACACCCGAAAGGCGATATCTTCTCAAGATATCTCATCTGAAGAAACTGGTGTTTAAGATACAATGACCAACACCAAGAGGTTGTCAGGGTTTTCTGGTCAGTTATCGGTCAAAGAGCAGATAAAGACCACTGGGCATTTTACAGTGTTACCATGCACAGCCGTTGGCCAAATCGATAAATATCTATAAGCATTAATTCTTGCCTGCTGTTGTTTAAAGGGAGCCAGTGGGTTCAAGTTGTCAAGGCCCAAATGGAAAAATTTCCCGCTTCCTTGCTACTTCCATATTGCAAAAGTAGTTCAGAATAAATGCTGACAGCTAGTGTTGCAGGTTTTCAGAAAAGCTGCATCTCTTCTACTTTCATAACTGGCGGATTAGTGGAACGTTAAGCCTTTGTGGGCAAATATTTGGATGACTTCAAAAAACACAATCGTAATTTGAATCTTAAATTCAGTGTAATATTTTTATATCATCACCGGGAAAAAGATAATCAATGCTAATACTACTTTGACCTTTAATCTAAATTTTGTTTAAGGTATAACATTAAAGATTATGAAAAGGAAATTTTACCGGCAATTGTGTGTGTTTGTATTCACTTTTTTTATTTATTTATTGATATTTTACGCCGTGCGGGACCATCTTCAGGTTGCTAGCTGACCTTCTGATATATAACCGGAGAGGAAGCCTATGTTTTAATGTAATGGGAGCATCCTAATTTTCATCAGGCAGTATTTGCTTTATTTCAAAACCGTCCTATCAACCAAAGAAATTTATGGAGATATTTCTTCCACAATAATAGTTGTATTGAGTTACGCCAGTATAAAAAATAATTATCCTCCGAAGCAAATTAGGAAACGGAATGACAGAATGATTACAATGGTAACTAAATAATGTTTGTTGCCAAGAGTTCGCCATTGTGCATGCTGGCCACGTTTGCTTTGTCTAACAACAAGTCACTCGTCGACTTTATTACAGCTTTATTAGCTTGACTGACCCCTGTCCTCTGCTCATGCTATTATCAGCAAGTCGCTACGCAGTTTTCCACTTGACCACTGGTCTCTGAAATTCAATCAGCGCCAAGCTGTGTGCATTTATAAAGGCCAGGAGCTAAGAGAATAAACTCGATCGTGCAAATCGATAATGCTGAAGATGTCGTTGGAACTAGCAATGACTTTGGTAGGAATCTGTAAAACAAAAAGGAACTAAAATTGCTCGACGCAGTTTTCACCTTTATGAAACTGCTACAAAACCAAATAACTTCATTAAGGAAACGATTGTATCTTACCAGGCAAATATATGTTTTATTTTCGATGAGTTGTGAAGATTGGTGTTGTACCTGTCTCAGTCACGGCAATTGGTTAGCCATTCATGCAAATGTACTATTTAGTTGATGAATACAAAAGGGAAAGGTGGAACGCTACAACATTGGGATCTTCAAGGGAAATGCATTATTCACAAGTGGAATGGCTCATTCATACAAGAGAGCATCCAACGTGGAGATTCGAAGCCTTAATGTTAGATGATTTCGCCTTGGTTCAAACCGTTTCTTTTTATTATTTACAGCTGCACAAAGGTAGATACCTTTAGAATCGCCTTAGGCTAAATCATCGTCCTGCAGGGAAAGAAGAAAATCACTATTCGCCTCTGCCCAATATCGACCAAAAAGAAAAAATTTATACGGCCGAAGACATGAACATAAGCTGACAGATAAACGATTAAGTTGACTGCCTCTTTCAAGAAAGCTTTATGCCAAAGAAATAATCAATTACTCAGTGACCACCGATATCGTTAAGAACCAAACACAAAGAAATTATACATCAGCGAAAATAACCATTTGTATCAGCTGAAGAAAAACGCATTATTGTTATAGAACGCCTGCTGATTCATCGATGGAAACGGCAATTCGAGCACTTAAATTCTTCAGCAGACAGTCATCAGCGTATGTGAAGATGGTTTTGTTCACAGTATATTACTGAAATTGGCCATCACCTTAGTTTCAGCGGCATCGGCATACTTACCCATACAACAAGTAAAATAAAACATAACTGAGGGGAACCTGAATTAATGGACGAATTTTTTTCCGATCCAACCTTATAATGCTTCGTAAAAAGAGGAGCTTGTTACACTCACCTTAAACCCTCAACAAATGGTAAGAATACAACAGAGGTTTGATAAATGAAAAGGTACATGATGTCAAAACAAAGGAAAGCACAATCATTTGTATGTAATGTGTGTTTTTCAAATCTTTCAATTTATACCATGTCTGAAGGCCTTGCGGAATAATAAGTTAACTCAAACAAATACCAGTCCGACAGCACCACGCGAGTTTTAAGAGACACAACGTTGCACTCTTTGCGTGTCGACATATTCCATCATATCACACACGTATTTGACTTTTGACAGTTAGAGCAGCAATTCATTAATGAGTTTGTTGCGAAAAGAGGAAAAAATCATGGATGTGTTTTGAAACTGACATTCCTTACTCACATAGGAGGTGGTGCGTGGTTCAGTGGACACAAAAGGTGCCGGTTTCACTCCCGGTCTTGCACAGGTAATCAATAGATTACCAAGCTTTTTCTTCCTGATCGACATGCATTGGTGACAGTTTACAATCAACGACACTCCTGACTGAGTTGTGACTTACGTATAAAGCAGACACGGGACTCCACGATATTTTCTTATTTAGAAGTCCAAATTTTAGAGTGGATCAGAGTGCTTATGGACTTCACAACAAACATGATAAGTGGTGATTGCCGTCTATCCTTTCTCCACCCCTCCGAAAGGAGATCTCCAGGCTCTGTTTTATAGAACATCTAGAGAAATACACGGTAATACAGGTACAACTGTCTCCAAGCTAAACAAGAGTTACACTTAACGCTAGGCTAAGAGAAATTCATCATGAGCTCTGCTTCACTGATTAGAATGTTTACGTCACCACGCTGTCTGCTGATTCTACTGACAGCTAATCGTAAGCTCAACGTTTACTCACAGCAAGCCAAAGAAAGCGCGTATATTATTCCCAGAACTTCTCTGCCATGTGAATGATGAGGTGTACACTGTATACCTGCCTGTATTCTTGTTAACCTGATGAAGGTAATAGGATATTGGATCAAACCCCTGTCTCCCTGATCAGTAAATACATTTCCTGTGTAAGACGGATGCAAGACCTAACAGGTGTTCAGCATACCCATTTGGCATTTATCACTTCAGACACTCAAGAACCAAGTCCGTGTCTAATGGACACTGTCCTAGCTCTTTGATAAATCTCGCTGTTTACCTCAAAGATAAACAAGAATTAATTGGCAAATTAAACTGACATGGACGTGTCCTAATTTTTTTTTGGAATTGCCATAAACATCTCACGCAACTTTTTCAATGGTATAGATCCTTTAAAACCGCATAGTTTCAGCTGATTCAAAGTGCTGTCGCTGTAAAATTTTAATAAACACCAAATGCAGTGTTTCACACTTGAATAAATTATGTAAGAAACTGATGTACAAAAAGGAGGATGGGATTGCAAACTGGTAATTCATGAAGTGTTGATCATCTGCTAAAATTAACTTCATCGATTTTTTAATTTTGCCAGCTTCGTTGCTCCACTTGATAACCAGACAAGCTGTTACATCTTTATCTTTAATGGGAAAACATTTAGCCATATAATCTCAATACAGGTGCCTTTTACATAAATATTAGTTAGTGAAGATACGAAACGTACACCACGACTTGTATTCAGTTATTCATCCTATCCGCTCTATGTTTCTGTCAACCCTTTGCATGTCTTATCTTATGCATAGATCTGTCATTCTGTCTCAATGTGTCATGCACCCGAGGCAGCTAGGAGTAAACATACATTTGCATCTAAGACAAATCATCAAAGACGCACACCCTGTTGCGAAATTCAGACACGCACACATATGATACCTGAATAATGCTATGGACTAGTCTTTCTGCATCCGTTACATTGTGACAATATGTTTTAGTACCCAGTTCAAACATACGACCAAGCGTGTTATAAGCCTGTGTGCGGACATTTGTCCTTTCTACTGTCAGTTGTAGTTAGTTAAGGCAAAGTAGGGCAAAAAGCTTTTCGTAAAGACTCTTAAACAATACTGCACTGAATACTGCACTCAAAACGACAGTACAGTTTGACTAAGCAAGCTTAGTTATCAATGTTTGAGAGGCGGATTATTCTATGCTTGGTGAAAACAGTAGATAGGAGAACGGAACATGTGTGTTGGACTAAAAACAATTTTGCTCATTCATTCTTCGGTTGAGTTCAGTCGATTTTATTTGCCGATCAATTATTTACAGATCCGGATAACCCTCTTCGCTTCAAAAAGTAAAATATACCCTCATAAATTATTCATCATACAAATCTTACTCTCACACTCCACTACAATAGGGCAAGTGTTCCTTTATAGACCATAACCGTGTTTGGTCTTGGGTCAAAGTGGTAGTCCGTCATTCTTGCGGTGGAAGATTTCCTCAAAGTGCAACCACATTGGTTATTATCGGTTTTGTTCAATCTCGGCTTAGATCAAGCTGTTCACAGCTCAGTTATAAACTTCTCAGTTGTCTAACCGTGGTGTAGTGTATATATTTACACATTGCACGACAGTTTTATGTCAGTAACTCCATAGACTTCATAGATGTTAAAGTTTCAAGTACATTATTCACCCCAAAGGTTCAATTAAATAAGCCGAGCGATTAAAGATGAAAGGCAGAGGTATAAGCAACATTATCAATAGCAGGTGACCATAAATCAAAAGACTGGGGGCCTCTGTGGCTCAGTTGGTTACCGCACTAGCGCAGCACAATGATCCAAAAGCCTCCCACCAGTGCGGTCACTGTGAGTTCAAGTCCAGCTCATGGTCTGCCAACCACTTGCTGATGGTCGTGGGTTTCCCTCGTGCTCTGTTGGGTTTGTTCCCACCATAATGCTGACCGCCGTCGTATAAGTTGAAATATTCCTGATTACGGCATAAAACACCAATCAAATGAAAAAATAAATAAATAAATTAAAAGATTAAATGTCAAATAGAGACTTTGACATACGCCTAATGTTTGCGGTATGTCATGTAAAATAATAACGAATTTAATAACAATTTAATTACGGCTGAACAATAAAACCGACTTTAATTGTGTTTATACTTAGTCTCCGGTGTATGTCATTTATACAAACGGAGCAGGGAAGAATTAAATGTCAAAAATCTCAGCGGAGAGCTTAAGATCCCAACGATCGATGAGATCTCTTCCGAAAGGTGGCGGTGACAGGAAATGACGCCGACAACACGATCCCTTAAGAGCCACTATGCAGACCTGCACAGGGTTACGTAATGTAAACAGAATAGGCCACTACACGTACAGATTTCTATCAGCATTGTCATGTGAAAGGCCATTCAGTTTTATCTGTCAAAACATCCACATATTCAGGCGATACATCCGACCCTGAAGCAAGTGTGTGAACGAACAATTATGGCCCTACAGCATATTAGCCACAGCTGTTTTTCTAGGGGAAAAACATTATAAAACCAAGCAGTACGGGCCTTGTGTTCATCATGTTCATGGGCATGTGATGCACGCGGGATGCATTTTAAGTTAATGTAAACCAATCCAAGTCAGTGTTGAATGAGAAAACATTTAACTATCAGTGCGACAAAACGAAAGAGATTATGTATCTCCAAATGACCTCAATTTCCAAAAACGCCTCATATTCTGGATTGGATGAATCTCCTACATCTTTGCAATAGGTTCTGTATTCAGTCAATAAAAGTTGTTCAATTTTTTTTTCATTTGAAAACAGGCGATTAAAAAATATGTGGCGGCACTAGAAATGAGTTTGACCAATATGAGATATGTCTCACTGCTTGTAGCCAATAAATCATTCGAGCAAATGGAATTACTCTGTACTTTGTTGATGGTTCTCCTCATCCAAGAGACTTGCTTTGACAAAAAAGCTTTAACTGTATCAAATGAAAAACAGTAGCTGTAACAACGAGATAATTTAATTCAGGTTTGAAAGAGATAAACCATGTTAATACAACCGCAAGGCGGATCGGTTCAAACCATCTTCTTGACACTTGATATCAACATGTTCCGATAGTCAGACAACGTAATGCAAATTCCCATGACATCAGGAATGTTCTTCGATCCATAAAACAGAAGACCGACGTAAATGAATTTTAAAACCTCTTGATCAACAGAAACATATATCTGGATGTATATGGAATGTAGCCAAAGGGTAAACAGTACATCACACGAGTCCTTTAAACAGATTTTTGAGTACCGTAACTGATATATTTGAAACGGTCAAAAGCATAAATCTCAGGCTATAATAGTGTCTTTCAACAGAGAGAGGCCTCGCAGAGCAGGGATATACAACTATCTCGTAACATTGAATGTCGCGTGGACTAAAGGGAATCCAAGCAACAAACATCGGCATCAAACATGCAGTTGCTTAATGCAGGCAGTATGGATGTATTGCTTGTAAGAGTATCACTATCGGAGAGGAAAAATGATAAACATATGGCTTGATCAACTCTCAGACAGCGATAGGCCTTACACAAGATCAAACAAAGAAACACGAAGACGCTGGACTAAGTTCAATACATATATTTGAACAATATAGACCAATGGTACAACTGACAATGATATACAAAACAATACAGATAATTACAAAACATATAAGTTTCTCATTGGTCACAGCGACCAAATCCGGGTGGAATATTTCCGCCTCCAAAGGCAAGTCATTCCACGTTAATACTGAATCCACAGTTCTTTGAAATTCTCGAATCGAAGGATGACAGTCCTGTACTGGCGAACAGCTGTGGGCACAGTAATCCGACGATGGTTTTAATCTCCAACTTCCCGGCCAGGTGCAACTTTCCAGGGCGGACGGGTTGACAATAAACGTCCGTTATGCCGAGCTAGCGATGTACATTTCAACCCTGAGAAATATACACAAAGTCACTTTCAGGGTAAACTGAGATGAAATGTAAGTAATCGCACAAAGAGACAATGAGCGATACCAGCTCCAACAGAACGTCTCAAAGAAAATAGCGAAATGCGAAGCACAAGCTCAAAAAGTGTTACGTACTGGAGTTCAAAATGACGTATGTCGAATTACATGAAAGCCGATATCTCCAATCTCACAAATTGCTTCTAAGGGGACGAGAGTAAATATGACTGCTCTCAAAATGGACATGAGTAAAAGCCTGTGAGCTTAACAACTTCGTCGCTCATATTTATTGACTAACGTAAAGAAAATTCTTGATGGGTTTTGTTAAGCATGTTTACAATATGGGTACACCTTTCCTGAATGTACGTTTCATCCACAATGACACGAAACTGATAACACGGAAGCCTCGAGAACAAACGACTAAATTCCAGTGCAGGTTATCACGTAGAGAGGGGGAAAATGTAGGTTAGACATTGACCGGGTTAGCGCAAAAACAATGAAAAAATATAATGCAATATCTTAAGGACGGTTTCGCAACATGCTCTTTAGGTTATATCGCCAGAATTGTAAGATCATTGATAAGACCATTTTATAACCTGTAAGCCACAATTTGCAGAAATATATCACAGTTCCGAACAATTTCCAATTCTTAAGATCTTACGTGTGTTGCACGTTACAAAATCTATTTCTCCCTTCCTTCAATAACCTTTCATGTGATTGTTTATTAAATGTGATGGCAATACAGCCTTTTGAGTAATGCTATAGGTTACACGAGCGCACTGATTTTCCTTACTATTTATGTAGTAAATTTGTCAGCTTCAATTCCCAAAATATATAGTCCTAAACTTTCGCTTGATGGTATGCCATACCGCCACACACAGCTTGGGCTTTTCTCTTCATCATATAAAAAAATCAACACAGCATGACCAAAATCTTTTTGAGATGTTGCTCCAGGAAGTGACGTAAAAACAGTTTGTCACCTAGGTAATCTCCAGAGGGGTGGGGAGATGGGGGTAGTCTCCCTTGCAAAAAGATTTCAGTCATCCAAAGCAGATAAAATTGTAATATATTTTAACTGGGTGTAAAATTACAGTATAGAAATTTATAGTGCATCAACAACCTAGACTGTTTGTGTAGCAAACGGTGCTCCAGCACTCATCGATTCGGAGCCAATTCTTGGACCCAACTGGTCGAATTGCCCATGTGTAACCTCTCAGAGGAGAAAGGTTTCGCAATATTGTGTCTACTCAGACTAAAATAACATAAGCCTCAGGGCAAAAGTAAAAATTAGAGGGCTGTATCTGTGCCCACACAAGATGATACTTTTTGTATCCCGGAATTAATGATTTGTGGAAAAGGGAATATAAAAACTTTTCCGTGAAAAGAAATTCTGCAGAAATGAACGCTCATCTTGCTTTTCCTTAAAACGAAACACTTGTGGTTATTATAAACTAAAATTTTGACACCTCTCATCAACGGAAGGCAAGTTAGGCAAGAAGTGCTACCCCCATTTGTACATACAATCACTAATTGTTTAAAAAATTGACATTTTTTTATTCTTCAACCTTCAACCTAATTGTAGACATATTTTAGTACATGCAATCAGCCAATATATTGCTCTTTGAGTCATTTTCATATGTAAGAGTGACAGTAGATTGCAGCCTTGCAGAAAAATGGGATAAAAATAACTAGTAAATTTGTAAGCTTCAACTCCCAAAACATATATCCAAAATCTTTCGAGTGGTAGTATGCCAGATTGGACTTTTACCTACATGAAATCAAAAAATCAACACAGTATTTTTTGAGCTGTTGCTCTTGGAGTGACTTTAGAACATTTTGCCACCTTGGTAACCTCTGAGGTGGGAGGGGGGGTCCCCCTGACGAAAAAAAAATTTTTCAATTGTGTCCGAAGCAGATAAAATTCTGATATATTTTGACTGGGTATAAAGTAATAGTGTAGAAATTTATAGTGTATCAACAACCTAAACTGTCTGTGTGGCGGTATTATCCAATCGATGCTCGAGCATTCATCAATTCGGAGCTAAATCTTGGACCCAACTCGTTGAATTACACGTGTTACATACAGACGCGACGCCGTACAAGGTGCAGTTAGTTTCTATGCCTAAATTAACCAGGCTGGATTTCAGCGGTTATGAGTGACCATTTGCCAAGTGTCGTCGTTGCTCTGGTCTTACTTTCTTACTTGCCTTTTGTGTTGTGTTTCCTCATCTTAAAACTAGGTGCTAGAAACTTTAGGTTCTTTTGGTCTGTATTGGCGAATATAAAAGATATATCGTGGAGATTAAATCTAAGAATCTAGTCACAGTATAGAGGATTACAGCATGGAGAGCCAAATCAGTTGAACGACTTATGTCAGTATTACTTACTACAGCACAGAGAATAAAACTAGAGAAGCAATTCACAATAGAAAAGACCACAATATGGAGAGTGAAACGAGGAGGGCGGCTTATAATAGAAAAGACCAAAATATCGAGTGTGAAAAAAAAGAGCAGCGACTCAAAATATAAAAGAGAACTATTTGGAGAGTAAAACCAGTGCAGCGACTCACAATAGAAAAGACCACAATATAGAGAGTGAACCCAGAACAGCGACTCACAATAGAAAAGAAAGCAATGTGGAGGGTAAAACCAGAGCAGCGACTCACAATGGAAAAGGCTGCAATAAGGAAAGTGGAATCAGAGTAGTGACTCACAATATACAAGACTAAAGCATGGGGAGTAAAATCAAAGTAGAAACTGACACGGTGAAAGACTACAGCATTGAGAGCAAAACCAGGGCATCCATTCCAAATATAAAAGACTGCAGCATGGAGAGTACAATCAAAACAGCAACTCCGGTTCTGAAAGACTAGAGCATAAAGAATAAAACCAGAGTAGTGACTCTTTTTCCCCTTTTAAGCCGGACTTAAAACCCACAACCCACGCAGAAATGAGGAAGAAAAAAGTTAAGGTAGCAATCGAGTTTAGGTCACAGAAAGATTACTAACGTTCATTTTCTTAACTTTTCTTAAGGGACTATACCACATCGAAGGTATACATGGGCGGCTAAGATTGTCTCAAGGAATGGATATTGCAAGAGGTAGACGAATAGCGTATACGTATATATAATGTATATCATATATATAATGTATATCGACCACAAGACTTAACATATGTGATTTAAGTGGATGTACATGTATTATAGGCTGCAGTATTGAAAATATTGTTTCGCTGGTTTCACGACTTCCACACCCCACTTTATGTGTCCATACCTTGTTTTTCATCATCCCTTTATTCATCTAGAGGCCGGCTGCTCTTTCAAGCTGAACTGACTGGTTCGATGTCTCGTCCATGTTAACGGCCATGGCGAACTCAAATATGTTCGTGTGATCCATCGATTGAGTTCAGACTGCCAGCCTTCTGAGTGGTTCTGTTCCGGCTTTTGACGCTGAAAGGCAGTTCCCTACATGCTATCTAAAGCCTTCAATCCAAGTTTCGGTTACGTAGTCTACACCCTGATGATAACGGAACTTTGTCAGATTAGAACGACCCTGCATCTTAGCAAATATCTTCAACCAGGAACACCAAGAGACTCCTGCAGCTCGTTGGATGCTGCACTGCTCAACTTTCAGTGATCTTGTGAAGCAAGCGAAACATTTTTGAATAAATATCTTATGTTTTGTTTATGCACTGAATTAAACAAGGCAATAAACAGACGACTTTTGCCAACTGGTTAGGGCAAATTGTCAATACTTGTCAAAGCAAAGTCTTCACTTTCATGATCAGGATTCTTTCAAATCAACATGGATGATAACAATTCGAATCTTTCAACATTGTAAACTCCACTGGGGAAGTACAGAGAATGCACCTAGGCGTGGAAACAGACATTCATATGCCAGCCGTCAACCAACATGGGTGTTCCGGGTCATCAATCGCAAGACCAGTTTCTAAAAAGAACAAATAACACAAACCAGTCAAGAATTAAAAAGATATACAATATAAAAAAAATTATGTCCGATTCATGCAATTCATACAGTTTTCAGTAATGACGAAAAGACGCCATGAATGTTCCGAATAAAACCAGTATCCAAGACGTGTACCATTTTAGTATATTTGGCGTCGTTAGTATATATGGCGTGCATAAAGTGGTTGCGCTTTGAAGACACACAATTTAGGGGCATGCAATCTTCGTTCGAGAGTATGACTGCTCAAAGCTTTCACAAAACTGAACTATAACTGATAACTTCTACACCAATACTTTGATATCTTGATATTACGATTCAGTGTGACGCGTGAGAAACAGGAATAGATGATATACTGAACCAAAAAAGAAACTTCACATTTGAAGAAATGAATTAGGTCTATATTGAAAATGGGTAGAACAATTTAGTTAATATGGATGAATACCATAATGGCCAGGTCTAACCTGACGCATCCGACCATTGCATCTGGGGTGAACCATGCGATGTGCATACAGCATGCTATTTTGTAAAAACGCAATCTTGCATCTGATCACCTCATGAGAGGATGACCACATGCCGAGGAAAATCAAATTCGGCAAAGTCATTTGCGTAATCCTTTGACGACAGCAACCTCAAACAGTAACGCACTGTTTAGGGGTCCGGTAACTGCCCAGATCATACGAAACCGCTTGCGTGCTCCCCATTTTCGTGTCGACGTTCATTCTTAAACATTTTAACCGTAATAAACCGCTGGGCCGAATTTCACCTACGCTGGAACCAAAGACAATGGAATATTGTTGTGCTTAGCGACGAATCTTGTTTTACTCTGCGATTTGCAGACGGAAGAGTGAGAGTGTGGCGCCAGCGCAGAGAACGTCGCGACCAATGCTGCGTAAAGGGAGTTTCGTGGCGGTAGCGTAATGGTTTCGGTAGCTTTCTGCGGGAACGTGCACTTACGCCTTCTCATAATTCGGAGGAACCTCAATGCAGCGGGATATCGTGGCCATGTCCATATCTCGGAGCTCGTGGCGTTTATGGTGGCTCATGGTCTCGGACTCCAATTTAAACATGACCTTGCAACATCACACACTGCTGTTTTGACACGAAATTTGCTTCAAAATACGGGTATGAAGTGGCCATGGAGAGCACCTGGCCTCAATCTCCTGCTCTTAGAAAAAGTCTTCGCGCCTTGACATGTCAACCTCTCAATGTATTCATGGGTGTTAGGCAGTCAATTAGGCAACGTTGCTCTAATGTCGTGAATGCGAGAGGGGACGTGGGCGGTACTGATCAAGTTTCATTACAGATGGCTAGTACCTGTGAAATCAAAAACTGGCTCCACATTGCTATTGTGGAGGATACAACAAGCGCACCTTAATGCCTAATCCTGTTTTCGTGTATGCTCATTTCGCCAAGGAATTGGATTTATCCAGTAGCAACAAACTTTGCTCTATATGGGTATGTTTGTAACATAAATTAATACGTGAAATTTCTGTTTAGTTCGGAATACACTGATATAGAATTGACAGCCTGTAGCATCTACCCCAGACCTTTCCGAGCTCAACGTCGCTAATTTAGAAAAAAATTTCACCAGTGTCACAAATTGGGCCTCATCGGTTATAACGAAGAGATGATTGCAGTTCTATGAATCAGGAAACTGGTTAGCTTGCACAGTGCAATTTACTATAGATCCCTTATAACTCCCATGTTGTTTCAAGGACTATTTCACGGGTAGTGGGGTAATGTTAACCTAGAAAAAAGAAACTCTGATAAACGTGTTTGAGTATAGACGCGGGACAAAACTGCAAGTCATCGTCTAAGAAAAACTCAATTAGTGTTACTCACGTAATATAACACACAGCTCTATTTGGGTGTTATGTCCTAATACACTCGCGATTGTCACATGAAAACCTTCTTTTGGTGTAATGTACTATATGTTTTTTGCAATTTCCGGCCATAGGAAACAGATTGATTGCCTCTTTACCTCTCATTACACAAAATGTTTAGTGGCAAAGATATTCAGTTTATATCCCCGTGGGAATAACCACTCATTAATTTGTCTCTTTTCTGTTCAACTGACGGTTTAGAAATCTTTCTATAAAACGAACTCCTCAACCATCGAATACCTCGTATTAGCATTAACGTCCTTGTAAAACCATTTCTAAATACGTAATTAGATCACACTGTATGACAAACCTGCCACCTTGATCAGGGGTTGGCCACTACTGGAGGAATAATATAGATAAATTAGCTTAATCTGACCGCTTTTACACTGTTCGGGAGGGTAACAAATGACATTGTTCTGCCATCCATCTAAAGGACATTGCAACGATGTTAACCGAGTTTTGCAGACAAACGCTGTTCCATTTCTTGTTTATGCGTATACGTACACGGATGTGTATTGAACTGTGTACTTCGTTTATTCCGCAGAACGCTGAGGATGATCACTTGCACAGCATGTCGTGATCTTCCATATAAATAGTGAAGCAAAATGTACAAAAACAGGCTTTTCATCGAGGGACAATTTAATAGGCTGACACAGTATGCGAGGATAATGGGGGTAATGACTTGCTTTAACCACGACCTGTTTCATCCCAAGAACTGTCTGATTAGAGGACACGGGGTGAAAGGCGTTATTTACTTGGCACATCTAGCTTTCTTGCACCGGCTTGACTATTACATGGCATGTTCCTGATTATGTTCAAGAGTTCCTAACCATCGTTTGATAGGAAACGTAATGGGTCAGATGCTTTGCCACAGTCATGGAACTTAAGCTACCTTTTTAGATCACTATGACAATATCTTGTGTTGTGAAATGAATATCATTACTTTCCTATATGAAACTAACTCCCCTCATTCAGAAATGAACATCTACCCAAAAGCGACAAGAGTTTTGTCAGTTGAACTCAGTACAAAGATTAGGCCTGTTGGATCTTATTCATGTTTTTACGGAGACCTAAAGCGCAGATTTAACTGTGGTATTAACTTATTGAGTATGGCAAAATATATTTAAACCCAACTCAGTAAGGTTTTGCTTTTCAGCAATAACTCTTCAAATTTCAGAAGGGGCCTCCGTGGCTCCGTCGGTTAGCGATTTAGCACAGCGCAATGACCTATAAGGCTCCCACCAATGCGGTCGCTGTGAGTTCAAGTCCAGTTCATGCTGGCTTCCTCTCCGGCCCTACTTGGGAAAGTTTGCCAGTACCCTACCGGTGGTGGTGGGTTTCCGCCGGGCTGTTCCTGGTTTCCTCACACCACAATGCTGGGCGCCGTCGTATAAGTGAAATATTGTTGAATATGGCAAATACACCAAATAAACGAATAAAATCAAATTTTAGAATGGTCATATATGCGGTGGAATACCAGTTCACGTATTTATTTACGTTTATTTTCACAAGAAATTTTAATTCATCGGCGGGAGCCTCCTTGCCTCAGTCGGTTAGCTCGCTATCACAGCCCAATGACCTAGAAGCCTCCCACCAATGCGGTCGCTGTGAGTTCAAGCCCAGCTGATACTGGCTTCCTCTCCGTCCATATGGTGGAAGGTCTGCCAGCAACCTACGGATGGTCATGGGTTTTCACCGGGCTCTTCCCGGTTTCCTCCCACCATAATGCTGGCCATCGTCGTATAAGTCACTTATTCTTGAGTAGGGCGTAAAACACCAATCAAATAAATAAATCAATCAATCAGTCAATGGCAATGTTTTGTGTCGTCTGTATTCATATCGCCGAGTGGTTCATAGTTCATAGTCAAAATTTGATGTTTTGATGTTTATCACATATAGATGAAAACAAAGGACAGCTAACAAAGGATTTTTCTGCTTTGTGTTTCTGAGGATTTTTCTGTTTGCCATGTTTTACTGTAGTTGTTAATATAACAGACAAAAAGTTGAAAATAAACACAGGCTATTTTTCAGCAGATATATTTAACATTCTTTAATTAGATAATTGCATGATGACCAAGACAGTGATAATGTACTGTCACTGAATTATGATTTGAACTTTGAAATAATGTATTATATTTTCTTTAATTGGTATCCCAAACGCCGAATCTGACCTAGACTTTGACCTATCAAACCTAACATTATAGCCTGCGCTTTAATTCACTCGCGCGTTTTCGAGGCTTCTGTGTTTATGAGTTTCGTGTCATTGTACAGAGAGCATACATTCTGAAAAGATGTACTTGTGGTGTAAACATGTTTACTACCAAATTATCAGGAATTTCGCCACTTGCTGTTTACGAGACGTTATTTGGAGCCTGCATCGCTGGAAAACTTTGCATCCCAGTTTTACACTGGAAGTGACTTTATGCCAAGTTCGAGGACTGAAACATACATCGCCAGCTCGGCATCATCGACGCTATCATCCACCTGTCCGCTCTGGGACAGTTCAGATGAACTGTGCATTTCAATTTGTGTGGACTGACTCGCTTTTGGAAGATTGATATTTCATCAGAATTTGGACGTTAATCTTTAGGAAGTCTGCATTTTCTAAATATATATTGTTCTTGTTTAATATCCTAAGTTGTTCTGTTTGTTTATTTTGTTCAGTTATATGTATTGAACTTATTCAAGCGTCTTAGTGTTTGTTCGTTTGATCTTGCGTAAGGCCTATCGCTGTCTGAGGGTTGAACAAGCCATTTGTTATCATTTTTTACTCTCAAGTTAATGGTAACCTTGCTTAACTTAAAGTTGCTTCGTGACCCATTAAGGAATACATGAGGTTGTTATTCTATAAAAGCATATATATATATATATATATATATATATATATATATATATATATATATATATATATATATATAGCATATACAACAGGAAGACTTTTTTTGTCCTTTGGAATATTATCAATCTCTTCGTTTCAATTTTTTGCGATACAACACACTACCCTTCGGTCTTCAGCATAAAAAGTAGTCACCAAAGGTTGTCATGACAACAATATCCATGAAATTGAAGCATTTGTAGTATTCTAGCGGCGACACAATTGAATCATTCCTCAATTTCAATCCACTGAAGGTAATCTTTGCAGACACCAATTAAACACAATAAACTTCTGGAAAACTATTTCACCTCAATGTTATTCTTGAGGTCGCTTTTCGTTGGACTGAATTTATCAGTCTCACACAAATAGCTTGTGGAAAAATATATCACTTTTTATGCTTGCGGGTATGTAATGAAGCGACGTATAGACCCCCTTTTTCTGAGGGAAATTCCCAGCCACTGAGACATAATCCTTGAACGGCTATGCACAGTCCAGACTCGTCTTCCTGCGACAGCAGCTATTAAGCTTGTAGTCAAGGAGAACTGAGTTTTGCCTTTTATCAAGTCAACCCTATCGCATTACTTTGAACAAGAAGCCAACAACCCAAGGATGTCTCTATTTTTAAAACAGCGTTTGTCCGTAAAAAGCGACCACTCCGACAGGCTCGTGAGACAGTTGAGAGGCTGTTAGTAAAAGAACAAAACAACCGACCAAGGGCATCACTATGGCAACAACACTTACAGCATGCCTAAGATAAAGCTTTTGTTTCCACAGCAATACATATACACACATATTTTATATGAAGAGCATCTCGCTTTAAAACGTCTCTCTCGCATTAGCTGCATCAATGAGACGGCATGTGCAAATGCAGAAGCCGCATATTCGACCACCTCTTTAATCCAAGAGATTTTGCTGTCTGTCTGGCGAATGACAATAGTTTGGCTTAATTTTATTCGGTCTAAACCATCGAGCTAAGATCAGCCAAAATAAAACACCAGCTGACGTAACAATGTTAAGTCAATTTACTTTGGGTATAAGTAAACAATTATCATTTACAACACACAATTATTGCTCCTTTGCAGGTCTTTATCTGTACACAGTCAAATAGTTTCTCTCTGCTAATTCACTTCAGTTACATGAAGTTACTGGTCTTTAAGAGCCTCCATAGCTATTTTTAAAAATGTCATGAACAGTCTGTTCAAAGGAAAATGTTGACCAGAAGTGAAAATGCCAAGTGGCCATATTTTATCTGTTTAAACCGGCGTTGTTGCTTTGGCGTAATGCCAGATTTAACCGGAAATTCTAAGAAACACTTCGGGTGAAAAACAGCAATTGTAAACTTGCATCTAACAATTTTTTCATATTTTAATTTGTCATTTACTGGAATGAAATAGTTCGCATTGAATTAACCAGTGTACGATTCTCACACACCTTCATATACGTACGTATATCCATTTTTTGTCATAACCAATCATGACACATAATATTTCAAGTATTTGATTCCCTCTAGCATTGAAGCGTATTTGTAAAATTCAGTTTTGGAAACCGCTGATTTTCTGTTATTGACCGTAATCATGTTTTCTATACTTTGTAGCAGGCTTTTCATGGGTCAATGGAAAAGGTAGGTATTACATAGAATAGCTGTTAATAGTGAACTGAGGTGAGTTTATCTTCTGTATGTTGTAGCTCTGTTACATATCACTTAATCCTTGCTGTGATCCGACCGGAGTTATTAACACAGAGTTCTGCAGAATAACGTCAGACTCCAACATACAGCCATTGCCATGTACCGCAGTTAAACCTCGGATCAGTGTTTCGTCCATTGAAAAATAAAATTGTAATCAGCTGAGGATGCCATTTCCGATACGCATCGATCGATGACAACCTATTTTACAGTCATAAACTGAACTTTCAGCCCAGATATTGAGCTGACTCTTTTACAGGCGTTCTATCTGGTGGCCTAATTACGGATAATGAAATTAATTTATAATGAGTAAAGAATCCCATGGGCATGTTTGTCTTTTTCCTTGTCTTTTGTCTTTTACAATGTCATGTTATCGTTTTACTCTTGAATAAGTCTTGAGTAATACTAAAGCCTTCTGCTTCACAGATTATATCTCGCAAAAATGTCGCGTTGAACATAGAAAATAAATCTATCAATGTCGGTTTAGCAGAATAAATTGAAAAGACACACAGAAGATAGCTTTCCACAATTGCCTCAAAACATTTTATTTTGCTAACATTGGCCGAGTCTTACTTCATTTCATTTTATTTGGCATTTTAAGTGCTCATAAATGGAATACTACAGCTGGGCCTCAAAAACTTGTTACACCGTTGTACACTAAACACAGCTGTAAAGCGAGCCTAATATCCAGTGGGAGATTCAGTACATGATGATTTATTTCTTTATTTGTGACACTTAAATTCCATTTCATCAAAATATTTCAAGTGGTTTTACAACTTTTTCATACATATTTTGTCTTCCCTTTATGACCAGCACTAAGCACATCCTCTCGATCATATAATCGTCCCAGCTACTTCCCTTGGCGAAGCATTAGAAGTCACGTACATTAAGGCTCAAACATACAACACTTTATTCGTTAATTCATATGTAGACAAAGACGAAAACAGAAAATGAAATGGGCGCACAAATCATTGTGCCTTTTCCCTGCACCATAGCTTGTTATACCAGTGGCCATTTTATAAAATTGTGCAGAATGAATAAACCAACCAGAATTTATGTATACATAGAGGTTATTTGCTGTGCATAAACTGTGTACAAAACTGCACAAGCCTAGGGATAGCTGGTTTAGTCGGTAGGGGTCACACATTTTGATAATGAAATAAAACCCATCTGTCATCAGATAAACAATGAATTATTTAGTGATAAAATTGTTCTTAAAAATTTTCTCGTTTTACACATTCACTCTATGTTTTGCTAATGTTGTATAACAATGCATTCCTAGAACACTGGCAATCCTAGATGTAATTCTAGTAGAGATCTTGCCATAGTTCAGTAGTTGTACCATCGTGTCATGGATTCGCATCATCATATTATCGACCAGCAATGGGACAACGGTGACGTTATTATAATTCAGTGATAATTCTTCTTCCTTTGTACCACTGTTTCAACCAGACAAATAATGCACCTCTTCGTTCACGTGTTCACTCTTGAACAGGCAGTGGTAGGAAGTGATGACACGATGGTATTAACCGATGGCACGATGTTACGAAGCCACGGCACGATGGTATGAAGCGATACGTCGCTTCGTGGTTTCGTACCATCGCTTACCCATCGCGCACCATAGCCCAGTTACTTTTTACCCTTGTGTGGTAGCTTGTGCCCTTCGCACCATCAATTCGTGTTACTATCACATGGTGACATAGCCGAGCGATAAGGCGATGTCACGATGGTACGACAATGACATGAAATCGGTTTCCATAAGGAGTTCCTATTAAAGGTTATCCTCAAAGCAACACCCGCAACTACTCGACGAATAAAGTTGACAATTTCGTTCTTAACTGTACTGAACGATGTGGAGAAGATTAAGATTAGAACGCGACGTCACAGAATTTAAGCCTTCTAACTGACCGAATTTTACCAATATGCCGCAGAGATGTGAAATTAAGGGATCTCGGCAAGTAACCATTTCCTTCATGTTCGAAAATCCTTCAACATATTAGGACAAATCTTATGCGAAACACTCGCGTTTGGAAATATCAAAGTTTGCAAAGTGTTCTTTGTGCCAACATACTTTGATAATGAAAACATTTACGACTAGCTAAAGTATAAAATAAGGAATAAACCCAGAGTAGGGAAGACAGTGTGATAGTTGGTAAATGGACACACGGAAACGATGAGCTAGGGCCTCTTGACAATTTACTTCAGTCAGGGCGTAATTCTAATTGTTCGTGTAAATGGTTAAACAATCATTGATTTGAGTGAGATATCTAGTCACTGGAGGGCTTCTGATTACCAGAGTCCTCGTTTAATTGGGAGAGGAGTGAGAACAGTGTTAACAGTAGATCATCTGTGTCAAATGGCTCTAGGGCCTCTGTGGCTCAGTCGGTTACCTCTCTATCGCAGCACAATGACTCGACCCACCAATGTGGTCGCCGTGAGTTCAAGTCCAGTTCATGCTGGCTTCCTCTCCGGCCGTAAATGGGAAGGTCTGCCAGCAACCTGGTCGTGTGTCTGCCCGGTTTCCTCCCACCATAATGCTGGCCTCCGTCGTTTAAGTGAAATATTCTTGAGTACGGGGTAAAACACCAGTGAAATAAATAAACAAATAAATCAAATGACTCTAAAGGGCTGACTGAGAAGATTGCATCATAAAAACCTGAGAACACATTTTCTTGTCATGGACAGTTATATCCTTGAAAGAAATAAAATGGAGTGCTGTTAATATTATCTTTCTAGGCTCACCTTCAAGAAACCGTAAAGGGTGTTGAGTAGGTATTTTTTATACTAGGGTTGCTTACTAGGTTTGGAACTGCACATCACAGATTAAAACCTGCTTCAAAACTAATTTAACAAGTGAGATGGCATTTTTCTGTGTCCCGACTGCTTCCGTTTTCGGAACTCACCTTTCTCGCCACGTGAAAGTTAGGATACCCAAGGCGACAAATAGATTGCAGTGGCTGATAAAAAACTTTCTAGACTAATCCCACCCATGGCGTGACATTTAAATGCGTTTACCTGTGTCAATTGTTAGTGTCAAACACTTACCGTCTAAGCTGGCCTTTGAAAGGAACATTGTGTCGCAAACGTCGACTGTCACTTGCAGGTAGGCAGTTTAAGACAGCCAAGAAGAGGCGTTTGCTCAATTATAAAAAAATTACAGTCATGATAATAGAAGTAACGGATCTACCGACTGGATCATGAGATGGGAGGCTGGAAGAATTGAAACAGTGGAGAAAAGGATAGAAATAAAGCGCTGCGATGAAGTGAAGGTGCAATGGGGTCCTTTGACTGGAAGGTGGGTATGCTTGTTGGAAAAGCGACGGTGTGAAAATTGACACAGTAAACAAAGGAAAGGCTCAGGCCAGACAATACTTCGAAGTCATTCATTTAGTTGAATTCGTATTGCACTGATTATGACGTTTTTTCATATTAAAAATACAACAGCTTTAAAGTGGACAGTAGACCCTAGTTCCTCGGGATTAGTTTACATATTTGGAAGTTTAAATACCAGAACACATATCTCAGGTAGTATGATAACCATTCAGACAAAATAGTCTTCACAGTTAGAAGAATATGTTTTAAATACTGTATTAATACGTTTAATATTTATAAAGCTGGATCTTAATGTAAAGCACAGTCTCTCTGCTTAAAAAATCCCTTTTCACGTCTTCATCGTTCCTTAAGCCTATCACATCATCGTGGCACACCAACTCTTCTTCTTACATTAACATTGCATATGTAATATGGCTTCATTGCACAGATTCATGGCTCCGCCGAGTGGACAAAAACTGAGTATGGAGCACTGGCCTTTCGAAGCCACCACAATAAACCTGTAGATCATGATCTGATCGACATGATATATGGATTGAAGAGTTTTTAACCAATAGATGGCCTTGTTCTATTCATAAAAGCAGATTTACGACAGTAGATTGTAACAGAGTTAACTCGGTAAGCCACTAAGTCAACAGTCGCGAGATTCCAAAGGTTATCACAAATTTTGGACATAATTCGACATTTCGGAAAAAGAGTCAGTTTTCATACAAATTTTGTCATATGTGATAATATAAAAGTATAATTTAATAAATACTGATTCTCAACGAAAGAAAGCTTTAGTAAATCTGTACGACTCAACTAAATACTGTAGCAGAAGTTAATTGTAAATAGTGTTTTAAATTTTCTACTGGTGTGGTGTGGAAGTTATAGATGTTGATATACTATAGTAAACTAGAATCAGTTATTGCTCTTAGAATATCATGCGACTTTCCTCGTGTTCAAAGAGACGTCATTTGCGAAAGATAAATTATTCTAGTCTGCGTGTGTTAGACATATATGCTGCTAACGCTCACAAGATTCGGAAAATGAGATTAAAAGTATATCAAAGCTTCCAGTTGGCGCTGGCAAACAGAAGCTGTCATGACGGCACAGAATTAAAGCCATATTATTAATCGGAATGTTCATGGTAAATCTTTATGAAAGGAATACATATATTCTTTATTCATCTTTGATGAATAAGTGGTATCTTTACACTGTGATTGGTCATCCTACTAATCGCGTTTGCTAGTGTCTCAATACTCAGGCACTGGGAATAACATAGGCCATGGATGGAATGGACTCTCCATCTGGATCATTTAGTTTAGTAACATGAAACCTGTAAAACTGATAATGAGATCTGGCTGAAGCCAATGTCTAGATATTCCACTGGTGATAGAATGGTTTATGTTATTGAGTAACCCACCATATATATGTAAGGCACTACTTAGTAAATGGTGCATGAAGCTGGTAACATGTAAGAAAGAAGCAGTAATCAGTTTTCATTGATTTGGGGTGTCCTAGTGATGCCCCAAAATCAAATCCAAGTCAGATTTCAAGCTCGTAATGCGTGAATAATTTACATGTTGAATGATATTTATCTCCGTCGCACTTAAATTGTGTCTTTTTTTTATAAAATCAACATGTGACTGGTTGCTTGTATTGCTACTTTACGTAATAGAAACGTGTGATGCAATAAACATGGATGCTTACACAACTCGTAGTCCCGGGTTAAGCGGTACTGGATACAATATGTACAATATAAGAAATCTGGAGTGGTAGCTTTGAAGAACATGTCGAATTTACCAAGCACGCTTGGAATAGAGCAAAATTTAAACGTTTCCTTGTAACTTGTTTATATGCTTACTGTCGAAAGCTTTATAGATGGGCTGTTCATCAGACGTCGTTCAAATGGGAGAAACCAGCTTCAAACTTTTGCTACAAAAAAGTCACTGATTCAGATTGTAATCTACTGTAAAGTCATGAGATAATTTTCAGTCCAATTGAAGGGGACTGTGTCCTTCAATAATGCAGAATTTTATTAAATAAAATATGAAGACAAATAATCGTAAGGACAGGATTTATTTGCCCAGGAGTGTTTAGGGGGGTGTAAGTTTCAACAGTTTAAGCATTTTGCATGAAGAATAAATATAAGACATAAAGTGAGGTAAATTAACAAGAGATCGCATACTAGTTACTCTTCGCCATATACCACTCTGTCTTTCCAGCTCTGGCTTTACTCTATGTCATGTAGACTTTCATACCTATAACTCACATTAAACATTCTTAATTTCAACTTTGCCTGGGAATGTCGAGAAAACATGCCAATAATATCATTTTTATGACCAGTTACACCCAAAATATACCTTTAAACTGCATAAAATAATCTCATACAACATGTTACATTACACCTCTGGCCCAATGTGCACCCAGTTCCAACTCTCGCACCATATTCTTTTTCTATCCAGTTTTCAATGCTAATTTATCAGTGCACAAAAGAACATCATAACAGAGCCACAGGTCTTCCGTCAATTCTCCCATAAAGATAGGTCATCCTCTACAACAACAACAACAACGATCAATTGTTTATGCTCCCTGTCGGGCATGTTCAGCTCCTCAGCAGGTCTACTTCAGCCGTATTCCTTCCATCGCAACACAGGTTATTTTGAAGCCAAGCACTACTGCAGTACACCATGAACACAGATGTGAGCTACTGGGCTAAAAACTGGTCCACCAGTGTGGACAGTCCTCACTAATGCAGTTTAATACAGTTTTACACAGGGCCAAAAGCTACGAAACTCTAGCACCAACTTTAACACTGTAGACGTTGTGACGTGATCCATCTGTGACGTCACTGTGGCTGACCTGCCTCACAATTGCGCCATCACGCGGATTTAAAAATAATTCCCCTTCACATTCCATGTGAATAATAATAGCTAATATGAAACTGGATGTTGTGTTGAAAGCTTAGCATGCAGATTTATTTGCAAGTTTGAATTTGCATATTGTATGTACACCTTTTCTAATACAATAATCTTGTATGCTATTCCTATTTACTTTCGTCTAAATCAGCTGCATCATAATGCTTTGTATATGCATTGTGCGAAGACAATTGCACTACGTTATATGGCTTTGCAGACACTTTGATTCCTGGGTCAAGGGAGCCGGCGTGGTGTTACCATTAGCCCCCGCTATGATCTTGGAATTCCAATTTCCTCCCACAGCCTTTGATGGCTCAGGACGGTGTGCAGCTCGATGATCAACGGCTTTTCTGATTTGTCGTGACAATCTTTCTAAATGTTCTCCCCATCATTAATCGGACTGGCGGGTTTGCGAAACCCTCTATGATTAATGCACCTCGGAGATGGCCGACAAGGAGTGAAGAAGGATTGAGGTCAGATACCCCCGTGACGTCACCGTGGTGGAAATGAGGCCACTCTCCACGGATGATGGCTGGATGTCAGGTCAAGGAGACTGTAGAATGCCCCTTGGGCAATCCGTCGTTTTTGCCCATATGCTACCAGCCTTGTTTGAACATTGTCACCTTTTTTCTACGAAATCTCGCTATCGGGAAGCAGAAACGTGGTAATTAAATGATAGTTCAATTTGATATCCTGGCTACATCGGCACACATGGCTGATATAGCATAGGGTCGGTTAAACTCAACTCATCGTTTGGACATATAGTTGGTGCTAGTCACTGATGGACATAAGATAAAACCAGTTGAACCGCGTCTACTTGCGCTTACCACCCGACTCAACAGTCGGTTTGAGTTGAGTTATGTTTTAAGTTCTCTTGTACACCGACCTTTACACCTGTACCTATTTACAACGCCTTCTCGTTTGTGCACCTCAAAACTAAGGATTTTAATAGCAGACGTATTTATGAACTAGCTTTCTCCAAGGAAACAAAATCTTAAAAGCGTGTGATACCAACTTATGGCTATCCGTGCGCAGCCAACAAAGATGCATCGTCTTCACCGTAAATATTGGTTAAAGCAAATCTTTCGCGATCGAGCATGATCTATACAACTGTGTCTATGTGGGTTGTCAGGTTGCAATTAGTTCATTATAATTATCGGCTAAGGTTTGGATGAAAAACCTTTGGATGAAACCTCTTAATGAGTCTGACTTGTTTCCTGTAAATAATCTGCAGAAGATTACAATGACAAGCTTCCCATTCAATGGAAATACTGGAATTTTCTTGTATGAAGCATTACCACTGCATAGATGTGTTTGTGTCGACTATACCATACTGGGAAATTTGAAAGGGACGAAAGTGTATCGCTATACTCCCTTCGAACGGGTCTTAAGTCTCTTAAGTGGTCTATTCATCGCTGTTTATATGAGCAATTCTTCACTGGAGATGACAAAAGAGGAAACAATAGGCAATCAAGGAAAAGGACTATTGAACACGACATTCAAGCGTTATGGGGTGTCAAATATAGATTTAGAGAAATACCTTAGTACCGTGGTGTAAATCAATAAGGGTTTATGCTCAAGGTAATAAATCTACCATGTTCGCAAAACGACCTCTGCTTGCAAATCCATCTTCCGTATTTAAAGCTTTGTGCAGCATTAAATCTTGTTGGTAGTGGAAACAAAAATATGGCCATCTCCAAGCAGTTTTAAGTGTGCAATAGAGATACTAGACGTTTGAAATAGTATTGATCCATACATTCAAGAGTATAGCTATTTTACCGTTATCCACAGGAAAGGAAACCCTATGTATGTGATTTTGCAGATATTACCCTTTCATGGGACAAACTATTACGCAACTTGTATGTCACATATTAAAGGCTGGTGAGCCCATAATTCTATCGCTTTTAAATAAAATTATTAAAATGGGGTACATCAACAATTGTTCACTTATCAACATTTCAAAGTATCTGGTGAAGTAATCTAAATCACACTTTCCTGCGATAAAAATAATTCATTGTGTAATCCATGACCACGAGAGTTCCCTTCCATTATAGCACAATCGCCTGACAAATAAAAAGCTGAAAGTATAATGGGCAATACGCAGAATTATTTTGACTACATATATCTGAACTACCGCTGGTAAACTGTCCTCACGTGAAGTTTGTCTTTACAGGTTTAATTACAAGTTTAAATTCAGTTTTTATAACACCCTCGGCTTGAGACGACAGATACGTTTAATAAAGCATACAACATGTAAACTGAAAGTTACCCTGAAACCACTAAAGAATCTCACAGCTAAAATCCCTGGGCAATTATATAAATATCTGAAATTACACTTGTGTATCAAAGACAGTTTACGAGTGGTGTGAATGGCGTAAACGTAATAAATAGCCCTCTTGGAGACATGTTCGTCTTTGATTAAAATCGGCCCTAGACAATTTCTTTCCACTCTTGTCCAAGCTTGTCATTCAACTATCGATCGTTTGCTGACCAATCCCACTTAACCGATCCTACTGTTGTCCATCCAACGCCGGTGTGTCGGCAATCATGATATCGGCAGTTGCGATACCATCCAGTCCACGACATGACCCAGACATCTCTGGTCTACAAAAGACAAGACATGAAAAACATACATATATATACACACACACTAGAAAAATTAGTGCCCGGATACAGGAGAGGAAGTGGTTCTTTAGTGTATACACAGTGTATACAATAATTAAACAGGTGTTAATTATGCGATCACAGTAAAGATAAAACCCCGTGGTTTAAGGTTATGATTTCGTATACGATGATGTATGGAGTCTGCACGAAGAGTTGAATCGATACTTCATGTGAATGCTTTAACCTAGGAGGGATTTTTTTTACTTTGTATCTGAAATCTGTTTTGGGTATCGTATCTGGAATATCGACAAGATCTTCCTGACATCAACGAGAAGTGATGGCTACGTCTGTCTTGTTTGAGACCTAAGCTTATCCCGGCCTACTATACGTTTAAATGAACGTGGGCAAAAACTGATAAAATGCAAATATCAGCCTGAAACTTCTTTGTTATACTTCCGGGATAAATTGAACAATTCACCGGCTGAAATGTTATATCAGTTTCCTTTACTAGAACTCAAAAATGTGCGAAAGATTTGTTGATATTTTTGCAATACTGCTATACCAAAAAATACTGGTCACCGTCATTATTTTTCAGTCAAGAAACCTTATCTAGCGCTTTGGTTAATTGTGGTTTGTTCACTTTATCTAGTATAACCTCGAACTGATAGACTGACACTGACCAGGACTCCAAGTGGATCTGGATTTGGAAGACGATGACACACATGATGACATGATGGTACACATCATTGTGGCAGAAATGCACATCCATATAACTTTTGTATATCAGCAGTTCACAGTTTCCGTAATTTGTGTAATTCATCTACAATGATGCGTGTATGAGTGATATACAATTTGTGTGCAACTGATACACATGCATTGTTGTTGTACGGAGTTATACCTCTGCATATTCAGGGACTTCACACGAAACTCAATGCAACACAACCGGTCGTCACTGACATCACCCGGTCACCACTGACCACACGGCTTTAAATCTAGACTGCATAGACTACAGATTTGAATGGAATCTTCCTCGGCATTTCGCATGCACAAGCCCCAGTCGAATACGAAAAGGTTCACTTCCAATTGTATCTCCAAAGGGTTGACTTGCATTCCAATCACCTCATTAGAACTTGCTCCACATTTCCATGTGGTTACCATGGAAACCAGACATTTGATCACACAGGCACGCTTTAAACAGGAACCTAGTTGCTTCAGTATGAATCTGTATTGCAAAAATGTTAATCCTATGCGTCGAAACCGACATTCGTATACGAGCCGTCAACCAAACGTGATGTTTCGGCTCAATAATCGCAAGACCACTTTGAAAACGACAAATAACAAAAACCACCAATACACTAATAAAGTATATAAACTAAACCAGAATCTTTGATGAGACAGTAGCTATACTGGTCGGGACAAATTATCACGGAGCCGATTTATATATGTACAACGGATAATGGACAATCAAAACTGAAAAGCAATACTACGAATAATGTATCTTGATTCACTTGTACCAAGTTTTGTTGAAACTGAACAAAAACTGGAAAAGTAACTAGTAGCATTTTGAAAGGAATGTTAACATGTGCTTTATGAACAAACAATCGGACAACAGATCATGGAAATGGAAAATCGGTACTACCGCTTATAAATCTTGATTTAGTCCACACTTAAACAATTTTCATTGAAATCAGACAAACCGTGAAGGGGAGTTACAGTGTTTTGAAAGATATGTTAACATAAACTGGGTGAACAGACAGACTAATGGACGGAAAACTAAACATCCAAATTAAAAATTGATACTATGCATTATACATCTTAATTTACTCTTCACTGGAACCAAGTTTCGTTGAAATTGGAAAAAAATCTTTAAGGGTAGTAGCATTTTGAAAGAATTGTTAACATGGCGGATGAACGTTACTACGAATTACGCATCTTGGTGTAGTCTACATTTGAACCAAGTTTCGTTGAAATCGGACTAAAACTGAAAACTGTAAGAGTAGTAGAGTTTTCTAGGGAAAGTTAACAGACACCGGACAGACACAGAGGCAGACAGACAGGCAGACAGACACACTGACAGACAGGCGGAGGGACGCAGGAAAGTAGAACTTTAGGACGGTATCATTCAAACAGAAGTAGTCAACAGTTTTCAGTGATGACACAAAGACAACGAATGTTCTCAGCCGATGAATGAAAACAGTGTCCAAATAGTGTACCATTCTATAATACATATGGTTTTATTAATCAGACATGTACCAAATGCATAAATCCTTTTCTGAGGTGAAGTATCTGCTATTGTTATCACGTCGTTGAAACCTACTGTCCTTAGTTTTTTAGCCATGGAAAACTAGAAGGCTGAAGTTAGCGCCACTTTTGTTATTCGAATTTCGAATATCGTGGTACCACGTTTTTCCTCATTCGAATCTTGAATAATGTGCTAACAAGTTTTCCTTTATTTGAATGTTATTCAGGTTTCAAATGACTTGCTAACAAACCTTTTTGGTTATTTGAATAGGGAATGTCTTGCGAAGATAGTTTGTGAAAATACGGGCTGGTTGACTGATTGATTGATTTACAATCGTGTTATATCGTATTTCCTTATTTGGATCTCAATTGTGATTTTTCATGATTCGTTGTTTCAGTATGGAATATCGTGTTAACAGGTTTTTCATATTATGAAAAATAACTGACTGAATGAGTTCACACCGCATTTGTTTTTTGGCATTTCATTGTTTTATCCAGTTGGTCAAAATGTTACCAGTTTGTTATTTCTTTGTCTTCCATTTTTGTATAAAATTCTGTATATGCATAATAAAACACAGAGAGTACGCTGTGAGATGGGTTGTCAGGAATTCAGTATGCCATGGGACGGGATATGAAGAATTATGAACTCTCACAAGAAATGTTCAAATCGTGCTGATTCTGTTGAGAGCTCATAATTCCTGATATCCCGTCCCACTGCATGCACCATCTGTATGTTGTCATCACATTTACTCCACCAGTAGAATCCCGGTTTATGCAGGAATACAAACAAACACTACAGCACACAGATTGTTAAGTTAGAGCTGTGGAGAAGGTAACAGGTGAAATCTGGTCAGTTGTCAATTTATCTCAGTTATGAGGATTTATTTTAACTCATCATTTAATGTTAATGGCAATTTATCTACTCATACTCATAGCCAGTAAGCAAAGTTCTGGCTTATTCAGGAAAACAGTGTAAAAAATACATCATAGAGACTAAACCCAGGGCAGAGAGGACACTGCAACAGCTGGGAAATTGACACTCCAAGCATGGACACTAAGTGGTGACATTCGGCTTACGTCCGAGTTTTATTGTAATTCTTCATACAAATGCTAAAATGGTAGCGACTTACACCTTCTCTAGGAAATTAAAATTATGTCACTGCTCTAGAACTGCTATGTTGGCATGAAATTTAAAACACAGTCATGTGAAAACAATCCATGTCTTGGGGGCCTTTAGTCGACCATCAGAATCCTAGTTTGCCCAAGATAAAAAAAAACCTCATGGAGTAAAACGAGAGGAGCGATGGCTGTGATAGTTGCCAAATGGTTACACCCAACGGTCGAAATTCTGCCACTTGTCAATTTACCTGATCTCCTGTTCACGTAAATACTTACATAGTTTCAGCTTATACCCCCTCCCACCACCATATTTTTTTAACACCACAGCTGATCAAAAAGTGACAATGGATGATGCTCATAATGTTTGTAAAACCTACATGTATATACTTGTAATCAAACAAATTTTGGTTTACCTGTCCGTTTATGTGGCTCTCTGTCTCTATATATGTCACATACGTCATCCACAATCCTGTACATCACTGATTTTGCAAAGCGTTGACAAAAAAAGTTGAGTATAACTTAATATATATAATTTCCTTTACGCTCTCTACACCATTTGTGCTTTGTGTTTCAAGAGTAAAGGAGGTGAATTGCACATTACCTGTTATTCTAAAAACAGCTTGGGTGTATTCATTTACATACTTTGATTTCCTATTGCGTTAACAAAATCTAAGCTAACTGAAAATAGGCCCCATTCATTTATTTATTTATTTATTTATTTAATTGATTGGTGTTTTACGCCGTACTCAAGAATATTTCACTTATACGAACGCGGCCAGCATTATGGTGGGAGGAAACCGGACAGAGCCAGGGGGAAACACATGACCATCCGCAGGTTGCTGGCAGACTTTCCCACGTACGGCCGGAGAGGAAGCCAGCATGAGCCGGACTAGAGCTCACAGCGACCTCATTGGTGGGAGGCTTCGGGTCATTGCGCTGCGCTAGCGCGCTAAGCGACCGAGACACGAAGGTCCCGGCCCCTTTTTACCAGATGATTTTGACTGTATCTTCAATGCATGGTTCCCTGTTTCTCTTGAGCATGTACAGCCGTCAAACAAACCTATAAGCTTATGTGTAGATGTCTGTTTTACGCATGTCATTGTGCTCCATCACAACCGTCGGAACAGATTGTTAGCCCTGGCATACCTTCCCTTAATATTTGCTATGTCATCCATCATATAGGTCCAAGAGCCGAAGAGGAAGTAATAAAACCTGGCGTCAGATACGATAATGTCCCTCGCGTCTCGGTCGCAGCTGGTCAATAAAACAAGAAGAGTTATTGAAATGGCTCTAGGTAAACACACACACATCCCCCAATTTATAGCAAGCGCGTTTCGTTTTCATAAAATTGATACATATGTAGGAAATTCTGATGTCAAGTAATCCGTAGAGTATTTAATTGTGCACTCGGGTGATTCCCAACACGTTGCCACTCTTCATTTAGACAATTCCTTGAATTAATTAACTAAATTCCCAGATGATTTGTAATCGGTGTGTGGTTTTTATTCATCAATTCGAAATCAATTCTGGTGAAGCCAAAGAGACCAATGGCGTTACGAAAGGGGTCTTAATTACTGCATTGTGTTTTAAGAGATCTATCTTTAGATTAGTTTGTCTGAGGACCTTGTCAAAATGTATGCGCTGGCAAAAAAAATTTCTGGACTTAGCGAGAACTTACACAAAAATTTAATTAACATATTAAATAATTTTTGAACATTCATTCTGATTTTTTATCCGGGGTTTCCCTGTAATTTTTTGGAGGTATGTATATTTTTACAACAATGAATTATATACTTCTAAAATAACAGTCGCAACGCCATATAAATAATTTAAAAAAAACCGCTTTCTCTCACTGCGGTAAAAGATATATCTAGCGTGCATACTAATCGTTTCTCCTTATGCTGTCTACAATACTTTGCCTTGTGGACAATGATGGACCAACAGCCGGCTATATGCAATAGTGTGTAGGCTTAAATACATTAGTACATAATTAGTAACAGTGGCAATTGAAACAAACATAGTGAACCTTGCTTCGGATTTCTTGACAATTTATAATTTTTACCGCTTAACACGTACGGCTCTTCTTTTGCAGTACTATTGTTATTGTCATCCGAGTCTGTTTGAGAGTGAATTAATAAACAGGGCATATCAGATAAATTGGACAAAATTAAATCAGTCAGGCGAATTTCCTGGGGATTATTTTTCCGCGCTAGAAGATAAAAAGAGGTTTGGTAAAAAGATAAAGTACTTCATTTTGTTTCATCTTGAATATTAAGCAGAACCATTATTGCTATTTCTTAAACTAACCTTTTTAGAAGGACAGAACGTTACCTTGTTGTATTTTATTCCGGGGCTTTTATCTCCCTTTGCTGAGGTGTCAGTGTATACTCTTGTAACTCGCTGTATTAGACAAACTTCAGTTAACCACGAGTCACGAAGAAAACAAAAGTAAACTATTACAGAAGACTGACGCGACCAAATACTAGCCAAAATACCACTTCGTGGTGCCAAAATGTCCTCTTCCAACTATGAGAATCCTGCACAAACTGAGAACAATACATTTTGCTTTCTCGAAATTATTTCAGAAACGATAAATTATAAATTGTGTTAAGAAGATTTAGTTATTTGAGTTACTTCCCCTGGTCGTAAAACAATGTCGTCAGTAACATAGGTATTGTGATTTTTGGCTTGACAAAAAGCAACTAAACACAGTTGAAGGTCGGTACTAGATGTCACGACACCTTGATTTGCGATAGGATTGGAGAAGTGACTGATCATGTGTTGTATGCTGCAGGCTTATTTGGGGTTTTCGTGAAACCTTATTACAACACCTGGGTTTGATTTGCATTGATTGGCCTGGTTAGTAATGTTTTGACTGACCATCTGTTAAGAAGCCAAAACCCAGAGGATATGGATTATCTCCCTTTAGTCACGGATGTGGAGGATGCATTGTGGTCTCTTCATACAAAGGCTGATACTCCTAATTATAGTCAGTGTATGGTCTACGCCTCCAACTGGTTTCCATGTGTACTATCTTAATCTTTTGTAGGCGCCTCCGATGACTGATAGGTAAGCGTGCTAGTGCGTATAAAGCATAGCTCATGCTTGCTTACTCTCCGGCCTTAGGTGAGATGGTCCATCTAGCAACCTTTTTGTGGTCCTGGGTTTACCCCGGTTTCCTCCGTCCGTAATGCTCGCCGGTAATACAAACAAATAAATGATTTTTGTTGATACATAAAGAGGTGACGATGCGTTGTAACTCATACTTTTTCATTTCCGCAGTTTCCGTAATAACCAGATTGTCATTTCTCTGCTGTGTAGATAGGTATAGACTTCGTGTCCTGGCTAAAACTGTTTGGGCATGAAGTTTTCATTTTTTTTTAATACACAGGCCCTGATGGGACGATCGTTCCTGTTTCACATTTGTTCATTTCCGTGTTTGCCATGTTAACCAGGCTTCCAGTTTCTATATATCTGACATATAGAATCTTGAAAGTGTCACTTCGAGTACGGCCTAAAACTTAAACTGTTTTTGTATGTGTAACAGTATTAGCGTTATAAGAGACCACGCTTGCTGGATATGGCCCAGGTTCTAGTGCTGAAAATTGACTGAGATTACTCCAGGTTTCGAGTGAGCGACCTCGGAGTCAGGCACCATATCGCCAGCTATACATGTCAGTAGTCTAGACCACTCGACCAATCGACCTTCTACAAAATTAGAAAGTGTTTGAGCGGTAGACATTACCGCGAACAGGCATGACCCCTCTGACGGTCAGAAATGACACAACTCTCTTATTTCAATATATTAGATCGATAAATGTCATTTAGAAAGTCAGTTTAAGTAACAATATTATCTTTATTACAGATCACATGCACTTTCTGGATATGGCACAAGCTCACCTTGCTTAATTTTTGTTGAATTTTACGATCTCCAGTCTGCATGGAGTGAATGAATGAACGGGACGTACGCAGACGAATTATAATCTAAATAAATTATTTAAATAAACTAAATAAATGCAGTTTCCTAATGTCTTTTATTCTGTTCTACATGTTAAAAAAGATGAAAAAAATAAATGAAGAAAGCAAATACTTCCTTTTTGTTTTACTTTGAATATTAGGACGAGATATCATTACTATATTTAAGCTCATCTGGAATAACTGGCATTCTCAGAGCAGTGGACATTGGCTCCAGATCTCAGCCTATACACCTGCAGTCTATTTCTCTTCCGGAGTTTAGTAAGGCTGCCTTCTTGAAATAATCATGATTGCAAAAACACCGGTACTAAAACCTGCGTGTCAGGCAAGCAGATGCGGAGAAACAAACAGAAACACTGGTATGGATTAAGTGCGCTGTATGGTATGTTCGATGGAAAGGAAATAATGCTATGAAAAGAGAAGTTCATGAAACTGGGAGGCGTAAATGTGGAACAAATACACATTAACTTAATGGGATGAAGGCACAGGGACCACTCGTGCACTCTATCGCATCGTTTAAGTACAGGAGTGAGGATGCATATGTCAGTAGTGAAGAAAATGACGGAAGCTGGAAATGTTGCAGACTACTTTACCACGTTTAATTACTGACTATATTTCGCAAGTTTGGTCTGGTCTAAACAGCTGCTACAGTAAGTCAGCTCATCGAATGTTACAACCCTGGAAGCATCGTTTGGTGTCTCGTGCTCTTGGAAAGGTTATGAGTATACAAAGTTGCAGAAGATTCCGTTTATTGCTCTGTGTAATATCCCGACACTGAATTTTTAAGTGGTATTAATTCTGTGGTGGATTGAACGCTGAAAATAACTTTACTTTATGACATGCAGATGAACTGCATGACTGAAATGAGTTAGGAAATAATTTTGGGGGTTAGTTTTGAAAAACCCTTCCCACTGATTGATTTGATAAAAGAATCAGCTTACGCCGACTTGGCATTTGAGAGGTATTTACATTCTGTGTTGCGGGATGATCACAACATTGCCATATACGTTCCAAAAATGCAAAAACCTTTGTTGTTTGCTAACAGTGACAGGTGTCGAAAATTTAGACTTAGAATAGGCTCCCGATTTTTTAGCCCGTACTCTAGGCAGTGCTCTTGCATGTGTATTGCTAGAGAATATGTCATGTTGGTCCAAGCAGCGCGCCAGTGGAGTTCATGGCATTTTATAAGCCTGATGCAATCTCTGGGGGTGTTTTATAAAATGTCTTGATTTCGGGCATGTTTTAAACTAGCGTTACTTTTAGATGTGTATGAATAAATGTCTGGAAACGCTTTTGTGCTTGATATGTTTTCACGAACATTAATGTCAAAATATGTTAGTTCTTAGTCATTTTCAAGCATATTTTCTGATTTTCACCTTATATATATCAGCTGCCGATATACATCGTATCTATATATACATTTAACACATTATTTTACTCCCAGGATTCTACAAAAACTTATCAGGTGAGTCATGTGTTTATTCCGCGTCCTTGCTCGCCCTATGCAGTAACCAGGGGAAAGAATAGATAAGTTTTGACCACTCAACAGCATAACGTCACCCTCAGGCTGATTTCCATACAGATTCAGTATCTAAATGTCGCGCCGTCACCCCTTAGGCAAAAGTCTCCCCGACAGACCAAGACAACACTATTCTCCTTGAAGACTTTAGAGACAAGGATTGAAGCCGAATGCATTCCCAGATAAGGTCATGGGGGAGTAAGAGAACCGTATATATATACGCGAAACTGTCCAGCATGGTGGCTATTATATTCATCTATTTATTATAGAGCGTCGTTTAGCGCTATACTCTGGAAGTTTTCACTTATGCCATAGTGGTCTCGATGTAAAACACCTGACAAATTGCACATCATGCACATTTATGGAAATCTAGATGATCCTTTCTGTATATTTTTATAGCTTTCATTCCATTGTTATTTGCATTATATATATATATATATACACACACACACACAAACAGGGAGAGCATTGAGTGCTGCAACATACGTCTCATCCTAATAGTTTGAGCTGATGTGGTGTTTACTGAAAACTAGGTGGTTTGGCATGGAATTTCACCGAACATCACGGAACCGTTAAATACAAGATTTAACATGAACGAACATAATCATCCAAATTTCACTAATTGATAACAAAGATGCACTAATTGATTACTAATAGCGCACATTCACATTCAACGTTATACAGAAAGTAAACACGCCATTAACAGTTTTTTTTAATGCACTGTCTATAACCGTGCCATCCTTTAGTCATGGCAAATTTGGGAACGTGGGTGTTAGCATTGTGAGATAGATACCAAAGTGTTCGTCATGACGAAATGCTTGTAGTGTTTAGAATGGGTTAACCATTGAAGTGGAGACGAGATCAGCAGATACATTGCCATCTACCGGAACGACAACTTCAAAGGCAGTGACCCTTGTCCAGTCGTTGAGTGGCTAAGTTCGTTATCAGTATATTAACGCACGAATTCTGATCGCTTCAGGCAGTGCGAGGCACTTGGACAAACTCAAATGTAAAAAGCTTTCGGTTCGTCCTTAGTCCCCAACATAATGAGTTCGACACATTTCACTCCATTTTCAAGTTCAAAAGCATTGTTTGTGTAGGAAATATTTGCAGCTTTGTCACATTGACGAAAAATCATATTTGGTTTGTCTGTAGCGATCATATGGTAGAAAAAATTTCGTTGGCTAAAATTATGCAGTAATAATTTAAGTAAAATTCTGAAATAATACGAGGACTTACAGTTTTGATCACATATTTCAAGTAGTTTTCGTTTTGATCTACTCTGGTGTTTGTGAAATGGATTTCCTTCATGAAAATTGTGGAAGGAATCTTTTGAAACGTTACTGATTTTTACTTTTTGCTGTGTGTTTGTTGGTTTCAAAATTAAACACCAATCATAACGCCATACCAATTTAAGGAATTATATCACCTGCTTGAGCAGCAACTGGCTTGTTTCTCAACGTTTCTCCTTCCTCGGAACAGAAGTGGGTATCTTCCTTGCCGAACTTGTGATAACAGCAAATATAGTTAAGCCATTTTAAGACCTATATAAATGGTGTAAAACGGTTTCTATTCGGAATATACACATAGTCACGTCTTTTTTGTTTTATTTATTTTATTTTGATTGGTGTTTTACGCCGTACTCAAGAATATTTCACTCATACGAACGCGGCCAGCATTATGGTGGGAGGAAACCGGACAGAGCCAGGGGGAAACACATGACCATCCGCAGGATGCTGGCAGATCTTCCCACGTACGGCCGGAGAGGAAGCCAGCATGAGCTCGACTTGAACTCACAGCGACCTCACTGGTGAGAGGTTTCGAGTCATTGCGCTCGCTAGCGCGCTAACCGACTGTGCCACGGACGCCCCCAATTTTTGTTTTACAACAAACTCATACAAAATACCTGTACAAAGACGACAATGGTTTCCTGTCATGACGACTTTACGACAAGAGGGATACTTTCGATTTTGATATTGTGAATTATCCCAACTTGGATAACACTGTATCGAATATGGCGTATACATATTTCGCCTTGTAGCATTTGTTGGATCTGGTGTGCTGTGTGATAATTTCAATGGACGTCACAAGTTATTTCTGCAGGAAACAAGTGTGTCAAGGTTATTCCATCAAAGGCTTTCACTCCAAGTTTCTCAAGCTTCATAAAGAGTTATCATTCCGCTTAATCCGAGCCTAGGGGTGTATGTTCATCGTCTTGAGTGTGATCGCCACCTTGTATACATGAACAGTTGCAATCAAAGCGCAATTGAGACACACGTTTGATTATCGACACCATATTTACTGAAAAGGTACACGATTTCGTCATCATTGAAAACTGTTGACTGCTTGTCTTTGCATGAATGCGTCCTAATTTCTATACTTCATATATTTTCTTAGTTCTATGGTAGTTTGTGTGATTTTTCGTTTTTGGAAACTGTTCTTGTGATTATTGACCCGGAAGTTCATTTTGGTATATCAGTGTTAGTTAAGACGCCTAGGTTCAATAATATTTTCCACATGAGCATAGACAGATTTATGACTGAAGACAATCGGCAAACCAGGCAACATGCGTTACAAAGCTCATATATAAGGTAGATGGAGATGACTGATATTAAATTACCTCAGTTATCATTATGTAGCTAACTGAGCTCAGGTGATGAGTTCGATGAGGTAAAGAAGAAAAAAAAACCCACGCTGTTTGGAAATGACTTCAAGCGTAACCATTTCTCAGCGGACAAATAAAAAATTGTCAATATCAAGGCAAATGGGTGAGGCTTCTTTTCTACTTACGGAATTTCAACTCACAATCTATAAGATCAGTGGCCCGTGACCCACAGCAGAGGTTGGACGGTTTCCCAAAACGCTTCACTGGACTGGAACCTATCCTATCTACTTTGGTCAGAGGGCAAGGTGACCTTATCATCCCACCCCTCCCAGGGGTCAGTTTTATAAAGTTTGTCCACACCAAGGCATAACCAGAATTTTGTAGCTGTTTAGCCGATAGACTTCGTTCAGTTCCTTGTCTTCATCAAGGTAGGTACCTTTGCAATTCTGTATGAAAATATCATTATTAACCAAAGCTTTGGTCTGTCGTGGCATTTTTCCCGTTATGTAAATTATATTTTGCATCGTAACGTTGTTTCGTTAATGGATTTGACCGTTGTGTTTATAAAACATTGTAAGCAAACATTTAAAGCATGGCAGTTAATTTTTTTAATATTTTTGTCTTCACAGCATTTCTGTCATGGCCATCCATGCATTTGCAATTGGGTTACTGTTCTTTGGGGTGAGATTTCAAAACCTTTTATTTTCTGAGTAGCTTAACAGCAACGCGGACTGTGTTTGTAATGATGCTATAACAATACCATGCGGCTCGACATGATTTGTCTTCACGCCGATAGCACATCTGTGCTATCATAAAAGTCGGATAGAGATAAATGTTTTTATTCCCCAAAACAACAAACATAAAACCTAATGGAATATGAATTACAAAATGTAGTGGAACGTTTCTATGGCATTATATTTCATTTCTTTTGTTTTTCATGATGTTTATTACACTGAACTACATTTCTCTCTTTATCATTAATAGATACCTGGTTCCTTGGGAGTCTTCACGGAGCCACATCATGCAAATCTAAACCAGTCAGGTACGACTATACCTTGCATAAAATTTAGTGTCATCACTTAGTACTAAGAGTATACTGTAGTGGCTCATTTAAAAGATCAGCTGTCTCAGTAGTTTAAACATTAGTCAATATCATCAAGCCTGTTTATCAACGAGACCATGTCAAAGCAAACAAACGTTAGTTCTACTAACACCGTACTAGTTAATAAACGTAAGTGTATAAAACGAGTAAAATTTTGGAATATTAATATATCTTGAAGCTCCCCGCTGATATCAGAAAATAATACTCACTTTATAAATATAACCTTTATGTGCAAATCATATTTCAAGGTCCAAAATCGTAACCATGTTAAACACAAAATAACATGCAAATGAACTGCAAAGCATCCTGTAGGTGCATCAATCTGATCGGAGTAACAAAAATTAAAACAGTTTTTTAAAAGGACCCTCCATCTTCTATTCTGAGTTAACAAAGCCAAACTTTAGCTTAAATCAATATGGAAAAGATAAAGTAAAGGTTAATCATGAAACGGATTTATCAGTAATTAATTTTTAATTAAATAATGAATAAAAACTGTTTCATGTCGATTATTCATAAAGAAATATAGATAAATGGTGTTTCCCGTTGAATAATGAGAAATAACATAACTTGTGGACCTCACTGGTTGAACCATATAAACTATATCTATATCTGTGTTTAAACTCATGTTTCCACGTATAGATTCATCATTTATCTTGCAGCTTCGGTGGGTTGCAGCTTGGGAAATGATACAGATGGTTATTTGACATTTTATCTTGAACTGAACGGCGACAATGTGGATAGAATCTATACGGTCAACCAAACCGATATGACCGACACATCAGCTGATACCTTTAGTACATCTAACTCGAAAATAACAGGAGACGGATCGTCTGCCACTCCATATGTATTCACTATCAATGTGACAGGTATAAACACACCCAACCTGGAAGTCCTGGGTTCAGGCTTCTTTGCATCTACACAGGTAAGTTTTCGTACCGCATTAAGACCATTCCAAAAGTTCACATTTTGTGTGCCCGAAACAATGTTTTACATGACTCAAAATGGCAGCAAAGATTACAAGTTTACTATTTCCTTTAATAAAGAACGCTTACCTTACAAGCGTGAATTGTACATTGAAATGTCACCGTTCATTAACTTTGGTGTTCATTAACTTTGTTCTAAGCCCTCTTAAACAGTAACAATTCCGTTTTTAAACAGCATAATATTTGTACCATTATTTTGAATCGCGAAAAAGAGAACCGTCTGTAAACCTATAAAATATAATGCGTCTGAAAACTTCGGTGGCGAAAACTGCACAATTCTGATTGATAACCGTTATGATTTACCACTTAGCATTTGGGTGACTTATGTGCTGTTCATTCAGGATGAATATTAAGGATGTGTGACGCGTAAGAACTATACCTGTCCATCAAGACAGCGGGCTGGTAAGCTGCCGTCATGGTGTTTCCAGACCCAATAACCTTGACTGTCTGGCTATGACAAATAATCGTGCTCAATAGTACCTATTAACAACAAGGGGACCGAAGCCATGTGTTCTGGATACACCGATAATCCCAAACATTCATCATCCATACAGTATAGGATGGATTAAATATCCATTTTCATTGAAATAGGGAATCATCATGACAAAGCGTAAGAAATGTTGGGTTTATAATACATTCGCCATGTATGATTAGAAGCAACCATTGAAGAGTTTATCTCAAAATGTCTTCAAAATGTTTAATGACACAAGGTGTTGTTATCGTCCAGTAGCGCCGGAATCAGGATTGTGAAAGAGGTTGTCCATGAAATAACTGAAGCGTAACCTCTCCCCACCCCCCTTCGGCTCCCACCAGGAGCCCCCTACCGCGTCCCCATTTTAATGATTAGCATCCAACAACTATAAAAAGAGATCGCCTATTCGACAAAAATGCAGTTTAACTTCGGTTTGGAAACAGTCTATCTATATACATTTGTATTTTGAGTCATGCGCTTTATTTGCGATTCTGTTTCTTATTTTACTTCCCGACATTCAACATGCAGCTTTATGAAGTTCAAGAGCTTCTGGGTCCTAGGCGGCCCGGACTATTTTGTTAGTTTACAAGCCCATTATCTTGAAAGCCTTCTGCTTTGCTTGGCAATCATATACAGTACATTGTATACAGTGTATTTCAGAAATATGGTCCGATATACAAGTATTGTAACTTGCATGATCAATATGCTGTGTGACACGTTCTTATTTTACTTCCTCTAAAGTCGATTAGAACCTAGGAGTCGAAACCTACATTCGTAAACCAGCCGTCAACTAACATGGATGTTCCGGGTCTATAACTGCAATGCCTCTCACGCTATTTAGAGTTCACGAACTTCCTACTCGGCCTTGTCGCTTGTACTGAGATTCCTCCTACCTCGTGTTCCACATTCAGAATATCCGACCCTCTGGTCCAAGCCTGAACCACCCCATGCCACAAATATGGTAGATAAATATCATGTTGCTATAAGCAATTGCTGTAATTATGGCTTTTTCTAACCATTATTAACGGGCTTTCGTTTCAGGGTGAAGATGTGGTTATTGTGCATGTTATGTCAAAATCACTGTATGACAGCACTTTCAAGGACGCTCTAGTCTTTCCGGACGACGTAATATATGTAGTGTCCTGTAACTTTTCAACAATAGTTGATCAACAAGTATCATCTGGATATTTGAACATCTCTGGGCAAGTACTCTTTAAAATGTTTCCCCAATGAAAAATGCAATACTGTATCCCGCAATAACGGCAAAATAATAAATAATTTAGGTCATGAGATGACACACCTGTTCGTCTGTGGTTTATTTCTCTTATTCGGTATTTAAATTTAATTCACCAGATACCAAAGTAAAGACAGGATAGTGCAGAAGCCGAACAGAAGAGAACTGTAACAACCGAAAAAATCAATTGATATTGATATCAATATTTATTGATGTCTTGATTTATTGGCTTATTTTTTTATGTCAGATCTGTCACCGAGAAACCAATCGTATTAAGGGAGACGGCCATTTTGGAGATTATAAATGCTACATCTGAAGAGGTCGTCACAAATGTAGCTGTTGGAGAGTCGATTCGTCTTCAAGCAAGACCGACACTACCATCCCGTAAGTTTCAGTTTTTCTGTGCTGTTCTGTAGCAAAAAAAGTGCTTTACTGTAAATTTTAGTAATTGTGTTTTGGCAGTATATTATCCTGGCAAAGCCGTGAAACAGTTACCATGACCTATAAATCAAGCCACATTTGACTGGTATCTAGCCAAACATTGCAGGCCTTCACGGCATATGTGCTTAGAAAACGATATCACCTGAGCTGGAGGTGATTGGTCGTGATTATTTACCAGTTCAGTGGGTATATAATACACCGAGGGGTGTGATAACAAACTTACTCGTCCGCGAGTCGTGCTGCGTATGGCCCAGTTTCGGAGGAACAGGCCCTGCTAGCCGCTGGTCTCAGTTTGCTCTGGAAAATATGTTTACCGTCAGACCTGTATTGAGAACTTCATGAAACGCGGCTCCACATAGTTTGTGAATGCAACGTATATGCATTCGTGGTGAAGACACCAGCAGTCTGTCTGTATGCACTTGTCAGCAGCATGTTCATAGACAATAGTGACGATCTGTTTCGTAGACAAGTTATAGAGAAAAATGTATGTGATTTTCCTAATTATAAGTAGTGTATGCATGTATGTGATGTGCGGTTTTAAACGTAGGAAAGGAAGGAGTTTGACATTACAGGGACTCTTGCATTCATGCTTCCCCAATATTTGTCCTCTAGTATGCATGTTCTTCTTTCTGTAAAATGTAAATATAGGGGCAGTGTTATGAATTCGGAAACTGCTCAGAATAGTTTCATTTATTTATTTATTAACTTGATTGGTGTTTTACGCCGTACTCAAGAATATTGCACTTATCGACGACGGCCAGCATTATGGTGGGAGTAAAATGGGCAGAGCCCTGGGGAAACCCACCAACATCCTCAGGTTGCGGGCAGACCTTCCCACATAAGGCCGAAGAGGAAGCTAACATGAGCTGAACTTGAACTCACAGCGACCGTATTGGTTGGAGACTTCTGGGTCATTGCGCTGTGGTAGCGCTTACCCACTGAGCCACGGAGCGCCCCAGAATAGTTTTAGGTATGCGGTATGTCTGGTTAAAAGTGGAGGAAAGGATGGAATCTTAGAGAGACATATACTGTCTGTCATAATCCTGAACTGATCAACAAACATAAACGTGCATTGTGTGATAGTCGTGTATAATGTGACAAATTGAATTGCTGAGCTCAACATTGGGATAAGAAATGCACACACCGGGGAAGGGAGAGCCGTATTCTTTAAACAGCAAACTATTGCATTCGAGTCTGAGTTGTATGGAAGGTGTTGTTTTTATTCTTCAGTGGCCACGGGTACATACGTCCATACGTGCCGTATTTGTGACAACCATATGTGTTCTGGAGCAGTCGCACTTTCAGTTATTGACAGCAATGGGTGAGTGACTCTCCTGACAGTGTCTTATTCAGAAAAGATAAGAACATTCAGCCCACGCTCAACAAATCCATAATTCCAGGTCCATATATATGTGTTCGGTGTAAAACGTCACTGTTACTTTATACATAAACTCATTTATTCTTACCGACACGAAACCTCAGTAAAGTGTTTTATCTTCGGCTGGCCATCTGTATTGAAGAGAAATTTCATAAGCATATTGAAATTGGACCAATAGAGTAATGCGTTGAGGATTGTATCTGGACAATATCTTCTGTATTTCAACATGATATATATTCCGTATGCAGAATCGTCGTATGGTTTAGGCTCTCACGTAATGCCCATCATATAATTCCAAGGAGTGATAAAATTTCATCAAAATCAGCCGTTAAATGTATGCAATATGTCAACATCATTAATTAGCTTCATTATCGCTCAGACCTTCGGTTAAGCTATCCGTGCATGCTTAATCAATCAGTTAACATATTCATGCAATCTGAAACCATTTGATTAGCTAGTTATATGTTAAGGAGGGTTTTTCCAGGTCTCAATTTTTCATGTTTTCTATTAAACTTAGGTGTCCTGTTGGCAGTTACATCAGTAGACTCTCATCAGGTCCATCTTTGTCAGCCCGAACCACGCCCTTTGCGGCTTTCTTCCTCAGTAACAGGAATGACGTTTACATGCAATGTCTCGTAAACTTCTGCTATTCTCGGGGCCAAAGCGAATGCGTAGACGTAAGATCACGTGAATATCCATGCTTCCTTTGACTAATAATTTGTGGTCATCAGATTGTGTTTGAGAACTGCACCATATAATACATTTCCATCATTCTCTTAAAGGTGAACTGTCCCGGTTGATAATTTTTTCGCGCAAAATTTATACGGAATATCCTAGAGACACCTGAAACACGCAGCTGAAGTTATTTAAAGAATGAAACTCGCTAGATATTTTAAAAATTGTATGTTTTATTCAGTGTGAAACACTAAAATGCAGAGTGTAAAACCAGAGCAGTGACGAAAGTCTGCGAGTTGGCAAATGGTCGCACGTTATCGGTGAAATCCGGCCTCTTGTCAATTTTCCTAAGTTAAGGCTCAACCATACTGCGTGTGACGACTACAACTCCAACCACAACTACAACGTCTAGAAAATAGAACGTTCTTTAATTTGTAGTGTCGTCCACACTGCCGACGTCATGGTTCTATTTTCATGGCAACTGTTTTCATGTCGCCTGCAGTGGGAAGGTCTTGTAGTTGCAGTTGTAGTGGCCGCCCGCAGTGGGAATGGGCCTTAAGGGTTTTAAGCTAAGTGTTCATGTAAGTGTATAAGGAGCAACAGCTGACACACCCTCTGCACCAAGACCGATAGGTTGTGTTTCATTTAGGTTGGTATTCTGTATTCGCTTATCTGCCCTTTAAGTTCACTAGTACACGAGGTTATGTGTGCCGGTATGCTGTATTCTACAGCAACCAGCTGTGTTAAACACACACCCAATTATAAAGGTATTAGGTTTTATGCCTTCTCATGGAGCCCTCCTATCGTGCGGATTAAGTAGTCTAAATTAAGACCTACCTGAATCCGCTTTACTTGCTAAAAACACTGCTGCTCAAAACCAGAAATGCCACAATTATCTGACGCATAACTGGCATATGAACGCCATTCAAGGGTGATTCGTGTGCGATTTTCTTATGAATTTTTGGTGATGAATCTGTTTTTATTTTCTACAAGAAGAGATACTCACCAGATGTATTTTTGATTGCATCATTTCTTTTTGTATCAGAGGTATACTATTTAAATAAAGTGAAATATAGAACCAGGACAGTTCATCTGTAAGCAAGCATATGCATGGACTGGACAAATGCTTTAGAATGCCAACTGCAGTGCTATAAATGAAGCCATATCCTTTTGTGGCATTGATATTGGCATGTTATACATCAAAGAGTATTCATGAGATGTATTTATATGACTAGTATATAAATATACTTTGAAAGCAGTTACATTTAGGTGTCAGTACATTCTTATACCAGACATCGACCAGTATGGACGTTATGGGTCAATATTAGAAACAGTACAGGAAGAAAGTTGTAGAAAATGATTTGTTTCCTCTGAAATACAATTTTACAAAAAAAGGAAGACAGTTGTATTTCGCTGAACTTGACTTGGCTTCATTTATTACTGGCATGACTACCTCTGTGCAGATTTTAATTATTAGGCGTGTAACTGGAATATGGAGCAACAAGGCTAGCAATGTATTATGCATTATAAATTAGAAAAGGCCCGAATGTTTACTTATCCAGAATTATTTATACAGTACTGCAACGCCAAAACTGGAATGAAAAGGAAAAGGAGGGATGTCGAGCAGGAGCCTGATCAATTGCTGACCGTCGGTCTGAAGGTTTACGCTGGAAACGACGAAAGGCCATGGTCAATCAGTAACCAGGATCAAGAAATTGTTGATGAGTTTGCAGCGAACATCCTCCAACAACAAGCAGGTAAACAGTAAAAAGAATGTCTCAGCCACCAACCAAAACTAATTCTAGACTAGTGACTTATAGTATATTGCATTTAGCATCACAGCAATGTCTTCTACCTTATTCTGCGTAACACATGGCGCTAAGGGTGTGTAAGTTGTTACAATATTGCTTCGCCAAAGTCATAGATTCAGATGAAGCAAATTGTAATTTTGCTTGTAAAAACAACCACATTTGCATTTAATTGACAAGTTGCATTTGTGTATAAGTCTATTTTACACTTGGTGAATTAGTTGGCAGTTTGTGTAATTATTCAGCTACTATTAAGCGATTTTATGCTATATTTTGTATTTTATATTTCAGAAACCAAGGCACAGAAGACCAAAGAGAGTGAAATGCTGTTGTATGCAGTTGTGGTGCTCTCTGTGCTCCTTGTCGTTGGTCTTGTAATTGCCAGTTTGGTTTTCTTCCGACTTAGCAAACGTAATGCAAAACAATAGATTCCCAAAGATTCCGCTGGTCTTATCACTAGCACCTGGCAAACATTTGTCAAACACCAATTTACATCTTACCACAACAAATACCAAATTATTGTTTTGTATATGTACATATATAGTACGAACAGTATTTCTGTAATTTGGCAATGTAGACGTAAAATAGTTTAAAGCTTTTTCATGGTATGATTTACGGATATTAATATTGGTTGATATTATTTATTAATATCTGTTTATATCTAATAAAGCATTTGAGAACATACTGTGTGTTACAAAATCTTTATATATAGTTTCACCGAAATCACCCAAGAGAGGGAGGAATTCTGACCATGAAGTATATAATAGATATACATGTCACATAGATGAACACTGTTAGTAATATTCTTGCAACAAAAATTCGTACGTCAGTGCTAATTCATGTAACCATATGCTTTCTACCAAACTGTTTTGCAGCTGTGTGGGTGGAAGATGGGGGAAGAATATTTATGATGTTGATCGCCACGTTGGATATGTGAAAAGTTGCTATGCAGTCATTGCAAATCAAACAGTTATTTATGTTAACGACAATTATGATCTATAGCATTGTAAATCGATTCGGATACTGATTTAGTTCATTTGTATAGTACATTCCTTACGACTTCCCGTCATAATTTCCCCGCAAATTGGCGACACGGGCCAGGTCGAACTGACTAGTATCCTCCTGTGTATTAATTGAGCACAATGTCACCATTCGTTAAGAATAGTAAGCGAACGTAATACTGCACCTTTTCCAGAATCTCACGTCAGCATTATCGTTTGAATCATTCTTGTTAAATCTTTCAACTAAATATCGACCAAGTTGAGCATTGATTCTAGAATTATCTGGTCAAAATTTCACGTTTTCTTCTTCTTGTCAGAATATTGCAGTCTTCCCGAAATAAATGAACTTATTTTGCAGTCTTAAGCTTAAACACGACTCAAAATAAAAATGCAATTTTCGGACGAAAAAGTGAAATTATGACTAGATTTAGAAACCAGCACGATATTCTGTCCGGAGGGGGGCCATTTAGTCGATAATGTCGTATGTAGAATGGCGACAAATTTCGCGCTGTATATTCAATGTCGGAAACAGATTGATTCTGAAACAGTTCCGATGATTGAGGTACCGAGAAAAAGAAAGCGACAGTCTGACAAGACGTTCAGTTGATTGGAACTCCAGATTCGTTCGAAAGTTAGTGTACATCTTGAGAAGTATTCTAGATTCAATCGAAATCAAGTTGTTGGGGGCGCCATTTCTCTAAATCTTGCTTCGCCCAGTAAGTGGCATCCTGATATCGGTAGAATGTCGCGCAGTTCTTAACCTTGTCTTAATATAGCTTTGCCTATCGGTGTTTAATAAAAGCTGTCACCACTATTGACATTAATGTCAGTCACAACAAAGCTTTCTTCAGTGCCACTACATGTAAGGACTACCATATGCCTCGCAGTTTATTGTGTTACTTGAATTTCTCATTAATATCTATGTGGAATTTGAGCAAACCATTCATCAGCAGCTTATAGGAATTCCGACGGGTACAAATTGTACCAAAAGATATACTGATGATTTGCTACCTGTAAACAACCCGTATACAAAAATTGCCGTGAAAGACATATATCAACCTTCGCTGCAATCTACCAAATGGTCTTGTATATGGTGTATACATATCTCCCCTTGTAGCATTTGTTAGCTCCTGTGTGATGGTTGCAGTCTACGTCACAAGGTATTAATGCAAAACCTAGTGTGTCAAAGATATTCCATCAAACACCGTGACTCTAAATTACTGAGAGGGCCCCTTGCAACTATATGGGGAATCATCCCCTCGTGTTAGAGGAGTGAGGTGTAATTTTACTTCCTGCAAGAAAGGAGAGAAAATCTACAGACGTGAATGACGGAGTCTATCCGACTACATGAATACAAATTTTATATAGCTCAGTCAGCTAAATCAATTCATAACCTACATCTTAGAAAGCAAATGACATTCTGATGGTTGGGTGGTGCGCGTCATTTCACGTGATTCCGAAGTGACGTCACTAATGACGTAGTAGAATTACTATGCAAGATATCTATAAAAAAGTGGAATAGCTTGATACATACTTTGTGCTTTATCAGAATGCAAAAGTAAAGTCAAAAGCAGATCTCGCTATTTTAGGGCCTTTTGCTGGAGAACTGGAGAGTTCTAATATATTGCGGTGTATCATGTTGTTTCACGCAATCATATTTATGTAAATCAAAAAAATGAAAATATTTTTGTAGGATTGCATATTCTCCATAAAAGTACATGGTTTGTAGGTTCCCCATAGTACAGCAGTAACTCGCTTGGCTAACAACCCAGATATCAGTAGACCTCAGGAGGTATGTTCTTAACCATTTCTGCTCTAACTTTCTTTTTACGGAGAAAATTATTAAATAAGGCCGGAGACAAATCTTATTTGTTTACATGTTGCAAAGCTCAATATCAAATATGTTTGCAACTATAAGAAGTATACATGCAGAATATATGGTATTTACATATACTTATAATGAAACCTCAGTGCATACAAAGTATGTAAGCGTTTACCTTATCAGCCCGTTTCAACGCTCCACGCGTTAGGTTTCAGCATATCATAAATTTACAGTATGGGAGAAAGGTATCTGCATGTGTTTATCACCTCATCCTAATATATGTCAGACAAAGTCCCAGATGTATATATATTCGTTTATAATTCTTAAGTCAAAACTTGTTTTTAATCAAACCTCTTATACATCTTACTTGCTGAGATATTAGCGGATAAATTATTGTGTAAAATAATTTGTGGGCGCTCATGGTTAGTAAGGAATATTTTCTATTGATGGCCTATTGCACGGCAAGACCTGGTATACTGCAACTTCAACTACATACCGGGGAAGACCTTGCGTCATTCGGCCTGATCGATAGGGGCGCGATTTCCCCGTCTAGTCTTTTTGCAATGAGTACGCCTCTCTTGTTGGTAAATATGGGTGGATTGTTTAGAACTACGGGAGCCAGAAGAGACCCCCAGCCATTCGCGCGCAATTTGAACCGTCCTCGTGTCTGGGGTCTCGATCCGCGAGGAGGGGGGCAAGCACGTATATATGACTGGGACTATCAACTACATTACTGCTATCGACCTTATTTCACTACCCAGGCAAGTATAACTTACACCAGCAAATGTGGCGTATTTACAACACAGAATAAGATATTCCAGGAATAAACGTTATACTGCAGTTTTGCTAAGTCCAGCTTTATGCATACAAGCTGTGGTATAAGCGCGAAGTTACACTCGGAATAAGCTATACCGCCCTTATTCCACTTTCATGCATTCGGCCCCACGAGTACAAAAGTCGAGTACCAGTCCAAAGAAATAAGATAATCCGGAGTTCCTTATGAATTCCTCAAGTGAAAGATATCACTGGCATCCAAGAGTCGTAAGGAAGGCACGCCGACAACGGTTTGCATCGAACTTCTATACCAAATCACAACCCGTTAAGGTCTGGGAGATGTATCAGGCTTGGCACAAGGTGAGTTCGAGGGCAAAAACACTTCCGTAGGAAATTGGGATATCTGTACGTCACAGCACAAAGAGACGAAGAGCATCCAAGTTTTGATATTAAGTCTCCAACAAAATAGCAAAGGAAGAAACACTGGATCGAAATGTGAACGTACATCAAATACGAAGCTAACAATGACAACATCGAACGGCACGCAGGCCAAATAACTCCAGAAACGAGAACTCCAGCAAATAACCTTCAGAGTGGGCCGATAGTCGACGTTTGTGAAGTAGTTGCTTTCTTATATTCCAGTGTATCGACTTTCTGAACACGTAATCGTAAATCCTGTAGTGCCACTGATGAGTTTTACGTAATACAGGAGTAGTGTAATTCAGAAAAATGAAGTCTTCATTGTGACTCAATATTTCCGCGTTTTTTGTTTTGCCATCATCAGGATGGCATCAGGTTGTTACAGTAATTAACAGTCATCCTATGGTATACAGTCAAGGACATATAAGCAGGATTGACAGAAGTAACAGAGAATCATAAAATCATATCACATTTGCGGAAGATCGAAAATGTAAATCTCCCGGAAGATTGACTAAATGAAATAGGCCTGCAGTAATTTAGTTGTTCTCTGGAGTAAGCAAATCTTGGACTGAAGGGAATTTCAAGAGAAACGCATGTGATTTCTTGCTGTTACAGCCAAAGTCTGAACAGTATGAAATTATTACATCAAACTAAATATGTCCAGAGTTTCTTCCACTCGGCACTGATCATCTAAGTTTTTATGGTCCAAATTAGTTCGACGCACATTTCAAGAAAATAAACAAAAAACTCATCAAGATACCCTAGAATTCGATGCAGTCTCTTTCAGAAATACATGCACAGCTCTAAGAGATAAGAAACTTGAAACTATGTACTTGACAGCTGACTGATGGGAATGTTTCGTATATGTTTTTTTTTTTTTTTTTGGTTTTTGTTTTTTTTTGGGGGGGGGTTTGTTTTTGTTTTTTGTTTCTTTGGTGTGGGAATTTATGATAGGCTGTTTACAATAGCAAGTTGGGCTTTATATTGTAATAGTGTTGTAGTTTCAGAGATTACGGTGTCAATCGCTCTGAAGATATGAGCACAGCAGACCTTAGTTTAACCTACGGCACTAACTCCCCCTCCAACCTGTTCGCAAAACCACCCACTCTTATGCGTAAGGCAAAATCCTTTTCACATGTCGAAAATTTACATCCAGCTCGGAAAGATACAATCTCGACAGATTTTATTACTATCCCCGTACATGAACTGCTGTCTTGGAACGAGGCATTGGTCCGTGTCAAATTAGAATGAAAATCTCGATGTATTTGTCGCATTTTACACGCGTGGTTGTTCTGTAGAAGATTAGAAGGCTGGGATTCATTCTTCTCGAAACAGTTTTCCACAGCCTTAGAATTCATCTATTATTGTCGCTGAGCGCAAACTGTCGCCTACCCATCCCCTCGCCAACATTTAATAATCTGATGCATCCGGTGAACAGTTTTCAGTGGGAGACTGGTGGGCTATTACGAGATCCCCACATGCACCAGACATGAATTTCTAAGATGAAAACTGTCTTAGTGGATAATACTCTAAGTCTTGTACTTTAATGTGCTTTGACTGCATTATTCTTTCAATATTATGGACATCTACTGGTGATGTTACTGTACCCATAATTGTTACCGGAATGATCAAGTATATTTTATTAACATTGCTGTGTAATACTGTATGATGTATTCAGTTTAATAAAGCCATTTTATAAAGCTGTTTTGTCCTCGCATAGAAGAGAGACAGATAATGAAATATTGAATGAAATATTGTAGTCTGATGCATACTGCAAACGTACTGCAAACGAAATTCGAACCTTTATACACTTTTTACGCTTGACTTATGTCGCCACAATAAATCTACATGACAAATGCATTTCTTACTACGATGACTGAATGTTTCGCCGCTGGGCTCCTTTCTTAGACGTGATTTGTCATGCGTAACCACTGGCCTAGACGTGAATTGGTCATGTCTCACCACTAGCCAACCGACATGTAAAGCCTCACTACTACGGCATTCTTCTACCTGACCAATTGTGTGTTCAGCCATATTTTGCAGCAAAATTAATCAATCTTTTTGAATGATTTTCATGCCAATTTATGAAGAAAAACATTAAAGTGAGATCCTGGAAAATATTATATTTTTTGAAAAGTCAAATGACACAGTGAGCTTTAGATAATTCTCCTTCATTTAATTGGGAACTTTACTCCGAACGCATATCTTATGCATATGAAAACAACCATTCCATGCCTATGTTTATGGCGAAGTATACTATTACACATGACATGAAACTACGTTACGCTGTCTTATACTCTTGTATCTAGCTGAGTATTTCCATACAATTATGATTCAGCAAAACCGTTAAATGAAGGAAATGAAGCTTATATTAAAATAATTGAGGTAACCCATAAAAGGCAGCGTTTACATTGAACAGTAAAAAAGACGCTACGGCCTTGGTATCGCCCTTATGACATGCTTCGACGGTGAATAACGATTGCCGGTATTTGTCACACCCTCGTCCGTCATAGTTGACCACTCATGCAAGTGAGAGGTCATAGGGTCATCTCCACCCACTGGTCTTTTAAAAGTTATTCTTTGAGAAAAGCACTGGTCTACGTTAAGTAAATAAAGCTTTCTTGAACACATGGAAGATTGCGTTTAACAATCTGGCGTCTGCATGCTAAGGTCAGTTTATGCATCCATCGCTATACCTACACACTTATAACGTAAATGTTGCAAAAGTTTATCATCAATACCGATAATGCAAGCTAGCATTTAAGTAATGTCACTTTTTCGCTAAACATAATGGTTTAGTAAAAGCGATGATAATTTATTTGTTTTGTACAGGTCAAACATGTGGGCTTCGTTAACTGTGTTACTTCTGTTGACAGCCAACAAATTAAAGGTGAGGTCAATTTAATATGATTTGCAGTCATGCAAATTTACCGTATGCAAACATTAGCAGGGTAGCAATACTATGACGTGTGCCTTTGTCGGTCGTTTAGTACAATACTGGCGTATTTTTTTACACCTTTATGTCGTAATAAAGTCGAAATTCTGTATGCCTGTTAAAGGGATAGGGAAAATATGGTTTCATTACTATCTGTTTCATTTGTCATTCTTCAAAAATACAGAAATTATCTTCAGAAAAATGTGAATGTACGACGGGCTCAAACCCTGCAAATGATATTGAAGGCAAACCATTACAAAACTATTTGGAATGTGATCGTAAACAAGAAATTACATTTAGTGTTGTGAGATGGATAAGGAAATACCGCTTTGTTTCGTATTTCTATGATGCCTCCATTCTCTATTCAATTTCAGCCTGCGTGGTCATTGACCCAGCAAGGTAAGTCACAAACTTAATTCGTCAGAGTATTAAGCGTGCGTTTCTTTACAAAAAAAACCCCAAAAAAAACAACCACGCATCAGTATCGTTTTGTTTCTCTTTTATATAGCATAGACCCACTGATTATCAGGTGCTCCTCTGACATCAGTATTTCACTCCCGCTACACAAGGAAAATCTAAGAGTCGCACATTTCTACCCTTCATCCCGACACTTTTACCAGAACTCATGTTGCATTGAAATATCGCCACGATTTGGCTGTTATCAGCAGAAGGGGCCCTAGGCCATAACATCCATTCCTTTAGTACATATTTTGATATGTTTGTTACTTGACCTTGTAAAATTCCTCACATTGCTTTTTCAGTCAACGTAACATGCTCTACGACCCTTTCCACATACACCATGCTGTTTAATTTGGTAAAAAATTCGGATACTGTTGCCCTTGTCTACACACTGAATGTCACGGATAACACGGATACATCCATCGACCAGTTTGATAGCAACGGGAATGGCATAGGAGGAAACGGCACTGAAAACGATCCTTACCAAATTATGATTACGGGTAACTGGTCAAGAGACTCAGGTGCCACATTGGACAGCGTGGACGAAGCAGTTAAAAAAGTACACCTCGTTGTAAGTTGACGGCGGAAAATTGTATTGCGTGTGTGTCAATGTTTTTTTTTTCTCCTAAAGATCACGCAAGGATCCACTTTCAAATCAATACTTAGTGATTCTTTTCATAGGTCGCGTCGCCTCATGGTGCTAAAACAACCATATTTAGGAAGTTTTGTGAAAACGACTAAGCGTATAAAGCAAACTACATGTACATGTAGATTTCTAGGAATAAGGATTCATTTCTATTTTGGATGAAACGGTGCTAATGTTTTATTGATTCATCTTGACTACATTACCTTTTGACTTTTGGAAATGCCTTTTGAGTCATGCATTGTTTTCCTCAAGTGAAAACGCCATTATTTCCATTTTCTTTTCCCAGGAATATGATACCATACAACTTCTTGTTATGGTAAAATCTATATATGAAGAACCCTTCCTGGATGCAGTCATCTTTCCCTCTGACAAGATATACTCACTGGTGTGTAACTTTAGTGAGACCTACAACTTTTTGGTGGGGACAGGTGGACTCACTGTATCTGGGTAAGGCTCAAGGACTTCATGAGAAGATAAATACAGTAAAACACTTGAAATTCCATTGAATTTTTCACACATTAATCGCATTACTCCTCTGTAGTGCAGAACAGTGATTGGTTTATCGAAATTTACTTAACGTTATATATGATTTTCTGTTACATGTAATCACAAAAAATATTTCAGGATTTGTCAACAGGGTGATTAGTTGGCAAAATATTCCAAAAAATTACAGGGGCCTGTTTCGCAGAAAGTCTAAAGGCTAAGCTTAGATGTCTAACTCAGTCAGCCGGCTAGTAATTTTGTCTAGTCCATTTCACAAAGAAAACATTTGGCTATAGGCTAAAGCTTTTTGTCTTAGATTTTGAAAGTTGGCCAGAAATCCTTAGTCATGTCGCTAGGAGGACGAAAATTTTTGAAAGTTTATTTCTTGTTTATAGAAAAATATTAATATATCAACTTCGTTCAGCACATGAATGTCTTTTTACCTCCCTCCACCCAGCAAAACCCGAACGTTATTGTTGTTTCGTTTCGACTGTTTATGATGAGAGTTTTGGTTCCTTGACAAGTTTTGAGAAGAAATCAACATCTTTATCCGATATTTATACTTGTAATTTAGTTTAGTTCTTTTTTAAGCAAATTTAACAATTATCGTCATTCATTCAACCAATCACATAACTGTAGAGCAGCCACATAGCCGGCTATAGTAAGTTGCCTAATCAATAGACAGTTTTACTTTCGTGAAACGGCTCATAGTCAAATCTTTTCGTAGCCCGCTTATGCTACTCGGCTAAAGTACCCTTAGTCGACTAACCGACCTTAGACGGCTATGAAAGTTTTGTGAAACAGGCCCCTGGTCATTTATTGTGGAATTAGATGTGGCAGCCTTTAGGCCTACATATTTCGTTTTAAATTGCTCCCCGAGGTCATTTCTGCATACTTTTTCGTGGTCATTGACGTATCTTTGTTCAAAGTTGTCTTTTTAATTAACCACATATAGATCGTTATTCAGACGAAAAAGTTTCTCAAAAACAGACCTCAACCTTTTCAGGACAGTACAGGAAAATCCGGGTGTAATTTATGGCAATGCGCGGTTTGAGATCATGGATGCCAACAATGGGCAGTCCATCACGAGTGTGATTATAGGGCAACCGACGTACCTACAAGTATCGTTGCTGAACGACTCATGTGAGTATTTATTGTCATAAATATTTACTTATAAAATTTCATGAAAGGTCTGCTGACTAATATTGCTTACAGTCTTGATTCCATGACCATTGTAGAACTCAGTTAGGACTCAACGCCTCTATAAACTTTATTTCTAGAGTCTAGTCGAATTTGAGTGATATTCAAGAATCTTTTGTTAACGGGCCTTGGGAAATGCAGAGTTTTCTGGATCCTTTAAAATATCGTCTCTAACGATAGCAAAACTACCTCATATTAAACATGCAATCTTTGCATTTATTTCAGTGGCAACTGGGGTGTACGCTCACAGCTGTTACGTTTGCGACACGCACTACTGTAACGGGACAGTAACCCTTGAGCTGATTGATGGCAACGGGTATGGTGATCTTTTGACCTGAGATCCGTTTCATTGTTCTCAGCTTAAACTTTATTAATACAGATATGTACCCATCCGTTCACTAACCCGGAGACTGGTTTATTCGGCTGTGCTATGCTCTACTGTCAAAGCTATACGCCCTTAAAGGTTTCCTTTAAGTAATTGAGCCTTTCGTACCATTTTGTTATTCGTGAATAATAAAGACAACGGGCCATTTTCACACAACTTTGTAAATCATTTCTTCATAACTTTGTATGTGGATGACATCCCCTTATGGCCCTATAACCTAGACAACGTCTTTTACGCAAAAAATTGAGAGAAAGATGTCTACTGAAGTTTTGCGATAATGGCCCCATTGTTATACGATTGCTGACCTCAGCTATTTAACCTCCCTTTTTCAAACCGATTCCTCTGCGCTCGGGATGGTCCGGAAAGAGATAAAGTGATGGAATGTGTGGATTAAAGCAATCACATGGCGAAGAAAACAAAATGTTGTTTATTTACGGACGAAAGGGTCGTATGAAGGTAGAATTACTATGGCAGTAAAATAAACCTGCTTGTCAGGCGCACAGGTTACACACATGGCAGTACATGCATCTGAAACGACGGAATTGGGGGCTAGTATATCCAATGGTAGAGATTAATGACTGACCTGAGCCATAAGCATAAATATTTCAAACATGGGCGATCTTTTACCTTGTAAAAGTGTGTAAAACTGCTTACTGGGATAAGTACCAATTTAAAGCTGGGCCTGCAAGACAGTCATCTTGTATATAACGCAATAGTACTTTATTACTCTTAAATTACACATCATTGTTCCTCGCTATCAATCGGGATATCTTTTAAAAATTTTCAGGCCGATTTATTATCCTCATTTATTGGAGGTTTTTGACCATCATCTCTAATCCACTCACAAAATGTCCCCAAGATTGATACAACTACATTTTTAACTTTTCCTGCAAAGTTTTTTATGCCTATACAGATGATGAACGTGTCCTGGGTATATAGTTGCGACTCGGCATATCATCTTGCTCTCAAAGAATCACTGATCAAAAGACCTCACAGTTTTGCTCCGAATCACTTTAAGCAAAAAATGAAACCACTTCTTTGACTTTCAAGTAAAATTCTGTTATCCTTTACTAAATGAAAACATTTTTGATAACTTTGCAATTGCTAGTTCATTGTCAAGATCAAATACATATGTTCTTGGGAACCACTGGTAGGTCTTTCTCATTCAAACTATTTATCATTGCGTGGCCTGTTGCAATTTGCGTTAAATAATCCCTAAAACACCTTCTTGTTGCAGGTTTTACCATCATTCGCCCACGACATTCGACACCATTGCCTGAAATATTTCGTTTTATTATGCAGATGTAGTTCGGGAAACGTTGTGCCCAAATTTACAAAGTATACAGGAGGAATCATCAAGACAGACCGATTCAATATGTTCCTGATCCAGAACCACGAGTATATGTATTTCCAGTGTAGCATCAACTTTTGTTATGATTCTGTGAATCCAAGATGTTCAGACGTAAGTGAAAATATAGCAACATTTACTATATATAACAACATTTAGTGCCTTGGATACATGCCTACACGGAAAGGCAACAGAAACTACTTGAATTACGGTACCATACTGATTCACGATTAGATATGTAGTATCAAAGTTGAAGTGAAAAATTATATTGTTTCTTCTAAATGATTTGAATGACAAATGAGATTGAAACTGTCTTTGATATATTTTTTTATATCACTAATGCATTCGCACGATCACATTAGCGATATCAAGTAATTCATAACGTTTGAATTCCCATGTTTCAAATCGCATAATAAATACAGCGATCTTGAGTACAACCACATGTGCCCCTTTCCGTACGTGCTGTTATGATGTATGAATTTTGCAATTTGCCACGGTCTTGATGCAACGCATGTGTACTATCCATATTCCATTGTCTAAATAAATGATACGTAATGCTAAAGAAAGGACAGTCCGTTTTCATACAATGGTGTGTTTTAGCTTTGTTCTTCTAATGGAAGAAGAAAACGCGAGGCAGAGGCGTATGATTCCCGTCCAGACGAGGTGCTAACAACAGTGTTAAAGATAATTATCCCAGACAACCGAGAAGACCTGCATAATACCTGGTGGCCGGGATTGCTTTCAGACAGTTGGCGTGAAGGTTTGTTAATGGCATAACCTTAAACGTTACAATATTATATCTTGGAAAAATATGCCCAGTGAATTGTGTATTTCAGGCACATTTATTTGATGTGGGTTTCACCAAATGGGCGAAAACTGGAGCGTTAATACTTGCTAGACCTATCATGGCCTGATCTGTAGGAGTTCTCGCGAGAATGCTATTAGTGGCCAGTGGATATTCCTGTGAGAGAACTAGGACAAAGTCCAGCGTATTTTTACGGACTGTACAGGTGTCGCAGACAGGCACTCCGGCAGATAGTTCCCTCACTCCAGTGCGCTAATAAGCTTACGTGCATGAGGAACTAGAATATTTTCAATCGGAATTTCACCTGCGTAAATTTTTCAATGATTCAACTATTACGCTGTTCTCGAAAAGATAGGAAATGCCAAGCAGACATTATTAGGTTTATCAAAGCAACATTAACAACAACAAATCGAGTTAAATACAGTATACGCTTTAACTAACATTCTATAGCGTACAAGCTTTTACATAGCTGAAGATAATCCTAAGGGGAGATAATCCATTCCTCTATTTGCATTGTATCCGTTATTTTAATGACTTATATGGCTAATCTTTGGAAAAGCTCAGAGATTAGCGCAGGCAATCACGGTTTTGTGTTCTGGTTACTATCCGGGGTGTACTAGTGCAGTGGGAACTCTAAGGTACGCCAAATTTCGGTCGTTGGCTGGACACCTGACGGACAGGACATATTAACAACAGTAGTCTGGACTACCATAAGAACTTTTTATCAATTCCCTCCCACCCACCTCTCTGAATAAGCACTACTGACATTGTTCTTCTAATCATATACATATAATCTAACTTATTTATTAACTCAGTTTGGCATTTTGGTAATAATTTGAATTGTCCACGCTCGTGTGGTCACCCGATTAAGGATTTCAAATTGGGAGTCCGCTGGAGTTCAACCCCGTGGAATCCAGTAGGGCTGCCGCGTCAGGGCAATTTTTTCGACCGCCAGCAGAAGAATTTTTGTCTTGTCCATGAAATTCAAATGCCATAACAAACATGTAAGAATACAGCCGTGGCCAGTGTCTTCCATATCTGATGTGTTTTTTCTCTGTATTTAAATATGGGAGTCATGCGGATAAAAGCAAAATCCTGTCGAAGTCCAGGCATAGGGTCCATGAAAGCGTAAGAAAGATCACAGGTTTTACCGGAAGACACAAAATGTAATTGGGCATATTATCTTGTAAATAGCATTCGCAACATTCTGCCTTCTCTTACTAAGTTGTATGCTGTCTTTTATCACTCCGCTACATTCTCTTTATTTCAACATTAGAGTCTGTGCTACATCCTGAAAGTGTAATCCTAATATCGATAATACTGTTACTTAAAAATACACTTTCTGAATTCTCTGTTGTCCCATTCAGCTGAAGAACAGATGGCGGAGAGGAATATGATCATCGTATTGGTGACTTTGTCTTTTGCTGTGGTGGGCGTCATGCTGATGATTGCAGCTTCAGTATGGTACTGTAAGCACTGTCCGAAGAAATCTGTCTCTGAAGAGGTGAAGTGAATCAAGTGGATCAGCACAGTATATCGGTTCTACGAACTTCTGTCATCAAGAATGTTATCGATCAAAGCGTTGATTGATGTGTTCTGATTAATTAATTGTTTATTACTTACATGTCATTATACAATATCATATTTGCCGTGTATTTCATACCGGTTATTTAGTTACTAGCTTAATAGAGTAATAGTTTTTCATATTTCACGGTATTTCCTTTCACTTTAACGTTTAAAAGTTATAAGTGGAATGCCATAGTTGTTACATCTGCACATCTACTAGATATAGCTATGTAGACTTACATGCAATTCTCGACATTTACATTGCATTGTGGTCATTACATAAATATAACATAAATATTGCCTGTGGCGTAGGGTTCATATATTTATTTCATGCTTGTACGCACTAAATGTTGCGTTTGGGAAAGACTTGTTTATTATCATGTTTCAATAAGTTTTACTCAAATGAGATGATTGAGCCGTACGAATAGTTACAATAAAGAGTTTTAAAGATCTGAGGCTTTATACAAATGAGAGAACTTCGAATTGATTTATGCAATTAAATCCAAACCGTATATGTAAACTTCGCCTATGTAAGCTATGTATACATAAGCCTACGTATTTAGCCAGCTCTCATGGTGACTAGCTCTTCTGTCACGGTGAACCGTCAGAGGAATGGCGTCCCAGCTTTGAAAAAATTAGCCTCCCTGCATTTCTGTTTTCGTCTTTCGAAACTGATGGTAACCTGTACACGATTGATGAAAACTAAAACAAGCCCGGGATTCTTAATCGATAATTAGCGTAAACAAAACAAACAATATTTTTATTTTCCTCGTCATCATAATCTTTTGTGGGGGTAAAAAAAAATGGTGTCATGTATAGACAAGGAAGGAAAAAAATGTCTTCACATCACATTTTAGAAGCCGAAAAATACTTCCTGAACCCTCCTTTGTCACCATCATTTATAAATGATGCTCGGTCCCTTACTTCAAAGCGATACAAGCAACGATTTAGCGCATATTTGTCACTTAATACTCTAAAACTTTGCATAAAAGGAATAGCACAACTCACTACTATTTGTTTATGTATTTATTGGTGTTTTGCGCCGTATGCGGGGTCCAGCGTTATGGTAGAAGGAAACCATACAGACACCGATGGTAACCCACCACCGTTCGCAGGTTGCTGTATGGCAGACCTGGAGAGGAAGCCAGCTTAAGCCAGACTTGGAAGTCACAGAAAGGGGGCCAGTGAGGGGCTCCTGGGTCAATGAATTGCGCTAAATCACCGCCCACGAACACATTATAACACCATTCTTGTGCATAAAACCTTTAATTTTGACCACATCTTGTAAAATTTCTGTCAGTGACAAATTTCGAAGCGAGGTTTTATGGCATCATATGCTAATGCGCCACCAGCCTGCTTTTATATGGTCATTTCCTCGAAGGTGTTGAACATAGGTATGATTATTCTGAAGATACAGGAAAAGTTAAACTTTAATCTGTCGCTGACGTGACTACTACGTCCCGACAGAGGTCTGAGGTGAGTCTTGTACAGGTGTTATATGTACACTGTAGCGAGGTCAGGTGGACCTCTTCTGTCTACATTTGCGTTGAAAAACAAAGAACGTGTTACATGTGGCATGTCCAAAACGAGTAAAAACAAATAGCCGGTGTACCGACAAATGACTCTTGCCCCATATGCTATTTATTTATTTATCTCATTTATTGGTGTTTTATGTCGTATATTCAAGAATACTTCACCTATAAGACGGCGGCTTCCCACATATACGACTATGCTCAGTGGAACCAAATGATACAATATCCGAATGAATCTGCCGTCATGATAGGAAATGACCGTTCTAAATGTGTTACATATCTATGGTTTAGTGCGTATAATGACGATTTGCAGTCATAGCCATTAAAATAAAGATACTAAAAGTGTATACGTATAAATCTATTACACATACATATTATAAGGATGAAATCACACCGACGAGTTTTCTCGAATCATACATTTTGATTTGATTCAGAACTATATTAAACAATGTACATGTATACTACAATCTTCTATAAACATACAATTCGAGGGCAAGGGAATTTGTAATATTGTACATAACATGTGCTCACACCCAGATTGTACGACGACCTCTACCGAGTTGATGGATTATGCCATTCTTATTGGGACTGTTATAAATGTAAGGACAGGAAACAAGTTTATAATCTTTATAGATCTATAAACGTTTATCTATCTTAAGTATATGCATACCCTACAAAAATCCTAACTTCTCTGTCATTTATAAAGCGAACCAATGTTCATACATACAACACATGCACGGTAGTGAAAGTATACCGGCACACCAGTGCAGGTATTAAACTTAACCCGAGTATCTCTAACTCATCGCATTTGTGAAACAGTGAAGATCTGGTGAACAGATTGAATTCCTGAGCTCACAGCAGGTTAACTTTGTAGTTTGAATGTCCGACTCCGAACTTCTGTTTTTGTGTCTAGTTATGCGTCTAGTTCACAGTATACTGACAGAGATCTATTGTAAGATCATCTCAAATAGACCTGACATAGCAACAAATCGAAACCAAGTATCTAGCCTACCTTAGGACACACCGAACTTTTCTAAAGTAACAAAACACCCATGCTCCTGGGCGTGTTATATACCCCTCTCCTTTGGGAAGCTTACACCACTACTATACTGTTAAATAGAACGCAAGAAAAAATTTCTTCCTCGGCAATCCAGTTTCTTTTAACCTTTTTTTTTCAAGTCACATTAAATGGGTTAAAATTACGGCGAAAGGGATGGTAGGCGTTACATACGGAATATATCTTTGTGGATATATTGAAAATTTGAGTAGAAATTTCAAGATATAAGAACAAAAATACTCACAATACAAAGTGATTACAATGCTCTTCACTGGAATACTGCTAAGGCACGATTTTCATAAAACATCTGATGGCAGTGTATCTCCTTAAATACATCTAATTTTATTTGTTTAAGGTGAAGTCATTTAACAAGAGACTTTCCTCACGACATTTTATGTAACGCATGGCCTTATAAATTGCCAGTATATATATGCCTATATATCTGGATATCAGAACTGTATCTTTTTCGCGGCGCCGTATAACTCTCCGGATAAAGATCCAGAAATAGTAATGTGTTATGCTGAAAGATGCACGGGAAACTGACTTGGCTCTCCCAAGTAACAGCTCATAATAAAAGACGCCATGTACACTTATTAAATTGCCACGATCTCATTATAGACATAATTAGGCCAAATAAAAGTGAGCGGTGCTTTTTTTTCTTCTCGTTTATATAATTTTTATTACTGTCGCCACTGAAAGTAAAGCTATGCAGTAAAAAGGATTAATCGCGCGAAGAAAGTTGATATTACCCATTTTTAATCGTATTTATCCCAGCCTCTGAAATTTCTCGAGTACCTATAGGCACGGAAAATTACATTTGTCAATCAACATTGTTTATCAGATAATTACAAAAGTTTGCCTGCTTGGTATCAATCCGCACCGATATTTAAACTCACATGCAATATACACCTTGCAATCGGCCATTATATAATAAAATTTGTGACAATAATAATCAATAAATTGGACTTAACTATGTATGTATTTTACTGTTGATATTCATTTTTCAGAAGATTTCAACATGCAGGTGCACTATCTGAATTGAGAGTGCTAATTGCTAACAATATTACAAAATGTCACTCCATTTCCCTTCGTACGAAACATCTCAATGTACGGGCCAGCTTTATAGTAAAGAGGTTCACAAAAGTTAAAGATTTATACAAATTAATTCTGTTGGATGACGCGGTTCATCATTTACCGAAGGAAATACGCAGAAGCGTAGCGTTAAAATGTGTATTCTATTCTGATAAGGTCCTTCTCATAATTAAATACTCTGCTTTCGAAATACCTTCAAAAGGAGATATCCAATAAATCTGTGATAACGTCATTACAAGAGTAGCACTTCTATCTCGAAAACTTTTCGTGGTCTACTCGGCGTTTAAGTGTTGGTGTAAACTTTCTTGCCCAGAAGAGGGCCAGGTATAACAAGTAAAGAGGACTTTCCTGGCTCCGGAGTGATGAGACCAGGCGTTGTCCATTCTGGGAAAATATCTAATGGAGCATTAGCCGGAGCTCCAGGTGCACTGGGGTCAGATGGATTGACCACAGCCTTTGGATCAGTTGGGTTAACAAAGGGATCCGTTACAACCGCAGTGTTAGATGGAGCAGGTGGGGGATTGTCTACTACGGTGAGTGTTTCACCGAAAACAGCATGTAGGTTGTTCAAGGATGCGTGAGTATTACTGGGTCCACTTTGTTGGTTAACGCCCCCTGTTTGTGCAGTTGGTGACCTTAACAACGAATCAGTTGGGTCTGATGGTACAGTCACCATGCCAGCCTTTGAATCGACTAGTCCAGTTTGTGAATTTGTGGCACCTAGTTGCTGATCAGGTGTCACTTCCTGCTGATTTCCTATTGACACTCCCACCTTTAAATTTAAATCTGGCCTGTTATCAACGAAAGTAACGGAATTGCTTGTGGCAGTTGGGGCACTGGCAGTAGCCCTTGCCTGAGAATTGCCATTATTGTCCTGTGCACCGTTATCATGAACTTGATTAGCAGCTGGATTGTTCAATAGGCTCTGAGAATAATTAGGTTGCCACTGTCTAGAGATGGATCCTGGCCATGGAGAATTTGAACCTCCCTGAGGGTAGTTTATTCTCGCATCTGAGTAAGAAGATTCCATCTGAATGTTATTTGGCCGAGCACCACTCTGTGTGTTGCTTCGCCATGTCTCGGTGGACAACTTGTTTGAACTTTGTGACCATCTCTGTCGATCTGATCGCCTTGATTGAGATAGTCTTGATCCATCATTTGGATTCATCGGCCTTGCTTGTTGACTTGATTGCCTCGAAAATGGATCAGTGGACAGCTGATTTCCAGGAACTGATTGTGGGTTATATCGATTGGCTGATGACTCTTGCTGATTGGGCTCACCTGTCTGCTGGGTCTTTGATCCCGTGCGCGAACCCCCTGGCAACGTTTGTCTTCCCTGTGCTAATTCTTTCAAATGTGCCAAACCTGGTGGCAATCGGTTTAGCAATTCTTGCAACCTGGATAGAATAATCCTTGAGTTTGTGGCCCCATTTTGAGGAGTTGCTCCTCTTGGTCTGGTCCGAAAATCCCTTATACCTTCTTGTCCACTAGCGGATTGTTCAGATCCACTACCTGCTGCCGATGTTTGCTGGTTTGCAGATGATCTGGTGGCCTGCTGTCGTTGTAATATTCTCAGAATATTGATCAAAGACCCAGATCCTTGCAATCCCGATCGCCTATCAACTGGTAGGATCAGCATTCCTCCATCACCCAATTCAGCAGGCTCCATAGGATCTTCCAGCCCAAAGCCGTGCCCGAGGCCGAGCCGCCCAGTTCTCTGCATGTCAGCTATCGTCCTCTCTAGAAGAGAAAGATCTAAATTAGTCAGCAGAGTTGGATCCAAATTTTGCAGAATGTTAACCGGGTGGTTAGAGACTTGACCTCCTACGGGATTTGGGTTAAGCATCCCAATTTCTGACGGCTCGAGCAGTTCTTCAAAAGTCATTCTTTGGCGAAATGGTATTTGAGATTTTGTTTGTCGTTTAACAACGGAAGCATGGTTGACGCAGATGATGGCTAGTATTAGCCAGTAGGCACAAAGAAATGTCATAATTGCCACAAGAGCACACAGGGGCCAAATACAAAACAGGTGATCTACAGGCAGAAAGTATCGAAAAATGAAAAGGTTTCCGCAGGTCAGTCTTTATAGTGCTTCAAGGCAAAAACTCACCTGATGGTCCAAAAATAAAAGTGTCATATACAGTTTAAGTTGTCACGCTCAGCAAGGTTAGATTTACCCCCCACTCCTTATACTGTGTTCAAATATAGCAACAAGCCGTTGTCAAGTGAGGCATGGAATATAAATGAGTAACCGTGCAACAATGCGAAATTGGCACGCGGTATTGTCTTTTTACAGACTTTGACCTTACTAGGACACAACCATCATAGGATCGCATGCAATTTACTCGCCTGAATGGAAAACGTTAGGGTAACAAAATTACTTTCTTTCGTAAGTAGAAAAGCCTCTATTCAAGAAAGCTAAGAAATGCTAGAGACTAAAAAAAAAACAAACGTGAATAATTAAAATATTCTGAATACTAGAAGCATATGTCTTTTTCATGAGCAATATTCGGAGTGCCTTATTTTTGAACTGTGAAAATCCGACTTAAAATATGTTCTGATATACACTGGACAATTCTAAAACGAATTGTTAATGTTAGTTGTCCAACATCTTAAAAAGTATAATAACATTAATGAAAGAACTGCGAGATTAGTTGGATCCATCTTAAAAGGTGGATAATACAAGACATATATGAGGATTTAAAATAACATTACAATGAATGTCATAATCATTAATTAATCATGATACACGCAGTACGTGTATAACTCTCTTCCCTGCTGTTGGGCTTACGAATGCTGGTTTAGGATGAAAAAATCACTTTTTAACATGTAAATGGTGCAAATGTGTAAACATCAAATGCTTATGCAGAGTAAACGGATTTAGAAATTTAACTACAGTTTTTTTTCAGATCATAAAGTATACTACACCTCAATGGGAAATTAACGCATTCCACTGGCCGGGAATGCACCGGAACAAATTAATATATGGCACAACCCAGTTCGTTGAAATCTTAATCATGTATAGTTCCACCGCTGTGAGCACGAAAACTCACCAACGTATAATATGTCCATTTAATCAGTTATTGCATTACACTGTACAAGTCCTATGCGACCGTGCTACAAAAATAGAAACGGTAAGTATTTTAATTGGTGCTATAAAACAATATAATAAAATGTATGCGGTGGATATACATATATATATATATATATATATACACACACACACACACACACACACACACACATAAGCGTGTGTGTGTGCCGGTATACCGTACATATGGAGTTTCTTAAGCAGGTTAATGATGTGCAGAATGACTGAGTCATTAGGTTATGTATTTATACACTTCGGTTGTACATTCATTCCGCTCGACATATAAATTTCCTACAACTGAATATAGTGCATTGTCATGAAACTTCGGCAGAAACTAGGGCTTTTTGGCACCAGCCACTGAAAAAAGTTAGATTATGATCATATAATAAGTGTAATAATAATAAAATAAAATTGTAATGCTGTTGGCATGTGACTGGAGACATTAGTTTCAACGTTGTTGTTTTCTCAATTAATGATCTGAACAATCACACATTTGCTGCATTCGAGTTAACAATGAAAATAACGATAATAAATGTTTGTTTAGGTAATATTACTTTTTTCAGATAGTTCTGCAAATAATGCATTCTGTCCTGTTATAAAATTAAACCTACGGGCGATAGATCTCTATAAATGCATGAGAATTTTTTTAAAGTGGTTAGAGGGAGGGTAAGGTCTTTAAAATCTCATTTAGGTCACATGTGATTGCTTTCGTCTTTCCAATATGCTATGTATTAACAGTTGGACAAGGATGATACAGCGTTTTTACGAGTATAACAATGCAAGAGAAACTAAGGCAGACATACATAAATATAAAATATAGTATAACATTATGTAACTGCATGATCTCAGCAGACATTTTCCATTTCCAATGACATTATGGTTCAATGATGTGAGAACACAAATGAAAGCAGATCAAGTCGCAGGAGGCAAGGCCACAGAGTCAATACAAGACACTGTAGGCCTATATGTACGGATAAATTTAGTCGTAAATATAGTATGTGGTAAGAATACTGAGACAGTTACATTTAAGAACATAGACTTGTTCGCATCAGTTTTCTTACCCTTTAAAAAGTGGCACATGTATGAAAGAAAATAATCCAACCGAAAGGACAAGATGTATGAAAACATTTATCTTTGTCTGATACCTGCACGTTTCCTAAGCAAACTGACAGGGACATTTTTTATAGACGAGCGTACATATAAGTACCAGCAAACAAACTTAGAAGGGTTACACATTTTTTCCCAAGTAACTTTTCCTTAATTGACAAGAGTAAGAAAACATGTGTAGAATACCATTAATGGATTCTTAACGAGCTATTTCTACAATGCAAATCGTGGAGTGTCGCGTCTATTTATACATACATTGTTCTATATTCTTTCTGCATGTGTATGATATTATAGTTTTTTACACGCGGAATTACGTGCATTTTTATGTGTGGTTGCCTAACACAATCAGCAAAGAAGAATATCTGAAATCATGAACCTTTGTATGAAGAAACATTGATCAAACCGATAACAAATGTTACAACTTAATTGAGGGTATATTCTCCGACGGTGTAATGATCCACTCACAGATTCGGCCTGGTGTGCATGATGTTATGCTCGGTCAGGCCAATGTCCGTTCAGATGGGTCATTTCAGATCCACGCCTGGTGTCACAGAAGTATAGTTATACAGCACATTAACTGAGTGGTGTTGATCAACAGGCGCATGGTACAGTTCAGCGACATCAACGAATTGAGAATGAAACAGGTAGGCCCATACAGGATCATACCGCAATTCATGCTGTCTTGCTTCTTTTCGGGTAGAATAATACTCATTCTTATGAAATACAACCGTGGCATACGGAATGCATCTTGCTAATTGCAAGATTCAAACATGCTCATCGTGATACCAAACCAATATTACTTATAGCAATAGTCACACGCTTCTCCACCGGCAGCACCTGTATGTTATATGTATGAAATTGTATTTATATATTTGTTTGTTTATTTATTTGGTTGGCGTTTTAGGAACTGGTATTACGACGGTTAGGTCTCATGTATCAAGACACCTTTCGCCAGCAGTACATTTCGCCCCATCTCCAAAGCAATGGTGTACGATTGAAGTTTTCGTGCATGTCCATTTGAATTACATACGGTTGCAAATTTCGGCATATCTGCTAACTTATCAATTGAGGCTACTAAATGAAAAGGGCCTTTGTAGCTTTACAGGCTGCCTTGTATATAATTTACCAATAGGCTATACTCTAGTAAAGTTTATACTGTACATGCAGTAGACCTACTACGAATTTTTCGCACATCAGTCTGTTCACAGTGTTGTCATGATAGTAACCATGCAACAAATTCAAGGGACTGAATGCATAAAATTTTGACTGTGTGTTTCCTATCATAAAGTTTTGTTTGCCAACATATGTTTAATGCAGAAAGTTTCCTGTTATAAGTCATCGCATAAAACGAGTTATAGGATTACATGTTTCCATATATATGTAGTAACGAGGCTATTCAAACTTTTAGTGATTTGAGATAAAACACTGAAAACTGAATTGCCTCCTTTTACAGAAAATAAGATATGAATGTAGTTTTTAACTTTTAGAATTGACCAGCTCATTTACTTACTAACATATTTGACAGACAATATAAACTACTTTAAAAGTATTTCAGGAAATTATATATATAGTTTGTCTTCTATGGGATTTTATATAGAAAAAGCCACAAAATATATTAAAGTACATGAATATACACTGCATATGCATTTGTGCAAAAGAAATAAGTCCGAGTAATATTTCTAGTCTTTCAGATCTTAAATACATGCTTTCTCTTTTTTTTTTGTCTGTTTTTCAATCCATGGCACTAATGCACAGTCACAATTCAGAACAGTGGGTTTAAATGGCATTTCTTTTTAATCTATATTCTGAACAAAAGGCATTGTTATTAATATCATGTGTTATGTAGTTCTATTATGTATAACCCTAAAAACTGAAGAAAGACATACCGCAGCCTCCATGCAAAATATATATGAAAACAAAAAATCAAATAAAAACTACCTGAGGTAAAAACATCATTTGACCCTGAGTCGTCACCTGAAAACTTATAAATAAAGACATTAACAGCAGAAAATTTGTAAATGCCAGGCGGCATGTGTGCATAGACAAAAGAATAACACCACTCAATTTACATATATCAGTATTTATTGGTGTATCTTTTCACTTTTATCAGGTGTACAAACACCAAAATTAAAATTGATGACCACCATATGTTTTTCAAATCTAAGAATAAAGGCCCTGTTAAAGGGCGTAGGCCTATATATACATGTAGTTTTCTGTCTGTAAAATCCGTAACATGTATATGTCAATGTTAATGCTATAGGACAAACCGACTTAATTCTATCGATTTAAATGCATGTAAAGATCAAGTTTAAGTTCATATAAACCACTGAAGCTGTAAAACTGACAATATAACTTGTTTTAATGACCCATTTACAACTTGTGTGTTGATAAACACAAAATACTGTACATATTTTGCGTTGGTAACAACTTTATTTTATATAGGCCTACCTATGTAAGTGAGGGATGGCATATGATATCAAACCCTTGATGACTTCTGACTTCCTACGACTTCTGTAATTTCATCGAGAAGACCATTTTACAGCTCCATGTTCAAGTACGAATAATGCTATTTTAGTAAAATTATTATGAAATATATTCAAGATTCATATTATCTGTGGGTGCACTACAAAATTGTTCAAGGCAAATTAACCCAGGAGAATTAACCCCCTCTCACACACACACGCACACACATCACACATCTTGCCGAAACATATATGCAGGGTGGTACAGATCTGTCCCTCCATTTTTTTGAGAGGGAGCAAAAGTATGTTTCCATCCACCTACCAACTTTTTGTGCTAAATGTAAAATTATTTCAACTCATATTGAAACTCCCATATGGAAAGGACAAATGTGCATAGGACATAGGATGATACGTTTATCCCCGCTTCATATCACAGTTATATATAGCAGAAATTGCATGAAACGTTTCTTCCGGTATTTATTGCAAAGGCCAGAGCTGCTGGGGCCTAGGCGGCACTTGGACCCTAACCTATTGGAATGAATGAATGAATGCTTATGATCTGACGCCACATCGGCTGTATCTCAGAAAAAAGTTCTATCTCCAGTTTTCCTACCATAATTTTAATCACCAAATGATGGTCAAAAACAATCGAGTCTCCGGTGATATACAGCCCAAAACTTCCGGGACCTAGGTCGCCTCTGCACAAGCGCCAGTTTACCTGTGACGGTAGCTTCAGCATCACCAAACTATATGACGTTCCCCGAAAGATCAGTTTCTTCCAGCTTCCTTTTATAATTTCAGTTGCCAATACTCGCCTAAATCGTGTTTCCGGCTATATAAAGCGACCCCGAGACCCTCGAGCACCTTTTGGGCATGGAAAGTATCATACATGTATTTCCTCTGCGTCAGCCAACCCATATCGCACGACGTTCCGTCGTCCCTGTGTTTTACGCAGCATTCTCTACTAATGATCTTGAACATGTAGAGAAAATCAAAACGTTTTTATGCTTCTAGGACATACAGACTTGTGCGTAATGTAATTTCTCTACTGGCTAGTCCTACAGATGCAGTTCCCTTCTTTTACTCGAATTCAAGAAGAATGCTTCATGACCTGGATTCCAACCGGCATATATGTATGGTTTATGACTTTTAGAGTACGTTTAACTTTTTATTTTATGTTTTACATGCAAGTAAAATATAAGTCTGTTTACTCTAAATCCACCTTAAAATACCTTTAGAGTGCAACCCTACACCCTCGCCCGATTTGCTGCAGCAGTCGAACTCCGTCTTCGCCCCTTCGCATTTTCCAGATCTAATTTTTGCACCTGTGATAAGTCAATGCTGCACATAAAGTGCCTGGCCTAACGTTATATATTTCAACTCCCGAAAATACATACATGGACTGAACGTTCAAATAAACCTAAAATCCCGTCCTCTGCTTGCTTGCGGATGTAGCGCGGTCGCATGAGGGAATCCCCACTGCCTCGATCTGACATTTACTTGTACATAAAATCGAGGCTGTGGGATTGGCCTGTACCTACCGCGCATGTTCCTTTTGATGCGGATGTAAGAAGTGTGTGGCGGACTCTCCGTGAGAAGGAAGTGTTTATTTTGTGATATTTTGCTAGAATTTGGTTTAATTCTTTATTTTCTAGAGAACAAGAGGAGTCTGGTTGCAAGAGGTAGGTATTTTGCATGAACACCTCATTGGTTTGGATCTGCTTTTCAATTCCGAACAGTTTTTGGGTGGCCTCTTTGGCCTAACACAACATTACAACTCTGTTGATAGATTGACCCCGCAGCACTAAGTTGCAGTGGTAACGCTGTTCTGTTGTCAGTCAAGTCATTAAGTTGCTGATTTGGGTGTTTTTAAAGATTAGGGCTGTGCTATTGTTCGTCGATGGCCTCTTCCCTGTTTTCATTGAGATAAGAACATTCTTCAGTGAATTGACGTTACTCTACCACGTGACACCACCCTCATCTTTACTACAGCGCTGATTTCTTTTGAAACGTGCCACTTATTCGTATGGTGCTATTATTTGAGTAGCATTTCATGTTGATATCTCCTGCATTACTCATATTATGAAGTTGAGCTTGCTTCGGATACATGTACATGTAGTGAGCTCAGGTTTTCTGCACTGTGCTTCAAGTTTAACCATGAGGGATCATAGATCTTCTTTCGTTATCATAGTTCATTCGTTATTCCTATACAATAAGTCTGTGTTTTATAGTTTTGACTTGCTCCAGGTGTCTGCTTCACTCTTTGCTGACGTTGCAGTGCACACAACAGCCCATATAATTCCCATGCGTTAATGACACCACAGCCCCAAATTCACCAAAAGGCAAACTACTTTACAACTATCCTGCCTTGATGTGCATCTTTTCGGGTTTTATGCATATGACTGTGGTTAACGCGAATTGGCTGCCGCTCCTGTGATGACTTCCGTGAATTTGGGGCTGGTGTGTCATTACCAAGTGGGATTTAGGTGGGCTGATGTGTGTGCTACTGAGTTCAGAGGTAAGAGCCACAGTTGACACCCATTTTGGGCAGCAAACATCTTGTAGAAAGGACTTATCGAACTTGTCTTGGTGTGAAAGAGTGTAAGGGTTATTTTATTGCTTCCACTGTGGCCATGACACCACGTCAGCAAGGATTGACATAGCCACCTTAGGCTAAGTTTTGACTTCGTACAGAGTTCTGTTGCCATGGCTTTGGTGGTTACCATATTTGAAATGCACACTCCTGACTGAAGAAGCAGTTTCCTTGTCTAGCTTTACATGACTGACACCACTAACATGTTTTGTATAGAATTTTTTTCATGGGTGATCATGGGTGTTGTTTATAGATCTGCAAGAGATCATTACTCATGATATTGGTCTTAAAGAATTTGTCCGATTGTTGCACAAAAAGGTCTGTGTTGACAAGTTGTTCCTGGTGATATGCATGGCTCCGGCACTCCAAGGAGTCTGCACTCAGACATGGCGATTGGCCCTAATCTTTGTCCAAAATACAACATGTTTTATGCTGCTGTGAATTTAACAGTGAATGAGATCCTTGTCCAACGCTGAAACGAAACCAACCTGTGGTGTTGACTGTGTACTGTATGCAAATCATGTGACATTCGTATCATTTGGCCCCATCTAATATTTTGTAATACTGAATGAATGATGTTTGACCACACAGTTGCTCCATGATCTGTGTCCATGAAACATTGCAACAGTTTAATATAGGCTTCAAAATGTTGAGATGGCAGAAGGCCAGCTGCGATGGCAACTCTACCTGCACGGGAGGTAACAGTGTCCAGTTGCCACAACTGTATCTGTGTGTTTTTGCCTTTATTAGACATTCATGACACATGAACCATTGTTTCTTATTGTACATTTCCTTATACTATTCTGTGTTATCTTTAACCTCACTATCTGTCAGCCAGGGGCCCTGGGTGAGTCAGTTGGTTAGCGCTCAAGCACACTGTAATGACCCAAGAGCCTGTCACCCATGCGGCTGCTGTGAGTTAAAGTTCAGCTCATGCTGGCTTCCTCTCTGGCCGTACGTGGGAAGGTCTGACAGCAATCTGCCAATTTCCTCCGGGCTTTTCTGTGTTTCCTCCCACCATCATATACATGTAAGTGAAATATTATTGAGTACGCAGTCAAACACCAATCAAACAAAATAAATCTGTCAGACATTGGGAGTGAAATGTATACAGTCTGGAATGGTTGTATATCTATACTTTGAGGTGCTATCCCTGTATAGTACTCTTACATATTGGGACATGAAATTATCTTAATAATAAAGAGTGCAAAAAACTACAACAAAAACCATGTTTTAAAAGGTGTATCAATGATTAGGATTTTTAAATGCATTACAGCTGAAACTGTCCTTAAGCACAAAATTTTTAGCAGTTCCCATACAATTTTCCAAGCGTGATTTAAAAATATTCCTTGTACGATTTTGAGTCAGCCACATGATATCGAGCATAACTTGGACTAAGCAATTTCCCAGAAATGATGACTAAAGCTTTTAAAACATGCAGCATCTTTTGTGAGTGGGTATCTACATTGCAGCTTTGGATAACATCAGACAAGTACATGTAAGTGTATGTTCATGTGTGATGTAATGCCATGTAAAAGTGGAAGCGATGATTTAGAGACTTAGAAATAGTTATAATACCATTAAAATGTGTTGGAATTTAGGAGAATAATTCAGACCACATCGATCCGTATTCTTTATAAAACTGTCCTTAAAAACTTGAATGCTGCCTTTGACATGTGTGTAAATGTAACTTTGTGACTGTAAAAATAAAATAGGGAAGAAAAAGACAGGGCATGGTATTTCTAGGCTGTAGAATCCATAAGTGGGTCATTAACTGAAAGCTACCAAAGACAGCTGACATCAGTATGAATGGTAATGATAAACATGTAAGTTTCATGTGATGAACAAAATTGAGGGATAAATTTTGAAATGAACCAAAATATGCTGTCCTGTCATGTGATTATCATACAGTCATGGATAATCATTTGGTCAGCTGCATAGGCAGAAAATATTCTGCATATTTGTACCTGCACTCAGTAACATGGAATTGTCACCAAAAAAGTCTCAAAACTGCATGTAAAGATGTACATGGTATAATTTGTTGACTGAATTGCTCTGAATGAAGGAGAGTTGATGTTGAATCCATGCAACCCCAAAAATGGATTTAGTGTATTTATTTCCATTGTTATTAACTTTGATGGTGTCATCTGACCCATAAATTTATGATTCAGGGTCCATCAGATTGCTTTCAGTTTGCTTGAAAATCTTGAATTTATCATGATCATAAACTGATCCTTACTGGGCAAAATAGTGCAAGTTGGAAATATTTTAAATAATAAATATGGCCTTTATCTATTACTTATTAATTCAACCCTAAGTTAGTGTGCATTGTACTGCAAAATGCATGTTCTTACATGTGATATTGCTCTAAAATGGTTTTCGCAACTGACATTGATATCCTTTTTTTATATATAATCAGTAATTTCCTGGTGCAAATATATATGATATTTTTATATTTATACATGTACACTGTGTGTGCTCTAAGTGTGTATGAAAATACAGAGGAGTACATGCAGATGTGTGCAAATGCAATTGTATGACACCATAATGATAAATTGATTAACAATAGAACCAGTATACATTTATGCAGTTATGAATACATGTATGTACTGTGCAAGCAGCATGTACCTGTATGAGCATACACATGTGTATACCCTGGTATATGTACTTGTGTGTGCACAGAGAGATTTCCATATTTCCCGGTTGATTGTTTCCCTCTGGGAACAGCTAATGTATGGGTAATTGCGAATGACATTTATACCAAGTGTTAATAACACTAACATGCTCATTATGCTGTGGGAAGTATTCACCATCATTAATGATGCAATAATAGGATTTGAATGTGGTCTGCGGTGGACAAAATTATACCTGGATATGTATGCCTTGCCCCTTTGCCCACTGGTGCATGTATGTTTCTTTGCGTGTGACTTATAACTGTCTGAATTTCTCTGAAACTTGTAATAATTAAGTGCGTCTGAATTACATGTTGGTTATTGTGAAATACATTTAGTTCTGTATACATCAACTTCAGTATCATTTTGTTAATGAATATTAATTAATTGTTAATTAATGATAATTTTGTACATGTAGTCACTAAGCAGAATTCTTCAGCTTTACTGGTAAATGAGACATATGAAGAAAGCAGCACATCTTAAAAACAGTTTGTTTTGATTTCCTGTATTGAATACATACAATACAGTGGCAATACAGATGTATGATCAGATGTAATTCAAGGGTTTTTCCTGCCACTTTCTCATTGTGGTAACTGCTATTAGAAATAGCGAAAAATCTGAGACAGATTTTGTAGTGAGTTGTCATGCATTCAACTGAGTTTTTGATACAACCTAACAAAAAATATTGAGTTTTTTGACATGATCAAATTGAGTTTCTGAAAAGAAATTGGCTAGGCAAACCACAGTGATACAGGCCTGAAGATCGTGTATACAAAGCCAGGGATATGAGTCTTCAGCAGGCTGATTGGATAATGTATCTATATGTTATAAATATACTGTAGTGTTAGAGTTCTCTCAACATTTTGGTGTGTTACAAAGTCAATGGTGTTGCTATTATGAGGTTTTAAAGTACATTGCACCCATAACCATAACATACAGAAAAGTTTTTGATATCTGTCACTTTTACAACAGTATTGATGGGTGTAACATTATGGGTGAAAAAGTGATAGGCCTACAAAATTGTTTGTGTACTACATTCTTGGTACTAACTACATTATCGGTCACAACAAGTGTTGTTTTGCTGAAGTAGATTTAGCTTAGGAAGAGACAGAGGCAGTTTCATCTTACTGGACTCTGGACTGGATTGTTTTTCTGTACACATGTATGTAAGTGATCACTGTCAGATCAATGTTGTTGCTATTTTTCATTACATTGTATTATTATTTTACATATATTTGCAGTGTGCACATTGTCATGCCCTAAGGAGACTCATAGTGAATGGAGAGGAAAGCAAGTTAATACAGGCCCATGGGGAAGGTCAAGTTTTTCTTCCTGCATTTTCATTCCAGATCCCGAATTTATTATGCAGGAGAAAATCTCTCTGGTTATGTTGTTGTGGATCTCAAGGAGCCTGCTCAGATTCAGGGTAATATACATAGGCAAACATATAATTGCATGTAGTGATTAGTGTCGTATTCCAGATCGTGCTTTTCTAATTTTTACCCACATACACTCACTGACTGTATGTGTACATAGCAGTTTCAACGCTCTTCTGACAGTAGTGTTGGGTGTATTTACTGCACTACACACTCTGCTTTCAGGACCATGGCCTTAATAAAATCATTCATCCGCTGCACAAGCAGAGTTTTTTATTAATTAAAAATGTAAGAAGAAGGCCACAACTAAGAAGTTAATTGCTGGATTAAGTTTGATTATTATACAACGATGGCTTTAAACAATTGTCTTTGTGAAAACCCTACACATAGACAGAGTTTTTATAAGTAGTGATATGATGTGATCCTTTTATGACACAATTTCAGTTTGCATTATGAAACAAAACAAAATATTTTTTTGAAGGATGGCCTTACCTATTTACAGTTATTTAATAAGCAAAGAAAGAATGAATGAGACCAAAATAGCATCATTCTATTCTAATAAGAAATATGTGATTTTTTCATACGAAGATTATAATATATGCAAGGTTATGACATAGTACAGGAAATAATTTTTGTAATATTGCCAGAAATTTTTACAATAATTCCAAAAGCTTTGGCACCATGGCACAATAGCAGTAAATTTTTATGTCAGCTTTTTAGTTGGTCAGAAGCTTTGTGCATGTTGCCATTTGTATAACATGCACTGTACATGTATATGAACACATAAATGTTGAGACTTTGGCTGATGTCCTATTTCAGGCCCAAAAAATTTATATTTCTTTTTATATGTAATCATATAAAAGTGATAAAGTCTTGAGTATGTTGTAAAACATCACATAAATAACATTCTGCCCAACAACTCAATTCAGATCTTTTATTTTTGAGTGTAAGCTGAACACATTTGATACATGGCAAGGAACATTGGAGATTTCTGTCCTTTCGCCGATAACTACTTGTGCTATGGTGGCTGTCACTTTGATCACCTGAAATTTCCTTAGTTATTGTTGCCTTTTGTTTGTTATGCGCACTATGCAAAGGCTCCTCTGTAATCTTGTGGACATCACCCTCTAGAAAATGTATGGGAACCCCAGACCCGTATACATAGTAACTTAACCATCTGATTAAGTATACTACCTCATGTTTGACTTTTCTGTTACATATATCCACAATCCATGTTAAGGCAGACAATCCCAACATTTATATGTTTTCTTCCTTTTAAAAGTATCCCATTTGAAGGGGAAAAAAATCTTGTTTGATTGATTTCAGCTATGAAATAGTCTTAATTAAAATATTAATCATTAAATTACATTTGATATTCTGTGTATTCCCAGTGGATGACTGCATCGCATAAAGTACACCCTTCACATTTCGACCACAGACTTCAACCTGTACATGGTAGATAGATGCATCGCACATAATTTGCATTGCAGTTTAGGTCTAAAACTGCTGTTATCAGTGCTCAGAATGATAAACTTTTCCTTCAGTAGCAATGTGTAAAAGTTTTTTGATGAATGGTTTCCGCCTTTGTCGAAATCACTTTTACAAATGCCGGCCAGCCGTTTTGACGAATGAGGTAAAGCCCTTTAGTGCAGCATTCAGAAGCAGGCATCTATCACCAAGCGGAAAACCCCTCATCAGATTGTCTCGTACCTTCCTATTCCATATTAATTCTGGTGGCAGTGTACAAGGCAAGTCAATCTAGCATGGGACTTCTGGTAGGGCGAGGGACACGTGCTGTTCAATCACACAATCACATAACCGTGGAAACACAGCTTAATACGTTGAGGGTCTCGGTTCTTTTAGTAGAATATTGCATTTCTCTTCTCTTTATATCTATTCTCCCTACATGAATCTCTGAACATTGTGTTTAAGACTGCACAGGGCCAATAGGCACAATAATTGGCTTAGTAAAGTCTTGTGAGGGTAACTATATGCAGTGAAATACCGGATGTGTTGAGCATGTCTTGTGGGCATGTTGATTTGCAGAGCATATTATCCAGCAAGTGGCAAACAATTCTTATCGTTCATTTGCAATGCAAATTTCAACCATCAGCTTAAAATTTCCTTGTTGTAAATGGTAAAACAGTTGTCTCCTAGGACAGTTGCAGGTCGTTTATCTTTTGTTCTGTACTTTGCAGGCATAGTGTTGTACATCTATGAAAAACCCTGTATTCGCTACGTGGCTGCTAGAGGGCCAGGCTGTTGCTCATCTGTGTTCACTGAAGTAGAGCTAATTGGTGTTCCAGTCAAGGTGTTCCCAACAGGTAAACTGAGAGTTTATTGTCATTTTGTAAATGAGTTATCTAGGCATCTGATCTACAAATTATGAGTTCCTGTATGCTCAAATATGCAAGTTTTCATTATATATCCAGAATTAAAAATATTCTAAACTTCTAATTCCCTTGGAAATAACATGAAGTTCTGCTTTATGAATACCCTAAATCCTTAACACATTTCAATTACAAAAATAGTGCATGTTTTGGCATATTAGCAGAATGTTGATAAGGTCAAGACATTTTATGAAATAATTTGTGTGAAGTTCTTACCCATCTGCACCATAACAATACATTTTTGTCTTCAAAGTGTAATGAATGTAATGTTGTACATATCACATGCATGTACTGCATAAATGTTTGAGAAATTAATGTAGATTGATTAATTTTACGTGATACTAACTTGACACAGAATTCAGTTTGTCTAACAAAAAGAAACTTAGTCTTGTTCAGAATAGTTTCATGTGTCTTTTTAGAACCACCAGGTGACAACAATGAAGGGGAAGAGCTGGATCAAGGCTTCCACACAATCAACTACTCTATACCACTGCCCCCTGACATACCATCTTCATTTGAAACTGAAAGCAGTAAAGTGCAGTATTACCTTGTAGCTGAGCTAGAGTTGGCAGGGTTGCGCTCAGCACGAGAGAAAACTAAATCAACTTTCAAAGTGATAAATACTCTGGACCTTTCATTATATCCACAAATACATGTAAGTATGTGCATGTGTGTGTGTTTTGTGTGATTTGAATAATAACTTCTACTGTTGTCCCTCTTGTGTTGGTTTAATTTCATTAGAATCTCAAATGCACTGATGTACATACGAAAGTGTACATGATTTCTTTCATGTAACCTGGGAAAGTTATGGGTATTAAATCTGAATACATACATATTTTGTTTGGGGAAATTTAGTATGTAGTTTATCAACTGTTGAGGGCTTTCAAAGACAAAAGTAAGGTGTGTGAAGCCAACACTCCCCCTCTGTAAAAAGGTAAAAAACTTGGATGTCGGATTTGCTGAGAGGAATTATCTTTTGGTTTAATTTTCTTAATATGTCATATACAGACATACTCAGAAGTCTTACCGTAGACTTACATAGTGTAAATCTTCAACCTTTTCAACAACTAAAGAACATTTTTTGGGTACTTGATGCATACAGTGATTTTGAAAATGACGCGAAAAATGGTTTGTTTCTGTGATAAAAGATGCGAGCATCATAGAACTGTGCAAAATATTTCTATACACCCCATAGTTCTGTTAGACTGTTTCAAAATATTGGATGCAGAGGTGGTTGAAAAGTTTAAAGAATTAGGGTAGGTGCCACACTCTGAAGTTGCTTTTTTGTGCAGTCTTTATAAGTAAGCTTTTACAAGAGGGACTGGGGATGGAGTGGTGTTATTAGTCTTCCATTTATTGTGTGACCAGCAATGACTTGGAGTTACAAGGACCTTGTACAGGTTAGCACTAACCTTACTTTTAAAGTGCAAGAATTATATCCTGACATGCTCACATGCTTTCATAGGTATTAATGCCAAAATCACGTCAAGTCATAAGGGGAGACGATCTGCTTGCAGCATGCTGATTGGTGTGAGTTCCTCCGAGAGCGATGCCTGGTTTCCTCCTGCCATAATGCTGGCTGCAGTCCTGTCAGTGAAATATTCTTGAGTGCTGTGTAAAGCACCTGTCCAATAGTCTGTTGTGTATTGTATGAAGATTGGAACCAATATCTAAAAAAAAAAATTTCATAACCTGACAGGTGAGTCGTCACCAGCAGGCACATGTGGGCTTGACAGCTGCGTCACTTCCTGGGAGAATGCATACAGGAGATTTGGATGTTGTTTTCCATGTTGACAAAGGTGGTTATGTCCCAGGAGAGAAGGTTAAAATATATGGAAAGATAAACAATGGGACCTGTGTTCAAATTAGAAAGTCATACGTGGAGCTAGTTCAGGTAAGGCAAATTGTGTTGTGGAGGAAATTTTAGTTGGAAATGAGTTTAATGTGGATGAATCAGCAGTTTCACATACATGTAATTCTTCAGGCACCTTGAGGCCTTAGTGGCGCTTTTTACATGTACGTGTTGTATGCATTGGCAGTATGGCACATGTCAGGAAAAAAGAATATGATATAATTTATTTGTAGTGGAAAATGAAAAAAGAAAAACTGTTTTAGATGGAACTGACAAGTAACTTAAAAGGATGTACTGTCCAGATTTACATGTCGGTGCATGGTCTAAAATTTTACAAAAAATCGAAGCCTGTTTTAAGCATGAATTTACCATAATGGCTCTGAAAAGTTCAAAATGAATGAAATCCAGTAAAACTGTACATTTAATGTCTTGGCCATGCCAAGTCGGATTTTTTACTGCGACTTAAGTGAATGGCAAAGCTATGTCAGCTGGTAAAGTTTGGTCAGGTATGAAATATTTTGGCAGAGATTGTCAGCTTTAAATATTGGTGGAAAATATCCATAAAATGAGCCTTTATCAACTTTGAATAGGTACATGTATTGAGATTTATCTATTTTCTACAATTTTATTATCTCTGACAGTAAAAGGGTTGTTGATGTCTGACTAAATAATAAATTTGGACACAAATCCTTTAAAGAAAGAAGTGATGGCTTATTGTATCCCTTCATCTTCTTATCAGTCATGCCAGTATGAAGTTTATTGAGAATGAATTTTGCATATTTCTTCAGTGTTTGTAAGCGAAAGAGTTTTTTGTCAGAATATCAACGCTTTGCCATAGGAAGCTTTACAATGTATAATCATGATATTACGGTGTTACAGTTGTAAATGTTTTTCCAAACATATGATCTCAGCCTTGCATGTTGCGTAAAACAGCACCAGTTATTGTGCTGTGTTATCGGTACTGTGGCATTGTTTGTGCTAATAAGGGAAGAAATGATTCATAGTGTTGGCATGTCTGATTTCGATAGTAGTGCACTGTGTAATGAGTGCACACAGACCAGAGGGTCAGCTTTGAGTCATAATGTACCTATGTGTATACTGTGTGTGCTAACAGTGATGAATTGTTTATGTGGCAGATAATAAAACTGAGGACAAATGGAAAGGTGAAAACTGTGAGGAACCCAGTTACAGGATTACGACACCACTCCATACCAGCTGGAGCTACAGATGTGTGGGACACTGACTGCCTGACAATCCCAGAGTTACCTCCAACAAATAGTGGCACTTTTACCATAACATACTGTCTTCAGGTACAACACTGAAATATAGTTTCATTCTAGCCTGCTTGTAGTGAACTGTTTGTTTTGGTCTTGCTATGGAATACATTTACTAGGTCACACAATAACATTTTGGGGCCCTCACTTGAACAGTTAACAAAGGGCCTTTAAAATCTAAACTTAACGGTAATAAAGAGTCTGTTTATATTGTATTACCTACCAGGTATGGCAGTGTTGAGATGTGTGTCAGATGATTGGCAGGGTCATGTGGTTTTCTTTTGGCCCTAAATCCTAACCACATTGATCTCAATTAGGACATAAAACTGCAATTAGATTAATAAAAATGTTTATTGTCAGGATGCAATACAATATTTTAAAGGTGAACTGTCCCTGTTCTGTCGTTGACTTTACATAAGTGAATGATATACCTGTGATATAGAAAGAAGAATCCAAACAAAAAAATGCATCTGGGGAGTATTTTTACTTGTAGAAATTATTACCAAAAATTCTGAAAATTTCAACAATGGAGACAATTCGCCTCTATCCTATTGTGTAGAGTGTACAGTGCATATAAATGTCCATACAGTTTGTCTTTTATATACATGTATGTTGATACAAAGTGTACATGCAGTATCCTATTACACATTGACATTGTTTTTTTTATTGTAGCTGGTGATATTGCCGTCTGGGCTTAACCAAAAAGTAAAGTTGCCAATTGAGATTGTGATAGGGACAGTTCAGGGTGGGCCCAACCCCCATGTGCCTCCAGCCTACCTTCCATATGATAGCCCTGGGGCTGTGCAGCCCTTAGCTCTGGAGGAGGACCAATTTGACATAATCAACTCACAAGGAGGCAGAATCTCGCTGCAGATTGCTCCTCCACCTTACATACCTACTGATGAACGTAAGTCCCTCATACAAGTAGAAAGATGTTAGTAACCTCATGTGGTTCATAGATATTCACCTGTTAGTACATCAGTGATTTGAACTTCAATATGCAGATGAAACCACCTCAGTGATCGTGCGGCTGTTTGTCGTTGTCCAGTAAGTGTATGGTTTGGAACCATATCTGCTTGTGGCGTTTAGATTGACAAATAGTATTTTAATAAAGGAAAATGCAAGCACTGATTCTTCTGGTGTCGGTGCTGGGAGTGATGGATTTTATTTCTACTCTGCTCTCATTTTCGGACTATGTTCCTCTAAACATTAAATAGGGATGACCTGTCAAGCAGTACTGAGTGTGTCATACAGCATATTGGCTAGTAAGTTCATCTTCCCGAATGTCTTGCTTTTTATTTTCGCAAATAAAAGGATTCAACCTTATTTACTTGACAGGTATGATTTATCATGTATGTAATTTGTATGAAGGCGAAATATAGGGATTTTCTTCAGTGATAAAAGTGTTAGTTTATATATGTCACACCTTCTTCAGTGATAAAAGTGTTAGTTTATATATGTCACACCTAGGCGCCTTGACGTTCCAATCAGAGTTCAGTGGTGTGACTTCACATTATTTGTAGGGTAAACTTTTACTTTCCTACAACAAGCAACAGTAAGACACAACTTCATTGGTACTAGGTCAACTGTATCAGCCTAAACTTGCCATTAATTGGCCTGAGATCCATTACCTTCTGCATTTTCATTAAGCCTTTTGTTTTGTCTGGTGATGTAGTGAAAAATCGGGAACAGATTTGAGAACTATTTTATTAAGTTCTGTAGGATCACAGGTATACAAATTTGAAGTGTAATTAAGGTTAAAATCACTCAAGCAGTCTGATGGGTACTATAAGATACATGCAAGTTTATCTGCTTTGGAGACAACTGTTCTCTTTATACTATCCCATTGCTACATAGATCTAAGTCTAGAATCTAGAAAGGGCTTTCGAGTTCAAGTGAAATTAGCCTCTTGTACATATGCTGTAATTGCCATAGTAATACAACAGACATGGCATATATAAATCAATCATTTACGTGAGAAGTCAATAAACCAGTTGTAATAGACTTCTGTTTACATGCTGTTTAAAAATTTAGTTTACCTTGACAAATCCATCTTTACCTGACTTTATCAATAATTTTCTTGATAGCACCACCCCCATATGATGAAGTGGATCAACGTTTCAGCTAGGTGGGGAATTTCCAGGTGGATAGGCATAGTCACTGGTACCAGGCCTAATGGATCCTGCGCACAGATGTCTCTTGCTTTGTCACTTGGACATGTTGGATGGACTCCCATGGTCAGATCACAAAAATGTCAGACTTGTATGGATTCCAGCACCTCAGGGCTGTGGGCTATTCTGCTGTTACACGTGTATAATACAAATATCTAACACTACAGCTTTTGTCATTGTGAAAGATTCATCAGTTGTATTCTTATATTTGTTACTGCTTTTTCTATTACCATGAATTCAAGGATCTAAGGGGGGTGGGCAAGGGGGGGGTGTGAGTAAATCCAAGTCAGCCTTGCAGTTTAAAAGCCAATGGCAGAAAATGACATTTCTTTGTTGTTTTTTGCCCAGATTGTTGGTGTTGTTATTTACAGGACATATGAGTTGCAGAGCTTCTTGTTCAGGTGATATGAAATGGGCGGTCGTAGTACTTGTTACCTCTCAATGATGTTTTATTTGGTCTCGGGGCGGGTGTTTTCTATTCTTGCATTTGCATTTTATGGCCATCCAACTAAGGTTATTACAAATGATTGAAGTACTCAAAGTGTACTATAGCCAAAAGAGTGCAACAGCATTCATCTTCTTATGCACATCACAATGTCTAAGAACTGACCTGTTGAAATCAACCAGTTGAATGAAGAATAAGACAAATCCTGATAAGCTATAAATCTTAGACAACTTATAGAGTTAAGACAACAACCAAATAAGTCAAACTACATGTATAAAGGGAGGAATCTCAGTATTTGCTTATGTCTGCCCTTGAGTTTTCTGCTCAACTGTTCACACTGGTTGAATTTACTCTTGCTGGGTGACCCAAGATAGCGCGTTATGGTGTTGAGTATTGAAATTTACGTATGTAAATCAGGCCATGATGATGTCATGAAACCTACCATGCTCAGGTCTCCAAAAGGACTTTATGATATTGACAGTTTCTGTCTGTAGCGAACACTCCCTTTGATTTGATGGGTTTGTATACAAAACCTACCTCTGCCAAAAGGGGGTAGTAACAGTAAAACAGTTTTTGACATAGGTCATAACAAGAAAGGAAGGAATCTGTTTGCAAATTGAGCAATCATGACGTCACAAATCATTTTGACAGGCAGTTCACCAGTTTAATACAGTTTGGTGTTATACTAAGTTGGAGTTACATTTCACACATCATGATTTTGTAGCATTCTCTAATTGCGCCATGTTCACAGGAAACATAACCAGAATGGATATAAACTCTACATACATGGCAAATGTGACATTTTATGAGCATGTTAATCACTGCTGACATGCAAAAGCTTACCCTTTTGAGGGTTTTGTATATTCGTGTATTCTCATAGAGCTCAAGCATTATAGTGGTTAACACATTGTCTCATTAGGCGTGATAGCTGTCCACATTCTGTTTAAACATGTATGCCTTTTTAAGGTAATCGAAAAATTGATTAAACTGTATATGACTGTGTAATCATTTCCTAGGTAATTTTTCCCTGCCACCCAGTATTGTCTGTCAACCATTTTTTACAACCTTATTTGTGATTTATCTGTCAATGCTATTTTACTTTGTTCAAATAAGTAGCTTGTCTTGAATGATTAGTTTGAAAAGCATTGTAAGTTTGAGTAAAAACATGATGATGGAATTAAGCTCAGATGTGTGTAAGAAGAGAAGGGTGTTCAAAGTAAGGTGTATGAGATAATCTTGGCAGTTTCATCCAAAAAGAGTGCCAACATATACTTTTATTATTTACTATGATCACCTCTGGTTCTGTACGAGTTTCATTCTGGCATCGTCCTTGGTCTAAAGTCCTAAATCAAAGATATTCGTTCAAAGTATAATGTAGTTCAAAGTACACTGTATTGCAGAACAATGTTAAAATGTTCTAAGGTGATGTATAGCAAACTGACAATCACTCTTGTATTATTTACCAGACATGTTGCAATTCTAGTAACTTTCTGTGTATCATTTTTGTAGTGGATTCATTGCTGTAGGTTTTATTTCTGTAGGTTTCATTACTGTGAGTTGAAGCCAAAGTAAATGTAGGAACTGCTTGGTGCCAAATATCTTAACTGCAATACTAAACAGAACAACGTAAACACTGTAATTGATCAAAAATTCACTCATTTTTCGAATTCTGAAATTTGTTTATTTCAGAATTGTATTCAGAGGTTTGTTTGGAAAGTAAGATAAATCCTATGCTGAAAAATGTCAGTTTAAGCTCCAATAGTAATATAATAAAATGTTAGTTTGCTTCTAAAAATGCACTTTTGAGGGCAAATTGTTAAGGCAAATATAGCACATACAAACATTTACATATAATTTTGACATCTTGAGGAAGCTTTGATGAAGGCTTGTCCAGCTGATGAAGTTGTTGAAAGCAAAAGAACTGCATGTTCATGTAGATCTCTCCCTGTGTCTTATATTTAATATCTTGGTGTGAATTTGATATGTCATTATTTTTAAAAGGTTGTTTGACATTTTCAGTTAAGTTACTCATATACAGTGCATATTACCTTACGTTTGTGACTATTGTTCATTTTACCCAGATTTTGTTGATTGGTTTATCTTAGTAAAAGTCAACAAAAACAGTAAACAGATCTACATGCCACATTGTGGTTGTTATCCCAAATTCATAGAATTCATAGGAGGTGTATTTTTCCTGTTAAAGTTTAAAGCAACCCTTGGAAGTGTAAATACATTGCAACAGTAAGCCAAATAGCTGTTTCACGTGCAGGTGATAAATTTGGGTCTTCTGGCAGGATAACAGGACATGTCCTATGTTAAAGAATTGTAAACCCTGGCTGTCACCCACAAAATGCAGGTTTCAAGTTATGACAAGGCAGTGACGTCACTTTAATGGCGTCGCTGTTTTATGGCATGGAAGGATTAATTCCCTATTCTTTAACATGGCTGATTATGTGTTCAGAAAAATCTGCAGTCAGAATTTCATTTCTGCTGCCCAAAATTAAATGTGGCATGGCTGGAGAACAGATGTTTTATTTCACAGTTTTTTTTATAAATGTTCAATATAGTATATGCCAGTCCATGTTAAATTGTGCTGATTGACATTATGGTTCCATTATGTCACAAAGGGATATCATTTTGTTGGAGTAACATCTGATCTGGAACCCAGCATTTTCAAGTAATTTCCATTGTTTCTTTTAACATGCACCCATAGTTTCTCTTAAGACATGACATTTAACACTGAAACAGATACATGCAGTTTATTTAACACAGGATAGTGTATGTAGGCAACATGTACATGCTGGGGTGATAAGTGTAACTATACAAAGACAACAGCATACCTTTCTAACATTTAAATTATTTTAAATGTATTCAGATTTCACAAAGCGCAACTACATGTACAGTATGACAGTGTTTTGACAATAGTTTTTCTTATCTGTATTATTATACAATAATATCACGTTATAAAGGGACACTTGTTTCTACTTGTAACAATCCTCAATGAAATTTCAAAATGCCTCTCATAAAAAGCTGGGAAGTTCATAGATACTGGTAAGTTTATAGGTGCTTGTACATGTATGAGCAACTAACTGTTTCCCATTTAGTATCAATCTGATCTTCCCAATATAAAAATTCTATGGGAGTAGAAAAACGTAAACATACTAGTCCAGAATTTCTGCATGGTGTTCTTTTATAGCTGAAATCAAAAATGTCATGCAGGTAAATAAAAAAATAGTTTTTCTTGCTTTCTTTAAGTACACATTAATTCATGAAAACTTAAATTCATGTCAACTTCATGCTATATATATAATACAAATGTTTCACATTGGTTTCCTTTCATTCTTGTATTCACTGCATATGTATGTATAGTACATGTAATGTTTATTGAACATCAAGCATTAGCTTGTAGGATTATGTAACCCATAGAGGTGTAAAAAAAAAAACAGTAACTTGATTTGTGATGTATAGTGCATTTTTTAAACCTAGTGTAATATAAGAATATCAGTGATATACTAACACAACACATTACTGACTGTGAGCCTGTGAAAAGGAAATACATGTGTACATGTATGTAGTGCCTTCTGAATGTAAATTGATTTCAAATATATAATCCAGACCAAAGGAAACATAGCAGGTTGTCTGCAACCAGCTTGAAAAACTTAACATTGTGATAAAGAAAAAAAAAAAAAATTCAGAAAGAAGAGCATCATAAATCCTCGAAACTCTGACATCTGAACTGCAGGGTGCCAACTCAACACACGGACCACTATTAATCTGTAGCCCTATTGCAGTGAGCGATGTTTGAGCATGTTAATGCTGGATGCCCAGTGTCCTGTTGTTTGTTGAAGGAAAAGACCCCGAAAAAATTAATTTATGGTGGGTAAAAACCCATTAAAAAGTGTATATGAAAATACATTCACTGATTTTTTCAGAATTTTTTCACTAAATTAAATGCAGTCAAATGTTTTGATTGTATGGTGGGTTTTATGGACCATTTTGATCATGTGCGTCAACAGTGACACCAAGCCTATCTTTCTCTGGCCCTAAAGCAGAACTTAAACATCTCATTCGCCTTGCCATACAAAGGAACACATCACAGGATTACGGTTCACAAGAATTTATTCAGACATTAAGGTGTACAAAAAGTTTTGTGATGTCACCTTTAACACATATTATCAATATTGTCCATATTACCCACCATACAATAAAAACATTAAACTGCATTTAATTTGGTGAAAAAAAAATTCAGTGAAGGTCTTATCAGATACAACTTTTCATTGTCTTTTCACTTACCATAACTTCATTTTTACGAGGTCTTTCCATTTAAGATACAGGACTTCAGAGAGCAAAACAAATATTCACCAATATCATATGACCAGAAATGAGTCTCTCAATAATGTTATCAAAGAAATGTTTTAACGTTTGCTTTCAAATTTTATACTGTGACCACTAGGGTGAGGGATCAAAAATCAGTGTTATTTCTATGTTTGTATATAATTTACAAGTTGCTTTCCTATGTTCTCTGTTGAAAACCAAAATATTTTAAAATAAATGGTGATGATTATTCAGCTTAAAGTAGGTACTAAAATGCAAGCCAAAGCAATTCTCTTCATGTTACATTAATAGAGATGCCTGTCCACAGTGTAATTATATTCACTTGTACATGTAATTACATGTATTACCATATACATCTTTTTTAAGTCAGAACACCATGAGAAAACCCCTTCAAAATGAACCAATTTTGTAATCCAGTTGTTGTGATACAAAGTAAAAGCTTCCTAAAGTCTTGTCTTTCATCTACAGATAAGTTTATCTGGTCTTTGGCTTTTTCATTTCATTGTCTTTTTACAAATTGGTTTGAATATATGAATCTCCTCTCTGATTATAGGGATTTTGTTAACCGTATTGTAATAAATGACTGCATGTCATGTATGTGATTAAGATTTTCTGGAAAGTCTCAAGTTCAGTAAAATTTCATGATTTGCTCATAGTGGTTGTTCTGTTCACATAAATCTTTATTTTATTTGCTTAATTGGTGTTTTATGTCTTACTCAAGAATTTTTCATTTTCATGACGATAAAGTTTTGGGGCAAAGTTGAGCGGCGAGTAAAGTTCGTCCCATCATGTCAAAGCTGTTTTAGTCTTAAAGTCAGACTTAGTGTGAACTTCTAAAATGGTATACTGCACTAAAACTGTGACTTTCCCTACAAATTTTCATTTCAGGACTTAGAGCTGTCTTAGACCTTCAATGACAAAGTTGGTGTTTAAATTCAAATTTCAAGTTCAGAAATAACACCTGCCACAAGCTGAGATAAAATTTGACTCAATTCCTAGGACGGTACTGTCATGATCCTGGGACAAGGTACCTGAACTACCACCTCACTGAGTAGGACTGGTGAGTCAGCAAGATTCATGGAAATGATCACACTGGTCAAGGGCCTGACAGTTGCAGCCAGCCAGGTTTTCCCAATTTCCTGACCTTCCTCAAAGAAGGGGGCTGTCTTGCTTTCACAAAAACCTTGTTTATTTATTTATTGATTTTAAAGTTATATACTTGACATTTCACTCAAGAATTTTCTACCTAAATGATGGACACAGGTATGGTATGGCATGGCTTGGCAAGTAACTGTTCAACTTTTCTACTAGTCATGAACTGATTCACATCCCATATTGGTGGAGATGATCTTAATGAAAGAAAGATTGCCCCATGCTAGAAATGTAAGTAAGCCCTCAGAGTGGAATCAACTGTACAGTGATTCAACCAGAATGTTGATCATGCAGGACTTGGGGTTGCAGTTATGCACCTGACTTGTATTCATGTCCGTTTACTACTTAGAAATCATGGACACAAAATTAGAAATCATGGAAGATTTATATGATAAAGCACTTTCTTTTGTTCGTAAATTAGCTTGTACACTTGATACAACATATTTATACATGTATTCACAATACATACACAATTTACACAATACAGTAAAGTATACTTGGTATAATCTACATTTGTTAACATGATGAAACCTTGAAAGCCTTACAAACATTCTTTATGCCATTTACAAATGTATAGGGATTTCAGAATATTATGATATTCAGTATGGGTACAAAAATATATTAGTTATAGTCATTTGAAACATCTGAATGATTTAGTAGGAGTATTTGCTTTTGAATTCATTTAATCACAAAGTGATCATTGTGAGCTTAAAAATAAACTGATACCCCAAAACTACTCCAATCTGCTCAAGCCATACTATTAGTGGCATCGTAAAAACAAAGATGTGGCTTTGGTAATCAGTTTATCTAAAAGTGAAAGGGCCTTTGCGTCCTAGTGGTTAGTTTGCTGGTTTAGTACAATGACCTGGGAGGGTCTTGTTGTTGCAGTTTTGTTGTATCTGGGAAGGTCTGCCAGAAACCTATGGATGGTGCTGAGTTCTCCCCTGGACATACATGTCCTGGTACAAGGATAACTGAAATACTCCTGAGTAAAACACCAATCAAATAAATACATATATACATACATGTATAATAAATCAAAAAGTGACAATTTCTACAAATTGACAATAATCCATGACCTAATTCAAATATTCATGTATATCAGAATTTTCAGTTAGCGTTCTGTTAGCATGTAATTTCACATAGCATGTAACTTATTATCTACACCAACAACACCAGTTCTTCAGACATATACATGTACCTGTTCAAAAAATGTAGAGAATTAAGAAAATCACAGAGAATACACTTCAAACAATAAACCCTGCTTTCCTTAAATAATGATGCTTTATATACAACATAATTAAATAAAGCATTACATTTGTACAACATGTGAGCCAATATAACTCAACTTTTAACTTTGTTGAATGCAGGCAGTAAGGTTTGAACAAATTTTAATTGTGTCAACGACTGAGGAGTATCACAGTTTCTGGTGCAATCAGGCAAGGATGCAAACCGAAGCAACAATAGATCCAGGCTTCTTACGTGAATGAAGAATCATTTAAGCACTTCTGGAACAAGAAAAATTCAATTTGGAGTGGGTTTTGTTTCCCCATTTCTCGCAGAAATACACTTTACTACTGATTGCAAGCCATTCCATATCAAACATATACATATGTTTTGTCACTATTCAGAGGTGTCACTGCAACTTTCCTTTCTTAAACATGGCTGTTTATGAAAATGAACCAGTCATAAGATTATTGTCACCATTGTGATATATGAATAATTTTACAGGGACACAACTCTGTTGTCATAATTTACATTTATATATTGAGTATTTACTCTCTTTTTTTGAAGACTGTTATCAAGATTTTGCACACCGTGCTTCACTCCAGATGCATGTTTGCCTTTTTGGCCTTTCATCACACACCATCATGTCTCTGGGTAATGGCATCAAACAACTGCTTTAAACTCTGACATATAGCTTGAGATTGGTCCTGAAATTAGAAAGAATAAAAAAAAACAACAGTTGCACTAACTACAGTGAAAAACAATTCTTTTTATCATTAAAATGAACATTAACTAAAAGTGTCCTCTGAGTAGTTTTCAAGCTACAAGTATGAACCAATTACAGCAAACCTGACTCATGAACCTTAATGGTCGCGCAGTTAGATGAAAATGATTAACTTTATTGACTAAAAGACATTCATCAGCCACAAGTGTCTCACAGAACCGGTACTAAATGTAACCTATGAGTTTTGCAATATATGAGCAAGAAATCTTACGCTAAAAAATCTGAAAATCAAAGCAATTTTTTAAAAAGCAAAATGCATGCATGGATCCAGATTTAAACTTGAACTCGAATTTTCAAGCTTGAACACATCTGAACTTTATTGAACTGAGCAATATTTGAAGCACGGGCCAATGCACAGGGTTGACCAACCAATCAGAATGAAGGACACCATGAATTATACAAAACGCATGAAACTTATCAAAGTTAATTATCTTGGCCTTGGCTTTAATTTTCTTATCACCCAATGAAAGTCATTTTGGAGTTGTCAGCAGTCTTTTTTTACACAGCAAATTGCTTATTAACATTTTAATAGGGTTTATTGATAATATTACCTCAGAGTGGCACTGAAACACGTAGCACTGAAAAATTGGGGCCCTTCGTCCCACTTGTCCTATCTTGACGGCAACATTTGTCTTCCCAAACCCATCATCGTAATACAAGGCCTGAGCTATTGTATGAAGAGGATGCCTCTGCATCACTTCCTGTATTGATAAAAAGTCTAAACTAGTTCCAAATGAAGTAAATATTGATGTGATTTAGAGAAACAATTATGTTCAGTGATTCTTGAGATATCCAACTCTTGATCACTTAAAATAGACAAGTATTTAACCAAAATTACACTCAAGCAAGGCAAATATACAGCACAATATTGAGAAAAACTGATCACATGAAAATCTCATGTTCAATGGAACACATTTATCAAATTACATATTGTTTTGGTGTGGGGTTATCATGACACTGTTGCTCATTTACTTTGGCTGTCTGCTGAGTGACAGCTGGTTTCAAGACATTTATGTCTTTTACGAAAGGTTTCCAGCTGGGTCATTATTCATAAAAACAAACACACACCTACCTGTGCAGGAAATGTATAAAAACAATAAACTGTAAAAAAAAAAAAAAAAAATTGTTATTGTAACACCAGATCAAAGAAACATGGCGATCACATATTCATACCAATACCTGTGTGCATCATACCTGTCTAGCAGAGTCCAGCACCTTGATTCCATGCCGTGAGACATTAAGTATAACTGTGTCTTTATCTTTGGCTGTTATTGGAAGCTTTCCTTGCATCTGTTATAGAATAATGCACTTTGATTAAAAGATGGAAGAGACAAAAAGCACAACTTGTTTTCATATACAATCCATGTAGAGAGAGACAATAAACACAAAAAATAAAAATTATTTTTTAATTCACGAAGATTTTTGAAATCCAACAGCAAGATGATTATTGTAATGGTATTTAAGGTAATAGCCTGCATGTAGTCGGCACCTGGTAATATGCTCAGTTATACATATTCTACAGCAGTGCTCCACATTTATCAAGGTGGTCCAAGATGCAAATGGCTTCACTTGAATGGGTGGAGGCACAGGCCCTCCTCCACTGTTTTTCCCCTAATAGCTATTACATATACTTGTGACTTGTACCAAGTTTAACAAAATCAGACAAAAACGGAAGAAAAAGTAGCATTTTAAAACAAATGCTACCAAAAGCTGCCGAGACATTTAGTACAACAGACAACGGATAATCAAAATTGAAAATCAATACAACACAATATGTACCTTAATGTAGTTTACATTTGAGTCAAAACTGTGCCAGCAGTAGCATTTTGAATGATATCTTAACACATGCTGGATTAACAGACACACAGAGAGCAACCAATCATCAAAATTGAAAACCAATACTACCAATGATATATCTTGATGTCTACACTTGAACCATGTTACAATGAAATCGGACAAAAACTGTAAACTTTTGAAAGGAATGTTAACATATATGCTGGATGAACAGACAGACAAACAGAAAACTGTTCATCAAACCTGAAAGCTGACAGGACCAATTATGCATTTTGATGTAGTTCACAGCTGAACCAAGTTTTGTTGAAATCGGACAAAAACTGTAAGAGGGGTAGCATTTGAAAGACATGTTACTGGATGCTGGACAGGCACACAGATGACAGAGAGTTTGCCAGTACAGATGCTTTTCCGGTCTTCGGCCAGTAGAGCTAAAACTAAGGCAATTGAGAAATTTATTAGACAAATGAGTAATAGTCTTCTTTTAGTCCCACCCACATAACATCAACAATTTTCAGTATGTAAATATTCTGTGAAAGTGGACCAAAACCTCCATGTCCAGTTATCTTACCTGAGCTTCCTCTACACAATCGATGAGCTGTGCCTCATTATCACGCTGGGAAGAAGCAGGCATGTGGATGTCTTGAACCATCCCCAAGTAATATACCTGGAACTGTACTGTAATTCCTAGCATTTTGGAAGGTGGCATGTCACCTGTAAGGCCCAAGCCTTCCTTCCCTTCTCTTGGGCCAGACAGGTTCTCCAGACTTGATCCACTCTAAGATAAATAAAACTTCACTGCAGTGGTGATATGTATGGAATAAATCCCATAAAAATCCTTATTAATGTCTGATGAATACTGCAAAATACTGCACAGTACATGAGAGCTGGGTGCTATATTTTGCTTGAAGGCCTATTGCTTAATTTAGCAGCAGTATACTTACCATATTAAATATCTCTTTCAAAACTATTTAATCCATTTCGGAACTCTACGATACAAATCATATTCCCATTCAAAGTAACTTGTTGCAAAAACAATTGCTACAAGTGCTGAGAAAACTAATGGGCTTGGTTGGCCAACTCAGACTGATTTTCAGGGAATGAACCAGCATCGCTGTAGATGCGTAGGATCTATGCTTACCAGTACCATAACTGCATGAATGTGGCTCAACTGATCCAATGATACACTGACATGCCGAGCAGCACTGAGCCACAAGGGATATCTTGCTGCTGAACATTAGGTTTTCAAACATGCTATTTTGTTGTAACCTTTGCGAAAACCGATTACTCTGGACAAACAAGACGTAAAAGGATGCTTCATAAGAAACACACATGTACCTTATGTATTAAACAATTTCAACGCACAAGACGCCTTCACTTCTATTATCACTTAACCCGGTGGGAATGTCACCTGATGCAAAGATATCACCATTTAACATGACCAGAAATTGATTATTGTTTGAAATTTCAAGTATAAACATGGCAGAATTCCCGGACACTAAAATAATTTTGTCCAAACACCACAGATTTATTCAACCTAGCTGTTGATCAGATCATAAAACTCAAGGCACAGTTGGATGAAGATGTGATTTACCTGTTTATTGATGCACATATCTATACCAGGTCAGGTTTTCAGTTAAGATTTTATTATTGCTGTTGAGATGGAACTGAAAGTTCATTGTGAGTCATACCAGGAGTGAACCTGACCAGCTCAGTACCGTGGTACACTGTTAAAGAGACTATATCAAAGATTTATATCAAATTTCCAGTTCAATCAGTTCAATCTGAAATTTCTGTATATTTCCTCCAACAGCTGACTTATGCACCTTCAGAAAATATCCAAGTCAGTCTCTTGCGATTTTTGTTCTCAGGCAATAATTAACTTTCTAAGTTGTTCCATTTCGATCCTAACTATGAAAGTTAATGTTTGTACAAAAAGTAATGAGCTTTACCACTTATGGATGTAGAAGGCCACCACACCAAAAAAAAAGGCAGTTTTCAATTCATTCCATTCTCTGCGATAGCAATTCTTACATCATGACATCACAAGAAAGATTCAACATATGTAACCAATACTGACATCATATGCATGCTTTTGAGTGACAATTCAGAAAACAAACCTCCCTATAGTTGAATACTTAAGAGCTTATGATTGTCGCAACAAAGTTAAGGAAAAGCTTGGTCTTCATCTAATTATATCTAAGCCCACACAAGCAAATCTACTGAATTAATTCTAGGCTTTAAAGATATCAAGATATGGACATTATCCGGTATAGTCTCCTTAAATGTGGTGTCAGCTTCCTCGTCTACTAACGAGTGTCATTACATCAGTATATGTACCTTGGCCGTTAATGGACTTAAGGCTATTACGCCGATGTTTTACTGCACTTACTTCCAGATATACTGTAATGACATTGCAGTATATATGGAGAAACCAGACAGGACGTGTAGTTATCGTGTATATGGAAGGAACAGATACTACGAGAGAGGACGTGAATAGATGTGTTAGAGTTTCTGTGCATAAGTTGAATATGTACAATTCGCTACTTGACAAACGCGGCAGTTTCTCACCATTTCTCCACTGCTGGCCACAGATTCTTTACTTCCATTCTGAGTATTCGGTTTTTTTCGTCTATTCATGTTATTGCCAAACATACTTGGTTATTTGCTGGCAGACCTTACACATCGTCCACTGTGGGCTTATCATGTTTTCAAGCACAACAAAGTTGGCATCTCCCTTGCATCAACACGAATAATTATTCACATGTTTGCGAGAGAAAAAGAGAGTTCTGTGTGTCAAAGAACTCAAAACAATTTTAAAATCAGAATACTTACAAATTATGACGAAACATTTGAATGGAAATAATGCAAATGCTACGTTAGTATTATTTTGTTAATGATGTAGGAGGTTCCGGAATATCTGACCGGATGTCCCGCCATATTTACAAACAATCCCCGCGAGTTTGACTAAAAAACTCGAGGAACTTGTTCACTGATTGCGTTAAAATTACCACAATTTGGACAGAACACCGTATCTGTAGCAGGTCATTAAAATCAAATGAGCTAAGTTGTAATCACCGATCAGGTTTTTCTGTTTATTTATCTTCAAAATGGGTTGTGAGGACGAAGTGATCAAGATTGGGAAAAAATTGGAAAAAATGATTGCTAACAACACTGCCGTAAGTATTTACCTTTGTTTATTAGATATTGTAGCGTAGTCGAACCTTTGAAAACAAGTATCTCATAGCACTCGTTGTCATGCATCTGACTGTATCACATTATTTCAAAGCACTACTGGAATACTCCGCGTTTATCTGAGTACATATATGAGGTAGTACATCTAGATGAACTCTGTGTGTGTGTGTGTGTGTGTATGTGTGTGTTTTTAAATTCTGACATTCATCGCGAAAGTAAGTCCATCGCCTGAAGTAAAAAAAAAACGTTGCAGATTCCAGAATTTGTAATGGATGGAAGACCTTTAGGCATATGTAAAGATTACGGGAGTACTATTATTAGCATTTCCACATCCAAAATAGCCAATAACTGTATAAGCCAAATCGGCATTGCAGAAGTCTCTCAAGATAACGCTGGTTTTGAATGAGACAAGGTGGGGGCACTCATGAACTACTGTGATTTCACAGAGGTTAACAATGCTATTGTTGTTGGATGCAAGTGCCCCCACTCTGCCTCGTCCAAAACCAGCGTGATCTCTAGGGACTTCTGCAATGAGAAAATCGTGAAGTGGGCAGCGGTCTTTCCCCTGGGAGTGATCAAGGGCAGGTAAGTCTGATGAGAAAAGCTGAAAAATAATAGAGAAAAAGTAACCTCACTCTGTGTAAAACTAATAAAATAATATATTATTACCAAAACAATTTTGCTTTACTTGTTTAGACTTAGGCTTAAGATCCAGCCCATATTTACAACAAAAGCCCATTGTTTCTGAAAACATGTCACTGTTTTATGGAAATTTTGACTCTTTTTCACATTTCCTGAATTCACTCTTGGCACACGTAGTCTGAGAAAGCAATACCCAAGTAATATTTTCCTGCATGTACTGAGACTGAAAGGCAAATGAATGAATAAAATGAGGTAAACTGAAACCTACATTCATGTATGAAAGTAGGCCCACCTGCAAAACGCATGGATTAAGGACTATGGAAAAGAAAGAGAGAAAAAAATATTATTAGAGACATCAATCAAAGGTCAAAATCCCTACTTAGTTAATTGTCACATTTAATATATATGATAAATTCAGTTATAGTGTTTCAGTTGTGTTAAACTGTATAACTAATGTACTGAACACATGCACTTCAGTGCCCCTAAATTAAATTTCACATGTCTAATAAACTTTTCAAATAGTTCAGGGAAATAAAGTACACTAACATGAACATAACCAAATAATTTATTTATTTATTTGATTGGTGTTTTACACCGTACTCAAGAATATTTCACTTATATGACGGCGGCCAGCATTATGGTGGGAGGAAACCGAGCAGAGCCCGGGGGAAACCCACGATCATCCACAGGTTGCTGGCAGACCTTCCCACTTATGGTCGGAGAGGAAGCCAGCATGAGGTGGTCTGGTCTTGAACTCACAGTGACCCCATTGGTGGGAGGCTTCGGGTCATTGTGCAGCGATAGCGCGCTAATCGATTGAGCCATGGAGGCCCCAACATAACCAAATAAACAAAAGGCTATACTTGATACTTTATATTATTGAGACTGACACTTGAGATGACACTGAGTCATCTACATGTATATCTAGTAGGGCAGGGTTAGCTGAGTGTTAATTCCATGACGTAAATTGTTAATTTAAGGTGGTGTCTTAATCAGAAATGTTTTGCACCACAAATTGTTGGTTTTTGTATCACAATGGGAATACCATACTTCAGAAAATGCCTTGTTGAAGGCTCTACAAAAAACACACACATACTGTGAAGGAAAGTTTTTTGCAGGCAGTACAAAATATGGACATTGCTGGTGTTGTGCTTAGTTAATTGAACTTTTATCAAGTACTTTGATACCATAGGATTTTAATGAAATAATTTGTGCACTATATTTTTAGAGTGCCTCTGTGTAACAACATCTTATTTGATATAGAGAAATAAACATTGCATCCGAGCAGATGACACAAGGAGGATCATATATTAAAGATTTTGGCTTTAAAGACAAAGGGGCACCTCTATTGCTGAGGTGATTGGCACACTAGTGCAACATAATGACCCAGCTGCCCCTAGCAGTTCAACTTCTTGAACTCAACCTCCTCTCTTGCTGGCTTCCTTTGGTGGTATGAAGGTCTGCAGCAATCTTCAGATGACATGGGTTTCCTCAGGCTCTTCCTGATTTCCTCCTGCTATAATGGGATTATGCTGGTCGTTGTCATATAAGGGAAATATTCTTGAGTATGCAGGAAATCATAAAATAGATAAAAAAAATTTAAAGACATGAGAAATATCAAAATATTTAAATTATGCATGCAAACAGCTTACATTCAGAATTTATCATTATTAGTACAGAAACACCTAATCCCATGCCTCAAGCTTGCACATGTATTATTATTTGGCATACTGGGCAGGGATTTTGGCACTTTGTGATGTGTAAAGGTGACACAGAATTGAAGAAACTTAATAAAAATAATGAGTCTTTCTTGCATAATATGAGCCACTTTTGATCTTTCAGCCTTTCAGTCACAAGTTCTCAAAATTCCTGGTGTTATTACTATTGACATTTATAATATATTCATTATAGTTGACTGTCATGGTAAATAAAGTGGTAATCATTTGTCAGAGAAAAATGTAATGTATTTATTATAGGCGATTAGTGTTTAAATACATACTGTAAATCTTCAACCTTTTCAACCAGTTAAGCACTTTTTTAAATGAAATTTATGCATGCAATGATTGTAAAAATGAGGCTAAAAATGATATGTTTGATTAAAGATGCAAGGTAGATAAAATTTCTTTACACCCTATAGTTCTGTCTGATGTTTCAAAGTATTGGTTGCACAGGTGGTTGAAAAAGTTGAAGAAATAGGGTATGTATTTTTCTCAGACAAATAATTACCATGGTACTTCTTAAATGGGCAAACTGTCACACCTGTCCAATTATGTATCAATGACTTCCTCCATGGCATTGGCCCTTAGAATATCTTTTGATGAAAGTGTAAGCATTAAATGGTTTTAATGATAAAATGATGCCAAGTGATATAACTACTCATTAATGTATATGGTTATACAGTTAGCACCATGCTGGATAATTTTAGCCAGTGCTCAAGTGGGATTTTGGGTTAAGCATTGTGAGTGGGATTAGTGGTGGAAAAAAATGACCTGATACTGCTCAAGCAGTTAGGTGTACATAATTTTTATGTAATACTAAAGTTGTTGACAGTGAGACAGTCATATGGAAATGGTGAAGAGTTGCTTAAAAATTTGCTGGATGAGCACCTTGTAAGCTTTTCTTGTATGAAATTCAGAAATGGCAAAGAAGTCCTGGAAAAAATTTTTAAAATGTCATCCAGATGACCACCAAACTTTAATGGATTTGTGCATATCTTAAAGCAAAATTTTGAGCCAAGTTTCATCAAAATCTGTGTGTTAAAAACAAATAATCACTGTCAAAATCAACCTATTATATGAGGGGTAAGAAAAGTCAAAAATATTTGTAGTTTTCTGAATTATTCATTTTTACATTTCAGATTTGTGCACTTATATGTAAAGAATGGATTGTAATATTTTTATAGGTGCATTTGTTCTTGTTTATCAACTTCAGTGTAACTTCAGGTATGTTTTCATTAGTTTATCTCCCTTATTTAGACTACAGTTTGTACTGAAGAGCAATTATTTGGAGAAGAATTCCATAAAATTATTCAATATTGTATCCATTTTTGGGGGGGGGGGGGCTGGAAACAAGATTGTCATGATATGAATTGATAGTCAGGCTCATTTATGTGTTGTACTCTTTCCTCCCCAGGATCATGGTAGTGCACCTGACTTGTTAAAAACTCTCAGAGATCTTCCAATGACCCTGGAAGTGTTGCAGGTATATACATATTTTATTTTTCTGTGTAATAAAAGTCATTGCTGCGGGGTTGGGGGTTGGGTACAAGATAATATTTACTTAGTATACAATCAAAGGATGATCAGTGCTTGCACAAATTACTATTATGACACTTATTATACGGAGTTTGGTGAGGTTCATATATTGTGAGAGGGGAGAAAGTGTTGTGTGGTTGGCATTGTTTTCTCCTTAGTTCCTATATATATTAGGAACAACATAAGGTAAATGTTACATTTTTTCCTGTTTCGGATCTGGTTAAGTTATTTCTTTTCCCTAGGAACGCAGAAACTAATGCATTGTAACATTGTGGAGAATAATGTTGTGCTAGAATCAATTTTTGACATTCCAGTGGCTCAGTGTTCTGCTTCACACAAGCACCATATCATGGGATTAAAAAATATGCCGCCTCCCCGTTATATTGGGATTATTATGCAAAGTTCAAGTTAAGCTGTTCTTTTCAGCTGTAGTCTTCAGGGCATGCAGTCCTATTATACAGCTATTGTAAATTTTCAACCACTAAAACGCGTTTTCAGTAGAATTTATGCATACAATGATTATGAAAATTACTCTAAAAATGATTTCCATGTGTGATTAAAGATGACAGCTTCATAAAACTGTTAAAATAATTTCTCTACACTGCATAGTTCTGTCAGAATGCTTCAAAATATGGATTGCACAGGTGGTTGAAAAGGTTTAAGAATTAGGGTAGATTGATTTTTTTTTTAACATCAACTACCCAGTGTACATGATATGTATATGAATATTGTAGCACATCCTGAATAGTAAGTTTGAAACGGGAAATATAAATGACCTTGTATTAACAAATTTCTATCAAATCATTAAATAAGCTCCAGCAAAGAGAAGACTGAAGAATAATTTTTATAGCTTAAAGAGACCTAACCTCCTGCCTGCTTTTCAGCTATGATGTTACTTACATGTAAACACCAAACAGTATGTGGGACTGGCTAACTTGAGAACTTATGATGACCATTAATTATAGGGTGTGCAGCATGGATTTCCATCAGACTTTAGGTGGTTCCCACAACACACACTGATACTAGTACTGGTTGCTGTCTAATATCCGTGGTCAGCACGGCTTTTGGCACTAACAAATACACATTAATAGAACAGCAATAACAATATGACCCTATGCACTGTACAAAGTAACATGTATGTATATTTACCACACTTGATGTTGTGTTCCATTTGTAATTGAGTTTAGTTGAAATTCAGTAGTGTATATTCATTTTTTCTCTTCCCTATTGCATACATGTACATGTACTTTGTAGTTCTGTGTTGTACACTAGCTCCTATGTTTTGGAGACAGTATGCATATATATATTAATGGACGTGCATTTCTCAGACATATGGAATAGCTCTACATGTAGATGTAATATAGGGCAAAGATTAAGATTTTCTGCACCCAGATTGTAATGTCGCTAGTGTATTGTTTTGATCAGAGTTGATGAACAATAATGACATTTGCATGCACAGTAATAAGTTGATGTTAGAATTGAGGAAACTGTTGCTGAATAGCTACATACTTTATGCTTTTTTAAGTCTTATTTGTCTTAATATATATGAATTTACTTAAAATGTCTCTCATGGACAACATTGTCATCAAAAATTTTAATGTGACAAGTCAGCATAACTAGAGGTTAGATATTGTCTTGTTCTTTTTTTATTACAAGCATGTTACTGTGTGAAATAAGTGTTTGCAATGTATTCATTTATGTAAAGTGTGTAGGTAAATTCTAATATTTCACAACAATTTTGTGTTTTATCATTGCAGAAAACCAGAATAGGAATGACAGTAAATAATTTCAGAAAGGCCAGTGCTAATGATGATGTTATAACTTTGGCCAAATCCCTCATCAAGTCCTGGAAAAAACTTTTGTCATCAGGTAGATAAATGTAAATAGGCCTACATTTGAAAACCAGTAATAAAAATGCATTTGTATTTATTTGAGAGATATAGTTACGTGTTAAAGAAAACATGCAGGCAAAGTTGATGTCATGAAAGCAAGGAGGAAATTTTAAGGTTAAGGTAAGACTTGTCACCAAAGGGTAGCAGGACTCAATATTAACATGGCAACTTGGTTGTGCTATTATAGTTAAACAAGCACTGCATCACGTAGCATGTGATTTTGAACATTTAATGATATGTATGAAAGTGATTTGTTTGATCAAGTTTTTCTTTATTTACAGGTAACTGAAGGACATGCAAATATTGAGGACGACTTTTAGATCTGATTGAATACTGGTTCTGTTGGCAACTGACATTGTGTAGTTAATTTTGACCCCTGGATAGGGAGTATAGACAGTGAAATGCCAATTGCCATTGTATTTAGCTGATCTGAGAGATTCTTTTTTAATTTTAATCTGACTGGACGCTGCCTTTTTTAGCTCTTTGGTTCAACTCTACTAACAAATCTTAAACTGATTTTATATGATCTATAGTAGGTTTTTTCAAGTTGTCTTATCAGTGATCTTTTTTCGGGAATAATTACTTTTTCTTACATGTAGATGTATATCAGTTCTTGTTCAGTAATACTTTTCTAAGCATAATGTCCAGAGTGTGGTATTTTTGTGGTTAAAAAGTTACATTTAGATGGACTGGGTGTTCATTGCTTTATCATTATACATTATTAACAGATGGTGGCTCACAGTCCAGCTCTCAGTCATCTATGAAGAGTAATGGAGACACCCTGAAGGAGAGCGTTAGTGACAGTCAAGATGGAGTTAGAGATGAGAAACCATCACCCTCTAAACCCCCACCACCTGCACGACAGACCAGCTTCCCAGTTGCTGCCTCTGACACAGCTGACCAAGTTCGGTTGAAATGCAGAGAACTGCTGACAAATGCTCTCAAAATAGATGGTGAGTAAAATGCATGTGAGGTATAGTAAAAAGATGACGTTGCTGCAGTTTTCTCATATTTGTGGAGAAGAATGGTGGCATACAAATAAATCCATTCTGACGTTCATTGTAATACTGATCCTATCGCTCCAACTAAATAAAGATTGCTGCAGAATACCAAACTCGCAGTTAATGGAGCTTGCTCTCAGAGAGCTGTACAGTTGTCACGTACAAACTCACCTGTACTCAAAAAGGAAATTGTGTTTTTTAATGCCCTCTCGGGGTTTTATGCTGAAGACTGAAGTTTTGCCTACAGTTGACATTTGTTCTTACAGGAAGTTAATTACTTTCACTTGTATGGATAGGTAAATTAAGAACATAGTATTCGAGAGTAAAGTGGAATATGACATAGAAATGGGCAAAAGAGGTGAGTTGGAGTGCCACTTGTGTCCATCAACTTGGTGTTGGGAAATCTGCAGCGATTTTTGCTTTAATTGGGTCGATGGACTCGGCGTTGAGGTGAATGTCGGAATTTTAAAGTAACTTTCCGAATCCATCAAGATGGACTAGGATAAGCAGTTACCCAGTACCCATGGAATGTCTTCAGTGCTATGTAATGTATGTATTTTTCAGTTTCATAACTATGTTATTGATGGGGAATGCCAGACATTGCTATAGGCTACAGATTCTTTGTGGTTTATGACAAGTTTTGTTCACTGTACTGAACTAAATTGTCAAACTCAAAATCACCTGCAATTGTGCACTGTCAAGTTTGTTTGTTTTTTTTTTTTTCACATTTTGATCTGTTTTAGGAGCTTTCTGTCCTTGCACATATTTTCTGGGAAATGATTTTTTAAATCCTTGCAGTCTCTTGTTTAATTTTAGTATTATTTAAGCTTTTTATTTATAGATATTGACTATGTTTCATGGAAATACTCTATAGTCGCATTGAAAAGACACAAATATTAAATTTCTCATTTTTTTCCTTTTTTTGTGCAGATCCACCCACAGGTTCTGGTGAACCTGGAGAAATTGCTGCTTCAATAGAAGATGATATCCTTTCCAAATTGATGTTTTTTATATTCATATCTCTGTTAGTTTGTATCTACATATATCTACATGATATTTTGTTTGAGTCCTTAACACTTTTACCTGTTTTTAAAGAGTTTGGAGGTACAGACATCAAGTATAAAAACCGAATACGAAGTCGTGTGGCAAACCTGAAGGATTCAAGGAATCCTGCCTTGAGAGAAAATGTTTTGGTTGGAATTATTGCTCCAGAGCAAATTGCCAAAATGACCTCTGAGGTAAATTTTGTGATTGTTTTCTGTTGTAAGCCCTCTTACCGAAACAAAAGGGGGACTAAAGATTTACATCTCATCTTTGTCATGTCTCTCAGTCCATCAGTCTGTCACAAATGAGTTTTCTAGACCTTTTTTCAAAATGATTCATTGTACTAAAATAAATTTTGGTACAGGTAGGCTGGAGTTTTTGCCGTTTCATAAACTTTTAGCAAAATGATGGCTTTTCTTCCCTGTTTTGGACAGTGTTACATATATTCTTTGAAACAATAAAATGGCCTCACTAAGACAAGTTACAGACCTAACTCAACATTGCTTTGTTCGTTTAGTATTTTCCTAAAATAAGTTGTTGTTGATATCCTCCAGGGTTCCGTTAATCACCTGTGTTAGAGCATTACAAAACTTTGGTGTTCCGGAGGCATGTGGAATTTTACTTTGAGTTTGAAATCTTTTTTTAGCTCACCAGTACTAAGTACAGACATAGCTTATGTCGTACTCTGGGCATCTGTGTCAAATAACAGGGAAAGCAATGTTTAACAAAATGGTAGGGGTAGTATCTTGAACTCAGGCTTTGGACACATGTAGAGCACAACAACACGAGGGGGATATTTCATTGTTGATTCTGTGTGTGCATATTGAATACTGCAAATTACTGAATTTCTGACTTAGTGTACTGTTTATTAGAATCTGTGTTAAACAGAATGTTTGGGATTGTATCTTAAATAGAACTGCATATATTGCACACGTAGAGCACAGTAACACAAGAGGGATATTCCATTGTTGATTCCGTGTGTGCATATTAAATACCGTAAATTACCGAATTCCTGACTTAGGGCATACTGTGTATTAGGATCTGTGTTAAACAAACTGTTATGGGTGGTGTCTTAAAGGGAAAGACCTAGTAAAATTGAAGTTATGGTGAGTGAAAAGATCATGAAAAACAGTATCTGAAAATACCTTCACTGAATTTTTTAGATTTTTTTCACCAAATTAAATGCAGTTAAATGTTTTGATTGTATGGTATGTAATATGGAGCATATTGATGATGTGTGTCAACCGTGACGTCACGAAACTTTTTGTACAGGGTTTTTGTTCAGACCTGAATAAAATCCTTGTGAATCATACTCTTGTGATGTGTCCCTTTGTGCAGAAAGGCGAATAAGATGTTTAAGTTCTGCTTTAGGGCCAGAGAAAGGTGACTGTTGTAACTGTTGACACATATGATCAAAATGGTCCATAAAACCCACCATACAATCAAAACATTTGAATGCATTTAATTTGGTGAAAAAAATTCTGAAAATGTCAGTGAATGTATTTTTATACAGTTTTTAATTGTCTTTTTACTCACCATAACTTAATTTTTTCAGGATCTTTTCCTTTAAAAAATACTGCATGTATTGAGTTAAGGGTTGGCATGCATGTAGAACACTATAACATGAGGGGGATATTCCATCGTTGATTCTGCGTGTACATATTAAATACTGCAAATTATTGAATTCCTGACTTAGTGTACTGCATAATATGATCTATTCCCTACAGGCAAGCTCTTTGGTAGCCTTGTCTAAGATAAGATTTTGTCTTTTTGTTTTTTGTTGGGTTTTTTTTGTGTTTGTTTCAAAAGAACTGAGACAGACATTATGCTTCTCAAGATTTTTCATTGTTTATATATTTTTTTTAGTGTATCTCAGTTTACATTAGTAATTTCAAATTTTAGGAAATGGCCAGCAAGGAGCTGAAAGATCTTCGAGCAAAACTGACTAAAGATGCCATTAACGACCATCAGATGGCACAGACTGGTGGAACAAATACCGATTTGTTGAAGTGTGGAAAATGTCTGAAAAACAACTGTACATATAATCAGGTTTGTGTGATTATTTCATTTATCACATATTGAAACTCTTTCAGTTTGCTTTCTTATTTTGGAAAATGTGTTTACATTTTCTTTTCCATCACGTGATATTGTAAAAAAAATGTTGTATCAGGTTTTTAAATTGAGTATGTTTTGATGTTGGTGTGCGACCCTTGTCTGCCAGACAACATTTTAACATACCCAACATCGGACATGTCAGAGAAATCTCAGACTAGAATAAAAGCGTAGTACATTTGTATTATAATTATATCATAATTTCATTCATGCTCATTTCATTCTCAGAAATGAGTGGCGAGCACTACTGGAATTATATACGCTGTATGGATTGGTATATAATTATTGTACTTAATAGAAGGTATTTGCTATTTTTCAGGTTCAGACACGAAGTGCTGATGAACCAATGACAACATTTGTTTTGTGTAATAACTGTGGACATAGATGGAAGGTATGGATCCGGAAAACCTTTGGAATAGCTGCATATAAGTCCTAAACAAAATATTGTTGTATGTGTACTAAAGTTAATGTTTAACATCATATCTTCTGGTCACTCAGATATAACTTCCTAGTTTTTATGGGTAAAGGAAACAAATCTTAACCACCTCTTGATTTTAAAGGATGACTGAACCAGTGAGAGCCTGATTGAAGTCCTCATGCACATAGCTCAGGGTGTGATCAGTGGCAACAGGAACAACGCTTCAGCCAAATGAGCCATCAGTGCCATAAACACAACTTTCGTGAGGTATAGGTTGAAAGTAAAAATAATCATGAACCTCTTGTTTTCAGTTTTGCTGATACTGGATGCCCCTGATCTTCAAGATGAATTTAGCCTCACCGGACTCCCATCTGTTCTAATACATGAACATTTGTAAGGGTTGAACACTGGCTGTACAGAGATTCATTCTGATGACTTTATGGCTGCTACCCCAATGTAGAAAGATCACTGTGAGACCCAAATGCTATAAGGCCTTGCTGTGTGGATTTTGCAGCCTTGCACACATACACAGTCATGACTGTAGTCCCAGATTCTCCTCAAAGGAAAATGGTTCAATGATATTTTTCATTTATGGTCAAAGTGCCAGCCATAAAAAATCAAACTACAGAAATCAGTTTGCATTCATTGCATGCTTTTGTTTCTTTTTGCGCCATGGAGACAATGTACACATGTGGAAGCAACCAACAAGTACACTGATATGGTTGATGTCCGTGTTTTCATTTTGCTTAGGGAGAATTATGTTTGAAGTTATTTACTTAGGGATCTGTCTTATTGAATGTAAGTATGTGTTAAGCATGAGACCAACGTGTATGGCAAGGACTGACTCACAACTTGTCTAAAATGGGAGACAAAGTTTCTGAATTTGTCCTCAACAGGCAGAACAGCCTACATAGATAGTCACTGGAATTTTTAGACCACTGACAGCTCCAGCTTGATTCAAGCTTCTCAGACTAGAAGACGTTAATGCATATGTATATGTTACTTGCACACTGTTCATGATATCATCACCAAGTTAGTGATGTAGATACCTTAATGTTAGTATGGCAGTGGACAAAGGCCATCATTTTGTGTCTAGATAAAACCTTGTTTCACAACATCAGCAGTTGCAAAAAGTGGAAGAATATATTCGGTTGTCAAATTGTAATAAACTTAACTGGCGCATAAATGAAAATTAGTTCTATGATGTGTGCATTCATTTTAACACATTTACGAACTACAATGCCTACAGAAAAAATATCAACTGTCTTGTAACTGATTTATGTGATGTTTTTTTTCATGGAAGTGTTCCTATGTTTTAAACATGTTGAAAAAAACATACGTAAAATGTATGTAAGAAACAATTAAAGTACCCCAAAAAACAAAAATCACTCTTTCTTGCCATTTAGAAGACATCCCATTTAGAGGCCTAGGCGGCCTCTAGACCATATGTATCACCGTCTGCTCGCAAATCGCCCAGCCACAGTGGCAACATATGATCCATGTTCGTCGTCTTTGGGTTGTTTTAAACATAGATCCTATGGATTCTATAGCCTTTTGCTGCTGCCCCTGGTGGCCGTGGTTTTGTCCGCGTCTACTTCTGTAGATGTTAGTTTCCTCATTGTCTTACGTTTTTGCAAAGCTATGGTGGTGGAAGGAAATATTTGGTGAATAGAATAGATGCATCTGAAGTTCAGAACACACTATTAATCTATTCGTTGACATGACTATTTCTTAAAGTGCACATTGTTTGCTTTTTCTTTATACAAAAATTTCCGTTTGGAGAGTCTGCAGCTCTCGACAGACCACGTGTCAAGTAAGATGTAGATATGTGTATGGCCAATATGTGTAGAAGTTCATTACAACTTGCCAGTTGCGAGTGGTATATCTCGGGCACTCTGGTTTTAATCCTTTTTCAGAAACAACAATGAAATAAATTATGAAGAGCGCGCTGCTCTTCAACCGGTCATGTGTCAAGGCAACAAATCTAGTGAAATATAGTATGCGGCTTAAGCATTATATAGCGTACGAACTTTAACCTAAGGGGAGATAATCCATTCCTGAACGTCAGTTGTCTCCCTTGTTTTAAAGCCTTATATAGCTAATCCTTGGGTCAGAGATTAATGCAGCCAATCACGGCTTTGTTTTCTAGTTGCCATTGGGGATATGCAGTGTAGTGGGAAGTTTAACTCGCCAAATTTCAGTCGTTGGCGGTGGATCAGACGGACAGAACATAGTAAAATAATATTCTGGACTACCATAAGAACTTTCTATTAATTCAACTTTGGCTGGGAATTCTGTGAATCACCACAGCAGTCAGTCATGCCGTGAGCTCAACCGCCGAGGAAGTCTTCAAAAAAACGAGCCTCAAGCAGAGGATGTGGGTGACACTGTGACCAGTTCATTTCAGCCACCGTTCGCCCCGGCCACGGTGCCAGTCACTGGCGGGCAGCAACACACGGCCATAACAGTCTGCGGCATCTTCGACAAATTTACTATCAGCAAGTATTTGCTAATTAATGGCTAACGTAATGGCCATAGTCTGAAGTCTATTGGCATCTATGACTTCGGAGAAGGAGGGTGTTTAATGAATGTTAGACTGCGTTTTTCTAAACCGACCAAACTGTTCGAGGAACTACTCTTATTCTCAGGAAGCAAGTAGGTAACTCACTGTGCCTGTGACAGCTATGCAAAGTTATTTGCCAGGTCGCCCATCTGTTCAAAGGAGACAACTCTTCGTGCACATTGACTGTACCCCCTGAACACCGCTATCAGTTTTCGGCTATCATAAAGACAGTGCTACAGTATTTAGGTATTACGTCTGATAACTACACCATTCATTCTGTTCGCACTGGAGCTGCCACAACTTGCTGCCAGTATGGAGTTCAGTGTAGGCGATATTAAAAGTCTATGTCGTTGGCGCTCAGATGCATATCAAAGTTATATAAGGATACCCTACACAAATTGCTCTATGTATTTGATTTGGATAGGGTGTGGACTGGTCGGCCCGGTGTCAGTATAATGTGACTGGGTGAGAGGGCTTGTTGGGTGTCTTCGGCAAGTCGTCTCGGTGAGGCAGCACCAGATAAAAGATACGGTGGAAATCCGTCCTGCACCAAGGAGACACCGCCTTCGGATAAGTGAAATATTATTGAGTAGGGCGTTAAACAATAAGCATTCATTCATTCATTTATTATGGCTGTCTGTTGTATGTACTTTGCTGTCCCGGTGTTAGTTACCGGTAGTTTGTATGGCGGCGATTGGCTTTGGTCCTCCCCTTTGGCGGTGGTTTTCATGGCTAATAGGTATCTGTAAAGGCACTGATGACGATTTGGTATGCTTGTCTGCGAAAAAAAACCCAGTGTGCATTTGGGTTCTGCCAAAGAAATAATCCAGGGGACAGCTGCAGTACACATATGTGCACTGATTATCTGTCTGTGTAAAAGCCCAAAGGACGGTCGGCGCATATAATTTAACTTATAAGGATCAGTTTGGTCTTTTGGTAATAATTTGAATTGTCCACGTTGGTGTGGTTATCCGAGGTAGGGATTTCGAATGGGGAGTTCGTCGAAGTTTGACCCCGGGGAATCCACTAGAGCTGGCTGGAAATAGTTTTTTTTGTATTACTCATGAAAGCCCAATGCTATTACAAACGTGTTTTGATGGTGTAAGAAAACAGTCGTGGCCATTTTCTTCCATATCTGTTGTGGTTTTTCCTTGTATTTAAATATGCGAGTTATGTGGATATGGGCTGACATGAGCCTGCTTAAAGATATATAATGTTTAGTAACGTACTATGTAAAGCGTGCGTAGGACGTGTAACTCAGCTTAAGCTATCATGGGACAACTTTGACGTCACGCATCAGTCTATCTCCCCTGTTTTGAGTAAATGAGTGCATGATAACGGTACCAAAAAAATGGTAAAGCGCTGGCCGTTTCCAGGCAAGATGTCACCTAACATTAGTTTAAAGCCCAGTTTTGCCAATGTGTCGCAATGCTGCATCAGTGTGCAATTTTAGGCAGACATGTATACGGCCTGTGGGTTGCCATGGATGGGTTATTAAAATATAGTAAGACACTACTCGGAAGTTGAGGGGGGGGGGTCTTTACAATCGAATGTACAATACCATCTTCACCACTAGAAGAGTTTTTGGAAATATCAATTAAGAACCTGCTTCATTAGCCCAAGAAAAGAAATATCTTCGTTAAACGAGCTACAACTGTTGACACGCGATCCTTCAACGAATTCGGTTGCTGAGTTCAAACCCAGCACATTCTGTCCTCTTTGTTCATATGTCGGAAGGTCTGCCAGTATAGCTTGTGGAAGGTCCCGTGCACACACCTTGTTGCCACTTGTTGATAATATGGTATATTCGGTAAAACTATGGGCGCTGTTTCTTAACTTTTGCATAACTAGAGTACTAGTGGGTTAACTCTGAAAAGATGTCATCAAGTTCAGCCCAGGGACATTCGGTAAATGGGCGAGCTGTTTTTCAGATATATTAGTTGCTGTCCTAGTCAAACATGCATGACGGACGTTTGAAAGGTGTTAGCCAGTTGAGGAAGTTGTGTAACAGGGAAGCGGCGAAAAAAAAAAATTATATTCAATGTCGAGACCTGAAGTCCCAAACCTGTATGGATTGCACGACATAGCAAATATAAATATCTATTCCGCACAAGTGAGACGCCTATAAAATCGTTATATAAGAGAATCTGTTTGAAGTCATCTCCATTTAAGTGAGGTAGGTCAGATAGGCTTATAGTGTGCAAACAGCTTCAGGCCATCAGTATGGAATCCGATTAAGGCCATCATTGTATCATCGCACAATTGTGTTCGACAAAGCGATGTCACGATGTTATGCCGCGATGACAAGGTAACCTGGAGCGATGGGCCGAATCGATGACATTATAATTCGATATAATATAAGATATACAGCGATTGAACGAAGCCATTCGCACGATAGTGTGATCTCTTTCCACTATCGCGCCATCGCCTCCTTCCGTCTATCACGCACTTTGAAAAGAACACTTATATTGACCATATTAGAATTAACAAACTACTACCCTTTGCAAGCTTTTGACCAATGAGGTTGCAGTCTGAAATCCACCTTCTTTTTAACTTCTTGGTACAGGTTGTTTAATCCCAAATAATAATGTGTTTCATTAGATAGGTGTCCTGAACTCTGAAAGTTGTAAAATATATACATGTAGGCCTACATACTGGAATCTTAGCTATATAAGTGACTATCTAAGTGCTTGTGGAGCATTATAAACATACAGACACTACTGGGCTGTCAGGGAGTGCAGCCGATATCTACAGATGCTGGAATGTTACTGCTGAATTTTGTTCGTTTCAAAGCTGCCCATGTCTTCTTTGTGGACCAGGCTATTCCGTTCTGAACATGAATGTGCTAAGCAGATGTAACATCAAGTGCATGTAGGGTAGGCCTGTTTGAGGACCGGTGTTGAGTGTTGATGTACAGGGCCATTCTGTGAAATGGGGAACCTTTCCCAACAAAAGTCAGTCGGGCCTAAACTGCAGTCTATTGTTCATTCCTGACGTTACATTTTGTGGGCAAACCCATAGAATATTACTTATCCAATGCAGGTGAACTATGGTCGATCGAATGAGCCAGTGCAACGTTAAAATGTAAATGCAGTTGTAAGCGAGGAATAGTTTAATTGCTCTAGGGAACCCTGTACTGTAATTGAAACTCAGACGTGTTTAAGACATGTTTAAGCATGTAAATATTTGGGAAAAGTGAACAATAAGAAAGTTCTTTAAGAATGTACTGCCCCAAGGCTCTACAGACTTTACTACATGGCAGACGTATCCTTCAAAATTTCTCGTTTTCGGATTTTTTTAATGCAAAACAGACTTTGGCAAACCTATTAATGCACTAAAGTTTGCCACCTGGAAACATCCTGGAGGCTGAGGATAAGGTAAAATTCGCAGCCGCATAGGTTATCAAGTCTCGGGTAAATTATGGGTGTGGAAAAACCTTGTATCGCACGTTTGAAAAAAAACAATACCATTGCAGTACTGTGGAATTACCTTAATAACGGCACAACAGAAAATCACTTATTTACTCGCTTCAGAGGTGTATCGACCACAAGTAGGCCTAATACACAATCATCGATTAGATGGTTTCGATCCCTTTTTTAATGAAAGAATGTCAGCGTGGAAACTGTCACTTCTGTATACTATGTGTCCAAACGTGCACATTCATTTTCTACTGTTATAGAATCTCGGATCAGTATGAAAACGTTTATACTGGCATATATGCTGTGTCTTGTTATTGTTATTATTATTATTATTAATTTATTTCATTATATATTTATTTTTGTGAGACTGCATAACCCAAGAACCTATCTGATAGTTTAATGATAAGTACATGACAAATGTCATGCTATAATATTATATAAATACACCTTACTGTGGGTTTTCAAGGCCATGCATAATATATATATGGTAAAAATATTCCTGATTGTGCTTTAATATAACTCTTACATCTTTACTTAAAATTTACTTCTTCGAATAAACTGTTCCTTCTATACCAATAAATCATATATAATTTTCTTGTCAATTTAGTCCACCAAAGATACCATGAATCTTCAAACGAAGATCATTATTTGGTTTCTGTATGACATGGAAAATTCCGGATAGCTCCTTTAAGACAAATTGAAGATCACAAAAGACTTACCAAATTAAAAAGGTTTCTAGTTTGGTATTCAGGGTCAAGTAGCTTTGAACTAGTTCTACGAGCATTTATATTCAAAACGATGTCTTTAAAGTCAAATATCCTGATCGCTTTAAACACTGAATTTATTATGATTAAAAGAAACATAAAGAAGAGATTTAGATTTGACTCGCAGATTAATTCAAATCAAATATTTGGCTTCCCCTGTAATTCTAACCAGATCTATATTTTGATTTCATAATCATGTAAGTATAGTTGTTTAAATAACCCAAAAATAAAATCTCAAGCCATGCCCTGGTCGTCCTTATTACTTAATACTTACTTCTGCAGTAATTCTTGTCATTCTTACGCATCATGTATATATACTCCACTGACATTATTTACTGGGACAGATGTCTTTTCATGTTCATTTAGAACGTGAATCATATATAGGACATACAGCCTCTGATATATCACTGACATCTGATGGTTGGGCTTTAACATCGCACTGGTACTAATTAAGGCATATCCAAGTCACATGTAGGATCTGATCGATGTTCACGCAGGCCTACTGACCTGATCACTTTTATATACAAAGACCTTATAGCTCATGTAGGGTTCTCCAGCGACCGCTCCCGAGCACAGACGGCATTCGTGGTAAATGACAGGATAGTCAACCCGGCTGCAGGCTTTATAACTGGTGAATAACAAAGATTCGTCGTCCACTGCAGAGAACTTACAATCTAGGCGTGCACACAAATTCTTTCACACACGTCTATATAATTGTCATCAGTGTATTTTGTAATTTGTACCTTGCATACCGTAACTGTTTTACATATAGAAACAATATTAAAACTATACTATCCATTCTTGTTATTACCATGATGCATTTTTAATCATCCGTCAACTGAAGTGTTAAACATACAATGGTGAATGTCCTAGTTTCATCCTCCATTTTCATGATTAGCATAATATAGATATTATTTCCAATTAATCTCTATGATACTCAAATGTTGAAAAAATAAGGCAGCGTTATCATCACTGTGGAAATCACCCAACTTCTTCACCCAAATGCCTCTAAAGGACTTGGTCTTGACGTATTAATGTAGTATTTAGTAAACCATATAGGAGACCGAGCAACTATCATTAATTTGGCATTTTAGGTCAAATGTATGACTACGTGAATTTGTATGGGTCTGCATAATGACTTTTGACAGTAGGTTTTAAATGTTCAAGATTTAACGGAGCTGTTAATCTGCTCCAATTCGACATTCAATTTTAGAGGTTTTAAATAGTATGCAGTTTCCAGATTTCGGTGTTGCAGTTTTCACTGATAAATGTGTGTGGTGTATCAGCTCCCAGTGCACACCAGTGCAGTAGGCTTTCCGTTAGGGTCGACTTTCTGCGGCGAGTTGTTTTACAGGAATACTAGTTGATGCCCTAACCTAACGTATATAATGTACTTCTTAGAACTGTTGTCCAGATGTGTGTCTCAAAAACGCCGAAAGAAAAGTTGTAGGCAATGTTATGACCTGGAATCCCGAGAATGTGTGAATTGCTCAACATGACAGTTTAAAGTAAGTCTCATTGAAGCGAAGTTTGGGTAGGCCAGACGGGTTTATAACATGGTTAAGCACATCATTATGGAAGCCGGTTAAGACCATCACTGTATACATGTACCATTGTAAAATGGTGTCCGACGAAGCAAAGGCACCACAGTGCGAAGCGAAGACAAGATAATGTGTAGCGACGGGAAAGAGCGAAGAGATGGATGGATCTTTATAACATTCTCCCATCGCCTCGTTCCACCCGTCGGGTAATGGCCTTAACCGACTTCCATATGCAGGTATTTATTTTACTGGAAGCCTCTTAGAATGAACCTTCATCAAAATTTATCTCCTACATCTGACATTCATGTGTCAGAAGAGGGGGAAACTAAGCAGAGATTTCAGAGCATTTATGTCGATGAAATGATGCGATGACTCAAGAGTACGACGCGATAGCCCGATAGTGTGTATTATCATTAATATTAATGTCGATATTAATAATTAGTCTTATTCATTCACACCCAGACTTAAGTCCAGCAGTGGATACACGGGGAAGAGTGAACATGTCTCTGGGGCTGGATGACAGTTTGCCACCGCATATGGTACCGTGTTATGGCAGCATGCCACATAGTTTGGAGTGTCTTGGCACCAGTGTCAGGTGACGTCGCCAGGTGCGAACATCTAGGCCAGATGCCCTTGACTCATTGGTGCTTTACCAGGTTTCATCTGTGGTCAAAAGTCGCTTCTTCTTTAGTTTCAAGAAGAATAAAAAACTCATTCATAATTTTTGTTTCCTGTCATTATGTTTAGCTTTAAATGCTTATAACCAAAACTAAGGTGATGTTAAACAACACTCAAATAAACACAAAACATAAAGAAATAAATAAACTTGGGCAAAGTATCGAAATTGCCATTCAGGGATTTAACCGGGACAAACAACTATCGAGGCAAAACGGTTTGCGAACAGTTCAAATCACAAACAAGTCAAAGCCCCCGAGACCAGTTTTATTGATAACAGTAACATCACAATCACTGATATCGTTAAATCTTGGAAAGACATATGTTTGTAAAATCCAGTGCACCAAACCCATTACATATCTCACAATACTTTGTCTTTAAACCATGCAAAGTCAATATTTGCATTATATAAGATTAAAAGAAAAAATCGATACAGTCCTCGTTACCAGTACAAAAGAAATATTGTAAAATCAAAATATGCATAAGGAAACCTGAGGCTCATTTCTTGTCGGTTAACAATGGAGTGAAAACAGAATATCCGACATGCTTGCAGCAACTTTTATGAAGTTTTTGTACAAACACGTTTGTATTGTATTCAAATTATTTCTACATACATCGCACAAGCTGTCAGGTAAATGCAAATTTATTTACTTTTGCATGTATGACGTATTTAAGGTTCTACTAACACATGAAATGTACCAATGATGAAGAAACACCTGTGACCAAACCCTATGGTTCAACTTTTTGTTGGAATCCAATTGAGGTGAGATCGAATCCTATTGTAGGATGTTTATTGTTATTGTTGTCATTGCTGTAGCGGTTGTGTTCTTATTGTTATTGTTGTTATTAATATCATTAATAATTTTTGTGGACATAGTTCAAGACATCTTATTGCATAAATGGACCATTATCAATTTTTTTTCTCTCTTCCTGTAGTGTCTGGAAACCTCTCGTAAAAACATTGCCATATTTAAATTCAGGGCCCAAATTTTATTTTAATGCTTTATTTCTTTCCAGAGGATTACCCTAGGCTAATTACTACAACAGATTTTCCTCAACAAGATGGTTTACATTTTAGTAAAACGCAAGAATTTTGGTATGTTCTAATTTACAATTATGTACAAACAGACCAAAGTAGAAAGTAAGAGTTTATATAACAAATGGAAGCTCTAACCTTATAGATAATCAAAATGGAAACAGTAATCGATTGCATAGATTTAAATAAATTATTATTATATGAGAACTCAATGTCTTATCAAAAAAACAGGAATTCACACTGACATTTAGAGCTGAGTAAATCAACCAAAAGTAGAGAATGGTGATCTGAAGAATTCACAACTAAAGTCCCATAGTCTGTGTTTTGCTGTGATTAGATCCTGTCGTAAAGGATCATTTGTAAAGGATACATCCTCAATTTCGGTTGGCAAACTTTCTATCTACTGGCCTGAAGGCCAGCAAATGGTGTTGCTCCCTTGTCTCTAGGTTATTTGTATAGGGGATATGATCCCTTCCGGTTTTTGTAATGTCACTTCCGGTCAGTTAAAATGACTATATCTTAACATATTCATAAACCTTACGTCTAGCTGCATCTAAAACAATTTTTCATCGTTTCTTCTGTGTTGATTTTAAATTTGGCCTTTCTGATGAAGTTTCAATGACCCTCATATACATTTACCTATATTTGCATATTGACCAAATTTATTTCAAACATGTCTTCTATGTCCATCAAACCATGTTTTCCAGCAGAGCTTTTTGTAGCCCATTGTATTAGATCCTAAGAGACTTCAGTACATGGAAGAAATAATTTTCAAATCATTTGAATTTTGGATTTCAGGGATTTATAATCAGATTATGTGTTCCACTATGTCGGGCAAACCACATGAGCTGCATTTTTTTTCTCCTGATACAACTTAAACCTACCTACTGCTGGATCCCCTAATAAAAACTTTAACAAAACTAAGGCGCATGGCCAGGCCCCATAATAAATAAATATATGTTATCATCCACCCCACCTGCCCCCAACATACACATACGCACATATACTTTTCCCGATGACGTCAATTTGCTTCTACCAATCTGGACAACGATTTTCAGCAATGCATGGATTATTTAAGTTGCCATGAATATTTCTCAACACATTACAACCATTACTAGTTACAACCATTAATTACTCAGTTCAGTGTCTAGGTCCAGTGTCCAGTACATGTGTGCAGTATCTCAGCATGTGTGTGCACTATCTGGGTATGTGTATGCAGTATCTCAGCATGTGTGTGCGTTATCTGGGTATGTGTACGCAGTATCTCAATATTTGTGTGTGCCAGTTGCGTGTTCGGTCGGGTCGATGCAGTGCTGTGAAGTTTTTTTAACTACTGTCTCGAGGTGCCGGTGTGCAAACCCCTATGAAACTACAGGGTAATGCTGTCGGCTGGAATGAGGCCAGACGGATGAAACGCCCTTGAGATTGTGTATAAATTGTAAATACATGTATATACATGTGTATGTAAGATAATCTAGGAGATAGTACCATTGAGGTATGATATAAGGCAAGCGAAATTACAACTCCAAATCACACGGCATCCGAACGAATGTGTTGCTGGTCAAGCAGGCTTAGAGCCAGTAAATAACAAAAATTCTAGTACATATCTGGGACCGCTTAAGACAGGTAAGAAAGCCGAGACCGCGCAGGCGCCCTTGAACACGCCGTGAGATTTACCCGTATGAGCCCGTATGGTATACATAATGACAAATCCTGATAGACGGGTTCTCCTAGGTTCACATCGCCCCGAAATATGAAAAGAAATGGGCCAGAAAATTAGGCATTGCGTCAACAATCCAGTTTTGTTTAGGCCTAGGAATGCTTGTACTTGTCACGTGAGTCGTGCATGGTTTCAGAATTTTACCTACAGCAAGCCGATACGACGCCCAGAATGATGTGAGGTATGGGGGCCAGGGCAGGCTTTGTGTAATTCTCATTTATATCCTTTCGTCTATCTTGGTTTGACAGTTCACGGGCCACAAAAGACAAGAATATTAACAAATACAAGTATTATAGCCAGAATGTCATTGCTTAGGTGCGTCTTATCTCCTTTCTTTTGTTACACCATCAAGGCACTGACTAGTTGATGTTAACGCAGCCAAACAACAACAGATAAACTTCCTTGTCAGTTAACGAGGTTTCATTCTTTTGCACTCTTTTACTCTGAGTTATTTTCCATAATCTGTAAAGAATATGGGATAACTCTTCTCAATAGATTTAGTAACACCAGTTTTACCATTAAAGTAAACGGAACTCCCTGCGAGCAGTGACTGACAGCGCCTGTCCCCCAAAAATGTAGGCCTACATGTCCGTCTACAGTTCTCTGTATGGGTTAAACAATAACTTTTTAAACTTTTCCATATTCTTTAATACATAAGGGGGTGCATAGGGATCATGAAAGCCAATGCATTGTGGTTTAAAAATTGACTTTTCGTCAAACCACAATCCGACTTTGATGAGATCTCTGATATAGTCTAATTTTGTTTTTTCCGGATAGTTGCCCCACCGAGGAAAGTCGTAATTGAATGCTGACAAAAGTTTGATCCTGATCCTTTCTGGTCCCATGCACCACGAGCAATGCCAACCTCCTATATTATTCACTGAATCATGTTGTCCAAATTGCCACATTTGCACATAATTTCCTTTTTTCTGGTAATCGTTTAACTGAGACACAAATCTGTGCATATTCGAAGTTGCTCCTCGAATCTCTCCACAACTGTTTTTGTATACGGATTCCAACATATCTAAAGAGCATCCAATACCAAGCAAACTCTCTCCTGAACACCAATAAAATCCAAAGACGTTCCTACGCATGTACACACCCACCGGTTCAGGATAACCATCATGGAGCTTCAAAAATAACAAAGCTTCTCTTCGATGCAACTCGTCAGCATCGGCAAAAATGAATATGTCATCTTTCCGTGTCCCATTGATCCGGCGCAGACCTTCTCTGCTGGGATAACTTTTCATATAAAAATCAGTGTAATACCCATCTTTTGGATCAGGACCCGTCGGAAAATAGTTCAAATATAAATAAAGTATTTTATTTTGGTATTCTTGCAAAAATCCCTTTTTCATTTTGTCTAGGAGATATAGTCCCTTTCTTTCCCCAAATCCTGTATAATTGGATTCCAATACAACGATAAGATCTATTAAGTCGCCCGCATCCTTTAGGCGAATTTCCAGCATTTCAAATTCCACATTGAACGTTATGCCGTATATAATCCTTCTCGGAGCGCCATCGCGGACACGTAGCTTTTCCAAACGTGTGAACTTGGTCTCATCCAGTATATTAGGGTAACTACAAGCCACGCCATGCCAACCTTTCCTACAAACGCAACCATTGGACACATTAGCTGTACCTTCTATTAAACATCGACTTTGCCCCGATGTTATGAAGTAGTCTTTGTGATCATCAACCAGTGTCGCGTAGACTGGTTTCTCGGGATCGTGATCTTTGTAAAATGGTTGCCTTTGCATAGTGTGTAGAGTCACAGCCTCGCTGATGAACTCACGTGTTTTAACGTTTCTCTGAGAGACACCGACATGTGAACCCACAGTCCTGTCGTAAAATGTTTGAATCAAGGGCCCTGAAGACCATTTCATCGCCAACCAGACAGATATACATGTGGCTGTCAACAGAATGTAAAGAACCTTTTTCTGTAGCCTCATTTTTTCGTCATTGGAAGGTGGGCATCGTGTTTTTCCTGTTTAATAAAAAAACAAAACATGCATTACTGCACTGATTAGTGTTAGCATGTTTGCTTTGCGTTGGAGATAATTTTTTTCTGCAATGTTGACAGGATCGACGACGAAAAAAAAAAGTGGAAACTAACGACAGTGAAAGAACTGGATCTGGTGATCTGAGTAGATATTATAATCTAGACAACAATTTACCCAGTTGTAAGCACTGTACACATTTGGTACACACACCTTCAAGCACTGCATATCGTTTGATGTTATAATGCTTCCAGCAAGATCTGGTAAGCTGGTTAATGGAAAAGAGCTATTTATTTTTTTTAATAGAACTGGAACATACAATAACACGTTATGAAAGCAAGCAATTCTCCGAGTTGAAACCAGCAATAAGTTATAGCAACAATAAATCGGAAATGGGCCAGCATTTCGTGAAATCCTAACTATACATTCTGGTTTAGTATTCACCATGTTGAACCTTATGATACCTTTATTACAGCACTGACTCCCTTGTTCACCTTTCTATACTCCCATGTATAACGTTTCAGAACGAAGACAAATGCTGCAGGGAAGACTAATCCGGCCGACTGGTCACACCTGACTGATTACACCATAAAGGCCACACCAATTTAGCCGACAGGTGATCTAGGGATCGATGTACTCCATACAAAGGCTATGCAAACATTTTTTGCAATAAAATAGACCGTATTAAGGTTGAGGATGTATTTAAACCCATCCATAACTACAAATTCCGAAAAATCTCGACTATCCAACTATACCAGTTATATGTCTATTTTAACAGGGTTTTTTGCAGATATCAGAGATTTTCTATGTTTTGATTGATTACTCTGTGCACTGTGATCTGTACTGTTTACGGCTGACTGTCGGACAAGACGTCTGGAATAAGGGTGGAATAAGGTTGCGTCTTCAAGCAATTATTACTTAAGGCGTCATAATTAAGGGATGTCAAAAACCTACTTCGTTGAATATTTATGTGTCAGTGCTGTCTTGCGCAACCATTGTGCTCAACTGTCTTCTGCTCCATTTTGCTGAACCAGCTTCCGGGCCATTGTACTGAACTAGTTTCTGTACTATCGTGTTGGGTTTTTGTGCTGAACTAGCTTCTGTTCCATTGTGCTGAACGAGTTTCTGTTCAAATGTGCTGAACTTGATTCCGGGCCATTGCGCCGAACTAGCTTCTGTTCCATTGTGCTGAACTAGGTTCTGCGCAATTGTGCTGAACTAGGTTCTGCGCAATTGTGCTGAGCTATACTCTGGGCAACTCTTCTAAACTAGCTTCTGGGCCATTGTGCTGAACTAGCTTCTGTGCCATTGTGCTTATCAAGATTCTGCGCCATTGTGCTGAACTAGCACGCTAACGGAGGCTCCTTTGTTGATTTTGCTTAAGACTGAGATGAAAGCAACAAGTTCGAACAGCAATAGCTCTATTAAAATTATTAATTTTTCATGAGGAATATGAAGGATTAGATCCTTATTCAATTGAAATTTTAACTGCTACAGCGTCAGGTTTAGATGTTATCAAGCAACCTACGGATGGTCATGGGTTTCGTCATAGGTCATCGGTTTCCGCCGTCGGCGTATAAGTAAAATATTCTTGATTCGGCGTAAAACACCAATCAAATAATTAAATAAATAAATAAATAAATATATGATATCCTTTAAATTGCCGTAAAATTAATGATCGCACCTTGTCGGATCAAAAACATGTTTTCGGATATCACCAAGTGTCGCACTCGGTGAGGTAGGAATATTGACACAACTATGCTCCATGGTCTACATATAATAACATTATTAATAGGTGTTACTTATGCAGCTTGATGCCCAAGAGCAATGACATTCTGTACCGGACAGTTAAATATGTCATGAGTATTCGCATTGGCCTTATCAACTGAATACTTGTGTGGTCAGATGTGATACCATGTTTTATTGTTTGGTATGCTGTGCGGTCAGAGAAATGTACTGAAAGGCTTCACAGGTCCTCACGTCTAGGGTCCGTTTGTTCAAATATAGAGACACTTGTTTTAAACTCGTATAATAAATGTAGTCTGAGCAAAAATTGAGCTCAGATAATAAACCATACATGGTTGATGTCTGCGAAAGTATTGTGAGTATATATATATGAGGACGGAGTGTGTCTAAATTTCTTTGAATCTTAATTTTTGGGTCCATTTGGACGAAGCCTTCTTAACGTTGCGAGCACATAGTTACCATACCTACAGTATTGGTTGCCATGGTAGTTTCGAGGGTTTCGTGCAAGTGGCCCCCGAATATAAGAAGTAAACCATGCGTATCACAGAAAAAATATTTTAAAAAATTCAGTGACCTTTCAATAGCAGAGAAAGCGGAATTAAACTCTATTGGGCAGTCAAACGATTACGTTCACTAAGCTGGGGATAATTAAATATTTTTATTTTTTGTGTTCAATTGTAGTCAAATTATACCTGACCTGAAATGTTGGTCAACATTCGTAGGTTATTTTTTCTCGACACTTTGCTGTGTGGGTTGTGTGAGTGCAAGTGAGGTACTTTTCTACATACTACCTTAAAACAACATAGCTATGTTCTGTAAAGTTTATCCGACCAACTTAAAATAAAAGAGTTTATTTAAAAAAACTGTCAATATTTATAAAAAAAAGCAACCAATATTTACCCGTGTAAGCTGTTCCTTGCGAATGTGGTTGTTCCCGTAGTAATGGTCTACATATGCTCTGTCGTGGTGTCCTGTTTGAAATAACTAATGCACCCAACTGTTAAATGTAACTGAAAATTAGATCACAGGTAACCAGATGGATAGCTGAACAGAAATTAAGATCACAAGACGTACTGTATAGCACAGGCCCTAGCCAGGACACACTGCATACTCCTGGGATCATGGCAATGTCCAGTATAAATGAGCCTCGAATGCATGGCAGTATAGAATGGTAAATGCTGCATTGCAGGTCAGTTGTCAAGAACTGGGCGTTGTCGAGTGATCAATACATGCACGAATTGCTTTATGGCTAAGAGCTATATGGGCTACGGTGAACAGGTCGTGACAAAGCACAAAAGACGGGGGCGCTGGGACCTAACATTTTCCGATTGTAATGTCACATTATTATATTTGTGGGTAACAGAAACTGGTAAAAGTGCAGAATGGATCTCAGTCAGGTAGACGTGCAGAAAGCCTTAATTGTACTTGTACCTACCAGGTAGGATATGGCGCTGCAGGTATTTTATCGTATAAGGAATAAACCCGTTCAATGCACACTTACCTTACTCAACATAAACCCATATCGTGTCCCTCTTACACTACATTCTCTACGCTGGAAAGTTGTCCCATTGTGCCAAGTGTGTGAGTCCCATATCCGTGTGTAATGGTATCTGCATTTGTAGTCAAGCGTTGCCGTTTCAGAACGTCAGGCCATGCCTGTCTACCCACACCGCTGGCCTGCGAATAAAACATGGGCACGGCTTCGTATCCGGGCTGATTATTATTGGGATAATGCCACAGCGGCCTTCCTCTCAGGGGATCTATGCAGAAACCTTAAGAGACAAGTAATGAAGCCAAGTAAGCTGAATGGTGTGTCCTAGAAAATTCAATCCCTGCATTATCGTACCTATTACGTACTTTATGTGGTGGTTCAGGGCGGACATTGGGTCTATTTACTTTAATTGTTACCGGTAACTTTCAGTTTTGTTGACTTGTTCAGCTATTCTTCAACCGTCTTCCATCTTCTGCAGCCCACACAAGGTTGTCGTATTACTCCTAAGTGTTTACATAGCTTCAGTTCTTTACAGTGCTTTTTTTGTCTTGTTGGTTCGTCGTATAGAGTATTGGCTATTACATTAGATCTATTTTACATAAATAAATCACCGAAGACCAGAACGAAATTATCCTCGGAATATACATCGGTGAAAATACTTCAGTAATATATTACTTAATATTTCACACCAAAGACAAAAAAGTCCCGACCTTTTGAAAATTAGGCCAATATACAAATATAAGGATATAAGCAGGTGCATTATTCAAAATTGTATTTGCTACCATGAGAACAGTGTCTAGTGATAAGCTGATCTAACATTCTTTACGCTGACTTCAATATGTCACAAGCGGATCTCACCAGTTCTTAAGGTGACGTCAAGCAATGTGTCATAAGCTGATCTCAAATTTCCTTATCGTGGCATCAGGCAGTATGTCATAAGCGGATAGCATTATAAGCCTACTTACCTGGGTGACAATTTGATCTCCAGCGTTACACTAATGTGAAACCTAATTCTCTCGTATACCTGTACAATGGTATGCAGAGACATTCTGCAGCCATATTGTCATCAGAGCATTTTGTGATTTGTACCTTGTAAATCGTAACTGCTATACAGGTAGAAACAATATTAAAACTATACTATCCATTGTTGTTATTACGTTAATGCATTTTTAATCATCCCTCAACTGAAGTATTAAGCATACAATGGTGCCTGTCCTAGTTTCAGAGCCGACCTTTTGCGGGCAGTGGTTTTCCAGGTATACTAGTTGATTTCCTAACACAACATATACAACGTACTTCTTAAAACTCTTAGCCAGTTGTGTGTCTCAAAAACGCCGAAAGAAAAGTTGTAGGCAATGTTCTGACCTGGAATCCCGAGAATTTGTGAAGTGGTCGACACAACAGTTTAAAGTAAGTCCGATTGAAGCAAAATTTGCGGTAGGCCCGACAGGCTTACAACATGGTTAAGCACATCATCATGGAAGGGGGTTAAGACCATCATTGTATACATGTACCATCGTACAATGGTGTCCGATGAAGCAACGGCACCACAGTGCGAAGCGATGACAAGTTAATGTGCAAAGAGTGCAAAGAGATGGATGGATCTTTATAACATTCTCCTTCTATTCCTCGGGCAATGACCTTAACCGACATCCATATGCAGGAATATATTCTACTATCAAAGCCTTAGTTAGAATAAACCTTTGTCAAAATCTGTTTCAGACATCAAGTCCAGCAGTGGAGACACAGGGAAGAGTGAACAGTAAATATCTCTATGGGGCTGGATGACAGTTTGCCACCGCATATGGTACCGTGTTATGGCAGCATGCCACATAGTTTGGAGTGTCTTGGCACCTGTCCCAGGTGACGGCCCCAGGTAAGTACTCTAGGCCAGATGCCCTTGACTCATTGGTGCTTTACCAGGTTTCATCTGTGGTCAAAAGTCACCTTTTCTTTAGCTTCAAGAAGAATAAAAATACATTCATAATTTTTGTTTCCTGTCGTTATGTTTCGATTTAAATACATATAACCAAAACTAAGGTGATATTAAACAACACTCAAATAAATACAGAACATAAATAAATTAGGGTTAAGTATCGAAATAGCCATTCAGGACTTTAATCGGGACAAACAATTCTCTAGGTAAAATGGCTTGCGAACAGTTCAAATCACAAACAAGTCAAAGCCCCCGAGACCAGTATTATTGATAATAGTAACATCACAATCACTGATATCGTTAAATCTTGGAAAGACATATGTTTGTAAAATCCAGTGCACCAAACCCATTACATATCTCACAATACTTTGTCTTTAAACCATGCAAAGTCAATATTTGCATTATATAGTCAAGATTAAAAGAAAAAATCGATACAGTCCTCGTTACCAGTACAAAAGAAATATTGTAAAATCAAATGCATAATGCATAAGGAAACCTCAGCCTCTTTTCATGTTGGTTAACAATGGAGTGAAAATAGAATATCCGACATGCTTGTAATACCTTTTATGATGTTTCTGTTGTATGCAAGTGATTTCTACATACATAGCACAAGTTATCAGCTAAATGCAAACTTATTTACTTTTACATGTATGACGTATTTAAGGTTCTACTAACGCGTAAATCGTTGTCACATGACTGAAACATTGTAAAGTACGACGTTAAACACCAACCACTCACTCACTAACACGAAAAATGTACAGTAATAAAGAAACATCTGTAACCAAACCGTATAGTTCAGGTTTTGTTGGAATCCAATTGAGGTGAGATCGAATCCTATTGTAAGATGTTTGTTAACATTATTGTCGTTGTTGTAGCTGTATTATTGTTATTGTTGTTGTTATTATTAATTTTTGTGGACATATTTCAAGACACCCTTTTGCATAAATGGACCATTATCTTTTTTTTGTTGTTGTTGTTGTTTTTTTTCTCACTTCCCATAATGTCTTGAAACCTCTGGTAAAATAGATTGCCATATTTCGATTCAGCGCCCAGATTTTATTTTAATGCTTTATTTCTGTCCAGAGGATTACCCTAAGCTAACTGCTACCACAGAACTTCCTCGACAAGATGGTTTACATTTTAGTAAAACGCAAGAATTATATGTTCTAATTTACATTTATTTACAAATAGACCAAAGTATAAAGTAAGCGTTTATATAGCAAATGGAAGCCCTAACCTTATAGATATTCAAAATGGAAACAGTAATCGATTGCATAAATCGTTAGGACGTTGGTACTTTTGGATAGTTTGAAATAACTTTCTGTTATCTGAGAGCTCAATTTCTTCTTATCAAAAAAGTAGGACTTTACATTGAGATTTAGAGAGGAGTAAATCAGCCAAAAGTAGAGAATGGTGATCTGAAGAATTCACAACTAAAGTCCCATAGTCTGTGTTTTGCTGTGATTAGATCCTGTCGTAAAGGATCATTTGTAATTTCGGTTGGCAAACTTTCTATCTACTGGCCTGAAGGCCAGCAAATGGTGTTGCTCCCTTGTCTCTAGGTTATTTGTATAGGGGATATGATCCCTTCCGGTTTTTGTAATGTCACTTCCGGTCAGTTAAAATGACTATATCTTAACATATTCATAAACCTTACGTCTAGCTGCATCTAAAACAATTTTTCATCGTTTCTTCTGTGTTGATTTTAAATTTGGCCTTTCTGATGAAGTTTCAATGACCCTCATATACATTTACCGAATTTGCATATAGACCAAATTTATTTCAAACATGTCTTCTATGTCCACCAAACCATGTTTTCCAGCAGAGTTTTTTGTAGCCCATTCTATCAGACCCTAAGAGATTTCAATCCATTGAAGGAATAAATTTCATATCATTCGAATTTTGGATTTCAGGGATTTATATTCAGGTTATGTGTTCCACTATGTCGGGCAAACCACATGAGCTGCATTATTGTTTTTTCTCCTGACATAACTTAAACCTACCTACTGCTGGATCCCCTAATAAAAACTTTAACAAAAATAAGGCACATGGCCTGGACCCAAAATAAGTAAATATATCCCACACCCCCTCCCCTTTACTCACACGCACACATACTTTTCCTGATGACGTCAATTTGTTTCTATCAATCTGGACAACGATTTTCAGCGGTACATGAATTATTTGAGCTACCTTGAATATTTCTCAACAAATTACCACCACTACTAGTTACAACTATTAATTACTGAGTTTAATGTCTAGGTCCAGTGTCCAGTATATGAGTGCAATATCTCAGCATGTGTGTGCATTATCTCGGTTTGCGTAAGCAACATCTCAGTAAGTATGCAGTATCTCATTTTTGCAACATCTCAGTATTTGTGTGTATCAGTCCCATATTCGGCCTGGTCAACGCAGTGCTCTTCTAACGTTTTTTTGACTACTGTCTCAATACTGACCGCAGTGAAACTGCACGATAATGCTCTCGGAGGGAATCGGACCAGAGGGGTGAGACGCACTTGAGACTTACATCCGCACTCACATCCTTTCGTCTATCTTAGTTTGACAGTTCACGGACCAGAAAAATACAAGAATATTAACAAATATAAGTATTAAAGCCAGAATTCCAATGCTTGGTGGGTGTCATCTCATTTATTCTGTCACACCGTCAAAGCACTAACCAGTTGATGTTAGTGCAGCCAAACAACAACAAATAAACTTTTTTCCTTGTAAGTTAACGCTGGACCATTCTTTTGCAGTCTTCTCAATAGATAACACCAGTTTACCATTAAAGTAAACGGAACTTCCTGTGAACAATGAGTGAAAACGACTGTCCCCAAAAAATGTAGGCTTACATGTCCGTCTACAGTTCTCTGTATGGGTTAAACAATAACTTTTTAAACTTTTCCGTATTCTTTAATACATAAGGGGGTGCATAGGGATCATGAAGGCCAATGCATTGTGGTTTAAAAATTGACTTTTCGTCAAACCACAATCCGACTTTGATGAGATCTCTGATATAGTCTAATTTTGTTTTTTCCGGATAGTTGCCCCACCGAGGAAAGTCGTAATTGAATGCTGACAAAAGTTTGACCCTGATCCTTTCTGGTCCCATGCACCACGAGCAATGCCAACCTCCTATATTATTCACTGAATCATGTTGTCCAAATTGCCACATTTGCACATAATTTCCTTTTTTCTGGTAATCGTTTAACTGAGACACAAATCTGTCCACATTCGAAAATGCTTCTCGAATCTCTCTACAGCTGTTTTTGTATACGGATTCCAACATATCTAAAGAGCATCCAATACCAAGCAAACTCTCTCCTGAACACCAATAAAATCCAAAGACGTTCCTACGCATGTACACACCCACCGGTTCAGGATAACCATCATGGAGCTTCAAAAATAACAAAGCTTCTCTTCGATGCAACTCGTCAGCATCGGCAAAAATGAATATGTCATCTTTCCGTGTCCCATTGATCCGGCGCAGACCTTCTCTGCTGGGATAACTTTTCATATAAAAATCAGTGTAATACCCATCTTTTGGATCAGGACCCGTCGGAAAATAGTTCAAATATAAATAAAGTATTTTATTTTGGTATTCTTGCAAAAATCCCTTTTTCATTTTGTCTAGGAGATATAGTCCCTTTCTTTCCCCAAATCCTGTATAATTGGATTCCAATACAACGATAAGATCTATTAAGTCGCCCGCATCCTTTAGGCGAATTTCCAGCATTTCAAATTCCACATTGAACGTTATGCCGTATATAATCCTTCTCGGAGCGCCATCGCGGACACGTAGCTTTTCCAAACGTGTGAACTTGGTCTCATCCAGTATATTAGGGTAACTACAAGCCACGCCATGCCAACCTTTCCTACAAACGCAACCATTGGACACATTAGCTGTACCTTCTATTAAACATCGACTTTGCCCCGATGTTATGAAGTAGTCTTTGTGATCATCAACCAGTGTCGCGTAGACTGGTTTCTCGGGATCGTGATCTTTGTAAAATGGTTGGCTTTGCGTAGTGTGTACAGTAATCTCCTCGCTGATGAACTCACGTGTTTTAACGTTTCTCTGAGAGACACCGACATGTGAACACACAGGCCTGTTGTAAAGTGTTTGAATCAAGGGCCCTGAAGACCATTTCATCGCCAACCAGACAGATATACATGTGGCTGTCAACAGAATGTAAAGAATTCTTTTCTTTAGCTTCATTTTTTCGTAATTGGAAGGTGAGCATCGTGTTTTTCCTGTTTAATAAAAAAACAAAACATGCATTAGTGCACTGATTAGTGTTAGCATGTTTGCTTTGCGTTGGAGATAATTTTTTTCTGCAATGTTGACAGGATCGACGACGAAAAAGAAAAGTGGAAACTAACGACAGTGAAAGAACTAGATCTGGTGATCTGAGTAGATATTATAATCTAGACAACAATTTACCCAGTTGTAAGCACTGTACACATTTGGTACACACACCTTCAAGCACTGCATATCGTTTGATGTTATAATGCTTCCAGCAAGATCTGGTAAGCTGGTTAATGGAAAAGAGCTATTTATTTTTTTTAATAGAACTGGAACATACAATAACACGTTATAAAAGCAAGCAATTCTCCGAGTTGAAACCAGCAATAAGTTATAGCAACAATAAATCGAAAATGGGCCAGCATTTCGTGAAACCCTAACTATACACTCCGGTTTAGTATTCACCGTGTTGAACCTTACGTACCTTTATTACAGCACTGACTCCCTTGTTTACCTTTCTATACTCCCATGTATCCCGTTTCAGAACGAGGACAAATGCTGCAGGGAAGACTAATCCGGCCGACTGGTCACACCTGACTGATTACACCATAAAGGCCACACCAATTTAGCCGACAGGTGATCTAGGGATCGATGTACTCCATACAAGGACTTGATGCAGACTTCTGCAACAAAACAGACCGTATTAAGGTTGAGGATTTATTTGAATCCAACTATAACTAAGAATAAGAATTCCGAAAATTCTCGACTGTCCAACTATACCAGTTATATGTCTATTTTGACAGGATTTTTGCAGATGTTAGCGATTTTCTGTGTTTTCCTAGAGTACTCTGTCCACTGTCAGGGAAGACGTCTGGAATAAGGGCGGAAGAAGGTTGCGTCTTCAAGCAATTATTACTTGAGGCATCATAATTAAGGGATGTCAAAAATCTAGTTCGTTGTATGTAAGTGGTATCTTGTGCGATTACCCAAGTTGACGTCGCGTGACCGCGTAGGTGAGCTGCTTCTGAGCCATTGTGCTGAAACTGGTTCCTCTGCAGCTGTGCTGAACTAGCTTCTGGGCCATTGTGCTAAACTAGGTTCTGTTCCATTTTGTTGAACTAACTTCTGGGCCATTGCGCTGAACTAGCACGCCAACGGAGGCCCCTTTGTTGATTTTGAATATGACTGAGATGAAAGCAACAAGTTCGAACCCAGCAATCGCACCATTAATAGGCATGATTCTAAATGAATTTATTTATTCATTTATTTGATTGGTGTTTTATGCCGTGCTCAAAAATATTTCACTTATACGACGGCGGCCAGCATTATGGTGGGAGGAAACCGGGCAGAGCCCCGGGAAACCCACGACCATCCACTGGCTGCTATCAGACCTTCCTAAGTATGGCCGGAGAGGAAGCCAGCATGAGCTGGACTTGAACTCACAGCGGCCGCATTGGTTTGAGGTTTCTGGGTCATTACGCTGCGCTAACGCGAAAAGCGACTGAGCACGGAGGCCCCCATTCTTACTGAAAACTCACCCTCTGTGTCATTTCGGTGCAGTTGTGCAGAAAACTTTATTCATGGGGCATATGAAGGATTAGATCCTTGCTCAGTTGAAATTATAACTGCTGCAGCGTCAGGTTTACATGACATCTTTCAAGGTGCATTAAAAAATATTAATAATTGCACATTGCACCCTGTCGCATCAAAAAGATGCATTGGGATATCACCGAAGCAATGACATTCTGCGCGGGACAGTTAAATATGGCATGAGTATTTCGCATTGGCCTTATCAACTGAATACTTGTGTGGTCAGATGTGATACCATGTTTTATTGTTTGGTATGCTGTCTAATCACAGAAATGTACTGAAAGGTTCTGCTACAAGCAGAATACCTGTGGCTATTCTTCTGAAATTTAGGGGAAGAATTGTCAGGCACCCTATAATTTGGTACATACTAAATACAACCTGGTGCTCACTTCTAGGGTCCGTTTGTTCAAAATTAGACACAACTGGTTGACAACTCATACAATTCCTGTTGGAAAAATTGAACTCAGATAATAAACCATACATGATTGATGTCTGCGAAACCGTATTGTGATTATATATATATGAGGACGGAGTGTGTCTAAATTTCTCTGAATCCTAATTTTTGGGTCCATTTGGAAGAAGCCCTCTTAACGTTGCGATGGTATTGGTTACCTTGATAATTTCGAGAGCTTCGTGCAAGTGACCCCATACCTATATATATACATATATAAATAAAAGAAGGAAGGTATGCGTATCACAGAAAAATATTTTAAAAAATCAGTGGTCTTTCAATACCCGCGTAGAGGGAATTCAACTCTAAGAGTCGTATTGTGAGTTTTTTGACGGGCAATATGGTGAACCTTGCTGAGCGGAATGAAGGAAGCCTGTCGAATACTATAATGATAATGTATAGAATGGAACCCTTGAAGTTACTCTACACTACTGGATATGGTAAGTAGAGTAATCCATGGAGCAAACACCAGAGTGACACAATTATCTGTTCCAGGTGGGTTTGAACATTTAAATAAATTCAGCTACTTTAATGTCTGTCCATCTTTCAACGGGTGATTTGTTACTCACCTTAAAAAATGGGAAAATTGAAAATTCTCCCTTTCCACAGAAACAGATAGTTATCTTGATACGCATGTATGTAATGAAGTGGTTGTAATTTGATATTTGCATACATGTACCTTTAAAAAAGTAGTTTGCAAATTACAGTAAAAGGTGGTGCTGGAACCTTTAAATGTACAAGCTGAGTTTCCATTTATAGGTGATGATTTGCACCACATCATATACAAATGAGTCCTACTGTTACGACAATAATGTATATTTTGGATACCAGATGTACCAACGAATTGGGCAGTCGAACGCATAAGTCAAGTAGGGGATAATTGAACATTTTTATTTTTGTGTTCAGTTGGCGATTTAATACAAAGTCCAGGTTAAATTTTGAGAGTCGAATATAATGTTACATTATTATATATATGGATAACAGAAAAAGGTAACACTGTAGAATGGATCTCAGTCTGGTAGACTTGCAGAAAGCCTTAATTGTACTTGCATATGCCAGGCGACGCTGCAGGTACCCATAGTGTATCCCTCTTATACTACATTCTCTACGCTGGAAAGCTGTTCCATTGTGCAAAGTGTGTGAGTCCCATATCCGAGTATAACGGTGTCTGCATGTGTCATCAAGCGTTGCCGGGTCAGAAGTCAGGCCATGTCTGACTACCCACACCGCTGGACTGCGATATCCGGGCTGATTATTATTGGGATAATGCCAATGGTTCCACTCAGGGGTTCTGTGCAGATACCTTAAGGGACAAGTAATGAATAAAAATAATTTTTACACTAGATCTATTTTAAATAACTGAATCAACGAAGACCAAACTAGAATTATCTCCGGATTGTATATGGGTGAAAATTCTGAGTTATATGTAAAGCACGTGGAATAAAGGACTCCAAAGCTCACTCTGGACTGACGTTCTTTAATATACCTATAGAGATTGTCACCGCATACAAGTGGTACAGAGAGACAGAAAGAAACCCCAAATGCTGCCTATAGTTGCTGACAGGACCCTGCAGGGATGTCTCCTAAGGTTATCCCAGTAGCATAACCTAATGATTTGTCACACGATCTCGCCTTGTCAAGCTGATAAAAAATGGCGGACACTGAGCAAGGTGTCCACTGAATCATGGGTACACATCAGCCAAGTTATCTTATAGACAGTAAACCACAAAGAAGTTTGCTATAAAGTTTACCATCTTCCATTAATCACATGAACAAAGACTTCTTTCAAGTGAAGAACTCTACTTGCACCTCATTATTTTAATAAGAAATGACAACTTTCAAAAAGCTGGGCCTAACTAAGGTCGACGTGACGGACTAGCGTCACAAATATAATAAACAAGAACATATGCACAAAAAAGTAACAACATCCCTTACATATCTATGACTTAATATTTCAAACCAAAGAAAAACAAGTCCGGGCTTTTGGAAACTTGGGCTAATACACAAATTAAGGATATAAGTAGGTGCATTACTCAAAACTATATTTGCTACCATGAGCACAGTGTCTAGTCAGGAGCTGATCCAACATTCTTTATACTGACTTCATGAAGAATATCATTAGCTGATCTAACATTATTTATGGTAACATCGTGTAGTATGTCATCAGCCAATCTCACGAACCCTTATTGTGACTTCATGAAGTATGTTATTAGCTGATCTACTATTCTTTATGGTGATTGTCATGCAGTATGTCATCAGCTGATTTCAAAATTCCTTACGATGACGTCAAGCAGTACAGCTCACAAGCTCTTACGGTGATGTCAAGCAGTATGTCATAAGTTGATCTCACCATTCTTTATCGTGACGTCAAGCAGTGTGTCACAAGCAGATCTCGCCATTCCTTACCGTGACATCAAGCAATATGTGATAAGCTGATATCACTATTCCTTATCGTGACGTCAAGCAGTACGCCACAAACTGATCTTACCATTCCTTACGGTGACGTCAAGCAGTATATCATAAGCGGATCTCACCATTCCTTATGGTGACGTCAAACAGTATTTCATATGCTGATCTCACCATTCCTTATCGCGACGTCAAGCAGTTTGTCACAAGCTGATCTCACCATTTCTTACGGTGACATCAAGAAGTATGTCATAATCTGATCTCACCATTCATTTTGGTGACGTCTTGCAGTACACCATAAGCTGATCTGACCATTCGTTATCGTGAGGTCGTACAATACGTCATTTTGATGATCTCACCATTTCTTGAAATGACCTCATCCAGCATGCCATAATCTGATCCGACCATTCCTTGTGGTGACCTGTGTCATAAGTTGATTTCACCACCGGTACTTCTTTAGACTGTATGTTTTCTAACATTCTGTGGTATAAAGTCATTAGGCGTATTAACGAGGCGACGGTTTCTTCAGGCGTCAAGAACAGTATAAACTCCTGTCAATGCTGACATTTTCATTTTAAGTGCATCGCATGTGCTGGAAACCGTGGTACTGCCGTCCATGGCTAGATTAGGTGTGTAATTCGATATGGCGAGGAAAGCTTTAAGTGTAGAGGTTAAAGAGGTCCTGTCTAGTTAAAGGTGTAAAGCCTAAGCATCCTAAAGCCTAAGCGTCTGATTACCGCTGAAATACACAGATATTGATGCCTACAGGGTCTCCTGAAAACGGCTTTTACTCAAGCATTAGAGAAACCAGATAAAATGGACACATATGCGACATACATGCAGTAACCACTGCATAAGGGCCCCGATGCTTCCGAAATGTCCAGTAATTTGGGGTAGCTCAAATATTTGGTTTACCGGATAAAACTAGATATACTATGAAAAAGCACATTTCGCTGTACGTAAAATGACTCACACCAGACAATCTATCCGCTACATTGACGCCACTAGAAGATAGTCTAAAGAGAGCCATCTGTAACAACTAGGCTAGATAAAAATTTAAAAGTACCAAAAAAGCCTCACACCCGCCTAAATTGTCACCACTCCACACAAATAATGGACTCGCGAAAGCATTGAAGGCACTGGATAAAGTCAATGACATCCGAACAAGTGTATGTTGCAAAAGAGACATTTCATTGCATACGTTGACCCATTCAGGCATGAAAGCCATTGTCGATACTGAATAAAATAAATGCAGCTGCCAGGGACATCGGCACGTATACGGCAGGTGTTCAGCCCTTTGCAGTCCAACATTTTCAGGTTCACTTCTGGAACAGGTTTCATATATGTTACCAGCAAATATGTTGGAAATGACACTTTTTCGCAAGAGGACATCGCAAGAAAAAAAGGTAAGATTCGTGATCAGGACGCCATATTACATTGGGTAGCATACTTACAATATCTATACACTCATCCTAGATACCAATGCATTGTATATGCATTATATAGCATATAGAAGTAAATGTTCCAAATATAGTAAATCAGCTTTTTGTAATATGTTGAAGCCCTGTAGATCCTGTACTTATTGAGATAACCCAGCACGCACATAGTACATATATGGCACTTAGCACTGAGCGATCTTGAGATTGACAGTTTTCACAGCTTTCAGTCACGTGCCGTGCAAGTGTCCGGGAAATTAGGCTCTTTCGTAATATGATCGCAACTTATAACAAAAGCATGTGATGTAGGAAAGAAATAAGACCAAATTCATGATGAGGACGTCGAACTACGTCGGGTAGCGTATTTAGAAAACTCAAATTCGAAATTTTCGTTTTCACATGACGTCACTTCCGTTTCCGGTTATTTGTCCACACATTGCATTCATTTCTGTCCAAATAATTCAGAGGCAACAGTTGCTACATGTTGAAAATTTCAGGTCAATGGCACCAGTGGTTCGGAAGAAAATGCCTCTCAAAAGTTTTTCTATCAACGCATTATGGCGGCGAAGTTACGTGAACGAGAACAATTTTGAAACTTGCCAAAATGGCGAATTTTTTTGGAATGTACTTCTTCCAGTTTGCTCACGTCACTTCCGAGTATGTAAAATTTGTCTCCATGCCTTGGGATGATGCTATGATGCATCTAAGTTCATTGATTTTAGAGATGTACCCACTTCCGGTTTCGAAGACGTCACTTCCGGTTTTCTAAAATTTCCATACTTGGAATCACCGTTCACAACTGCATTATATAGGACAATTTTCGACAGAAAAATTCTCAAAAACGACTTGCCGTTTTCTCCAAAAGCGTGGGACAAAATTGCACAGAATAATAATAACAATCCAAACGAAAACAATAGAGATTCAAGCCTGAATGGAAATAGGAAAATAAAAACATAACTAGACTTTTAAATGTTTCCCGTTTGTCTTTTTAAATAAGCCGTGCTCCCGTGATCTTAATTACGTCGCGAGAATGCGATCTTTACCAAGTCAAGCTCTCGAGATAACTGACCAATGAAAAAGTTATATATATCTAGCAGCTTTCCGCGAGAGTGCATTTGTATACACCTGTATCCTGATTGTTTTCATATGCTATTTATCTTAAAAGCAAGAAGATCTCATGTCCACGATCATTACCTATCGTGACGTCAAGCAGTATGTCACAAGCTCATCTCACCATTCCTGACGGAGACGTCAAGCAGTATGTCATGAGCAGATTTCACCATTCCTTACGGTGACGTCAAGCTTTATTTCATAACCTGATCTCACCATTCCTTATCGTGATCTCAAGCAGTATGTCACAAGCTGATCTCGCCATTCTTGCGGTGATGTCAAGCAATAAGTGGATCTCACCATTCCTTATGATGACGCCCAGCGGTATGTCATAAGCGGATCTCATCATTTCTTACAGTGACGTGATCTCACCAATAAAAAAATAACAAGACTTTTTAATATCTCCCGTTTGTCTATTTAAATAAGTCGTGCTCCCGGGATCTTTATTAAGAATGCTATCTTTACCTAGTTATGCTCTCGAGATAATTGACCAATGAAAAAGTTATGTATAAACCTATCAGCTTTGCACGAGAGTGCATTTGTATACATCTGTATCCTGATTGTTTTCATATGATACTTATCTCGACAGCAAGAATTAACAAAGATCTCACGTGCACGACTTAGTGAAATTCTCGGGTGCACCACATAACAAAAATCTCGTGTGCACGACATAATTATGCACTCCTACTGGTCTATTATCTCTTGCGCACGACAAAAAATATGCAGGTAAAAATTTATACTATTTATACTTAATACTATGTTAGGGTTTTCTGTATTACTTCAGTTTTCATTACTATTGTTACTAACCTTGTCCTTAAGATACTGGATTGAATTTTTTTTTATTTGTTTTCACGCTAACCGGGTATGTGTCTGACCTACATTTTTCTCTCTATGTACGTTGTAACCTGCGCTGGGATTCAATCGAGTGTTCTGGAGTCTTCTGTGTTTATCAGTTTCGTGTCATTGTAAATAGAGCGTACATTCTGGAAAGATGTGCCTATGTTGTAAACATGTTTATGATCAAACTTTCTAGCATTTTCTTTATGTTAGTCTATAAATATGAGCAACGAAGCTGTAAAGCTCGCAGTCATTTCACTCATGCCCACTTGAAGGTAGTCATATTGGCGTCTACTTCAGGATTTCATTGGGATATTGTTGGAGCTTGGTTTTCATACCATTCGACAATGTTGTCATTTTGTTCTCCATTTGTCTGTATGTAGCACTTTGTGACACCTTGTGTTTCGCCACTTGCTAATTTGTTCAAGACGTTCTTTTGGAGGTAGTATCGTTCATTGCTTCTTTGTGCGATTACGTACATTTCATCCCAGTTTACCCTGAAAGTGACTGTGTATATTTCCGAGGAGTGAAACATACATCGCTAGCTCGGCATCATGGACGTTATTTGTCAACCCGTCCAAACAGGAAAATTGCACATTGCCGGGGAATGGGATACCTTCGTCTTCGCACCGTGCCCACTGCTGTTTGTCATTTACTGGACTGTCATTCTTCGATTTGAAAATTGGAAGCCGGAATATTCCATCCGGATTTGGACGCTGTCACCAGTCAGAAACTATATATTTTTGTAGTTATCTGTACTGTTTTGTATATTATTATCAGTTGCACTATTTGCCTATTTTGTTCAAATGTATGTATTGAACTTAGCGTTTTCGTGTTTGCTTGTTTGATCTTGTGTGAGGCCTATTGCTGTCTGAGAGTTGAACAAACCCTTTTCTTATCACCTTGTAGTACTCTAACAATTACCATATAACGTTTACGGCTGTGTCGGTATGTGAGATCTGTTTATGAAACAAGTGTCAAGGTATTGTGAGCTATATTTGTAAAGTTATGTCTGAGAAGTATGTACCTTTTTGCACTTTATAGGCCAGTTTAACTTATAGGCAAGCCTTGTATTTTATTATAATTTAACCCCAAAATGCGACAGATCAGTATAACCAGAAACTGTGAACTCTTAGTCTAAATCATTGCAGTACTGCCTAACCTTTGTGAAAATTAATTCTTGCCGTCATCACAGAAGTGACTGGTGAATGTGACAAGCGCCTGGATATGAAATCTTGTCTATGGCTTAATCAATAAGGAAAGACGAAAATTAGGCTCTATATATTCTACCATGCCCATATTCTCAGTACAGTACACACACAAAGCTGAATGCATTACTACGTGTTTCTCTCGTAAATCTAAGATCTTTAAATCAGAAATATTTTTTAAAAAGGTTTCCATGATTTAACTCATACAATATTTTAACTCCTCTGCAATTTCCTATCCCAAGTTATTCGAAGTAGAGACAGTTCATATCGGATATGTATTTACACGATAAGATAGCTCGGATAGCTCTACACATTTGTCTGTATTCAGGAGATTTCCCACTGAAGGTTTGACTTCACTCTCTTTTTAAATACAAACAAATATAAAGGTTTTCAGTCGAGTGAGAAGACATGCCACTGGATGAATTCACATTCGCAAAATTTGGAGAGGTGTGCAAGCATCTTAAATTAAAGATGTCGTTACTGAACACGTCTTGGTGTACTTTGTGGACATTAAATAAACATTTGGAACAGGATTTAAAAATCTGACAATATATTTCATATGTTCTTATGCACGGTACATGGGACATATTTTTTTCCGTAACGTAAGAGGCATATCATAAACTCTACGTGGTAAACCGTTTTAGTACTAAGGCGCAGAAGTCCGCCATATGCTTGGATTTTGTAAGCGGTTCTGTTCGGCTTTAAAGGCTCAAACGCTTTTTAATTATAGTTCATTCTCTATTTCTGGGATTCGTAAAGTTGAGGTTGCTGGCCATGTCACTTCCAAATTATGAATGACGTGATGTATTTCCCAGGGTCACGTCACTGAAGACATCTGTCATTGGTTATTTAATGAAGTGTCTAAAAAGGGGCGTGTTTCATGTGTGTGGGGGGGGGTGTGCCTTATAAAATGGGGAGATGTGTTATTTGGGGGGTTAAAAGGTTAAGGTGTAAATGTGACGTTCAGCGTTATTGTAGGTTTCTGTATGATTCTACGCCTTTCAGTGCTGGATCGTTACGACTGGTGTGCTGAAATTAAGCATATATATATATGGACTATCAGAGTAGGGTGTAAATAATCTCTTGTCTGTGGACCCAGTTAGATTCGAACTGTTTGTTAAAGAGCATCTCCGCTCCATAGTCCTCCGTGTATACCAGTCTGCCACTGGTGCTGTTGTGGAAGTGTCTAGAATTATGTCTGGGACTATTGTGTGACCGGAAATAGAATAAAGAACATGGTATTGCGCATGTCAAAATATCGTGTGACGTGTGCCTTACGCTGAGGGCTGTTTGTAGGACATTGCTACCGTGAAAGAGGTGGTGACGTGATATTAATGACCGGTTTGGTATTTATTTGCATATGAATGAGTGAAATGTCAGTTGCAAAGCACAATGTCCTCATGCTGTATTATTACTCTCTGTATTGCGTTGTGTTGAAACTGGAACATATCTTAGGCTATATTTGAAAAGGGTCTCTGTTGAATGACGTTTTATTCCATATATCCTATGTGTAATGTTACCATATACACATAAATGAAGTTTTTATTGAAGATGTGTATACAATTATCTCTTCTGACAGCAACTTTGAAGATGAATTTGTAGTTGTACGTCGTCCAATGTCATATGAATATGTCAGTGAGTATTTCTGCAGAAATTTTTGGAGAAGAGGGGAGAGGTGTTCGTGTACACTACTAGTGTTTTCTCTGGCCATTCAGCCTCTGGTATTCTCCCATCGCCACGTTATAGGCAAAATATCGCTGTAAGTATATGCCTTGTTGAAATGCATTGAGGAGGAACTGCAAGTGAGCTGTGTCGTGTGTTAGATGCATCAGCTGCACCCAATCCAAAAGTATGGACGGTTGGAGCTCATTAACGAACGCAAAAGTTGCTACCCTAAAGCATTGAAAGTGCGTCAAGTGTTGTGTCCAGAACAGGCGTGGAATGGTGGTTGGCCATCAAGCCGCTGGCCCTATCAAATCTTGAATGAGAAGCAACATATCGCAAATGTGTTGGTTTGGGGAGTACATTTTCAGTGTCGTGTGCGTTGCCAGACGATATGTGAATTTTTATACGATTTGGACATGGAAGGACGAAAGAGATGGGCTTGGTGGAGATTAAGTAGGAAAACCACAAGACTTTGTCAAAACGTCGTTCGGGCGAATGAGTGGGAATGTTATCTGAATAAAGTGACATGTGTATATGTAATTGCTATATGTGCGCAGGAAGATGCATTCCATGTTGGCGTAACATGAAAGTGAGTAATTTAAATAGATAAGGAGAAATTAAAATGTCTGTGACATTTGCATGTGAATGTGGTGTTAGCTTATTCTTAATTGCGGAGCAGAGTATGTGTTTCAGTCATTCAGAACATGGCGCTGGAAGCAACAGCTTCCAAAGTGTTTGACTGCGGTCCCGGCAAGTTATATTGTTGTATGTGTGCGCGCGCGTGTGGTCTAGTGTGAATGAAAATCCCAGCCAACCCGAGGTCTGGAAACTGTCAAAGGGAGAAGACTGGTTAGTCGAAGTAGGTTGGCATGAACGAAGTAGATGCTTGCTTCTTCTCTTCTTCCCCACGAACCCTGCACTCTGCGATAAACATTATCCTGACAGTAACTGCCGTTGGACGCACCGTCTTTTTTTCACCCCTCACTGGTAAGCAAAAGTTATGAACTTTGAAATGGGATGGGCGCTTAGATGGGTTAAAAGAATGTGGATATGTAGGGCAGTGTGTTGGCCTACATTTTAGACTGTCGGGCTTGCCAGGCATGCCACTCTCCGCAAAGTCACTTATTCACTCAGGCCATTTCGGGAACATCACTGGAGTGGCTCGGTACTCCTGCTGAAAGGGCCACATCCAACCTCATCTTTACTACACCCCTATTTATTTATTTGTTTGATCTATGTTTTACGCCGTACTCAAGATTATTTCACTTACACGAAGGCGGCCAGCAGTATGGTGTGAGGAAAAATGGAGGAGCCCGGAGGAAAGCCACAGCCATCCCATTGCTGGGCGACCTTCCGGCAGGAGAGGAAGCCAGCATGAGGTAAACATGTAATCACATGGCGTAATCACAAAGAAATTTTGAAATGGGATGGGCGCTTAGATGGGTTAAAATAATGTGGACATGTAGGGCAGCGTGTTGGCCTACATGGGGAGGTTCCATTGAACACTAATGACGCAAACTCGGCCACCTACCGTCCGGTCCACCCGACCAGTCCGGCTCTGCCTCTGTGTTGCATTTTTCTCATTGGGTTGGGTGCTTTGCATCCGCTACAATTTCCAACCCCACTGTTAAACCATAATAAATTCGAACTACCTCCACTTAAACCTCGGTAACGCATGAAGGTGCCATGATTGATGACGCAGTGCATTATGGGAACAATACTTTCCCCTTCATCATACCGACCGCTGTAAAATGTATCCTAGGGCCTTATTCTCAGCTACTTAACATCAACCTTCACAAACTTTGTTGCAAACATGGGCAAGGCTGAAATACTATATGTTTGAGAGAATCAAATGTCGCCACGGTCTAGATATTGAACTAAAGAATGAACAACTGGCTATAATAGAGCATATTTTGAACAAGAAAGACAGTATGGGGATTCTTATTTGGGAAATCGATGTGCTACAACATTCCTCCCTTGATACTGGGCGAGGTAAGAAATGTTTTTTCTTCAAGCTTTACTTTGCATTTACCGGTATTTTATTATTATTATTTCAGTTTTTGTATTTTATTTTTTTAAAATAATCCCTGACACACTATATATTTTTTTAAAATAAAATGTTTGAAGCGCTCTGCATATTTAAGTCATCCCAACAAAAAATGAAAATTAAAATTAGATGAAATATAAGAACATAATCTACACGTGTCAGATCATTAAACACTACAGAGTATGGCTTTAGTGAAGATTAGGATGGTGTCACATGGTAGAATGTCCTTTTCTCAATGAAGATCGAAAAAGTGGATCAGCGATGATCATTAGCACACCTGTAATCTTTACAAACGCCCGAAGTACACATGTAAGCTATCAACTTTAGCCAATTTTTTACTTTCAAACAACCATGAAATGGGAATTTTACATTATTGATGTGTCTTCTGAAAAAAAAGGAAATAAAGTTCAGCGTTTATCTTTTATGGAAAGTTGAAAAAAAGCAATCTATAAAATATAATTTACACTATTATTAAATACTATTTAAAATGTCAGAGTCATTGGCATAAACTAATATATAGACTAATCTGTGGCCGAGGGGGTTAGCGGACAAGTTAAGCGTAATTACCCGGGTGCCTCTCACCAATGCAATTGTTGTGAGTGCAAGCCCTGCAGCCTGCCCCTTCTGTCGTACACGTGGAGGTCCGCCAGAATTCTGAGGGTCGTGCGGTTCCCTTAGGCTCTGCCCAGTGTCCCTCACCATAATGCTGGCCGCCATTGTATAAGCGACATATTCTTCAATAAGGCGTAAACCACCTATGAAATAAATAAATAAATCAATTTTAGGTGGTCATTTGAAGCTTATTTAAAATTACATTAATCCCAAGTCTGAAGCCTATATGGCTTAACTCTTCACAGGTAGAACCCGAAGTGAAGTATGTAAGACTTGTGTCTCCGTTGAGAAGTCTAATGCAGGATCCGGCGGGGGGAGGCGAGCAGAAAATGGCGCACAGGCAGCAGCAATACTCCAGCCGTCAGAGATGTCACTTGAGCTTATGGAAGGTAATGTTTTTATGTGATGTGAAAAAATATTGCATTATAATATAATTATATGTATTTATCCGTTAGCTAAATCTGGAAAGGGCATGAAGGAATGTGCCGAAAAATGAGATAAACACAATGTAGCTATATACACTCAGAGAAAAGCACATAGGGCGATATGAGAATAATATGGATTCTATATATATTTTATTTCCTTAGATATCAAGACAGGTATGTGTTCTGTGGTGTTCATTTCACCAGAAGCCGTCAACGCTGACCTATGGAATGAAATATTTCGACCAACTTTTTTTTTAGAAAAACAGTCGCATTGGTTGCTATTGCTGAGGCCCACTGTGTCATTCATTGGTAAGTGACATTTCATAACAACAGATATTTTATGACACATTGAGAAAGGCATAAATAATTCTTGAATTTAAATTTTCTGTAAATGGATTTATTGAACAATGACATGATCCAGCAGATCTCTGTTGTGTCCTCAGTACATTGAGGGATGACATTGTGGGGAATAGTGCAGCAAGCACATGGCTAAATATATATGACACTATGCATTGTAAGTTTCCGTGAGGATACAGACACAATCATTCTACAGTCTATATGCAAACAAACTTGTGCATCTAGCATTCAAACACAGAAGAAAGTGTCACAAATTTCTAACTAGCTTGCACTATACACGTATAATGACTTAGTTTTGTGTAAACTTATAACTCGAGTATTTTTCTTTGTAGGGAAAAGGCTTTCGAGAGGACTACCTGAAGATTACTTAGCTGCGTTCAGTAATGAAGGGATCACCTTTCCTTCACATGTGCGGAAAAATGAAAGACGAAATTCTCAGACTTCAGTCAGTGAGTCAGTGTACAGAGCGAGAGAGAGAGAGAGAGAAAGAGAGAGAGAGAGAGAGAGAGAGATGTCCTTATGACACATCTGTAGATCACAAGTGGTAAATAGATTATTACACACAAAATACCTGGATATCAACATATGATCTTACTTCTGCCAGAAGAATTGTTGTTAAACATACATTAGTCTCTTTATGAAATACTATGTTTGATGCCTATTGCACAAGAATTATTTATCAAAAAATGTAAGTCACAGAGGTTTGATTTTCTCTTAGAAACACATTTTCATAACTTTTTAAGTAATGAAAACATGTTATCTTCCATGAATCTTTGAAAAACATTAAAATGAAAAAAATATATACATATATAATAAGATACGTCTGGAATGTCTGATGTGGGTTAAAACATAAAAAATATAAAAGCAAAAACAACCATAATATCTGATTAACATTTACAGTTTTGGTACTAATTCGCATAATGTTAATGGAAAAACAATTGGCATAATGTAAGGCAAATGTTTGAATTATGATATTTAGAATTTGTGGGACTTAATAGACCAGGACTGCTAAACCATATCTATTTGAATTATAATGTAATCTTCTTTACCTTCATGTTTTTTTAGGTCAAATATTCATCTGACTTATAGAAGTTTTCCAGTCATTCAAAGTGCTAAGGAGCTTACATTTGCATTGATGAACTCAATAGCAAGGAGATAAAAGCCGGAAAATGCGTCATATGTAAGTGAGTGCTATTCCAGTTAATTTATGGGTCTATTACAATTTTGACTGCAGAGAAAACTTTGAGCTATATGTTTTCTTTTTTCAGCTGGCTCCCCTTAACTACATACCTAATGCAGTGTCCGTTGTAAAAGAAAACAAAAAAGAAGTTTAAGTCAGATTAAGGAGCATTAAAAACCGATTTCAAACATGTGCTCCATTATTTCGTAGAATTTGTTGTTGAAGAGAAAACTGAAAAAGAAAACTTGAAAAGTATGGTGGACAGCTCGAGACATTGTGACATATTGGTTCTTACATGACGTCAAACAACTTTTTAGACATTTATTGGGCCCTGCAGTGTACGCCTGTGTATAATGTATGCATAAATTATACATGCACGTCAAGTATAACAAAGCGTCAGCGGGAAAACTTGGTAATCTTTTATAATGGTGTCATCTTTGAACCACTAAATCAAAATGACTTGAACTGCCTACCATAAAATATATTTTTTCCTTTCAAATTTACTCTACAACCAAACAATCTTGTTGAGTCAGTTATAAACGTGCTATCCAAACGTATGTATTTTCATTCTTTTACTGCCTTCTCCTTTAATGATTTATAATGTTTCATTGTTTCACTTTTTGATGTGTGTTAAGTGAGCAGATTTATTATACTTTAATCCACACTCTATCATCTTACAAATGTGAATCTGAAAGTTGAAACTACAATGCACATAAATTATTGTATTAAGGCTAGGTCTTTCTTCACAATCGTGTAAATCCTGCTGGAGAATTCTACGAGGAGATAATGAACAGGCTTAGAGAAAAAGCGTATGGAGAGGAGAGGAAGCGATATATTTGTTGCAAGAACAAGTGAAGAAGCAAAAGAAGAAATAATTAGCACTTTCCTCACGCAACATAACATATTAGATGTTTAACAGCTTCTTTGCCGGTGTCATGGGAGTAAATTTTCCGGATGTGGAATTATCCACATCATTTTCCACCGGGGATGCAGTTCAACTGTCCCAGATTACTGGCATGAGGTGGGAGGGTATGGGTGTGATGGGAGAGCCGCCCGAGCTGTTCTGGCAACTCCTCCGACTGTGGGCGACAGAGGAATCAAGGAGGATTGTGTCCGCAAAATCCACAAACAAATAATGGAAGAAAAACTGTTCATCAGAACTGCAATTCTAAACCGCCTTCACCTTGTATGTATGGAAAAGAATGAGATAGATAAAGTCCGCAACAAGGAGAGATGCATAAGTGATTGCCCCAAAGGAGAGTGTGCCTGTCCTTTCTGTTCCTGTTGCAACATTGCCAATCAATGTGTAAATATCTTAGTTATGACTGCATACCTTCCGAGGCATAGCGGGCTTGGTCTAATTAAGTAGAATAGTTGGACATACGTGACTTCAAATCCATAGGTTTGTGAATGGTGTGGTGAAGTTAACTTGCATTGAATCCTGGGGAGGTTGCATACTGCCGATCTGCAATACAGGGAAACAAGTTGTCATCTTCATACTCTTTTGTGAAAGAGGTGACTCTGGCTTTCTGGCCCTTGGACGTGAATTTTACACAACTGCTATTCTGTACTTTGCTGTGCGGCTGAAAGATACCAAGCAGCTCTGTAGAAACTTGACCAGCAAGATGACTGCTACTTTGTGTCTGTACCGGTGTATATTTCCTATGTGTGTTCTTCAAGTTGCCTACAAGAAAAAACACATATCCCCGTCAAGCAGGAGTGTAACTTTATAAAACTTGTTTTCTGTATTGTATGATTTATTTTAATTTACATTATACAATTTTTGGTACCAGATACTCATAACTTAAACCCACAACAAATACAACCAGTAACATTGTTTTGGCTTTGACTTCTTGTATAGCCAGTACTTCCTATATACAGATTATATTATGACTTCCAAACCATCCTCACTTGTGATATCTCAGGGAGACAGTTAAGGCGGAGATATTTTCTCAATTTTAACTTGAAAATGCAGTTACTCTTTACTGGTTGAATTAGTTAAAGATTTAGGGTAGCTTGTTTCCCCACATGTTAATAAATGTACAAGCATGTCTTGAAAACCTATAGCACCTTTGTAGTAATTACGGTAATTTATGTTAAGAGTCTTAAAACTAAAATCTACATCATTGCTGAAGTTGTGAATTTCGAGTATTTTTTATCAGATTTGACTATATAGTCATTGTCCTATGTCCCAACAAAGTTACACGCTGTTCATCATGATATTAATACATATCATATACAGATACATAATAAATCTGCAATGTGAATACAACACAAATAGTATTATCAATTTCTGATGCTCTGGGTCATTACCGTAAAGCATTCCGTCTTATTACATGTAACAACAGATGACAATAAATTTACCTTTGAAATCACAATTTATGAAAACTCATTATATTTATCCATGCCCATGTAGGTTAACGGCTGTGTCCCACGTCATGTCAGCTGCTTGTCTCGGTAATAGCCACCTGCAAGAGATACGCTCACTGCTATAAATTAAAGAATGTTGAAGTTAGGGATTAGCCTTTAGTCTAGCAACTTGATTTTACATGACACTTTTAAATACGGACATACTGTAAATCCTCATCCTTTGCAATCATTACAGCAGGTTTTAAAGGATAATTTATGCATACAGTTATTGTAAAAATAAAGCCAAAAACGATTTCTTTGTGTCACATACGTATAAGCTTCATAAAACTGTAACAGTGGTTCCCATACACTATAGTTCTCCACAAAAATACTGAAATATTGCTTTCAGTAGTGATTGAAAAGGTTGAAGAATTAGGGTATATAGACATATATTGTAACAACACTTATATGACAGTAGTTAGCTATTTTAAAACCTTTCTTTCTTGATCTTTTATAACAACAGATATAAAATTGCTTTATTTGCAACATACATTAAGGCATTTTTAAATCTTCACCTGCAGTCATTCTGTGCATCAGAATAAGATATTTGATGTGTCCATGGTTCCAGAGCTGAATTCCATCATCAGTCCAAAATTTCATCACCACAGCACCGTTTCCAGTCCTCACTGCCGTGAGGGGCAATCTGTCGTGTAACAGCATCCACAAGAGACCTGTTGCATACTGGAAAACTGCATCACTGTCTGCATCAGCACTTGTCTCATAATTTGGACACATCCACTTTACACTTGAAAGAAGATCAACTTACCACATAATAATACGCCACCATGTAGTTAAAGCAATGTGACATGGAAAAACTAAAAAAACAATAGGAATAACGAAAGGTGTAAAATTTAAATAAATTCTACTAGTAGAGTGTAACTTTTGATTAATTTGATGTCACTGCTAATTACAGTTTTAAGGCTAGACATTGCTATCACAGGACCACTTTCTCACTTCAGAAAAATCAGAAAATCCAATCAAAATTTATAGTATAAGCTGAATGAGGCTTTAAGCTTTGATATTTCGCTGTCAACAGCAAGAAAGATTTTGCAGTGCAATGATGAAGATTGTGATGATGATGATTACATAGAGAGAGAGAGAGAGAGAGAGAGAGAGAGAGAGGGAGAGAGAGAGAGATCGAAGAGAGCTGATTCGATCACAAGATAATAATTAAGGTTGTTACACTCCTTACAGCGATACCGGTGGCCAAGCATTAAGGCTTTTAGATTTTGTCACAAAGACAAACATGCTACAAAATATGGAACACTTGGATAGCGATTTTTGGGATCAGCCATGGACGCGTTAAGGGTGCAAATCACGTTAGTAATAGTAACTAGTAATGGGACTATTACTGAAGACCAGGGGTCGATTAAGACCAAAACTCTAATCTTTTCTAGAAAACACACATTTTATCCTGGATGCTCAAACTTGACTGAAATCGCGCTGTCACATCATAGAATCAGTGGTCAATATTTGATGAATGTGATGCATGTATTTCCCAGCTTAATTTGGATAACAATTTTAGGTTAAACCCAATACGGCTTTGTGAAACGGGCCTCAACATAGAGAAGATGCGGTTTTAGTCATAGCCGACAACGAAAAACAGAAAGAATACGGTGATGAATGGTTTAATATTGCTGTTTCTATGACAGCTGCTGAAGTGGTTCGAGCTATAAAGACTTCCTGCAGGATTGATTTCTAGAGGATATCCAGAGGAGACTTTCTCAGTGCACGAAATATCGTCTTGCACGATGCTCCCATGTTAAGTAAATACCAGATTTCTTTAATATTCTGGCAATAACGTGAAAACTTCTTACTGTGGGCAAAATCTCAGTACATTTTTGCACTCTTCCTATTAAATGACATATTAATTGATTAAATAAAGGTTGGGGGCTCAATTGGTTAGCACGCTAGCGCAGCGTAATGACCAAGAAGCCTCCCATCACTGCGGTCGCTGAAAGTTCAAGTCCAGTTCATGTTGCCTTCCTCTCCAGCCATACGTTGGACGGTCTGCCAGCAACCTGCGGATGGTGGAGGGTTTCCCCTGAGCCCTGCCCTGTTTCCTCACACAATAATGCTGCCCGCCGTTGTATAAGTAAAATATTCTGGAGTACGGCGTAAAACACCAATCAAATAAATAAATAAAGATTGGGACATATTGACATGGAGATGCTACATACCAAGTTTGAGAACGATCTGTTCTGCCAGGAAGATTTTCAAAGATTTTGAACAAAATCCAGTATGGCCAACAAAATTACCAAAAAACTGCCAAAATTTCCCTCAAACCCTTACTCATAAAATGACCAAATTCCAAAATCATCCAATAAAAAGTATCCTTTTAGAGCTCTTAAAAGCTTTTCGCCAATCAAAAATGATGATGATGATGATGGTGGTGGTGGTGGTGGTGGTGGTGATGATGATGATGATGGTGATGATGATGATGGTGGTGGTGGTGGTGGTGGTGATGATGATGGTGGTGGTGTGGTGGTGGTGGTGATGATGATGATGGTGATGATGATGATGGTGGTGGTGATGGTGGTGGTGGTGATGATGTTGTGATGGTGATGATGATGGTGGTGGTGATGTTGGTGGTGGTGATGATGATGATGGTGGTGGTGGTGATGGTGGTGGTGGTGGTGATGGTGATGATGATGTGATGATGATGGTGGTGGTGATGGTGGTGGTGGTGATGATGATGATGGTGGTGGTGGTGGTGATGATGATGGTGATGGTGGTGGTGATGGTGGTGATGGTGATGATGTGATGGTGATGATGGTGGTGGTGGTGATGGTGGTGGTGATGATGATGATGATGATGGTGGTGGTGGTGGTGGTGATGATGATGGTGATGGTGGTGATGATGATGGTGATGGTGGTGACCCAAACAATTTGCATAGGCGTCCGAGCACACAGTGACCACTTAATAATAGTTCTCACTATTTCCAGGAAGTGTTGTCAGTCCAATGCATCTTTGGTGAAACCACTCTCCAAACTGGCTTTTTGGAGCTGTTTTTTTTTTTTGGAGCATTCAACCATTGTTTCGTCATCGATGAACTCATTACACAAGCAATATTTCGAGAACTCATGGCACTGTGGGGAAAACCACCAATCATCGCCCTGTGTCGCCTCTTCTCCAGTCACCATTTTCACACACAAAGCGTGAAAAATCCCTCCAGGTGGGCAGTTTGGATTGGGAACAATTCATACTTCCGTCAGGCACATCTGAAATTCGTGTAATGTTATTATTAGTTTTGTTTTAATATTTAACACATATTGTGCAATGCACTAAAACACCCTCGGCGTGCACTGTAGAATACCAGCCTTGTAAAAAATGAACTTAAATAACCTCAGTAAACTTGAAGAAAAAGGTCAGGGTGGTTCCTCGTGCAAGAGTGTAAGTGTGGCAAAAGTTTGCTGAACTTGGGCTATACCGTTCTAGAGATAGAGCGTTTACAAGGATTTGGACAGACAGATGGACAGACGCTGCCCGTTACGACATTGACCCCTTGGGAAATCATATCATAAATAAATACATGGGATAGTGTTTATCTTAGTGGCCATAAACATACCTTGTTTACAGTATATGCTGAAAGAGACAGGATTTGTATGAACCACCGCATCAAACACTCTTTTAAACTTCACTTTGTGGTGGATGCAGCCATATGCTATCAATCATTCTCTGGAAGAATTCAAAGATTAATGTCGAGTTTAGATAATATTAAGCGGATCTGAACAGTAGCTCCTGTGGTAACCTCCAGGGTATGGTTTGTTGGTTGGTTGTGGTATGGCGTTGTGCTCAGCAGTATTTCAGCTGTATCATATCCATGCCAGTGTATCTGGGAGATTTCAAGCCTACTGCCTCACGAGTGAGAGGTTAAAGTGGGTCACAATTAAGTCTGTCTGGTTTTTGGCTGCATAGCAGAGTGCCTAAATAATCATCTACTCGTTTTTTCCTTTAATCTAGTATCTGGCTTTTACATCAGTTTGGGTGTTATCCCAACAGAATGTATAGTCAAGTGGTTGTGTTCTTCAAAATAATGTGATACACCAGCAAAATTAATGTGTGAAGAGGAGAACAGAGATGTGTCTTACAAAATAGAAATTGGTTGATAACACTACATAACTGCCAAATGAATAATTTGAAATCAATAATTTCTCACTTATTCCAAGTACGCCCTTAAATGAAAATCAAATATGTTACACATTATCATGAGTGAGAATGATGTAGTTGACCTTGTGTTTTAAGATACCTGAAATAATGGCACACATATTGCTTTTCATCGATCACTTGTAATGACTTCATTAATGAAATTTACCTTTATCTCTCTGACCACTATAAGTGTTAGAGCATGGACTAATGTAACATCTTAAAATATTGTTGCTTAATTGCATGACAAAATCAGACTTTCAGTTCTGATCTTTAAATGGCTGATTTGCAGTATTCCTGATATCATTCATCTTCAGCTATGAACAAAATTTATAATAAAAACAGGTTATAGTGACAAAACAGAATTTCTAACCAAACTATAGTGGACTAAGCTATGTCAAGACACCAATTTTTATGTCACTTTGACTAATTAAGATTTCGGCATCAAGAAAATAAAACTTAATATGATAAATTTGGTTTTTACCTGTTGAAGATACTCATAAATATACATTTCAAGTGACATCAAGTTTTGTATTAATCTGCTAATTTCTATTAATTTCAGATAGCTAGCTCTGCACATTGAGGATTATGGCCATTAAAATTTCAAGAACTGGAAGGAGTTCATCCCCGAACCTGACAATTACAATTAGAAAAAGGCAGTGACAGATTTTTATTTCAGAAATAAATTCAGCTCTTTCTTTTTAAGTTACACATACAAACTTACTCAAAATCCATTGTGACGTATCAAATTACATGAATGCACAAATTGTCTAGTTCACCACTAACTAGAAAGTATGCCTATTGCAAAAGTTAAATTCTTACTTCTCTTTATCGTGTGAAAGTATTCCAGCTAAAAACTTCACTGTCACTGGGCACCTGCTTGGCATCTCACTCACAAGGCGCAATGACTGAATTGAACTCAAGGTTAACTTCTAACAGAGAAGTTCCTTGTTGTTTGCATGTACAGAGCCATCAAGTTATTCTTTTCATTTCTTCCACAATTGCTTCATGTATTGTTTTACAAAATCCCCTCCCATTTAACAGCTTACAGCTTAACAGCTGAATAGTAGTGTCCTCCACTCAGGGCTTTAGTACCAGGAGTTGAACATCTGTATGAACACGTCTTCTGAGAACCTGAAAACTGAGTAAAAATGAAAATCTCTTAAGTATCATAATAATTTTAATACTTCTCCAGGCTTTATCCAGTCACTATTTTCAGTTGGCTGGAGGGATACATCTCTGTTTTGTGTCATTACAAAACCACACACACATAGGCTTGTAGGTTGGTTGGTTGACAGGTGTTTAACGCCATACTTAGCGGTATTTCAGCTATATTACGGTGGGAGGTGGGAACCCACCGACTTCGGTAAGTTACACTGCCACACATAACGCCAGCAGAATGCCGCATTCGATCCCTGTTTCACAAAGCAATTTTGGACTTTAGCCGAAAATTGTCATCCAAATTAAAATGTGAAATACATACATCACACTAGTCAAATACTAACCGCTGATTCTATGCTGTCATAGGGTGATTTCAGCCAAGTTTGAGCTTTCAGTATCAAATACTTATTTTTTTGAAAACGATTTAAGTTTTGGGCTTGGCCAAAAATGACAGACTCCAAGTCTCATTGGTGGGAGGCTTCACTGACACATGTACACTAGACCTACACAAATTTTTATTTTTGTATCTAGGTTTATGCTTTTTCACTCCTGCTATATAAATTATACATGTAACACATTAATCTATAAATGAGTATGAGTGTTCGAGTTATAGATTTTGTGAGCACTGACTTTCTGTCATTCATTAAACGATATTAGACATTTTGAAATATATCTACCTTCCGAAGAGCTGCATATCTTTTTTTCGCTGGAGTGCTATACACGGCTCCTGCTTTCAGTCTTGGCTTCTTTGGGCTGGAAGTTTCGGGACTAAGACTCTCAGTGAGAGGCCTTTTTGACAAACCCTTTTTCAGTAAAGAATAACACGGGTTGCAATAATAGCTATCTAGGTGCGGGGACAGAAGCTTGCAGCTTCTTCTGTTCTACAAATTGGGACCTTTCTTGAAAGTCTCTCCACATGTTTGGAAAATATTACTGCTGGCCTCTGTCATAGTCAAGCACGCGGACAAGAAAGTTTCCCGCTGGGCATTACGGCTGACATTGAAGTGTTGTTACAAGCCCCGATACCGGAAGTGAATCGGGTTTCTTGCCTTACGGAAAATAGGACGGAACCATTTGTGTCGTAACAACTGTTGTATTGTAAACAGATATCGTGGAACTTAATCTGTGATGGACAGTCTTTTATGTTTTGTTTATTCCTTTTTTTGATGTATATAAAACAAAGCGAGTGAAAACGAAGATGCCGTGGCTGAGAATAAGTTTCTATGGTACATTTTACGGAGATCGAGATGGTGAAGGAGCGAGTATTGTTCCCGTCATCAATGCTTTACGTCATCAAACATGGCACCTTCATGCGTTACCGAGATTTAGGTGGAGGTAGTTCGAGTTTATTATGACTTAAAAGTGGGCGTTAGGGTTCGGAAATTGTAGCGGATGCAATGTGCCCAAACTATTGAGAAAAATGCAACACAGAAGTAGAGCTGGACTGGTTGCATGAAAGCCGGACAGTAGGTGGCCGAGCTTACGCTTTTTGTCTACAATGGGACCTTCCCATGGCGTTGTAGCGTAGTGGAAACGCCACGTGATTACTTGGCTCGCATGAGCTGGACTTGAGCTCACGGCGACCGCATTGGTGGGCGGCTTCTAGGTCATAATTTCCTTCTCTAAGAAAAGTCACTGAAAATAAAATATAAACCGATATTATTATATATCATTCGAAAGCTTAGCTTGGATATTTTGTCATTTCCAGCATTTTTAAATATATATTTGCAACTACTGAAGTCCTACAGTCAGTAAATTCTGAATATGTTGATTTCCCTTCACTTATCAACCATTTTCATCAAAACACTGTTTCAGGTAATTCCAGGAAGAAAATATAACATGAATAAGAAACCACTTGCTGTAGTCCCTGTTACTAGGAAACTGGTTGTGGCTGGTTAAGTCGTTCACATGGAGAGGTTGTCGGGTTGATCCATCCAATGCGACTATGGGAATGAAAACAGGAGATGCACTATTTCATGCTATTTGTAGCATTTGACAAAACGCCTCTTCTGAACACGGCTAACACGATGCATAATAACCCATCTGGCAGGAATTGTACTTGGTTCTTAAAGGTCCAAGCTAATAAATGTTCAGTGAAGCGAAATCGACATATTCAGAATTTAATCGTCTATCTGGTGTGCGAAAGGTTCGAAGTTCAAACCCGAGGCATGATACTGTAGTGCGGCAGCGTTTAAATATGTCTTGTTCAAAACATTTTTTCTCCAGGCTACCATGTTACAAAGTTTTCTTGGCTTTAAAGAAGTGCTAAGTACAACATACAAAAGTAGCAAAACTGAAAGCATTGTTATCTTTTACGGTGCTACTTTGAAATTATACCAAGCGCTGACAACAAAAATATAATGAACAACTTCAACCTTCTGGGAGTTTTTTGATATCTGGGATGATGTCGCCTACACGGTTAGCTTCAAAAAGTCTCCCATTAGCTATGGCTTTTGCATGAATGCATGGCGACTTTAGCTAGTCTGCCCGTGTGCAGGGTCGGGTGGTGGCTATGGAATTGTCCCACAGTGTGTAATAACGCCTGATATATTTATTGAGCAACACATTTAAATGGCTCAAGCTCAGGGAACTACTGTCACACTTGTATTGCCTTTCATAAACCGTTTTGTAAATGCATTTGTTCTGCCTTGCCATAACATCTACATTCCATTATAAGCATTCCCCAAAGTTCGGATATCTTAACGAGTTTGCCCCGTTAAAGTATAGCAAAGATGTTGATAGGCAGCAGTATTTAATATCATGACTGCATTTGTCGACAGTTTACTGCCATTGGCCATACATTGCAAACTATACTTATTTATTAATTTGATCGGTGTTTTACGCCATACTCAAGAATATTTCAATGATATGACCATAGGCAGGTTGCCTGCGGACCATCCCGCGTACGGCCAGAGAGGAAGACAGCATGAACTGCTCTTGAACTCACAGCGACCGCGTTGGTGGGAGGCACATGGGTCATTACTCCGCACTAACAGGGTAACCCCTCCCCCGGCAGCGTTGCAAAATATAGATTGCAAGTGATTTAGATTAAGTGCTATGTTACACAAACACACATTAAATTGGACTACCCTAAAAAACAGCCATCAAGTTATTTCAAGTCGCTAATCTGTAGAGCCTGACCAATAGTGTTGCTGTGGTTTCAAATTGACGCGGAACACGGTTACGTAAGCCCACGTAAGACTGGCCAGTTATGTCGGATCTCGAGATAAATAAGTAGAGGTCCGAGTTAGTTGACCAGCCACAGTCGCCGGTTTCAAACATGACCCAAAGCAAACAGCATCACCATTGGTCAGTTATCTCGGACCCCGACATAATTTTATCTCGTGAATCCCGACTTCTTTTTCTTTGAACAGTGCGAGATGAATCCAGAGTTTATTTTTGGGGGAAAGCAAAAAGAAAGTTTTTTTGTATATACGTGCGAGATATATTCCGAGTTAATTTTTTTTTGTCCCATTTACGGATCCGTACAACAGTGTACATATCATTAATTCGTGTTTCTGTTTATAAAACCTTGTTTAACGAGTTACCAAAAACTGTATCGGGTTCAGTTCAACTTGTCAGTTACTTGGGGCCCTTCGCAGGTTCAGATGGCTGGTGTGGGCTGACTGTGGCTATCAGAGCCTTGACCAACGAGCTTTCGGGATCGAGTCCTGGCTCTGATTTCATGAAAGTACTTAGCTACAACCTATGTTGTAGATATATGAAGGCCACTTAACTAAAGGCTGCTTAACTAAGCACATGTACGCATAATGAAACTGACCAAAGGTTGTTGATTTTTTGTTTATTTGATTGATATTTCACATATAGGTCTGTTAGGTATCAAGTGATGGGCGGAGGTGTACTCAGCCGCTTTTACTTAAATGTAACTAAATATGGAGATAAAACATATCAAATAAATAAACCTATCAAACAAATAAACCAATCGATAAATAAATTAACAAATAAATGCCACGTGTGGGGAAACATTTCTGCAACACGTAAATTGCAATTCAAGTAGTTCAACTGAGACTCCTGTTTGGCTGTGTAGCAATACCATTTAGTGCGTAGGCTGAGTAACCTTTCGCTGTCGTGGATGACTTGTGATCATTTCATGAATACCAGCTCACTGTAAATGGAAAAAGCAAAAATAACTGTTCTTCCTTCATATTTATGCTGTTTGACCTCAGCAATATACCATTCACACTGGCCAAACTGGGCAACATTTCCTCTATTACAAGGGAAAATACATGAAGAATTTAGTGTTAATTTAATGAATGAACTTCGAGGTTGATTAAGAAAAGAAGATCGCTTAGCGAGGTGAATATTATGGGGAATCATGCGTTACAAGGCTGACATTACTATGTCATAATCCACAGTAGTTCAATCTATAACTTCAACGGGCGGTGTCAGGCCGACATCCTATACCAGGCTGACACAGATAAATATTACTTTATTACTTTAGAAAACCACATTAATATTTTAATTAGGTTGTTAAGCAGATAAAAATCAAGTACAGGACACAAGCTAAATAGCAATATCATTATTGCGTCTACTGTGAACTTACCCGAAATCTACTTCTCCATCATTATCTTTATCCAAATATTTGATTAATTCGTCAAGTTGATATGCTGTGATAGGAATTAGAGCGTTCTGAAAATCAACGCAAGCGAAAGGATATAAACAGAGTATAAAGGAAACAATGAGAAAACTTTTATGGTCATTAACGGTTGTAATTACACCTATAATTTAACAGCGCCTGAATGAGTCTTGAGACGGAAAACTTGGACTTTTATAACTTTCATTTATATTTTAACGGGGTAAAAATGAAGTACTAAAATGATACAGCTGTGTGCGTGTTATAATGTACCCATTGTACGTCCTGAAATAATTCATGAGGTAAATTGAGAAGAGGCCGGATTTCTCATGCAACGTATTTGACAACTTTCCCATTGTCGTCTCTGCTCCGGTTTTAGTACCTACGCTGTAGTTTTTTTATATCCTGTTACAGGGTGTCAGAAGCTAATGCTTCCTTATAAAATCACACCTTGCATGGCTACTTTTTCGCACATCTCTTCTTCTTCAGAGTAAAATTGCATAAACAGCTTTGGCTGTTATGCTAATAGTCATGCGTAATTCTTCCATCATCTCGCCTTCCCCACCTTTGCCTAGGAGTCCACTTTGTGGATATTGTGGGCAAGTTGCCCATCACATATAAACTTCAGGTTGTTAGATTCAGGATCATGTCAAGTTCTATATAAAGTACAGCTGTACCAACTGAGCAGACAACACAATACTTGCCTGCAGGCCACTTTTGAATTCGCCCAGACTGACTGTCATACTACCGTCAGTATCTACCTCGGCGAATAGATCAGCTACGGACCGGTTGGTCAGGTCCAAATACGTTGTTATCTTGTTGATTATTTCCCCTATAAAATCGTTGGAAGTTCCTTTATGACCATTGTTCTCGTAGCCGTAGACGCAAGTAAAGTTTTCATGAACTTGTTTCAGCGTTCGTAGTTGTTCCTCAAAGGCACGGCCGACTGCAATACCCTGATATTACAGATGATATTACAAAAACAACATGTCAGTATATGTACATTAATGGTACATTCGTTCGGAAAGATTTCACTATTCCATAAATCCCGTGCACATGCACTTTGGAATATAAAACAAATAAACCGCAGCGTTACATATAATAAGAGAAAATCTCTTGAATATCTTGATAAACACCACTCGAATATGCAAACAAATAAATTAAACAAATAAACTGAAACAATTCTATACAAGCCGAGGAGTTTTCGTTTCCAATTTGCTGAGTATATTTCTTTATTTCGGTGAAATTCCAAAGAAAACATATTTGGAAATTTGCAAGAACAAAAAGAATACGATTATTGGCTGGGGAAGCTTTTCATATCGTCAGCTGCTTGTACAGAGTTCCTAACAAAGAGAATATAGCTAACATGTGACTGAAAGAAAATAATAATTGAAACATAAGAGTTGCACTTATAATCCCAAACAAGCCCAAATCAGGAGCAAGATTAACATGCTCGTTAAGAACACATTTAGTTATCTTTTCATTTCAGTTCCTCGCAACAGCTTTATCTTGACGACATTTAGCATGTTTAGTTTACAAGTGCATTGTGAAATAAAAAACACGTTACCGTTAAGTCCAATGTCTGCAATGACAAGTCTTTTATATCTGCCAGAAAACTAATGGCTAAATCAACAGCCTCTTCAGTGATAAAATTTCGACCCACCTGAAAACGAAAGTGTATACGTTGGTATCGGAACTGTGCCATATAGGCCAACATATCTGTACTGTGATATACATAGGAAATAAATGGTGAAAGAAATATGACGAAAACGCCTCAAAATTGTAAAAGTATATACTATGAAAATCATGATCAAACAGAAGTGCTGAACATATAACCATGGTTACTTTCCAGAGATGCTTTCAATCAGTGGAGAAGTGTAAAGAAGGAAGTTGTGATCAAAGCTTTCAAATGGTATATTTATATAAAAGACCAAAGCACAGAAAGTTAAACAAGTTAAGCAACGACAGTGTGATTGTTGCCAAATAACTGATCAAGCACAAGAATCTTATTAAATATTAACAACGTACACCCCTGTAGCTAAGTGGCTAAGCCGAACTAGGGTAAACAGTGAAAAATGCAATAATGTCATAAACGTTTACATCTTTCTTGGACATCTTTTGACAAAAATTAATATCACTGCGGGTAGGACCAGTATATAAAACTCTAATCGTACCCTAAAGCATGTTAGTGTATCGTTGGTCTGGAAGGTTCTGCACAATTTCATGAATCCTTCGGGAGTTATTCTGTTACATGCAACGTTGAGCTCTTCTAAAGACTTATTTTCTGCCAAAGCACTGGCCAGCGCTATAGCTCCCTCGTCTTCAAATCCATTCCAGGACAAGTCAAGTTTTAAGAGTCCTCTGCTTTCCTTAAACGAAATTGGGACAGGAATTTTCATGATTGATTCATTCGTACGCTGATTGGTGTTGAGAATGAATTTTTGTGAAGTGTCACGCTCAGTAATACGTTATATATTATCATAAGTTCCCCGGCAAGTACCATTGATATTATAACAGCTCATCCGAAGCGGCGTACGCATTTTAATCAAAAGATTTATTGGTACATGAAGTACTTCATCCCAACAGATTTGTAAACTGTCTAGCAACCTTGCAATCAGACATTCAGTGTTCCGATTACAAGTCCGTTCGTCGATTTATAGCCTACCTTCAGACCCTCCGCAATTTGCAATGCCCCTTTCAGTCGGATCTTGTTCCAGCTCAAATCCAGCTCTTCCAACATATGATTCTCGGCTGGAAAAGGAACCAAACATACTCTCGGAAATCTCCAATGGGGAAGATTACAAATGTAGTCAACACGGCAAAGTGAGATGGAAAGTTACAAAGACTTCCATATATCTGTAATGTCTATGTTTAAATGAATAGTAGCCATCGCATACCTGTCAACCTTGGGAAATGCCAGAGAGGGAGGTTTTTGGGGGGAGGCAAAGATGAATGTGCAACCACCCTTGAGCTTTGTAGAGCGCTGTGCTTTATTTCTTATTATTACTTATTTTCTTATTTAACTAAATAATGTTTTTGTACAATACGTAATCGGGAGGTTCCCGACGATATCGGAAGAGCTAACAGGTATGCCAATGTGAGAATGCAAGAAAGTGTCGGAACGCTGAGAGAGCTAAAGATATGTGCACAAGGTGAGAAAGGGGTAGGAGGGGGTAAGGAGGATAACGGTCCAAACAGTCTTGTGCAACAGAACACTTATTTCACACTATTTCGAGAATTCGACAAATCTCACCCTTGGAACGAGGGTTTATACTACTCTTAATTGGGTCATACAGTGCGTATTCTATATTAAGAATTTAACTTTTTAATTGTCCTGGTTGATCATTTTTTCCCGCAAAATTGGTACCGTATTATACACATCTGAAAGTTATCTGAAACACACAGCAGAAATAATTTAAAGGGTAACACTGGCTAGATTTTTCAACAACATATTTTTTCAAGACTGATAGGCTGAGTTTCGTGAAGCTTGGTATTCTAAACACACTTATTTGCCCTGTTCTTCTAATATCATAAACTGTCATATGCAAGACATCCAGTGAATATCGCGGATATAAATAATAACAAAGGGTGCACAATATGCGTGGTACATCTAGGTACATTTGCATCCATGCGAAATCACGCAAGCATGAATGGCACGTTATTGTCTCGTGTGAGGCATAACACGTTCCCGGTACACAAAACGTCAATAGCTCATTCATCTATACTTATGTTGTGCCAAATGCTGCCTTACAAGATGTTTTCCCGAATACTAACAATATTGCCGCATGAAAAGCCGCGGCTCCACATCATTACAAAATGTAGGCGACCCATAGTAGTGTCCAAAATTTGAGCAAAATGCCATACATTTGTAATTTACGTTAAATGATAAGTATACACTTTCAGTTCTGTATTCAAACACTGCGGTAAAAATGCCTTGTAACGTTATTTATTTTATTGTGTTTTGTTAGTGTTTAAGTAATTTTCCAAAGGTTCGCGTTTAACTCAGGACTCTCTGATTTCCTGTGAATATTTTGAATATTGTTCCAATATTACAATGGAGTGATATTTAAGATGGATTTTAAAGTAGACGAGTTATCATTTCAGCATCAAATATTGTCAGTTACAGTTACATTGAATCTCTGAATTTAAAGTATTTAAAGACTAAAACACGATTGTTATTGTACATTGTTATAATGACAAACTAGGGAGGACAGAATAGGCCAAAAATACAATCTCCTTTTTTTTTATATATTTCAGACCGTAATTCAAAACAGGAATGAGCAAAGAATGTGTGATTTAACAGGTAGATCTAGTAGTAAAGACAGATCCTACACAGGCTACTTTACATAAAATGAAATACAAATTTACATAAAACTCGTGAATATCAGTTAAGGTAATACTTTGACAGATGTCATCTGCTGGATCACACATGAACAAAAAGCGCATTAACTTTGTTTTTTGAACATTTTCGAATAACTTTATCTGGGTGAATAATTGATACAAGGCAGGCATATGTCAATACATCCTTGTGAAATTTAGTTCAATTACCTGTGTAATGACAGAGTTATTTCCCTTTCACTTCTTTTTAATGCTGAAAGTGATTACGTCAGTACAAGGCACTTCAGTCCACAACTGTGTTCAGAGTCACTTTGATTTTGTTGATTGATCATGTTTCTTGGATGATGTAAACCCGATCTAGCTATGCGAAATTAGTCAGCCGAACCCACATTGCTGTGCGGGTGAAGCAATTTTCCTTGTGTCGTTGGATATGTATCAGACCAGTAAGATGTAACAGGCTTGATGTAACCAGATTGATCCGTTCCCTAGCCCTTGTTGCTGCCAGTTCTTCTGCATCATCAGGTCTGTACCATTACTATCTTGTGGACCTGAATAAATACATGGGTGTCGGCCTTGCCATTGTCAATGAAGAAATTTACACGGTGTTGAGTTCCTTGATTTCGAGCCAATTTTAATATGATTGTGATTTTGATTAAGGGTTAAATCTGACCCTTCCAGGATAACATTCGGTAATGTGAACCACTATGCTGAAAACATAGGCCTACGCACGAAAAAGAATTGTTTCTCTGTTTCGTGTGGTTAAACCCTATCGATAGTGCTTGGCTCCAGCACTTATATATTTTATTTACGAAACAAAAGTTCAGAGTAAAATAAAAAAAAAACCTAGAGAAGAGAACTGAGAGTGTAAATCGTTGAAGTTGAGCGTCTCTAGATGTGAGCAAGTCATATGCTAGGCCTACCAGTCGCATTTTCCCGACAACTCATATAGACGAGACAGACTTCAGCTCTTGTGCGCAGTCTCGCCATAGGCGTTTTCCTATTTGCAGCAAAAATGGGGAAAATTCATAACCCTAGATTCAAATCCCCTTAGAACTGCACGTGGGTGAGAGTGAAGGCAAACGCTTGTGATTTACATGAAGTAGTTCCATCATGGCGGTTCCCAGTAGATAATCTTAACATGATTCTAAATCAAGCTGTCTGACAGAAACAATATGAAACGTATGTACTTTAGAGCTGATGCCTTCACGTGGGCTCGACCAAGGATTAGCTCTATCATAGAATGATCTTCATCCGAATATTTCCTTAAGAAGCAAGCAAACGAAAAAAAGTAGACAAAGGATGGTAACTGTAGTAGAATGTATGTAAGAGATCGCGATCGTTCGCTATTGCCCTCGTGAACATGGACCATTAAAGAAAGATTGAATAACATAGCCAATCATAGATACGACAAAACACGGTGCTTTGGACCTAGCCCTCCCAAGGTTAGTTGACAACCGACCGGAAACAACCGATTTCCGAATTGGGGTAGACCTATAACGATCGATATGACCTCTCTTTGTGCCTTGACCTCGACGAAAAGACAACATAAATTAGGCAAAAAGCTTCGTTGCGATGTAAAGGGAACAAGTTAATTCTAATGCCAGATATAAAATCTTAAATATTAATACCTGTGTCATTGTAACTATTTACAGTATATAGGGAACAGATAAGGTGTTATTGGTTTGAATTGTGATAGGTCCAATTCACCCTCGATAATTAAAGCCATCGTCGAATTGCACATGAGAAAGAATTAAAACGTTAACAGTTCTAAGAAAATATCTGATTTCAATCTGCACATTGAATTTCCTTCATACAACTGGGGGTTTTTCAATAATGTCAATTGTAATGATCAAATCAAAACATACTAGACGTTCTGACATTTTTAATAGCTCTGTGACTTACTCGAAATATTAAAAAGATGCCGACGAATATGGTTTTCGGGTTTTCAAACAGAATATACTTACTTAAAAGACTTTTAAAACTCTCTCCCGACATTTCGAAGAAGCTGTTATAGCTGAGATTAACTGATCGCAATTGAACATTTTCCTGAAACACAGATATGTAATGAATATAACAAAAATAAAACCATTTTCCTGAAAAGTAAACAAGCTGGTTAGGAAATTAGCAGTTATTTTAGTAAAATTGTCTGTGGGAAATTGTTTGCATACAGGCCACTGCCTGTATGCAAAGCATACATAAGTAACAAAGTCATCAAAATCTCATCATGTTCAGTGTGAACTGAATCGGTAAGTGGGACCTATGTATATATTTTACACTGCTTCCCACATCTGTGCCAAAAGGTGTACCATATAATGCTTGTACACGCTAGAAATTACGGAAATTTCTCCCAACGGCCTTAAGATTAGAATACTGCTCATTGTAAGGCGCTAGCGTTGCTAATTAAGGGTGACATTAATAATTTCTTCTAAAACATACCTCAATTGCATGTAATAGTAAAGGTGCTTCGTCGTCTGTAAAATTATTCCCTGCCGGAAAAAAGGGGCTATTTGAAAAGGTTGTTAGAACAATAAAACTTTGTTTTTTTGGCAGATAATATTATTTAATTCCATCAATTTAGGAGATCCAGTCATATATACACGTTTCGGCGAGTTAAAATAGTTCAGAAACGTTTACCATGTACCTCAATATATTTACTTCTGGGTGTATATTTTCTTAACATTTCTTCAATGAATATATTTCTAAATTTTTCACATAATTTGTGCATGTTGTGGTCTTGGAATCATCTCCTTACCTGCCAAGTTTAAGTGCCTTAGTGAAGAGTTATATTTCAACATGTAGGCGATTTCTCTCACCCCGTCTTTCCCCAGATTGTTAAAAGATATGTCCTGTAAAGAAAATTTGTAAACAAAATCTGAAAATCGACATAGAATTAATCTAGTGCAAAAGGTAATTGAATGAGTTCTAATTCGCGCAATGCTGATTTCACTTAAGTTCAGTTTCATTTGTATAAAGCAGCCATTGGGTTCTAAAGTACATGTACAGGTCCTATCAATGACCATTACATATGGAATATTCTATGATGTTAATGATGTATCTATGCATGCATGATATGCACGTACCAGCGTGGTAATTGTGTCGTTTTCTATCATCATTTTTCTGACATATTCGATACCTTTCCTACCCAAATGATTATGACTCAAATCCAACGTGGTAATCCTCATGTTAATCTGAAAATAGAAATTTTTTTTCTTCTCAAAACAGTCTCATAATAAACAGGCAATGTTTGCCTGTCCTGTATTATACTATAACTTGTATATTCCACATGTTTAAATAAATCCATTATAGAGGTCGAAGTATTTACAAATGGCAGTTTGGCAAAGATGTCTGTTCTGAAAGCCCAGTGAATTCTAACCATCGCTCACATGAGACGTGCAGAATACACAGGAGATCCATTAGCCTAGTGCATTATGTTACATCTTGTATGAGCCGATTCTAAATGCTCTCAAAAGAATCTGTTATTTGTTTGTGAAGCTTGTTCGTCAAAGTACGAACGCTCAGAATGACACTATGCCAAGTAATTAATTAAAGCTTTACACTTAATGCTGCTCAAATAAAAATTGGTTTAAAGATTAATGATATAGTTGAATGGAGAACAGGGTATAAAGTAAGTAGAGCATTACAACAAGAGGAATGCAGATCGCCATGGCCCCACGTGCTCCAAGTCCGTAATGACAGAGTTTCACTGTATCTGACTGTGTGAGAGCGCGTATGTATTGAGAAGATGGTACTACGCCAAGTTTTTTGCAGGCATTCTCATAGGCCCTGGCTCCCGTTTCGTCATATGGCACATATTCACCTAATCAACAAAAATATTATTATCATTATTAATATTATGGGAAGAGCTTACATTTCACATCACTCCGCTTGACTAGCTTTCTAACGGGCCAGTACGTTGCAGTGTCCACATACTTAGAGCACGACCTCGTTTTGTTCTCATACTAAAATACAACGACGATGACAGTCAAGACACGGAATCAAAACCCAGCTGATCCCGGGTCGAGAAGTACTATCTCCTGATGCTGACCGCCAAATGCTGCAATGCCACAGTACTGGTTTCAAAGTCTTCAAAGATATCGGACTGAACCACGGTGGGTTACTCGAACTTCACTGTAAGGGGGCTACATAAAAACAGACTGTGAAGATGATGAATGCATTAACGGGATTATATGATGTAGGAAAATATGGTTGTACTTCCAAGAAATCAGTAACTCGTTTTCGTGAAAATCCCTCATAGCCACAGTCTGACCTGTTAAAGCGTCTATAGGCTGGAAAAAACACACAGGCTCTGAATGGTAGGTCCTAAAATTTTCATCAAGACTAGATATTCCCGAGTAAATGTTTTTTTGCAAAACTTTATTTAAATAAAGTACTAAATATATTACTAAAAAATACAGTTTTGATAGAATATGATCTTATAATAACACTGTATATCTATATGGGCAAGCTGTTTAATGGAGGATTATGACTTCACAAGAGGGATTCAGGAGTTATACCCCGGTACGGTATGCCAAGAAGACAAGGCAAAACGTTCACGGTTTTCTGAATCTTTCAAAGAACAAGTTTTTTTATTTTATCCCTACGATGACCATTGGAAAACTCACAACTATGTGCCATGCAAAATGGAGATTGTTTTCATCATTAGACAGGCTGACAGACCGTCTGATAGAGAATCGTTCATCAAGAAAATATGCAAGTTACGAGAAAAGATGCCATTTTCCAAAATCTAGCTGATCAAGGCCGCTGCTTCTGTACAGGCTTTCAGTATATATTAACCTAGGACCTAGGCTTCGAAACCGACATTCGTACACCAGCCGTCAGTCAAAATGGGCTTTCGCTTACGGTCCAAATCCAGCACAGTTTCTTGATCATCTTCAATGGGACACTTTTCATCTTCTGGCAATCCCTGTGGGGATACAAACAGCAAATAAAACTGTATTAAATATCGATCGATTTTATATAATCCCAGTGAGCGGAGTCCGACGGCGGAAGAGTTCAGACCAAGGCTAATTTCTGATAGATGTGGTATGTCAGCAGACTACGAAAACCCGGCAGGACAAGGCAACATTCAACTCTTTTTGCGCAGCATTCCTACATGTGGCGAACACATACATGCACATGAAATTGGTAGGAGACATGTTATCTTTAACGAACTTTAATTAATTAACGGACGTCGCTATGAAGTAGGCCAAGATGGTTGTATTTTAATCATTCTCTTGTCCCAGAGCGATTGAAAGACAAACCCTAAAATATGGTCTTTTAGTTTTACCTTGTATTTTGCAAAAGTTTTACCTAGAATACCAAAACCAATCACCCATTAGGGACTTGTGACCACGGGCCTTATTATTCCAGTGTATATCGAATAGCCTGTGTATTAGCTTATTATTTCTACTCACCGTCAACTGTGTTTCTTTTGCAGATCGCTTCAGTTTTGCCTTCCCCACCGACATCTCTATCGACACAGATATACTCTTGTCAAGCCTTTTTTGAGTTTGTGAGCAAACAGGAATCTTAAGATATCGTTCGTAGCGACGTGGCTATACAGTCAAGGCCAGGAATACACATGTGTGTGGAACACCATACTTCGAGTTTGTGCCTGTCAGCATGACTTTCGTGCTCGATGCCGTTTCCCTACTTCAGTTTAGAGCCAATGTGTAATGTCGGTGTCATAGTGGGTCTTAGTACTGACGGACAAAGGCTACACATACCTTTTACCGGATTCTAATTTTTCTCATGGCCACACAGTGCTCATAGCCGACATTATATAAATGTTAAACCCGAGATTTTATTATATATCGGATTATGCTAATCCGCTTTTATTAAGTACCTGGGACTTTGACTTCCTTCAAATGTCCGATTATTGGATTAAGCCGACTAAAGATAGGCATACCCCATGGCCTTAAAGAGCTTAAACCCAAATTACAACGCATAAAGCCAAATCACTTACTAAATTATTAATATTTCTACAATCACAAAACACGCTCGCTACTCCATAATCCCTTTCTTGCTCAGGCTGACAAACTACATAACCCTATACATTGTTCATGTGTTTATTTTCACTGCGGATCCATTATCTGCATATGAGGGACATTATTACACATTCTAGTAATTATAGTTCAACTTCTTACATGTCAGATGTATGAATTGTTGGAGAGTCACGCAGCTTTAAAACAAATCCGCTTCAAAGTTACTTCCCTTTGACAGCATAAAGTATAAATATATAATGATATCCAGTCTTCAAGATCAAATATCTATAACACGCGACACCATAGTAAAGGAAGTCGTGCAAGTGAGAGCGCAATGTAATGTTAAAATCTTGGCACTTAGAATTAATAGGAGGTATGCCTATATCGCACATATTTTTCACACACAGAAGAACGTAACTGTACAAACACGGACAGCTACACCTTGTTCTCTGTTCTCAGGAGGGATATGAAACCCACTGTACACAACTCTACGCGACGGTAACATCCTGAAGGAGAAAATACAATTTCTCTGCACGCAGTATTAAAGCAACGCGTGCAAAATGTGTAAGGAGCAAGGTTGGAAAATTGTACAGTATTTAACCAGCGAAGTGGGAGAAGGCCGAGAGTGCTTGGGAATTCACTCAGAAAGCGATAATGTTATGATAATTTTTATTTGTGCAAGCCTTCCTACAACACCAAAGGTCTCACACAGGTTGATTACTGCCTTTGCTATTCAACAGTCCAAGAGTGGGTGTTTCAAAGACTGGCACCATAGCCCACGTTAATGTCGTTGATGAGAAGCGAATTTTGTGTGCATGTCCTACATACTCTGCTATTATAGATAGCCACTTCCTTTTCGTAGCTGGCTTTGCAGCCCTCCTCTAGACTTTGGATCACCACGGGATAAATTCAACAATGATGTTCCACGAAGGAAATAAATAAATAAACTTTCTAACTTTAAAACTGTCGTCCACATTCTCATATCCAAGTCAGGTTAGAAGAAAGCATTAAGCTGAATGCTATGTTGTTCACTGCATATTCATACATGTGACACTATGAAGAAATACGAAATGGGATACTTGAAACTACATATCTTTGGTTTATGGCCAAGTTGGTCAAGAACCGTATAAAGTATAACTGTTGTTTTTAGTAACTCACTTAAGTTTGGTTGTTGATTTTCCAAGGCGTTAAGTGTAGTCGATATATTTAATACGTCAACCCAGTAATGCCCTCTTTTGACATATACAAATAGTAAATTTGCCGCTGACCACCACTCAAGTATCCATCCTATATAGGCATATCACACAACCAGCATATCCTGTAATTCCACAGGTACAGTCCGACACTGATCTGGTTAACATGGATCTTCTTCATCTTGGCACTGATTCCAAAAGGAGTTGCACAGATCTCAGCCAGACATACCATCGATTTGTATTCTTTATGTATATCCATTAAAAGACACAGGTCTGATAAGGGCTGTTCAAATTATTTCATTCTGGGCATTTGAGCGTATATATTCTTTATGCCAGGAAATCCTGACACCTGCCACCTGCAAAGATAACATAGCCTATGACTGAACTTCGGTTACTACACTAAATTAACCGACAGCCACTCGGGTCCTTTAAATACTACAAAATCAAATCTTCTGATAAGCAACGGGCTTATCATCTTCTACAACATTTTTCGTGTCGTGGCAGCAAATATCAAATGACGTTGAGCATTCGATGGTGTGTGGTCGACTATGGGGACCTGAGAAATAAAGCTAAAGACACATAAAACAGTTTTATTTCAAACAATGTTTTTGTCACAACCTACAGCCTTACATGCAATCGTCAGTTTTCTGAACAAAACCTCTACCTTTCTCACACAGTCATGTATCGGGATATCAGCGACCGTTGCGGTATTTTTTGTTTGGAAAATATTTAAACATTGTGACCAAGTTGTAAACAGAACCAACCGAGGGAATGGACCGCACCAAAGTTGCAAGAGATTGAGAGAATGGTTAAAGCCCAATGATGTGGATAAAGGCCGGTAATAAAATTAAAGGCATAAAATGCATCCTCACAATTTGCAGCTAATCTTTGTCTTCTTCGTAAATAACGCTATGTGTATTGGAAAAGCAATGGTTTTTTTGGAATGAAATATGGGATAGGTCTTTTTCCAGACTGTAAGAGACTTTCATTGCCGATCATGTAAGGAGGATTGGTCGAGAGATCATTTTTTTAAAAGAGGGTCACAGTGTGACACACGTCTTGGCTCCATGTTCCCAACGCCCACGCACCACACTCCAGTTCTCCACACAGCCATTAGTAGCCGTCCTAATAAGTCTGACATGGTTTTATCTCTGCCTTTAACTTATAACCAGTTAAAGCGCTCTAGGACAGTTCAGGTTGTGTTACCTGACATCTTTACGTCACAATAACGTATCTGGGACTGTACTGGCCCACATTATGGTGCACTGGATGATGTCTCCGGCTATGTTCGCGTGGGTGTCATGTTTACCCTAGTCTGACGATCAGGGCGTGCCTCTCAGTTCACATTCGCAATTGTCCTCTGCTGTCTGTCGTCCTACCCCTGCACTCGTTCGCTAGCAAAACCCTCATACCGTGTCAATACTTCGTAGGCGACTAATTCTTTGTCCATGAATTGTAGGTTTCCGAAAAGAACAGAATAACTTGAAATATAATATAATTATAGGAGTGGGGATGATAGGTACAAATGCAACACACCATATATAACCATTTTATACTGATGTGTCTCACAAGCATAGGGTTGGGGTGGAGGTACATTTAAACCTGAGCTGTGTGGTTGAGAAGACCCTAATCGTCGCATGTAGTTTCATCTTTAGCTGTGATGTATACCTGGCGATGTATTATGCCGGCTGCTAATTGGATATCGTCTGCATATAATCTGCGTGTTATTCGGAAAACCTAGATAATATCTAGGTTAAGCTTACTAATACACTCAGAAACGAGATCAAGACAATGAGTCAGCTCAAGGCATGGAAACAAGTGATTCCCATGAGTCTTTACTTACGAGGACCCGAGCTTTCATTAGGTTGGCTGCATTTTGATTCCCCGATTCTACACGATTCAGTCTAATCATTCACTGACTTCCAGCTTATAACTTTGATTTGTCAGATTTGGTAAACAGTAAAATTGTTTGCTGGCTCATTTCATGTCATTTACAGCTTAGGGTATATGCTACAAATTCAAAATTCCATTCATGTATTTATAGAGCTGTAATTTGATTACTTTGCTATGTACAAACGGCTGCCATGCCGACATTCGAAAGACCTCGTGGCAAACCTAACCATTTGATTCGTTTTTGAAAGAACTGAAACAATGAGTTGATCCTCGGATTTGAACCCGAGCGTCACCGGTGGCGCCTTGTTAAGACGGCAGACTCTTAGCTCTAGTTCTCTTGTCGAGCAAGCCGGTACATTTGTCTTTTTGTACATTTGTGTATACAGGCTACGTAAGTAAATGCATTAGAAAAACATTAGGACAATGACGTCTTCGTTTGCTTTATCATTCCAGTAACATAAAAATACAAAGTTAGTCACTTGGTCTGACAGAATTAGTGCCTCATATGACATTTCTGCCAATAAAAAACATGAACACGGACGAATGCCCCATCTGTACTTATTTAAGATATAACAGCGAAAATGATATACACCCATGTTTATTTATTTCTCTAGATGTTTTTTTACCACTGGCGAAATCTTTGTAAGAGTATTAAGAGAACATTTGGCAGTTTTCGACTTTTTAAGGATAGCATTCCTGTCCATATCAGTTTCGGAGGTGTTGACAAGTTGACAAAGAGGCTGGAGTTTGGTTACAACACATCGCCTACGCATTTCACTACATATGGTAAGGTTTGTGCTTTGTCTCGTGTAATGCTAAGGCGTTAGGAAAAAAGCTACACCATATTAATCTAATGACGCATTGTGTTTGACACACAAAAGAACAAGGAGAGGAGAATTCACATCTGCTTAGCAAAAGCACACATTTTGCTCTTTAATTCTCACCTTTGGGCACTTGTCACTTCCCGTTAACTGAATCCATACCAGAGATCAAATAAATGATATGTTTCCGTGGAAATTCAATGTTGATTGTTGCCGAAATATCTCTTTTAGTTGTCAGCTGGTTCTAGAACATTTTGTCCCGTCGTTGTAATTAAGCGTTTTGATGACGTGTCCCCATGGGAGGAGTGAGGGGGGAGGGAGGGAATTTAAAAAAAAACTGACATTTTTGTCAGCTGTACTCTGTTGTAGAGTACGGGAATAAAATAACAGTGAAATGTTTAAACAATATTATTACTCATTTACCACAAACTGCAAAGCATGGAAATGTCTGTTTAAATCGTGTCCAGTGGCATGTTATGATTCTTGTATTGACAGTTAGAAGTTTCACAATGATAGAGTTGTTTGATGACCGTGTTAGCCTGCAGAGAACAAAAGGCAGGATCGCTGGATTCCAATTACCACTTGTATTTGTCACAAGATATATCCCGTCTTGCAATCGGCTAATGTATTCCTGACGGTCTTTATTTGTTTACTTGGTGTCACTAGAATTAAGGAGGTTTTAGCGATCAGTATTCAAATGCAAACATACAGTATTTGTTCTTTGCGGCGATGCGAAGAAGGTGTTTTAGATAACTAGCGAAGAGCCAAGCATGTGCTCCGTGCATTCCAGTTTTTCATCACACATTTCAGTATGGTGTTAAACACCAGTCACAAAAAAATAGATGAATGAATAAGTATATGCTCTTCGTGGGAAAACTTACGCCTTGAAGATGCTGACAATGTTTAAACACTTTCCACCACGGCGAATAAATTCTCTTAGCATTCAAGACGTTAACGTTTAGCGTTCCAGTCATAAACCATTAATTATTAATGTTATCCAGTATTAGATATTTAAATGCGGGAATCCTCCGTGGCGCAGCATGCATGACTGACCAGGAAAGTGTTGTACAAAGTTTTAATTTCATTTCTGCAATATCGTTACAAATTAAATCTATACTTGAATTGCAACACTAACCTATGCAATGTGCAAAGACATAATTCCATTAACCAGTTGCATTTTTCAGGGAGTGAAACATCTCTATCTTGCGACAACATTAGTGATCCTCAGTACCTCGATAGCCAGTGGCGAAGTACAGCTAATGGCCATGGAGAGCTGCTTTGATGATGGACCAATAAAAAGTATCACGTTCGTCGGACTACAAAACTAAGTTATTCCTACTATTACGTAACAGTATGCTGACAATTGTGACAAGCCCATTTTCTGTAACTATGAACACCCTAGTAAATTAAGATCAGCGGCTCCTATTTTCAAACTGTATATTTATGCCTGTGTTTTTTGGGTTTTCTTTTTTGTTTTTTTTTGTTGTTTTTTTTTTGTTTTTTCATGCTCAACAATTTTTCAGTTATATGACCACGAGGAGTCCTTAGAATGTATATATACTATGCCGTCCTGCGGGCGGGCGAGTCCACCCCGCAAAATTGCTGTCGCCATTGAACATCAAACACAAGACACCAGACATGACACCCTACCCAGTTCCATTATATTGACACCGGGCCGACCAGTCCTGTGTCCTTGTTCTAATCCTTCAGTGCTGAACGCCAATCGAGGCAGCAACAAGTACTATACAGTCTTTTGGCATAACCCGATCCCCGGATCTCCCGACTCCGAGGAGGAAGTTTCAACCCTCGAGGCACCAAGGTGGCCAAACAGTTGTCATGCCAGCCGACGAGTACGCTATTTTTCAAGCTGTAGTCTACCAGTTAAGTGTCATGAAAGTAAAAGGCAAAAATCTAGTCTGCAATGAAACCTGCCTGTCTCCTTACCTAGATAATGTAATGGACAATCTGCAGGTACTGACAATCTGTATGACGACATTTGACTGTTTAAACGTTCATGACGTGAGTTGTGATCGGTTGATTAATTTGTTTGGTGCCTATATGCAGTGGAGAATAGGAAAAAGTCTGAATGCATGTCAGCTTGCAGAAACATAATCGGAGTATCTGTGTGTTGTTAAGGTCGTTCTTATGTTATCAGGCTCATCGTTTTGATCGTTTTCATGCAGGAATGCCCTCTGGACGACGGCTAAATGGAGGCACGTGGAAATGTGTCGCCATGATTCCCAGAGGCAAACTATTCATCGTTGGCCACCAAAGTGCGCCAAAGTAACTAAAGAAATACTGGAAAATTTTATGGAAAATGTTAATTAGGTAGCTCTCAAAAGCAGGAGCTAATAAATTGACATGTGACAGTGAACAACAGGTGGAGATCTACAAGCTCCCGTTTAAACGTATAACAATAACGGACTAAAAGACTAAACAGAATTACCTAATTTGAGGTCGTTCTCCTATTTAAATGGTGCGTTTTTAGTATGGTTATGTGGGACCTCTGAAAGGCCTAATAGTTAATGTTTCGTGGGAAAAGCTAGTTGAAGACCAACCTCTAAACAGATTTTAATTGTGTAATCTGGTGTAGAAAGCCCAGAATACACAAACGCTATATATAATTTTAAGCCATTCGATGGAAATTTACAAATCGCCTGATGAAGTACATTTCCATGTGGGCTACAACAGGTAACTTCGGTGAATTTCATGTACCTATAAAGCTTCATTTAAGATATTTCAACTTGCATTTTTGAGACTCTCAGTGACTAATGCCATGTACATGTATTTCTACATTCTCCTGCCTAGAAAATAGTGACCTGCATACTGCATTCTTCAATAGGTGAGGTCGCACTTCTGGTGGTCTCGCGTCAAAAACTAATCTCGCGTTATGTAATAGCGATTATTGTGTGACAAGGTATGTAATTCACAGGAGTCCTATTCTGTTATTTTTTTATGTATTGATTTCATCAGGATTACACTCGGTACACAGGGCTATTGCAGTTAGCAGAAGGTTTAGTTTATAAATGGAAGAAACCAGGAGGACTGGAGGAAACCACTGCCATTTACTTAATTCTCCAAAACCCTGTTGCCAAGTAAAACGAGATGGAATCGCACGTGAAAATTTTCAAGGCTTCGTTTTCTGTCAACGGAGACAGCGTTAACCTATATATATTAAGTAACTCTCCATTAAAAGTGGCCATCTGAGCAAACTTTACTGTTATGGGCCTGGGTCGGGTCACACCAAAGACTTTAATAATGATACTTGTTGCTGCCTCGCTTAGTATTCAGTACTGAGAGGTTAGCGCAAGGAAACAGCGCTGGTCGGCCTGGTGTCAGTATAATGTGACTTGTTGGTGTGTCATGTCTGGTGTCTTCAGCATGATGCTCCAGTGGCGGAAGCACTCGCTCACACCATCCGATTCAAAAATTAATTGTCATTAGTTATCTATATTTCGCTTACACCATATATGGCGGTCGTCAGAGACGTCGTCATTGTCTGATGACGTAGAGTTTGAAACTAAATTTCGTAAGTTAAAGTTTACTTAATTGTGAACTAGACTACCGTCAAATCAAGAAGATCTTAGGTATGTAAGGAAAAAAACCGAATGAACAAAGACAAGCCGGGTAAAGCACGTAAAGCAATTATAAAATACTGAGGAATAACAGATTGCTATAGATATTTTCTTTTTCTATCAATGTTAAGGTTTATTCTAACTGTGAAAAGAATTTATACTCCATCGCGGGGCCAAGGAGCTTAGCGGTTAGCGCACCAGCGCAGTACAATTACCCAGGACCCTCTCATCAATACTGTCGTCTGGAGTTCAAGGCCAGCTCTGGCAGGTTTAATCTTTGGTCGTGCGTGGAAGATCTGCCTGCAACCTCATTCTGGTCGTGGGTTTCCTGCCGCCATAATGCTGGCGGTCGTCGTACAAGTGAAATATATATAAGCACGGCGTAAAACACCAATCAAATAAATGGAATATACTCATCAATGACATTAATAGCAATTTATTATACGCAAGTGGTCGAAAATTACCCAATTCATTTCCAAAAGTCATTTCTGGACTTTCATGTGTTATCAAACCATTGACAAAGTAAAGTTGCGTATAATTTAGTTTGATGTACAGTGAAACTGACATTTGTCGTTAAACGGCAAAACAATTTTTGCTTCGTTCAAGGTCAACTTTTTTATAACGTTTCTATCACAAAGCCGGGAAGAAATATGTGCATCTCGGTGTGTGCTATCTGTAGGCACGGCGGATTCGAAAGGCAGTGTGTAATTCACTTGGAGCGGTGGCAGATAGCCGCGTGAATAAGGTGCGCTGTTCCAAACCAGCCTTGGCCTTGCACAGGGAATTTATACATATCCCTGCTCTGATTGTGTGGAGGGGGCTTTTGTGATGATAAACAGTTGTCAGTTTGCGTATAGCAATTTGCATTGCATGCAAGCCTGCTCGTCACTCGTAACTTGTCAAAAGTGAGTGGTTTTCCTGCAGAACTCTGGGCTCCTCAAACCATAAAATTATTGAGTATGGCATCAAATATGGATCAATAATTCAATCAGTCAATCATTCTAAATGAAGTGATCTGATCTTTGCGAGTCAACTCTACATGTACGTCTTAATATATCTCAACCTTCAAGTCACAAATAAAAAACAGCGAAGGAAACGGAAAAGGTGCGTTGATGAACACGAGAGTAAAATTAGAATTTTTATGAGCAGAAGATCCAGTTTGTCCTCTAATTAGACGTGAGGTAGCAGGCTCGAATCCATACCTCGCAAGTTCGGATACGATGTAAATCAGCACGTTTGTGAGGTAGAATATCAGCCTGCCTCGCGCTTCGTTATCCACTCCAGTATCCAACGCCCATAAATATGCCCGCCATAGTGCCAGTTAACAATTCTTGAATACTGTAATGATTTAATAAACACCAATGATGTATTTATTTATCTGATTGGTTCTTTACGCCGTTCTCAAGTATATTTCATTTATATATATGCAGCCAGCATTATGGGACACGAGGGTAACCCATGACCATCCGAAGATTGCTGCCTGATCAACTCCAATGATTGCCGAACTGATTAAAAACTGTTCAGAATGTTCAACTTGTTAGGGCTTCAGATCTTGTAACTCACTAAAAACTGCCAAGTACATTCAACTGATTTAGATCTAAACAACGACGCTGACGTGTATTTCCATTTCATACACAGAAGTTCCCAGGTTACCTCTGGATTGCCATAAACAAGATCTTTTTCACACGGCCAATACAACATTATAGAAAGTATTAACGATGAAACAACCTTTCCATGTAATAAGGCACCAAGATTTTCCTTTATTGGAATGATACAACGACAACATGATATTTATAGCTTCGCTGGTGTAAATAACTGGAGTTTCTCAAGCCACATGTTGAAATCTGTAAGTTTGCTTTCTAAACCAGAAAATCCATTACCAACAGCACACCTGTTTTGGTCAGTCCAACTTCATTTTTTGACTAGTCACGTGACTTTAAAAGGGCTATTCTATAAAACATATGATAATGGTAAATGGATCTGTGTGTAATTAAGATGTAACATGTAAAAACGACTTTCATAAGCTACTTTTTCACGCTATCAAGACCTCTTTCCTTTTATTAACAGAAACATTCATACTATATACCAGAACAAATTCTAGCAGGGGTATAAGGGTGATGGCCACCTCTTTCAGATAGAGATCTGGGATGTTGAAGATGATTCGCCAATTAAGCCTCGACTGTAGCTCAGAAGCACTTTGGTGTCAACACTGACCAATCACGTATAATCGCAATTCGCCCAGTTTAGGCGGCAAAATTGTTCAACCGTTATACGATCTCTAGATTATGTTACGGGTTGCGCTCTGATGTTTTCTACATGAAAGCGGGAGATACATCATGTCTATTACAACACTGCAACATATAATGCTCAACATATTATACAAATTCAAACGACTACAAAAATATAGCATACGATCAAGGATATTGAAAAAAAAAATCAAGAAACAAAAAGGAATGACCCAATAAGTACTAGTATATCGTATGATACATAAATATTATGTAAAACACATTGGAGACTGATGCGAGTGAAACTAATTGAAACAGAACCTGATTATTACAAACAAACATCGTTAGCAAATTCTTATTAAATTACTGACTGAGCAGAGAAAAAAGCGTCCAAAGTGGAAAATAACGAATTATGAACAAAATTAAGCGCTCACTTATATAACAATTCTGCAAAGTAGAGGGTCTGGGTCTCTTTCCATATTCAGCACCTTACATTATGATAAACATTTTTTCTAAAGCACAAAAATACATGGTAATGCGTTTCGTTTCGAAAACTGTAGCCAACATTCTGGTTTAACGAAATAGAAAAGAAACCAGTAAGAGTTAGTGGAAAATGGGTCATCTTTTAATGAATAGAAGCACCTCCATCCTCTCGAAGCAATCGTGTTATTTACACCGCCTTATTAAATGGAATGATTTTATAGTTTCTAGACAGGAGTGGTATTGCAACACTTAAGACAGTTACATGAACACCTTCACTAACTGTCTAATGAATACTGGTTGCTGCCAAACACTTACCCACCTTCGATTAACTGGAGAGTGTCAAAACTCATTACAGATTGTTCAATACATATTATGTAATTAGCATTAGCCTCAATTCACTAAAACACAAACATGGCGTCGAAACACACAATGGACAACAAACAAATACAGCAGCAAGTATGTTCGGTAAATTTTAATCGGGTTGCCAAAATAAAAAAAAAATAGAAATGGAGGCACACTTTCTTTCTACCTAGAATGTCGATGAAAATGTCAATGTCATTGTAAGTTCAATTTCACAGTATGTACATAAATGAAACAGTCTGAAATGGGTTAATGTCCGATTCATACCGACTATGTACATTTCTTATATTGCTATGGAATGGCTTTTCTATCATAGTCTCTATCAACAGCTGAAATTGTAATGTTAAACTTAGAAATATATAACAAGTATTATAAAATATAACTATGTACAATTTGTGTTTATTTAAATACAATGTCGAATAATATATTCATCTCAAACAATTAACAGTAAAAAATATCAGATCTGGTGGGAATGGAAAGGATGCATTGATCATTAAATGGACGAGAATCTAATTCTAATTTTCAAATTTCCATCTATGGCAAAAATGGGAAAATTGGAGGAAAAAGCAAGGGCATCCATGAGGTGTCATGGTTTTCTAATATCGACCACCACCGTTCGTTTCACAAAACTTATACTTGTGTCCCCAGATGGTTTGTTTTATTGTTCATTCAACTTTCACGCGCAGAGAATGAGGAGGAAACTTTCACATGGTCAGCTTCGTTCTTTTCAGATCTTCGTGAATGTCCGAGATGTCATAAAGTTTTGTTGTCCAGACAACCGAGCTTTTCCTCCGTGCACTTAAGATCATCCGTGTTGTTACTGATGTCAAAGGATTCAATCAAGGCGTAGAAAACTGTTGTGGGTCAATCTCGATGAGTATTATCTCAAAGTTATCTTCTCCGACTTTATTCACTTCAATGGTAAAGGTCGATTCATGCGTAAAATGGCGAACAATGTTGTCGTCCATCTTAACGAGAATTCTACAAAACATGAAAAACCCCGCAAAATGTCACTTTATATAAATATATAAACGCATGAAAATTGTAACTGTATAATTATATGCAGAAGAAAAGATGGGCAAGACTAGGCAAAGAGGTGTTCTGTCAAAAATGTCTCTGGACAATAGACTAAAATAAATCTGAGCAGGTCGTCACGAGAACTGATTCATGCACTTCTGTCCAATAATTTTCATCATAGTTATAAAGCTTACTTCGGATCATTTATTGAGTCCATATATAATATAAACGAGGAAGCCTCAGGGCATATTTGTTTAAGTTTTTCACACAAGAATTCCTTCACATAAAACGCCCAAACTGTTACCGATCATATATACGCTATGTCCGAAAAGTCGTGATATACAAATGAAATGAACAAAGTCGTGATTAAGTGTTTTTTTTTCCGCATGCTTCTTTGACTTCATGTTTTGATTAAGGAAAACCTTTAAATCAATGGCTTTGACAAAGGATGGTTGCGGTCTCGCCCTTTATATCGGCGTATTGTTGTTCAAAAAGTGTACAACACATTCGTGAACTGAATGACCCCGCTGAGTTGCGTGAAATCAAGTCGTCTACATGCCATTATGATTATGTTCAACCCATCTCTAAACAGATGACAAACGAAAATGAACTCTTTAACCTGGGAGCATTTAGTAAACTGTTAAATTATAGTTCTGTTTTTAGGCCACTCAAACTATATGCATATGAAAGTGTAAACATTAGAGGTTTTACTCTTGAAGACATTTTTGACGAGGCATTATCAAATAAGTATAGATACAAGTTAAGCCCATTTCTAACACACAACTACACATTGAGGCATTCACATCTAGCTGTTTTAAACAGAGCATAAAAATAAAATCTGTACTTCGGTCGTTAGAACAGCTGCCAAGGCCTACCACGCGACAAGTGGGTGTGTTTCATGTCTATTCTTCGTGGTAGATTTTGTTTACTCTAAAACTTTTTATGTCAGAGGCTTCAGGAGCCCAGTTACAATCGAAATTTCTTTCGATGCACTGTCATAATGATAAAACATCCTTCTCTATTTATAGCTGTACCTGTCTCCGACCCATTCATTCGACAGTATCAAATCTTTTTAAGTTTTCTGATCTATTGTCTTATTATTCAACACGTGATTCCCCCAGGTGTTATGAAATACATCTCAATTAATCACTCTTTGTACAATACACTATTGTCTGAACATCTGACTTCACCGTGTTTTGTCTTTCTTCCTGGAAAATTTCTGTAGACAATCGATGATTTTTGGTGACGTTAAATTAAAATCTCAGAGCAACTACCGTTAGTTGGTGGAAGTCACACACAGGAACTCTTAAAGTTGATTCATACTAAATGTAAATTCTGTGATGACAGCATTTAAACTATTCATTTACTCATTTCAAGTTGGGTGAAGTTTATCACACTGTAGTGGTTTCTTAATCGCCGAGAATATAAATATAATTTAAATATTACACCTACCCTTTTTTAGATCTTTTGTAAGTATTCTTCACTTTAGCAGGCGGAGTGCTGTATTTCTCTTCAACCTGAAATGAAGCACAGAATATTTCAGTATTAAAGAAGCAAAACAAAACTGTTACAGGATTAATGACCATGAGGTTATTCCAGAATGTTCCATTCATTGAATAAGGTATCACTTCATGGAAACAATATTCGCACACGTTTAAAATTTAGTGAAATTTGGTCTCCTATCGAAATTTGTTTCCGTTAAAACATTGAATATTTGGCAATGAAAAATACTGATGAACATTTACCTGTGTGGTAAGGTGGTGGTTGGATACTTATGACACTACGAAAGGATACATTGGCGGCCACTTTCCAGTAGCAAATCACTTACAAAAGCCTTTGTACATCTATGGCCGAAAGAAATTGAGGATTTCTTTTTCATTCACATTTTATTTCATGTTATTTTATATTGATAAAGAATACACTTCTTGTATTCAAACTTGTACCATATTCATCTTGTACCACATGCAATGTGAGCAATATATGAAAAACTGATTGAATACTTACTGCCTGTAAAAGTCCTTGTAATGTGGGAACCTTGACCATCAGAGCTGTGAACACTTTTTCATGTTGTTCTCTCACGTACAATAAAACTGAAAAATAAAATGCACACACTCGGTTAAACAAGTACATTCAATTAAAATGTAAAGGAAGCAAGAACACTGAAGAAAGGAAGCAAGCCCAATCAAACCCGATGAACTCCTTTACCAAGAATGACACTCACTAATTGGATGCTCTCTAAAACTCGTGTAAGAATCCCTCCTTTGTCTCTTGCTGGCTGGATAATAACCATCGTCAGCCCTGTCGCTAATTTCTCCGTTGTTCGACAAGCTGTGCGAAAATGAAAAAAAGTAAGACTTCAGAGAATAATCCTCACTACCTCTTTATCCCTTGTGCGGAGAACTAACCAGATGACAATGGAATGAATGAATGAATGATTACGGCTTTACGCCACCTCGGCAATTCTTCAGCCCTATCATGGCGAGAACATGTTTTAAAGCACGAATCAGTGTATGGTTAGAAGAAAATGTGAATATGCAAAACAAATGAAAAAGGCAGACGTGGTTAAAACTATGTAAAACAACTAAACCTCCGTTAAAACTCGAAAAGTTGACAATGGATGTTTTACCAAGTTTAGCATGCGTTACATATTTTGTAGCTTGTCTATAAATTTTCAGTGAATAGATAAAGTCAGCTAATGATAGATGATAAAATATCAGTTTTCAGGAAAAACTTCGAACAACAAGTCAAGAAGACTGAAGAGTGTTATTTTGAACAGAGAAAGTGAAGTATTTGAAAATTATGAATTTGTGGTTTGGAGAAGGTGTAAACCCTTGCATTATATCCGCCGGTTTATGATTTGAAACCCTGAAAAACGACATAAAGAACCAGAAACTCCTTATAAATTATCAATCCATTTGTTTCAAAAATACCAGCCATGTATAAATTTAATCTTACCCAGATTCTTCATCGTCGTCTCCACAAGTCTGACCATGTCCGTTGATCGGGCTTGGCTAAACAAATAATACATAAGGATAGCTACCTTTAAACAGCAGAAATGTTGTAAACCGTGTGCGAACCCCATTTAAAACTTTGAACCTTCGCACTAACCTAAGTCGTATCTTGAGTCACTCTGAACTTCCCGTGCCCATGTATCAAATAAAGCCACTGTTCCCTTAAATGGACTACATGTTTATTAAAGCCACAATTTCGAAATGAATATTTGTTTAAGCCACCTACGTATGTATATAGATATTATTCCATTGGTATCTCGCTTGGGACCATTTCATTTGATGGATTCATTGTAAGGGTTCTAAAAGCGGCATAAAACATAACTTATAAAAGGAAGACGTTTAATTTCCCGTTACCGAAGTGAAACTTAAACTGTTCAGCAAACACATCTAGGTCATGGAAGGGGATATAGTTTTCAGAACACTTTAGGATTAAGTGATAAAGGAGCTCTTGCATGAAATAAGCCATACACATGTTGTAACAAGTAAAAGAAAACAAAGTGGAAAAGATTAAATATATCAAACTTGGACAAAATGTGGTTTCTTGGAAGTCTAGCGAGATAGAGACGACCATAATACTTCTCTGGATTTAAATACATACCACCAACAACGCGGTAAAAACCAGTGGTGCTGGTACTTGAGAGTTCATTCATTCACGTATTAACATACAGTCAAAAGTTAAAAAGTTACCTTTCGATTGCTGTAGTCCTCATTGTCATTGAAGGGGTTGAAGATGACAGGAATCCTTTCCCTTTCAGCCATTGTGTAAAATTCTGATCTGTCTGATGGGGGGTGATATGCGTCTTCTTGCTTCTTTCGAGCTGAAAAAAAAAATACAACCCATTGTCAGTTTACTAACAGATGTAATTGATAGTTGGCAATCACATATTAATTAAACTGTCGTATACAGCATCGAGTTTTGTAACCAGAAAAAGGGATGCTAGGATATCTCGTATAGTTTTTCAGTTTTTACGTATTATATGCATATATTGATGGGCATGTAAAGCTGTGATAAAGATCTTCTGGAAAAATGACTTGTCAAATCGGTTGGATTATATTATGTCGGGCTTTTTTTTTTCTACCAAGACTCCCACTCTTTATTGTTTCATCTTTGTTTATAGAGGTTATAAGACAGGTTTATTACTGAAATGTACAAGAGATTGTATTAATATATATCTTCATGGTCCCAGATTAGTCTGTTTGTACACTGTGATACCACCTAAAAATTTAACTGCTACCCAGATCAACTTTGATCTCATTCCAATACTACTATGTACACAGAGATAACAGTGCCTGCATAGTGACATAAGGTCCTAGATCTATACCCTTTAATAATCCAATATGACCCTTTAACAAATTAATCCCATGTGATAAATTGTTTTCAACCTGTGCATTATAGGCAGAAAAGGCAGTATTATGAGTGAATATTTATGAGTTGAATGCAATGATTTTTTTTAGATTCGACCCACTAGGCGGATCAGTGATCTGCTTTAGAGGATTTGGAGTAGGAAAGTATTTCCACTTACAGTGACCGTCACTCTTAGCTCGGTTGGCTCTTCGTCGCTCTTCGTCTCTAGTTTTTCTTTCAGCACCCTGATAAAATAAACCCAATTACATTTAATCATGTAGTCCTATAGACTCAGTGCATTAGAGGTGTGGTTTTAGTGCACTCGATGCATTATTTTTATTATTTTCTAGATTAAATTTAGAATCGCCTGCCTGACACGGTTTTGAATCATTAGTGGCGTGATTAAATTGGCCGGTGGCATAAGTTTCGGCGAATAAAAGCATACAATATCCACTTCATCCATAAACTGGTGACTATAAAAAAAACACTGAAAATATATATATATATATTGGTATACACACCTTGTCACAGAATATTTTGACCTGATTGTATCCTCTATGTTGTGGAACCGTGTCCCTAACACTTTCGAATGTGTCTATCTGTATGTGTAGTGGAAGACCCTAAAACACAGAAATAAGTCACACAAATGTGTTAAAAAACATTCAATAGTTTACAGAAAAAAAAACCAACATAGGTTATATTCTACACAATGTGCCAAAGTCCATATTGATATAGCACCTTCGTGCAAACGGCCATTGTGGATAATACACAGAGTAAGAAATCTGTAAAGCCTTGCACAGTGAACCGTCTCATTTTACTGCAAAGCAGTTGTGTGGAGGCTTGGCGTCTAAAATTAACTGCATATCGAGAGTTGATCTAACTGCAGTAATGATGCCATCGATTGTAACTTTCCGTTTGTAATTAATCAGGCTTTATTCCTGAGAGCGATGAGTTAATTGAGCCTAAACTGATGAGAAAAAGACTTGGTATGTATTCTCATGGTCTTTCCTGTCCCCACTGGGCACCTATCTATACAGGCTACTGATGAGAAGTATCAATAATAGCAAAGCATGTCAGCTTTTCTACCGATATTCAGGTCCATTGCACGGTGGCTTGAAGCCAAGCCTCAAGCACATATGAAAGTTTGCATATCCACGCCCTTCAGATCTGCGTTTGTAGTATCAGTGAATCGCTGCCCTCCAGGTAACATTCTAAGTGGGTAATTTCCTCATTGATTGTCTCATAGCATATACATGTAGGCAAAGAATGCGTTAGGGCTGATGTGACTTCAAACTGTTCAGTGACGCAAACTTCAAAATTTTACACCGAAAAATCCACACAGGCTGCATCAGCCCAACATACCTTAAAGTAAAGTGTGCTCGCATTTTCTTTGTTTCTTTCCTATCACTGTTTCATTTGTTCTAATGTTCTCTATGCCACATTCCCCGAGTAATTCGGTTAGATATGGATGACCAAACATCAGGTAAAACATCCGGTTCTATTTTTTTTCTATCCCGAGGGACAGGCTAACGGGTGCCTATCACACGTCGGCATCTTTAATTTAAAATTTTACATTTTTCAACAGTATACATTTTTATACGCACGCGGTTGAACAGCTATCAAACAAAACACATACTTCAAAATAAAGAAAAATATACATTCAAAGCTAACCTTCACTCCTTTCTGATTGCTGAAGTCCGTGCTTAGACAGTTAATTGCGATATTGACCTGGAAGAAAAAAACGTAAACAAGACATGTAAAGGAATATATATATATATATATATACACTGTTATTATATAGGCTGAAAAGTAAGGATGGAAGACCAACGAGAAAGAATAGCTCATGTATTATATGGGGCATCTTCTGTATTCTTGTAAACTATAAACAAACGTCATACTTATTTTAACGTTTATACACATAAAAACAAAGTTTTATTTCCAGCAAACCACAGCATCCGCACATTATCATCTTGACGCATCTAACTAATAATGACATGTGGCAAGTGCTCAGTTCATCTCCTTATATGGTCAAAACATGGCTATCCTTTAAACCCATCAATTATAAGCTTTAGAAGGCACATTCATCCAAAGATGAATTACATCCGATTTTATGTAATATTATTTGTGTTTAAAAAACGTTCCGCTGAATAGTTAGTCATTCAAGGTTAGGTCTGTCAACAGACAGGAGCGGTGGTATTTGGGTCAGGCAAATATGGCGGCAATGCATGACTCACTGGGTTAGATTTCCTAATTTATTTCAGTTTGTTTAATTTCTTACCTATCTGATACAGTAAGATGACAATTTTGGGGGGATTATCTGTGTTATCTGTATAGCAACTAACCCTTTATAACATTTGCACTTTTATGAGCTTATACAAAGCGGTATTCTTTGCGAGTTTATGACAAATCGCGCAACAAAGTTGTTTACCAACATTCACAATGATTCTTGAACTATCAGTTTTGATTATTTATAAAACTGGTACTCAGATCAGGAGATTTCAACCGTATAAAGTTAAACACGCATAGATATATGTGTTTAGAAATATGTAGCTACTTACTTTAGCACTACCTTCGCGTGGGGTCCATCTTATCGATACGGCATTGTGTGCGATTTCATCAATGCTGTTAGGCACTATTCCGCTGCTGTTTTTCGTGTCTGTGTACAAATATAAACATATTAAAAATACAGTTGCGCCACTAAGTATTCTAAACGAATATGCTTTAAAAAGTTAAACACCTCAGAGCAACGATTCATATCTTGAAAGATATTCAATTTAGCCGACTTCCACTTTCGCAATAAGTTTCTATTATCTTTGTCACGAATGTGATGCATTATCTTGATTAAAGTTAAATTACAATTTCATTTAAATTTTCATGCTTTTAGCTGGATGGTAACAAATTTATAAGACACTTTGTGTGTTTGCTTTTGCTACTTACCAATGTCAATGATTCTCTGTTTGATACTGTGTTGTCGACTGTGCCAAAATTCCCAAGCTTTCATTTCGTCATCGATCGTTTTGTCATCCCTGAAGACAACCATGATAACAGACTGGAAAGGAAAAAAGTAAATTCTTAATGGAAATTGATAGTTTCAACATAATTCTGCCCAAAGTCAACATACAGATGTGGAAGTGCAATGTGAAAGTACCATATAATATACTTGGATACTGATTAAACGCGTGAAAATGCAGAGTATGGTATGAAAAATGAAGAATTATACTACAGAGTTGCAATGAGGCTTCGGAAAACTATGTCAGAAACTGTGAGGCAACAAGACAATTATGACCAGATTTCAGTTGTTCGAATGTCTCTGGATATGGATTCTGCAAATAAAAATCTCTAAAATATCTCATTTCATACCAAGGTATCGCCGAATGATATAAAAATGCTCACCCGAATTGTGGAACATTTCGGTATTCTGTCAGGAGCGTGGTATTCTAGTGTTAATCCATAATATTGCCCTGTGGAGAGAAACATGGGATAAGTTAATACAAAACACTCAAAAATGTGTTTACCATGTATCTTATTATGTAAGACAACATTCAGCAGGACTTATATTATAACCAAATACACAATTAACACATTTTTTAAGTGTACTGTGCATTAACTTATATACAGGAAGACTTTATTTATAAAAGACTTAGCAGTGGCAGGATATTGGTCTTTAGAAAGTACCTTATGTCTTACGCAAATTACCTAGCTCTCTTTCTTATAAATTCTATTTCAGAATCCCTCTCTGGGAAAGTTAGACTCAAAATCTCTTCATCTTTAGCGAACAGCATCTATTGGCACATAACACGTACAAAACAGCTACAGCATTAAGTAAACCAACTCAGTAACATTTCATAATAATGGTCGATCTGTTTTATTGAAATAATGTCATTTGTACAAAGAGTGAAAACAGACTTAAATATCTATGTTTATTTATTGAAAATGCCTCATTTTTTCAAAGATTGAAAACGGTAACCCAAGAGAATGGTTCCTTGATGGGTCACTGTACATCATGTTAGAGTATAATGCTGTCACACTGATGAATATTTTGCCTACATCATATCACGTTACCCTGTACGAATGGCTTGGTGGTGTGATTTTATTTACACAATATGCAACTAGACAGCTTCTTAAACGGAAAATAAACTATTGGCAGCCTTCAAAACACTCCTATCTTGACCTCACTTTCGTATTATATCGTATTTTGTAAAGCGTCACGTTTTTTGGTTGAAAGTATAATAAGGGCTAGCCAAAACATTTTATACTGCAACACATCTTTGTTGCCATGGTTTCCTGCATACTTTTTGTCCATCTCTAAGCCTTTACACATACCTTACGAAGGACTACATAAAAGGGAGGGACTTTTTTGACCTCAGCATATAAATGGTTATAAATGCAGACACCGAATACCACAAAGTTGAAAGAGTTGGCCTATATTTTTCAGGAACTTGTAAATGGCCTGTTTAACAGCTGAAGAAGTAACAAATTTTAAATAAATCCTTCAGCCTGTTAATATGTCGCATGTATGTGCGAGGCATTTAAGCGGAATTTATTCGGGGGGTGAGGGTAGCGTGTTGGTTATGAAGCAAAAAAATTCTGAAGTTACCGATCAGAAACATTTATTACTGTTGGACGGAATATACTACACAGGAAGCATGACAGAACTTATATCCTTAACTTAACTTATATTCAGCCATCCCTCTATATTTACCTTTGTTAAGATATGTGATTTTATCTTCATCTAGCTTCTGCGTCGTTGATATTGGTGTTTCCAGAAAGTATCTGTATCCAGTTGTGTCGTTCTCACTGCAAATAGCACAAAATGTAACTTCAGATTTAAGATGTACAATCTGAAAAACGTATGTCACAGCAGATATCAAAAAATATTCAGGAATGCCTCAACTGAAAGTTGATACAGTTGACAGTCAAGTGTCATTAATAACATTTCCTTTATTTATCTGATTCTTTACTCCACGAATCACACTTTTTCGCTTTTATGTGAGCCAGGAGGACAACACCATCCAATGGTAATTTACTGACAAATATTTGCGAACGGGAAATGCACCCAAGTCCTCAGAGAACTTCATTAAAGAACACACAAGACTCTGTGAGCGACCACTTCTTGCCACCAAAGGGAACAATGGAATCAGGGAAATCGTAAAGAAATAGCTGTCTGAAAATTAATATCCTAACCATAGGTTTGGAAAGGCTGCTTACATCTTGGGGATGACGACACTGGTGCCTGTATGCTTTTCGCTGCCTTGACAAAGTTGTTTGACACAAACTGCTGGTACAGAGCGACGTCTTTTGGGAACACGGTCACGTGCCACTGGTGCTGTTGTGCCGTCTGCGCTGAAAATCATATTGTCTTTGAAAGCCTGTAGAGTTAAATAAAAAGGAACATTTGTTAAGTACAGCGCATGTTTTGAACATGCAATTAGAGCCACAGGTGTCGCTTACCGTTGTCCAGTGGACGTAAACCGATCAGGAAATGTAATTCATGAAAAAATTTACAATTCTAGTTATTTAATTGGCATACTTTTTGATAACCCTGGCCGAAAATAAATTAATGTAGCGTTAACATGACCGCAGAATCTAAAAAAACTTGATAAGTTTATATGCTGCGGCGGTAGGAGAAAAACTTACCATTTTGGAGGCGTCGGTTGGAGATATGCAAGGTTCGTGGAAACCGCTGTCTGGCGACTTTATTGTGTAGTTCGTGTCCTGCAAAACGCAGTAATAAGATGCTGTGTCCTGGAAACTATGTTGTTGTTGATGTCGGGCATAGCTTTCGGCCGTCATAGCCCCCACTGGATCACTTTCGAGTCTCTGTAATGTGGTACATGTTGTCGTTGAGGGGTAGGAGAAACCATTGCCGTAATATCCAATGTCATGTCCCCCATACATGTCGGTCCGAACGGGAGCAGAATGAGCAACTGGAGGGAAATACTGCGCTTGCGCCTGTGTTATGTTCACTGTAAGTCTTTGGCTCTCGTCGTCTGCCTTAATCGTGGAGGAGCCTTGTTGATGTTGAGAAGTAACTGCGATCGTGGCAGGTGGGAAGGCAGCAGTGGTATCAAACTGCCTAATATTTGCATTGACATCTTGGGTCTGGTATTCTTCTTGCTTAATTTGATGGGGAATTTCCAGTGAATCCTGGACAATCCCAGAAAGTGTGTCGACGGGGGAAACACTCTGGGGAATGTGACCATTGCGTTTCAGCTTTTCTTTTAACATTTTTATCATTTTTGCTGTGTTTTCAGAAGGCCTCGTGTCCTGGGTGGCCCCGGACTCTGCCAGACAAGTCTGAGACAAGGCAGCGTCTTGCTGGGAAACGGCGATTCCAATGTCCTTTGGACCAAAGCAGTTTTCCTTATTTCGCACCACCGTCAATGGCAGTGGTTTATCGTTCATTTGTTGGTTTTCAAAGCACATTTGACCGCGCACTGTGTTCAGCAGACGTATGTCGTCAGGGCTTGCTCGGGGTGTGCCGTTCATGGCGTTTTGGACGGACAAATCTATGCCTTCACCGTTGTGATCAGTACCTTGAGTCAGAGAGTAGTCCGCCACTGACGTCTTGGGACCCTCCTGACAAATATTATAAAGAAACTCTAAACTTTTCAGATCTACTTATTTATAATGTACCAAATGGCTTTCAGGATAGACAGCACAGTCTTTTGTGTCTGCCATATTGTTAAGGTCATCAGCTCACTCCTGGGATTTCTCCCGCAATTTATGAAATGCTACACATTCGCTATGGCATTATTGCAACTTCAAAGCTATATGCATGCTTCACTCAGTGTACTACAAATCTTACCTGGTGGGATTCACCACAGTCACCGTTATGCGACTCTTGGAGGAGAAGTTTGTCGATATCGTCGTTGTTTAAGATGTTGATATACTCGGAGGGTGCGTCTCCCTTGTCGTCGGTTCGGCTGAAATACATGACAATTATTCGTTAATCCCTCTCCAAAGTAATTAGCCGCTAGCTGTGCAGCAGTATGAAAGTGCCTTATTCTCCCTCTGGTCCATATATCAATTAAAACTTTATGGTGTCCAGAATTCGCCTAGACGCACTATAGTAGACCTGAGGGAAAATGTGTTTCCTACTACGACATGTGCCTTAATGGCAGTAGCTCGTGCAATGAATGGAATGGCCTGGTTACACCGTGCAAAGATTTCAGCATATTCATAAGCAAGCTTGTGTATCCCTGGGTGACGATGAAGTCGTAGCATCTATTTCAGCCGATTTATTAGCCACATTCATATAAAATAGATAGTACATGGCGTGAACCTTTTGAGAAAATGTCACTTGCCATCTATTCGAAATGCTGAAGGAGCCCAAAGAGGCCTAAAGTGAGCTTCACAGTTCGTGGCGTGTTGGTATACATGTTCAAATATACAAGTTAAATGGGGTGTTAATTCGTGGTAAAGCATGCCCAGTTGGCTAGTTAGGGCTCTACAAAGGGATGAAAACGAATGTAATAATGTATAAAAGGCTCTCAGCTTATGTAGGGCTCTTAACTACGGCTCTTAAATTGAATGTACTGTGGTAATAAAGGAATTTACACTTCATTCTATCAAGGACATTTCTCTGCAAAACAATACCCCAAGGCACAATACCCTTGAGAGCTTATATCTTAATCACCCGAAGGACACAATCTATAACAAACGAGTACTGTACGTGTTTTTAAAGATTTAAATAACTCAGCTTATGTATGAAAAAGATCGAAATTGCTAATTATTTAAACCTTGGACTTGAAAGTATGTTTGTCCTACACGGTCAGTCTTTAGTATTCTACTTTTGGTAAGAATACTGAAAGATCAGAAAAGTGGACAAAGGAATACCAAAGGTAAAGCTAGCTGTTCTTATGGAACGGAAATTGTTACGTTTGATGAAATTTGAGGTCAAACTTGAGATTCGCGCGAAAAAAAAAACAGAAGCTTCATATTTCAAGACTCTAGCGTAAAAAAGTAAAAAATATGTTGTGTAAAAGGTTCAAGGTAAATCTACTAGTTCACAATAAAAGTGATGTTGTCTGTGACTGAATCTTAGAGCGAGCAACAGCATACCACAAGCAAAAAGTAACCTTTGGGCTGGATGGGTTGAACAATGACACATTTTAGTAAAAAAACGTCTCGCATACACGCTTGACGTGTGCCACTACCACAAATTTGGCCCCAGACTATACAGTGAAAGGTTCAATTCATCAACTTTCTAAATGAAAATTATGGACAAATATTTAGTTTCCCGGGGCACTACAGCATTATTCGAATTGAAATTTATGCACTTATGCAAGGTCCTTAGGGATTAACCCAAATTGCGTGGAGGTAACGCGAGTGCAGACTTCAGGCTAACATCTCGGCTATCACTGCTGAAGACAAGTTTAAGAATCTATCTATCTATCGAGTTCTAAGAAAATGCGGACCAACATCTGTGTTAGAGCCAATAATCATTGTAAAAGATTTATGCACAAACTACAATTCAACGCATGGAGGTTCACGTCGCTAAGAATGTATCGCGAATTGCAGATTTATTTTGGGTTTTTTGTATTTGTTTGTATTTTAGGGGCTATGTACGTCTGATCTTTTAGTTTCAGGAATCCCTGGGTAAAGGGATAAATCATGTCACTTTTACACTGAACATGTTAGGTGAATATATACGTAAAAGATTTCCTAAAAATATTGCATATGCTATCCAAACACTCTGGTCAAGTTGAGATGAAAGTGGTAATGAATTAGCATGGGTACACTTAGATAGTACTCTAGTTTGGCGGACACTTTTTCACGGATGACAGTATTCAAGTCAAAATGTCTAGTGCAAGTATCAAGGGAAATATACTTGCAACTCTCAATGTTGTTGGTCAGGTAATAATATCGCACAGAATACAACTTTAAGAAAATAAAGCACATTTCACAGTTTTCATGCAGAGTAAAGCTGCAATGAAGAGTGTGATTCTGTCAGTATTGTAAAATTTCCGCTTGTATTTTACCCCGCACCTAATATCAACAAACACTTAAGCTGTAGGCAACGATAAAAAAAACATTACAAGCTATCACTTAAGAAACTGCGTCCCCGACGCCTGGACGTGATGGATCACCCAACTGTGACCAGCACAGTCCCCCCAACAGACGCCTAAAAAAACTGTCAAATTCTACTTTATCTTCCGGAGGACCGAAAACACTCAATTTCTGTACAGTGCAAGAAACTGAGGGTCCACATTACCTAGTGTGTTGTATACAACAATTAATGAAAAAGCTGACAGGCGACTCCATCTCAAGTGTTTCTGTATAAGGCCCTATTTAATGCAAGCAGTCAGTGTAAAGTGTTGTTAGAGCACATGCCAGTCAACCGCAATAACTTTTAAGTCATTTGTCACAGCTGGCCATTGTAAGCAGTGTCATTTAAAACATCTACGACGCTAGCCTGTTACAAATTCTGTCTCTTTCTGTCACACTATGACTGGGAAAATAAAATGGGTCTCATCTAGCATTTTCTAGAACAGAAACTCAGGTGGTCAAATTTATGATGATTTTCCCATGTTTATTTTGTTACTTTCGTTATATTTCGAAACAAATGCACATTTAACAGCACAGTAGGAAGTGGCCATTTATTGGTAGTGTATTTTGGGATATCCACAGGAATTGATGTTATCATAGTTTTCATTCATAATTCATAGTTTTATTGACAAGTTGAAAGACTATTAGATTAACACCACAAATTATAGTCCCAACAGTCGTGGATAGGCCCTACGCCTTGTGAATACCTTTGCAATGGAAAGCATCTCTTATACATATATCACGTCTTATACAAAACTGCAATGAGGTAAACCCTTTCTGTGTATTTACCTATGCTGTATAAGCAACTTTAACTTCAAACACGTCAAAAAACAGATAGTTGTGCTTCAGTGTTAGAAGAATTAGCCTATCCCTGCTTGGTAGCACAAATGCCAGATGAACTTAACATCCTTTCTCCGAGGTACACGAAAATTTGACGTTGCTTTCCGGCCACCTGGCAGAAGAACATTTACTCCATATGGGATGCCGGATTGTCTGAACCACATTGTAAAAAATTTAATTGACAGGTCCTGGCTTCATCTCTTCACGATCCAGGACACGTTTACCCAAACAGATCCCAGTGCTTCCATCAGTTGATCTTTACAACCTTCGATATGTCATTTTTCAACCCGTCATACTGTCGTAAAAGTTGTCCTGTAATTGAATATGAATGATTGACTGGGTGCATTGTTTTCAGTTAGCTTTACATAAGAGTAGATTTTATCCAGTTATTTATAAATTTGCCCCTTGACAACGGCGGCATCGTACGTTAAAGTATAAATATCTTCAGACTTTAATTATAGATGCATTAGGTATGTTCAGAAAAATGTCATGTATGCATACATCAGAAATTTAATGTGTGTGTGTCTACTTTCAAAGTATCTGGGTGTAATATTCTTGTACTAGAGCTTCTTCCAAACGAATGTTAATGCTGTTATTGTTTTTTATTTATTAAATTATATTTCACTGAACTCACGTCCCAGTTAACAACAGAGAGTAGTATGCTACCTAAACTGCCATAATGATTACTCTGTAATTTGTGCACAATCATATACATGCAAACCTGACCAACATAAAACTTCAAGGCATTCAACAGATAGCTTACTGGATCGTGAAAGAAAATAATTTCACACAGTTCCTCGTTTATATAACCATTTACTTCCGAGATGGGTGCTAGAGAAACATAATTTCTAGACCTAATCAGTTTGATTTTTGGAATCGTCTCTTTATAGCACTTTATAGTATTTAAAATAATATTCCAATTCCGTACATATATTACTCTGGTGATGATTAGTACCTGTAAACAGAACGAGAACTGGAAGATGCGAGTCTGGCGTCATGTTGCAATTACATGTCTCAGAACATCAGTTTCTTTACAATTTCATTTTCTTCAATCTTTTGCGATTTGAATATGGCCCTTGACGATAACGTGAGACATTTCATGATTCTGCATGATTTATTTTTCGCGTGGGTAGATCTACAGAGTATGAAGCTTTTAATTAGATCCACTTTTAATTTTCATAGCTGTCAAGACGTAAGGCGATCGATTAGAAAGCTTGTGTAGCGTAACTTTTACGGTTCGCTAGACATTTAACATGAAGTACAGTCAGTAAGTTCAGGTCAAGACCTAGCATATTGCACGAAAAGTTTATTTTCGCGAAATATATAAGCATCGTTACAGGGAAATAATTTTCTTCATTGACATTTCACTGAAATGTTTAACGGTTTTTGGTGAACCATGACACAAATAAGCTACTGTTTCGTGTCTACATTTGAATGCTAAAACAGGTAAGACGGAAAGCAAGCCAAAGCGAGAAGAGGTGAGAAGGTGGAAGATGGAAAGTGAGAGCGGGCATATGGGTAGGGAAGGGAAAGTGGGGAGGGAGAGGGGTGAAGAGAGCGATGGGGAAGAGAGGGAAAGGAAAAGAGACGGAGACGAAAATGGAGTGACGATTAAGCGGATGGGGCGAGAGAGAGGAGGGGGTGGAAGCTTCGAAATACAATTCATTCCCTACAAAACCCTTACTAGGCCACTTTAATACTATATAATACTCAGGTTTTGCTCTTTCACTATTACACAAACAGTGTAAAACATTTTCATTAGCAGTTTTATTAAGCACAGGTGCACTTCCTTCCCACGGGAATCCAGTCCGAATCTGACACCAGTGAAATATGTTAAGTTGTAGTGTTATGCCTTTCTGTCTGATCTTTAACATACAGATGTATCTGCAGATGTTACTTTTCATCTGCAGCCAGCTAATTATGCATTGGACCGGCACATTCAGTCAGAGGTTAAGACAATGTGAATTATCATAATTGATCGTGTATTCTCCGAGCTATTCTCTACCCCTGGTTTTATCAGACAACAGGATCAGGCGCCTAAATCTTCTGGCAATTAGGACAAACTATTAGTGTCGGAAAATTTGTGCCTGGTCTTGGCGATTTTCTTCTATTCTGAGGCTGAGACAAGGCCTGGCAATTAAATTAAAAGTGGTGCACGTTCAGATACACGTATATATATCAAACCTGTGCAAGTGCCCAAAGGGGCCACCCAGGGTGTAAATAATTGTCAGACAGCGTTGAACAGTCCGATAAATCGCTTAACAGAACGGACTAATTATAAAAGCGGCTCTCAGGTGTTCTCTCTTTGCCAAAAGCAATGAATTGTGTGTGTCCCTGGGCCTCTGGATTGCTACCTATGTATATCGCTATAAAGACCCAGTTTCAGAGTTGTATGTATTACACGTTTTCCTTTACCCACAAATTCCTAAATTTTTAAAAGCCAAATAACTGATCTGTTACGTAAATCCTAGCAGGTGTTACATAGACATGGTAAAACAAAACAAGCATATTGCATATGTATACATGGTCACGTATAGTAACCTTTCAACGGTGCTACATAGAAACTTCACATTTCCATAATGTAGTTACAAAAACATCTTTCCTGGTGGATTCACTAATGAATAATTCATAGTAAAGACAGATGAATATATGTTGGGGTTTTACTGTACACACGACCTCTGACATGGTCACATAAGGACGCGCTTTTCACCTCAGTTTTCATCAAAAGTAAAGAATAAACTTCTAAACCGCCTAGTTCAGAAATGAATGAGTTTAAAACAACACGTAGCCCACACGGAATTAAATTTACATGTATGAAAAGAACAATGAGATTGTGACGAAGCTCGACATTTAGTGCCGGATCTCGATTTTCATATAATCCCCCAGGCGAAATGCATTCATCACTTAAGACTTTACTTAAAAGACTTACATTTACGAACTCAGTCCAACAAAACCGATCTATAAATACCTTATTAAGAACACAGACAAAACTAATCGATATTTACCATGTGACAAAAATAAGTTTATGGGTCATTCAAATATATTTGCTTGTCTTTCCTTACATCTCACCTCACGACCGTCTCCCCAACCTACCTAAGGTATATGGGTCCACTTCAACAGTTCTTTTCATCCTATTTTTATGTCCACATAAAACTGTTTCGGAGCCGCGTCATCCAAGCGTCAAAGAGGTATATAAAATCAGGACAAAACACCTCTATGGATTCTTTCATACATGGTTCCAAAGGAATAGGCTTAAACGAGCTGGGGTTGGCACTTAATATGAAAACGAATACCGAGTCCCGAGTGTGAAAGGATTTAGTGTTTGCGATGTCCGCTTGTGATGATGCACAACGCCTCGACACCTTACAGAATCAACCACATATGCAGTGGGACAGTCGCGCTCTTGCAGATTTTACTTGCAGTGTGGCATAAAGAAAACCATCGAAATTCATGTCCAACTGGAACTTTAAGGCATAGAATTTCTTCCACCCGAAAGAGTAATGAGCTCGTGCACTCGGCGACCCCAAAACCATGAAGTAGAAACAAAATTTACATATGACACACATTTAACTATCGGGCATTTGCTCATTCATTTGTTTAATTGATGTTTAACACCGTGTCAAGCGTACGGTATTGTCAAGGATTAGGTGAAGTTGGAGCTTGAGTTATGCCTAAAGGAATTTCGCGTCACATTATCGAGTTCCTTGGATAAGCACTTTCGCGAAAGAGACAGTTAGCACCACGGCCGAGTTTTGTTTAAAAAAATGAAACAAAAGTCATCTCGGGTATAAAGTTCAGGCTGGGATAAAGTTTTATTTATAATGTATTAAGCTTAAGGTTAATACAGTTGAACAACCCTCAACTGATCTACATTCAGACCCAAAGCGGTAATTCTGATGCTAAAAATATAACTAGGAAAAATTTAATTGAAATTATTTGTTTTAAATTGGTCATTTTCTGTCAGTAAATCACTGAGGGGCTATAATACACCGATGTTCTTGTGTCTAGTGGTAATGAAAATGCAATCGTACTTACAGGTGACACAAAGTTTATCTCAAATAGGGTTTAGGTCAGAGTTCAAGCTAGAGGAGGACAACGTGCAGTAAAGCTTTTGTCGACAAGACCTTAATTAACTCTACACGTACATGTGGTCCAGGAAACCTTTGGAAAGTTGTGTACACACAGTGTAGCCTTTGGAAGCGAACACATTCTTCCTGACTTCTTGTAATCGGCACAGAAATCATGATGCAGAATAAATTACACTAACCATATCTTATAACATATCGAATAACTTAAGCATCCCTGAAATAAATGAGCTGTGAAACAAACGCCAACGTATATTAATCTGAAAATAACAAGTACTTTGTCTCCATGTCAATTACTTTTGGTGAGACGGGTGCTATGTACAGATGAAATGGAGCATGATGGAGAGTTCTTACCTGAAGATATCTTGAAGCGCCTGAAACTTGTCGCCTATTTTCATCCCGCTTCTGTCCATAGCGGGAAGGTTTTGGTACTCGTGAAGAAGAGCGAGCCCGTGGATGTGCGTATCGTCACCGTTGATGGCAGTTGTGGCGGCGGTAAGAGGGTGCCCAAAGAAGGCCCGGACGTCGTCGGGGGGTCCGTCTTCACTTGGGGTTCCCGAGGGAGGGGCTGCGGCCGTTGGGAGGGGCTGCTGAGACAAGACCGTCTTCTTCTCGCCGGGGATTTCAACTGCATCATCTGAACGGCTTATCGTATCCCTGAAATACGGAGGGTGCGCTGTTTGATGCATTGCATTAGATATATGGGTCGTTTGCTACTCCAGATGTAATGTGTAGATAAAGGTGTCTTTAACGAAATGGTGGCCTGAGGGATGAATATAAAGAGGGTTCCTAGTTTAATAATTGGCTGGGAGCCTGAGGGGCTGATTCAAAAGTTACGCATGGCTTCACACTACATACATGCCCACACTGCAATAAGCTCACTTCGACGCCATGCTCGGTTGGTTCTGAAGTATCAGAGATTGTCTCCCTGTATTACACCAGACTTGATGTGAAGAACACGCCCCTTCACGAACAATAGGCAAAAGTTTGTAAATTCGCCACTGTCAAGTAGACAATTGAAATTGTATCCTATGTCAGTCTAGAATAATAGGATTCCTTGGCACAACTTGATGGAAATATTTCAGATTACAGCCATTTTTCACTATTTCGTCGGTAAATTCCACGGTCATCAAAGTCCCGATTAATTGGTTTGAATGTATTCCCTTAGAATCAGCGCTTTAAAACCCATTAAATGCAGGTCACAAACGAACGTCCTATATCTTATCAATCAGAAGTCCTGTAGTTTTCACTAGTAGTAAACTTCCAGAATATTCCACTCCCAATAGCAAAGACTCAGACTTGAAGGCACATACAGCTGCGTCAGAATTTGCTCCAGAGAAAATATTTGCGGTCTTCCGATACAGTGATGAATGTAGGATTCTGTCAGAGCCGCGTACGTTGTAAGGGAGGAGTGGTAAAATCCGCCTATGACAACCACGTTACAAAAGGACCCAACCGAATGTCAAATAAGGTCCCTTCTGACGTGTTTGTTCAATTGTAACAGTGTCCTCTAATGGTACATTCAAAAAGTTTTACATCGCCGCTGCTGCATGTATTAAATGAGGCCTTGACAAGCCATATATAAAAATTTGTCCTATCAGAATTCAGCCGCCTTTTTAACCGATCTATTCAAGTGTTATCGTTTTTAGGACACAGTAGACATCTTTCGTCAGGTTCCATTTACCCAGTTGTGTTACGAAATGTAGATAAGAAGAAAATATCAATCCTAAACACTGGGAAAGACCGGCTAGGATCTAGCACAGCAGGTAAGGAGACTCCCAGATGTGCAAAATCAGTATCAGCATTACTACATCCGGTTGACAGCCATAAGGCAGAAGCTCCAGGTAATGTCTACAACTGATAAAACTCCAAGTCAGTGCGTCGCATGTGCCAGCTTGTCAGCTAAACTTGTTGTTCAAAGACCGTCTTAAAGTTAACAACATTCAACAGAGCGAACATAAATACTGGTACAACAGTGTGCGCGTGGCTGAAGGCTGCTAGGCACAAATCTATTAGAGGCGTCTTATAAAGCTAGATGACATGGTGATGAGGAACGCGTCGTATGCTAGCTGTCTTAACAAGGCGTTACAGAAACAATGCATTTAGCGCCTCCGGCATCGCACAACAAAAGACGATCATACCCCTTCTCTGTAACAAGTTTTGGCTAGTGTCCAAATTAAAATGATACCCCCTGTGAAGTATGTTACTTGGCCTTTCATTTTATTCACAATCTTACATGGAATATGGGCAACAGTTCACGAACGTATTACTTATACATAAGGTAGCAAAGCCTTGGAAAAACTGAAGTCACCTGAAGGAAAAAAAAAAGAGTTCGTTGTTGAATTAAACACCGAACATCATCAGTGACCAGGGATGAAATGTTATTGCATATCCTCTTTTTCTTCATATTAACTCATATACTGCCACAGTTCTAAGTCCGAGCCACCTTATGTTGTGTAACTTTAATTTTAAGGAATGAGAAATGGCATTTCAGTGAGGACATAGCTGTGGAACAGTGTATCTAGCTGCAAAGTTTTTCGCCTTTTAAGATTTGTTGAAGGATTTGGGTTTGGTGTACCCTAAAACGAATGATTTTTGCACAGGTGTTTCAGATTTTCAATTAAAATGCACAACTCACTGTTTACATCCCAATCCAATCGACAAGACCGTCAACGGTAAACAAAGAACATGATCCAAAACCTTTGAGCTATTAACTCATATGTGTTATTTCTGTCACCCATCCCTATAAGGAAAAACGATCTGTCAGTACAAATTGGGCGCACCTAAAACGGACTTCAGAAATAGCTACTGGATCTAACTCTTGCATAATCAGCAAGTCCGCGAAAATACTTCGTATATCGATTATTAAATAAGCCCATGGATTAGTTTATACGTGTAAGTTGGCACCGAGTCGTTATGCTCCAGCAAATATGCTTAGAACGTATTCCAAATTTTTCTTAGGCGGACCTCCACTGCTGTGCACGGTCATTTTTGTCGATCCTGTGGCTAGTGTAGATTGTGATAACCTAGAGTAGAGCTTGAATGAATCCTACTGCATGATCCAGTCCCTTTGGACAAAACCGGCCGAGCGGAAAGCAAAAATAAAATCTGACAACAGAAAGTAGTCTTAGCTCAGCGGGATATAGTGTCTGTATTCAACTGGATTTTACAAAAAGTTTTAAAATGACTGAGAACCAGTATCACGGCTTTCGGTTTTAGACTATGCCTCTCTCACAGTCTGATGAAAGAATCAGATCTCCTAAAAGTGTAATTTTATGAAGAATTCAGCATGCTGGGGAACGCTTTATCTCGCATAATATTGTCTGACTGCTGAATTCCTAACAAAAATCAATCTCAGTGTACGGTAAACAATCGACTGTCTAGCCTGTTGTCATAAAAAGTTTTACTTTACACTAATATTCTGTTTTAAAGTAATGTATATGGTTTAATTATAATGTAATGCAAATCCAATACAATCACGAGAAAGTGAGCTGCAAAACACATGACAAAAGCCGCAAACAACTACTCTAATTTCAGAAATTAAACATGCCTAGACGGTTCAAAAAATAGTGTCACATATTAAATTAACTTGTCTAAAAGTAAATAAATGTGGAGCCGTACTTCTCGACTGTGATATCAGTTTCCGGTTCCGGTGTTTCAGGGCCAATCACTTCTGGGTCATAAATCGGCAGATCTGTTTTCTCATAATCCGATGGTAAATCGTGAAGCCACCTATAGCAAAATGATACATTGGGAATGTTTCCTTTATACATAACTTGAAAAACACCAAGGGGTATATTTACGTATTAACAAACAAGTCACAGGGAGGGTGATTATAGTACACAGTTATTAAAAGGGTAGCGCAAGAGTAACAGTGCAGCAAGAGAAATATGCAATAGTGCAAGTGGAGCTGAGTAACGAGTGAAATTATATTCATACAAGACTACCCGTGCATACATCGACAACCCCCGTGTCTGAGGTTCGCCAGGAAAATTCATACTGTGCACCTCCTGTATTATATTTATCTTTGCGGCACAAAACAGATTTCACAAAGAAGCAGAATTTCTCCGGCAAGAACGGAAATATTTTTCTTCACTTAGCACAATGTAAATACAAAAAGGGACAATGACGATAGACAGCTTTTCACACCATTATATCCCTAACCTTGGGCACTCCCAATTTTTTTTCAACTGGCTGGTGGTACAGGGGTATCCGATGCCACACATCCATAATCGTCTATAAGTTTTAGGAGAAACACTATGGCTGACTTTGTGACGAGAATAGCCATAAAGAAAATAATTATGATCTCTTTTGTCTATTCAAGTGTTTCAGACCCTTAGACACCTTTTAAACGGCTGTTTATTCACTTTAGTACGTGAAATGAACCGTGCACTGAAAGCAACTGTTGGTGGATGTTAATGTAGTAGTCAGATGGAGATCGTACAGTATCTTGAATTTCGAGTACGATTCAAAACTTGCCCGAAAGCTAAATATGGTACAGCCCGAGAATTGGCGCCACCAAGCAATAAAAATAGATCGATATAAATAGAATACAATAGAGTAATACCTCAATATAACGTTTTACAGACAGGTAAAAAACTAAGCGCCATTCTAAAAAGCATATAAAAATTAAAAAGCGTGAAGACAAAAGCATGCTGTGAAATATAACATTCGAAATAACAAGGAAAACAGTGATGCTAAACGGAATTTTAAAACGTCATTCAAATGAAGTCATATGACGTAAACGCAAACTTCGACAAGAAGTTCAAGGACATATTTGACCATCGTATAAGTTTACCTGAATATGAATATAGGAAAAGTGTTCTCAGAATTGGACATATTTACGAAAATCCTTTTAACGTAAGCTATGGGAGAGATAGTATAAAATGACGTCAAATAAGAGCAATACCATTTTGTCCATGACAAATCCATTATGTAGATCCCATGACAAAGAGGGGAGGATGCTCCTTTTCCGCCAAGTTTTCTTCGTCTTCAACACACATTTATTTTTCAGCAACAGCGTATATATATATATATCAGAAAATACCTCTTGCCTCCAGTCAACTAAAACACCAGCTGTATAAGTTTTTCTAAGAAAGGAGTTTTGGAGTGTCGTAAAATTTCAAAAACGAAAATTCCAAGCATTTTAATCTTCGTTTGTATATCCTCATCCCGAATATTCCATACAGATTAAGTATTTCAACTCAGCTTCAAATAGCACACGAAGACAAAACTAACAAAATCCCATAATGTTCATGTAGAGCATCTCCTATAATCCCAAACACGAATACCTGTGATATCACTGATCAGAAGACTGCACGCTACAATACACCTGTGAATCCAACGTGTTCATGTTAAGTACACAAGAATTAAAGGCGCATATGCTTGGTCGCCCTACAGTGGACAGTGGGCCACAGCTTCAAGTCCAGAGTTACCGTTCGTATTAACGTTTTTAGCGGTTTTACAGCTCCTTTGATGCAATCTAGGGCACAAGAAGAAGATCGTTGTTCTTTTTTCCCCTCCCACGATCACCAGTGCACTTGCAAACCTAACTCTTCCTTCAGATCACAAGTTCATTCCTAGCTGCATAACAGTTACAGCAATACTCAGATATCTGAGTACTGACACCCACAATGTTGTCTCCCCCACACAAATACTAACCACATGCTTGTCTGAAGGAGGTGTGTGCTTAAGATGAGTCCTTTGAGGGTCAAATTTCAAGCCCGTGACTGAGGAGAGATAACGTCAAATAAGCACTAAACTACTTAAAGACTCGCTTCGACTTCAAATCATAAGCTGTTAAGCAAGATGAAGAGTTGAGACAACTTTCCGGCGATCTACGTTGATCAACCTTTTTCTGAAAATAAATTGAAGACACAGGGCAAAACAAATGTATCTGATCAAGCGATCCTTCTTCAAAAGTGCTATGGTCGCCAACGATGTTTCTCATGGTGGGATCATTCTTGACAGTGACTAAAAATTAAGGTCAGATGTGTTGACATATTCTTTTCCAGGCAACACAAATACTCGAGACCAGCAGTTATCTATATTGACAACTAAACGGTAGGATCGTTTGATCCTTAACTTTTGACTTCAGACCCTTACGCCTACGTCTTGTACATTCTGTAATATTACACGCCTGTGTACAACGCAAACTATTTACTTCATACTTGGGTGCAAATGCACAGCGCATTCTTTTGGCATTCGTGTACACCTACATGTCTTTCAGACGATTCGCGTGCTTTAGGTAAAAAGTTTTCAATAAGTATCAGTTTTAAACCATGCTCTGACAAAATGCAAGTTTCACAAGGGCACGTCGTAGGTAATAAGAACATCGCGTTTCGAGAACACATCCCGACATATATGCGTATGTGTGACACACCTTGCCTTTAAAACATATTGCCAACTTTTTAAGTTATTCACTCCATGAAATACTTCTCCTACGCTGGCCACCGTTATTTGTTTAATGAACACAAACTGAAAAGGGCCGACAATCCCAGACCAAATGAACATAGTCAATGTTTGCTTTACCAGAGAAAGACAAGATAATGCTATACCCGGGGAGCATTGTGAACGCTATATCCGGCAAAACCTTTCAATGAGATATTTTGGGGAATATTCACCAGCGTTTCTTTATACAGACATTTCGGTGCAGTGGGTTTTCTTTTATTTAATTCTTCTTATATTGGTGTGGCACCTAGGTATCGACCCGAATCTGTGGGTGGGAACCAAAGGAAGCCACTCAACTTAATATTCACACTTTTCGGTTAAATTTAGAACGGGTTTACATACCACCGGCTAAAGACTAAGGTTTGTTGCATCACCCGGTGTAAACCTGACAGGCGAACACGCACACATACACCCCTCATATACTTGCATAACCAGAAGAATGGCACAGGGGATGGATTTCCATGTTTATCTTCTACCTTATAAAGTATGGGACACTGGAAGAAATAATGTGATGAGATTTTCATCCAATCAAAACGGGGGACAGGCCTTGTGTGACCTCCTGACCTCAGAATCGTCTGATGTCTTTGTGTAACTAAGAAAAGCCATTAAGCTATTGTTTAGTGGAGAAATTTTCATACTACAGGGTTAAGTGATGTCGAGGCTGAACACGGAGGATTAATTGCTCATCGTTGCAAAGCTAAACAAATCAAATGTATTTAACTAAAACTTATGTAAATAGGTCACTAGTATCAACATGAAAACAACGCTTTCAATAAGGGTCGGGTACGTGCTCTCATATATCTGTTCGCACTCTCATTATGAAAACACATACATGAATGGAACCCAAACTTTTAGACTAAAAACATGAGAGATCATTTTTCCCTTCATGTTGGCAAGTATAATTCCCACGATTATGTTGTGTTCAAATTGGGTTTCAATAGTAATCACGTTACGGTTTAAATAACAGGCAGTGTAGCACTACCTCAGGGGTGTTCAACATAGAAATGCGTAGGTCTGTGTAGAAGAGAGGGTGTGCCTTTACAATGTAATTTGTGATGAGGTAAGGGCCTCTGAATCTGATTGCTGTCTACCATCATGCGGATGTGTGGAATAGAAACTGTTACACGAGGATATCATTTACTTTAATGATTAAATAATATGGTAGTAATGTATTGATGACTTACGGATATCATGTTCCATGTACTCCTTAATGAAAGCAACAATGATGAAAGGAAAGTACAACATAATGATAGATTTGAAACTGCAACGTTAACTATAAAAAATAACAACGATTTTATGCCTTTTTTATATAACTGACTCAGAATACCTCTTACAATAAAGAACGAACAGCCTAAACGCGCTTAGTGAATACTTCCTACAAATGTAAATGCCCTTCCACGCAAGATTTAATCAAGCAGTTCGTAGAAAATCTGCGACTGTATACGAAACTGACAGAGAAGCCTCTGTGAGGGTCAGATTTTGCGCATGTATAACAGTACGCTGAATGGTACACATTGTGAAAATTAGGCACTTCTCAAACATTCCGGGCTATCGCAAAATATTGGCTCGGTACGTGCCTTGGACAATGATTTGGTCACGTTTCATGCAAATTTGAATTGGGAAGTATGCTTACATAAATTACCCTTACCAAAGCCTCAATCGTGGATTGACAGAGATGAGATCATCAAAATTATCCCTCATACTGAAAGAGGGAAAGAGGACTGTCTTCTTAAAGGGTTGGGGCCTTTAAGGCACCACTATTCTGTCGGATAATTTAGTTCCTGTAAGCTATTTCTCTATTCAAGGCTTCAATATCCTAAATTTTAATTCCGCATATGAATTTCTACCATCATAAAACAGTTGATTTGAGGAAAACCCTTTTCCACAAAACCAAACTTAAAAATGTAAAAGATCATAGTTAAAATGCTAAACTAAAACGACAGACTAAAATGGCACTATTGGTATTGTAATGTGTTTAAACTTTAAAAAAAAATACCAAGATAGCGTTGATAGTTGTGCCTATGATATGAAAGAGGCTTGGAATTGAAATATTATTTACGAAGTTGCATTTGTTTGTGGTGGTGGTAGATGGTTTAATGGTTTCATTCCAATCGCCGATAGTCCACACAAGTATAGATATGCAGAAGTTCAGTCAAAGTATTACACAGGAAAGTTCAAGAGGTATATAAGTGAGAGGGAACCACCAATTGATAAATACTGAACCATGCCACCCAAAAGTACACTTACAGAACAATGATTACAGCAGTTTCCAGGTGCACGGTAAAATAGTTGCACTGATATTTGTATCTAGCAATCACAAGGTAGGACTAAAGTTGTCTGATAGCTCGTGACAGACTAAACAGGGCAAACCTCGGTCGGCCAAATCGAGTCAACAACAAACAAGTACTGTCCAGTACAACTCATGCCACACTCATTTGTCTAATACACATTTACCCAAATATTTGTATCACCTGGGACTAAGAATCTGAACTAGGCCGGAACAGGCCTCGGGATTACCTGGCCCAATGACATAAAAATTGTGTGCACCACACCAATGGGCCCCACACTCCCAGCAACACTTCGTATTCTCGAGTGGCTGACATAATAGATGTAAGTTTTTAAATGGAGTAGTCAATAACAATCAAGGGGTCATTGGTATGTTGATATTATAGGCATTAACGACAAATATGAACTATCTGTTTCCATACGACAACAGGGTAATCAACCGGATCGCTTCCTTGCATCTATACTGAAATTTACTTCGTGACTCCTTAAATATCAATATTGTGCAGGTTTAGAAGATGTCTCGAGTGGTATATAAGGTGTGTATAAGGCCTACCAGATACTATGTTTAATGGTTGAAGTAAAGACGTTCGTATATCATATAGTAATTGTCACGTTCATATCACGGTTTTCTGACGACGAACGCTGCCGACATCCTTAGACAATAATCTTAATAGTAAAGAAAGTGCGTACCTTCAATTTTTAGTAATCTGACCGAAGACAGGCATCTTCGGGTAGGTCTGAAAGAAATTCCATTACCACACCTTAGGTCACCTCAACATCCCTTATATATGTTGTTGACTTAGTTCAGTACTCTAGGCAGACGCACAGCTGAATTATGTGAGCTGTAATACTGATGACACCATATACACGCCAAGGTAAATATGCTATTGAGAGCAACAGAGACAATACAAACATAGCAGCTAAGAAAATGTTGCGTAATTCGTCTTCATCGATACTTAAGAAAACATTCGAGTTTTGTACATCTCACGGAAGACGGTGTGTTTTTTCATTAACTACACATAGCTTTATAAACAGGAGCATATACTTAGTCATACGCACATGTTACATTTGTGTAGCTACTTCACATACTTGCGAGCATGAGGTTCATGGTTGGCCTAAATTGTAGGTCCTGGTTGCAAGCAATTATTTGAATAGTCACGCGGATCTTTGTTCATGAAGTCAGTGTTAGCAAATGAGAATTCATCTTTAACTGGACGATTGTTTGCAAATAATCCTCCTTGCAACTATAAACAATTTGTAGCATGACCTATTTATGTGGTCGAATATACAAGACTATATCGTTGGACAAACTTGAGAGTGAGGTCTCAACCGTTGCATTGTATGATATATACTTCGCATAGAAAACATGAGTGTAGAGTTAATACTAATGAGAATAAGTTAGTCTGCAGTTTTAAATAGCGGACTGAAACGTAAATGTCATCACTTCACATACCGAATATATGACTGAAGTAGATTTGCCAAATGTGTGAACCAGTTCGTACGATCTTCTTTAATGTCACTCGGTGATAATTTTTGCCGATAGTATGAGGCTTTACGTCTTGAGGTCAACAAACTTCATTCAAATGTCAGTGCTGTAATAGATGTACTTACAATGTGGGAAATATGATTTTAATATGTACGGGATCTTTCGGAAAAAAGGAATACTTATTACACCATTACTTAATATCGAATATATGAGAATTATTTGCCTGACAGTCCCATTGTTCTATTACTTTGGTTTTTCATTCGGTGAAAGCCTCCAAACTGATGTGTGGGTCCTAATATAGCTAATCTGTCGCATAAATATTTTTTAAATATTTTAAATTAATAAGTTAATTGGTTGGTGATATAAATCGACAGAAGTCATAACCTACGTGATAAATACAAAAGCGATATGTTAATTTTCCTTGTTTTTCTTGAACGTTTTTAGTTCCACAAGATATCTTTTACACAATTTTCATCTGAAACACAAAATATCATAGTACTTTGGAAAGAAGGCGCGTTTCTCTATGTTCCTTAGAATTATATGTTGTAACGAAGAATGACAGGTGTACAGTTAGGTAATGCCGCATTTCAATTTTCACTTCAATTGTGATACTATTATACTTAGAAGCAATTCTGTGCAGAAAAACAAAAGCTACGAAAGTAATAAATATTAACCAGGTTCCAAGGCATTCATCTGGTGGTATTAAGGTTATGATTGCAATAAATGGTTAATACGCCATGGGGTCATAATACGCCATTCATATAAAACCTATTAGGTTAATAGAGAATAAGGGGATAGCGTATTGATCCTTGCAAATCACGTGTCAAAACCTGAATCTTCCATGCAATTAAGGAAATAACCAGGTATTGGGTGGCTTGACGTTATACCACAAGGCGCATGTGAATCATACAGGAATATTCCTTGGTTCGTTTCAATAGTTTCGTTCCCAACTATATTCCGCAGGTGGGTAATCGTCACTTGTATCTAAAATGGAAATGCAAAACCAACCGGGTGAAGTAATCAAGAGCACACCTTCGTTTCACAAGTCACAACTCCGTTCCAAATTTAAACCTTAAGACATTCGATATGTGTCACAAACGGAGATTTACTATCCATTATTACGGCGTGAACTTCGTGTAACACGAAATCTCGCTACACAGCAAAGTTTTGTAGGTGAGTAATACGTGTACAAAAGACATGTAAACCATAGGTAGTAAAACCTGGGCAACGAGGTGTGTCAAGTGTCATACTAGCTCAGGTAACCTTTAAGATCCAATCCCTTGTCAATTTATCTCAGTTTAGTGACCTACAAACGGGCAACATTATTGAATTAATTTTATTGATAAAAATTTTGGTTTGCTATACACCATGCAATATTACTGTATCCATTTTTAGTCTCCTTTTGGTACAGCTTTCAAATGAAATACTGAGCAATAATGTGCTAAACACACAATATTATTGTTCAATCGTCAATAAAGTCTTCTGAGATTAGATTTCAATATTTTGATCAATTGAATTTCGAGCTTCAATATCGTATACAGACCACCAATAAGATTGTCAATATTCTGTACTGATAATACAGGGAATTATTCTACTGTTCATGTAAAAGTTTAAGAAAAAAACAACTAATACGCCCCCTAGCACCATGCTGACTCGTGTTCACGTGGCAGTCGTTTGTCTCTTGAAAAAATCCACACAGACAAACGAGATTTCGCACTGCCTGAACTACATGCTTTACTGTGCATGGCTAGTCAAACTCACGATTTAAAATTTTTAAAAATTGTAAAACTTGGTCTGGAAATGCTGCCGGGATCTTCACTAGAAATTATCTACGTGTAGTATGGTGTGTTTTAGACGTTCAACTCGTTTGTACACGTGGACTTATCAATAAAAAGCAAGAACCAGTCTCTGACTCCGAAGCGTTTAGATAACTAGCCCTGTACAATCACTACACTAAGAAATTCTTTAAATCCATCGTGTCGATCTCCTGAGCATGTCTTCATTCAGAGACAGTTCGTTTGACATCTAGGCTATTTCTTGGTTGACAACTGGCGCTTCTAAATATAGAGAGTTTTTGTACCCGGGTCTATGTCTTCAGAAGCCCTTTTCGCCGTTGACAAGTTTGCTTTTAATAGCAGAGATCATAAATTGTATCAGTCACAACCTGTGCTCATTTCCACAGAGGTCTCTGATCTAGAGGAATAACAGCATGGCAAAGAAAGGTATAAAGGAATACAGATGATGGCGGGCAACAAATGTTCACTTAACTGGGCATCGATATTTGCGTATTTTCAACGGACTTACAAAACCCTGTGAAAAGGTCGTTGATACAATTATTAACGCACGTGCATAGTGCATGTCCTAACATTGCACCACGACATTCTAATGCAAGGCTTACCAGTATCTGTCCATTTCTATGCCGCTTTAATGAGCACCTGGAAAATCACTTCGATAATTCGATAACTTGCTGTTATTTATTGGTTCACTTTTAGTGATACATTTGAGTTAGTGGGGCCTGCGTCTTCCAATGGCGACACCAGTGTAGGCGCCGAAGGCTGTGGGTTATTGGAACGGATTCTGCAAGAAGGAAATAAGGTGGATATCCATTGTACTTAAAACTAATGGTCATCGTCTGACTGATTTGTTACCTTGACATGGTCAAATGTTGCTCTTTTCATTATGTGCACTCAACCTGCTGACTTTTCGGTTGAGCAGTCTCGTGGAACCAGCCTAAGACCATACTGTGATCATTGTTCACAGATCTGACCCTTGATGTTCACAACAGCCTTGAAACCTTGACCATGGGCACATTTATCAGAATAGAATACTTGCAACACAAATGGACCCCATACTGTATAAATAACAAGTTCGATGCTTCAAAAGAGAGCATAGTAATTAGTGGGCAGACGGACAACAGTTATAAAAGTGGCGTCACACAGTCAATGACGAAGAAGACATACCAATAGCACAAAAAGACTCCAATGTCCAGGATACAACAAAACTTACCATTCTTATCATGAAGTATAGCCGAACAAACCTATACGAGTAAATGCCAACTATTTATTTCTCATCACACATACATATATAAATGTTACATATTATAAATTATGCATATGTAAAAAAATTACGCATATACATCAAAGCTACTAAAGAATCAGAACTCTATGTAAAATATTCAGACAAAACTGGAAGAGGTATTACACTTGAACACTGGGTCGAAAGTTTTCCAAGACGTGCCGAAGGTAGGTGTTGCTTGCTACGGATTGGCTTGCTACTGTATCTTTAACGCGGACCTTCTGAAGTACCATTGTTAAGAAGGCTACATCACATATTCACAAGTGTCATCATATCCTATCACCTTTCAACGTCAGTGGATATAATTTGCCGGTATTCACCTCTAACCGCTCATATATATTGTACACACATTTATTTATTAAAACGTCGTAATGGAAATCTACTCGTCGGTCGTTACGTATATAACTGTCTCTTGAGGCGTGGCGATTTTCTCACCTTATAGAATACATGTAATGCACAGGCATCACAATGCATATATACACCAGCAACGAATGTTGTTCACAAAGGATAAACGCGGGAAACAGATCTCAGGGAAAAAAACAGACATACATTGTGGTGTTAGTGTTCACAACCGTTGAGACCACGTGACAGGCAATCAGTGGGTTAACCTTGAGCACTTGGGGCTTAACGACACAGCTATGTAATTCGGAGAAGACGAAATAATACATCTTAAAATACACAGAAACAGACCGGGAGATCTACCTTATTGCTGCACAAAGCAGTAATGCCCTGTTTAATAGGTCATTATCTATACTACTAAACCCATAGTGCAGTTTGTATGTGAAAGCCATTAAAAGCTGTGTCAATTACACACTTGATATGTAAAACAAATACATTGCCTTAAACCAAAAGAATGACATAGTTTGTATGTTACAACTGATACATTAGTTTAATATACTGCATCTATAACACCTTTGACCTTAATGCAGACATTTGAATATATGAGATGTAATCAGAAGTGTACCGACGAACACTGTGGCATAGGCGAGGTAATATATTAAAGCACGTTCAATATTCTCCGAAATAGATATTATCTTTTGGCTGTGGCTAATTAGAAAGTGTACTGATTAGACGAAAGAGGACAAAAATGCACGGGGTCATGAAGCTACGCAACAGGCCATTTCGTAAACGTTGTTAAACGGGCCGACATTATTAATCATTAAAATGACCAACGTACTGGCCAAAATTTTAACTTACCCGAGATACTTTGACAGCGAAACCACGACCAGGGGTCAAGGCCGAATTTAACAGATCCAACCGCGTTTGGTACTGAATTCAACCCTTTTGGCTCAAATAACACCAGAACTTTCTGAAAGAAGCGTTAGCAACCAGAATCCCGAATGGTCTACTCTGAAGATCTGGCTAACCCTCTCTCTATAAGGTGAAATATATACAGGCAATCCCGACAGACTGGTCAGCTGTTGAAATTATCAGCTTAGCTTTCAAGGTGTATAGGTAGATGGTATAACAGGCTTTACTGGCCTCACAACAAAGGAAAGCCGACACGGGATCGGGATAAAAATAAAACCAGCAGCCAGAATGAATGAAGCGAAATCTTACCCGTCAGATTCGGTAGAGTCCGTTCCACTCATTTCGTGAGGGTAAAACCCGACGTAGAACCCGTTAAACAAGTTCCAGCCAGTTGACTATTGTACCCCGGAAACCAGTTTCTCACGAACAACTACAATCCAACTAGATCAAATATAGCTTCTTGCCGGCCAGACATCCAGTCATTTCTGCCCCGACCGTAGAATCCTTCGGTCCAGCTCCGTACACATGTGGCGACCCGGTACAGTGTGTAGAGAACATTCACTAGACAGTTACCTTCACAGGGTATGACAACAGAAGACGCAGTTTTCAGCTATGTTTAGAGCCCGGGTTAATATATATCGTCTGTATATGTATCACGCCTGAGCGAACACTCATGCATTACAGTGCAAAGCTACCGGGACGTTTACTAAAAGCTCTTTACATAGCCTCAGGTCAAAAGGGTTTAGGTGTATAATAGTCCGGTAGGATCACACAGGTAACATCATGGTCGCCATAATGTGTTTGTGGTGTTCTACGTCAAAAAAAGTGCAGCTAACAGACAACACAGGGGTAAGATGAGAAAAAGAGCGTCTCCAGTTTATATACGTGTGTGTGTCACTGATTCAGTCCAGCTAGTACGATCCATGATAACGAGATTCCCCTGCAGAAAGGCGAGCTGTCAGCTGTTCTCTCTACCTGGGCGGTGCTTGTTGGCACAGCACTGAAGACACTAACACGCCCTTACCCTAAAATATTCTCCCGTCTCCGACAGTGGTCAAGCCAACGATACCTTGGTATTTCACTACCACGGCCCTATCGATTGATCACACTGTTGTGAACATATGTACCCCGTAAACTGTATTAAAGTAGAGGCAGTCTCAGCGAATAGGCCTCCCGAAAAGTAGGCAAAGGCTTCAAAAGACACGGGTAATAAACCCCAGCGAGACCAACAATAGCGTTGACAGAGGAAGGTCATTGAGCAGCCTTCAATATGTCTCCACCTTGAGTTTTCAGTTTCCCGGGAGAGGACAGCAAATACGTGCTACACGCAGATTTATTAAGCGTGCTCAACTGGTAATTATAATATATCAAAATGAATGTTACGGGCACAGGAATGACACTTTTACCCTTTCTTCCGGCAGCACCAGCTTGAGAACAGCTTGCATATAATTCTAAATCATTCACTGCGTTTTAATTTCCACCTGTGCAAAATATGGCACCATAGGAAGTGTAACACCGCATGCCGCTGACGGGAGAACAAAGATTGTTACTGACTTGCACAAAGGTGTGCAGGCGCGAAAGACCTTAAAAGTCGTCATAATGAAAATGTATGAAACCTTAATTTCCCCCCGGATCTGTCACATGGTTTGTCGATTCAATAAAGCAATCATCGAGCTATACCTGGTCTAGGTAAACATGTTGGAACAGGTAAGAATCAATAAAAGGTAAAGTTTGGTCGTGTAACCAGGGAAATGCGGCGTTCTGTCAACGGACGGGGCACTGTTCAGTACTTCCTTTACTTTTTTGACCCAGGCATGCCAGTAAATCGTAAGACAAACCTTTTCCTGTCCGCAATGAGGCCACGTGAACAATTAAGGCTATCATGCAGGCAGAAGTGTAGACCTTGACTACACGTGTACATGCTACGCGAAGTTCATTGGATTGTATGTTGTATTGAATCTCAAAGTGATACATATGTTAAGAACGGAATTAGAACATCCTTTAGGCATAGTTTGTATTTGTCATTTATATTAATTTCGTTAAGAACATATAAGATGGGTCATTATATCGCGAAGTTGACTTCAGTTCTCATTTAATGACATCTTCAGATTGAAAACTTAGCATTTTTTGCATAGACACCTGCCACGATTTACCTTAAGCTCCCGCCCTAAGAGTAGCAATCTCGCTGCATGCCAGTTTCATTTATATGCATCATAAGTATGTGTCGAAGGACTTGACTGATATTTTATGTTTTAACGCCCACGTTTTACTTGTATGGCAGCGTTCAGGTGAAATAGCTTAGGAAACCAAAGTCCCAGAGTAACTCACCACCCTTGTATAAGGCCAGGTGCCTAGAAAAGGTTCAGGACTCAAACCTGAAGCCAAAGCAATGGGAGATGCGAGCTAGCACTTAGCCATCTAAGATTGCATTACATCGTAAATGACTAACTATAAACGACATTATCAACATTAAACCACTAGATCAAAGCAATTCCACGCTTTACAACACAATACCGTATGTTTACCACAAATCAGACAATAATTTAAAATGCATAATGTTCTAATAAAGAGGTTTCTGAGAGGTAGGTGCATTTGGCAAGTGGATTTACCGTATTTAGGGAATACAGCAATTCATATTTCTCAAATCTGAAAAGGAACGATGCAGGGCAGATCGATTTCATATTCAGACTAAACACCCACAAGGACCTGGAAATGGAATGGTGGCGTTCATATCATAATCTTACCACAATTATGAATGTTCCTGCTCATTTCAAATCGTTTTCCAATATGGTTGCCACGAACCAATAATTGTACTCAAAAAATATATCAGGTTTACAGGTACAGTGGTTTAATCTCTCGGACAGATACATTAGGGACTGCTTCAACCGAGGGCGTGGGACTGGCACAATGTTTAGAATTTGCCCAGTTTTGCCTTAGGCCCTCGTCAGCTTCTGACACCTCATAACAATATATCCATTTTACCCTAGAGAAATTAAACACAGATATCCGCTCTGGTAAGGGCAATGCTCATATCATTTGCCAATATTGACGTTCGTTTAATCATAATTTTCCCTTTAATACTAGGCTAGTTTGTTCTCCGTAGCAAACATAAGCGACGCCCACAATGGCTTTTTCATGTCGGAAATGTTCAACAGTAAATATTGATTGATTGGCCTAGAAGCCTAAAACTAGCTTGGTCAAACAGATTTCATCTTTTCCTTATTGAGTCAATACTTTTGATCTAGCGTTCTACATTTTCAACATCAACCCGTGTATAGCATGAAATAAGAACTTTATATATGTCTGATTTGTTTTTAAATTATATTTAGCTTCCTTAACACCGAATCCCAGAGGAACTTGTGATATATAGCTTTGTGTAGATACATTGAATGACAGATCAACTAGCCGGTGGGCTTTCACCATTCTCAACAGTTAAGTGGAGGTCCCACACTAAAAAATCCTATCTATCGTATCAGGTGCAGTGGCAGATCTTACATTTCATCGCGTATATTTACAGACGCCGGATCGTTCCTTAAGGCGAAGTTAATATGGACTAGGATCATCGGAGCTAAAATGCATACATACACGACATAGGAGATTGTCATACTTAAAACAATAACATTTAAGATGTCCTGCTCCATATTAATGTCTCTCTGTCAAACGTGTACCTACTTAAATATACATCTTCCCACTTGCACCATACTAGTTTGTCTTAAGATTCTGTACAAGATATTTTTTTCAAACCAGCATACGTTTTATTTTGATACGCGATGTGAAACGGTATTAACCGATCACCTACAAAGTGACAGATGTGGTTCTGTATTCTGAGAGTAACTGCTTCCGTATTCAACTTTGTTCATACCATATGTCTAAAAGTCGGGGTTAAGCTCTCTACAAAATATATACAAACTTCGCGGCAGAAATTTTACGCCTCAGAGACATATTCTGTCAAAACATGCAAGATTTGTCTAGTGGAGCATTGGTGGACGTTATCGCGGGAAAAACGAACGCCGAACCAATCCTTTTATGTGGGATAAGCTGGGACTTTGGAGACGGCACGAAACAGTATTGACTGAGCAAACTAGAAAGATATTGTACGGTGAAATAACGATGTAGAGCAATTATCTCTACGGAAGAGAACATATACAGGGGTGGGTAGTATAGAAATGCAGGTACATGAATCTACACAACTCAGGCCATCTGGAAGATATTCTTGCGGTGTAGGAGGTAGACCTAGCGCACAATGATTTTATTTTTTTTAAACAGGATATAAGTCATCTATACGCGTGCATTCCTCTATCATTATCCTTTAGACAAGCGATGTACTTTATATCACAGACGTGCAAGAAAGATAATACAAACTTAAGCCTGAGGTGTTTTCGTGCACCTGTTCATAAAATAGAACATCGCTTACACGAGTAAATTACAGAAAGCCGCCTGTTCGAGTTGTTCCATACGCAACAAATTTGTATCAGACTACCACTCCGTGTCACACGCATGGACCAGTTGAAAACATGTAATGAAGGAGGTTAGGTATGGTGGCCTGCGTTTGTAAAGCAGACACACAATGGAAGTTGAGGTGTGTATCTGTACGTTTTTTTTTTTTCCAGATGGATATTTATTCTAAACAATATCGTTCACCCGAACGTAACTGAATTGGTTTCCATAGAAAGAATTAATCGTTAAATTACATTTACTAAACGTTTCAGTCAAAGTTGAGAACTGGCAAAGTGATTGGTAAATAATGTAACTTAAGTTCGATTAGGTCAACTATGGATTCAAATGCTAGAAGAAAAATACAGCCAACCAAAATGTTTAAGGTAATCCATAGAAGTATACTAGTATTTAGTTTTTAAATTATTACCTTGTTATCAAAATGGTCATCAATAATTTAGGCTCACTGTATATTTGGCTATTCAAGTGTGGCTTTGCCAAAAGCAGATAGCAATACACACGTTGACAGTTGACTTGCTATTCTCACGACTGAGTTTGGATATTTAATTTTCCAAATATTTCCCGATAGAGTCCTCCTATATGTCAAAATTAACAACTCTACAGTCTTAAATTGAAGGTTTGAGCACCTATTCGAATAAAGGGGGACAATTACGTAAGGGTACGTGCATGCCTATAGCGAGAAGTACTGCGTTTCTAAATGTAGGTCACGCATCCTGCTAATAAAGAGACGTGGTTCATCACAATTCTGCTAATTTCCTTTGTCATCTGCATGTAGATGCAAGGTGCTTCCAAATATGATGTTCATTTGGTCATTCCCACACATGAACGATCATGCAGTAACTGGTGCAGCTTCAACAAACTTCTCACAAGATTGTTTTGTAGCAGTTTTCGTATAAAACGTTGACCCTGGCTGCAACTGGCTATAATACGATGCAAAAAATAGATTTACGAGGTTACGTGAAAGAAACATTGACCAACGGTTGCTCTTTTCTTTTCATACGGAGAACCTCCAGGAGAAAACGAATGTGTTTTATACCACTTGACAGGAAATTCAACTCACTTCATTTATCTTTTCCCTCACATATGCACTTAACACGTGAATCTGTATGAAGAATGCTACTAGTATGTTGAATTTGTTTTGAAACCATATTACATGCACCCCATTCATACATTGGTTGACTTGTTTCTGATTTTTTTTAACTCATTTACGGGTAAAATAAACTGACACTACAGTTATTCATGAGTTTTAATGAGGCATTACAAAACAAAATCACAACTCTTGAAATGTTTTACATAAAGATACTTATCTACAACCCGAGAGATTCGGAGATAGACGTGCTACTTTATTACAACATTTATACACAATGTGACAAGCAGTAGGTTGTTGGCTTCTTTCACTGGCATTTAGAAGTTGGTGTAAGTGTTAATATGTTAAATTACTTCCGGGTTGTAAACTAAATACGTTTAATCGATAAGTCATGCACTGACTCATGGAGCAGACTTTGTTCGACTAGTACTTTTTTGGTTTTAATCCAGATCAGAAGAAATATACACCACAGATCATACACCTCCACCGTGTGTTACATTTATTTATTTATTTGATTGGTGTCTTACGCCGTACTCAAGAATATTTGACTCATACGACGGCGGCCAGCATTATGGTGGGAGGAAACCGGGTAAACCCACGACCATCCGAAGGTTGCTGGCAGACCTTCTCACGTACGGCCGGAGAGGAAGCCATCATGAGTTGGACTTGAATTGGTAGGACGTTGTTAGGACGCTTCGGGTTATTGCGCGCCTACCGACTAAGCCACGCCGTGCGTTATAAAAATAATAATAAACAGAAGTCTTGTAACTGTTTATGCTATGATGAAATTAAGGTCTAAAATATGGACATAAATCAAGGAAATTACGACAAAAACTTAAAAAGGAGGCAGCCCAAATGACAAGAAGAGACACACGATTGGTTAAGTGAGGAAATAAAAGTAGGACTGCGTATTTTGGCAACATCTTTGTAATCTTGAAATGAAAGGTGCAGTACAGTATACGACGTGGAGATCTTCAATGACCAGATTTCCAACCCGCTCAAGCACTGCAGATTGTCCATTAAATGCCCATGAAAACGGCAGGTTTATTACGGTGTACAAAGGCCGACGTATAGCCGAACACTGTAAATACATTCAGATGAAAGCAATGACTTTAATATGTTCTCAAGAAAACTTTTTTCAATGAAAGGATATGTTAGAGAGTCAGTTATTTATTCTGGCCTTATTACAATTGCTTTACGCCACATGGAACAAATCAGAATAACATTATATACCTCAGAAAGACGTGACACCCAAACAATACACTATTAGTGGTCAGCTCCAGTGTACCAGCTGGAATAGCAAAGACTTCTAGTACTCCACAAAGGGCAAATACCAATCCTACCACGAATAGAAGTAAAAGCAGTGTTCGTAAATAAGTCATTCATTAAACCTTGATTGAAACCCACAGCTACCGTGTCTTATCCCCCTGTTTCCGGCTTAAGCAGAAAAAACGTATTGTGACACCGTTCTTGCGATGGTCTTTGTCACTTAGGCCATTCTGTCTCTTCTGTGAAGTTAAAGACCCTTCAGTTATAAAGCATCTTTGTCCGCGGTCAAATTTTAGAAACCCGATATGGAGAAATAATTTTTTTCAGCGAGGGTGAACCAGGTCAGTTCGTAAACAAGATGATATCGCCTGGTTTAAACTGACCTGCCTAGTCCACAAATCTGATTTACCCCTCCACATATACTACACAGGTAAATGCTTTTAAGTACTTGTAGTCCTCGTTGTTCTACGATCCTGTATCTGAACGCCGGACAAAACATAGATGTCTATTCATCCCTCCATATATACTGGCTATATAATTTCAGGCCATATAAATCGTCTCCGTTTGTTCCACAAATTTCAACATGTATCATATTTAGATATGAGAAACTTCATCAACTAGAAAGTTTTATATTATAACACCATTTTCCGGGGAAAGATTTTTTGCAAAATCAGCTAAGTAATGCCATATAAACCAAACATCTGTACATATGGCGAATAAAAGTTTAATGTTCTCTTCGCTTTTGTTGACATGTAGGTTCATGCCTGAAGAGCACTGTGTTAACGGGGCAAATCTATGCCACCTCACAGCAAGGACGGCTGCCTCTGATTTTAATTACCTTGTAGACAACCATTAATTAACCCAGGAAAGCTGAAAAAAAGATGTCTGTCTGTCTATCACTATCGCTTGGGGCGGGTTCGACTATTGACACCCAGAGGTGAAAAGTGTCACACCCTACATATGCGGGAAATTATACTGCTGACCGATCGAAAATAGCTAGTATTATAACTACTGACAGGCCACCAACTTACTCTCAGAGCTTTAATGTGCCTCAAAGCACTGTTTTCAGTATTGTCCGATAAAGTGGGATCGACCAAGCATATAACTGAGAAAACAAACACAGGGAAGATTTCCATCCACATGGATCAGGAAAAATAATGGGATGTTTGGTGGAGAACCTCAGTGCGCCACCATAGGCATAGTTCTGATTTTAAAATACCGTAATGTTCAAATTTTGTGGATAAACTTAATCAAGTCATCTGGGCAGAGATATTTTTCTCGTTGCAATATATAAGCACTCAAACGTGTGTATATCTACCTGATAGGATCAGTATCATTAATGTTTTAACTGTTAACCTAAATGCCATATACGGTGCGCTACGTTCAGTCAACATTAAGTAAATGTGCAAAGAAAAATAGCGTATTATTATGGATGTTCAATGCATCGCGTATGACACGGTCGCGGTTTTACCGACTCAGTTCACCGACGTCCTGCCTGACTGGTGTGACATCAGCCTGCAAAATGTGCCTAAGGATATGAATAGTAAACCAGCTCCACACCGTGTTGAACAAGCACTTATATTTTATCTAAAATGATTTATGTGAAACTCAATCGCAGAAAAATAAACAAATTAATGAATATGACACAAAGAATGTTGTAATACTTGAAACCAAATCAAAGCTAAATTTCTCAATGTGTACTACAACAGCATGTGTATATATACTCCTCTCAAGGTAATACAAGTAATCAAACGTTTTAGATGTAGACAAGAAAACTTTGGAGTGAACCTATACTTAGCAATAAGTGTTACGATACACGGTCCAGAAATAAGTACACTATACGCATTACGGATCATACATGCATGGCAGTTATCGCGTGTACTAAATTCGTAATCATAGAACTAAATCGAGAAAATCAGTGGTAACTGTAACACAATAACCCAAGAAGAAACCTTCATTAGGCCGTAAAACTGCCAAGTACAGTTAAAACCAGGAAAGTAAATAACAGCGCACCACGTGACATGTGTTTACAGTGTAGATACTGGACGATATTAAGCTTTCTTATGAACGCAACACTGCCCGCAGTTACTGTATTAGAAATACTGTCCTCAGTCCAATAACAATGTCCATTTTTTCCAAGCGGACTAAAATCACGAGTTTAATGCTGAATGAATAAGCGTGGAGAATCGTTCTTGAACTTTCTTTTCAGTATTAAAGGGACACAGTCGTGTTTCTTAGTTCCGGTATAAAAATGGGCATGTTCAGCGAAACATGCGTGCATATTTGATGTCTAATCTTATATGGTGATGTCTCGTCAACTCCTTGTTGGTCCAGCCATGGCCGTAGGCGACATTACGAATGCTCTGGGAATGTTTCAATCCTGTACACGCTCTACGTCGGACATGGAGACCCATTGGTCACTGCGATAAGGGACATCCACAACCTGTCAGGTTATCGGATTAACCAGGTAGTTCTTTTAAGTACAGTCAGCTGTTTTCAGCTCGACTGAGACAAGGACTGAGACAAATAACACTAGGCTTTAAATAAGAAAACTAAGCCAATTTTACAACATAATAACCTACCAATAACAATTGTGTCTTGTAAACTAAATAGCCCACATACATGAATGTTGACTGATTCAAATAGAGCTTTAACAATGTTATGATCTTTGATATCAGTAAGCAAACATACAACCCTGGAAGTAGCCACCTGTATTTCAAATAATTTATCAGCGCATAAGCCAAGCATTACACATTACAAGTGGCGATATCACGCTGCTGCATAATCACTTGGCAAACACTTAAGTCTTTGTTCTTGAACAGAGAGTCGACAGGATAAGCATGTAGCTAGACACGACTAAAATGATACGGAGGATTGACGGGCTAGCGTAAACAGTACTGCCAAATTTTTATCGCTCATACACTGGGTCAAGTGAGACACTGTCAACCTTCCAGAACATCGAGGAAATTTCAAGAGAAACTTCAAAGTGAATCTTTGAGCAACTAGCAAAAACTTTACAGCGTTTATTGAGACCTAGAGACACAAAGCCTCTCAGCATACATTCAAAATCACAATTCTCGAAATCTAGAGCGCGAGGTGTATGTGACAGTTTTGCTGTATTGCTTATCGTGCAACATAAACGCATACATAAAACATGTAATCAGGACAAAAACCGGTTATTAAAATGAAACAAATCATCTACCGGCCCAAACACTATCAGTCAGTATTCCTGGAAAATATCCTAGGATGGCAGTATTCGAGAAGAACGACTGTAAAATTGTCACATTAGCGAGTGAAAATTGTTGCTGCAGATATACCCAACAAAAGGGGAACTAAAGTGAAATAACCAAAGCCAATAATAAGCAGGATATATATATGAATATGAATTATGAGACTTCTTGAGCTGTAATTTCAATATTTGCACTAAGTATTCCAAATGGAACATCCACGCTTCAGTGATATACGAACAAAACTGTTCAGGTTACGTTTAACAAAATCGCCCATTGTTTACATGCAACATCTGAAGCTTTCTATTTGTCTGTTATCCCGATCGTTTGTCAACTTTTTTAAATGGTCTACAGACGGACGCGTGCCATTCACGCGTCTACCAGTAGGGAACATAGTGATAGCAAGAAGTAAACGTCAAGAGTAAAACATAGCCAACGACAGAGATTTGAGAACCACCATTAGAGTTTATCTCTTCATCGAGTCTTTTCCTATTACAGGATACCAGTTACAATTTTCATAAATATATTAAGATGTTATTATTGTGGTGGTATTGAAAATGACGTCTTTCTCAAATGAAGTTTCTGAAGGCAAAACGTTATCTGGAACAAACGTTTTTCCAATGCAGGTCAATATTAAAACTTCACTGATTTTTTATTATCCAATCGCGATAACTTTGGGACGTAAATAACTTAATTCATAGGAAGTTTCTGTCCATCCACTACCTGCAAAGAAAACAACCCTGAATACCATTTCATGCAAGAGTAGTTATACGAAACATTAACGGAAGCATAGTTTTGTTTTTAGAAAGTTAGTAAGCCGACATTCACTTCCAAAACAACATAGCAAGCAAACAGGCCAACTCCATATCACGATCAATCTAAAATGGCAAATTTTTCGTTGAGCGGTTTTGTTTTATGTCTAAGGCGTACGCCCATTCTTAATCAAACATAAATCTTCTGAATTGGCCGAAGCTAAGAAATCCGAAGGGGCTCATGCAAGCGTGCAAGGTTACCTTATACCAGCAGTTTCTCAATCTGACAGTGGTTTTGATTCTATCAAAGGTAACTGTCGTTTAGCAACTAAGACGTGTCATGTATCTCATTGGCTAATGCACTATTATTTATAACTACAACCATACCAATAGCTTCCATACATAAAGGACATTTCACAAGGCATTTGCCGTTTAGATAGAAACCGTTATTACGATATCTTATATAAATTAAACCGAGACGAAAAAATATGATTACTTTTCACGCTTGGACAACTATCAAATACTGTTTAACAAACATTTCACTGCTGGTAACAATCTTTACGCTGATTTTACAACCCAATGCTCATCCTGCGAATAATGTGTATTATATATGACCTGGGGGTTATCAAAAGTGAAACTAAATGAACTCTTCTGTGTGAAATAACCACGTTATGTCTAGAGATAAGCAGATAATTTATTCAAAAATGTACTTGCCTCAGCCGCTGGGCTAAGTTGTTTTGAAACCAGCATGGAGCGTGTTGTCCGTATGACATTGTCAGGGCTGGTTTGGTATCTAGGCTGTAATCCCCAGGGTTACGGGATCCGTAAGAGTCCTTAAATCTTGCGGACAATATACGATGAACTGTCGACGACACAAAAATTAGAAACGTCCCAAAATCACTCAGCGTACACAACAGAGCAGTGAGCCGGTAAAAAGCATCTGTCCGAAGATCGCCTATAATTGACAATGTATTTGGATGGGTTCCTCGTAGCTATGTCAAACCTGCATGGTATTATACAGCGATGAGTGAGAAGATAGGCCACACGGTTGCCTTGTCACGGTGGACACTTTCGGTCCAGCTGATTCTCTAAGCTACGAATTCAAGTCTGACAAAGTTGACGTACGACATCCAGCTCCGGTAGATGCTGTCTGACAGCGTATCGCCATGAGACGGATTTTATGATAAGATTGAACGGTCTAAGATATATACTCATTTATTGAAGCTATATACTTAGAAAAACTGTCCGATTTTTTTTAAGTGCAGATTATAATGGCGGGTTCGCGGTTGACGAATCACAGCAAGGCTTCCATCAGAGCCTCCGGCCTTATGCGCGAGAGGCAGTTCTCTTGAATCGTCCGACCAGCATCCCATATGTTACCTTTTAAGACGTTTAAAGGTCGGCAATTCGTTAAACTAGGAGCGCTTCAATCACTACAGGGTCTGATTGCTATAAATAAGGTTATGGTAGTATTTTATAAAGCATTTCGTTTACAGAGAATTGATTAAAGGTATAAAAGTTAGGGGCACACAGACACGTGCGCAGAACAATCGAGTCCTTTCACGGGTGAAGTTTTCTCTTGTGGTTTTCGTAGTGAACGGAAGCTGTCAAAACTGTTTCGGCCTCCGGTTGTGAGGTGCCACTGAACAATCTAGAAAAGAGGTAAAGCGAGCGCATCACTAATGGCTAGGGGCAAATCCAAGAGGCTCTTTTTCATAACAGCAGATTCAGGTAGACAAGCTAGTGAATAAAACTGTTGTTTACAAATTAAAGAAAACGGGACATTTTATAAAAATAAGGACCAGAAAATTTACACAAATAAGGATATACATTTGCTGATGCCTGATCATTATTGAGGATTTAATTTTAGAAACGTGGTACATGTGTTTAGTGTGTGACAGTCCATCTCGTCGAGCTGTGTGAATGATTCAGAAGAGGGAGGTGACAGGAATTTCGGTGCAAAGAGCCCACAGCGACTGTCGACTCAAAAATCACCTAAGCGTGTTAGATACACGATGTGAGATATGCCCGTGCCAAAAGTCATCAACAAGGAGTATGGCAGGTAACATGTCATTGTCAAGACAACAAAATCGCTGTTTTTACCCAAGCGTAAAGGACACATTTGAAGTCGAAGTCAGCGACTTAAGTAATTTTCCAGAAAGTAGATACGGCAAATGTCATTCTTTCAAGTCCGAATAACAAACAGACCAGGTGAAAGGTCGTGCTTTTTGTATTTCGCTATAAGCACACGTGCCGGCGACCAAAATGTGCGTAAGTATATCAAAATAGCAATAAATTTGCCCTAGAATATTCAAAACCATATAGCCTGGAGCGTAATCTTAAACAGTGGTTGAGCGCATACCACCTGGAGGAAACAAGGCTATTTAGAGGGCTTATGGCTAAGTATCTCTTTTGCAAGTCCGGAAAAAAGGTTACCTCTTAGCATTCATGGTGCATATCATTTTCACTGTACAGAGAACTTTACGTATGTTTTCATATTCTGCTAACACACACTGTTGTGCACTGATGATATGACATCATTTGGAGAACTTAAAGATACATGTATATAGGTCAAATCCGTTTTTCTCAGTTATATGTGGAAAAACTTTTATAACTCTCTATGGATCCACAAGAGCAATTATCCAACTGCAAAGTATTTACATTTACATCACTAATTCAACTGGCTATGCACGACGTCCCCAATGTATTCCATACCCTGCACGCATCGTCGCACGCTGTCACTTAATTGCCAACTGATGCTCCTAGAGAAATGTTGCAAGCGAGTCAGTCAGACGTGGAGTCGAACACAGTGTCTTCGTGCTAAAGAGATTGTGGTCAGTTCATGGGGAGTCAGCATGCTGTTCAGTAAACAAGGGTAATGCTCATAGCATACTTTTCAGCATTTTTACGGGGTGGAACTGATCACGCATGCCACAGGTGTTATACAACTACAACTGAAGACTTTTTGACGCTTTAAGAACGGAGAGAACCAGACAAGAAAGAACCACACAAGAATATTGCCATACACAATGGCCGGATTGCCGTGCCAAGCAGATAATAGCCGTTGCAAACTAATATAATGTACGTGTAAGTATTTATATGATGAAATAGAAACATACGAGACAGTGGTGAGATAGGGGAGAGGAAAACCTAAGGGATTCACTCCTATATCCCATAGATTATAAATTATACCTTAATGTAAAGATGATTTTAATACTTGAACAAATTCATTGATTTATGCCGTCAGGGTCAAAGATGTAGGATGTGGACAGGTATAACCCTTACACCTCAAATCTTTCAGGTTTTGTTCAAAACTGGTTGACAAAAGAAGCTAAACCCTAACGTCAAAATGGTACCTTATTCTGAAAAAAATCCGCTGCACAACTCCACAGATGCATATAGCATACCACATAATCTTAAATAATAATGTCTTCTTCACTTATATCTGAGAATACTGAATGAATTTATTCTAGTTCAAGCAAGTGTAGCTATTATAGGGCTGCTATACTGTCGACGTGGTATTCATCCATGATCATTCATGTCGTTTAAGCAAGTCTGTGTTTCATGTAACATTGCACCAAAATTACACAATCTACCGGTATATGCACAAGACAGAATTTACACAGGAATGGGCCCAAGGGCTGCGTCACCATGGATCACCGGTGACACGTTCTCGTCAGTTATTGGCCACCGCAGCGAAAAAAAAAAAAAAAAAAAAAAAAGACAATGGTGTGAGAGCAGAGGTTTGGCAAAAGACATCCCCTCTCCCGGTTCAGACCTGGAGTGAGGCCGAGGGCCGTCTCTCAATTCGGTTTAGACGCCTATTACGTGATGCTCAGACCCTAAGGAGTATAACGTGAGTTGTCCACACCAACATGTCAACCAGCCAACCAATGGGCTAATCCCAATTCGGTCAAACGTATGAATAAAGTATGGGCACTGATTAAAGATTTTATGTTGCACACCTATGTTGCATGCATTAAATTAATAAGGTATCACCTTACAATGAAAATGTGAATCATAAAGCTGACATTGCCGTTCATACGATCCCTGTCGCTGCCGTTAACTACAGCAAATAACATGACCGTAAATTTTGGTTTTGGGCTCGAAATTAGCTTTGATAATATTTTGAAGAAAAGTTTTGAAAAGCTGTAAATGTTACAAAAGAATAAGCGCGAAAGTACATGCGAAAGTATATGCTGGGGAGGGGGTGTATTGGGTGATTCGTCGCGCAGTAAAATTCTTCAATGGGTGACCACAGTGTTTAAGCTGCTTATTTATATTGCATGCAGCATTTCAACATTGTGACACGTTTCAATGAATAATTACTGGGAGTTCGTGTGTTAACATTGTTTTGATAACCACGCTTTGCGATGATTTATCCAGTTATTTGGTTACAGCACACTTTATATATAGCAGTGCTGTTTTTAGAGCGTCGGACAGTTGACTTAGGGAATCACGAGGTGTCGGTTCTTCTGAATACAGCTGAAGTCAAAGTACAGGTGCAAACAAAACAAAAAAGCGTTGAAACCTTGTCAGCGCTGCGGTATATCAAAGACAAAAATTTAACTACAATTTGGTTTTTATAATTAGCAAGATTTGGAGAAAACAGGCACTTGTTGTTCTGCGGAGCGAGCGGTCGGAGCACCTTGAAGCTCTTCTGTCAAGCAGGGTAAGAAATTGTCAGATAGCGTAACGCGAAACGCGTAACTCCTGACGCGGGTCTGCTACTCATTTGACAGCCGAACTGACAGCCAGACGGGTTTGTGACTGAATCTTTGAAATAATCGTAACGAATGGATAATTTTATGCACAGATAAACATGGACATTTTTGGCACCGAACAGAGTTGACTGGCGACTTCGGACATACCATTTCTGTTGATTTAAAAAAAATCAAATTTAAAACTGTCAAGACTTAATGTGACGTAGGCAACTATCCTTTTTCCGCTTTCCCGGTGGTAAGTTTTCACACCTGTCACGTCTGTTACAAGTGTCAAAACAAGGCATGCCGTTTACATAGAAAACCTCGTCCATACCTTGAGATAAGTTCTTCTTTCGCCAACCATCTACTTTATTCACAGTTTACGGCATCTAATAGTTCGACAACTTGCTATATCAAAGATATCGCCTGTCGCCTGCTAACTTCATCTAGTACCATTCTGTCAAGTACCAAACTGACAGTTAATCTGGTTTTATTTTTTCATCAGATCTGTAAAATCATGCATAAAAATTCTTTCTGAAAGAGTAGCGCAAATTTTCTTTGGAGCAAAATGCACCCAAATATGACCAAGCTTTCTTTTTAGATAGAAATTGTTTATGCCATACGTGTTAATCCAACTATTTGTTAGTGAAAATGTGCAAATTGTTATTTACAACATTAAATAACTGAATAGAGACAAGTGAAGGCATCTGGTAAAGATATTAGCCAATAACTAATGGGTGACGACATTAGTTATTAGTACAAACACGGTACATAGCAGCTTATATTTGCCATATTTTTAGCACTGCAGCTGGTAATAAAAATAATATTTACGTTGAGAAATAAAAATAAAACTCAGGTTATACATCTAAAAGTATAAGTTGCACCTGTTTGACTGGAAGGGCAGAATTAAAGAAAATATACAATTACACTCATTTCATGCAGTGTTAGGACAAGATAACATACGACACATCTTTAGAAAACTTGAAAATATTCACAAAAATGTTCACATTGTTCAGATCGTGGTAGAGACAATCACAATTGTAAACGCTGATATTATGCCCTTATATTTCACCCAAAATATAAGGCCTTAGCAAGGACTCTTCATACCCAAATTTAAAAGCCAATGTCCACATATTTCGTCAAACTCATCCTTTATGTATAGATCTGTGGTTCTATTGTATTTCATAGTATTACACTGTAAAAATGTTACACTATGGCTGCAATAAAACACTGAGGTCAAATATACATACACAGCAGTATCCTGCATAATTATTTACAAATGTGAAATATAATGTTACTTACATGACTACTGATGATAGCACTGGGTCTTTGTCGACCAGTTCCATATCGTCAAGCTCCATATTGTCAATTTCCGAATCGGGTGGAGTTGGAATAGAAAGACTGTCCATCAGATCGCATTCCAACAGCCCCTTCATAATGTCATAGACTGCAATGTAAAACAAAAAAGCGAATGTTGACATTGAACAAATTACACAAAAAATAATAGAAAAAAGCAAACTTTACAAAAACTTACGGCGATTGCTTGTCTACCTGTCATCTAGTCTAAAAAAAGTCAGATGAGAAATAATTTCTGCACAAAAAACACTCAAACGGTGCATGAATGCGGTGAATGATAACTGAAAGCATATTACGTCAACATAAAAAACACTTATACATCTTCGAGTTTCTTTGTTAAAACCTAGCAGGTAGATCATCTTCTGTGATAAAGAAAGTGTCTCTGAATGGTCATATGTTTTCACTGTTGTTTTTATGGCCAGTGTAAGAGTTTACCTCATTGACAAAACCATAGATAACATCTAAACCCATAATCTGTAATTACTAAAGAGTAACGTACAACCCTATTAAACCCTGCTGAATACATCTTTATTAAGAACAAGCCAAGCGTTTTCCTTCCCTTTGATGACAGTAATGTATAAATTCTAAAATAATGCCTGACAAAACTACCCACTGACCGAATAAAAGTTATGGTAAATTACACACGTAAATGAAATTACAATACAAAAAAGGCGAGTTATACACACCGCGCGCAACCTTGAACGAAAATGCCAAACTCCAAAAACATTCACCAAACATGAAATAAAAAATGTTTGAATCGGAAGTTACGTCTGAAAGAAAGATTTGTAGAAATGTTACATATAGGTTGATGGAATATATGTTGTCAGCACATTGTTTGCCAGGTTGAGAGTTGATTAAATATGTAAGGGTCCGTCATAAACTAGAAGTACTGAAGCACAACAAGAATTTGTAAATGATGTCTAGTTCAAGATTGAAAAATTCACACCAAATACGCACAAGAATGCACTGGAGTGAGTTTATAATGGGTGACATGTATATAAGGAAACAAGATTTACCTATATGACTTCTGCTTTGTCTATATTATAGATTGCTACAATTAGTCATTTGAATCGTTTTATTGAAAGAGATATGGATGCTTATAGGCCCGTTTCAATACCTACTTCATTCCACTCAAGAGCCATCAGAAGACAGCGATACTAAACAGACTGACTACATAATGACGTCATCAGTTGCGCGCACCATGCATTTTGGGCTTTTCGTAGCGGTAGACTTTGTCTAGATTTTACCCTCCACTAAGCATGTTGATGAGCTACTAGCGAAAATATGAGATGTCAGTAAATCTGAGTTATCCCAGTGCACATGGTTTACATGTAAAAACAAGGCAGCAAGGATCATGAAGTGGAAATGGACAAGCTACATATAAGCATTGAGCGACCAGTAAGCAAATCAACAAGCCAGGCAACTATACTTGTAAGTCCTCTCTCTACGTTAAACGGGTACTAACCATGGCAATCGATGTGGTTCAACCCAAACAGCTCATGCCCATCCTCACATGGTCTCTGTCATGTTACAAAGTTTCATGAAGTTCTTATTGAAACTGTAGGACATGCGTGGGCAAGATAATGCAAGGTGGACGGACGAACAGCCGCATGAACAGATAACTTGATCGCTATATCGCCCGCATTACATGCTGGGTTGGGATGGGGAGTAAAACCATTTGTTTTCATTATGTTCATTTTAATAGTGAAATTGTCTGTTGCAGTTGATCAGACATGGTATGGCGAAAAGATGAAATTGACATATTTGATGCTAATAGTGTATCAGCTATGACATACTTCTACATCGATGCCACCGAACCGGTCATTATCAGACGTAGCTAATTACAAGGAGTAACAATCGGTGACATGCAGTGACACGCATGGGCGATTAGGACAGTGGCGAGGGTGGAGTCGGAAGTGGTAGTGGTGCACCATAGGATAGGTTCGGGAGCTCATATGCCCTGAATGCAATAGTGGTAAGTTGACTAGGGTGCTGCCATTGTTTGCCGTTCTCAGATACTCATGTGAAAGTAGGCGTCGAAACTGACATTCTACCAGCCAAACGAAGCGTTCCGGGTCAAAAATCGCAAGATCAGTTTCCACAACGAAAAATAACACAAAGCACCAAAGAACTAAGAAAGTATGTAAAATAAAAAATTAGGGCGGATTCATGCTAAGAGAAAATGTCAACACATTTCAATTATGACGAACAGACACAAAGGTTGTTCCAATACATTTAATCTGAAAGGAAGATTCTCCAAAGAACTGATGGCAAATTATTTATCTCGTGACCAGCACACTACCCTAAACATTACAACCCCGAACAGGACACGCTCGCTGTGTCAGAAAGTCTATACCGAAAACAGTGTTTAAAAATACTTTAACCGTCACTATGTGGACTTTTGGATAACATCTATGTTATTCATTTATGGTATTTATTCATTTATGGACTTCAGCGTGCTACAGTCTTTTCGTTCCATATGTTGGGTTCACGTATATGTATGTACAAAACACTGGGTGGTTGAAAAACTAATCTTCCTTGTATTTTTCCACTAAGCAACAATATGAAGAAATCTGTAATTTGTTTTTAATATATTTTGACAGCAATACTGTTGAATATGTGTATCATCCGCACAATCGCATTATCGTCATATTTACCTGGAACTAATATAACAGATATATTTGTTATATTAGTCCCAGTATTTGCTAAGTATATAGATGGTAATATTTCCTCATGTTAACTGTTTTGAATTTTGTAGGAGCATGAATCCATCTTCCATTGGTCCGCTCGCAGACAATTAGAAATTATCAGCTCCTATTTCAAATGTCAGAATTATAAATTATTGTTGGGCTTATCCCTATACATCGATATCATGTGGGCAAAATACCAATACAACACACCCAATTTCTTACCTGTTTCATGGCTGCATTACTTCCCATTAATTTAGGACCCTCGATTACACCACAAATATAGTATATGTATATACTGGGGATATTATACACGGGAACAAATGCCCAATACTTGGAGATGAGTTAGCTCTATGTTAATAAATGAAACCAATCCCGGCATGACCATAAACATCCAGTTACTGTGAATGCCTCTAAGAGGGGTTTTGAATCGTTTAAAAACATTCACTTAAATACACGTATCAGTACATACCAAAATTACAGTCTGGTGGAAATTAAAATTTAGTTATATTTTGCCATTATTTTACAACTTTAAGGACATAATACCAACATCAAACCAAACAGAGAATAGCAGAATTTCCTCATTGGTGCATTAGAGTAAGGGATTTACTTCCCAGTTTCCGTGATCAATGTAGGTGGTGTTTCTGTATACATACCTGTCTTCTAATCAGGAAGACTGGATATCCTTGAGCAAGGAATGAAATGAAATATTATGCAGCCAGAGTCAAATAGTTGCGTAATAAATCAAATCTTGCAAGATCTGGAGCGATACATGCACGCGATACTGCCGACCACTGTTACTGATGGATGGCGACAGTGAGACCTACTCATACTCCTGGAAGCAGGCGAAGTTGTCACCTGTGCACACTAGTTGACCAAAATTCCAAACCACATAAGTGAAAATGGCTTGATTTGTCGGGAAGCAAGCCGGCAATTTTTCGGACAATCCGATAGTCTGTTGAGTATGCTCAGTGTAGGCCACAGTGTTTTTGTCATCGAAAATATTCCAGGGTTTTCACAGCTTCAAGAGCATGTCGCTTGGGAATAGGATACGAGGAAGCTAGCCTGGGCGATGGTCAAATCCACAGTGTCACGGTAGACTGGGCCAAGCCCATTCCTGAAGTGGGTACCGCGAAGTATTATGCAAGCAAACAAAAGATATTGGTTCAATCTGACAACCCTCTTTTCCGCGAGGGTGGGAACTGCCGTCCTCAGGGGGGCAGCTATTGTTCTCATAGTGGTTTGCACTTTCACGTGATCGGGTTAGAGCTACTTTCCGGGCTGAGGTGAGAGAACTTTCATTCAATCACTCCACATGGTAACCCCCCACCTAGGGGCGAAGGAGGAGTTATCAAAAGGCCTGTACTGCAAAAACACGCTAATAACAAGCTACCAACACATTTTCTATCCCTAAGCTTTCTTTTAAACGGTGAGCCACCGCCCAGTGAGCGCCCCACCCCAATCACCGGCTTTGAGATATGCATTCTATTAGATGCATGGCTAATGTTCTTCCGCAATTATGCCAATTTTTTACACAAGCCTTTCGTGAGTAAATGGCAGTCTCTGTAGGAACATTTACCACAGAGTTACTTTACACTAGAACGGTGTATTCACTTCTGGGTCGCTCGGTTTTATAACACTACAGCCGAACAACGTATATTGAAGAATTAGGCTTGCGTTATTCCCAATTTATCAAAATGTACAGTATAATAATGTATGAGTCTCCTCATATGAAATACTCGCTCCTTACTCATTTAAACTGATCTGTCAGATGATGCAGGCGTAACATCTTTGCGACAGTCTATCAGACATATCCCGCCTCTAAGAGGGAACTGCTTTATTTGCATAATTTGTTCACGCACTACACCACAGAGATCAGCTTATATAAAAATAGTACTTGTGGGTCCATTAGTTCCCGCATGCTTGTTCTTACAAACAAAAATTATGTTATAATGTGTCTTGCATTGTGACATATACAATCGTGCCGATGAATTCCAGAATCAATGGACTTTAATGACAAACGTATGACTAGAATGCTAAATAATGTCTTATCAGGCTACTTTCGGCGAACCTTCAAACTGTAACAACTGCATAAGTCTGTTCCACGCTGGCCTGTCGGGCCTGTATCAGACCAGAAGCTGTGATGAGAGGACTCAGAAACTGAAGATTATAATCTGTCGGCAAGTCAGTAGGTTAAATGACCTAAACTGTCAAAACTGAGCATGCATTAAACTGAACGGGAAGGATTGTTGATTGATTTAATCTGAACGGGAAGGATTGTTGATTGATTTCTTTATGGCTAATAGAAAATCAGAAAAAGCAACAAATACTGTTTTGCGAGATGTTCTTGAGCATGTTGTCGGGTTGTGATGTCGTGTTGATTTCGATCCAGGTTAAACAAGACCAAGTAAAAATCTATATACCTCAAACCAAAAAATACAAAAGGTTCCCGTAAAATCTTGGGAATGGCAAAGAGTTTAAATGGACATATAAAAAATGACATTCACAACAATAAAATCATTTAATGCAATTAATGCATTTCATTCATAGCGATTACACACTGTCTTTAGTAGAAAACACGAAAACACAGAAAGCTCATGAAAGAAATTTTGAGACAATCTGACATATGTTACTAGAAAATAGCTACAGTTAAGATGCATTTTATTACACTTTTGCTAAACAAAGTGGCATGTGTTTACGATGACCATCCAGTTCTGGAGTACTTCAAACTTTTTCGTGCCTAGTTTCCACAGCCTGGTTCAAAAGAAGATTGTGAACTCATAACGCTGATAAACTGATTACGGATAAGCTCGTTTAGAGGTTTTGCTGATGACAAAACAAAAACATCAATCAAGCTGATGACAGACGGGTTCCTTCGTTTAAGTTCTCTAAATTTTTAACGGCGACTTTGTAATTATTGAGTAAGCGTGACGAGTTGAAAGCTTCATAAGACAGACCGCCTCAGAAGTGATTACGAACGTAATTGAATTCACTTCATGGAGAGGGATAAAATGTCGGCTTCAGCAGAGAACAATTGCAAACACTTTGGTATGTCACGGTATTTAGCAGCTAGTCCCCAAGTTATAATTGGGAGGCTAGAATCGCAATTAATCAATGTATTTGTCAGTGTAAGCCGTTGTTTTCTCTGTGAACCCCATATAAGCCTTTGGTCTACCATCCATATCAATATAATATCGATGCATTGACCTATGTTTCGTGGGGTGAGAGTCGTGGCTGAGTAGTTAAGGCATTTCTACTCCAACCTCTAAGACACAGGAGGTGCAGACTGAATCACGGGTATGGACAAAGGTCGGTTCTTTACCCAGGGAACCGTATTTCCCTGGACCCATAAATCTGACCGCTATTCTGTGAGAGAATATTCTTTAGTTTGATGACAATAGGCAAAAATCAAATAAATGAATTGAGATGAAAAGATTGAGGAAAACAACGTTCAAATGATTCTTTTGTTTGTCACAGCACCGTCGATGGAATCACACCAGACACAAGAATAAACACCGAAATACCACCGTGGTAGCTCGATAGCGCAGCGTAATAACCCAGGTGCCTCTCACCAACGCGATCGCTGTGAATTCAAGTCCAGCCCATTCTGGTTTCCTCTTCAGTATAATGTGGGGAGATCTGCCAGCAACCTGTGGAGGGTTTCTCGCTGGCTGTACCCGGTTTCCTCTCAGCAAAATGCTGGCCGCCGTCGTATAGGTGAAATGTCCATCAGAAAGTCGCAAAATACCAATCAAATAAATATATGAATTAAGCACCTGGTAATTGGACCATACGATCTATGCGTTTCTTTTGAGGGTGGCGTGAGAGTATATCTTCGTAGGCTGGTTTAAATTACACTTAATATACTATACTGTTAAAGTATCTGCAGTTAATATGGCGATTATGCAAAGTAGTATCACGTGATAAAACTTAACCTGGATTTGTTTATTTTAACTTAGATACATGAAGAGAACAATTTGGAGAATACATACTCTGATAACAGGTTTAGAGGAAACCGGACAGAATCTAGAGGTAACCACCGGGCTTAAAGCCACAGTCCAAGTAGTTGAAGTTTCCTTTGATCAGGTAACCTCACCGATGAACGATGGTGAGACTCTACTTCCCGAATCAGCAACTTAAAGCCCGAGATGATGAAATAGTTTCAGACTTTCTTATTAACATAGGCATTTCAAGCGTAAACCTACGTCAACTCTTATGAAACCACGCTGTTTTTATTACTTCAGTATGCTTGTTAGCATAATGTCAGACGCGTGCCGACGTTTTCTTCCTTGACATTTGTCGTTTTAGACACCGTATTGTGTGACGTGCCACAAACATTCCTCAGTATACATGAACGTTGAAATAATTATTCCAGTGTGTTTTATTAGTTCTTTGCATTGTCCATAACCACGCGACTGTTTACGTTAGTGTAGAAATTCTCCAGGCTAAAAAGGCATTCTGACGTGAAGCACAGCGATTATGAAAAGTTTCGCCAGTAATTATTTTAGCTCTTTTTTTTTTTTGGACTTGAAATGTCTCCCTTTTATTCGCTACACCCCGCCTAGGGGACTTTGTGACGGGATTCACCTTACGTAACCAGGTGTAAAGATATCAATCACAGAAAGCTAGGGACATACCGGAATAATCCATTTAAGTGTAGTTATATCAGCCTTTGCCAGCTTTTGACAAACGTTCCTGAAAATTTACAACTTCACTAGCCATATCAGCTCTACCAAGGTTATATGGTTTTAGAGTTAAATTTTAAGTCTGGGATAGACGAACATAGTCGAATAGGGTGTTTATATTTAAAATTTAGAACGTGAAATTTTATGTCAAGGGAATCAAACACAACCCAGAATCAGTAGAGAACAGTAACAGATCTTCACCTGTTTATTTGATATGTGTTCAGCCATTATCTTGAGGAGTACAAACCACAACTCTTCGTCATGCAGGTACCTGACAGGCATCCTCACTTTAGGCTGTGTAACACAGAAGCACTGTACATGGGGAAATGTAGTACCCAGAAACAGTCACCTCTACCACCATAGTGGAGTGGTTCATGCAGGACGAAGGATAAGAGCATAACTTTACGTAGAGGCCGTTTTTGTATCAGTAAGCTGTTTTTCCAACATTTCTTTTGGAAAAAGAATAACGCCATTTTAAAGGGAAAGATCACACAAAAATGAAGTTATGTTGAGTGAATGAAAATGAAATACTATATCTGAAAATACCTTCACTCAGTTTTTTAGATTTTTTCATCAAACGCAGTCAATATTTTGAATGCGTGGTGTTTTTTTTTTTTGGATAATATTGATGATGTGGTTCACCAGTTTCATCACACAACTGTTTGCACACCTTTATGTTCAGCTGTGGTTAAAGTTCTTGTGAAGAGTACGCCTGTAACGTTTGGGTGTGTATGAAAACGCTAACATGACATGAAAGTTTTGCTTTAGCATCATAGCAAACTGTGTGACGTCACAGATGTACCACATAATGAAATATGGTCCGTAAAATCGACCATTCAATGCAATGCGTTCGATCGCGCTTACTTTGGTGAAAAAAATGTAAAACAGTTTAATGATGGTATTCTCAGATACAGTTTTTACTGATCTTTTCAGTCACCATAACTTAATATTTGCAGGGTCTTTCCCTTTATGAAATGCAACTTATTACTGGCGTTATCTGTTTAAATCGAATAACCATATGCATAACATCAAAACTAAAACAGATCATGAATATTTCACAATCATTTTGCAATAATATGGCCATGATTGCTGTATCACATGTGGCAGTGTTTAGCAGCATGTATATGGAGGTCAAACATAATTTCTTATTTCTAACATATGGTTGAAAAAGTAAATGCTTTTCAAATATGAAGGTAGCTGGCCAAATCAAAACTCCCCTTGATGAAATTTGGATATAAAATTTTTGATCATAGACTTATGCAAGTGCTATCTTTAAAAGTTATCATGTTCCTTATAGATAAGGTTTGTCAGTGCATTACAGGTTGGAGATCATTTTCCTGTATAGAGGCATTATGTACGACCTCCTGTCAAGCCCTGGATATCTATATATACAGCTCTACACCCATTTGCCTTGTTGACTCACCGAGCTGCCACTACCTGACATCAACTTAGGGCAAAACAAATGCTTACTTGACTAGAAAAAGTGACCTGAACAATAGGCTAAAGTCAGTCTCAGAATAATACCTTAACAAGGGAAAATTCTTCATGTAGATCAATGAAGATATCAAACCGCAGGTAGCGAATGATTGTTGTCGTGAGAGCTGTTTATAGTCATATTTTCTTAACTGTCACGCAAGCTTGTCAGCCTGGCTGCAATTAGGTACACAGATGGGTAAAAACAGTGTTCGACATACGACTTCGCCTCTGTGTTTTATGGTCGTATGGCTTCTTATCAAAGCATTTTACATCTTAACATATTTCCATGTGCTAACTTTATATTGCATGCAGTGTTTTTGTTTATTTAATTACAGCCATTTCATAAATCACATTTTCCTATCCAATATATATATATATATCGATAATTGTACCTTGTTTTGTTCTCCGCATGCGAGTGTTTTGACAGTTAACAACACCTTTAACTGAAACGAGGCGATACTGGGGGATGCGACTGACCAACTGTAAGCCAAACAGCACTGTTATTTTAATTGGCATTTTCTGACCACGTCAAGGTGTGTCGCAGTATTAGCAGGACTTTGGGGGGGGGGGGTACTTATTAGAAAGTATTAGAAATATTTAGAACTATTTGACTGCTGCTTGAAATAAAATAATACTTTGTAGCGGGACAAGGCGTACACACTTCCTACAACGTGTAATACACACAGATTTCATATTTATGGCAAAGCTTTTCGCCCGTGAACATCAAGACGTCATGCGGATGGTCGTGGGTTTCCCCGGGCTCTGTCCGGTTTCCTCCCACTGTAAAGCTGGCCGCCTTCGTAAAAGTGAAATATTGGGTACGGCGTAAAACACCAATGAAATAAATAAATAAAGAGATAAATCTAGTAAAATATATTGCATTTAACATTACTGCAATTTTTTTGCCTAAATCTGCTTAAGCTATGTTACATGAACAGTTAAAATAAAATTCTATAACTGCATGAGGTAAAATGACAAAATACTTTCTTTCACCCGTAACGTGCGATCTTTTCCCAACTCTTACACTGTCGTGGCTGTTCTAGTTTTCTGCGACAGATCTATATGCTTGTGAACCATGGCCACTTCTCAGAAATGCATTCCGGTATATGGATGTAATACAATGACGCTGTTCAATAAAGGACAGTGAGAGAGTTTAAATGAGTGTACTTAAATAACACCTTTTGGTAATACAATAGCCTTCCTCTTCTAAAAGGGCAATATTACATTGCAGTCAGATTGGCCCTGCAAAGCACATTCAATGCAGCTTCATAAAGAAAACACTTTTACAGTTACTTAATTAATTTTTAAAATTAAAACGAGTCCATGTCTGGATAACTGCACGACTGGCTAAAATTTTTAACTCTTTTTCTCGGTTTTAAAACATCAACATCCCAAATCGTGTAAATGAGAATATAGTGTAATTTTACATGTTCTGTGTTGCATAACACGTAATTATATAAATTAAATCGAAAAACAAAATCCAAGCCTACAACTTTGACATTGTTTTAATATCATAATAGAATCTTTTAAAAGTGCATCTGAAATCATTTAGCGTACAGATTATGTGTACTTTAAAATATGTCTGGGACATGAAACTGGTTTTGTCACAAAAAATAATTTGATAATGATGTATAAAGGCGGCCATGTCGAAATGACCGAGATGCATGCATCAGGGCGACATTTTCTTAGAGTGTATATTGCTAGCTTGGTGGTGTGCATAGCTTAAATCCTTCATGACCTTGTCATTCAAAAGGCACGAGACATATCATTGGAAAACCGCAAAGCAAATTCTGTTGTTAGTCTCAACGTCCTCTGAGATAAACATTTACTGGTTACCGTATTATTTCACTCGTACCTGTTATGCATATGTAAAATCAAAACTAGCCTAACACTTGAAGGGATGATTTAGTTTTGTTGATATATGAAAACGTACCAACAGAAAATAAGACTTTTCGTATCGTGCACGCATTATCACAATGTTTATACATATCAAATTATAACATCATTCTTAAGACACAAGTATTATATTAAATGTTTCTTCTATTGTAAACATTTATAATTTGCACTTCATGAATAGGTATAGTTTTGAAGAGCAAACATAAACAGTATATCCAATGTGCACCGCCTAAATTTAGTGTCAGGCGAAATTCTTAATTCATTTCTTTAACGGGCTTGCACGCCAGGGCTAATTGTACAGTTTTTAACAGCTTTCACGAAACCTCGGTAGCGCTTCATGGATTAAAATAAACACAACATACTTTCCATATTTAATGATTTCCAGTTTGGGGTATATACAACATACAGCTGTACTAATTTAGCTTCAATGGCCGCTCCAGGCAATAGGCTTCAGTATTTTGACTAAATCTTCAGCCGAAGGCCATCCATTTTCCTCACCTTGAGATAGCGCACATTCCATAACTATCACAACCCCGTAATACTTTTGCACAAAAACAAGTCTCTCTTATCTCGTGTTCTGGTTTTGCAATTTGACAATAAAAAAACGAAATCGGAATTGCTTAATTTGTCAGTATTTGCAAACTGTGAAGCCTTTGGATGGGATTGTCTAAAAGTAAAACGGACAGACTAATTTCTGATTGTTACGGGAGAAAAAAAACATATATAATTCTCTTTTGATCTTTCGGGCCACCTACATTTTCTCTAGTTACCCATTTGCTGTTTTCACCTGCATCTTTAGAAGAGGAGATATTCTGTCGCTTAATTACAACTGTTAATCTATCAGTCTGTCGCGGTGAAATCGAAACCATTTTTCAATAATGAACACGGACCGTGACTGTCCTTAACAGCATCAAATTAAAAATGCTCTTTTCAATGAATTAGATGTTCAGCAGGAGAGACAACAATGAGTCAGAGGCTTTTTCCGGGCAAGGCCGCTGTAGGTAATTGTTTTCTATCCACAGAGTGATAAATCCAGTACTAGAGAACAAAGTAACCAATATTTTAATTACTGCTGTTCAGAAGCTCACGCCGAAGCCAGAAAACCACGTCGTTCGTGATGGTGGTCTGGTTATATATGCATGAACTCTATGGCTCCTTCAACAGTATACATCAGCCTAGAAATCGTGTTAAAGTACATTTATATACCATGGTCACTTACACATTCCAACCCTACCCATAGAGGCCCAAGTTCACGGATACTTGACATTTAAAAACATGCATGTTATACTGGCTTCTAGAAGTTTCATTCTGTCTGTCATGACCTAATGATGCTGGATTATAGACCACTTTAAGAGATTTTATTATTCACGAGCATCATAGCGTAAGTAATAGAGTGACTACGTAGAGGTTTTGGAATAAAACATTTTAAATAATGGTAATTTTGGTTTATTATATATCGTAATGTAATATTTTTTACACCGAGTCAGTGATGTTTTATGCATTTCACTGCAAGAGTAAGCCCTAGGTCACGCCGAGAAAAAAGTATATTTTCAATCGTGACTCTCAAATACCCAAAGACACAAATCCGTCAACAATTTAATCGAAAAAAAAAATATACTAATCAGATACAAAATAATACGTTTATGTTCGAGCATGTCAGGGAATGGACAGCCACTTGAGCAAAAACAAATAGACACTTTAAGAGAAAAATCTTTGTTACAAATTTAATCAATAAAGGCAGTCACGAACTTTTGGGTATGTTCGAAACCTAAAGTAACCGTGGTTTCCTGGGCCTGATCGACGGGTCATCAATAACTGCAAGTGAAAAAAAGATATTAATCAATATAGCGGATCCCGCCCCCAAAGGTTTCCGATTAGACCTCGTGACATTGGTTGTGTGTAGGGCATAGGACAATGGCGAGTTCAGATCGCCTAGCGTAATGGCCCCATTGCAACAATGATCAATTACCAAGCTAATCCTGCGACATCGCTTAGGCGTTCCCCTTAAGGGTGTTTGTTAACATGACACGATGTTTGGCTCTGCATAAATTTATTGCTTTTAGTTATTGTCTTTGTGAAGATAGACAAAAGTAAGATTCATTCAACGCATTGTCTTCGTTCCGACGTTTCTGGAATATAAATTAGGAAAGCGGGTGACAAGGGTCAACGGGGACTGAAAAAGACGATCTATCATTTTTGCGGTTGACGGACTTTTTTTCGCGAGATTATACTTCGGGTTGTAATTTCGACAAGTCGTATCTGTGTTGATAGCCCGGGGCAAGGAACACCTTCTAAGGCAAACTACGAGTGGCGTTGTGTGGTGATGTCTCAATACAGGGACCAGAAAACCACATGTATCGCGACAGTTTAAAACAAACTTTTTTCAGGCCATTTAAAATCAATGAATGTCCAGTCATACCTGGTCGCCACTCCTTTCCCTACTTCTCGTTAACAACAAAAACAAAGTAACCGGAGATATTATTATGGTGGTTTTCATCGCTGAAAACCAGACCAAATTAGGTAACGAAAACCCCAGAACACATACTTCGTCTACAACCACACCGGTGACCCTCCTCCCTCCCTCCCTTCCTAATGCACCAACTTTTAGCACACAAGTGCAACAAGCTGCATTATGCAAAAACCACAGACATGTGACCCATCTATATTAGTGCGCTAAGCCTAACTTATTTCATACTGAATTCTCCCTCATCTTACATTGTACCATTGTGATCCGTGAACGTCCTGTTCCTGTTTTATTAAAAAAATATATCTTGATGTTCGCTTTTCTTTGATAAATATGTTGATTGATCGAATGATAGATCGATTCATGTATTATTTCAGTAATTAATTTGTTTAATCGTCCATCTATACATTCATTCATCAGCTCATCTCTCTAGTTAAGTGAGAGACATGAAAAAAACAAAACAAAAAAAAACAAGCCAGTTTAGTAGAAATCCATCTCACATAGTACCTTTTTATACTTCACTTGTTCTTGAGTGGGTTATATCTAAAGCTATACTCACGACTTTTAAACTCACTTTATGGTGGACGGTTTTAGGAGTGCAGGAAACCGGAGTGCTCAGATTTAACTACCAACCTTTGGCAAGTTACTGACCAACTTTTCCATGTGTGGCACCCATCATCATGTCAGTGGAAGACAAGTAAACTTAAACAAACCTTCAGCAAACCTCCCTATAAGAGAATCGTGGACGGTTTATTGTCACCAAGGCTGCGCGAACACTGAGAACGAGAAAAATCTAGAAATCCCTGTCCAAGGCCATGTTTGAATTTCGTGCCTATGAAATTGAAATGCAAGAACCTTCAACCACAATAAATCACGGCCAACTGCGACGTACGACCGGATTTAGGCTTTTGCTAATTTAGTTTGGCTTTAATGAGATTTTCGTGCAAAACTCCCATGTCTGCAAAAGTCTCTATTTGTATTTACTTCGATGAGGCAATGTTGGGCCAAGTCATCTAAATCCATTCAAATTTATATCTTTTGAAGCTGCCACCAGAACACACATGCATGAATCGTAGAGTGTTGCGAATTTAAAAAGTAAGGCGTAAAGTCTGGGAGTCACTTTTTAGACAGATATGAACAGTTAGTGAGACGAATATCAGTTAAGGAGCCCCAGAAATAAGCATACCTGTGAATGCGGGACATACAGCGGTTCTGAGAATGTCACTTGTTAATGTGTTAAAGTATTTCACCTTTAGTATTTATTTATTTCATTGGTGTTTTACACCGTACTCAAGAATATTCCACTTGTACGACGGCGGCTGGCATTATGGTGGGAGGAAACCAGGCAGAGCCCGAGGGAAACCCACGACCATCCGCAGGTTGCTGGCAGACCTTCCCATGTACGTGCGGAAAGGAAGCCAGCATGACTTGGACTTGAACTTACAGTCACCCACATTGCCTGGTGAGAGGCTCCTGAGTCACATTTAATGAAACATTACATGTATATTATTCGAACTAATTGTGGATAAGTTACCTGATTATAAAAGTGAGAGCCTCTGGGCAGCTTTTCATCCATAGATATTTACATGTGCAAGTACGTAATTTCTATCTTTCAATTTTACTACCCCGCTCGTCTATATTCACATCGTTTACACTCAGTTCTGAATGCTAAGGTCATTTTAACCTGCGAGTGTCCTATGAACCACTCAGTCAAAATTATCGCCACACGAAATTTCATTTCGGCCTAAAGAATTATAGTGTCTAACATAATACGCCACCAAGAACAGATCGTCTTGACGACCTTTTTGAACTTGTGTACATTTTATTTTAGATACTTTCATCTGTAATCTGTATTCGGCGTTATTACCTGCCTGCATAACCCTATAGTCAGTACATATTACCGCTCCTAGACAAGCTCTGACTATAAGTGATCACAGTAGTACGCGTGATGGTAGGAGTCGTGTGTTCACTGGTGGCAGTGATGGGTGGTGGTAACGACGTATATGATAACACCATATTAGTTCTATCTGTTGTTGTACACGATGGTTTTGGAACAGAAGTAGTCACTGTAGTTGAAGTCATGACCTGTCTAGCGGTAATTGTATTGTAGGAAGACGTGGTAAACGTACGTTACAATGGAAAAAGCAAAATCCTAAGAGTGAGCCGAACGAGACGTTAACCTGAATTTTGAGAATTAACAGAAGACAAAAAGTTTAGCGTGCAATATCCTCAACACATGTATGTAAAGCAGCATATATGGAGATAAATGTTGATTCTTGAAATGTTGTCAAATGTTGTCAAAACCTCTTAACTTGTTACAATGTTACATTGTACTCTAAGAGTACATTTCCCAAATTATGCCTATTGCTACCACATTTCTTGTACTTCTAGTTTTACCACTATGACATTTACCACAGTCAACCGCAATAATGACAAAAACCACTACCGCAGCCAGACCTATCATTATTGGTACTACTGCTATTCGCAGGAAAAGTGGCAGGTGTGACTACAAGAATCAGTATTTCCAACCCCATTGCTACTTATACCGTTACTATCAGTACTACTGCACCCGTAATAACACCCACACGCTTTACTCTACAAGCATATTACCACTGATGCAAGGTCTACTATTACCATACTTTCTACCACATTTGATATTGTCACTGCAACAGTAACTACATACAAGGTCTATTGCTCTTTAATATTATGGGTGATCTACCCGTGCTACTATACGCACATATAACAGCAACAAACACCAGTACAACTACTACGAAGCCGGCGTATAGGTTTTGCTAACAAATTTCGCTTCTGCTGAGATTTTTACTGTAACTGCAAATGCTTCTACTGAGGTAAGTCTTATTGCTATATACTGTATGTATGCAACCTGTGGTTTTACGTCGTAGTTGTTTTTTTTCCAGATGTATGACGACGAGGAGACCTTAGAATGTATATCTGTTCTGTGTCTTCTTTTGCAGGGAAGTCCATGCCACCAAGGTGCTGCCCCCAATGGAACATCATGTCGAAGACACCAAACATGCCACCCCACCCAGTCACAGTATACTGACACAGGACCGACCGGACCTGATTTCTCAGCGATTAGTGCCAAGATAGGCATCAACAAGTACCATTTTCAAACTCTTTGATATGACCCGACCTAAGACTGATCCCTAGCGGGACGCCCTAACACTAGGCCACCGAGGCGGTCTTGTTATATACTGTCGTTACCACTACTACAATATCGGTATTATCATGACCACTCCTGCGATACCACCGCCTCTAATAAAATTACTGATACCAATACTTCCGTTACTATCACCAATACCACTGTCATCTCTATTTCTACCAAAAATACTATAACTTTTACCTTCCCACCGCCATTCTTATTACAACTAACACAGATACAACTCCCATCCGTACTACAAGCAATATCATTGCTATTTTTACCACCGCCACCACAGACACCACAATTATTATAACCACCACTGCTACTTCCACTATACTTCTACCACAAATACCACTTCCATCAATACCACTCCTACTATACGTACCACTACCACCACTAATGCAACTACTGGCACTGTTAATGCCACTATCCTAAAATTGGAATTGGTTACAGCTACCTTCACCAAGGACGAGCTACTCGGGTATCTCGGGGGAAATTCAATGACTAACTGTGTACCTTTTTATTTATATATTTATTTATTTATTTTATAGGAATTTAACTCAAACATACCCCAGACGATTTCACTGATATGGAAGCGATCAGGTTAAGGCTTCAGGAAACCGGGAATGTCAACCATTGTCCTTCGACATGTGACAGACAAAGCCGTGAGAGGTGGATTCGCTATAGTCATGGGCTAACATCAACAGCGACTTACTAATTGATGCTCATCTATATGATGCCTGTCAGATAAAAGTATTGTGTCTTTATCGGAGACTGATATGTAACTCGTAAACGGCTACATGTATATACAGAACATCGATTTTTTTTTCGGAAAACCATACTACGTGATGGTACAGTAAAAAATATAGATATTTTCAACCATGCAGGGCCTTGGTGTATTATGTTTTTGGAAAGGCATAAATCTCCGTAAGGCTATGGATTCGAAATGACTAAAGCATATTTTTAGAAAGGGGCAAATCAGCAGGATCATGACGGAGTTCGTTTGCATGTATACGTGTATAAGTATCAAATTTTGGCGGCGAATCATATCTATGAACTTAGTTACAGTTCAACATCAATTAAATGAGCACAGTCTCATTTCTCTGACAGCTTTGACGTTATCGTAAATCGCCAATTACTCTGTGTCATTTCTTAAGACATGAAAAATAAATTTACCGCAAAGGTGTCAGGTCAAACACCTTGACATTGTGCCCACAGACACAAGTCAACGTCAGTATATTATAACAGGTTATCTTCTCCATCTTTAAGACTGGGCCAAAAACATATCGCCTCAAAAATCTAGACACACTCTCTATATATCTGACAGACAATTAAAATGAATGTGATCCTTACATAACTTAGGTTTAATTGTGTATTGCATCTTTCAATGTTTTCATAACTATCCATGTCTAAAAACAATTACACCTTTTCTTTTTCGAGCCCACTATTATCAAACCGTAGGCAGTCAGCATAATCCTGTATTAAAAAATGAAATACGAAATTGTGAAGCCACATGTGACTTGGTTTAATCGCGTGGCCCTATCAGACACAAATGGATAGAAATCTTACCATAACTGTCGAAGATTGGGTGTTAAATTCCTTTCCAGTATTTCCCTGGCAGTATATACCAAAATGGTCTGAGTGCTTAATTTCAGTTCTCTTATTTCATATCATAGGCAAGCTCGTGGTATATGTGTTAACTTAATTGATTACCGGTTCACATTTCATTAGCAGTTGATGTGATAATCTGTGACAGTTTTGATGTTATCAACAACTGTTTATAACTCATTGTCATTTTAAAAACTAAAATAAGCTGGGTGATCTGCCTTTCCTTATGTACCATGAAGTAGAAATTCCAGACGTTATCTCTTCACCCATTTACAAATAGTATGTCAGCACTCTACTGCTTAACTAAATAACTCTACCTGCTGGTAGTTTATGTACTTCCTCTTGCATTTTTTTAAATTAAAAGTGTATCGAATGGGCATTTCCATTCATCCGTTACACTTATAACGCAGATGGACGCATTTGCACTCTATGACATTAGATCTGAGTGCCGATGTGTATTTCAAATATGTGCCGCTTCTTTGTATGAAGTCTGAACAAAAGAGGACAAAACGGTGTGATAAAAAAATAATACATGATAGAAGTCAAGTACTCATAACATTTAATTATTTTGTGCAATTTTCCTTATCTTTTTCATATTTTCTTGCGCTTTTGTTTGTGGGTCTATTACATGCTGTTTTTGTGATCGCTTCGGGCTTTGGGATAAAGATATGTGTCCAGTAAAAAAGTTAACAGCAACAGTCGCAAGCCTGAGATACATATCGCTCGTCTCAATCTCTCCCCGTAGGCTAGCTGGCTTTTTTATTCCCCTAGGTGGTTTTTGACAGCGACCATAGTCTACGTGTGGTTTTACAGTCTTAAAAGTAAAGGAGTCAAACAATTATTGCAGTATCAAAATCTGCGGCACTAAAAACTGTCGTTAGGTCTAATTGAAACAGGTATTTTATGACATGTATATCGCACCATTTTTACTCATGTATACTGTGATAGAAAAATCAAGTGTCCATCCACCTAAACTACCCTTATGATAAAAGTTTTGAGGACAATATATTGTTGATAGGGCCAGTGATTTGTTATAACTGAAAATTTATTGTTCTGCAAGAACCTATGGCTATATTTTCTATGTACACCCTTTTTACATCTTATTGCAATCGAGTGTGCCCAGTTATACACTGCAGAGTCAACTGAATCTGTATGGATACTGACTGGTTAGAAAAAAAAATAACACAAGATAAATCTCTTACATATAATTATCCCTAACCGACCAAATAACCTTATACAACGATGAACGTCGGGTGAGTATGTTGTAATAGGTAATCCAACGTATAGTAATATAGGAAAAGTTTGCCCATAGTACAAATAAAAGTAGGGTAACTCGGGGGCGTATAGAGTGGTCTTAACTTCTTAGTTTCCTTGGACATGATCACAGGCTTGTAGGCTAGGTTCTGTGTTAGGGGTACGAGATATTAAACTGTGTCTTTTTAGGCACAATCTATATATTACGTTTATTGTGGTCTAATTTTAATGGCGTCACTGTACAGATTGAGGCAGAAAAGAACCTTGTTACGAATGATTTTGGAGAAATTGCTTATAGGGATGGATAACCTAAGAAGACTCATTTGATAAATGTTTGCCTTTAGGGTCTACATGGGTGTTTACATCGAGACGAACCCTATGGCAGCATATGAGCTGTTGGAATACCTGAACACAATCCGCTTAGGATAAGAAGGAAGGGGTGATGGTTTGAAGAATATGATGTTCAGTTTGGGATAACATCTACCAAAGAAAACTAAGCCAACCTGTGCTTCATTAGAAATTGATTCAATATCATGGTTGTTATGCATGGGGCCTCCAATCACCACTACCAGCAAGTAATTACCCCATGCACCATGAGAAAACCGTGTCTTTGTCCATCGACACAATTCTTGTCGCACACATTGTGTACGATCAAGGAAACATTGTTCCGGATCCCGATTCCATCAATACAACAGACTCAGGTATACAAATCCAGTATTTCTGAGGCAAACTGTTATCAAGACAGAGGTCTTCGATAAGTTTTAACATTATACCCTGGCAAAAAAAACTGCCAACTTATAATATATTAGAGCAGATTTCGCGAAGATTTAGGCTTCGGTAAGCTGGTCAAAGAATACATCAAATGAGGCAGACATTGAAGATCCACTCTGTAAAACCACTGAGTACAAATTTGCACATCCATTATGCATGCTTATCAGTGGTACACAAATTGTGTAACGTAACTGTAGGTGTATTATATAAATTACACAAAATGTGTACGGCTAGTACCCATAATTATGTGGGTGCCACACATTACGCCACTACTCGTACGCTGTAGTATTTAGTGAGAGGTGAAGAAGGAAAGAGGACTCGGTTGGGATCCGTGTGTCATTTGTTTTGTTGTCCTTGCCTAATAGCCATATGTGCTCAGTATATGTTATGCCCAAATCAGACGCTCTTCTTATGACAACATTTATCACCATACGTGCGGAATTGGGCGTAAGACTCGCTCAGGACAAAACGTGGGTTCAACAACAACGCTAAAATTTCTTGTATTTGATATAAATACTGTTGACATGAAGGTTAGTATAACTACTTAGAATATGAAAGAGTTTTTGTCTCATTCAGGTGTTTTTGTATGTTTCGCTTTGTTTTTGTTTTTTGAAAGAGTAAAAAAGAAAGCCACATCACCCAGCTGATGTCAGTTATGGGGAAAGTTTCTTCTGTTACTGTAGTGCTGCTCGACTAGGGCGGGGTTCAATTGACGTGCATAAAACTGGCATTTCGTCATACTTAGACTTTTGCAAAGTCCTCCCCCAACGACAAACACTGACACACACCTAACCAAATTATAACATGCTGTATTGCTCATTTGGCCAGTAGGCAGATGACGTACCCTACCGCTATATCACACTGAACAGCTGTTGTACATAAATGCCTACTTAAAGGCTATATTTATTTTACTACAGATTATCTCACTACCAGAATAATTCGAGACATGAAGTATCTTCATCGCATGACAAACACTAGACAACCAGTCAACAGATGAATGCGTTAGAAGACATGAGCGTATTACCGCTTGTATCAAGCAATAACTATGAAACTCCTCTGTCTAGTAGGGTGGTGGGCCAGGGTGATGTAAGCATTAACAGGTGATGTAACATCATCACTATACTGTATAATTACGTTATTCTAAACTAACCAATAGGGAAAGGGATGAATATCCAAACTGAAAAACCTGACGCAAGAATGTTTGCATAGGTAAGAAAATGGTGGATTACTTAACTACGAGGTCAAACACGTAAGAGGCCTCTGTTCTGTCATTGCAGATTTCCGCAATACTACAAAATATGGCCATACTCCCGACTTAATAAAAAGAGCAGATCGCTGGAGGCCAGCTCGCTACATGTCATGCATTCTCAAGCCACACTAGTTTCTGTTCATTTCTGTTACTGGTCACACTTCTGAAAGCAGTTAGTAGTATATGGCGGAATGCGTTTGTAAGATGAGGAGTCGAAACAGAGATATCTTAAGAGCATGGACTTTTTTTTCTGCAGTTTTTTGTTGTTGTTGGTGTAGGGAAGATATCCGTAACGAAGCTTCGACTGGACTTCACTTGAACACGTTAATACCCATCAGTTCCCATTGCATATGGTCAAGTATTTTAGCACGGCTGGCATGGCTATATCCTGACAATGGATTTGCTTTGGAGAGGACTGGAAAACGGTATCAATTCTTCATGTTGGATGGACAAAAGAACCAGGTTGAACGCTGATGCGTTAGAATAAGTTGATCAGTAAAAGTTTCATTTGTCCTCTGAGAATATGTAGCCAGGCCACACCCAGTGGAAATATGTTTCTGACTGATTACAGATTGGAGGTGCTGATTTAAATTCCAAACTTTAAACAGACGCTTTATTATGAGTAAGTATAAACCATCTTTTGGGTTTGCCAGTATCTGTCGGTGGCCCATATTAGTTTATAATAATTTCAATAAAGTAAGTAATTAAGTGATCGTTGCAAATACTATATCTATAAATCACGAATACTAAAAACCGAGTATTTATAGAGAATCTAAAATACTATTTATTTTGTTATTTACTTATTTATTTGAGTTTTATGACGTACTCAACAGGGCAGACCCCAGGGATAATCCTCGATCATCGATAGGTTTCTGGCAAATCTACTCACAGAGAGGAAGACAGCCTGACATGGACTTGAACTCACAGCGACAACATCACCCTACTTATTCCCCAATGGGGAAACTCTAAAATGTTAATTTCGATTCTTGGGTGTGTTGAAGACTTATCTGAAATAAAAAGATGCATTAAGAAAACAAATTTCCTGCATGTAGGTGCACTTTTCACGTGGACGTTTTCGCCTTTTAATCTGTTAGTATTCATTCACACATATAATCATCACGAAGACAAGATCTTTTTATTATTGTTTATTCTTAAGCCCTTAAGATGCCAGGGTCTTCGTTTTTTTCTCTGGCGGCGTGTCTATTATCTAATATGTTATAAACTATTATACGGTTATAATATTTTTTTCACGACATATCGCAGATGAATAAATCACTTTTCCCCTAATTTATTTCAAATTAACGAGGCATATGAAGAATAAAGCGCTGGGTCAAAATTATTCAAAGGTTTTAACCCTGCCCCAGGCTAATGTATACCTCCTCTAACACATTTGCTAACATACGTCAGAATCGCACTTAATTGACCCGAGCTAGTATTACACAGCTCATATGGCCTACAGTGTTAAACAAAGAGTGATGTGAAAACGGAAATATGTCGATTGCATCTGTTGTTGAAATTGCACAAATTAATACATTAAAAATACAATATCTTTAGACTTTCCGCATGAAACAATGTGCATAAAATAAATATAAAGATGTCGTAAGTAGTGATTGAAAATTATGTTTTCCATACCCACAACTGTAAACATACCGCACATACGTAATGAAAAAGGCTTCTGGCATTGTAAACAGCCAAAATACAAGGTAAACATGCAGGTTTAATTTACAACATAAGCACGGAAAAAAGATTCAAGAAAGATCTAGTGACGTTTAGATGTACTTTTAGAAACCTTCTGAAACCAATGGATAATAAACCTTAATCAAAGAGTTTTTATCAATCAAAGTTTGAGCACCATAGGTGAGCAAAATCAAAAATATACCAAGTTTGAATTTATTAACCACCACCACCAACCGAGCATGTCCTTTCGAAGTTTTACTCCAGTTACAACTTCTTTTCCTTCTGTAACCTTGATGAAAGTCATTGAGTGCTTTGGAAAGGCCAATGATTTTCTGAAGTATTGACTGAAGTGTACTATAGTGAACCTGTAATGCAATTGGTATTTTAAGTGTAAAGAATCACACACACTTTTAGAGCATATTCTCCCACGAATTGCACAGATATTCCGATAAACAGGCTAATTCAGTTGTACGTTGCTTTCAGAAAAGAAAAGAAAATATTCAGCTGTATATTTAAGGACAAGTCGTGATCATTTTGACAACACTTTATATATTGGCCTGGCATTAACTTTACACAATCGGAGGTATGACCTCTCATACTCTAGTGAGTTCATGCAAGTCCCGAATCCCGGAAGCAATTGTCGCTTATATATCCATCAAAAAAGTTAATCACCTTGTATTATTATCATTGTATGGCCATAGATTGTTGATGATGAAGAAAAGATGATTTACGGAACTTTGATTGATTGCAAGATGATTAGGGTAAAGCTTAACAAATACAAACGACCTGTGAGAAGAGCTATATTCACATCCGGAAATGGCCCTCTCCCGACAGACGTGACGTCTCGAGTGTGGGAGAATGACACCCAACTACATAAGTATCTAATCATCACTGTGATACACTCTCATTCTAGAATGTTCCTCGAGGAAATGAAATTGATTAATGGGTTACTTGCATTGTGACAGAGGTAGGTAACATTGCTAATGAAGATGCGGTTTCAAACCCACGCCATGTCACCTCTATATATTTATTCACACAGTATGTCACATTTTACTATTGTTTAAGTGCGGTTAACATTGTCATTAAACTTTTCTATCACCAAAGTGATTTCGGAGACTTTTTATTTCACAGAGTAACGCTAATATAGAACCATTGGTATTTTACATGTGGTTGGTTTTATACAGCGACATAGATTATTGTGTGTTAGGGAGGATGCGCAACATTAAATAATGATCTAAACGGTGTGAGTATAACACAGTTTTGAAGTGGCACAAACATCGTTTTATATTGTTACATACTTAAATGGTGAATAATGATGTACGTTCTTTTTTATGGTAAATGCTATATTTGCACCAAGCAATATTCACTAAATACGAACCTACACATTTTGAAAAGTATTTCGAGAGCTGCCTGGTGAGTGTATCCATACACAGTAGCAAAAATGTTCACCTAACAAATACCACTTTGGTTTATTATGACAGGACACAACTATGCTACACTAAGTTTCAATATTTAAATCGCCACAGTATTTGGCTATGATATTGAAGTAGTGGCGAAATACCGTGCTACCCATTCACTTCCGATTAAAATACACTCATTATCCGTTGTTACAATTCACAATTTAACCACGAAAGAGGTGTTTCCAGCACACTAATTTGCTTTGGGAAATTATGATTGATAAACTCGAATTGTGAATATATAATCGTGTGTTTGTAAGAAAATGCACTAATAACCCATTCCTTATATTCCGGGCTGTGTTGCTTTCTTCAAGTCATTACTTTTGCTTCGGTAGAATAACGACTCATTACATGTATCATGATTTTAACTGACTTTCCGTTTTCACAGATCCAATATTATCTTTCAACTGTATGGCATTTTACGCAAATACTTGATATGTTGCTTCCCCAACGCGTTGATTATTCTCCTTTGTTTTCATGCTATTGTGTATACATGTGTTAAATGCGATTACAACACAGCACTTTGAGTGATTCTAGACCAGTGAGGTCTAATAAATTGCATCTATCTTCACTATTTTTTTTACCTAATTTTGCTTTCAACAAGGTGCTAGGGGGGTGTAAGTTGTTTCTTCCGAGACACTTACATGAACAGTTAGAATAAAACCCTAACTGAGGTAAATTAGCTAGAGGCCGAATTTCACCTGTAACGTGTGACTATTGGCTATGCAACTATCACGCTGTCGTTGCTGCTCTGCTCTAATTCTCTGTGCTGTAGTCTTTCGTATTATATACCCTGATGTCGGATTTCCCTATTAATCTGACCCATTCAAGCCATACTTAACTCCTCGTTATTATAAGAATAGCAAGGGAGAACAACAAGATGTTTTGAGTCACTGTTGAAGTTAAATAGCAACTGTACAGAAAAAGTCTCTTTACTTTGTAAGACGTTTCTATCTTTATTTGTATCTGTTGTCATGCTCCTTGACACATGTCCATCGTTAAAGACAACCTAGACAAAGTTCTGAAAAAGCTCTGTCTTGTTATGACGTTTATGCCTCAGGCTATATAAAAGTATTAGTCACAAAAAAGTGTGCCAATAAGTTTACTTTAACGATGCACAATGAATGAAATTAACGTGGAGGAGATTTCGCATGGTCTCACGGACAGTGGCCGTGAAAACATTTTTTATTACTATGATTCATTTCAGGATTGAAAAGACTTGTAACATGGGTCATTTCAAGGAAGTCATGTTTCTGAAGATGCATAAATCAGCACACACATATTATGAAAGAGAAAAACAATCTTTTTTGTATGAAGTATATTCATCATTACTGTCTGTAATATGTAATATTTTTATTTCCCGGTGTACACAACTCGTAAAGATCTTAAGAGAGCTTTCTCAGATATGATCATGCTTGCAGTAGAAAAAGTCCAAATTTGCATCCTGTCACACTCTAACAGACTCCTTTAAATTAAAATACATCTCGTTATGTCTCGTGTTATTAGATACTAGCCATCTGAAAATGTCTCATGGGACAAAATGTAAACACAATACAACATCCAAATTTTTCCAAAGTAGAAAAGCTCGAGAAAAAGCTCAGATTGCTTAAATCTCGGGGACCAATATTATCTCGTGTTCGAATCCATCTTTTGCTGTCTCCGCTGCGGCTTGGAGTCAGTAACCGAACCGATGTAATGAAGCTATAACTTCTTGAGCACGGGGAGAAAAATCAATCAGATAAATAACTCTTTTCAAAATCAGTTGACGAATTTGTACTTAAATCGTCAGAATCACAACCACGAAAAGGATGTTTAGCTCACACTGCAGATGTGTATATAGGTTTATGTTAAAGCACAGTAAGCTTTCATCGGTTCATGTATTTTGACGGCGCTATTATTGACTAGGGGGTGTACAGGCTACCCGAACTAATGCTTTGATATCGTATTCGCTTGAAGATCTGGAAAAGAAGAAAGACTTAGTGTCTAGGCTGTCGAACAGTTCCCTTTATGACACCCTATACCTTACCTATTATATGGAGGCTTGCACTGAGTAGAGGTTTACTCTTTGTTGGGAACAACAAACCAACCCACGCATAATTACTGCACAGAGTGTCTCGGTATAGGCTGGTTCATAGCATCAACGCCTATACGCTGCACCCAAAGACCACGTTTTTCTTTTTAATGAAATACTGAGAAATGACGCCCTCGACGATATTTGTTACAAAGTACACTCTGTTGCCATGGCTGAAATAATAGATTAGCCCCTATATAACAGTCTAGACAATATTTAACTGAAGAATAAGTTACCGTCGGAACAGGTGGCTAAATGGAAAAACATGTAGAAAATGCAAGTTAACATGTATATCAATCACTGTAAGTGAGCGGCCCTTTCACAACAAAATAACTGCTTATATCTCTGAGAAATATGTATACCAGTCATATCAGATAAATTTGACACAGTAACTTCTTGCAATTTGTGAACAGGAATACCTGGGTTATTAATCAAGGTGTAATGCATGTGTTATATATGTCTACATCTAAGCAAAGGAAAAGATATATTTGGACATGAAGGTCTACAGCTGCTTGGTTTATCTTTATGTTTATCCATCCCACTTTTACTAATTAGTCATATAACGCAAGCTGTATAAATTAGTACAAGTCATAATTACGTTGAATCTCGCCTTGGTATTTTATTTAACTTGCAGTAAACTGACAAGGCGTACTTCACCAGTTACGTGTGACTATTAGCCAATTACCACACGGTCGTTTTCGCTGCCGTTTTACACTCTGTATGGTGTAGTCTTTTATATATACCTGCTATGCTATACTTGGTATACTCTCATATAAGTTAATATACTCCATTTCATCGAAAATAAGATACTTTTAAGCGACGTTTATAATCTGACACCTTTTATTTGATGATCTCAAACTGAGAAAAGCATCTCTACTCCAGTGTTCAATAAAAGGAATATGTCAAGGCACATGATGTACCATACTTCAGATGTTATCATATTGTATTTCATCTGTAAGTCTGACTTCTGCCGTGATGACATTTATAGTGTTGGTGTGGCCTTTAGAGTCGGAAGCACCCCATGTTCCTAAAGTGTCCCCCTTTGCAACCTAGGATTGAACTCTGCGAGATCCAGTTGTATTCCAGGCAGGGATATCATATGATTCACTAACTGACCTGAAAGGTTATATGATTAACTGAGTGATTACTTGAATGACGACTTAATAGCAACCCGTCACTGAGCTGAATTGCTAATCACAACCTTTCTGAAGTCAAGCCATAATGGTAACTTAACCCATAGTTCGGCTCTTTGGCAGCAACCTTAATACACATATTTAGCAAGGAGTCTTATTGAACGTATGTTGATAATATTGTAAGTCATAATTTTAGTACAGGAAAGCGTTCGTATTTGGTAATGGATAAAATAGGAAACATTTACGCCAAACTTGAGTCACTTTTTATAACTATACGGGCGTTCCAGCAATACCTCTTCGCCTGGTAATCCATTTATGTGCACCATAAAAGACTACAACATAGAGAGTAAAACTAGAACAACGACAACGACAACAGTATGAAATCTCACCTCTTGCCAGTTTATCTCAGACTTTTGTTGTAACTGTTTATGTAAATGCTTAAAATGTAACAACTTACATTCTTCTTATCACCATGGCTTAAACACAATTAGGCTTAAAAAATGCGGAGAATTTAATTGCATAATTTTAATTTAATCTCATACACAATCAAATCATAACAATGCAAAGTCCGGCCAAGACAATGTCTTTAACGTGAACACCCCAGGCTTGTTTTCAAGATCAGCATTTTGATGTGATAAATCCCAGTGATTTGGTGTCATCATATTTCGACTCTCCGAATGTAGTGCTGTGTGTGGTATCCTTTAATTGATGCTTCGGCGAGGTGGCATAACAAGCATAGGAAGGTGATATGGCCTGACAAAAGTCATCGTGGTGATAAGACAGAAAAAAGTACAATTACGCCGAAACATCTAATTAATGTTATTCAACTTTACACCACTGTACACCTTTTGAACCGGTATCAAACCATATCATAGGGCTTGAAAACTCTGTGTATGGGAATAACTGCACTTACTCACAGAGTACTTTAAAGGTGTTAGGACATAAATTTGTGGCCCTTGTAGGAATCATGGGTTAAAGGGCAACTCTGTGCTTAGCGAGTGGCGTACTTATTTCCATTTGAGGTTACTGTGCAGTAAATGGGATAATAGAAGATTTGTTGTGTTCGACTAAAAGAGCATGACTATTAAAACAGGGGAAATAAACCCATACGAATTACCAGGCTTAACAATCTAGGTCAGGCTTCAAATAGATACAGTCAGATCAGTACATTTCATCAGGTCGAAGTTACTGACATAAAAGTTGCCGCCTTACATATTATATACCGATCTGTTCAGGTTCAAATACAGGCACATAAAAGTTTAATTCTTTAAGTTTAATTAAATCGTTTCCAAGCAAAACAACAATGATTTAGTACTCGGTCATGTGTCTACAGTAGTCTTTCAGTACATCTCGGAAGATGTACATGTCACGTGCAGAGAAAAGTTGTTTCTTAGTTAAGGGCAGTAAAGAAAGGTTTTAGGTTCTTTCCTTCTTACAAATACCTATGTGATTAACATCCAGTTTTCTGAGGAAAAAAATGTTCATTTCAACCACTGAATGTGCATGATGAAAGTCTATATTCGCGGTAATTAGAGACAAATCAAACTTAAAAAGTAAAGAAATAATATTTTATCTTACCTTCAGTGTCAGGATATGGGTAGCACAGGTTGGTTTTGCAGTGTTTTCCTTGAATACGAAACATAATTTTTAAATAAATTTACTATTATGTGGAGGTTGATGTAGTTCAAGTAGTTCAAAACACAATTTACCACGGCGTCCCCGCCTGAACAGGTACGTGTCGAAAAACGAAAGTATATGTTACAGTCTATTTTACAGCCAGGGCGTCTTGATCCGACACCTTGTTTACCCCCGGCAATCTTCTATGTGCAATAAACGCAGGTACATGTAACCTATATTCTGAGTGTACTGGTAACTACAATTCAACGGTGTACGGTTGCACCAAAACACGTGTAATTACACATTGAAGCCTCACATGAAAAGCAGTACCTTGTTGATAAGATGCCATCACATCGTCCTGAGCCCAGTGCACGTTCCTGTGCGCGTAACAGTATGCCGTCAGTAGACACAGGTCTTGCTGTTGACAAAGGTGTGTTGTAAACGTACAAGAAACTGTTATTAGGCACATGCTAAAACTGGGTTTGTTTGCCCACCACGCATAACCATACATGCATCTGATCAACTACACAAAGTCGCGGTTGCAAAGCTTGGCGATCGTAGACTGTGGTCAAGTGCACTGTTCGCATGGGCGTGTAGAGGACATGAGGGGGCGATATGTTCGCACTGGCATGGCCCTAACCCGTCCACGAGTGCGACCAAACGCATTGGTGGGTAACTTATTGCTTTCATTCTCTAACCTAGTATGTCCAGTACCCACGCAACAGGTAGGCGGTGGCGCAATATTTCAAGCTTCGGGGGTGAAGCCGGAAATTCCACTGGTGTAGCCTATCTATACAGAGTAAGTAAATTGGTGCACTCATTCCTTTCAACCAAATAGAATGCTGTAAAATTAGTTTATGGGGATAATTTTCATAAGTTTACGTATAAGGGACTTTGCTTTACAAATCATGCAAACTGAAATCTTTCTCATTTAGCTCATTTGCATTTTGCTTGATATAATATAACTTTGAAAAAAACAGCTAATACTAATAAAAAAATAACATACATAAATAACCAAGGAAATAAAAATATATATATGCTGTAACCTTTAAATTACAATACTGCAATCAACAGACCAAACCGTTTTCCTTCAATTTACTCCATGGTCTTTTTTGCATGTTTTGTATCGAACAAAAGCCTGCTGACAAGGTGATTTCATTATCAAAGATCGGGGCGTCTGTAATATCTTAAGTGAATTCCACCACTTCTGATCTACCACCAGTTCGTAGGAGGGAGCGGATGGTGTAGTGATTGGAAGTGCCCGTCTTTCATTCATCAGGACGCACAAGGAGCGGGTTCAAACCCAGCCTTTGGTAGGGAATTTGTTTATTCCCTCGCTCTCACTCTTCTTAGGGCCTTGGTGACTATGCGCGGACGACGACACTCGTGTGGCTGTTCACACAGTCCAACGTTCGTTGACACCAATATGGTGTGCATATCTGTACATTGTAAAAGATTACGGCATAGAAAGCGAAATCAGATAAGCGATGACACTTGGCAAATGGCACAGATAACCAGGAAAATGCGGCCTCCTTAACCTGGATTCTGCTGGTTTACTGTAAGCATCTCCGGGGCCTTTTCCCTTTGCAATGTTTTCATATTATTTTGTATACACATCTTAAATGTGATGGCAATACAGCCAGACCCCGGACAGGTCGGACATTCATGAGTGACACACTTCTACTATTCTGTCTGAGCAGCGGTGTATTCATCCTCATCGGTAACTCATAATTTTCAGCAAAGTAGGATGTTGCTTTGTGCACATTTTATATGAAATCCCTTGTTTTCAAACTTGAGCTCTGTGATCGGGTCCACAGCAATTACATTACATCCTTAGCAAAATACCTCCTGTCAGTTGACTGGGCCGTTTTTATTGTTTGACATTCATCAAGAAGATGCAGTTTTCTCCGAAGAGAGAAAGCGTCGGCCCTTTATTCGATTTAACATTCTTTTGATCATGACAACCATTCGCTATATGCATAGACTTCTAATGACGTATTGTTACGGCTGCTACATTAAAACTTATCAGGTGCACTTCTGATGAATGTTAGATCATAACCGACCCCTGTTTCTTTGCCTTCAAACACTACTAATTATGCCAACGATAAAAACGACTTAATCTAAGTGCCAAGTGTGACATTTGTGTACCACCCGTAAACCATGAATTGACTTTCGTAGTCTATAACAGCAAGACCCATTTCTAAAACAGCTTGTAATAGGCCTACCACTTCTCAAAAGAAATACTACATTTGAATGTTTCCTTGACCCCGGAAGACGTGTATGAGAAGCTGTCAAGCTGTCAACTGAATGAATGAATGCTTATTGTTTAACGCCCTACTCAAGAAAATTTCACTTATACGAAGGCGATGTCTCCCGTTACAATTGAGACCCACGTCATAGCGCGACGCAACAATAAAGTGACGTCAATCCCAGCCAAAATCGAATAACGTCATAGGCCTACTTTTTGGTTGTTATACCGAACTGGTCTGTAATAATTGGACCAGCATTGTGCCAGAGCCAGTGTGAGAGCACTGGCTGAACGGTAATGTCAACTATCCATGCAGGAAAATAGTTACAACTTCAAACAATGAATATTTTGAAACTAGAAATCAAAATTATGGGAAATATTAGTTGAATAAAGAAAAAAGAGTAGAGATTCATGTTCACTGAGTGTGTAATTGTGCATTAAACGATGAAAATTTTACAACGACGTGTAATTTCAAATATTGGACCCTGTGACACATTAACTGAAACCAGTATCCCAAAAGTATTTTAATTCCTTTGGCCAGGCCTCGTCCAGTGTTCTTAGTGATTCTGTGATCTGCATGCAAGAAAGTGTCCTACAACTAGTACTGAAAAGATTATTTTGTTCTTGTTCGAAACAAAGAGCATTCACAAATGGTGGTGATGTGGAATAACAAGAGAAAGAAAGAACAATAATTCAATCACAATAGAAACATAAATCAATGAAAGTATTACATGAAAATAATGTTCACTTTATATTTGATTCCCCAAAAATCTTTAAATTTTACATCAACAAGTGAACTCTCTAGGCCTGATAGGTGAATGACAGTCAACGTAACGGAGAGCAGAATGAAGATGTTGAGCCATCAGGTTGCGCTACAACACAACTGGACGGGATATATTGGCTGAAAGGGGCAGACAGAGGAGAAGAAAGTCTTTTCAGACAGTCATTCTGTGCGATATTGTTAGAAGTAAGGTTGATACGCATACCATTATACTTCTTAACAAGTATTATTTCACTAGGTTACTGCCCATAGATAATCTCATGACTTCATATTCAGCATGAAGAAAATACGCCCATTTTTGCCTGGGTTGTGAAAGATATGTACTGGCTGCATGGTCAGGGATTATATCTTCATTCTTGTTTAATCCTAGTTGTAGGTCTAATACTTTTTGCATGATAATACCGGATAAACTGCTGTAGTGTGAAACTTTGCTTTGTCTTTCATTATTTCTTCATATTTCAAGTTAACCGATATCAGTGTAACAGCTACAACCACAATAAACGTATTCTTCATTATAAAATTCCTCAGAGTGCTCAGAAAAAAATAAATTAGGCTAAGATGACGTGACTTATCCCCAAATAATATCCCCAAAATATCCCCAAATATGTCAAGTTTTACATGTAACAGTGGAAGAAACTGGGAATATATTAGACTGCTGTTGACATACGCTTGTATGTTCATGTTCATTTAATCTTTACCTGCACGGAAAGACAGGTGCAAAAATCTATAATGCTATGGCTGAGAAATGCATCTGACAGGTTCGGGGGTAGAAAGAGGAAAGCTGAAAGACGAGTTGGAGAGCCAGTTGCTGAAACTAAATAGTTTACATGTATCTCGTGCTCAAAGAATGACAAGAAAATATATAATGGTTTCAATCAGACAATTTTTATTCCGAATTAAATTTACAATATCTTCTTACACATGAGGTTTTGATGGGTTTCCACTTATTTAAGCATTAATCGTCAGGATGAATATTTTGTTCCACTTATTGGCTTCGTCGATTTTAGTTTTCAAGAGGCGTCTATTTTCGTAACCGTGGGAATATGTAACATCAGTGGCTTGCTGGTGTTTTCTTACTTGATGTTATATTATGGTGGAGTCACATGAATTAAGTTTAGTTAATCTCCACTTTTAACCCCCAGCATTACATCTTACCAATGAATCAGGCACTTGCCCATGCATGTATGACAGAATCAGAGCTGCTACATTTGGACGTAACAGGCTACTGACATGTCTACTCGCTTATGGTTGTAGGCTTTGCGTGTCGGAAAGGGTGGCTAGTGTTCTACTCCAGAGAATATTTAACTTGCATGATGGCGTCAAGTTATAAGCTATAGCTGTTTTTGTTCTTGCTTGCACGCATATGCACCTTGGAACCACAACTGTGTTCCCATCTAGGCTCGAGTTGCATTCTCCGTACGTCGGATGCTTCCCCCAGCCTATCTTGTCTTCTAGCTAATCTCGACACTGGGCACACTTGGCGGTGGACGGAGATAGGATGAAGGTTACTTCCTGCTAGATATCGCAATGCCTTACCGAACGATATCCGAGTTTGCAACGGGTCAAATCCGGAAAAGTATACGCGGAAAGTTTGGACCCACGTGTCTAAGTTCCACCACGTGTACCATCCATCAGAATGATAATGTCGTTCTGTAGAGGAAGGCGGGTTAAGATGAAACAATTTGACAGTTGTGTATGGTTGCCAATTCCAAACGCAGTTTCCAACCATTCAACATCTGTTTTAAACTGAATATTTTTAAGAAACACGCCCACCAGAGTTCATCTCCATCCTTAACGTCTACTCTTGCAATGCATTATAACGGTCGTCGCTGGTTGTATACATGAACAGTTGTTCAAGAGAGAATGAGATACATGTATTTGATTATCGGCACCATAGATAGATTAAAATGGTACACGATTTGGAAACTGATTTTATGCATCCGTGTAGAACATTCATGGCGTCATTTCGTCATCACTGAAAACTGCTGACTGCTTTTCTTTGCATCAATCCGTACTAATTATTTTATCTTACACATTTTGTGTTCTTTAGTGGTTTGTGCTATTCATCGTGTGTTTGGACTCGTTTTTTATTATTTTTTATTATTTATTTTTACTCGTTTGTTTTATTATTATTATTATTACCATTATTATTATCAAACGCCAATTTTGGTTGACGGCTGGTATACGAATGTCGGTTTCGACACCTAGGTCCCTTTGTCCCTTCCCAACTAAACGAAAACTAAATCACCTTCGATAATTTAACCATCTGACTCATGTTATTGTGTTAATTATGTGATGACAGTGCACCATTTTGAGAAATTTAATACCATTGACGTCTAGTGTATTGTATTTTAACATCACTGCAATATTGTTTTACCTAATTCTGCTTAAGTCATGGAACCAGGTGGGTGTAATTTGGTACTTCGTAAGCACTTACATAAATAATTGCAATAAAACCCTAAATTGACAAGTGGCCACATTTCACCGGTAACTAGTGACGATTTGCCAAATATCACACTAACAAGGCTGCTCTGGTTTCTGTGCTGTTCTCTTTGTGCGCTAGTATTTTATATTTTATTTCATTTATACCTACCCCCATTTCTTCGTTAGCGTTATTACCCTTGGTAAGCAAGTGTCAGTTATCATGTTCCTGTCTTATCCATCACGATGTCTCAGTTTCACCATGATCATATCTGATAGAACAGGACCGATCCTTCTCTGAGGCTGATGAAGTTCAATGAATGATGTTCTGTTGAATGGGAAAAAAACAAGCTGAATGTTTTTGGGTGCATGTCATTTGTTTGGGCTTCTGATACAGTCCGTGGAATATAGTAGACAGTTATCGTTTTTCCTGGATTGGATCGAATCCAGCCGTCCATGACAAGATTGTAGACAGTTTTGAGCGGTGTACAAAGATATTAGTGCAGGAGTTAAATAAGTGTGGAGGTAAAGTTACCATCACTACGTCATTTTCTTTGGCTAAATCAATAGTTGAAGAGAAATGTTCGCTATGACGCTATTTTCTCTAGGGCCTGTAAAATATGCCTCTGTTTGGTACATCTGTTGTTATATACGTGTTTCAGATACTCCAAATAAACATCTCCATCCATCCACCATGATTTAGAAGCCCCTCTAATTGCACCTGACGGAGCACACAGCAGGAAATGATAACGAATACGAACTCTTGGAAACATAAGCCTTTGTGGTATAAGACCTCCCCTCTCTGGATCTGCACAGCACAGATCCTAATTCTTTTTTGCCTCTCGAGGTGACAATTTTATCCCGATATTGAACTGTTGCACATCGAGTTTCGTTATGAATGTAAATACTTCCAGGTTTAAATATATTTTGGTCGATTACTAAGGTAAGGTTGTGATAGAATTTGTCCACTGTGTGGAGATTGAATTCTGTGGTATGTGGTAGCCAAGTAGTCACAGGGCCTTTCCACTAAGCTAGAAGGAATGGAAATGGAAAGGTCTCATTGAACACTAATGACGCAAACTCGACCACCTACCTCCCGGTTTTCATCCGACCAGTTTGGCTCTGCTTCTGTGTTGCATTTTTCTCCCTAGGTTGGACGCTAAGCAAATTCTCTCGGTACACACCAGGGATCGCCATGATTGATGAAGCTAACGATCTAGGGTTTGTTAAATTTTATCCTAGGAACTTATGCCTAGGTATGTCATCAACCTTCACAGCCGTTGTTGGAAACAAATATGAAACACCCCCCATGATTAAGAGGATCAAGTGTCGCCATCTTCTAGATATTGCTCCTAAGAATGAAAAACTTTCCTCAACAGAGTGAAAATCATCAAACAAGGCCACTTCGGGCGTTACTGAGGTATGGGTGCAGTTGGCTCGCGTTAATTATGACCTAACAGTGCGTGTTGGAGATCGGAAATTGTAGCCGATGAAAAGCGCCCAATCTAATGAGAAAAATACAACACAGAAGCTTAGTTGAACTGGACGGGTGAAAGCCGGACGCCAAGTGGCCGAGTTTGCGTCATTAGTGTTCAATGGGACCTTCCCATGGCGTTGTAGGGTAGTGGAAAGGCCATGTGGTTACTTGACCAGGCACGTGGCAGCGATGTAGCTTCTGCCATCCTTTTCTCAGACTGACGTTTATCAAATGTAACTCTTCTCTCCTTCCCTCCTTTGTCCAATACGAAAGTATATCAACTTCAATTCTCCGACCATGTTCATATCCCAATTCTCAATCTGTGCACATATCAATACTCAAACCATGGAACTTATCTGCCAAATCTTTAATATGCTTTACAGGGTCGGTTCTTTCGCAGTTCCTCGAAGCTTACTGCTTACTCGAAAAGGCTTTACAGCTCCACATGGAGAATAGCTACTGGCATTCCACCGGTATCAGTCTTTCGTTTATACTTCCTAAGCATCTCTTTCAAAATTAAAGCAAATAACAGGATAAGTTGAAACAGTTAACATTTGTTCAATCTTGTCCCACGCAGAGGGTTTCACCTCATCCCACTAAGACCACATTACAGTCAACAGGTCACCTAGTGCTAGTTACCAAAGTTCCAACGGCAAAGAGCTGATAGCCCACAACAACAGCTTATGTTTGCTTATTAAGTGATTAATTTTGACAAAGAGGGGACATATATGTGGAAAGAATTAAGCATATATTGGCCTACACAGGCACTCCTCAACAGTCAAAGTGGGGGGTCAAATATGTCTTTGACCCCATCCTCCTCAAATTCAGCCTTAAAACTTCTTAAACATAAATAAAAATGTAGCAAAAAAGACCCATAGTAAAAAAATGCCATCCGATCAGATTGTATCCCTTATAGCCTGTGGTCAATACAAACTTCTGGACCATGGACACATCAAATCGTGTAATTACCGACAATGAAGGAAATATACTTGAAAGTTCCATAAGTCAGCAAAATTTAAATCACGCGAAATAAATTTGATTTTGAGGTGCCTCCAGTATAAAGCTACAATCTCACCCTGGTATACGCGCTGATATTAGTGAATGTTTTATACTGTCCCCGTTGTGTTGTTGAGTCACGGTATATTTATGTACCATGCGACTTTGGTCCCCCAAGTATGAGAACATTGTCAGTATTGATAGCACTGTTTGTGAACAGTGCGACGCTATTTAAAAGGATTTAAGCAGATATGGCATTCCTTTACAAAGTGCATAATCCATTCAATGTTTTATCTTCACTTCTGATACAAACGCATGCACACCGGCACACCATACACTTTTGAGAATGTGTAATCCATAAAACTCGTGGGCCTGTAATCGGTAGCAGCAGAGGTAGGATAGATGCCTGTTTTGCCCAACGCAATGGGATTTCAACCTTCATAAACATCTCAAAGTCGAACTGACTGTGTCTTTGATGGAACATTTAAAATTGACTGAATTAATAATGAAAACTAACGCAATGTCAGTGATAAAACATTCGGTTATTTAATTAAAAATAAAATTGTTACAATAATTGTTGGTGTGTTTTGCATGTCGTACAGAAGTCGTGGCAAAGCATTTTATGTCGTTACAGCCCTTGAAAATTGAGAGGCAAATTAACCACTTAATTTTACTTATGCGCTTTACATTGAACTTCGTGCTTGTTTGAAATGGATGGATAAATGCTGCTCAGGCAAAAATCCTATCTGGAGCCTTATATAAACGGAAAATTCTTGAGTATGGCGCGAAGGATCAGTGAAAGGAACAGCATAAATATATTCACTTTACTGAGAGATTTTTTCCAGAATAATACTGACGTTTTGAAATCGTGCTGGCGTTCCTTGCTTGCGAAATGACCAAATATGTGGGTAGGCTTACGTTGAATATTGCAGATGTCTCTACAGGATATGCTCTAAATACGCATTGTTTTATGCGGTTTAATTGAATGTAAAACAAGCAAAGATGGTGTGTCATTCCAATGCTCAATGTTTCAATGCTGAGGTTCCAAGATCATGTGCTGTCCAAGACACCAAGTGACAAGTTTGATTTACCTTAAGTTTGTTCATTTATATGTGTCGTACGTAAAACAACAAGAGAATGTTAAATGACATTAAAAAGGTCATACAAAAACACCTTTGACATAAAAGGTAATAAATAAAAATGAATTTTATGGAGATGTGTCAATTAAATATGTCCAAACCCAGTTGCATTGTCGACTTTCGTTGTCAGTTTGACACTAAATTTATTCCTTTTCTCTGTCTGAACACAATTGGTCATTTCATGAGAAAGTGTATCTTAAGTGATGCGAGTAGGCGAGGCTAATTGGGACTCGACGTCTTAAGACGGACAGCTTCCTGTACATCTAATGCACTCACTTCATCACCACGTCAACTCGCACAAATGATTCCAGTTTGTCAGACATCACTTCTATTTGTTTATAGCCGACTTGTTTATATTTGCCAATGAAGTGACTCAGGCAGCGTATATAAACTCGTGGCACCTCCCTGCCATCTTAAACTATTTTTTTTAATCTCTGTGGCGATTAGCATTTTCTATTTTCACTTTACCAACAACATCTAGAGCACGTTTCTATCGGCGAATTAAATGTGTCTAGAAGGCGGTACTCTAATATAAAAGAGGATTCACTTATCCGTACATCCTGATCTTCACGGGATCTCGAATGAAGAAGGTAAACACCGGGTTCTGGAAAGATACAAGAAAAGCTTAAGTGCCACTATGATCAGAATATAAACTGCGTAGAAATGTTAAAATTATATGAAAACTATCCCACGGAACCTATCTAACACTATAGTCCAAAAGGATTTTCATAAAATAACTGTCTTTAACTCACATAACTGAAGATATGTAAGAAACAAAATCTTCGTCTGTTTCCTTAAGATTTTCCTGATATGAAGTAATAATATTCCTTATATGAACTGAAATCAGACGGGTGTGACGTAAAGTAGGGCATTTATTACTGGAATGGCTTCATGAGCATTTAAAATTGCAGTATCATTCGCGGATACACGTTCGCGATTCGTGACGTCATGTGTTCGTATGTCACGTCAAATCAGGCAAAGTTGGAAGGACAAAAATTTTGTTTCCGTATTCTCTGACAAAACGTGCAATCTTTGTTTTGATACGCTGCAATATTTTTACAGTGAAGGAAAGCAATTCACGCTTTCTCAATATTTATCATTTTATCATGCTTTTAAGACACAGGTGTTTGGATACCAAAGTAGCTCTCTCATGTAGTAGAAGTTCTAAAAATAACCGCTGTGTCATTATTCGATCATTGAACAGGCATAAATCAATATGACCATCTATGTTCAACCTCAAAAGTTATCTTCTCATGTTCACTGAATCGTTTAAGCACTGCGTATTCTATGTAGTTGTACCCCTTGAAACTGTGTAGAAAAAAACATTTACAGTTAACTATGATAGGAGTAAATTTTCGATAAGACTCTCCATTCGTGCTTAAAAACTCGTTGTACCCCAGACGTAATAGCCTCATTACAGCACCTAAAACCTGGCCTACCGCTGAACAACTAGCCTTGTTTTAATAAGGTCGTAAATTGAGTTAATGAAGTTATAATAGATATTCTTGAGTGGAAATTCCTCACAGTTGTCTATATTATTTCATCCAATTAGCAAGTACTAAGATAGACTTTTGCCATATGAAAGGTCTAATATACTTCCCTTTAGACCACTAGCTCTTGACCAATAAGGTCGCTTCTTAGGATCCTCTTGATTGGTACCGACAGTTTATTTGTAGAAGGCTTGTCTTGTGCGATACACCAATGGTTGCTTGCACAAAGGCATGGTAAGCCTAGGTTGATTGTAATCAGTACGATCTTGACTGTAGCCCTCACTTGCACAAAGCTACGATCGTCGTAACTTACAATCCAAAATTACAATCGGTATGACCCAGATTTACAATCGTCCTAAAATTTACAAATGCTTGCATTAGCTGGACTGCTAGTCAGTAATGTTCGATTTGGTTTGCAAAGCAGTGTAATTTTATTGTCTCAGAAAGGTGTTACGAGACGTGTTTCACATGTTGTTAGCTGCTGGATCATGATGATGTAGAACTCATTTGAAAAGGGAGATAAGCAAAAGTTATTGACGGGTACATTTCCCATTTACACAGACCACCTTTATGTACGTGTCAAATTTGGCCTATGACCGAGATCTTATCTTCGAAAAGTTACAATCTCCATACAATTCCTTTCTGCAAGCGAGGAAACTCAATTTTACAAGCGATTGTAAAGTTAGTTGTTTTTGTTTACAATCCATTGTAGCTACGATCCCTTCATGCAGGCGGCCCCTGACCACAATCATATGATTTATTTATATTTTATTTTTCTTTATTATTTATTTGATTGGCGTTTTACACAGTATTCATGAATATTTCACTTATAGAACAGCGTTATGGTGAAAACCAGGGGGAAACCCACGACCATCCTCAGGTTGTAGCAGATCCAGAATGATGCACATGGGTGAAATATTCTTCAGTATGGCGTCCACTACATGACGCATAAAACGGCGAAAAAAATGTAAACTATGACGTTTTGGTTAAACTCATTAATTGTTTATCTTATAAACTCCCAAGCTAAAGGTTTACATTTTGTCTATACTATTAGAGCCCCGCAGTTGTCCTTAGCTTGTGAGAAAATTATGGACAACAGATGTTGACAAGATCCGAGTACATGTCTCCCTAGGAAAGAGCATACAGATTAAGGTTTAGGTAAGACATTTATTCCATTTAATTGGAAATCTGTTTTTAATTTTAGATAGGTAAGATATTCTAAAAAAAATAGCTGGTGGGTTGTGCTTAAATTAAGTCAGATTGTTTGCTTTGATAGGTCAAAGGTGAAACATTTTATGTGCCCTATTCTGTGGACGGCCTATTGTCTTAAGTGAATCGCGAAAAACTATTAGCGTGATGAAAATAAAACACATTTAGTTCCATTCTTTTTACCTCCTCGGCGCCTAAAGCAAGCCATAATAACTCCAGCTGTCTGACAACTCCCAGGTACCCTTCAGGAATGAAGAGTAATTTGTACTAAAATTTAACTTGCTTGACATTACATATAAATCATCAATAACGTCTCAATGGGCGCGTGTTGGCAAGGTCCGGCCGAGGAAATCTAATTCATAGGGTATACTAGATTCAGAGTGAAACAATGTGCACGCGCAAGTATGGCTCTCTACAAAACGTCAAAATAGTGACCATAACCTTCTACAAGTGACACCTGGAAAATAAATTTAAATATTTTTAAAAGAACAGTGTAACGTGAAGCCTACCAGGAGTGGTCCCTTTTGCCGTGGCCTTGACATTTTCTAAATTAGAATAACAATGTAGAAAAAGTAGTCCCTAATGTGTAGGGAAGGGCTCATCAGTTGAAAGGCTTATAATAATAACACGTTCTGAGTTAGAGAGCTGTGTTACTCATATTTTTTTCGACCGTTTTGATTCTTTCACAAGTAGTATATTGTGAAAAGGTGTAAATCTCCTAATATCACGGAAGGTCAAGTACAACTTGAACTTAAGTTAATGCCCCAAATAGTATGTACTATTAAGTCATGCTGGGTTGAATCTCTCACACATATGTCTAAGGACGTTGGCCTTGATAACGCATTACAACAACTGTCATCGTGTTTTTCTGCAGATTGATTAATCACTGCGACCGCTTCCTGTCTACCGAGAAAGCCTCTTACATTGGGGACAAAAACTCTTAAAAATAAATTACTTTATAAACGATTGTTTACTTCGTCAAGTTACATCACTGATGCGCAGGCTGGGTTTGACAGCAATTGCGGATTGCCTGAGATGGACAATTTGGGTGGTCAGTAAAAACAGAACTGACAGTTAGACTCAGTGTCTAAAATCGGAGAAAAAGTGTTAGTTATAAAGTCTTTTGACATTTATACTATTAACCAATTGGACTCAAAATGGAACAGGCAAAATATTCTAATGCCTCAACTCTTCATACAGCAATGTTAACAGTGTCTGACGAGTCACGCCAACAGATGATTGTGAACGAGATATTTGTTCATGCATACAGGGCGTTTTAGTATAATGTCATTAAACTAGTGAAGTCTCCTTAATTGTAGCATAATTTGTAGATCGTGGCTTTGAACGCGGAAATGATGTTTTGTCTTCATCCGTCCGTACAGAATGAGATCAAAGGAATTCAATTAAGACCTATATGTATACTATATGGACATATATGCGGACCATAAAAAGGTGTGTTAGTTGAGATGGGGTCTTTTGTGAACAGAGCAGGCCCTTCTAGAATGTACTTCATTTTTCTATCTCAAGCATTCATCTCTGACATATAGAACAAGTGAAATACATTTTTTTTCGCTTAAAATAACGTTAAACTACCCAAATAATCAACAGCACATCGTGCACGAACAATAATGTTAATAAAACCAAAATATGACATACTGCGCTTATTCTACCTTTTCATGTCCACAGATAAAGCATAGATGATTTCAACCATTACGTGTGACCGCTTGCCATATATCACACTGTCGTCACTTCTCTGGTTTTACACTCTTTGTTACAATCTAATATTATTGAAAATACGATAAATTTTCAAAAATTGTATGAAATCCCAATATGAGCAACATAAGTTTGTTCTTCTAGTTTGTTTAAAATTGTTATCTCAGAATATTTCATAAATGGCTTAGGTGAGATGGGAAAATGGAACACATAACATTTAATGTTTTATCCTTTTGAAGCCCCTCTCCTGCTCAGATTCTTAAAGCGCTTGCTCATAAGACCATCAGATATTTGACAAAGGGGGTAAAGTATTTTAATCCGACTGTCGCTGTTTCGGCTGCGGTCCTAGATCAAGAGGATTGTTAGATACCTGGTGAAGGTTCGTGGTTTGATCGCGCACTCCAGCAGTACAAGTGATCGCCGTCATAAAAGTGATAAAATCTTGATCATGATTTCAACACTAATCAAAGAAATAAATGAATCTTGAATCCAAAAAGCTAGACCATGTAATAACTGGCAAATGGTCGTACGTACCCTGTGAAATCTGGCCTTTTGTCAATTTACCTCAGTCACCGGGGTTAAAGTAGCCACTGAGACGCCCCGTAACACCATATCTTACGAACAAAATAGAGTAAAAACTTGCAGAGATGTTAATAGCGATTGATTAGAGATCACTGGTCTGGAATTACTCAAAATGCTATGTTGTTATCAAAGCTTGCACTTTGCATTGTTTTCATATTAACTGTTTATGATATGTGATGGCAGAACAGCGTTTTGAGTATTTCGACAGTTGCCACGTGTAACGAATTCCAATGAACACTATATTTCTTTACCCAATTCCGCTGATCAAGGATGTATAGCTTTGCTAGTATTTAACCATTTACAGTAACAGATGAAATAGAACCCTTACTGGGGTTAATCTGACAGGATTATGTACTTTACTGGTTAGGTGTTGCATTGTGTCCAGCACCACACTGTCGTTGCTGCTCTGGTTTTACTCTACGCTGTTTTGTTTTCAATTCTGAATAATCCAATCCGGTTAATTAAGTTGCCCCAAATATAACGCAACTACTAAAACGCCCGTGACACTTTTCCGTCTCAAAACCACTAGTTCAGCATCTTTTTGACGTTTTTTCCTTCTGTTTTTTAACATCTTTTCCATTGTTTCTACGTCTTTATTACACCAAAACTGTCGTAATTTCATTCAGCGATAATATAGGATGTTGTAAAATATGTTTTGTGCGTTTTAAAAATTGTACACTTTCTTGAATGAAACTGTATGTGTCAGTGAACATTTAAGAAAGCTTTTATACAGTAAAAAAAACATGGATTCTGTTTTAAATTAAGCCATATACACATAATTAATCTAAGGAAACACTTTTGTTGTGCAATTTTGCATAATATATGGAATATCTTTTGGCACGATATAATGTTTTCTTTTGTGTTTGACTGTGGACAGGTTTTTAGGGTACTGTAATGATGTGACTTAAATTGTCTTCTAAATTAACTGCAATGGCTAAGGACACCTGGATCATGATCGGAGAGTCAATAAATCAGATGACTCATTGGTCGCTCTTAATTATCGGTTAAGAAAATGCGGTTAACCACTTACGGGTCACGACCTTATTTAGTGTATTTGGTGTGGGAATTAGAACAAAGCCAGTTAGGGTTTCAAACATACCACGCTTAAAAGTGTGTGTGTTTTGTTTACGTACATTTAAAAATAACATACTTATTTAAACAGTACGGCCAATTCCCCTGTATTTGCATAGATATATTTTGCAAAACGTTCAGAAACTGTGTTGATAATTGCTATAAGGTTTCACGAAAAGCAATTTCTTTTAAACAGCTCCTTTAATCCAACAGAGGATTATTAAAAGCAACCTTAAAGTTTCGCTTATATACTATCACTATGTACTCATCGGTTGCCAGTCCCAAACTAAATGCGATCATTAGCATTACACATAACAAAGATATGTGGCATTTTTCTGTATGGCTCAGAAAGGTGTGTTATTAATGAATTAATGCTTGTAATCCCTGAACTATATAATGTTCCACTTGATCTAGTATTAGGAACTTTAGGAACACTGGCGCCAAGAGTTCGCGCAAAAACTAATAGTGTTGAAAAACACTCGCAAGCTTTGTTTCAAATATAACTCAATTAATGCGCCAATAAATGTTATTAATGACCAAGAGGGTTATCTTTCATACTGCCAGCATATTTTGATTGTGTAATTACTGTTCTTTTTGAAGCCTGAATTCTTTTTCCTCCTAGGTTGTCAACAATACCAAATTAACTTACAGCTCCATGCTTTTTTCAGAGCCTTTGTCTTCCGTGACATCTCACTATCACATTAAAGTGAGACTTTGACAATCGGAGTGTTCCTCCTCGGCATTCGTAAACTGGTAGTGTAAACCTGTTTATGCAATTATCCGATAAACATTACATATCTTTCAGTGTATTTTATTAACTCGCTCTGCATCTTTCGGGGTTTTCTTTTTCTCTTTACATGTTTTTCTTTATAACATATATTTCTTTCAGGCTATTATGTCCGTGCTAATCTGCTTTGCTACTTTTCGTTTCATCATCTCTCTGCTATTATACGTTGGTGCGGAGTTGTAATTTTTTACCGAACAGTCTGTTCATTTTTAAACAAATCCGACGAACGTGGGCGATTAGCAAGCCACCGATTAATTATTAACCGGCACGCTTATAACGTTTTGAAGGAAAAACTGTCCACGTGCATGGTATTGGGTAACGCAATGTCGTTTAGTGTTTTACCTGAGACATCTTAATGTAGTTAAATATGCAAATGCATTCTCGAGACGCCATAACGAAACGTTTCCTGCCTCACATATTCAACAATATTAATAGCATTTTCACATTCACGAGCCATAATGTACTTAGTACATTAATGATTTATTTACGTCATTCATCTTTTGTTTTCCTGTGTGTGTTTGTGGAGTTTTTGTTTTCATTAAACTTTTCACAAACTGATTTTTAAATTGCCTCTGAAGTGCTGCAGGGAATGTGTAAATAACGCCGAAAACCTCTTGAGACCTATCGAGATAGACGACAGCTTGCATGCTTACTCTCAAATGATATCTCCACTCCAGTACTATGTAAACTGAGACGGTTCAGATATTTCGCATCACATCCACGGAATGGGATTTTAATATTCAAATGACGGTGAAAACAGCGACAAGAAAAGCTTAGAAGTGTGCATATAGAGGACAGATAGCGATTTGGTCAGGGTTAATAATTTTACAACCAAACAATCCGATGGTGGCAAGCTAAAATTATCATGTACATCATTTTCCAAGGGTGATCCGCTAATACTTGCATGTATTTTTGCACAAATGTCATGTATTCGGCTATGGATTCCTTCAGAGTGAGACATAATGCATCAAGTTTTCCGGGCCTGCATGGCGTTCGGATGATTTTGAATTATGATGTTACAATCGTAGACATGCATATCCTATCGTGAACCCCATCAGTTGCTAATACTGCTTTAAAACGCACAAATTAATAAGACGTGAACAAATACTCTGAGGTATACTAAGGAAAAACTTGCGTACATTGAGCCTTTGTAGCGGCTTAGATGTATTTGAGTCTGTGGAAGACGGGTAACAACCTCTATGTCGTAATCGCCCAGTGTTTGTATACTTTTTTACCCTGTTTATCCCTTTTTTCCATTTCTGCTTTAAATGTGGTCACAGATCATGTGCGTAGGTGGATTGGGAGAGTAAATATCGGTAGAACGACACGATCACTCAATTTATCAATGTCGCTGGGTTTTCCCCGGAGAGGACACAGTTAAGAATTGCTGTCTAAAATTTTCAGATCCACATTTATGGGGAAAAAAGCTGTGTCCAGTATTAGCGCAAAGGGGACATAAGTATTATACAACTATAGTCTCGCCTTCTGATCTCCCCGATGGTAAAGGACAAAGTTTGACAGAGTAGCTTAGAGTTCCCAAAGTCAGAATTTGTCACTTTATAATAATAAGGAATTTGTGCCTTCAAGAGCTACGAATGTTTAGATAACAGAAGCTCATTGTCTGAAACTTCTCTTGAAAAATTGATGCGGATTTTATAGCAAAAAATGGGCTTCTAAACCATCCTTTATTCTTTGTTTCTCTTTTTTTTTTGGCCCGGACTTAAAATCCTTAAATTTGATTTTAACGAGCATCCTTCTAAGCTCTTATGAATCTGAATGCCGTTACGCCACTGTGACACAGTCATTAGATATAATTACAACAGGCACGCGCCGTTGGATTTTTTAATCTTCTTTTTTGGTAATTAAAAACCAACGGATAGTCTTGCAAAAATTGGTGGCATTTACAAGTGTACACAATTTATAAGCTCCGCACACCCTTGAAAAGAACGTGACCTATGTGCCCTTCTTGACGTGATTAAATTAATCTTTGAAAAGGGGATAATTTTGCTTAATTTTTCTTACAAAATCGTCCTTATAGAATATGCTATTTGTTCAACATGACCAACATGTTATTAAAATTACATTATAACACATTTAAATAAAGTTTCACGTTGAATTGCAGTTTTTCCAACGGTGACCGTGAAGGCCACGTCTTGCACAAAATTATAGAGAAACTGCTATCTCTTGTCAAGAGCTAATGTGTGAAAACGTAATAGTTTTAGTCTTCACTGAAAACACATGCTCTATACTTAAACTCGTCACACACTTCTCAAAATCACATCACGAGCGATTTACAAGTCTGATCAACTACGTGTACGTAAGCATGTAAACCTATATAATATTCAGTTAATCATGCAATGTCGACAAAATATCTCGCAATAAACTCATGTGCCAAGCTTACATAGCTTTCGCGCATAAATCATTATACATCTTTTGTCAATTTACAAAAAAGGTGAGGTTTAGAACAAAATGTATCTTCACTGAATGTTGTCTTGCATATGTAAATGTAAGGTTCAAATATAATGTGCTACGCAACTATACTAGAGATTTTGTAAGTTGCCACTATTTACGGGTTAAATTAAGCATGTACATAAACAGAATAAGACCCTAATTGGGGTAAACTGACAGGAGACCGGATATCATCGGTTATTTTTTACCAGTTCCCAGCTATCATGCTGCCGTCACTGCCCTGTTTTTTCTTTATGCTGTAGTGTTTTGTATTTACTCTGCGTTCGTGCACAGCGGAGAACTCGTGTCTACTGATATGCACATCGCACTCTTTGAATAACTTCCACAAAGATGAAAACTATCCCATAAAGCTTAACTTAAATATTAATTAATTTTTCTTGTTAAATCTGACATAATCTTAAGGAGTTAACAGTTGTTTGTCCAGAGTCGGGGGCATATGTGGTCAACCAATCCCAGGATTTCGTTAATTAGGGGATAATATCTTGGGAAACCGCCTTGTCTGCCATAATTAACATATTTTAGTAAATGCGCATTCAGTCGTGATTTATCAGTGACATCTACGTAAAATGTACAGTTTGTCGTCTGGCCACAAAGCCACACGATGCAACCCAAGCATATCTATAGATAAATGTCACTCGTGCACTTATTTACCCCGTTATGTGGCAAAGCTATAATTCATACAATCAGAAGGGCTTGAGTCAAGTTTTCTTTTAAATTTGATTGTGAAACACACACTTCTGACGCGCGTGAGCAGACGATAAAGTTTAGCCTCCTTAGGCCCTAAAACAAGTATTAACAAAAACTTTACAGACCTTCATATACAGATATTAAAGGGGGAACTATACCAATTGGGTGTATTAATAAGACTTTCGAAGAACTCTTCTCCGTGAATCTTCTATTGAAGCAAACATCATATAGTTTGATGCACAGTCATGTGTATAGCCAATGACCATATTTTCTAACTGTTTTGATTACACATTTAACACCAGGTTTCATTCCTGTGTAGACGGGGTATGTTAAACTCAGACTGCATTTTTATGGCTGCCAGTTTACCACCACTCTTGAAACACAGACCATCTTAAATAAACATAACTAGGCCTGTGTACTTGTGTTCCAATTTTTACACCACACCGCGGGAGCCTCTCTGGCTTACTGATACTATCAGGTTCATGATCAGTGACGCCACTTGTTCGAAATCATTTTTCTCTGCTTTGATTTTCTGTCCCTGTTTCTTTGCCAGAAGCTTTGTCAGGTGCCTGGCACTGATGGTTTAGTGTAGCCACTCTTCAGTTAAATATGCAAATCATATAATGCAAAATTCTTGAGTGCAACATTAAACATTAAACAACCAATCAATGTAAGAAAACACTCATGTATTAGTGGGCTTTACTGCACAGTCTGCTGCTTTTTGGACGATGTTCTTTTTTTAAGAGAAATAAAAACAATCAAGGAGTACATTAACCGCTGTAAACATTATTTGCTAAGACAACTACGTCATCGTAGTGGCACTAACCACCCTGTTATATGATAGTAGAGTTAAGAGAAAAGGCGACATTTTTATACCCAAACTCCTTTCTTGTTGAGTATGATAAGCTGTAAAATTCTATCCAGTAAAGAATTCAGTAAGAGAAGTATCCAAACCACAGTGCCGGACCGACGCGATCCGTGCTCTGAAAGTCGACCCTATGGTATCCTTTCATTCTTCAAATCTGAAGCCTTGCCTACTACCTTGGAAAACCACTACCTTTACCACTAGTATTCAACTGGATTAATAGTCTGAAACATGTGATTAGGCATACAATAATTAGTAGCTCTAGGGGGCTTACCCATAGAGGCTAAGCCCTAGATACTTCCTCTTCCCTGCAGCCATTCTTTGCCAACATACCATGCTGCCCCTCTCAGTTTGACACTGGCATCAATAAAACATTTATTTCCGAAGACCCACATGCCTAAGTTGTGGGTTGCCCCGTGTTGTCGGGTCACACAGCCTCTAGTAAATGCACACGGGTACAAAACTCCTCGACTGTGAATCTGTTTCGAAAGTAATTCGCGCTGGACTGGCCCTGTTGACAATTACGTCACCGTTTTGTGGGGCCATCTTTGGTGTTGTTGTCTACTCCCGAGTCTCGGTCGGAAAAGTCCGGCCAGAGCCAGTACTAGACGAGCGGGCAACCAAATCTCGGTCGTTAAAATCCGGCGACTAGCGGGTCCCCAAAACGATGACGTAGTTGTCAACATGGCCAATCCGACGCGAATGACTTTCGAAACAGATTCACCGTCGAGAAGCTTTGTACCCGTGTGCATTTACTGGAGGCAAAATACTGCTGCAGGGAAGGATCTAGGATCTAGGGCTTAGCCCCTAAAGATAATAATCTATGGGTAAGCCTCCTAGATCTACCACTGGCCATATGTAGCGCCGTTAGGGATATAAAAAGATTTACGCAGTTAGATGCCTCTGAAAAATACAACAGTCTGTAACGCAATTGTCTCCATTATCCTGCGCCATACATTTCGCAGTTATTGTTTTTCTATTAATCTAATGTCACCGACGGCCTTCGATGGCTCAGAATGTAAAAACAATGGCTCAGTGCGAACATCATCTTTTTGGTCAATGAGGTCGCATGTTCGAATCCAGCTCTTGCTGCTGCAGCTGGGACGTGAGGAGTGGAGGGTGGCCAGGAACTTAGACAAGGGCTATATAGTTATTCTGGGCTATGCGATTTCCTTCACCCATTGGAGTCTTCAGCCCAGTTTTGTATCAGTATCACAAGGCGTTTGATGCATGCGCGAAAAGCTGAAGCTGTAGTATTGTGACGACATTCTCCCTGAGATGAAATCACGTCTAACTTTAATGGCATTTTCTCCTGTCTTGATTTAATTATGCTTTTGTAAACCATGACGATTGTCCCACTGCAGAGAATGTTAGGCACTTGATTTAATGTTAAATTATCGCAAAGTGTCATGTAACCTTGACCGCGTTGAAGGTTGTAACTTACAACTCATAGCACTGAATAGGTTATGCATGTGTCGAAACCGACATTTGTATACCACCCGTCAAGCAAAATGAACGTCCCGGGTCGATATTCGAAAGGCCATTTTCCCAAACAAGGTATACCACAAAGCACCAAAGAACTAAGAAAATACATAAAGCAAGTAACTAGGGCGGACTCATTCAAAAGACAAGCACTTTGTCATGATGACGGACGGACACAAGAATGATCTGAACCGGATGAATTAAATCAACATCCAAATTGTGAACCATGCTAGTTTTTAATTTGTCGTTAATCGAAATATGCATCTCCGTTGCGCTTGGACAGTAACTGTTCATATATCCAATATGGGGATCTCATTCAGCACATAACATGCGGCCCCTAGCCTCAGTTTAAGGGAAGTATAGACACAATTATGAAACAGTCTCAGAGATTCTTGATATCAGTCCATATTACTTACGTGTTACTCTGTTTAGAAGTGTTTCATCACACACACACAGGTGTCCGTTTTACAGACCTATCACGACATTACATCCAGCGCATTTACCATGGTGATATTTATACGTGGCGTTATGACGCTAAACAAGATGCGACTGGAAAAAAAACGGGACCCTGAAACCTGCTCTAGCATACAAAGACAAGGTTTTACGAGTAGTATGTAAGATGAATACATATTTGATAGCTATAAGGAGTATATTTTTGTTTAGAGTCCACTGGGCATGTATAGAGTCTACGCACGTCTTACATGTGCTCTATACACTAATGCACAGGCGTCAAAAACCGTCCTTGGCTGAAACATTCTGTTCACTGGACACAGGCTGTCACTGATACGAAATCTGGAGGTTATAGCATGAATCCGCAGGGGCTTTCGTGAAATATTACATATCAAAGCACGGTACATAATAACGCCAATCTCACTAGCCTCGAGCACGAAAATACCGCCGACATGCTGACAGGGGCGATGTTTCATTTGGGAAATTTTCAATTGTATTATAATTGATAAGGGTAATAGTGACAATCGGTGTGAATGTTTGTGTTGGTAACTTTACGCTCAGTGTAATCAAGTGATATTTTATTTAATTAACTTATAGCTTTGAGGCAAAATTTGATCTTTATCATTGGAAGCCTATACTAAATATTGTTTCACCGATTATTACAACGTCTCTCTGCGGTTTACGCCGTTTAAACAAGACTAGGAGTTTTATGGCGACAGTTCTAGAAGTAATAACTGTTTTACTATGTAGTAATTATTTAGTTTAGAAATGGGTTTTCCTGGTTAATTCACCACCACTGTGTATTCAACTAGTGTTAACTCTGTCTTACATTTCCAGTTTTCTTGATATTTATTTTGCTCCAAGTTTTTTCAGTTTGTATGATACGTATATAACCTGCCATAAATTTATACGATGACTGAATTAGAAAATCAGTAAGGAATTCCCCAGCCATATATCAACTATTTGAATTCAATCCGTGGAGTTGTCAATTTTACATAGGAAAATGATCAGGAACTTAAAAGGCGTACATGTATATGTAACAGATAGGCTTGTAACGGACTTGATTTTGCGGAACTGTTCGTGACACCATTTGTTGCAGTCATGTCTTCACCTCCTCCCTAGCTATTGTTGGAGTCCTCTCATTTAATGTCTCCATAATTCTCGTTCAACATAACACTAAACGCTATATCTTTCAACAACGTGACTATTTACTGATAGTAAATGGATCTGTGATACCATAATCACGTTTGCTGATTACTACCAGGTAAGAACATCTAGCCAAAGAGATTCCTTTGAAGGTTCGCTTTCATAATTACTTTTTTATAAAAAGGAAAAGTAATCTGAATTGGGCGTGGATAATTAAGTAAAACTCTAAAAACATAAACGTCTCCTTACGGACAGTTGACTGCAAAATACGCCCAAAACCTGGCTTTGGCGATAGCCTGCATTATGTCTGTACCTTGCATATCGAAAAAAAATGGTAGTTGAACATACTGTCTGATTGATCGATTGTATCTGTTTTGCTTTACATTTCAATGAATCCTGCCAGTTTTATTTGGAGAGCCATTTCTCGACTTCTGAAGACTCGTAATGTCACAGACTTTAAAGACTAATTCTATTAATGGGAGAAAACTCAAGTGACATTTCGAATAACATTTCATGGACAGAGTGGTTATTGCCCTTGGTCAGAACAGTTATGACCTTTCCAGTGCAAAAGCCTTGAACGACAAAACACTGTGTCATACGGTCTACAATACCATCAGTTTAACAAGTTCTTTTTTATTTCAAACCACAGTGACAAGAACTACTCTTGACAAAACGTAATTCAGTCTGTTTTGTGCCTTTCAAGACCTACGCTCGGGATATTTTTAGGGGTAATTATAGATATGTTTCCGGCGTGTCAGCATTATGAAATGACCTATAAATGCAATACATTGTAATAGGTACTGAAATTTATTCCAGAGTTTATTTGGTGAAGTTTGCTATTAGTGTTGGTATCATAATAGTTATCACACTGATAATTTTGATTTCATCTTACGGTGAGTCCAAGAGATATCATGGTAACAACCAAGCCTCTCACAAAATATAATTTAAATGATCCAAATGATCTCGAAAAAATGACCAAGTTAACAGAAAATTAAATGAATAGTGCTCTTTCAAACGCCTAGGTGTAGTTTTGGTATAAAGTTGGTAGAGCTGGCTACAAGCAGTCAAGAGGTGTTGACAAAGTAATTAAATTATAAGCTCAACGACCTTGAAAAATATGTCAGTGTCAATGAAAACCAGTAAGTTCTTCAAAATGACTAAGTACACTTGTGACTCAAGGTTAATGACATTTTCTTGAAGACTGCAAAATATAAATTGTGTGACCCCTAAAGCCGTCTCAAAAAATGGCCATGCATGATGACTGAAGGGATCTTTAAAGTGTCACTGAATACATGTGATACAGGCTGGGTAAAGAGGACTACAACTGTTCAAGAGAAAAGGAGTTTACGAATACATGGATGGATTGATAATGTCCGCTACAACAGTACCCTAAACCAATTTTTGTCAACGGGCTCACCAGAATGCATGGGAGAGCCTCTTGCAAAATACACCTTGTCGCCCATAACAGTCACTGATATTTCTACACGTGTGTGAGACAATTTATGAGATAGTTTGTATACTTTGGTTATAATCAATTAGAAAAAAATGCCATTGCCTGTGTTGCTGAAACAAAATGCAGCCTAGATAAACTCGTCGGTAAGTGGAAAAAAAACAGAAATCAAACTGGATGAAGGTATGTTAAGTGTAGTATTTAAAATTTGGGGTGATGGGAGACAACTGTTTTTAAATTTCCAATAAGCTGGGAGAGACGGAATAGTATGGTTGTTGCCCTTGATCTTGCCAATCTATTAAATTTGCTTTAACATATCGGTAACCCATGACGTTTCATGTGTATGCCTAACAGACACCACAAAAAATCTTTTGTCTTTATTTAATTCACTCAAACTGGTCACTTCATGGAAAGAAAGAGCAATGTCTAGCAAAACTGTCTCTTGCTTAAGTTCCGTTTTCAGACATTTTTTTGTGTCGACATTTCAGGAATATGAACAGGAATATAAGACATTGTAGTTATATACACTTCCAGAAAAGTGAAAATAGTGCTGATAACTCACGTGAATTCCCTCGGTGGGAGCGACTACAGATGCCACCAAAAAGGTGTGACCAGAGAGTTTCGTAGGTACAAGTTACCGCAGTAGATAAGAAGGGGTAAATAGGGTGGCGTGGTTTGCACCTGATGTATGTATAATATGTTTCAAGTGCTGTGAAAGTTGTTTTCCAAATAGTACGAATTGCAGTCTGTCTGTGTGTGAAAACTAAGCTGTAAGTTGCAAAAAGGTGAAAGTGGCTATTTTGGAGCTGATTTACAGACCCTCGAAAACGTTGCAAACGTTTCAAATATTTTTTTTTACTTGAATTGTATAATTAATTTTTAAGATGAAGATAATTTATTTTTAGGTTAAAGATAAGGGAATGTGGAGAAAACAAACGTGCCGGCAGACATACAATTTTTAGGTGCACGTAGTTACATCAGTGTCAAATTTATTTGTGTATCTAATGACCAGTGCACAGGAAATAAGACGGAAATAAGTAAGATGTCTTACTACAATTATGACTTTAATCCATATAATTTGTAATGCATTTGATATACTTGCAAAACTCCCCCACCCGACACCATAGCCATATCTAGATGAACTACACAGTATTTTATCACAGACGGTGACCTATTTTAAGCACAGCATAGATTCTAACTCCTGGGCTTGTTCGGACACCTAGGTCCAGGATGACGTGGTTTGTCTTTGTCTGTGTTCTTGGCTTTTCACAGGGTAGGTACACTGTGTCGCACGAATGTGAAGAAATCTTCATCATTCCATTAGCATTCCACCAGTTCTCCTCAAATTTGCAACCCATCTCCATTTAGCACGTGTGGCTTTGTCAAAGTAACATTTAAAAATAAGATGATAATTGCAAGGTGGTTTCAATACACCTTATATATTATACCAATGATGTTAGTGCTCCTATACATGTCTGCATTACAGTTTTTATATTATCTGTGAAAAGCTAAATTTTATATTTCCTTCATGACCTTGTCTAGGCAAATCGTAGGAACCATAAGTGAAAACGTTAAAAATTTGATTGCGCTACTAAATTCTTTTCAACTTACCTTTGATGAATCATATTTCAGAAACTCATATATGACTTTCAGTTATTTAGTATCCTAAGAGAGATACTGCAGCTGATGCGAGTAAAACGTTGTCAGTAACCAAACGAATACTACTGTAGTTGTAGGCTGTATGTCAAATTATGTTTGATCTCTGGCCTGTTCTTGTATTACTGGAATATCAGCGTTTCATCAAAGAATTTGTCACGTCCTTCTCTTTTTCTTTTAGCTTTCCTACTGGAGCCAAGTCGAGTATGTTACGGTGAGCTGGGATGTTTTGAGGACGGCGCGCCCTTCTGGAGCGTCCAACGTCCCCTTTCCGTTTTGCCAGCCAGTCCGTCTGGCATTGGCACCAGGTTCTTCCTGTACACCAGGTCAGAATACTCTACCGCATGCAGTAATAACGGAAAGGGGTTCTAACGTATTTCAAATGTGGATAGTGGCCTTTCAGAAAAGAAATAAAGAAAGCAATCAATATGTTTGCAAGGCTTTCCGTAAATCTTAAATCCTGCCGTATGAATTTTGATCAGGTGATCAGTTGCGCAATTTCATTGCGTGCAGTTAAGGTCCCACAGTCACATCAGGGAATCTGCAAATCCTGCCCAATGCCTGTCGAGTTCTCTGTAGCAAATTACAGACAAACACTTTTGACGACTTTAAACCGCTCCCCTTTTGATATGGAAAGAAATGTTTATTCAGTAAATGAACATAAGAGAGAAAATAACTAAAAAGCTGTCTCAAACAGTGAAACCACAATCATACTTCTAAGAGAAAAAGTGAAATGAGGATGATTAAATAACATTTGTGATACAAATTCTTTGGAAATCATGTTTATACCTAGCAATCTATTTTACATGTTTTTACCAACTTTTGTTTAGAGACAACCCAACGGTAGCGAAAGAGGCAGAAATCTTTTATGGCTTTCCTGAAAGCATTATGAACTCTACATTTAATGCTAAGCTTCCAACCAAGATCATTGCACATGGTTACACGGACAACGCTCATCTAGAATGGGTTACGGATATGGTGACGCAGTTACTCAAGAAGGTGAATCATGGATTTACTCATTTGCCTAACGGAAAGTTGTGGAACGTACTGGGTAGCAAGAGGGGAAAAGAGATTTTATTAGCACGGACAATAACTCGATCTCAGATTTAAATGTATGAACTCTCAGATTAATTTTAATCATTGTTTAATTCTTTGTGATCGTTTGTGATGTTTTTGGAAGTCTGTGGATCTCCATACAAAATGACGCCTTAATTTCCAGGCCCCGATGAACGTGATAACAGTTGACTGGGAGAAAGGCGCGACGATACCCTACACGACCGCAACAGCCAACACCCGTGTGGTCGGAGCGCAAATAGCACAACTTATCAACTACATCATGAAGCTGACAAAATGCTCAAGCTCACAGTTCCATGTGATCGGACACAGTCTCGGCGCACATATCGGCGGATACGTTGGTGAGAGGGTCAGTCACCTCGGCAGGATAACCGGTAAGTTTACATCACTGTGTAAGATAACTGGCAGAACATACATGTCCTACCCGGGGGTGGGCATATTTTCATCTTTTTTTATTGAATATACATGCAAATAATAGCTGCCTTCTATAAAATTCCGTTAACATTCACGTTATCCTTGTTGTGCTGAAGTAAAAACTTTTGGTTTCTCATCTGAAAAAAGTGGAAAAACTATCAAGATGTTTATTTTGCAATCAAATCTGCAATCCCCTTTGCAAGGCCTGGATCCAGCTGGGCCGTTTTTTGACAACACCCATCCTGCCGTCCGATTAGACCCCTCCGATGCCGATTTCGTTGACTGTATCCACACGGACGGCTCCAGCATCTTCAGTCTTGGACTAGGCACACCGGAACCTATGGGTCATGTGGATTTCTATCCAAATGGGGGTTACCACCAACCTGGATGTAAAACTTCTTTGGCCGATAAGATTACGGGCACGGCATGGAATGCTGTAACCATTGGCCTTTTGGGTAGATTTCGCTCTTATTTATTTGTAAAAAGCATTTTATGATATTAGATTTTTGCTTCGGATTAAAGTTTAATCTATTGTCCAATTCATTTTTAATACAACACATTTTGTCAAATAATGTCTGAACTAATAAAAGCTCTACATTCAATATACCTTCGATAAACGGCAAACATTACCCATACGCATCTGAAAATTTAAACATCGATTACTGAAAAATATGCGCGATGTATTTACAGTACTATTTTCATTTACTTATTAATTACGTTTTACAAAGTGTATATATATATTTTTTACCCTGGTAGTTTGGTTACAGAAACGGTTAAACGTCTTACACGACATATGTTTTTTTTTTGAAGAAAAAAAATAAAATCTTCCGGACGGACAAACATTCTTATAATTTTTACAATACTGATATGCTGCTCGCCTTAACGGTATGTTTTCCTAAATTGTTTTCCACGTGTATCCGACATATACTTATACTGTTCACTTTGGTATTTCAGGGGCAAAAAAAGTTGCATCCTGCAGCCATTTGGCTTCTTTTAAGTATTTCACTGAGTCTATCAACACCAACTGTCCGTTCAAAGCTTATCCATGTGCTAGTCCTGAGAACTTTTTGGCTGGAAAGTGTTTGGAGTGTCACGAAGAGTGCTCTACGATGGGTTATAACTCTGACAAGAGTTCGGGGCGTGGATCACTTTACTTAGCTACACAGGGAACTGTTCCATATTGCAGTGAGTTCCTTTATAATATATTTGCAGAATGTTGCTCGAAATGTCAAAATTATGGATGAGTAAATTGGTATAAGTGGTTGAGATAATGTTTGCATTATTTTATAGTATCAAGGGCCTCCTTGGCTCAGTCGGTTAGCCTGCTATCGCAGCACAATGACCCGGAAAGCCTCCCACCAATGCGGTCGCTGTGAGTTCAGTCCAGCCCATGCTGGCTCCCTCTCCGGCCGTACGTGGGAAGGTCTGCCAGCCACCTGCGGATGGTCGTGGGTTTCCGCCGGGCTCTGCCCGGTTTCCTCCCACCATAATGCTGGCCGCCGTCGTATAAGTGAAATATTCTTGAGTGCGGTGTAAAACAGCAATCACAAAAATAAATAAATTTATAGTATCATACAACCTCACACAATTTTGTATTCAGTGAACCATCGCAGGATTTTAATCACTGAACCATTGATTTAACTTTAAACTTTACAGGTTATCATTATGACGTGAAGTTAATTTTTTCGGAAAATTTCGATGGTAAAATGACAGTAACGCTTCACGGGACGACTGGTGATACGCATCGCTTAACAATGAGCAAGTAAGCGAACTTTTTGTCATATAAGAGTCTTAAATGTAATTGTTGACAGGCTCAAACATGTGTTTGGCGCAGAATTTTCCTTTTAATGCTTGTACACTCAAGAGTGATCATATAGCAGTTTAAAATTACAATGTGTTGGCTTTTAGTCATTCAGTAAAGATCGATTTTTTAATATATAAACCCACAAGTGTTCTTGTCAAAAAAGTTTTGGTAAACTAGTCATCAGTCAGCATTTCAAGATTCATTCATGTTGACAGAAACGATGAAGTCCTCTCATCCGGGAAGGAAATGTCGCATATGGTCATAACTCCGATATCCATTGGTCAAATAAAGTCGGTAACATTACAGTATGACAAATCAAGCAACCTGCTGACAGCTTGGCTCTACCCAGACACAATCCATCTTACGGTGATCCACATTTATCAAGGAGAAACCCAAACCATGTAAGTTACTCACCTTTGTTTAAATGTTCTCACATTTGGATCAAATCCACGAGAGAAAACCAGTTTTGTAAATAGTTTAACGGGAAAGACCACATAAAAATGAAGTTATAGATACTGATATATTGATAATTTGGTTTACCAGCGATTTTAATTTGGCAAGAATTCTACAAAATTCAGATACAGTTTTTAATGATCTTTTTACTCATCATAACTAACATTTTTGAGTGGTCTATTAAATGTGTACTGTTTACATAGTACACGACTGGTGTAATTCAGATGAGTGATGGGTCTCACTTTGTGCAGGGTTAAACCATTCATGGACAATGTTAAAAGTTTCAGTTGTTTCATGAGATGTCTTCCTTTGTGCACGTTGTGTTGATAATGTTTCTAACTTTACCTGTCGATGTGGAAGCAGTCGTGTAATGTCTGCTAACTTGTAACTGATCTTGAAAGTAATTATATAACATACATGTAGCTCTTGTAGAAAACTGATCGAGGCACCACACACGAAACATGAAGTAAGATGCTCCTGAATATGAATTCATTCTGATTTTGACTAACAGGACTTCATTCTGCACAAATGGAAAGCAAGTAACGTCACATGGGGAAGCAACATTCACTGCAGGATGCTGATTAAGAGCTGACTGTATATACACAGATCTGACAACCTTAACACTGATTTCCAGTTAATAAAGCATGGAATAAGCCACGTGTTGTATTTGTTTATTCAGTTTCATATACCATTGTGTTATTGTGGACGGCGATTTTTTTTACTAATTTTAAATAACATAGGCCAGGGAATATGTTGGGAGATGTGACTTCAAGTGAAGTGTTTGTAGTGCAACAAGTGTGTCAAATGTACGTGCATATCTTTAACATTTCACTACTGTAACTCAATCAGTGTTGATTACAGTCGTATACTGAGCTAAGCTTTTGATAGGCAAATGAAAGCAGAAACTTAGGATATGAGTAAATATGAGTTATTCATGCCGTTGTCACCTTTAAATGTGGACAGTGTTATCTTTTGTCCAATTACCTGTTGAATTTGTACATTTGTTATATAATCCGCACGGAAGTCTCACCAATAATGTATTCAAAACCTTTCCTTTCTGACTTTCTGCTTCCTTATTCCCTCGCTTACTAAAAATTACGTAATTTTCAACCCACAATTTTGCATGTTTCCTTGCAACTGAATGATTTATAGACTGGGTTTTAGCTGAATTTTAATACATATCATATATCCTTGTCGGTGTGAAGGATTAATTTCAATTAATTAATTAAACATAAAATTATATATCCGTACTACTAATTATGTATTTCATGTTTTTAGTAATACTGGGCAGGACAGATATCGAAGAGGCCTGGGTTGACAGAGTTACTGACGTTTTATACATGTGTTACTCCTGAGATAGAAATTTGTTAACCCAGAAACATTACATGAGTCACTAATGGCTTGTAAATAAATTATGAGTGGCGTTGTGGTACTGAAATGTGGGCATAAGTTCGAGGCACGACATGAGGCATACCTGTTCCCGAAGTAGACATGATAATCCACATGTGCGTAACTACGTAAATATTGTTATTACCAGAGAGTTTTGCTGTCAGGATGAGTCTATGATTAGGACGAAAACCACAAGATGCCTGCGAAGAAAGCAAAACACCACTAGTTTAGCATTAATAATTGGCTCTTAATCATTGTAATAACTGTTCAACAGGTAGTATTTTAACATTGTATCTACATTATGCCGATTCATGCTGTGAGGCATTAACCTTAGGTAATACTAAGGTTGAGATTTGATGATGAAACCCCGTGTGAATATCTTTGAGGCTTGTGTCAAATAGATTGACCATACCAGCACGTGCGTTTTTAGTTAAGTGAACGTTGCCTCTTGTCTCATTATAGCCTTCATCTCTTCGTGGGCCTCAAATAATAGGAGAATATAGCTCTGTTTAACGAAAAACACGATCCATAGGAAGTGTATTATCCACAGGCTGGCATCATGGTATTCTGCTTTTCTTCGTATCATATCAACATCAGTTATCAACATCAGATAACGAAAGTACAGAAAGAATATGGTCGACACATATATCGATGAAATTTAGTCCATACAAATGGAGCACACAAACTGCATTAAGACATTAAAGAGAAGATACGTTGCTAAACCAATTCACTATATGCATAAGATTTTAATACCAATATAATAAGGTGAATACCATACACAATGGAATGAAGGTCAACCGTGTGTGTTTAGTCCAGGGGCATTGGAACCGTTGTACACAGCAAAACTATGCTGAAATTGAACGCTAAATGCAATGGTTGATGGACAATACACGTTAAGCTTAACTGTCAATGGCATAAATTATTGCACTCATTAACAAAGATAAGCATATAAGTAGTACTTTTATCTCTTGATGAACATTTCTCGTATCCTATTCTCCAAGTGATCAAAGGTCTGTATGGAAATAACTGTGTACATCCAAATAGCAGCATGTAGCTGGGTTACAATATACTCTACCCGCTTCGGGCGATAATCGGTGTGATCGGCTCTTGACCAATTTGTCCCAATGCGGTGATAAATATAAGCCCTTGTTGTTTTGTCTAACTGAATCAATACTTTAAAGACGAGCGTTATCCAGAAATGGCGGCTTGACAAAAACCAAAACTGAGAGACGATTGAAGGAAATCAGAAAGACTTGAACCAAACAGGCTGGGAGATAAATCGTAGAAAGCCGACATGTGCCGTTGACATTGTGGAACTGCTTAAACTTGGCTAGTGCTCTATTAATAGCACTAGACGATCCAGATATAGCCTACCCCTATACATGCCTTCGATCGTCTCTCAGCGCTGAAATAAAAATCGTTGCGACTCAAACGTGTATCCGATTATTTTCCGGGTCCTATTTTTGGACACTACCTGTTGGAAGGTCAATTTTGTGGTCAGAGACAATCGCCAACGAATACCAAAATGATAGTTAAAAAATTAAACGAACTAAAAAGAATGGTTAATTCACCATTCGATTAATAACAGAACGAAAACTTAGGAAAACCTCGAAGAACTATAAATAAACGTCCAGTTGGTTGTAAGACTGCTTACACCTGATCAAGCGGAGAGGCGCATTTTCCGTGCGTAGGAGGCGAAAAAATTCAAAAGGTACGACTTGGACTGCAAACCCTTGATCCGATGAGGTATCCAGTTACAGGTTGGGGATATGATATTTTCGATTTTTCTACAGGAAAGTTGCCTGCTACCTGCGGATTGTCATGGGTTTCCTCCGGCTCTGCCAGGTATACTCCCACGAGAATGACAGCTGCCGTCGTGTAAGTGAAATGAGTACGGCGTAAAATACCAATCAAATCAATAAATAAATAAACAATCAAACAAATAAACAGGATAGTTCCAATAACACCTTTGACATCCACAGACCCTAGGTGATATTCATTACATATAATACTCGTAGTGACAAGTACGAAGCGCGGACATACACGAATGATCTTGCATTTCCTGCAGAGGTTGGGCTACCTGACGATAGTGTTAATTTTGATTGTCCTTTGCGTTAAGACGTTGATTGAGAGAAAAAATCCCGTAACTTGTTTGCCTTTTAATAAATAAATAAATTTAATCAATAAATTTCCGAGCTAATTTGTGTAACATCTCTAATCAAATTACATCAAGCTGAAGGCTTCTATATAATAGCACTGGGTAAAAGGAATGTGTTACCTGGGAAAATTCCACTAAAATTTAGGTGTAACAACCTGGGCTTGGTCTGAGAATAACACTTAACTTTTGCCGTGTCTATTTTGATTGATATAAAATACTTATACCTGCAGTTTCTTTAAGTTATTGATTTAAGTGATGGTAAAGTCTCTTTACCTGGACATAAGATTTTTGGTATGAACGCTCTGGCCATTACCTGGAGCACATTTCCATAGCCTGTAATACATGTACGCATTACCGTACCTTCACCAAACAGTCATGAGCATAAATGACAACAAACAGAAAACTGTTTCCACTATACCCACAATGGTTCGCAATGTCTTCATCACAGAGTTTTGAATGCTATTCAAGCTTGGCACTGCTCCTAACGCATTGGAGCAGTGTATACCACCTAGCTTGCCATTGCGATAACCACTAATGGTAACACGATCAATATTTATAACAGTTCATTAAATACGACCTCCAATCACACCAATGTCCACTGCAAAAGAACAAGAGTTTTATTTGTCCCATTTCCAGGGCCAATACTGCAATGAGTAGTTATCAAAAACAATAGCATTGCTTATCCCATAACCACAGTCAAAAGTGCCGATGTTCAGTGTTCAAGAACAATGGTATTACATGTCCCATTACCACAGCCAATAGTGCTGGTGTTGAGTCTTTGAAGTACACCAGCTTTACTGATGTCATTACCACACCCAATGGCGTTGATGGGCTATTGTCCTCCAGAACAATAGAATTACTTTACATCCCATTATCATAGTCAATAGTGCCGATGTCTTGTCCTCAAAAACAACAGTATCACTTCCCTCATTAACACCACAGAGCACGACCGTGACACCATCAAGAACAATAATATCACGTCCCTCATGCATATCACAGACCATCATCAACAGCAATAATATAACTCCCTTCATCAACGCCACAGACCACCACCGTAACGCCGTCAAGAAAAATAGTATCATTTCCACCATTATTACTAAGGACCACCACAGTGACACCATCAAGAACAATAGTATCACGTCCCTCATCAACACCTCATACCACCACCGTGACACCGTCAAGAAAAACAGTGCTACTTCCATCATGATCACCACGGGAAACCATTGTGACATGTAAAGAGCAATAATATCACAGACATGATATAACATCACAGACCACCACTGTGACGCCATTAAAAACAATAGTGTCACTTCCCTCATTAACACTACAGACCACCACATTGACACCATCGAGAAAACTAGTGTCACTTGGATCATGATCAATGCGGAAAACCATTAATATTAGATATAAAGAGCAATAGCATCACGTCCCTCATTAACATCACAGATCACCACTGTGAGACCATCAAGAAAAATAGTATCACTTCCCTCATTAACACTACAGACCACCTCTCTGACACCATCAAGAAAAGTACTATCACTTCTCTCATTAACACCACAGATCGCCGATGTGACACCATCAAGAAGAATAGTGTCACTTCCCTCATCAGCTCCACAGGCCACCATTGTGACACCATCAAGACCAATAGTATCACCTCCATCATTAACAGCACAGACCACAACTGTGGCACCATCAAGAACAATAGTACTACGTCTCTGATCAGCATCACACACCATCACTGTAACACCGTCAAGAACAATGGTATCACTTCCCTCATTAAAACCACAGGCCACCTCCGCCTGTCCTTAAAGACGAATACGCCAACACTGAAACCGCAGCATGTCGTTTAAAAGGCATGTAGTATAACCTTGCCGCTACGACTCATTCTACTATTCATTGAATCAGGAAATAATAATTTACATTTATTAAATTCAAACTCTCTTTTATGCCTTGTGTCAATTTGGTTCAGCAAAGACGGTCAAATTTTGTGTCCGAAACAGAATGGTAAAGTGAACATAAAGGAAGGCACTAAATTTGAGTTAATTCACAAAGACGTTTACCGGAGATGTTTGAAAAGCATTAAAAACTTCAACAACTTTAACTGAATAAACAGCATCTGACTGTTAACAACCAACCCACTCAGTGGGTGGCTCAATTTTGGCCCTGCCAGCCATCTATAGTGTTGTCACATAACTTAGAAGCTACCTTGTACCATCGTCAAGAGGTTCCAGAATTAAATGCATCCGGGCGTGAAAATTTAATAAGGGAAACCAGAAACTAAAACGTCAGATATCCAGCGTCAGCGTTAGCCATATTGTTGTAGACATCAGTGGAATTTCGAACTGATTCTTTTCTGCTCCTATTGTGAAGACATTTCTTAACAAATCAGGCTTCACTGCCGGGTACGGAAAAATTGTGCACGGAATCTTATCATTGTCACGCAAGGGCTGTCCTGAGGCAGTTTTCTTCCCAACTCACCCGAGCAAATTATTGCAGCCAAGAAGGTAATCATTGGGTTATAGGTAGTCGCTCTCAGTTCTGTATAAGTGTAGGACTGATCCGTTGGACCAAAATGCTCCAGTTTAACACTGTCTGATTTCTGTTAATATTTACCATAAGACACCCGACTAACAAGTTTTATCACGTCGCAACATAAGTATCATATAATGCTTTCAAGAAAAGTGATGAGCCAAGTCCAACACTCTACACTCTAGCTACCCGTAGTGAATTGTCTGTCTATGCCATTTTCACAGTTTTGAATTCCATCTTCTCGGCTTTTAAGGATTGATAGAATTGTTCTATATGTACAGGGATATATCCTGGCAGATGTCACCTTGATAGCTAGTGATGTAACAACGTTACCTACTTTAAAAAATTGTTGAAATAATCATTTGCGCCTATCAGCAAATTCGTATGAGAATATGTCTTTTTATTTTACGAAGTAGAATATATAACAGTACCCAAGGGATGCTCTCATGGTAATTGCTATTGGTTTCACCATATCACACGTAACTTGATTTATGGTATGCCTTTGTAGCATATGACATAAGTGTAATAGAGACCTGTTCTCGTAAAACAGTGAAACAAATGACAAAATTTAATAACTGTGAGGCATGGTATTCCTAGGTATGTATTCTGACAGCCTCAAAAGGATTGACGAGTACATTTGTCTTCGTATGGTACATGAGCTAACAAGTGTTGAGAATCAACACATATTCAATGTACGTTGGTCGCCTTTCATTTTTTCCCGTGGCACACTAGAATTTACCTTTAAGCTATCAGCATTGTCCTTGCAAACAGTTCTAAAGCGCTGCCCTGTTCAACATTGTTCACAATATCATTGTGTTACGAACCCCGCCTTAAGATATTGTATTATATCTTTTTTTCTTTGTTTTTGCCCTAACCGGAACAGTGTTTCACCTACATTTTCCTCTGTGTAAGTGATAGCCCAGCCTGCCTTGTTCTCAAGGCTTCTGTGTTTATCAGTTTCGTGACATTGTGCATGAAACGTTCTTTACGTTAGTCTATATGAGTTGTTTAGCTCATTTTACTTATGTCCACTTGAGAGCAGTCTTTTACTCAAGTTCTCGTGAGAGCAGTCATATTTACACTCGTCCCCTTAGAAGGATTTTGTGGGATTTGGAGATATCGCATTTCGTGTCATTCGACATTCGTCATTTTGTAATCCATTTTTCTGTATGTAGCGATTTGTGAACTTGTGTTTCGAAACTTCCTATTTTGTTTGACATGTTATTTTGGAGCCTGTATTGCTCATTGTCTCTTTGTGCGATTACGTACCTTTGATCTCAGTTTATTCTGAAAGTGGCTTTGTGTATATTTCCGAGGAGTGAATCATACACCTCCAGCTCGGCATCACGAAAGCTATTGTCAACCCAGGAAACTTGCACTCTGCCGGGGAGTTGGATATATACCATAGTCAGGGTACCGTGCCCTTTGCTGTTTGTCACTTACACGACTGTCATCCTTCGATGCGAGAATTTCAAAGAACTGTGGATTCTATATTTTCGTGGACCGACTTGCCTTTGATGTCCGTAATGTTCCATCCGGATTTGGACGGTTTCACCAGTAAGAATCTATAGATATATTTTTGTAATTACCTGTAATGTTTTTGTATATTATTGTCAGTTGTACTATTTGTCTGTTTTGGGGGACCTCCGTGACTTAGTCGGTTCGTGCGTTAGCGAAGCGCAATGACCCGGAAAGCCTCTCACCAATTCTTCCTCTCCAGCCGTACGTCGGAAGATCTGCCAGCAACCTATGGACGGTGCGGGGTTTCCGCCGGGCTCTGTCCGGTTTCCTCCCACCATAATGCTGGCCACCGTCGTATAAGTGAAATATCCCTGAGTACGGCGTAGAACACCAATCAAGTAAGTAAATAAATATTTGCCTGTTTTGTTCAAATATATGTATTGAACTTAGTCTAGAGCCTTCGTGTTTCCTTGTTTGATCTTGTGCAAGGCCTATCGCTGTCAGAGAGTTGAGCCATTTGTTTATCATTTTTCCTCTCCGATAATGTTAGCCTTACAATTGTCATAATTATCTTCGCAACATTGTCAAAAACCGCTCTCATAATCGCACTGTCACTATTACTGTCGTCAAATCACGAATCCATCATTGTACCCTCCTTATAAATTAGTCTAATTCCTCAACCCTTTCACATATGAATGCAATTTATGACCCGTTCCAATAAAATTTTGAAGTAAAATCCACATTGCTTCAGTTGGCAAATCTTTGGGCTTTACATATTTTACCAGTATACACAGAATAATTCTGCCCCCCCCCCCGACCAGAATATGCTTGAAAAAACGTTTTGCAAGTGGGTACAAATCTGCTATGCCCGCTCACTTGCCACTCCGCATCTTCACAGTAAACAGACTCACCAACCAAAAATAAAACTACCTCTGATTCAAATGTTCTAATTACCTTGTCCAACAATATATAGCTTACTAAAATACAAGCAATCGTAACAAGGTGAAATGATGTTTTGGCTACATCTCAAAGCATCATTTTTTTTCAGTTATCACCGTAAATATTGTTACTACCCCCCTAATAACCTCCAATGGTTCCATTGCTCTCATCAACATCTATGTATCCAAAATCACCACTCCTTTATTTAGAACAGTAAATAGTGTTACTTGTTCCACTGTTGGATGATACTATCCAAAAGTCCCACTCCATAAATTAGGGATGTGTCCATAATGTATGTATCTATGTATCTATGTATCAAAAATCACCACTTCTTTACTTAGGACAGTAAATAGTGTTACTAGTTCCACTGTTGGATGACACTATCCAAAAGTCCCATTCCATGAATTAGGGATGTATCCATAATGTATGTATGTATGTATCTATGTATCCAAAATCACCACTCCTTTACTTAGGACAGTAAATAGTGTTACTAACCTACTAATAACATCCAATAGTTTCACTATTGGATGGTACTCTACAAAAGTACCACTCCCTAAATTAGGGCAGTAAATGTTGTTACTAGCCTGCTAATAACCCCCAATGGGTCTCATCAACATCTATGTATCAAAAAACACCACTTCTTTATTTAGGACAGTAAACAGGGCTACTAATCTACAAATAACACCCAATGGTTCCAGTGTTCTCATCAACGTTCATGTATCCAAAAGCACCACTCCATTAATCAGAACTGTAAACAGTGTTGCTAACCTGCAATGAGAAATTCTTCATAACCAGATACAAAACAGTGGCTAATGGTTCCACTATCCCAAAGGTACCTCTCTCGTGATCATCACAGTAAAATGTGTCACTAACATACAAACAACTGCTTCCACGGTTTCAGCCAATATTTACATGTAACTTTGTAACCATCATCACGGTAAAATATGTCAATAACCTGCAAGCAAGTACAAGCGATTGTGTTGTTATTACCGTAAAGTATAACTCTAGGCATCATCACATTATACAGAGTTCACGAACGTGCATGTTCGTATCCGCCGGTGGTTCTAATGCCGACATCAAAGTAACATTCTCTCCGTAAGCTAGGAAAGACCGCAGATCCACTCATCAAGCATACAAAAGCACCACACTCCCCTTCACTACGGTGTATGGTTGCATTATAAGTTTCTGCTTTACTAATGGTATAACCTCTGTTATTACAAGCATTTTTGTGCCTTTCAGGCCGCCATTAGCACCACATCAGTGCAACTAATTGTTCCACTCACTTTATCAATACCTTATCAAGTAACATTTCATACCAACGGCGTTTCTGTTAGTACTCATTCTAGGTAAAATAAGTGAAGTACACCTCAATTTAAACACATACTGACGGACAAAAACGTTGGTGCTGAATAAAAGAAAAGGTGCTTCAAGGAGGCCATGTTACAAGATGCTCCTGTCTAAAATCTGGACTATTCCAAACCACGCCAATTAATAATTTCCTTTGTAATTATGCTGATTCAACCAGTAGTTGGCAAACCAAAGGGAAATTGGTGGAAAATTCGTCGGTCATCATTTGACCTGATTCATATATGGGTGGTCTCTGGCGAACAGAATGTGAAATATTAGAACTAGATCAATTTTTCGATATACTTTGTTGCAATGCTCGTTCTTATTTTTTAAGACTTTCTTATGTTTATTCATTTATTTATTGAACGGCTTGAACGGCCACTGGCTTTTGTGTTTCTCCGTAAATTCCATGGGATATCCCATATATAAAGCCAGTAAATATTTAGATATTCCTAGCAAATTTTCTTGTGCAATAGTTAATACAGTGTACACTAGGACAATTGATATGGTCAGGTTTTCACCGTTAGGTATTCGTGTAACTGTACAATGGCTGCCAGAAGAGAGAGCATCTTTGTACACAGTATTATATATAGGCCTACTGTGGTGGATACGAGACAATTTGTATGTATGTATGAATGTATGACTGGGTTTTACGTATTATTCAACATTTTTTGAGTGATATGACGACGAGGAGTCTTTAGTATGTATACTGTGTCTTCTTGTGGAAGTCCAAAGTGCAGCCATCACTGGAACATCATGCCATGAGACCCCACCCAGTCAAACTATTTTAACACCAGGTCGACCAGCCCTGTTACCTTGCTGTAACCTCTCAATGTTGAGCACCAGGGCAGGAACAAGTACCACTTTTAAAGTCTTTGGTATGACCCGACCCGGAATTGATCCCGGATTTCCCGGCCTCAAGGCGGACCCTCTAAGTATGGATCTTATCCTGCCGCAGTAACATGGCCTTGGTATATCTGTAGTTACAAAAGCTTCACAAGAGATTAATCGCACATGGATATGGAAGTTTGTAGAGTGTACATGATGGTGAATACACTTAAAAACAAAATGGTTAGTAAATGACGGGCCTCTCTGCCCTCAGATGTCACTTTCATAAAACTTCGAAAGTCACTTTTTTCGTAGCTTTTCACGTAAGAGACGTTGTCTAGGTTATAGTGTCCTAAGGGCACGTGATTTAGCAGAAAAGTTACGAGAAAATGATTTACGAAATTTTGTGCAAGTGGGTCCAGATCGTTAAAACGCTAGATCGTTACATGAGTTCGCAAGTTTGAATTCAGTCCTCTGCTGCGGCAATAGGCTCCTCATGTACCAGATATGGTTAGAGGTTTACTTCAGGCTCTCTGGTACCTTAAAACATGTAAATGAGCACCGTCAATTATGGGGAAAATTCCTGAGCACGGCGATAAACACCAATTTAATAAATTAAATTTTTTTAAAAAAATTACTTCAGAACGACAAATTGTTAGCTTTATGTCTTTAACGTCTTCTATGCATTAATCACGTTGACTATACATGCAGTACTAACAAACTAGTCAATTAGAAATCCATGAGTCAGTAGATCTGAACATGAAGATGATGGCTGTTATCTCTCTAGAAATACCATTGACTCACGAAAGAAACCTGAGTAGGGAAAGCTTGGGAACATTTTAATGTTACATGTTTAAAGGACTGTATGGATACCACTATCAAATCTAAATTAACATCATTCTTGCAGGGATAGCTAAAAATAATATTCGATAAATCATATAGAGGTTTTCATGCTTAACTCACACCGCGTCAGAAAGCAACACGATACAACCAGCGGCACGTTTTATGCTGCAGTTGTAAGCATATAGCTTTAGGTAGCAATACAATAAAGCTTGTAATACACACAAAGGAATACAACAGGTAAGGTAAACTCGAACATGAAAAGTTAGGGATTTTAGAAACGTATATCCCGGTCATAAAATCAGAAATGATATGAATGTAATATATTGAAAGTTAAAGAAAAAAAAAGTGTTTTCTTTATGAATTCGGTTATGGTAACATATATATTAAACCCAACCAATGTACATTTTGAAACAGCTTTTTTGTTCTCTACAAACATTTTAGACCAAAAAAGTTCGGAATTAAAAAGCTGATGTTAATTTACCCCAGTGTGTGTTTAGTTGCAACATCTGATCAGGGGGTACTTGCAATTAAACGAGATATAGATGGCTTCTTCGATATAATCCCTCTTTAGGCACATATAATTAGCTTAATGATGTAGTTAGCATATCCCTGAGTGTAGGCCATGTGGCTCCGTTGGTTGCTTATGTGCGGAGGTTTAAACGAAAAATAATACAATGTGTCTCGGTCCCCATGCATATCATCTGTATGTCGTTACGATGTCCGTACGTCCCACGGTCTGTCTGTAGAACTACGTAAGCCAAATTTAAAGCGATATCCTTCAGTGAAATGTGTGTTTCCTCACTACATGAGCATTTTAAATTATTATTCACAGACAACAGTAAAAGGCTGCTTGAGATAGATTTTTCAGAATTTACACGCGCATTTATTTTGTGTTAAACTGCATTCCTGTTTAAATGGGCTCACGCGCAACACTTTCCTGGTTCCCATGACAACGCAGTATCAGTAATGGTGATTCATAGACAACGTGAACAAGCCACATAGAGGCCATACGTCGCTTCAGGTTGCATTTTCAAATTTGAGATATGGCAGTTGATATTCATTCAGCGAACAGCATTTGTTAAAAAGATGCCATTCAGGCCAACATAAGAACTTTAATCTTGTTTTGATATGCATATCCATGTATACAACCAATGAGATAGTGAAATGTGTTTGTGGGGTAGACGAGTAGAACATATGTACTAGTCATATAATGTGAAATCTTCAAATTTTGAAAGTGTTAAACTACTACATTCTTTTTCAAATGGAGACATTTCATCCAAGTTTCTGATTTCCATGGCAGCTAATGTTACTCACTGATGTTTTATTATGCGGAGGCACCGTGGCTAGGATATAATTATGGGCTTCACTTCACCCACTTCCCCAATTAATAATTCTGATAATTAACAATAATGTCCTCCATATGTTTAACTAAGCAAACATGTTTTCTTGATTTGCGTAAGAAAGTATGTGCCTAGGCGTCGAAATCGACATTCGTCATCCAAACTGGGCGTTCCGGGCCAATAATTGCAAGATCAGTTTACAAATATGTCAAACTCCAGTGACAGGTTACCGAGGAGAACTGCACGGAAAACAGTGAAATGAACAGAGTAATAAAATGAATGAATGATCAGTCATTCTACATACCCATGGCATTATGAATTTTTGTTATCCTTATACATCGTTCAATTGCAGGATGTTTAGTTACTGTTGTGTACCCCTTCAGAACTGGAGGGAAATCTTATTACAATTAAATGGACAAGTTAAATGCTGTACACGTAGCTTACACATAACAAGCTTAAGGAATAAAAAGCTATCTTATGAAAGCCACATGCTGGACGAGTCAGCAGAGAGAAATACATGGGTAGGGCAAAAAGACATTCTAAACCATGTTTTAATTCAGCCCCATGCCTATATGCTATATCACACAAGCGTATCCTGCATCTCGAAAGTTTATAGGTTCACAGCTCTGGTATATACTGGTATATGCAGTGTCAAATTTAATGTATGTGTAGATTGAGTTGGTCGCATTTGACAACTGGGCATATATGAGTAACTTGAGATTTAAAATGCAGACTGTGTCCGGTTTGTAGCTATGCTTGGGATGCAATGAGCGGTGAAGTTCAGTAGTAGATGAAGCAGCCTGAACAGTAGAGTGAAGTGATGAAATCCGATATATTTTGATCGGCGGACCCTGTCATGTTGTTGTAACATTAGATGTCATACAGGACACGAGTGTATAGGTGGCCTGGATAACCGTATGCCTGGGCGGAGCAGCGGTACTGACTCTCAGCCTCGCCGTTGCAGATTGTAACCGCCCCTAGTCCGCCTGACGACTAAATCACAGCCCTGCTGTGTTAACCACTGGGTGCGAGGAGGCCAGCAGATGCGGGTGCAGGGTGTATGTGTACAGTAAAGAGCTCCGCACATCAGCAGTGCATGGGAGTCTGCGCCGCTGGTACCGGCTGCGGCTACAGCCTCGTTTTCGCAGTCTGGCTGATGATTTATTCAGGGCCGATGGTCTCACAGCTTCACGAGATCGATGGCTGTTTCTAGTCGTATGGTGAAATCGGCTTGATAAGGGAGACTGTGAATAGTCGGGCCTCCTTTGCGAGACCCTTGCCTATTCTAGCTGGATTTATGTTTGGCTTGGATCTACATGTGCCAAAATGAGATTGGATTTAAACTCAGTAGGATAGTCGCAACACGGATACTGCCTTCTCATTTCTAGGTGAGTTTTTGCTTTACATTACAATCCTTATTGTAAAGGTTTCATGTAGGCCTTACTGTTGAGTCCATCACTAAACGTACCTACTACGAATAATGACGCTCATTCCCTCACTCTGGGGTCAGTATTCGAGTGGCCCTTGCTCATCATACGGGCGTTAGATTTTTGGGTACCAAGGCTCATTATAAATTAAAAGCGCTATTCCTTTCTGGCACTGAGAAAGACCTGTCAAGCCAGGCATACCCTGCCACCAACAAACGCGACGCTACTCCATTACCAGCCAGCGACTGATGTCAGATCGGAGTGCCACGGCTGGGGATAAACCCGAGGTTAAACCATTATGCACTGTGCAATATTATTCCCATTGGAAAACACATGACGAACATGGGTAGGCACACATACACAATTGCGCACTCGTGCTATCTAAATTTCGTACACATATAACTCCACGTTTTGTACAACATATACCCATAAGCAGGATACATATACATAACCCAGTAAAACTGGCTTTTATTCTTGTATACGACATGTGTATATATATATATATATATATATATATATATATATATATTGACTTATCTGTTCGAATGTTTACCCCTTATAATAATAAATGTATATGCATGTGCACCTGCCCATGATAAAGTGTCTAGTTTCACTGTGTCAGTTGCAGTTACATGTTGCAGATTTTAGGATGTCTTTGGTATTGATCTCTGTGCTATCCATTCAGCGTAGAATGTTATGTCATAATAAATAAGTGTGTTTGAACATCATGTTTGGCTACATCGCATTGTTACACACATGATGATTTACAACACCTCCACGCGCCGCTCTCGCGAAATCACATGTTCCCCGGTAAGTCGACACGCTTATGCTAATTAGGTATGTTCTCCACAGCTGATCATGATCGGTACCGTTGAGTGAACCTCGGTAGCTTCAGACCCTGACATGCATTTAAGTTAATGATCGGGTCAGATTATATTGTTTTTTTTGGGGGGGGGGCTTTTTTTTTTGACTGATTGGAATGATATCAAACGAAAACAAAGGGTATACGTGTCACCGAATAACAACTAAAATACGTGATTTTAGCAACATGACCTACCTGTATGTGGTTTAAAATGTAGTGCTGCTATATATATATATGTATATGTATGTACTGAAAATAGACAATAAACACTGGCATTAACTCACGATTGAGATGTTTAATTTGGAGGGCTTAGTGATTTCAGATGACAATTTCTGTGATTATTATCGACATGAGTTGATGTACACAGCATGTATGTACTGTCATTATGTCTTGGGGGGTTATCGATGGCGTGTTTTAACGCGGTCGGTCAGACCTGATACACTCGTCTGCTCCCCTTGCACCGAAGGTTGCAGCTGGCTGGAGTCGGGTCTAAGCCGGGTAGGCTTGTAAACGATTTGCCATAGATACTCGATCAGCCCCGTGCCATCTCACTGATGTCATTTGCTATTCAAAATGGCGGTGCTGTGTCGTGTCAACAGTTCAGTCTTTAACATTGCAGATAGAGAACCGGTCAGTATTTCCTCTGTCTCCTTACTCCCTCCACCCTCACTCCGTGTCCGCGGGTCAACTACCTATCTCTCCTGTGATGGTTCCTTGCTGCATAGCGTACATCGGCTTACAGACTCTGATCCTCCATAGTTCTCTCCCAACAAATCGATTCAGATGGTTACCAGGACGATGCACGCGGATGCTAAACAGCTGGAGGTCAATATCAAAATATATATACGGCATATTGTGCTTAAGAGCGTGTCTGTCTAATGGTCACGCGCGCTCCGGTACAAAGATATACATACCTTCAGCTGAGATTTGTCGTCAACTTTCAACAGTGGTAGGTGTATGTTTATGAATTAAACTGCGTCTACTCATCTCATATATCCTGTATATGAAGCCAATGTGTTATAGGCCCTGGTATTTAAATGGACCTTGTCCAAACCTTCGACAAAATGTACAGGTTACTAAAAACTAAGTGCACATATGAAACTAGTATATAATCAGTCATGCGTTCTTATCCATCTGAACACATTACAGGTGACGTACTCAAACTGCTAACCATGTTAAATTGGTATTTTTACTGTCATATTATGGAGTGTTCCTCAAAATAAGCAGATATAAACAGTCGTGATTTTTCTGGCTGGGGAGGGGGGGAGATATAGATATACTTAATTAATTAAGTAAGGAAGTTAAAACAGTAATCTAGTTATCTGAAATGCCGTGTGCCATAATAGTTAGTTTTATTTCGACTGTATGTAAGTGTTTTGGATCAAAGTGGTATGTGTGTGTTGCATGGTCTACGTAAGGCACGTAAGCTTTTGTTCGGATACGTTAGACATCCCATATTGGGCGATGTTTTGTATGTTATTTGTGTAACAAATTAACTCCAGTGTGCACTTCTTCACTTACATTTTCAATTGTTTATGTTGTAAATATATGAAATGCAATATAGTTGTAAGTATAACTTTTTGAAACTAAGACTCTTCAGTTCTTCTTCAAATAGGCAAGATAATTAATATTTATTTGACATTTCTGACATTGAATTAAATTAACACCGTGAGTTTGGTTCAAGTTGAATTGAATTAAGAAGCTGTCTGTAGCCTTGGCGTAAGCCTATATGTTTCTGTAAATAAGACCTTGAAGACTGTATCAACGAGACAAGCTATCTCATTTCATCTTGGCGGACTCTTCTCATTCATATTTTGACGATATTTGTCATAAATAATTAACTTCCATGTACATGTTTAATGGATTCTAGCGAATCATTCATTAAAGACTTAGGCCTGTCAAGTCCCTCTGAAAGTATATTTTCTACCATGTGTTTTTAGGTGTGAGGTTTAAGTGTAACTTGGCATACATTTAGTCAGTTTTGCTTACTGGACCTTAAACTGAAAGTTGTATCAAAGGTTAGCTCAAAAATTAAGTCTGTTGCTTTACAGAGACCAGTGGTCCAGGGGTGAAATCTCATCATACAACGTGTAAGACGATGAGAATGAAAATGTGCTTGACCATCACCACTATGTCTGTCTATCTACAATCCCAACATGTTGATCAGGCCAAAACAGCAGTCGCGTGGGGTGGAAAGGCAAATTTCCTGTTTAGCAAGGAAATGTGTTCTGGGAAACAACCACTTACTGCTGGCGTTATATATGTCTGAAATGACACAGCGCAAATACAGTATGTACATGTGAAGAAGCTTTTGCTTCACCTATTATTGTCCCTCTACATGTAGGACTACGATATGGTTTGCTGGACTGTTTTACTGTGTATGACTAAGTGAACGTCAATATCGAACAGCGACAACTGAACACCCATTGGCTGTGTAAAGACACCTATGTGCAAGATACATATACTGTACGTGATGTTAAACTGATTAAGATTTTGTTCGTCCATATTAGTGTGGCAAGTGTGGTCGTAAATTGTATGCCTACTGTAAGTTAGTTATCTCAATCGGGACTATTTCGTTGTAAACTTCATGTGAGACGAAGTCAGTCTGATTTGCATGTTATCCTACAATTTCGTTGACCATATGCCAGTTCTGTCATTTTTTAGGAAAATTTACGTTAAGAAACTACATTTCGCATTTATACTGGAAATATATCTCAGACTGAGTAACTGAGATTTTGTCAGGTGACAACAGTAACAAAATATCTTGCAGTAAAAGTAGAGAAACTTTATATATGTACGGTGTGATTTGTCCTACCGACCTAATCGTAAATCGTAACGTTGTATGAGACAATTTCAACTAGCGTCCTCTTACACACTATTGCATGACAATTAATTAATTCAGATTCTTCTAGTGAGAGGTTAGCCCTAAAATATTCAATTCCGCTTGCTGACTTGTCTTTGAAAAATGATAAAGGGTGTAATTTTATTTCACAGAACTTATTTACTATAATCCTGCATTTATTTCAATATCTACAAACTGTCATGTAAGATTTATCCATAACAAATTACAAAACCTAACAATTACCAGTATTATTAATAACTCTACACATCTGTCATGTTGGCACATGTCAACGTATGCTGAGTTTGATTGGCAGCTGCAACCCCAGCATTATGTACTCAGTGCAAAGTGATCGATATTGTTATCACATACGGAAATAAGCGGTGTTGCCGTCGTATAGACAGGCAGGCAACGTTTGTTTGAAATGATTCTATCCTTACATGCATGTAGATCCATCCAAATTGTTCATCGGGGTTTAATCTTTCACATTTCAGAGAAATAGTTATTGATGTGTCATGTTAAAATGATAATTGCCAACATACACACATCGATGGTGTTATGTCATGTTATACATTTCTCGTCCATGAAATCTATGCCATTGTGGTAGTGTACCTTAATCTAATTTTATATTACGGCTACTTGGGTATGATTTTAGCACAGCGCCAAGGGGAATCGTTACCAAACATTTATCAGAAGTCTCGTGTATACAGCTGTGATACAGATATTAAGAACATCTTCTGCTTCTGTGTGGAAACCAGGGCACCGCACCATTCTGGCGTAAACCCGCCGCCACGGGAAGTGATATCACGTAGTAAACTCTTTGATCACGATACTGTGCAAGTAGAGTTACGGTATCAATGTGTGCCCTGCAGTAGGAAGAGTCTAGTAACGCGTTCGAAATGAGAGGCCACCGCGCGAATAGTAAGCCTTGTCTGCTGACTTTCAACATGGTTGCCTCCCTTTACGCGAATGTTCCTTTGTATGAAACTGTATCCTTTCTTTTTTACAAACATGTCGCGTTCTGCCTTTGACAGCAGTTTTCAGGATGGTCCTGTGAGGAACAATCAGTACAGGTGCTTGATAATGCAAAGAAGTTAATTCACCCACCGAAGTTGCGCTAGTCATGATATCATGCATTGTCCAGCAAGCAGCGCTGTCTGTCGCACAGCTAAACGTGGCAAAATTCTCAGTTTAAATTTCTACAGCACAGAGACTAAAACCAGATCAGCAACGAGACTTTGGAACTTGGCAAATGGCCACACGTTACCGTAGAAATCCGGCCTCTTGTCAATGTCCAGAAACTGTACCTGTCTCTAGTTTTAAACAAAACTACTGTTAAACAGTGTACGTTTTGTTTATGATCAGATGGGACTTATTATTATTGCGCATTATTAATTAAATTTTTTTAAACACATTTTGCATTTTTTCGTACAAAAATGACAGAACAATACGTTTCACCCCTCGTCCATTCTGTGATCGATAGGTCTATCTGTATTTCACATGCTAATTGGACGTGACTCATTTCCTCAAAAGACCTTACCATGCACCTGTGGTTTCAAGAGGGACGAGACTCCTAGTGCCAAGTGAGGTGTATAAAGGAATGAAAGAAACATATTTAGAAATTAAATCAGTGTATTATAATAGTAAAGAAATGTATTCTGTATTTTTCGTGAGAAAGAAAAGGATGCTTCTCTTTGAGCTAAATACCATTGAACAGTGAACAGCTGAAGAAATCTCTTCATCTCCTGTGTGAATCTACATGTACCATGTATTTCTTTGTCCTTTGTCCACCTTGTGAACAACACATCCAAACTATTACATAAGGCAATGAACTCAAGACAACTGAACGTTCATCCGCACAAGACAACAGCCTTCTAAACCCGTGCACAGTGAGCACTTGGCTCCATGCCAGTTCATGCTGTAGGTGTCTGTGGAACACAGATAGGCAGCGAATTCCATACTGGGACATGTAAAACCGCAGTTTCAAGACCTAATGATGAAAGAGATCATGGTGCCGGTTTTATGAAGCATACTTTATGTTAGGCAACAACTTAGCTAAGTGATCTCCAAGTCTGTAAAACATATGTTGCCATGGTAGTTAAGGCTTACTTAGTCCAAGTATGCGTCATGAAACTGACCTCCGCAATACCATGTGTGGTAATAGCACCGTGTTTAGACTGTTATAAGCCATGTCTGATACCAGAACTGTGCTAGGACTGTGGTAGACCATGTCTGGTACTAGGACTGTGCTAGACCATGATGGTTATAGCACTGTGTTTAGACTCTGATAAGCCAGGACAGTGCTAGGATTGGTAAACCACATTAGAATGTGATAAGCCATGTTTGGGACTAGAACTGTGCTACAAGTGTGATAAGATATATGTCTAACACCATAACAGTTGTAAGCCATGTCCATCACTAGAACTATGGTAAGCTATGTCTAACACTAGAACTGTGGTAAGCCATGTCTAACACTAGAACTGTGGTAAGCCATGTCTAACACTAGAACTGTGGTAAGCCATGTCTAGTACTAGAACTTTGGTAAGTCATGTCTAACACTAGAAATGTGGTAAGTCATGTCTAACACTAGAACTGTTATAAGTCATGTGTCATGTCTAACACTAGAACTGTGGTAAGTCATGTCTAACACTAGAACTGTAGTAAGTCATGTGACTATGGTAAGGCATGTCTTGTGCTGGGAATGTGGTAAACCTTGCATGATACTAGGACTTTGCTTGGACTCTGGAAAAGCATGCCTGGCACTTTGGTAAGGACTGTGGTAAGCTGTCTGGTTTAGGACTGTACCTGGACTACTAATCAGTGTCTGGTACTTGTACTAGGAGTGTGCTGTGCCACCTCTGGAACCAGGACTGTCATAACCTGCGTGTATTTCTGGTGTTACTGCAGTAAGCCATGTCTGGTACTAGGAACGTGGTAAGCCATGTCTGGTGTTAGGACCATACTGAGGCATGTCTGGTGCTACGATTATGGTAAGCCATAAATGTATCTGGTGCTAGGACTGTGGTAAACCATGACTGGTACTAGAACCATGCTGAGCCATGTCAGGTACTAAAACTGAAAAGCCATTTGTGGAACTGGGACTGTGCTAAAACCATGTCTGGTACAAGGACAGAGGAAGCCATGTCTGGTACTGGGATTGTATGGAGCCTTGACGGGTACTAGGACTGTACTAAGGTATGTGTCGTACTACAAACTGTGTACTGGGCCATGTCTGGGACTAGGGCCATGCTAAAGCATATCTTGTGCTTTGACTGTGTTAAATCATGTCTTTTATTGCTACTGTGTTGAGGCATGTCTGTTAATAGGACCGTGTTGAGCCATGTCTGGGAATAAGACCAAGCTAAAGGATATCTTGTGCTTTGACTGAGTTAAACCATGTCTTTTACTGGTAGTAGGACTGTTCTAAACCATGTGTGGTACTTGGACTGTGTTAAACCATGTCTTTTACTGCTACTGTGTTGAGCCATGTCTGATACTAGGACCGTGCTGAGCCATGTCTGGGACTAGGGCCATGCTAAAGCATATCTTTTGCTTTGACTGTGTGAAAAAATGTCTTTTACTGCTACTGTGTTGAGACATGTGTGTTAATAGGACCGTGTTGAGCCATGTCAGGGAAGAGGACCATGCTAAAAGATATCTTGTGCTTTGACTGTACTGGTAGTAGGACCGTTCTAAACCATGTGTGGTACTTGGACTGTGTTAAACCATGCCTGATAATAAGACCATGATAAACCTTATCTTGTGATTTGACTGTATTAAACCATGTCCTGTACTGGCACTAGGATTGTGCTAAACCATGTTTGGTACTGCCTGGTGCTGGTACTAGGACTGTATTAAGCCATTCTGGTACTAGAACGGTGTTAAACCATATCTGCAACTACGACGGGAACTAAAATATGTCTTGTGCTTTGACTCTGTAACCGTGTGTGTGACTAATGCTGTGTGTAGCCAAGTGTGGTATCTGTCTGGTCTATTTATTTTCACCTAGCTTAATATGATGAAAAGAGAGCATTTTGAAAATGCGGTGACGTGTAATAAGTTGCAGCTAACATCACTGCATTCTTTTCTTTTTGGATTGTTTTACGTCATACCAGGTACGAGGACTGTGCTAACCCATAGGTATGCGCTGAATCGTTTTTGTATCAGGGCAGGGTTAAGCCATTTCCTCTGCGAAATGATATAAAACGCTTCAGCATTCATAGTAAAGCCAGAGCAGCGATCGTTGTGAAAGTTGACAAATGGCCCCGCGTAACTCGTCAGTACACATGAGTTGGGGTTATGATACCATTTGATGATACCATAAACAGTGTATATTAGAAGTCCAAAAAACGTTGTGGAGAATCACGTCATCTGGTTTTAGCTAAACGATTTTTATTTCCCGACCTACACCAAACTCACACATAACATATATATATCAACGCCATGGTATTCAGACCTTTCTAACCAGTGACATCTCGTAAATTACATCACTGATTTTTAACTTAATTCCGCTGCATTCCTGGGATGTGGGTGTTGCTGCTTTATATACTTCTACATGAAGAGTTGGAATAAGATCCTAACAGAAGTAAATTGACCATAGGCCAGCGTTCACCGGTAATGTGTGATCACTTGAAAAGCACCACACTGTCGTCGTAGCCTTGACTTTTCTGTAGTGTTTTATTTTATCAAATTTTCTTCAAAAACTCATTCTGGGCCGCGAATATCATTCGTTGAATCACAATACTAGTACTTTCTCTCTACGGACGTAGGTGATAGTATTGTGTAAGCCTGTAAATATTATTACGGTATATCAAATATAAAAGTCAGCTGTTCTAAATTAGGCTATCCTGTCCCCAGTGCCAGGCAATTTTATTCCATTTTCATGTAACTTGTTTTCAAACATGCCTTCATTAAATACAAACATTAAAACGTGGTGCAAATTAGATGGGACTTTCGTGGACACGTAAGGCACCTACAGCTACAGTGTACTCCCCGAGACGCCTGTAACATGCTGACAGCCTTTGTTACTCTTGGTCACTACCGGATACAGTGACAGGTCAGTGCCAAGACTAGAGCACGCAGGGAACGATCGATACGATCTAGCTTGTCCATGACCAGCTCTGAAGTTAATGGTCATCACATTGCCCAGTAGGGCCTGGGATGTAATTAACAATCGGTACCTGGGAACCTGCAGTGGTTCACTGAAGATGTGAATTACGTAATACTCGTGTTGATTCCTCTATACACCAGCAACACTCCAAGTAATCTCCTGTTCAAACAGGTGCACCATGTTAGCATAATAATTTATGATTTATTTGATTGGTGTTTTACGCCTTACTCAAGAATATTTCATTTATACGACGGCGGCCAGCATTATGGTGGGAGGAAACGGGGCACAGCCTGGCGGAAACCCGCGACCATCCGCAGGTTCCTGGCAGATCTTCCGATGTGCAGACGGAGAGGAAGCCTTGGTGTGAGGCTTCAGGGTCATTGCGCTGCAATAGCGCGCTAACCGACTGAGCCACGTAGGCCTCTGTTAGCATAATAAGATATAGACGTCCTTTCAACACTATGGATTTGCATCCAACAAATGTAAGAGCCTCTGCATCCCCTTTACAAAAAGGACAAATGCGTTGCCGCAGGAGTTCATTGGTTTTCTACTAATTACATTTCCAACTTGGGCCTTCGAATCTAGCCGTTTCTAGCTGGTTTGTGGTTTTATGTGACTAAATTTCGAGATACAGCATACACAGGAATATACCGGAAATTCAAATGAAAAAATGGTGGTGTTTTGGAATACCAGCTCTAAAGTCCTGGCCAAGTGTCTGTGGCATTGAAATATTTGTATCTATTTCCTATCCGCCTTGTTTCTGCTCTACTATAATCATGTTCGATACAGCTCTATATACGTGTGTGATTTTTTTTCTGTTGTTTCTACCATCTGCCCAGAGCGATTCTCTATAATTGCATTTTGTTCAGCTGTGTTTTTAACTCTAATAAATTGGAACAAATTTCGTTTCCAATGAAATTCGATGTACATACCTGTTACACAAATTTATAAAATTTAAGAAACGTCTCAAGAGACAAATAAATTGTGTTAAACTAATTTCCAAACTTAAACCTTCTATTCCATTTTGTTATGGACTGCATTGTCTAATAAAGGCTGTAAAATTTGCACATGCAGTAACCAGAGTTTAAGTTGACTGATCTTTCTCTTATTACACACGGAGGGAGGGGGGAGCACCGTACCTGAGGGTGTTAGCACGCCACCTGTGAATTCAAGTCGGGCTCATGTAGGTTTCCTCTCCGGCCGTACGTGAGAAGGTCCGCCAGCAACCTGCGGATGGTCGTGGGTTCCCCCGAGCTCTGCCCAGTTTCCTGCCACCATAATGCTGGCCGTCGTCGTATAAGTGAAATATTCTTGAGTACGGCGTAAAACACCAATCAAATAAATAATTCTTGTTACAGGAAATATGTCATTCACAAGTTCATGTATGCTTTAATACGGGCCGCCCATATGGCTCTAGTTGTTTAATAAATATGGCTGTGTGATAGCTACAAAGGTAATTCTAACATATAAAATTACGAAGCGAAATTATTTACATCGGATGAAAGTTTTGCTGCTGTTTACAGTTCATTGAAAAGCATTTGGTATTTTTCTGTTTGTTTTGTGGCATGTTGTGTGTTTTGTTGAGTGTTTTACACTACCTTCTAGTCAACAAGACATTTTGTTGAAATCGTACCAATGGACTTTAGAGTCCCGTGAAGTGCCTTAGATAACCATCAATGTGACAATAAGTCCCACATTTGTGTACCACTCGCATATCATGTAGAGGAGCTCCTAGTCGATAATCCCAAGAACCACTTCCAAAACGCCCTGCAGCACTACTTCCCAAAGAAATATGCAAGAAACAATATATATTAACCGTAAATAAAGCTGGTAACATATAAAATAGAGGCAGTCAACACATATCAGCGTTGCAATTCAGGAAGACAGCCTATCTTCTTGGCATGAAATCCAATTCAAAACTCAAGCTGATGTCCGTTCTTAGAGAGTTCCTTTTGCTCAAGATGTTAGAAGGTATTGTGGCACGTCTAGGTGTGTAGTATGCCTGTCGCAATATGGCTAGTCTCTAATTTTGGCGTCAGCTGGTGTAAACTAGCTGAAGATGGCCTAGTTCTTCGCACCGTGCGGTTTAAGCCTGTCCACTGTGAACTTGCCTTGACGATTGCATATTACTCATACTTCAGGTGCCAGATTTCAATACCGCGGGAATTAAGTTAATTGGATTTTTGGATATTTGACTTCACCAACTTTCGATTGGATTGGAACTCCAGTCTGAATACATTCGAAGACCGATGCGATGTAAATGGAGGAGCTATCCTGGTGATTAATTAATAAATGGTTTAACCAGGTGATAGCTTGGAGAGTAAGAAGCAGATTGTGGGAGGGGTTGTGGATGTAATTCTTACAGTGCCGTGCCAGAACCTCCACCCCTTTTACCGTTACTGTCATGACCAAATAACTAGCATCAGAGCAAGCGTCAGGTTTCCACCCTGCTCACATTCTTACGTCACGAGAATATAAATACAATGATATAGGTACTGTATATTTTCGCTACTAAGCTAACTGACTGAACCCTGAACTAATAGATCATGTGCAACATCACATTCACATTTCGCTTGTGGGAACACATACCATGTAAGCCTGCTCGATTCGGAAGGGTTGCCACGCCGGCCAGTTTCAACGTGGACAAACAGGTCCTAAATGTTTATTGATTGTAAACGGTATGTTTCAGGAAACAAAAAAGAATACTGCTCTCTGGCTTGTTATAAACATGTGCCGTATATTATAGAGATACGTCGAAACGGATTCAAACAGTAATCATTTAAAACTCTTGTCCCCAAATAGAATCGGATTTTAACTTCATCGCTATAATTCCTGTGGAAGGTCCTTTATGTGATCATATATATATACATTTGCCTGTATTAACATGTGAACGATAAAACTGTACTTGACTACATGATAATCCGGTGTTTTGATTTCCATCTTTAAAATCGTGTGAAAATCCGCATGTATTAATTTCATTATTACATATTGGTCAAAATCTCTTCTACGGAATGCGTTCCTTTCATCGTATTTTGACATGGGGTAATAGGGAGAGAATCTTGGAGATTGATACGTGTGCAAACGCTAAGCAGCTGTCAAAGGGTATAATTTCAAGTGATGGCGTTGGGAATATTTTTGGTGGTTGGCAATGTGGCGATACACGCAATTATTGCGATAAGTCATAGGACGTTAAATGTAATCGTCACATCCGGTTTGATATCGGGACCCGATGCTAGGCAAGATGGCGACAGAACTTGTAGAGGCTAAATATACATTAAACGGAAGCTTCCCAACTGGCTAAATTAATCTGGTTTGTCTCAAAATCGATCCTTAGTGTTTGCATTTCGCTACGTTCCTACAGTGTGTGTTGTAGGTCTGGTTTGATAGGCCGGCGATGAGCGCTGCATTGTCGTTTAGACACACTCCACCTCCAAATCGACCAACAGGTATCCCGATGCTCCTCGACCAATCCCCGGGTTAAATATGTGTTTCAGAACAGCAAGCCATTGATCAATACATTAGAAAATCTAGACCAAATTCCTGTCAGACTCCGAATCCATTTTTATCTGTAATCACTGCATGGTTTTGCCTTTCCAGAGTGGCTTCTATGAGGCACTAGGAATACGTGCTCTGTAGTATTTACAAAGAATTCACCAGAGACCGTTGGCTATATCATGTGCCATATCCGCTCACAACACAATGCCATTGATCGCCGAGATATCTGCTCTCCTGTTCGCTGTCAGCCATTAGTTCAAATATGTCGGGAATGCCATAGATTCTAATCAATTAATATTGTGTAATAAATCCGTTCGTCACTTCATGCGATTCGAGGTGAATACAGGAACCGGTAAAGCGGGTCAGGAAATATATGTACTTTCTTGAGAGAGATAAAACGTGGGAGAGATGCAACGTTTAGTGCCTGTGTATCTGCAGAGCGAAAACTGCTGATTGGGTGACTGGCATTCAGACAAGACCGTTGGCGGCATCGGACGTGGTCTATACTGCAGTTTGCTGCAACAGTACTACATATACAATACCAGCGTATTATCTTTGAGAAGGTAGTACTTATTATCTGTAAGCAAACCTTGGCGTGCCTTTTACCATTCGCTTTATGAAAGTAGAACTTACACTTGAAGATATACCAATTTTCCCGCGTATAAGATTCATGAGAGCTGAATAGTTGTGGACCATGGAGATTGTGATAAACAGGATTATCTTCTCTTGATTACAAGTCCTTTCGTGTCTGGTAATGCTGAATCATGCCATGACACGTCGAAAATGTCAGCCAATGGGGTACGCCCTCAGGCTTGTATTTATCTTTTTGTGAGAGCGAGGCTCCTGGGAAACATGTCGTGTGCTGCCGAGTCTTTCGCCCCTGGGTTGGAAAATAATGGAAGGCTTGCTGTCCCTTCTGACATGCCAAATGGAAACGTTCGATGAGAGTTACCGTAAAGTGATTTATATCCCACCTGTACGGAATCTGTCCATTTAAATAATCAGATTTTGGGCGGCATACAATTTATGTATAACTAAGTTCCATGTCCACTTTCAAATGCAAATTACCAGTGGCATACTTTATTAATTTATAACTGTCTATACGCTAAGCAGAAAAATGTTTAAGTAGTCTCCAATCTAATCAAATCAGCGGCGGGCAAATGGGCCATTGTTTTATGAAACAATTCAGCCTCTAATGCTAGCACATATTTGGTTTGAATGTTATGCGATTAACTCGGGTTGTGACTAGTCCATCTTTCATGATAGCTCTCACATCTTGTGGAATATTGTACAGATGTTTCCAAGTAGTAAAAATTTGTACTTACAAAAAGATGTGAGTAAACACAACTGTTACCTAAGAAATCACTTATTCAACACATATTACAGGGCCAGGTTGCATGCTTCAGTACAACAAACATTGTAGTAGAATGTTAAGTCATAGACATTAGCAACCGCCAAACGCTCAAGTACAAGACATGTCACATCGCTGTGAGAACAATTCTGTGTCCTGGCGTATTGTCAGTACAAAGGGTGGAAGATAGGTAAATCCCAAGACGATTTGTTATTTGCGAATAAATCCAAGGCACCGACGTGCCTCCTAATATAAGAGGATGTATAGTGATACAGAATGGTGTGTTCGATTATGGATTTAAGAGTCAAATATTGTGACCAGGTTAATAAAAGCCCACGCGCCATAATTGGCATCGGTAATCATTCGGCCATACTGAAGTGTACATTAATCCCATTATGTAAAATAATACTACTGGAAACCACATTGTCCAGGAAAACTTATAACGTTATCGGCCATGTGAAGTAGAGTGTGATGTAGATAAGTAAGGGGAAGCATTACATCATAGAACAGAGCACATGATTAGCAATGTTAGTAGACACCAGCATTGACACTAAACGCAGCCATCTTCCCGGAACAAAGGGCTACGTCAATATTACTGATAATGTTAACCAGTGATCATATTAGTATGCTGCCTACATATGGAGTTCAACAGATCAGATCACATAATTATTGAAGATTAGTTGACGTTTTCTATACTATAGGTCATACTCTTGGATACTATTTGTACTTACATGCACACAGTGCAGTAGATGGCTTCCCGCATGGTATTCCACGGTGGTAATAAAAGAGAATAACTTTGTTGATTCCGTATCCATATTCATATGCTTGAGGTAAATGTTGTACAGCAGAAGAAAATGGCTACCAATGATGTAATGCTGCTCAACACAGGGATTACTGTGATGCCTACCGATGTAGAACTACAGACCACATGTTATTGATAGTCTCCATTGTTCATACTAGGGATAACTAAGCTTTTACAAATGTAGTTTTATAAACCACATTGTTTATTAGTATTGATCTTCCCGAGTGGAGTATGCGTACTAGGGGTTTGTAAACTCACAAATGTAATTCTACACATAACATACTATTACTGATGGTGCCCAGTGTTTATACTGTAGGGATAACTATGCATTCTACCCATGGGTAGAGATGTATGGCAAATGTGACAGTATCACTGCCAGTGGTGGTAGACTGCTGAGTTGTACCGTCCTAACATAGACAAGCGTACTGCTCGGTGCGACATATGATGCTTGATAATGTAAACGAGGAGAAAACCCAACAGTGTCCATCACAGCTGGACCGCGTCATTATTAGTGATGATAAGCTTTCACAGGAAGAAAAGGCTGCAATACTTCCGTGTGCAGCACTGTACAAGATTATCTATGGTGATATTTGGCAGTGTGTATGTGCAATGGGCAAACAAATTCCTAATATAACAAAGGGTCGTCTGGGAACATCTCTGTCATGTGTTAAGATGTTGGTTGCAATCAGTTTCCGCAATGCAGTATAAACGGCAGTCTTAAATTTGCTGGTTACATATGGTTAATTACAAAGAAAACGCCAAGTACTTGTGGCTTGGTGGTCAGCACTTTGAGATTTGAACAAGGAAACAGGACTGGTCGGCCTGGTGTCAGCATAATATAACTGGGTGGGTTGTCATGTCAGATGTCTTCGGCATGATGTTCCACAGCGCTTTAGCCTCATGGACGCAACCATGCTATTTTAGTACAGAATAGGCCATGTCCAATGTGGCATATCCCATGAGAGATATTAGGAACGGCCATACTCCACACTCAACAGACCACGTTATTATCTATGGTGATACACCTCGTTATAGATATTAACGACATTCATACTGCCCGGTTCAGCACACTGCATTGTATTCAGCTGTAAGTAACCTTAATAGCAACAGAATGCAGTGGTTTGATTGAGCATTCCGTCTTTAGAGCATGATACGTTTTGACTGTCTTCCGTGCAGTCAGTGTTTTACCGCCAGATGAGTGCGTAAAAGTTGGAATGCTCCATGGAAAAACTGAAGTATTTAATTCGAGTGCAACTGTTCACCTTGTCTTTTTTGCAGGCACACCTGATGTAATTTTGTAACGCTGTAGTAGTGATGATAGAGGATAAAACTGGAAGACAGCATAGTAATAGTCACTCTGTTAGCTTACGGATTGCTGCCCGAGTGATCATGTCTTCCCATGGAACCAATGCGGTTTTTTCATCGTTCAATCTATGCATCGGTAACCTTGGAATTATCAAACTCTATGCCCAGCATAAGAAGAATTCATCAAAAAACTGGATAGAGCGTCATGTCTGCAAGATATCTTCCGAGTGTTGTTCCAACGAGGCAGTACAATAAATATGGCAGGATTGAGCCCAGTGTGCCACTGGAGACACCGTCTTGGCATGACGGAAACTCTTGTTGAGAGCGACGTTAAACCCAAACAGACAAATAAACAATCTAATTAAGGTTTGGGGTGTTTTGATGTGTTGAAGAATTGAAGATGGCTTCGAAACATATTTTATTTTCCAGAGAAACTGTTGTTTACATCTTATTTAGACAATATACATAATATGTTAAAATAAGTCAAAATTCAGTGACTTGCAGAATAACAGTGTGCAGGTTGCTAGCGTCCATGTCTGTAGACTTTTCCAACATATTCTTGCAAAACCATTTTGTCTCACTGTTAGGGTAGACTGGCATCCTAGTGAATAGTGCGCCTTTCTAAAAATAATAAGCCTAGTGACACCCCAATGTTCCCGAACGTATTAAACAACCAAATACTTTCCGTGATCCTCAGCTGCTTTTGACTATTTGCTTAGTGGTTTCTCGTTCTATTTCCATTTAATGGCGCTGGTTTCTGCTCCGTGGAGACCCTAAGTTGTCCTCTCCACGATTGAGGTGTACATATTTAAACTGGTCGTCGATACACCCACGCTGTTAGGTAGAGCACAGTCCGTTGGTATACCCCACGTACGACGTGCCAGGGGCAGCAAGACCAGTTCTCAAGGAAAATTACGGGTTAATTTAGCAATGCCCTCGACTGAAGACAATGAGATAGGTCATTAAGTCTCGGGCAGTATCGCTGCGCCTCTGTAATCGGCGAAGATCGGCTTGAGTGCCAAAGAACGAAGCAGCTCTCTTATCACTCAGCCTGACACCGCCTGTCTAACACTTCGCGTTACCTTTCGCTGTGTTAAACTGATTACAAACCCATGTACATCCTGTCGTATCCCGCTCTTCAGCGCATAGGCAATTCAAATAAAACACCCTCTCAAGGTTTGCCATAACACCAATGAATATTGCCTTATCGTGTGTAGTACAGGGTGCAATTTCAAAGTTGGGATCAGATTAGAGCGCATGGGTACTTTAGTTGTATTGCCTGTAATGCGCCATGCTATCTTTCGAACAAGACATAAAAAGTACGCAGGCACCCATTGGAGGAGACGTCATTTAAACATGTATACATGCATAGGGTACTGAAATTAGCTTATGTCATGTTGTTTTATATTACATTCAATCTGTCATATTTCTATGTTGATACTATACCACACCTAAGGGGCGAGGTTAGGCAATATGTGTGGTAAAACGATCATAAGTGGAACAAAAAAACAAACTTATGCCTTTATTTATTAAAGAGAATGTTTATACTATGTAATAACAAACACTGACAACGTCCACCTTTTTTCTGCTCATTTTCCTTTAAACACCTGTTTATTCCGTTGCTATATCGGATTTATAATATACACTGGTAACTCGAGACTCCCATATTTTGCAGCTTACTCCAGCACTTCCCTCAGGCATCTTACATCTCCGGTATAAACGTTGGTGCATGCTGAGACTGCTTTGCTTAAAACGTAGATATCGAGATGTGCTTACCTTGAGTGAAGCCTACTGTGGTCTTAAGAGTACTAACTGAAATGCTACAACTCTCTTATAAATTTAGGGATAATATAGGCCCACGAAGAAGAGGTTCGTGTATTATCACTATAAAAGAACGATTGCTTCTGTTTTCCTTCTGGATTCTTCATCCCTGAACTTTCGAAAGTAATTATTCGGCAGCTCAGAAGACGGTACAGTGGGATTGATGAATGTCGTTGATGAAAAAACTTCATCAAACACAGACCAGATAGTCTATATCTGGATTATAAATTTTCAGAGGTCGATGATTGTAAACAATTCCTCGAAGTTAAATTTCTAGCACTTCCATCCACTCCCCAGCAATGCAGACGAAACATAGGTACATATATATATACTGAGATATATTGGTGCAGACACTTTCCTGGGATAGTTTCAGTTCTGCAAAAAGGCTGTGCATCATTTCTGAAACTGGTAACAATGGCCGGAATACGTCTCCCTACTGCTGTCATCTTCGTCAGTGTGTTGCCATAGTGACAACAGGTACCCACATGTTGCATGGTCTATTCACCTCCTTACTGGTGAACAGGGCATGTTGTTAGTAGCTCCAGCAGGTTTGATCTGGCATAAAAGCCTCTGTGTTATCGTCTAGAAGGGCCGTCTGTCCAGCCTGCTTAGAGTACACAGAGGATGCCACGTAGCGAAGTATCAAATACCGTCATACCGCGGAGCATATATTTTTCAGATGAAAGGAGTAGAGATGATTTGAGCGATGCGCAACATTGTCTTTCAGCCTGTTCATTTTCGACAAGAGCTATATTTATGATGCTCCAATTTCAAGCATTCAGTATAATGCCCCTTATTGATGGTGAATTTTTGGCCTGCTTAAAGATAGAAAAAAAAAATGCAGTGTATAAGTCAATGCATCAACCTAAATGAAAACAAAATGTATGGACAAATGTAATTTTTCATCATATCCAAGGGCTTGTATATGGTCGTGAGATTTGTATTGTTTCGCTCATTACAATGTGTGTACATGATGATGTCTGAAATGACCTATAATGTATACCTTGCTATCAAAACAAGACAAAGCGATGTCGTTCGTATTGTGTAAGCTCGTTTCGTTTGTGCATATAACATTTCAACTTCAAAATTCTTCCACCACTACATAACCATTAACCATGCAATTATCTACAGTTTTACAAATTGTATGAAATAACGTTTGTTCTACGAATTGTACCCAAAACAGACGCCTGACATTGCTTTAGGGAAGTGCAGCGCGGCTTATGTTACCGGTATGACATAAATCAATCGGTCAATCAATCTATCGAATATAATACCTCAAACAATGACAGTGCCCAAAACGGCATACATATTTTAGTAGTGGTATTCCAGATCTGTAAAGTGGACTGGCAATGTGCTCTCGACATAATTGCAGTATGTTTGTCAGGTTTTATACATCCTTGTGATCTTCTGGAAAATTCGCTTCCGGCCTAGAATAATGTTTATAGTAGCGTAAACTGTTCGGGACAGCTAGTTATCTCTGGGACTGCACAGATTGGGTCCCGCCAGAACGAAAAAAGGTCATGCGCCACAACGTTTTACTACTAGAATTGCTCGTTTGGTAGAAGAAATGTTTCGTGTGTCTACTGCTTCCGATAGAATTCTAACAAATATTTAGTGAACTACGGTATCCGTGTCACATCTATAACGGGTGATTGCCAACAACTTTGATAAGGCAATACGGATTTGATAGTTGGAGTAGCCACAGTTTCGTAAATATTTCATTTACCGCCTCCAATAGTTAACCATACGACCAATTTGTGTATCATGTAACACAAACATACAGGATTTGGACTATCGGAGAGATCAGCATTATTAAATTTCCTGCACGTTCTTGTTGTATAATTTAAAATGAAATTCGGGCAACTGGCCCGGTCAAGTAGGAGATTGATGATCATCATTATCAAATTCCAATAATTCCATGATTTTGCTGTCACTTATGCGTGAGGAAAGGTGTAGTCTGTTGCACACGTCGTCCCATTATTGCACGCGTCGTCCCATTGTTGCACACGCCGTGGATGTATTGAAGTTCTTGATAGCCTGGCAGTTGTCTCTCTTTAGTAAGAAAACATTGCGAATAGTTCCATTTTCCATGGGCTTTGGTGGTTACCCAGATAATATAGTCTTGCCAGCGAGAATTAGGTTTAATGATTTATGTTGTATATCAGAAATATACAGGGAATCGATTTGTTAGGAAGAAAACAGCAATCAGATAACTTTGTGGCTTCGTAGTGAAGCCTTTATGGTTAATTATTCACGCACATATTCTTCTTTCGTGATATGCATTCTAGACAAACACTTGCAAATTAATTATTTATAACACGATGTTCATCGGAAATGGATAAAGCTATTCGGCTATCAAAATGATGTTCTAATAGCTGGGTTGGCCTAAATGTAGCGTCGTGTTAGACAAATGCAATAAACTTTAAGACGGACTAAATAGAAATATCACTTGACTTACATAACTCTCGTGTGCTATTCATCTTTCTTTGCCATCATTAATGTACGTATATTGTAGATACCTGTTTTGGTATTGCATTCATCCATTTTGCAATGTAGTAAATGGTGTATCCTGATACACTGAAGATTTTAGCTGTGGAGTCGATTCATTTACTTCAGCCGCATTCTATTCGTGGTATTCCGTGTATCATATAAAGCTATCAACTGTGTGATATGGATTTTAAGAATAGTGTGTACATGTTATACCATGCATTATTATTTACATTGTATTTTTATTGCTGTTCGTGTGATGGTTCATGTGGAAAGGAGAGTTGTAGAACGCGTGTGTCTTTTTTGTAGATTATTAGCCTCAGGATGGACGTTCCCGTAGAATAACCCTTTTTGTTGACTGGAATGTAAGACCTGTGCCACACGTGTTTTGCGTGAAGGGTCAGCGTGTTTATTGCTTGGCCGCAGGACCTCTGGATAGTCTGGTACACAAACAGGTTGCAATCCTTTGCCAGTGAAGACTTGCCCATCGATTTGACCTTTTTACTCCCGCTGGTCTTTGATGACACTATGCTATTATTCCCTCATTTAGGCTACGGTCCGTATGACAAGGCAAGGGAGATCTCCTTGCATGAGGGCATCACGGTTATATGCTCGTGTGTAAGGCTTGTTCCACTACATCTCTAACTAAGCATGTATCCCAATGTTCACAATAATCTCTACATGTTTACCACCGGTGATAAATTTATTGGTGCCCAAATAATGTCGATTCATGGATGCAAGGGGTTGGATTCCGGACTCCAGCTACCCTATACTGTTTAGTGCAATGCCCACTGAAAATAGTTCACTTTTGACATGGTGTAAATGGCATGCATGTACTTCGCATAGTATCCATTCCACAGCTAATAAAATTTATGCATGTCGTCACCATTTTTCTGATTTTCGTGCTCTCTTTTCCCAACACACTTCTTTGAGCAAGCTCTTGTGAGCGTTGTTCCGTCATTGCCTTTCATAATTTATATTTATTTAATTATATCTTTATTTATGAGGAATAAATGAAATGGAATCACTAAATACTCCATGCACGGTACGGTAAGTGTGAGTTGGATTGGTTGAATGGGTGTGGACAGAATCTGACAGATATACATACAGACTTTCTCTCCTTTAGTGTTAGATTATTGTGCAGTGTAACATTTTGGTTACTCTTCAGTATCAGATCTGTTTGGGGCTGGGTATAACTTCAGCCAATCTCACGATTGTTGCATATAGAAAACGTTAACACACTACAATTTTAGTTTGAAGACTTTTTGGTTACTTGTTTGCCAAAAAATAGAAGAAAAAAGTCTGTTTCTCCTCTACATGTCGATCGTCCATCCAGTTGAATTCGAATTTTTCTGTTCTCATAAAAGCACTTCTTTGGAGAGGTTAGTAATCACCTTTGGTATATTGCTTTGCGCCATTAGTTGTGAAGGTCGAAGCAAGCGACCTAACAGTGAGCTGTAAGATATATTAGGGCCTTTGTGCAGTTCTGTTATATATAAATGATGGAAGACAGAAATTTGTCAGATTTGTCCCCTCATGGAATTTTGATACCCTAACCATCGGTTTACCAGAAAGCCTTTTTATTTTCTGCACTTTCGGTGGTGGATAGAGACATTGCCCAAACGTAAATGACACAGAATGTGTGAATACTTCTGATTCCTAGAAAATTGCTCTCACTGTAATTTTACTTCTCTAAGTATGTGGTCAAATTTAAAAGATTCTGGTTTTATCAATGAATGTGTTGCATGAATGGTGGCATGTTGCTCGACCCCTATACCGCCTCGTCGCATCCCGCAGACTCTTGCCAGTGGGAAGGTACAATTTTCGTAATGCACCTCTCGGGCGAACCTCCGTCATTGAGTCAGAGTGCTGTCCGCGGCTCTCAATTACCTCTCTCAACTGACTTATCTTATCGCAACCACTTTAGCAGTTGTCAAAAACTACGACGTCTTCCTCACGAGAAGTGGGTAAGCTTAGGCGATTGCTGACGTCACGTGTTTCAGCGAGCCGTCATGCCATCTGCTCTCTGTGCAATTTATCCTATCGTCAGCTGACGTAAGCTACACATTTGACCAAGCCGACGATCATCAAAGGGTTATGAGAGCTAGAGCATACACATGTTCACCTCACTAAGATACGAATAGCTCTGCTGCGTTTTGGCGGTCTGGTCCCATTGCACTTATCAAAACAGTCCTGTCGTGTGATTACTGACGACGGGTTTTCAATGAATAGGTCACCTATGACGTTTGTTTTTCTTATGGTCTTAGAGATTCGTATATTCTTAGAATACAGCTAACGTAAAAAGTCAATTCACTTCATAATGTTTCGCGCGCACCACTAGTGTAATGACTTCCCATTTATCTCAAACATAGTACATGTATTTGCTTAATTTACGAGACAGGGCTATTCCATATCCCCCCCCCCCCTCTCGCCTTGTGCGTCCACCGTTCGCTTGATCATGTTAAATTATTTAAAATTTGTAAATAGTCGTTTTCCATGCAGTACGCGTCAATGAGTCGTCAACGCCAACTCTTCGTCATTGAAAAATAATACATGGGGAGACAATAAACTTGGGATCGGCATTCAAGTATCATGATTGAATAAATCGACAGTCCTGCGAAGGGATATCACAAATTATAGCACTATAGGGAATACGTTTATGAATTACGCCGTTTGAAGATATCGTGTCTCGCGAAAAACACTATCGCACTAGAATTTTCACTCTTGATTTAATGTGCTTCCATAATGTGTAAATGAACTTGAATTAAAATTTTCGATATGTTAAAAGTTGAATGAAATAAAAGCGCATAAAATCTGCGTGAAATCTTATATACAAAATCACTACAATGCCCATTAAACAGAACATCGATCATGCTGGATGCATGTTTTGGACCTAAATTGTTGCTTAGGTATACACAGAATGATAAACAATAATTGCGTTATTACAACAGAAGCATACGGCCTTGACCTGCCCGCCGTCACTAAATACCAATAATATAAAAATGGTAAAAATTTAAAGTAGAGTCATTATTCATTTGTAAGACAAAATCCCGACTGCTTAGCACTTGTGTATGAGAACATATTCGCGATGTCATGTAGGTACAAATCATGTTTAGAATCTGTTGACGTAGAAACTAAGTTAGTCTAGCTCTAATCAAATTTCGCAAGTCCGCCGTGTTTTGCAGAGATCCTGTCAAATGTTCCGTTGATTTTTTTTAAATCAGTTGCTCAAAGATGTTTCTTTAAGGAAACATAATTAAACTGGACACTGAAATGCACGGCTATATATATCTCTCTCTGTCTCTATCTTTTCCTCTCTCTTCCCCACTCCCTTGTTTTTAATTTCTTGTTTAATCACTGTTTTGTTGTTACCGCTGAAACCTTGTTACAAGTAACTGTTCTGTGTTTGCCTATTGATTTTGCAGTTAGGCCATGGCACTCGTGGCTTAAGTCCCTTACTCTGAAATATGGACATAATCACTTCTCGCATGCCTCAGGAGTCAGATTTATTATCGGCCTTGATGCCTCAATGGGGATCTCAAATCTTCCTACAGTCACTGGTTCCTTCTCGCTTCAACACCGTTCAATTAAGACTCTCTCGTCGCCGGAATGCATCGTGCCAAGCCGCGAAAGCTTCAAAAGATTTACAGACATCGGTGCACTGTCTTGCAAAATACAATCAAGCAGCTTTTAACCAAAGGTTTGAATGAAATACGCGGGATCCTGTTCTGTCATTCTGGGTGGAACTGGTGTAGTTTTTCGGGAAGCCCTGGCGTTTATAAACCATACATTGTCTAAGGAGAACGAGCGTTGATGGTAGAAACACAAACACTGTTTGCTTTGGTAAGGCCTTTAATTTTTAGGAGAACACATTTTATTGAACGCAGGTAAGAAAGTTGAATATTTGTGAGGTTTGAAAAGCAGCATGACAATTTATCATAAAATTGTTTTTAAAATTGAATTGTGATGTAAATATTGTGCACATATTATAAATGTATGTTTGACGGTGTAAAATGGATGGATTTCGCAATATTTAAAAACTCGTCCTTCTGTTTAGGGTACAGTTCAAACCTGCTGAGACACAAGCACGATGTCATGTAGATCTAACATGACATGAGAACATGGCAAAGACCATCGTTGGCCTTTTCCTGGATGATCTCGTAATACTACTTGCACAATGTGTTGCATACTTTGTCCACCCTTCTTATGCAACTGGTGTGCTATGTTTGCTGCCAAGCTGACAGGACCATGTCATAGTACAGTTCGAAGGCCTCGAGCTGGCCATAAAGCAACCCCTGATCGTTGTGCTGTATGACACAGCTCAATGTTTAGCGTTAGATAGAACTAAAATAAAAAAGCAAAACAAATTAATAATCTCTTGACGTACAAATAGTGTACCGAGGACATTATCTCTAGGTAGTTTGTGCAATGTTCATGGAGCTTCAGTGGAAATCACTTGTTGCCTTGCCTAAAGAAACAAATCAGCTTGCACGATGTTACACCAATTTACTACTCAGTCATTGGATGGTTTCAGTCCACATGCCCTAGACGCACACAGACAAACTTCAGTTAACCATGATTTATGTGCTGGCTTAACTGACTGGTCTAGTTTCTGTCTCTCGTTCCGACTCCTCGATCGATCGTGTTTTTCATTGACACCAGTAATGAATGGGAGACCTTGTCGAATTGAGTTCGAGATCCAGCCATTTTTTATCCGGTGTTGCGAGAGCCTGGTAATTGTTGTGGATTAACGTTTTTATTTATGATATGTATCTTCCCTCGAAGATAAACATCTAGTCCACTCTGCTTTTTCCCGAGATCCATTGCTCGTTAAATGGTAGGTCCCCTCTTTTATTCTAATTTCATGCTCCAGCTGACAAAAAGCGTTCAAGCGGAACACTCCTTACTTATTACAACATATATGGAATGTTCCATCGGAAACAAGATCAGCACATCGATTGTTACGATTGAAGAAGTTGTTTTGGTAACTTTATTTTTAAATCAGAAGTAAAGTTTGTTTTTTAATTATAAGCGGTGTGAAGGGGAATAAGCAGATAATTCGAAATTAAAATGGAATTTTTCGAAAGGTACACTATATATGTGTAGAAAAGCGACTTTGGAGAAAAGATTTTATGCTGGTAATGTTAGGTTTTTAATGTTAAACATGAACTTCTGCTATGGTAGCTGTTTTATTTTCAGCTTGGGAATTAAATATAATTACATCATTGCTACACAGTGGAGAAGTACATGAAAACTTATCAAGTTTTATTCCTTCCTAATAATGGCGGCCACATTTTGAATCAACCTCAAAATATCAGAATGCTTGGATTACAACTCCATGTTTAGACTGCAAATCATTTTAAAATATTATTCAGAAATATAGACCCACAATCAGTGAGAGATATGTGCTGCAAGTCTCAAGCCTAATTTGTTCTGCTACGTACCAGATTATCTTCTCTTGAATATGCATGTTTCTGAGGCAGGATGAGGACCTTGCTTATCCAGACCAGCCGGTTAACCGCCTCTTAGAAATCCATTAACATCTAAGGCCCATTTGGCAGGCCTGTGTGACCTTTGCTTACAATGTCAAGGTCAGTCACGACCGACAAATAGAATAAAGGCCAAGCACAGTCGATAAAGTGAGTAGTCAATATTTTATCTTTGCTTCCGTCCGGTGATTAGTCTAACAAATAGGAGTAGGGTCGGTCTTGGACTGAGCGATATCCAACGACAATGGTAAGCTTTCCAGAATAAATTTCTTAATACATGGGGTACCGCCAAGAATTAGATTTCGAACCGCGCTGATAAATTTATTGTGTAGAATCTAGAACCATACATGTGATGGTGCATTGGGCGTTTGACCTACTGTCTTTTCATTAGATTTCAATGCAAATGAATTAAACTCAAATAAACAACATTGACACATCTTGTTAGATGATCTCATGCAGAAAAACTCATATAAATAGAATATACTGGCAGCTTCGGGTGTTTGTAGCACGTCTTATTAACAGTAGTATTTTTAACGAATGCTCTGAACCCATTGCCAGTTTAGCTGTGAAAATTGCCTGTTTGGAATGGCCAGCGTTTGAATTCTACAATGAAGTGATGGGGTAACAGTAGCTTAGAAGTGTCTGGTGCTAGTAACGTGCACCGGCTGACAGACACCTTGTCTTGATCCCGGTCTCAGCAATCCCGTTGTAAATGCCGTTCCGAGGTTTAATCAGGAACAAAAACCTCATTCCCTGAGAAGCAAGTACCCTATTTTACTGAACCTCTCCCTTGGCGAACCAAGAAGCAATATTGACGTTCAGAATCAATCATGCCTCCCACTACCAAGTCTTGTGGGGATACTGCTTCATTCTGGATCAATACTATAGAAATGGTTTTGAATCCTTTGTAAGGGGGCTTAAGAGCTAAGAGCTTAAAATTTGGAAAGAACAAAGTTATGAAGAAATTGCCATATCTTGTTTATTTTGCTTCGGTAAAAATTTGGCATAATCAAGTGTGAAGGGCTGTAGTTTTAGACTGTGGTTTTGATAAGGCTATTTAAATGTATGAGTTGTTATATGAGAACAATACACCAAAGTAGTATATATATAGACCTAATACAAGTGTACTCTGTATATGCAGTGGTATTTTCAGACAGAAGGAATGGGACACTGATGATGTGATTACTCATTTGTGTTCATTGATCATTACGTCAAACAGAGATTTATGATAGCTTAGCACTGGTGTGAAATACAGTACTTTTCTGTCTTGCTGAATTGTTCGCATATAGAGCAGGATTGATTCATACAGACATCATTTTGGCGATGAAAAACGTCGGGTAAACTATATAGTACAGGATTTTCACTTTTCGCTGAGTAGTGGATATACATGTTACTTATATACATATCTGAGATAAGTGATGTCGTAGTAATATCGTGTTGCACGGTTAGATTTTCCGTGCATACTTTGCAGTCATATGGACAACGTGATTAATGATTCTCTGGGAGCATGGTGATGAGGTTATCAGACGGTTAACAGTTGGGTCACGCAGAATAACGTGTTGCGTATGATTTGAATGACTGTTATAGCGAAGTTTTGTACAACAATTTCTCACACCATTTTCCATCATAATAGAGAATTGTCATTTTTCTTTATAACCTTTATGGATAAAATCATAAATGTCATCGTATTGAATTTTGGGTAACACTTCTGATTTCATCTAAGTATATTATGTATATGCATTTCTGTAAGGGAAGTGGTGGGCTTGCCAATTTAACACACTTCTACCATTATATGGTCGTTACTCGCCCAGTCAGTCGTTGAATCTCATCCCTCAGATGATCCCCAAATGTGTTTGTACTCTTCAGTCGCCGTTTTCGATAGGATACAAAATAATTCAAACATGTAATCTTTGCATGTTTATCTTTACGATGAACTAATATATAACCTTTTCAAGTTGAATATGTTCAATCAGCAAATGTAACGCAACTCACGACGACATACCGACAAGTTAACTGTGCTTTTATAATGTCAGTTGTAAATGATTGGCTATATAATGCATCACTGCATGTTATGCAACAGCCTTGTGTGTAAGAGTGTGACGCACCAAACAGTCAACACGTCCATTTGGGAGGCACAGGCTTGGCATTGCGCAACACGCTGATGCCGCGGATAATTGATAACTCTCTTCGGAGCATTAGTTCTGATCAGGCATGCAGATCAAGTCAACAGAAAGACCATTGGCTGTCATTTCAGAACTGGCTTTTACTAATACAAAATGTCAAGGTCTTCGAATTCCATAAATCCGATCAGACCTATCTGAAATGCAGCTATCCATCAACATAACAAGGTAACCTGGACGACATTTACTGTGTATGGAATATTCTACCGTCCAAAAGTATTCTGAAAATCTGATGGTACCTTGCCCACTAACCTCTAAATGTCAAAACTACTATATTTACATGTAACTGATCATGTCTCGTGAAAATGTATCTATTCCACGTGTGACTGTATAGGTATATGTATTGTGATATTTGGCTTGTCAGCTGATTGCACATTCTTGTGAATATGGTTTTAAACTGATGGCAAGGGATGAAAAAGTACCCTATTTAAAATATTGAAAGACACGAGAAAGGGTATTTCATGTACTAAACAGATGGTGAATTTTTTTCCATCACAGAGAGCTTACAAAAGACATATATTCAATACTGACAAACATAGCAATACTGCAGAGAGTCGACATTTATGCTTCTGGTACGATCGTTTCAAGAATGTGTAACGTCATGTAAGGAATCGTTATGTTGGACAACGGAACTGCCAAATGTGCCTCAGTGTAAGAAAACCTCAAAACTTTTTGATTTGCTTAATTCGTATGAAATTAGTTTATCACATTTGGGTTTTAGTGAGTTTTGCCCGAAATAAAGCGCTGTGGAACGTACAAATCAGACCCTGGATGGATACAATGTTTACGCCCTTGATTCAAATCTGATGATATACATCTATATAATTATAGATTTTAAAGAAATTATAGGTCAGAATGACTTGAGCAAACATAGTGAGAACAAAAGATCTGGAAATAAGGATATTAATTCTCAAATCTAAGGACTCATACGAAATCAAGTACTTATTCTGTTTTAGAATGGCTCCCTCGCGTATGACACGGTTTTAAAAATGTACACTTGTTTCAGATGTGTTAATGGATGTTAAGACCCAAGGGGAAGGGCGTTCATGCTCTTTTAACAACCACAGCCATTCGATCCCAATGTCAAACACCTCTCTACAGTAAACATTGAAATCTCCTTACTCTGCAATCTTCGTCAGTGAAAGCACCGAAGGTTTGTGTGTTTGGGGGGAATCTAGGTGTTAAGTATTCGGTAGAAACGGGATTGTTCAGTCTTGTTCTAGGTATGTGTCTCAGCGGCGTGACCTATGATAATTTCACCTATTGGCCAACTTGACTCGTTTGGAGAGGGTTGTGAGTAGATAAATTGCTACAGTAGTAGACAGATCAGTGAAATAAGGCTGTCATGTGGTGGTGGTGGCATTTCTTTCAGTTGATGCATCCTCTGGTTGAGATGAAGCCGCACGGTGTTAAGTGTTGTGTAATTGGTGTTCGTTACGCTGGACGCCAAGTTGGACACATTCCAAGGTACATAGGTTCACAGGATCACCTGCTGCCTATTAAATAAAAGAACATCTTCAAAAGGCTACTTAATACTTTAGACTCATCACTTGTCTGAGGGTGTAGATTCTGAGAATCTCGATTGGTTTAAGAACGTTCGAGTTCTATTCATTAAGTTTCAATGCATGACTCTCTGTGCTTAATTTGGGGAAAAAGAAATTATACCTGTATATAGAACATGTGTCCAGGTAACCTCACGGTGCTTGGTGATTAAGAAAATGTGTTAACCAGGATTTATACTTACAATATATAATAGTAAGTAAACATAGCACTGCAGTATAGGTAAAACGTAGGAAAGACTCAACCACTGCATAATGATGTACTCAGTCACCATAGTCCATAAATATTAAAACCTTTTGCCTGATTGCGTGATATTTATATTAAGATAAGTTTAGCCAGTCCTCCACCCAAACACAATTCAGAATGCCGGTATTCTGTATTTCGAGGTTGTTGTTAAAGGAGAAGAAAACATAAAAATGATGCCAAAATCAGATTAAAGAGCGTCAAAACTTATTTGCAAATATGGTCTTTAATATTTTTCGTAATTTTTTTCAGAAGAAAAGGGTTTTTGAAATTATTTTTGTATGATGGTATTTGGGACCAACTTTTGTTATTTAGTGTCGTTACATAATAATGCTGTAAATAAGGATATGATGCAAGTCTAATAAATGTATTTTGAATGTAAATTTGTTAGCGGAAAAGAACAAATTCTAGTGCAAGAAAGGCGTGTTACATCCCAAATAGCCACCATACAAGAATTGTGTTCAAAGGTCTTTTTCTCATTAAAGAAAAGTCTAAAAAATATTGAAGACCACATTTACAATTAGCTTGTCGCCCTCTTTCGTCTTAACTTTATGTAATTTTAATGTTTTCTCCCTCTTTAAGCATTTACACAGTATATGTACAGAAAGGTATACCTTGAGCTTTCCACAGTGTTGCAGTATTTTGTACTTCACGCACACACATCCTAATTGTACATAGCCAAATGATTTTAATAATGTACTGAAATATACGTATGTTTGTTTTTGGATTTGAACAAAGTGGTTATTTGCCATTACAGTACCAATGCCTCTTAACCCGTGGTTGGTATATGCCCTTATCCATTGCATACAGGTAGTTATTTTACGATTAAACTTCATGTGATATGGATAATTATCGGTGTAGCCATGTAACCTTTTAAGTAGCATGGAGTAGTATCACTTCGTCGCAGGAATCGTAAAGAACGTTAAGTTCACACATAGCATTACATCTGAACCTGTAAAGGGTAGTGTGTTCCATGTCTCGAGATCTTCCATAAATTAATTCTTCGAAAGTATGACTTGGTGAAAATGTGCCCTAAAGTATATACTTGGAATTATAGAAGTTGGTCTAAAATCCACACCTGAAAAAAATAAGTAGCTAGTCTGGCCCAGGGCGCAAAATGCCACCGTACCACTCTCCTTCTCTTGCATAACCACTGCCACGAGCCATCAACGAGAGGTACTACATTCAGTAAAAGGAGGTCAGTGGTGTGATATGTCTCCAGCACTGCCCAATCAGGGCACAGAACAAAGCTTTCGCTGGCATCAGCCGTTACAAAGATTTATATTAATCTGCTCGCGTTGTGTCAAATGCAATCGTTTTTGACGGCGGGATTTCAACAGAAGTTTCTGGTAATTGGATTTCCTCTTGGCAATGTATCGCAGCCATCTTTGTCCCGAGGAAATATTTTTATCATCACTTTTCTGACAGGTGTAGCTGTCCATGCCCACATGTATAGCTTGTAGACTGTCAAACGATGTCCAGTCGTCATTTCACCGTTTCTCTAGTGCACATACAACGCTTGAAAGTTCTGTTCCTTTATTGTCTCGCTTATGTACCTAACTGCCAACTTTGCCAAGGGTTTTATTTGGGGTGGATGTAAAACACAAAGTTATATTGTCAATAGGTTCCTGACAACTTTTCATAGCAGGGCAAAATTTTAATACCCATTCACTTGTGACTCTGGACTACAACTTCCTGTAAATCCTCTGTTAAATACCTTGAAATAGATTTGAATGCATGCATGTGTTCATGTTCGGCTTTTAAGATAGAACTAAGGTTTGTTCACTTGATATTCGTGCAAAACACAATTCAAACTATTAGGGTCTTAGCCCAGCTTATGCTATTCACCAAGCGTCGGCGTCCAATAGCAGTTAAAGCCATATTAAGTTAAATGTTAAGGCTGGTAACTTAAGAATTAGTGTATATATTGTTGCATATAATGCATGCGGATGATACATCGCTCATGCCCTAGGTGCATGTTAATAGAAAAGGCTACAGTATCGAGGGTAGAACCAAAGCAGGAACGTGTGATGGTTGGCAAGTGGCCATGGGCCTTACAAAAAGTACTGCTTGGATAGACCTCAAGTTTTGCGTACCTGAAAAGCACAGTAACACGAGGGGAATGTTTCATATTTGTTAATTACCGTCAAATTGGAAAAATACATGACATTCACGTCTCTTTTTATATTAGAATACATGTGAAGGTGTACTGACGTCAGGTTTTTGCTCTCAGGTGTTTCCTAAAGGCAATACCTTTGGTAACTTTGACACCAGATCTATTTTATATTGTACTTAAGGGATCAATACTTTGTTAATTTCATCTCTAGACGTTCTTAATTTTAACATAATAATCTTTGTGGTCAAAAGTTAAAAACTTAGGCAAAGAGCACAAGAATCTATTGTAAAGTTTGGCATCTATATTTACGCTATTCACAGACTTTCATGTCCTTTTACTTTGTGCTGTTAATACTAAAACTTCATAGGAGGTTGAATGCATTTTTAACTTCCTCCACTTTTCTCTATTTTGCAATATTTAAAATGAAATCTGGTCTTTTCTTTGTTTCAGACAATGTTAATAATTATCAGACATCGAAAAGAGTGTGATGTGAAAGTAGACTTGAGATCATAAGAGGTAAGGCTTCCATAATGATGACTGCCGTTTGCTTCAACAATACTCATGTAACGAATGCACATCATTAACGATTTACCACATGTAATATCCTCAGTGACCTAGGTGCCAATATGTACAAATAATCACGTGTTTTCACGAAAATGTCTATAATATGGTGGTGGTTAAACCAAAGGTAAAAAAAGCAACATGGAGAACACCTTGATGTTTAGCACAATTCCTTTGTGCCGAAATGGTGTGCCATACTTTCCCAGTCAATGTTTATGGACAACTGAGGTGACTTACTGCACAGTGAAATGGAATAACTCGAGCCAATTAAAGTATAGTGTAAAGAAAACTATCTTTGATTTAAAAAGAAGTGAAATGTGTGACACTCCTATTTCATCTAGTCACATATGTGGTTTATTCTTCCGTTGTTTTAATTTAAATTTGTCATCGAGAGTGCAGTAATGTTAAGATATCTGTATTTCATAGTTTGAGATTTGTTGTTTTGCTGTAATTTTCACTAAACTGTAAGAATACTGCATATTCTGTACGGTAACACAGCTTGTGAAATTTTTGTCGTCATATACCATAGGAATCTTTTTGTTTTGTCCTTCGGTCTGGCAGAGGTGATATTCTATGACAGGACCCGTTAACATCCAATGATCTCTAGTCAGCGATAATTAACAGCTCACAGACACTATCAACCATCAAGGTAGTTGGCAACTTAAGCTCAGCAAATCTGCCTTTTCGATACATTTAAATTGGCCAGCCTGGTTCCCTTGACGTGGCCTAAGTCTTTCCCTAGCTCAACTTTTGACATATGTGCCTGGCATATCCTCCGGTAAAATCCAGCCCATGTTTAACAGTGTATCTCGCTCTGATCATGCGATCGATCGCTTCTGTCCACAACATCTGTCTTGTATCTATCGACCGATTGATCCTACTACGGGAGCTTTAGCTGTTAGCTAAATGCGCACTTACCCGCATTACCAATGGCTAACAACAAAATATATGCATAACCTTTCAAGCTGTAATGGAAGCTCAATCGATGCACCCGGTGTCACACAGGAAACATCGAAAATTTTTTGTGTATTTAATTCACTGGTTCTACGGCTGTTCTCTGGGTTGTGATGAAAACTATGATTACCTGTGATAGATAAACAAAGTAATGTTATACAAGAAATTTCCGCGGTGTGAAAACAGTTGGGTGGTCCTAACCCCATGAAATTTACAAATCTCTAACTATTGGGCTCTCTGTTATTCATTATGTTATATTTTATGTTACCTGGAAAATATCTTTTCTGATTAATTGGAGATCGATATCTCCAGTTATGTAGTTTCAGATGTAGATGCGTGAGTTGTTTGGTAATTAGGGACCCATGCCATCAAGGCTGGACACGTATTGAAATAGTGTAAGCCACTATTGGAAGCCTGTGTTTGTACACTTTGAGCTCCAATATCTCAAAATCTGCCAAAGATAAAGAAACCAAATTTGACGGTCAAGATACTGCAGTGGTTAAAAAACTTTCGTCACTTTAGAGGTTTTGACAGTTTTGAATTCCGTATGTAAATATGTCCTCTGTGCCCATTTATAATTGGTCACGTGACATATTTTTCAGTTTTCTTCCAATTTCTGGCAAAGTTGACCATTTAAGGACGCAAATTGTATCCTTTTTGATGAAAGCTTGTGTGCTGAATCCAAACATAATAGTAATTTAGCGGAAGATTCAAGATTTTACTTAAGGTAAGGAAAAAAAACAATGAGAATTGCACAATTTTTTGCGAGAACTTAAGATAAAAGGTGATTTCCCGTGCCATGTTCAGTGGTGCATGTCTCACGTCTGTAAAATGGGTCCTTTTCAGTTATTTGCGGATATTCTCCATTTTGAAGAAAATACCTTTAGCGACGTAGAATGAAAACTGTCAAATTTATAAAGATGAGACGTATAACATATCGTAGCCCATGATCTGCCCTTCATACGGCGAGTGGACAGTTTTGAGCTAAGAGGAATAGTTTTTTCTACAGATAATGTTAACTTTCACTTGTAGAGTAAAAGATATAAAGATAAAAATATAACATTTTGACCTCCTCCCCGCCCTCCCAACTTTTCGCCGCCATGCATCCATCCGTTAATAATTGAATAATATACCTCATGATTCTTTCACTCTGTCATGCACGGGTAAAGTTATTAAGTTCAGTTTCCCACCCACCCCCCCCCCCACCCCGCCCTGGCGGAACACCTGTTCGAATTGTTATTGCTTGCTTACTTTTGAACTCCAAATATCTCAAAAACTGTTTGACAGTGGAGATACTGCAATGGTAAGAAAACATTTGGCACTTTCACCTTTTGATTGGTGACGTGGTTTGGCGGCCATTTTGAATTTTATTTTAAAAAATTTGTAAACAATATTAACTTTCACTTGTGTAGTAAAAGATTTACCTTGTACAAATATAACATTTTGACCTCCTCCCTCCTCCTAACTTTTCACCACCACGCCTTCATCCGCTAATAAGTACACAATACACATCACGCTCCTTTCACTCTGTCATGCACAGGTAAAGTTATTAGGTTCAGGATCCATCCCGCCCTGGCGGGACACCTGTTCGGATTGTTATTGCTTGCTTACTTTGAACTCCAAATATCTCAAAAACTGTTTGACAGTGAAGATACTGCAATGGTAAGAAAACATCTGGCACTTTCACCTTTTGATTGGTGACGTGGTTTGGCCATTTTGAATTTTATTTTAAAAAGCCGTAACAAATCTTCATGTCAGAAACAGCTTAAACGATTGGGCTGAAATTTTATATACCCTTACTGCATACAAAAACCTACTATTACAGCTTTAATTTGATTATGTTTCTGTTTATCCTAATGATGCTTTGGCAGCTGCATGAAGATAAACCATCTTTAGCACTAACACTATGGTGTGTCTGGAATTAATGTCCACTAAAGGCTCCTGTTAAAACCAGGCTAGGAAATCATTATGTGTAGTCGTAAAATGTGAATCTTGAGAAAGATTGCTACCATAAACATTTGCTCTACGATGACGTTTTAACAGTGCCACATCTGTTATTAATTGCTACTTGCAGCCAAATTCATAAAGACCAAGATTCTCGTGAAAAGATGTGCAGCATTGACAGTAATAAGGTAAAAACGTCCATCGACCATGAATTTCCAATGGTGGCGTCTAGACATTCGACCCTGTGTTCAGCCAATCTCATGTCCCATGATCTTGGAACAGGTGGTGGTGAACCAGTATCGGTCTAATCCCCTCTGAACCATACGGCTTAGCACTCCGGCGAGCTGACTCTCTGCCAATGGCCATTCGCCACGACTTCAGAACGTTTGTAAATCTAGGTCAGTGGCTTAAAGTTCACATTCCTTTAATGTAACTCTTACGCATTCTAGGTATACGCAGTTATACGTCTTCTGGAAGAATTCACTGTACCAATTAGTAATTTTGGATTGGCATGACTTCCACTATTTTGAAGAGAAGAAAACGGTTGTATGTTATCTGCAGTTACCTTTTTAAATGGACAAAATTCTGCCGGATGTTTTTCACTAATTATTCTACAGGTAATTTCAAGACTCAAAGGGTGACCAGTTTCAAAACTTTGCAATTGTTTGATTATTGTAACATAAACGATCGTTTTGCCTTGAAGACGGAACCTCTCTATAAAGTTACATCACTGATATCACAAAAAACCAAGTCGTCTTTAAAATAAAGAAAAACCTCTGGAAAAGAGCAAATATACCAATGTTATCTCAGTTGATCGTTTCCATGGGAATTTAAACACTGAAGCAGAAATAACAAGTCGCATTCCGTTGAACTTGCCAATTCCATTAAAAACAACACCAGATTTCAGAGACTTTCATAATTAAGTGCTTTGCATTGCCGTAAAGTCATCGAATTCATCGAGTTTTAATTTCTGAATAGCCAGGATAGGCTCATTGGCAGACCAAAGCGTTTGGGTGGTTGCACAACAGCTAGAGCGCTACCAAATAGGCAGTAATCTGCATCTACAAAAGATTGTCTTGGCTCTGCTCATTCTTTGATTGTAATGTTGCCATATTTCTGTGGATGGCATTTCCTCCATGCTATAAATCAATACAATACCAATGAGTTACCGCTTACTGTTGCCGAAGAACCATCCCAGATCGTTAGTCCAATGAATGCTTCCTAGCAAGACTGGACGGACACAATAGCATATCACTGGCAGACGTTGATGTATCATCCAGAGACTCGGCAGTTTATGCCTACCTTAAACACAGCAAAACCAATAACAGGCGCGGGCAGCCAGCTCTGAATGAGGCCTTTTAAACAAATCAATTCCTTATCTTGCCCATCCCTCCTTCTCTCAAAGCAACATTGTAACTCAAGACCTGGCATCTTCTACCTTTTCCCGCCGACCCGAAAGGGGTTTATTTGGGAGGATGTTCCCGTCAAAAAAGCCGGGGATATGTTGTGTCTGACCGCTTCGGTTCCTAACAACGAACACGAAAACCAGCACGTTTCACTAGTGTACCCCACAGTTTTCTCTCCTTTTTGAGACTGTAAGGTTAAGACACATGTTGCCTGCTTTAGAACCGTGCATGACCTTTGTTGGCTGCGTAAATATTTCTCCTGACAGAATGGCAACGGCTGAAATGAACCCCGCTAATATCACTGCATGTTACTTGGCTTGCTTCCGTCCTGATGCACCGGCTTTATGGTATAACGTTCTTCGCATTCTTGGCCAAATAGTATCGATTTTTGACTTGCTTTCCCTTAGGAGGCTTACGCTAGGAGTACAAGGTTTGTATTAGCGGTCAGGCTTAATTACAAGCGTTGTCTTGCGAAACAATTTCACACGGTGGTTGTGCAGCACTTGTTAAAAAAAATAACAGTTCATGTGCTTGACCCTTGCTATTAGACATTGAAGTTGAATTAGAGAAAAACTGCATTATCATCTAAATTTATGGTAATGTTTCCTTCGCCGGAGATCTGTTATAGCTAGGCTTAACAGCTGGGAGACATGATGGCTAGGCATCTCACTTTATTCGCCATTTATACCCGCACAGCCTTTGACCGGGTTAGGGTAACTGTCTTTATATAGATAAGTCAACATTTTCACCTGAACACTAAACTTTGTATACATAAATTTGGCTCAGCATGTTATTCCACAGCTTAAAAAATGTACGTTACATACATCAGATGTTCTAAAAAACATTGAAATAGGCAGTCGTGAGATTTTTCTTTATCTGAAGTAATGATCGAAAAGATTTATTTATTTATTTCATGGGTGTTTTACTCAAGAATATTTCACTTATTTCAAGGAGTCAGCATTATGGTGGGAGGAAACTGGGCAGAGCCCGGGGGAAACCCACGACCATCCGCAGGTCACTGGCAGTCCTTCCCACGTACGACAGGAGAGGAAACCAGCATGAACTAGACTTGAACTCGCAGCGATCGCAGTGATGGGAGGCTTTTGGGTCATTACGCTGCGCTAGCGCTGTTCGAAGAGATTTTGTCGTGTATATATTATATGCTTCCATTGCACGCCTTTTCCGATTACCATGGTAATATTTGTCCCATATAGACTATTAGTTGGCACTTTTGAATCCAGATGTAAAAGGAGCGAATTGTCCAAAGATCACTATATGGCGTCTGTACCAGCCTGTTCATATTATATAAATATTTTCCGTGACAGGAGAGAGTACTTGTATATTCCTCCACTTAGATCGTATATTTACAGCGACGGGAACAGCCATCCGTTCTCCCAAACGTTCCTTATCTGGCATACGCCTGGCACTGTGAGAGGATTGTCAGATATAATGGCATATGCTCCAAAAGTCGCTGAGCTCGCGGCGAAATTAGGTCGATGTATCTAGGTTGCTGGAACCAGTTGACCTAGAAACACCATGCAGGCTACAAGCAGCCGCGCCGAGATGATAGTCATTGACGTTGTACAGTGCTGATGCCACCTGCCGTCTTGCTGGACTACAGCAATTGATGTCTTCCTTTCTTTTGGCTTTATGAGAACTATGTCTTAAGAAATGTTAAACAACAGGCAGAAAGTTGTCAAGAACAAAGCCTGAAAGCACTCCTTTTGCGCAATTATCGGTTTTGTATAGCATTAGCGTAGATGAGTAATTGCTCACCTGACTGTTGATATATATCCGCAGCTCCTCAGAAATTCTAAATGTGTTTCGAATTAAGAGTGAAGGTTTTTCAGCACAAGATTTATCGACAGATGGGCCTTAGATGTATGTTGACGTTGGGTAAAAAGTCAAGCAGGGTTCAGTTTATAGCCGAGATTATTGGCAACTGTTGGTCTGAACGCCTGTGCCTAGAGTGAGCCACTTCACTGATAAGCAATTCACTTCCAGAAGGCTCATGCATCCTGACACTGTTTACTGTCCATACAAAACTGCGTGTACAGAAATTGTGCGTAGCCCAATTCTGACATAACTTCTTGACCAGTATGAAGACAAAATATGTGCTGCGGGAGCAGGGAGAAGGTACATAATTCGGAAACACATAGCACAGAGTTAAGTCGGATCAGGTACGGTAAAGTTAACGTTAAATAGAAAGAATTACCTATGGATTTTGTTGTCTTTCTACTCCTCAGCCCCTTAGGGCAAGAGAAAGAGTATTGTCTGTCTCTCTGGCCCCATTTTTTTAACCGTCATACCTGTTCACAGGTAATTCGATTTCTGTGGAGATGATCATTGGGACTCATACGTTCGCCTGTGGCGATCTCCTGGTTTATTCTTGTATTGATGTGCAGATCAGTCAGCTTAATTTGCACATCTATTATGATTTTTGTCACCACTCTATGTCCAAATCTATTGAAAAGATTTTTGACTCTGATTTCAGCGTAAGATCATTGCAACACTTACATGAGCCATTTTGGCGGGATGGCAGTTGATAAAGATATCCACTAAGTCTGCATAAATAAATATATACATCCGTGGTGGTGCATTTCTTCTGCTATTTTGCCACAAGCCCGTACATTCTGTGTATCTTCAATTGGATGTTTCTGTTTGTTCTTACTCTCTTTTTGATGTGTACCAGTTGGTGCCTGGTATATCCAAAGCTGCGCGTTAATAGATTATCAAACAGGCACTCTTATCTGTTTGGTGTCATAAGCTGTTGTAATGTATGGTTAGATGGTGTGCCACGTAAATGTAAACCATTAGATGCCTATTTGCACAATACATAATTTCATCCATACATAATTTTTACGAGTACTTGTCAAACAATGACATATGACTGTGCTCTTATTTTGTCCGGCTTCAGAAGCTTAGGCTGTCTGTTTGATAAATAGAGTTGACCACATTGAGCTGTGTAAATGAGCCCTTGATCTAGTAGCTACTTTTTTCGTGTTTCCTGAAACCAGTTCTTCGATTGGCTGTAATTATTCTGCATTAGGCGTCGAGTAGCGTGTCAACCCGATAAACACAGTCGGGTGACTTGGGTTGGTTCATACTGTGAATTGGGGAGACGCAATGCCAAGAATTCAGACCAGTCTTAAAGAAGGGACAGTACACCAGATTTGTCTCCCCTGACCCAAATAATATCGATCAATAGACAAACTATTGATTCTGTCCCCCTGATCTAGGAAGAAGGCATCTTTATTTCGCCTAGATAAACACTGGGCTTGATTGATTCGGGTCTCGGGGCGTTAAGGGTTCAGCTGTTCTAACTGTACAGGGTACGCATACGGCCTGTCCCTTACATCAACCTTTTATGTCAAGGCGTATTTCTGGTTACTCGATCGGGTGAGGGGAAAAGCAGCCGCTGCCATTTTCTGTATATGAGATAGACTGTGTCATGCATACCGTGGGTTAAACGCCCCGATATTCTTATCACTCTTAGTGTGACCTTCAACGAATATAGGCTAAATTCGTCTAACGCAGGTAACAGATCTTGACCACGAAGTAACTCTGTCAAGAACATGCAAAATATGTGTGTCTATTTATAAAGCTTAGATGTGAACACGTGCTTTCTAGGGCAGATTCGAAGTTACGTATGTTTGTGATGATGATAAAAATAATGGATTGATGCAAATTATTGTCATCTTTATTGTCCTTAAGTATAGTGTTTGAACAGTATGAAACGACATTCTGTCTTCTGTTTTATAACTATAACAGTTTAGTATATTCAAGCAAAACGTGGACTACACTTCACTTTCGACAGATTTTTCATATCTCGGTTCGAACACGAGTGACATGGAACTGTATGTTTGATACTAATATTCATTTAACTATTTCTTAAAAGTTTTGCAACCCTGTGAAGACAGGCTGCTAAATACAATCTGTTATAAACCCTCCCTAAGAAGTGATGATAGTTAATTGACGCTGCATCTGAGAAAGTATAATGATAATGTTTTAAATCATGTCGGAAAGATGTAAGAAATATTCTAGACGCCTAAATTCAATTAGCATCCAAATCGTGTACCTTTCTGGTTCATAAGTTGACTTGAATGAAAAATATGTGCATTTGTACGCTTTACTAGCTTTGCGCATATTCAACAGCGCGGCGTTCTAATCCAATAACACCTTAAGTTTTAAAGCGAAATTAGACAGTTATATATGTTATATCAAAATATGCGTATCCCTGACCGGCCTTTTGTAAACGCCTGGAATTAGGAGGTCTGGAATATGATATCCAACCCTCCAGAGAGAGTGCATCATTTTCAAAGTTTGGAGTTTCCCAGAATTTGGTATTATCGGCCTACTTTTGTTATGGGATCACGTGTTCGATTCCAGCCTCGTTAGCTTCGGCTGCGGCTTGAGGTCCGGGAAGCTGTCAGGTACGAAGGTCCTGACTTTACTCCAGCCATGCATGAGCCCGGACGTATCTTCCACTCATGAAGCCGACGGCCGTAAATATGTATGTTAGTGACTATGGCATAAAACACCAGTCAAACAAATGGGCTGAACCTCCATACACCGGCCGCCCTCACTGGAAGATGGGTGAGGCGACACCACCTGTCCTCTCTCATTAGACCTGTTCGTCAAGGTGTTTCATCTTCCCTGTTCATATCAACCCTGTCTAACTTAGCCGGAAGTGGTATTTTTAGCACTACTCCCACGTCACAGGAGGTCTCGTGTGGCGGAGGTTAATTTGCCGTTCAGATCCCTTATATGGCATGATTTGCAATAAGTTCCCATACCAGTGAACCGCAGTTCTGGTGTGGAAATGAAGACTTAACTTAGGGTGAAGTAATGTCAAGGGAATTCAACAGCGCAGTTGTCTTCTGAAATGTAGATAAATTTCTGGATAGTGCAACTTTTGTCTAACAATACTAACAGCTATATTTACCCAATGTTACTAGCTGGCCACAGTTGCAATCCTTAGTAACAATTTTATGTAAAGGATATTCGAGTGAAGTGAATGTATTATTACAAAAACACACATGAATGATGCATTAAAGAAATGATATACTGTGTAGAGTAAAAACAAAAATCTTGGCAACAACTAAAGTAATTATTCTACGTATGACAGAAAATGGATATGGCACGTATCTATTACATAATAACTATTGTGACTATATACTCTTTGAATTGTGTAAGGTACATACTTCAGTATATGAAGTGAAGCTTGTGTATCACAGCATACACTGCAGCATTGTTTCATTCATGTCATAAGTTATGTACCACATTCTTTAATAGCGTTTCTGTTTTACAAACAGTTTCTAATTAAGAAGCCATTGATTGAAAAGAATAACACACACTCCAATATAAGATACACCAGATAAGTGTCAGTCTGCAGTAGCCTGAACTCTCAAACTAGTTGACCCAGAAAAAATGGAACCTAAGAATGTGTAGATCAGTGAGTGATTTGTTTGAAAGATACGTCCAATCGCTGTATTTCAACAGGATGTAGTTTTAATTACAGAGACATGCAGTCTACACATTTGTACATGTCCAGCTTATTTTCTTGAAATCGCGTCCATTTCATTTATTTACTGTCACATGCCAGAGGCACTCATTCAAAACACTAATACATGTATCACTTCAACGTTCGTTCTGTTCAGTAGAGCACCAGTGACAGGGTGCGTAGCGAGACATTCTAAATTTAGACTTAAATACTCTGTCATTCATGGTGGACATGGCCAGTGCAAACAAATCGTTATCCACACTCACAGTGGTAAAGAGCCATTTATTTCACAGAGGCAGGTGAAATTTGGAATGAATAAGATTATAACAATCTCCATGGCAACCTGGTCTGAGGCGGGGATGGTGAGTTACAGTTAATGCCAATGATGAAGCGTTGCAGTATAGAGGGAGTTTAAACCATAAAGGCACGGCATCATATGTGGTTAGTAACATAAGAAATGTAAAGCCAACGTGCTAAAATTGTGACCTGTCGGTTTCGTTATCATGTCCTTGTTATTAGTTTACAGTTTTCATCCAACAAAATGTGTTGTAATTTGCTAAACCCCCCTTAACACTGGTTCTGTCTCCATACTGGATCTTAAATGATTTAATTTAAGTAAGAGTATTATCGTTATTAGAGAATTACACTTTCTTGATATAGCACAGGTTTTAGTGCTGAAATTGGTTGAGACCTATCCAGGTTTCGAACCAACGACCTCAGAATCAGGCACTAAATCGCCACCAACACATGTCAACCATCTAGACCACTCGACCAACCAGCCTTCTACAAAAATAGAACCTAGTAATACTAGTTCAGAAAGGACGCAGCTAAGAGAGCTGCGTCATTTCTGATCATCAGAGGAGTAATGCATGTTCGCTGTAAAGTCTACCGGTCAACTACCTTCTATTTTTGTAGAAGGCTGGTTGGTCGAGTAGTCTAGATGGTTGACATGTGTTGGTGGCGATTTGGTGCCTGATTCTGAGGTCGTTGGTTCTAAACCCGGATAGGTCTCAACCAATTTCAGCACTAGAACCTGTGCTATGTCAAGAAAGTGTAATTTCTAATAACGGTAATACTCTTACTTAAAAATTCACTGTCTAAAAAATGACATCTACTAATATGATTTAATTTACTTCATTTGTGTTTAACGCTGTATTGCAAAGAACTGTTGACTTCAACGACATCGAACGTTCAGAATTATTGGTAGTATAAACCATATTTATCCACCGCCAGAGACCAGAAGACGATTCCACAAAACCATTTCTGACTTAAGTCAAAATTTCAAATACGATTTTAGGGCTTGTTATTGGGCTCTAGAAGTCAGAAGCTTCTGACTTAAAACCACAGGCGAACAAAGGAATACTGGATTCGAGCCCCCGGTGTCACTGATGACGAGTGCGGATACATTAACCAACTGACTGACATATTATAGTTAAATGTTTATTGTAAGAGAACTACATTGAGTAATTCTTGTTGAAAAACCGTTCAGCATATGTAGGCAGCTTATTATCCTTGATGGCAGATTGACCCGTTTCGAACTTCTTTCCGAAAAGATGATGTTACGGCAGGTGCAACCACAGATATTCAACTGCATGGTGGCTCTGTATATTCCTTTCCGATTATAACCTCTCTGTACGGTTAAATACAAATAATGCGAACAAACTGAACTGCTTCCGATAGGCTGCAGTTGGTATGCGAACAAGGAATGAATGAAAGTTTAGGCCCAGTGGTTTCACACCACCGCGACAATAGTGTAGTCAAGTCCTGGCGATTCCGCACACGGTGACGTTGAGGCCTCCTATAATTAGCTTTACAAACACATTTTTCTATCAGTGATATGAATTGTTTGTAGTTGAGCACACCACAAACAATTTAACTTATATGCCTTTATTGCGATAACATCTGGCATTTAGATAGGTATATTGGTGCCATTTTTATACAGAAAGCGGGTATCGATTGTACATAGATCAATCAGCGTGACGTTATAACACAGGATGTACACGTAGAAACATTATACGTAAGTTAACAGAAAATTATCTAATCAGCCAAATACAAGTTACCTGGTTTAGTACCTTTTATTTCTCTCCAGTATATATAACAATTTTATCATTTTTGTTTGTTGCCCTTTGAATTTATCCCTGGCTTAACAGAAATAAATTTCCGAGCACTTAATCCATTTCCAATGGTTTTCGCCATTTGCTTCATGTACCATATATGGCAGTTGTGTGCGTACGCGACTCATTCATGATTCCTGTGTTGACGTCACTAGACCGGTTGGCGATCCATTGACTAGAGAGCAGTGGCCAACTGTTGCCTTAGTGACGCGAGCCCCCGAGATACCAAGCTTGAAAATGATAGAATACATGCACATTTAAAGACAAGTTAATCCCATAACTCGCCCGGCTTCTGTTAAACATTGCTTTTTTGCTTAAAGTTAGCTATGACATTTTTCTGTCGCTATTTGCAGACGAATTAACTCCACATATGCCCTCAACAGTTCGCACGCAAACTTATTGACGTGGTCAGAATATTGATATATTTCGTTACGTAATACCTCTGTGTTTACTGGCCGAGTTACGCAGGTTGTGTTTGCGAAGCATTTCATAAAATGTGTTAATTGAATGCTTACTCCGCTAAATCTCTTATATTCATTAATAATAAGCACTTCGGGACAGTCAGTTTATCTTCTCCATGATGTAAACGAAACGTGGATGTGGTGTTTGTTTTCTTATGCTGAGATTGACTATGCTTTGTCTGTCATAATTTTAGCGCTGAAAATCAAGAAAATGAAACAGGAGTAGTGTCGCTGAAATCGTTAACATGTACATATGACCATGCATTACATACAGAATTATCGATTGGTGAACACTGGCGTTTGGTTGCAGGTTGCACCAGAAATATATTTGTATGTTAGTCGTAATATATGGCGATATATACGTTATCTACTCCTGCTACATAATACATATCAAATGTTCAAACTGACACATATTTCAGCATCTTTTAGAATATCAGTCACTGAAATCAGCTGGATATGAATTAGTTTCTGCTGGAAATTAATATGAAGATAAGAAAACGAGGTGATGTGTGTAGAGGTTACACTTTTTACCCATATATAGGTATATCCATATCCAAATAGGCAGAAGAAAGGTAGGATTATGCGTAATGTTGCCGGAACAACTATCAAATACATTGGTACCTGACAATCTTTCTCCAGTAGGTACCTGTCTTTGCTTTACAGTCACAATATCAACCGATGACAACGACTTTTGACTGTAACAAGATCATAATGTGGACAATTTAACAGGGTCAACGACGTGGTTGGTCGTCACAGGCTTACCCTTATGATAGGCGATATGTTGACCACTACAGTTCATATGTAGCAACGACAAGACACAAATGCTTTAGGTGATTGGAAATTGGAGAATTCTGACAAACATAATATTATAACGTCAGATTAACAATACCCGAAGATTTATTCGAGCAGATATGTATGATGAATGAAGTAGGATAATTTTTCATGATTTTGTGCTTATTTTGATAAAATGTGTTTGGATAACAAATGAGTTTGCATGTTTTGTCGCCTTCGCATTCTCAGTTGCCGTGTCACGCATGCGTAGCGCTACCTGAACTTTGTGATTGTATAAACCCTCGTGAAATTTGTCTTCCATATGTATACTTTGAGCTAATTATTTACAACAAGGTTATGTAGCAAAGTGTCAAAGGGGGTAATTGTTTTGGAGAAACGTTTGTGTCTTTGCCTTTGTTTTGCCTCAACTCTGTGTTGTCTGACAGAATGACGGCATTGTCGCTGTATAATTCCCGAATGTGTCACGATTCTACATTCATCTTGGCTTGTCTGATTTACGGATTAATTTGCATCAGAATAATTTGCGAAGAGGAAATAGCAAATGGCTGCTTGTCTTCCTAGTTTCCAACCTTCTCAGCTTCAGTCCACATTCGAACTTCCCATTCCATCCCAGATCTCCTGACACATTCATTTCTGCAACGTTTGGGTCAAAGACGCGTTTTCTGCCCACATCACCAATCTTTACAGTGCAGATATAATGGAATTTACCATTTCATACATTAAATAGCCCCCATTTCTGGATGCCCATGTTAACGGAACCGCTTGCAGTATAGAGAGAGATATTAAGCTAGAATTGAGCGTACCTTGCTGGATTTATAACGGCTTTAGGTATAGAAAGACTGGCTTAGCCACACTGTGAAGGGTCAAAAGAATCGGTCCCTTGGTGTTGAAGAATCGATCCGACCATGTATCTGCCACGAGCTCGGGCAGAGAGTGGGCACTCAGTGTCCGCCAACCGCCTCAACCCTACAGCCGGTGGATGACGTAGTCGTTGGGTAGGACGGATGTACGGCGAACAATGCCTATTATAGCTCTAGACATAAATATATATGTGTGTGTGTATATAACCTCATTGTCTCCCGCCAGCCACATTAGTAAGACTGTCCAGTGAAGCTGATTCGACTGGGTATAAAAATCGATGGTAACCGAGATAAGAAAAAGTGTAGTGAGACGGTAAGCAATCGTGGCTCACCCCACGGACAAGCCGGCACACTCGTGTCCGCAGTTCGCCTTGGACTGGATGATGCGCTGGCTAGCCAATCTTCAGGTAAGCCTGAACTATGTGAATCAGTTTGTCCCCCCCTAGATTGCCTTATGCGCTTGCTTTCAAATGAGAGGAATTGTCTGCATGCAGCTGTGACTATCTTCGTTGTGTTCATTGCGAGACCTATTGGCGTTGGCGTTCCACCATCTTGCTTCACCGTAGAGAATGTATAGCCTGTGCCAATGTTCGTGGACAAAGCCAGGTTGTAATGGCGGTGTGCTTGTCTCATGACGACGCTATCCTGTAGGATGAGGCTTTGTTGGACTGAAATATATTATTAGTACAGGATGAATGTTTTCAGCGACTAATATAGTTTAGCGAGTCGTAATGGAGAATCTCGGTTTCCGACGTAGAATAAGCCGTACCCGATAAGGCCTATATTATATCGTGCATATTTTATCTGTGATGATACAACATCTGTATCATGATCGAAACTAGTGGCGGGTTGCCATACTTTTTGAAAAAGATGCGTATTCACAACATATTTGAATGATTTGTCTCTTGTGACAAGTCTCTCTACGGTAGAAGGCTCCCCTCAGGCGAAACCGTAAAGAATATTGCATTTGGACAGGCTACTGATCCTGTTTGCACATTATATACTGTCCGAATTTAGAGAGGATGATTTAATTTCACCGCTTGTAATGTTTAAAATTTCAGCTGACTGCAAGCACTAACCGTAATAAGTGAGATCTTCGTTGAGAGATTTTATGCTTAATCTATATACATGTACATGTATTCAGAGACCAACATAGTTCTGTACATGGGGTTATCTCCCGTGATCAAGATATAAACAATGAATTTGTGGTTAGCAGTAAGCTAGGTAATATATGCTGCGACCTCCATGAACTGATTAAACACCATAACTCCACACTTTCCGACTGAACAAGGATTAGTATGTGATTTCTCTTGCCACAAAAAAATGCATTTTCAACGCACGAGTGGCCTCTGTTTATATATTTGAATAGAAAAGATATATTTTTTATTTATATTATTGTGAAATGCCATAATCTACACTTTTACACTTATACCATGTGGTCAGTTTCATGCGAGTGAGAAATCTGTGGGTCCAGGGTAAACGTCCCAGCTCTGGTATGCTCCTGGCGAATTTTCCCACCAAATAACCACAGACGCTGAGAGGACTGAATTTATAAATTCCCTGTCAAATGCCGAAAACATTGCGTTCCATGTGTTCTAGAGCATCCACTCAGAAGAGAAATAATTTTATCCTCAGCTCTTTAGTGTTTAATTCCTGAAATAAGACATGATGATATCAACCCATCGTCGAGCTTCATGTTTCATATTCATTCTATATACAGAAGCATTCTTGGAAAGAACCATGGAAAAATGATTTCATTGAGCGAACTCTGAACAGACTATGTGTTTGTAATCACTGCGTGAATGTTACATGCGTGGGTCAAACTTATTTGATATCGTGACATAACCTCGTGCTGTGCTATTTAATTTTTGCAGATGAGCGTGAGGATGCGACGCCAGTCCTCCAATACTTCAGGGGAGAACGACATAAGGCTACGAAATAATCGATCGGGCAGTCATGTCCAGCAGGAGAGTCCTCCCTCCTCCCCCTCCAACACCAATGACCGAGGGTCCCGTGCCTGCTGCTTTTGTTGGTGCTGTTGTTGTTCTTCTTCATGGTGAATGCATGGTGTTTTTTAGATTGTTTTTTCCACGGTGTTCTCAGACTGATACAGGATTACGCCTAACAATGTAAATAATTTCAGAATTTTACAAAAAGTCACATTTTTTTGGCTCCAGTCCCAGGAAAAGGCATAAATATGGGTGTAGAATTTACTGCACCTGGTACACTTTGAGCTAGCTACAAACCGTTTGAATCGCGAGCAAAATAGTTCTTAGACATGCAGATTATATCTCTCTAGGGTAAACATGCATCCGATCAAGATAGATGTTTATGTCTGTATTAGTCTGAAAATATCAGCTCCGTTGATTTCACAACATTCATTTCTTATTATTTTCTAAAATGGTGGACAAATAGCCTCAAATCTACTCAATGTTTCGTTCATACGTGGACAGAAACTTGCAATTCATGTAAGTTGTTATGAATGACCGAAAACGCAAATCCCACGGAAAATGTATGAAATATTAATTATATGAAAACCCATGGTGATTTATAACTTCTTTCGTAGTTACATGTCAGAAGTTGTCAACTAGTGCATTTTTATTTAAATACAATTGTTTTCTTGTAATTCGGACAAATTCTTACCCTTTTTCCACTACCCACCATACGACCTCTTCTAGTATACTGCATAATTGCTTCAGTGTTCTTTGTAGCGCAGTAGATATTCTTTCTTGATGTTACCTTCTCTTGCCATGTTTCGTTTTAGCTGAATTTGCGTACCGGTATTATTTTCAATGAATTGTTTGTAGACAACAGTGTGGTTTAAACATTATTGGAGTGTTAATTTTAACCATGATACTATATATCATTGGTGGTTATATACTGAAATGAAAAAAATATGTATATATATAGGCCTAAGTATTAAAGAATAACATTGTCTTATTTAGAGATATTGTATCTGATGATTGTACTTTGATGTTTAATTTTCATTTATAATCAGAGATTACCTATAACAGGAATTTTCGGTTTTTTTATGTATGTACAAAGAATATAGAAAATGAAAAAGTGGATGGTTTATTGAAGGTATATTGTACATAAGAAAGCGAAAAGTTTTCTTTTTGGTATGTATAATTGTTATGATTGGACTCGAATCTTGCATTTCGTATTTACATACATTTTACTTGTATCTTTAATACAATCTATATTTTGGCATTCGAATGTTTTCTTAATCAAGAAAGTTAAAACCAGTGTTTGGTACATCCACGAAACTGCTATGTTTTTCAAATGAACTACTAAATAACTCAACACAATGGGAGAGAGATCAAGGGGAGGTAACTTGGAATTAACATCATACCAGGCACCAATTTCATGAAGCGCGCTTAGTTAAGTATTCGCTTAACTTCCATGACAGTGTATGTTGTAGAGATAGGAAGTGCACCTAGATAAGGGCTACTTAGCACTAAGTATGCTTGATGAATCCGGGCCCAGGACTGGTCAGTTAATAACTGCCCTGTGTATGAGCACATTTTCTGCAGACTAGTGCAAGATTCGGGTCTGCTCATAAAGATAAATGGTCATTTTGTGGTTTGACTCTCCTCTGAGCTAGCTATCTCAACCCGTATTCCTTAATGTCATTGCAGCCTTACAGTCAAAAATGGCGACGAGGGACCCGAAAGCTCAAAGGCTTTAGGACCAATTAATGAAAAGGACGATCCGTAAGTATACGTAGCTCTTCTTAAAATAAGAATATATAAGAGACAACTTGATTGTGTTCCGTTGGGGGCATATTTCTGTGTTTCCCGGTATATTTCCGTTTACCCTCATGTTTCAGCACAGGGGGACATCAAGGGTGTGAATGTACAGTCATACCAACATAAAGTTGCAATTTTAAATATGTGCATAAACCTTAGATTATCCAAAAAGGTTGACATTTTTGTCGTTGCTAACATATTTTGGATTGTTTTTAAAGCTTGCATAAGGTATATCTGTGTGGAATCAATACCTTTGACACGTTGACTGCCGACTACGACCATCCCGAAATTCCCATAAGCCATCTGTGGATGATATTAGTTCGTGGCCTATCATTCAATTTCCGCAAAGTGGAAATTCGGTGTAATTTTTACTAGTAACCACAGGGAGGGGAATTCCCGTACTACGAGATTTCTCGTAGGGTGTGACAGAAGCGAATGACCTTGTATGCCAATCACGAGTTATTTCGTAGCGCATAGGTACGAGATTTGTTGCGGTTTTTATAATATTTTCTACGTGGCCATGAATGGACTCATTCAAAGCAGTGGGACTGTCACGTGACCAATTTCCGTCACATTACTGTGTGAAAAATAAAGCACTATTGGATTGATTTCTCTTATATTTTGGATTTTGCTTATTTTCTTCACCATTAAACTACTTAGTGCATAAATCATGCCTATAATACACACCAGGACCTTTCACCAAGATTTTTACCAAGTCATGATTTGGTACGAGTTAACCCGTACTTGACAAGATGTGGGACGCCCCTTCCTACGAGATATCTCGTTTTCGGCAGTCAACTTGTAAAGCTTTAACAGTTGCCAACAGAAAGCTAAGTCATTGACAAAATCTTGAAGTGAACTCTTTCTATGTGCACACAATACTTTGATTTGGCACACATCAATGAGTTTTTGTGTTAATTTATAGATTTTGTACTTGCACATCTTTTTTTTTTTCAATCTTTGTGCAACTTATACTCAAGGTTGCAGGTTGTTATGGGGAGTAGGGGGGCAATTCTGTGTTATCAGCCGTTCCTGTCTGCCATTTCATTCTTTGTGTCACCTCTCCGCAATAATCCTCAACAACCCTGATCAACACTCATATTTTAAGTGCCCCAAGGGAATTTGTCGTTGTTTTCTGGTATTTCTACTTCTGTTTTTTTAATTATCCTAATTTTTGGCAAAGCTTTGATGGCAGACCTGCATTTGTCATGTAAGTGATGGTGCCCCGAGAATAATCAAGCTCGGTGTAATCTTTGTCTTACCTTCAACCATTTCCTTAAATTTGTACTACTAAACTGTTTCTTAAACTAAACTATCACTTTGAACAACAATCTGAAGTGTTATGTTCCAATTTCAGACCCACGCTAGAAGATATCAAGATGTGGGGAGAGTCCTTTGAAAAACTCATGAAGAGTAATGGTAAGCCAACAGGGATGTGGTGCCGTTTAGTTAATACTTGAAAATCGAGATTGGAAATTCCCATCTCCCTGTATCTGAGCATCGGATGGTATAATCATTGCAGACATGTGATGCATGATATACCAGTGTTTTGCATCTTAAAGTCGACAATACTCGTGCACCTGAAGGAACATGTTTAAATATTATATTAATGTAGAATTAAGAAGCATTTATGGACAAAAAAGGTTTTTACCTTGGACAAAGAAATAGAAAAAGTAGAAAAAATAGCAAAATTTGGGAATGTAAAGGTGAATTAATAAAACAGTATTGAGGTATTAATATTAATGTTCACTGTAAATGGCTGTTTAGATTAGCAAACAGTGAAATGAATTCCCTTTTTTGTTGCTTTTCAAACAGGTCGAAAAGTTTTTAGGGAATTTCTACGATCAGAATATAGTGAAGAAAATATGCTGTTCTGGCTAGCATGTGAAGAACTTAAGAAAGAAGAAAATCCCGAGGTTGTAGAAGAAAAGGCCAGATTAATATATGAAGATTACATATCTATACTTTCTCCTAAGGAGGTAAGTGCGCATACTGTGATATGACAGTATTTGTATAAATCACGCAACTTCATCATCTCAAACTAATTTTGACCCACAAGAAGCCTTCAGGGCTCTTCAGAAGGTGGATATATTTTAAATATCTGTAGCATTAAAACAAAACAAAAATGTCTTTAATGTGAAACCGATCACAAATGGAAACCATGTAATTACTGACCTTGTTAAAAAAGTTGATCATTTTTTTCGAGGAAGGGTTCACATAAATAGGGTTCGATCAGTTCTGCCATATCATGCAGATTTGCACATGTCGATTGTTCTTTGTCAAAATGTGTATCATCTCGGTATTATTTTTTGTCTTTTTATTTCAGGTTAGTTTAGATTCAAGAGTTCGGGAAGTTATCAACAGAAATATGGTGGATCCAACACCTCATACATTCGACGAAGCACAGCTGCAAATATTCACCTTAATGCATCGCGATTCCTATCCTCGATTCTTGAACTCACAAATCTACAAGAAATTACTACAGCAGTGCTCATGAGAGTCACATTACCTGTTATTTTGATACTCGTGTTATGGCGACATATATTCAGCGCGGGAAACCTTTATAAATATTCACCCGGGGGATGGGATTGGGTGCTGAAGCAGACGATTACACAACTACGGCCCGAGAACAAAATATAGGCAATATTCTATTCTGCGGTGACCGTGTGACGGGGGCGTGACATGTGCAAAGAATGGCGCTGTGGCATCTCTCTCCCCACTTACGGGAGACTAGGAAAGGGAGACGGGCTTTTTCAAGGAACAAGTACAAGCAGAACCCCAGATTTTCGAAATATTTCTCCGCGGACAAGTTTGAGGATTCGTCCTGTCGTCAGCATACTGGACGAGTTTGTGTTTCTCCCACAGACCGGAAGTACAGGCTGCTTGGTGAATGGATGGTATTTAGAATGTGCCCTACGTCCACGGGCTCCTCGTGGCTAACCTCCTCTAGGATAATATGACGTTGGTTGTTTTTAACACTTTTATCACTGGTGTGACCCACATTATCAGAGACCTCACAGGCTGTGTTTTTCCTTCATGTGGGAAGAGAAATTTTCCACGTGCCCAGTAATCGAAAATTCTCGACTCATATAGTAACCGTGTTTGTTGATGTGATTACAACATTTTTGATGTATTCTTTTCTTTTACTTACTGTTATTTTTAAGTTCGTTTTAATGTTAACCTTTATTTTGGATAAATGCTAAAATACCGTTGCGGATGGGTAAACAGAAATCTGAACTTTACAATGCTCTCCTCAATTGGAGTAAGGATTTATCCCGTGTGACGTCATCTCCACGTGTCATTACATCATGTTTGTATGTGAAAGAGAATCTATAGATGAGTGCGACTCACTAACGTTCTTAAAAGTATAGTGGGACCAACGTGCACATACCAGTGAAATATATTTATCATTTTTGTATGAACGCTATTTCTGATAGTCGGTTGTCAAATATTGGTCTTTGTTGGTTTGTTAGAAGCACCGGAAAACGTAAAAGTAGCGCCATGTCAGATTTTATTAAGGCGCCTTTGAGTGATTCCACCGCATGTGTAAAGGCTTAAATTCATCTCGACTGGGATACGTGTACATGAATTAAGATAAACCTGAGCTTTGTCTGTTTCATGGCAAAGCAGACATCGTGATTTAATATTTGCATATTCGAGTGAAGACTCACTTTGGTAAGGTAAGCATATAATCTATGCCGACAAAAAGGATCCTGCTTTTGGCGCAAAAGAAATATTACTAATAAATAGAGCGGAGATTATCAGTTTCTCTTTACCAACACATGAATAGTGCTTTCTTACTGATTCCATCTAAGTAACGTTTTAGACCAGGCTTACTAGCACTATGCAACGGAAGAAGACGTGTGTTATTAGCTCCATGTGTATAACCATTTACTCTGTTTCTCTGGTACACGGAATGGCTACCTGGTTGGTACAAGGCCCTGCGCAGCTGTATTGTATTTAATGCCTCAAACGTATAATTTCTAATGTCTTATACCGTTCTCGTTATTCCAAGGATCTGTTAATATGTAGCAATAACACAGTTAATGTGCTATTTTCGTTCTAGTTACGTAATTGTTTTTCACAAGCTGTTTATTTTATAAAGAGTATTTATGTTTTCATTTCGGTTCCAGATAAATTTATTTTGATTTTTATCTCTTGAATGTACTGTTTACAGAGATTACGATTTGTATACATGCTCAAATGTATAATCCGGCTGGTTAACATATGGACGCAACGGAGAGGCCAAAACGTCGTATCCTGGCTTCTATGTACATGCATAATTCTACCACAAGGTCCATAATACAAAACCGCATCATTCTTTACTGAAGTTTCGTTCCATCTAGTCATTGTTGCACAATTTGAAAATATTATAAAACACAGTCCCATTTTATTTTTAGCTTCTAAAGAAGAGAAGATAGTTATTTTTGCATATTTTATTTTGTTGAAACTGAAATATTTGTTATATGGTAGACGATGTGTCTCAGCGTCATAAATGAGGAAACTATATGTAACGTCACAGTTATAGCGCTGCAAAGATGAGTTTGATTTTTTTTCAATGTGCAAACCATTAAACCCAGACTATCATATATGTGGTATATTTTTCGAAAAGTAGAATGAAAATAAACAGATACTTCAGAGTCGTCCCAATATTGACACGAAGTCCATATTTGGTCATCAAATATCATTTCGTATAGAATGATAGACATCAGTGTTTTCAATACTTCTATTCAGATGCCCAACAACTTCATTTATGAAAAGCACATGATAAATCCATTCTGAAACCAGTTCTTAAATTTAATTTTCAAAATTTAAATACACAATTTAAATTCGATGCCATCGATGGTGTTCTACACACTTAAGGTTAAACTGAATATGTGTAATTTTGCGTTATTTTCTTGTTAAACCCGAAGTCATATGTATCTTACTTTTGGGGGCTTGAAATGTGACAACAGGCAGATTACCTATCCTTCAGTGAGGAATTAATTCAGTCGGTATTAGATTCCTTAAATTTCTGTTTGAATAGAACATAACTGTAAAGCATAGAAACATGGAAGCATGACGAGTCTCCTCTCCACTAACCGGAAGCGCAATGCATCTATGTATTTTCTGTATCCAATGCAATTGCCGGCCGACAGATTACCTTCATATCCCTCAGTTTCATTTGCATGACCTAATTTCAGACAAAGTTTACTGCTCAATATGGCATTTAGTGAACTTCTAGTGAATTTGTGTGTGACTTTTTTCTCAGCGTTTTGACGTTCAATAGTCCTGTAAAACTTGGCGTGTTTTGTCATACCCTTATTCGCACAAGCTTCGTTGTCAAGATGTGTTGTTGTGTGCATGTATAGCCTACCATTTTGTCCCAAGGACTGACTATTTTGTAATTCTAAGTCGTTAGAGCAATCTGATCCTCGGACAGATGGGGTTGTTTTGGAAACTTAAACACTTGGTTCGAAGCGTCCTTATCCTTGGAAAATTCATTGCGAGACAGAATGAGTCGATTTGAATGCATGTTTTCAAAAGGGAATTCATTTTAGCGTATGTTATCTTTTCTCGCCTTCATACCAAAGAAACTCAAGGTTTTTTGACCTTCTAATCCATCTTCTCATAAAAGAAATCGCAAAAGCTTATAACTTACAGTTAAGTTATATGACAAAATGTTTATAGTATCCCTGCTTATGCTTCATAAGTGGATACTGACAGAGTATCAAAATAACTTGAAACACCCAAAGACGCAAAGCATTAGACTGTATTAAAGAAAGAGCGTCAATCAAGGAGGATGTAATATGTGTCACTTTTACAGATCAATCCCTGGTGTCAGATACAGGCTGTGCACTAGCTTGGATGATAAACAAAAAACGGCGCCAACTAATTAAGTCTATAAAACCGAAAGCAGATAACGTGATATGAATTTGCAACTAAACTGTTACAAACACTCTGCTTTCCCCTTGCTGCACCCCCTTAAATGTTGTGCTTTTCTTCTTTCCTTTCTGCGTGAATATTGACGGTTCGAAAACTAAAGCCCTTTTAGGCTTTAATGTAAAATCACTGGTTTTGCCACACAGCATTATAAGGAGTTCGAGATAAAATGTATTAATCCGCCTTTAAACAATGACCTTTGTTTCAAAAGCGCGTTTATGTTTGTGAATTAAGCTTCACTCTTCAAGAATGTTTTTCTCACATTGCACAGTTTCCATGCTCCGCATATATGTAATTTCCTAGAGAAAGTCAAATGGCACTACCCGGCTTCCGAACATATTTTATAACTGACTCTTTTGTGTCAAAGATATACATGTGTATGAGATGAAATCAAAGGGAATAAATGTGATCTGTATGGAAATGAAGTGTAGTCAATGACGAACTTAGTAGTTCTTTGAAATTTTCTAATTAATGTACACACACAAAAAAACCTGCGGTGATATTGTGTTCTGTGCGTTATATAGTTACTCTACGTGTCATTTAAATGGTTGACATTATTTCAAATTGGAATTGACTGTTGTTGTTAAAATAAACTACCCAACAGTGAATGACAAAACAAGGTTTCTACTTGTGTACCGAAAAAAGTCGCATTTCTTTCCTTATTGTGATATATACTTATAATAACGTGTTGTACATGTTTTATTATTTATGTGTGTGTCTTATAATCTAGTAATTGTTTACTGTGACGATTAAAAGCTCTGCTTTGTCTTTTTTTATACTTATCTTTATAGAATGGAAACACGGTGTATTACTTGGCTCACAAAATGGGATCAAATGAAAATGCAACTGATAGCACTATGAAAGTGATAAAATGTACATAAAGAAACAAAAACAGTTGCACTTCATTTTCCCACAGAAACCATTATCTCTGTAATTCTCGTCATAAAAGTTTTCTTTATATAGACTACTGTTCGTTTACACATGTAGTACGAGTTATAGTCCGAGCACTCAAGTTTTGACAATACAGAATTCCGTATCATTTCTGTTATATGTTTATGTCACCAGGGGTTGTCTCATTTCCACAGTGGTTATACTAGTGGGACTATTTCCTTTCCTTGAAGCTCACGGATTCTTTATACATTTTCTTCATTTCCTACTACGTAGATATGTTTCATTCCGAGGACACTAATTTTATAGTATGGCTGTCCCCTTCCATGGTGTTCAGTATGAGGCTGTCGCATTTCCATGGTAGTCAATTTTTTTTTTTTTTTCTATTTTAATGGGTTTTTTTTCTTGTTTTTTGGGGGTCAAAAATGACTGTCTCATTTTCAGATGTCTAGTTATATGAGACTCCCTTGTTTTCATCATGTTGAGTAAAATGGGACCGTCCCATTCTTGGGTGCCCAATCAGATTACACGCTAACACTCCCACAATCCTCATTCTGTACCGCCTGTCTCATTTTTGTGCGCTATCCATATTAATGAGACTGCTCTGTGACGTTCTTTCTGAACCCGGAAGGGTTGGTTATATTAGCTGATAACAGATGTGATCTCATCTAATGGGCTGATAAATTTCAGGACGAAAGCCATTCCTTTACTGGACATAATTGAAAGATTTGAGAATAGCATATGACGGAATAACAGGGCCTTGCGCAAGGAAGTGTAGGTATAGAGGCTTTGGAAACAAACACGTATGTTGCAGTTCTGCGGTAACAACAAAAAAAAAAAAAAAAAAAGCATAATCAAACTTCGCGAAAGACAATCTCCTACCCACTGACAAGATATTGTTTTATTTTTCAGCTCGAAAAGGTTTTATTCACCAGAAATCTGGGAAAGTAATGCATTCTCACTCATCTGGGCGTGAATGTGTTTCCAAACAGAAATATACTCCATATGTTGAAGATAGGATGGGGGTTAGGGGTGTTACTTTGATCACATATTTCCGCTCTTCATCTCTTGTACAGTCACCTTTCACCAGCACGCATGTGCACATCGTAAAAATTTCATGTCAGATAACCTCACAGTAATCCCTATATACGGGTCCACTCTTCAGGGGGTTACATGCTAGTGTCTGTGGCAGAGGTAGTCAGGGGAGGTAAAATATTAAATCGTATAGAGTTAAAGGGAGACAACTGTCATGAGCCGTATCAGGGTTGATCTCGTATGTACTGCAACAACTGCGTTATACATGTACCAAACACGGTGAAATAGATAATGCTAGAGTATTGTACGTTTTATATTGTTTTAAATCTATTTCATCCACAAAAGGGTATATTGATTTATGTATTTATATTTCTATTTTATTGTTCAAGTGTTGAATTGTGTTGGTTTTAGATTTTCAAACGACGATATTGAATATGTAAATCACCGTCATCGATTAAACTATTTGAGAAAGAAACATCACACCTGTGTTGCGTTGTCAAATCATTGGGTTGTGAATGACACTTTGAAGACCACGAGCATAGCTTCTAAAAATAAAAGTACTTTGTGACCACTTAACATATAGGACAAAAATTGTGTGAAGTATCAGGTATTCTACAAGGAAATTTACTCTAAATGATATTAGCCAATAAATAACAACGGTAAAAATAACCCATGAATAGCTTTCTATATGCATGTCATTCTCTTCTATATGGTTTGTAATTGTTGACGTTTATGTTAGCTTCCTCTAACTGCACTTAATCTACAGAATTCTGTAAGAATGACATATCAGGCAACTGAAGAAATGTACAATTGTTGGAATCAATCATAGGCGTCATACATATAGTATAACAGTAGATTTTTGCACCTGAGCCAATGAAGCAAAATAAATGAGGTACGAAAGTTCGACTGTTTTCAAGACCCATGCAAGTTAGTAAAGTTTTGTCCAAAATATTTTTCAAGATATGTGAACAAGCAATTTGCCCAGCTACTCAGCAAAAACAACTATAGATAGGAGATGTTTATAAGCAGTTACACTGGTATTAAATGGATATTTGGGGATGGGCGGTCAAATGCCAGACAGTCATCGGTTCTTATAACCTCCTCTTCCTGATATGCTGACTAAAAGATATTTGGTTAGTTGCTACTGGAGACATCAAATACATGTACAGCTAACAACTATTTATAAAACTTGTAACATAAAGCCCATGGAGTTAGTTTCAACCCCCTGACAGCTCCGTAAAATCTCTTATTTGAGGGATGACGGATTGCATTTTCGCTGATTTAACAGATTAATTTCTACGAATTAAACCGATCCTCAAAACTAATTAGTCTGTATTCAGAAACGGATTAATCCATTAAATTGACGAAAAATACATGCAATCCGTCATGACTCAGTATTACGGACGTAGCGGAACACAGATTTGTGAAAGCCGAATGTTTTCGTCCATTAAGTCTGAACAATTTATTATTAAACATTACGGCCAATGGACAAGCGGCTTACATCGCATAATTATACAATCTGAAACCAATAAAAGTGCAAAATACAGGCCAAAGCAGAGCTCCAAATAAGTAAGAGCTTGTGGCTAGCTTTAAGGACAAATTCGAGGCTTTGCGACTTATGTATATAGAATTAATGTTACAAACGACGAAATCTGAAGTTCCTGAAATCGTGAAATAAAACAGACAAGCCGCTACTTTATGTACTCTGAAAAGTGTTACGTAACAGCTACACATAATACTATACAATACGTGATCCTATATAATAAGTATAATCTATAAATCAAAATTCACAAAGAACAAAGACGTGCGTAATTTCAGACGCATTAACGGGCTAAAATCGTCGAACTTGATCTGTAACTTGTCTGGGTGAAACCATATACATACTAACGAATTGTTCAAGTGCAAAACTGGACAAAAATCCCATTATTATGTCGAACACGTATAGGAAACTTCCCGATACTAGAACTAGATCTATAACTGATCATTTCATTTTAATGCAATGAACAGTTTTGAAGGAAGTTGGGGGAAAACGGGTTAGAAAGGTTTTGGCAGACAGGATGCAAACCTGTCTAATTTCATGCACAAACTGAAATATGAAACTTGTAGCATCAGTAAATGAAAACATTTTCAAACTGATGTACCATATATTGACATGTAGTTTGCATGGTACTTCTCTTTTTTCTTTTTTACATCATTTTCACAAAAGGATATATACCATGTACGGCAACAAGAGCAACTTTTTCAGCTTTTTAGTTTGCACGATGTCGGGAGAACCGGGATCAATCTTGGGTCGGGTCATATCGAAAACTTTAAAAATGGTACTTGTTGCTGCCTCGCTTGGCGTTCTGCAGTGAGAGGTGTGAGCAAGGAAACAGGACTGGCTTGCCTAGTGTCAGTATAATGTGACTGGGTTGGGTGTCATGTTTGCATGGTGTCTTCGGCATGATGCTTGTTTCGGCAGCACTTTGGAGGCATGGACTCGCATTAATACTAGGACACTCAGCATATCTACTTTATTAAGACTGCTAGTTGTCATATGGCTGAAAAATTGTTGAATACGACGTAAAACCCAAGCATACATATATACATACTTTGGTTTGCAGTGAAGGATTACGAACCAGGTGATTAGTATTCAAATCCGGTGTGATCACTAAGTAAATGCTTTAGTCATTACACAGAAATTGTATGGTCGGTTCGATTTCAGACTATTTCGCTACTCGCCAACCAATTAACCAGGGAGACACACACGAAAATTCTGACCACGGCCCTTCAATAAGTGATTTTATGAAATCTGTGGCCCATGTGGAGGATGTGGAAGGGTTAGGAGGAAGGAGGCAAGTCTTTGTACAGAGTTTGTTACTCATGCACTGTCCATTAAAATAAAGGCAGGCCACTGATTAGGAGTTAATTTCTACATTATATGTATGACAACATCGAATCAGCTGTAACTTAAGATAGCTGGGTTGACCCAGGCGCTTCAAAACTGACATGGCATTCCATCACCAAATCTGCATAGCTTTTACCATAAAAAAAAGACAAAGCCATGTAGCTCAGCCGTCAGAAATAAAAATTCATCCATGCAAGACTGTTAATTTATGCTACGAAGGTGGGAATACAGCTTATTTTATTTATTTGGTTATTCTGTAAAGGGATAGGGAATCTACGCACTTAATTGGCTGACAGAAATTTCAGGTTTGATCAGATTGATCAGGTATACAGTATCTGAAATTCAGCTTAGTCATTGCTTTATAGCCTGGACGTGCCCATATCACATGGACACCAGCATGTCAGCGACGACTCGTTTTCCCTTTAACACCATACTCAAGGATTTTTCAGTCATACGATGGGTACCCAGTTTTATAGGTGGTGGAAACAAGTGCCAAGATTAAAACACCGACAATGGAGAATTTACTCTCCCAATTATTTCTTTATGACGACTGCCAGAGCTGATTTCGACGCAAAAGTACCAGTTGTACAGGCATCATATGGGGAGGTCTACACAGGATAGTTGTTACCATGGCCACTACTAAAGCATGGAGAGTTTGTAGCTGAAATTAGTTGTATCAGGTCATTACGAACTACTGGTTTGTCGGAGCCACGCATTCTGACCAATGAGCTGTCTTAATGATGATTTCAGGACTAAGCTGATGGCCCCAGACTTTCAATTTTATTGCCAGTTTATAATTCAATATACTTTGATGAAGACAATTCACACGACAACATAGTATCGTCAAACCAGTCCTAGTTTTATTTGAAGTAGAATTCTTACAACTGTTTAACTGTAACATGTGTAACACAACAACACAAAAAGTGGAAGTTATAATATATATAAACCGCACTGCTGAACACGATAGAGTGAAGATACACAAATGGTACATGCTGAAAATATTGCAGAAGTACTATGTTCATACACAGCACTATGGCAGATTTTAGCACTTTTGATCTTCTCTCAGCTTAACAAAATGTTTGCGGTAACTGGGAAAATATAAGAAAAGGCAGCTTTTACTAAACAATTTACACTATTACTTTTCATTTAACACATGCTCAAGGTGTTGCATTAGCAACAAAAATAAGAGATAGTTAAAATGATAACGAATTTACAGCCAGCAGAACTTGGTCCAAGAACTTTATAAATGAACACTTAAAATCTTTACATCTTGTAACATTTTGGTAATTTTCCAAACTTTTTTATCACTGAACAATACTAACTAAAAACAAATGCTCGATAAGGATATTTCACGGTACATGCCTACCACTATTTCATGCAGGTACTTCAAGTTTACACTTGTGCAAACTTAACAAAGACTCAGAAATAGACCCTCACCCCAAGGTATCAATGAGATTCCTGAAACTATCACTTCCTCTTTTCTTGAATGATTATGGCAAGAATATTCAACAAGCCGTGTGAAAATCTACAACTCCTCCAGCAAAACGACTTCAACAAACACAGATGTTACGAAGTGAATACACCTATATACCGTACAGTTCCTTCTACCTTTACAAACCACCATTCACTTTGGATAACCCTGCATTTCAACACCTGGGGTTGTAAAGCGATATGTGATAAATGGTAGGGGCTTTGGGGCATAGTATCAGTGACAGACCTATATTTTAACTTATCTTACGTGTTTCACTACTGAACACTCCTTCTCCTTCATACAGCTTCAATTAATACTCCTTATATCTTATATATATCATTGAAAGATAACTCCGAATAATTGAATTCATTTAACACAAATTTTACCATTTATTCAAACTTTCTTAATCTTTTCAATATTCAACATTATTTTTTTCTGTCACATAGCTAGGATGAAGTCCTTCATAAAACAAATTTTTAAAACTGTAATGTATCTACTTTGAAATACATTCAGCTTTCATGCTAAAAGAAGTTTATATAACTTCAAAAAATCTTAAAGAGATTTCAGAAAACCTTGCCAACTACACTGAAAATGTCCAATTGTCTTTTCAACTGCTCAACTTAAGACCTGCAAAGCACTGGTCCTGCTATTAGGCCTGACAACCGCCAACACTTGCATAATTGATCGGGAATATCCAGTTCCTTTGTAATCCATGCAGAACACATTCACATTTGGGGGAAAATACCAATCCTTGTAAAATACTTTTCTAACAATAGGTGATTATAAAATAGTTCACTCTTCATACAACACAGTGAAACACACATTAAACAGGCATGGCAACAAAACTAGTGTCACTACACTGAAACATCAAAATGTCTAGAAATGGTTTCACAGGAATATAACATAAAGCAGTGGAAGTCCACAAAAAAACAAGTTAAAAGTAATCATATAATAGGTAGGTTAGTACTGTCTATGATTTAGATTCTAGAAAAATGTGTTTCATTTTGTCTTGAAACTTTTATTTCTATAAAAATATTTCTAAAAAATCTCATAACTAGTGAATATTCAAAATAATGGGAAAAATTTCCAGAGTACAGAACAGAAAACAAACCTAACAAACAGAATATTCTTGGAGTTTCTCATAATCTGATCACTTATTCACCAGAAAACAAAAGGTAAATATATATAACATACATAATCTTTACAGCAGTGAAAATTTTGCTTTAGAACAAAACTTTGCGTTACTTTGTTTTTATAATTTATAACTTTAAAACAGAACGAAGTTAACCCAAATAACAGAAGTCATCATTCAATCAATGTATATTTCAGCTTCTTTACATGATTGTCAGGAATTCCAAAATACACCAACAATCTGCAAGAATCTATCAGACTAGTGGATAACCTATCTGATGAATGCTTGTAAAAGCTTTCTCCTCTGTCCTCTCATCTTTATTTGTCTGCAGTAACTCACTGGGAACAACCTGAAATTCTAAAAAGGTTTTAAAGAAGTTTACTGCCTTGCGTAAAGTTGTCATTTGGAAGTTAAAAGACACAACAATGAAAGTTATCAAATAATTTTGATGTCACTCTATACTTTACTAGATTCAAATAGATGTAACTTAAATTGAAACACCACCACATGTCACCCTTCATGTTGTATTGAAAAAAAGAAGTCATACATTGGTCTTGTTTTGCGGACACAAACGGCGCTGACTTTCTGGAAAAAATGTCCTTGCTTTGGGTAAAGCAGGCACAAAAGTAAACTAAATATTCGCTGGGAATAAAAGAAAGTTAATGTCCAACAAGTGAGTTATTGAACAAGGAAGGCGAATCACCTTCGCTATTAATTAAGGGCATATTTAGAGAAATAACCACAGAAAAGTTTTCAATTAAGTCTTTCACTGAACACCACTCATAAATTAATGTATGTATGACATATAACATTTTTGGATTCAAGTTCTACTTTTCACTTCTTTTTATTCTTTCCAAACCTGTAAATGTAATTCAAGGCATTTGAAAGGACCTTCAATAAAATATGACAGACATGTCACTACTAATGTATTTCACTAACCCTTATACATCAATGAATAACTGTTATAATAGTACTGGCGGAATTATGACCCATCAAACCCTGAAATGACCCACTGAAGGGGCATGTTCAGGACAAATGTCCTATAGGTTGTCAGATGCTTACAAAATCACTGCCTTGTGCAGCACCTATATGACTTTAAGCCTTGTTTATTGATCAAGCAGAAAGGAACATATAACTAATCAAGTGCTAGCTCCTCAGACTATTTTGGTAAATTCAACTGGGTGTTTTGAAATAGTTTTAAGGAACAATGACTGTCAACTTGCCAGTAGCCCGTCAAAGTTTTCAAATCAGTACAGTGTAATATATGTCACAGAAAAAATGAAAATATAAAGAAACAAATACCTTGAATTATATCAGTATCTGAGGTCATAGGTGAGACATAAATGTCAGATAAATCCTCACTGAGCTCTGTTGATGTTGAAGAGGAGGAATTTGAATTCTCCAATGCTGCAATAGTTACTAAAGTTGTCTTCTGGTCTTCATTCATATCATTCCACATCTGTGAAATGGTTTCAGCAAAAGTTGGACTTCGTATCTCTTCTCGACTCAGGTGATTTTCCAACACGCCAGACATTTGGCGGTAGAAGTAGAAATAGCTGTTGAAGAAATGAAGATGACGAGAAGTAGAAAAATATAACAGTTTATTGTTTTACATGACAAAATTACACTTGATAAGTATGTGTAGTCTAGACATATTAAGAGAGGAATTGAATACAAGGTACCAATGCACATTAACAAGTCATTTCTTGTAACACATGTAACAGGCACAAAAACAGCTGCTTGTAGTCACCTCAGTTTCTGCCTATAGTCTACAGCCTAGCTGTTACGTGGATGGCTCTGCCAACGTCTATTTTAGTAAGGCAAGAAACAAAGATACATTACACAAATTTTGTGCTTATGCAACTTTTCTTGGTTAATGAGCAATTATAAAGGATACAACAAGATATATGCCTCAGGACTTGCACATGTGCAAACACTGAGCAACATAGGTAAAGAATTAAGCCTTTGGGAATTCCCTAACTTACCCATCAAAATTGGAGCATTCACTGGTATCGCTAGCCATAGATAAAACATTCACTGGCAACGGACTGGAGAACATATCATTCTCTTGGCCATAAAGGCTGTAACAAATGACACAATATCATAAGACAGTTTTCTTTACTATAAGGAACACTTGTGAAACATCCACCAGATAAACTGATACAGGAACACCATATATCATGAAAAAAAGGCAGATACTTTTTGTCCAAAAATTATATTATACTCTAATGTTGAAATACAAGGTGTTTTTAGCACTGATTATTTGTCTACCATGTTAAATTTACCTGACACTACGCTATTCAAAACTTATTGTATGGAACACCAGTACAGATATACAAGTACATATACATTATCCTGTTTGTACCCAAGAGCTATGAAATCTGTCTTAAATAAAATTATTTCGAATTATGAGGGTTTCTTGAAACTGTGACACAGTACATTTCAATGATTACTGAGACGAAGATTCGAGAGATATAAATAAGAAAGTAATCAAGATTGGGAGGGGTCCGAGGTGTATGCACCCCGCCACCCCTACTCCCACTCCCATTCCCTTCATGACCCTGCCACTTCCCTTTTTCCCCAGAAGATTCTTGTCCTAAATGCTAACAGCTAAGATGGACAAATCTTGGCTGTTGCTAATTAGCCATAATTAGCCATTGTACTGTATTAATATATTTTTAAGAAATGGAGTGTCCATATAAGATGCAAATAACTCTCCCCCTCATAAAAAAAGCAACATATCTTTAACTCCACAAAGGTATGGACTTAATAGCAACATGAACAATGCATTGCATGAAAAATAGCCACTACCACCTTGTTCGTGTTGATGAACACTAAGTCAAGGCAGGACCCAGTTCTAGTTTGCAAATCCTCCAATTACTCAAGACCATATCCGTTTGTCATATGTGTAAGTTTGGTTGGTTGGTTGGTTTCTTGGGTTTAACGCCTTAGCTAGCAGTATTTCAGCAAATGTGAAGGCAGACAGTGAAATAACTACGAGAAGCTTCACTGACACAAGCTTTCCCACTTAAAACCAGGGAGAATGTAGCGTAAATGAACCAGTTTCTAGCCTTGATCTCAATGGTGGTAGGTTTTAGCAATCGTAAGCAAGCCACTTATACCACTCTGAGAACAATGGTCCTGTGTAAGTTTGAGAGTCTTCTGCCATGTCATATATGAGATATATTTTGCCCTATTGGCAAGTGCACAAGAAAATATAATGTGACAATGCACCACTTCAGGTTATCTTGCACAGTTTGTGTGAATATGCCATATATGATATCTGAGTTATGTCCCAACTATTAGCCGAATTAGGCCAGCATAGCAAATTTGTATATCAATGGCCAGAAAAATATGCTGAAGGACGGGCAACTCCTAAAACAGATCAAAACGTGAAAAAATAACATGTCAATGCACCAGTTCTGGTCATTTTGCACACTTTGTGTGAGTTTGAGAATCCTATGCCAAGTAATGGCAATATTGTATCAATCTGCTCTCAGTCAGGAAAACTCAATGGCTCAGAAAATATACCCATGGGCAGACAACTCCTTAAACAGATCAAAATGTGAAAAAAATAGCCTGTCAACTACGCATCATTTTGTACACTTCGTGTGAGTTTGAAAATCCATGCTAAACAATAGCCCAGATATGGAACACACGTTTGATGTCAGAGGAACAATCAAGAGGACAAATAACTTCTAACTTCTGCACACTTTGCATGAAAATCCTATGCGAAATAATTCCAGAGAAATGCCCACCACAAATGGACTGATGGATGCACAAACATTAAGAGGGGGGACACAAAAAACATTAAATATAATCTAATGTTCAACTCACCTTTCTAACTGCTTGCAACACTTTGGTTTGTCCTCAATTCTTGTATACTTGACTCTGGTTATACCACTGTCTGATCCCACAGTAAATAGATTCCTTTTCTTTACATTAGCCTTTTTGGGTCTAATAATAGAAACAGATGAATGTCCCAGTGTCCCAATAATTTAAGAAATACAAACAAGTATTGTAGCACATGCACACTTACATACTTAAAATGAAACACAGATGCTTCATTTTCATTTAATACAGTGAAATCCAGACCTTCAATATACCACTACTTGCTCTCCACTTTTTTGTCCATTTAAAACACATACAGTCCAACCCTGATATACCAGAATATGTCAACTCTGAACACTGACCGTGCTTATTAGTCACTCCCATTTTGCACCAACATTTTCGCAGCATGTGTCTAGTTGTGCCCCTCCTGCTGGTAATAATCCAGGCAACAAAGCTATACAATAAGCCGAAGCAATGGCAAAGCAATGTTAACAGACAACATTCCTGCTGATAACAGTTTGCTTAACATTTCTTTGCTGAGTATGATATTCAAGCTAACAATTTTCAGCGACAAAGATGACCACTATACCCGTTCTGCATCCATGCCCTTGTGACACTGACCTTGATCAAGTTTTTAGTTAATCCAAACCATGAACAATTCTGCAAAGTTTAAATAAAGTTACATTGGCTGTACATTTGCTTTCTCTCCTTTTTTTCTAAGTAAAAACGATGAAGTATGTGAAAATATACCAGACACCTGTAGAAACCGACATTTTGTACAGGTTTCACTGTATTCCTTCCTCAATGCATCTCATTAAAATACATTATATCTATCAGTTAAAACCTAGGAGATAATATTTTACACCAGGAGTTAAGAATAAAAATATGGTTTTAAAGCCAAAGTGGTTTTGTGAATTGCTAAAAGAAGAAAGGGACAAGTTCCACCTCAAACCTAACTTAAATCGACACCTGTTGCTGGTTATTATTTAACACACTTAATTCTTAGCCATCATCTTTGGCATTTGACAGTACTGTATATTATAGACCAAATGAAGTCATCACACTGTTCAGGTACTAATGCAAAACAGAGAATGGTATGGCAGGAAGACCCCCTTGTCAAGGCATTATACATTAAATGCTGATTAACACCATTTACAGATTGAAGTTTTCTTGATTATACATGTACTTTAGCATGAATGTCTATTCTGAAAAAAGAAGTTTACTATGCTGTTCCATAGACAACTGAACGCTCAACATCTTTATCTATCTGCCATGCTGCAATCTCTTATTTCTAGGTACAAACTTGTCACATTTTTGGCTGGAGCAGTAATATTACTTAATCCTGGAACATGTAAATCACAATGTCATATACTAGAGAGGATCAAGGGGACTAACTCCCTACCTATCTTGGAGCTGTTGCTCTGTAGGACAGCATGAGATTTCTGTCTTGTTATCTGCACTCGGTGTTAACTGCAGATCTCCCTGATGGATTTGGTTTTTGAGGCCACTAAAAATTTAAAAGTTTTTGTGTATGTATATATATATATATAATACATACAATTGAATACCGACAGAAGTTCGAAGTAGGACATATTTCATCCTTTTAGTGCCACTGAAGATTCTTCTAGAGCGCGAAATTTCAATGAGAAAGACATTATTTACGTCATAATGAAACTGTTCAATGCAACATGTCTGAAGTGGCAATACTAAATCCTTAAGTCTTAAATCACTGCAACGACACTGGTTGGGAGAGAAAACTGCCAACACCCCATTTGTCCATTTAACTGGGCAATAAAATCTAATTTAATTACATCTGGCACATACTTACACAGTAATTCATTAAATCTCTATACCTTCTTTAAAATTTCCACCATTCACAGGATAATATTTTTACACTATTACAACTTATATGCCAATATAATGTATTCACATGTGTAAGGATTGTAATAATAATCCTTTGTCATCTAATAATAGATTAACGTAACTTTTGCCAGGCCTTTATATTTCATTGCACTTACAGTATACTTTGTTCTTTAAACCATTCAGTCTCATCACCCAGTGTCATGGTGTCGATGGATTCAGTACACAAAAGACTGCTGGTATCGTCCCGTCTTGCAAGTACGATATCCTCTGATTTCAGTGTTGGAGTTGATGGCACCTCCATGAAGTTATCCCCAAACTATTCCAATGGTCAAATGTATGAATAACGTATTATGAAACTAGATTAGCTACTACAATAATATCGAACAATCCGCCCATAAATTCCAAGCAGAAAATATTTGACGTGAACACTTGATCATGACCACACAGCTAAAAAAAAAAAACAAATACTTATCTTCATACTAAAACAGCAATTAACATACCTGGAAATGGAAAAGGGGCTCTTTTGGAATCGGTGTCACAGGAGAGCCTGGAAAGGGCCTTAAGCTGGGAGAATTTAATGACATTGGGCTTCCAACATCAAAAGGCAACTGTGAAAGAAATTGTTTACAAATGTTAGACACTTATACCATTCAAAACACATTAGATAATTTCATTTATACCCCAATACTTTTTTCTCCCACGCTTAAGTTTCCAAAGATGAAGTGCTACATAAATTATCAACAGCCACCTGTAAAGGTTTTCTGTGCATAAATTTATTTAAACACATTGGCTGTTATCATTCTCCATGTCAAAGCTCACGAAATAAAATCCTTGTTTTTATACACACTGGCAAAAGTGGGTTTGTGCAAGAAAGGTATATACCTTTCTAGTGGCCTTGGAGGGTGTAAGGAAGGCTGGATGGCTGTGGGTGGAAGACGTCATAGCTGCAGAATCCCGTGGGCTACACTGACTGGTATTATCCGATTCAGAATCATTCTTGTTTGGAGTCATCTGAGGAAGAAACACCTCTGGCTTTTTCTCATCTGAGTTTGCAAAATCTCTAGTTACAATCTCTTTGAAAGACATGCCTGAATTAGCTATGACTGATGATGAAGAAGATGTTGAATGGACATTGGGGGAAGCAGGCATCTTGGAGTTGGTAAGTACATCCTGGCTGCTGAAATAAGGTCCTGTTACTCTTCCTGAAGTTGGTGTGGCTCTCTGAAGACAGAGGGTACTGCTGCTGACGTAGTAATATTGGTCCCCTTGGAGAAGTGTACAGATGATCTTGTCTGGTTCAGATGGTGCTGATTGTGGCACACTAGATTCACACTTGGGGGATGAGCAGCACTCACTCTGCTGCTTTCCTGTTTTCATTTTCTTAGACTTGGGTCTACAAAGCATGGAAGATAATTAAGCCAAAAACAGATCATATATGTATGTTACAAAATGTGCTTATAAAATGACAAAACCATTCAAAAGTACTGAAACCATAGTCTGTTTCTTAAAACTTGTTGCCTCTATTCTGCTGTCTCTCATGCTTATTACTTGCCAAACACATCAACACCAAAAACTCAACACATCAAGCCTACACTACTAAGTGCACATTAAGTTTGATCACATCGAAAAATCAAGTAAATAATGTCACCCTTCAATCTTTGAGAGGAATAATACAGTCGCATGTACCAGTTAACATGCATTTCATATCCATTCAGCCTTCATCAATTTATCTCAAATTGCAACTGATAAATTGACATACTGAACATACTGATTCTGACAAGTATATAAAAATGGGTGAATAACAAATCACTAAACTTACATATGTTGGAGTTGTGGTTGATATTTCAGTACAAATTCATCTTTAATCTCCTGAATGGTGCCTGGAGATATCTTTGAGGGAATAATTAAACCATGATATATTTGTTTTTCTGAAACAAAAATGAATGGTATCTAATATTAATATTTAGTACATACAGGCATATTTGGTAATTATTAAGGGTTGACTAAGAGGTAGGATGAAAAGACTATTTTCAAATAGTAGACATAATGTAATTGAATGGTCTGCACCAACAGACAAAATTGCTTCTCTTAAAAGTACAAACCAGTACCGTGAATAGCAGGTCAGTAATCTTGGTGAAACGTGAGTGTACCCATGAATATATGACTCCATGCACATATGTAGATGTCATTTCTCTGATAAACAGATGGGGCTTCCCTGGCTCAAATAGTTAAAAAACTGGCTGACTGAGAGTACCAGGCCCTTGACCAATGACGTCACAAACCCTCTCAATGCTTTGACAACAGCCTTAAATGTAAGTTAGAAGGCTTGCCAGGCAGCTGCCAAAGGGCAATGGTTTATTCCATGGCACTCAGGTTATCTCCACCTCAAAACCTGACAACCTTCATATAAGTGAAAAGTTTTTGAGTGCAGCATTTAATGTAAAAAACAGCAATTTGGATGACAATGTAGATGCACTTTGGGCATGAAGGATTTAACACCATGGAAAACATTCAAACTGCTTTCTTTCTGCCCAGTTGCTCCGTCAAATTTGTTTTGAAGATTTAATACACTAGAGTTCTCTAGTTATATCATGATGCAAAATAAAATGGTGGTCTCCTAGAACAGGCCTGATCAATGTCAATTTTGACAGTTTATTATGTTACGATAAAGTATGAGTGAAGTCACAGAAAGCCAATGGGTGAGCAGTAAAAGGTCTCAGGCTTTTGTTTTCTCCTCCTTTAATGCTGAAAATTACACATACCATTTGCAAAAGATAAAGGCTTCATAACCTAACCTTTCTCTTCCAATAAAGTGGTTAGGACATCCTCTAAGTACATAATATGGCATTCTACTTCTTGCAGAATCACAGCCTACAACAGACACAAACATGAGAGTCAGACAATATATATGTAAGATTTAATATCCAAAAGATTCTGAAGAAAATGATTGTAACACAGCTGATATGCAAGTTCTGTAATCACCCATCCATCTTGGCAAACACTAGTAATAAGGCTTGACTGGATCACTGAACAAACAAAAGGTGCAAATTACCTTAATATGAACACTGACACATATATATTCTGAAATGATTTAACATTAGTACAATGTATAATTTCCCGATATTATATTTCCTGTAGAACTGTGTTAACCCAAAGAATCTTTCAAGGATGACCCCACTGCATTAAAGATATATGACGGGTATGTAAACTCATATGTATGTTAGCACTGATTTACTTCTCAGGTTACCTCTCATGTGCCGTAGAACATGATGAGTAGGTCTGAAATGTTACGAGAGTGTGAATAATGACGGGATTTTTACCTTTGACAGCTTCCTTTTATTACATCTGCGTGATTCTGGAATAATCAACTTGAGGGATTCATAGTAGCTTTGGACACTTGCTCTCCACTTAGCGTCAGACTGGCGTCGACGAACTTTAGTGGGAACATTCCTGTTCTTCAGCTTTGGGTAATGTTTGGATGAACTCATCTATAATAAGTATCTCTGAAACAGGTCAGATTCTGAAACATTAAAACTGTTTCCTAAAATGGACTAGTTTATGTATATAAGATGTGGCAATGATTTAATTCTCTACAACAATAAACATCATGAAATATACTGAAAAAAATCAGACATAAAAGCATAAGTGAGACTGCAAGAAGATATGAACACATTCAAAGACAGGAACTTGAAGTGAACAATTCTGTGGTATGCTGGGGGAAATAGCAAAAAGAAAAAATCTCAACTGGTAATTATCACAATTCACATTTTTATCAACATACAACCTGAAGAAACGTTATGTAGTCTGAGGCTCTCCGTATAGTTTCTTTCATCAATAATACCAAAACCAGTTAAATTTGATCAAATAAATGAGTTTTAGATACATTTTACATACATTGGTGATGAAAAAATTGAGTTTTCCAATTTCTGATTTGATTTAGCCAAGAAATTGGCTACACAAAACACTGGGCTTATATACATGCCCAGGTTTTCAAACCTGTCCTAGTGAGATATGTAGGTTTGATGACCAAATATTCCATCAATAACTTTGGTATACCACCAGTTTTAGTTTCATGAAACTCTCAGGAAATATTCTCATTGGTGCTACAGAAACCATATTTAGTGCTGATACAACAATATGACCCTTCTGAATGAGACTGTATCAGTATAACCACATTACAAAATTATGTCTCATCTGAACTGGAACCATACTGTTTGAGACGGTTGCCCTGAAGGCAAGTGATTTTCAAAAACTGTTTGCCATCACAAGAGTTCACTTGCCAAAGAAATTTCTGAAAAAAGCACATGCCCATTAAAATTATACTATATTCCCCACCTAGACAGACATGCAATTTGGAAACAAAACATCTTGCTCTGCAGGGCTTGCTACGTGATCGCTATAAGTGCAATTCCTCAATTACATGAACAGTTACCTAGTTGCCAGTTGATGACAATATCATGTTGCTTTGCATGGTAATTATGCATATTTAGTCACAATCACAGTAAAATTCCAATATGAAATCAGTGATGAATGAAAAATGAAATAATGCAGAATGGTTTTGCAGTGTGTTGTTTACAGGCTTTGCTTGTTCATAAGGGCTGCTTGCCCTCATGTATTTTCATTTGCCCATGGCAAGCAGGCAAGTGTTAAGTTCCAGCACTGGCTGCACTAAAAAAAGAACCTCACAAGGATTCTCTTTTAATCAGGTCTTGAAGATCAGTTATCATCTACCAAACATGTGCCTGGATGTCACTTGAACAGCTTTGTCATTAGCATAAAAGTAGTATGTTGCTGTCAAGTGATACTAGTAGTTATGACTTTTGTGTGTGAACCACTGTAAATGGATAGATTGAGTTTGAAATCAGTAAGGTACATGCAAGCAGCAAGCAACAAAATTTAATCTAACACAGAAATTATGAAAACAATTTTTACAACCAGTCTATTTTTTATGCAGTTTCTGACATATGTTCATTGAGTCAAACATCATAGATGCCAAAGGTTTATGCTTATAAACTTATTTTATTTTATTGACCGTTCTCGCTGTCTTGACTGATGAAGGGTAGTTGGTATTTCACAATAAATAGTTATGTATCTCCAACCATAATGTCAAGTAAGATTAAAACAAAAACACAGGCCGACCTGTGGATTTAAAACACTCAGAACTTTCATATTTGGATTTTCATTACATTTGACTTAGGGATGAAATTCACTTTAAAATTTTGATCTAACTTCTTAGCTACATGTACGCTCAAGATTTCTTCACTCACGTTACTCTGGTCAGGTTTATATCTTAGTGAGTAAATACTGCTGGAAATCACACAGAACCCAAACCTCACCATCGCACCACCAAAGGCCTTTTGGTACTTTTCTCTTGATCTAAATATAAACTGCCTGGTAGAATGTTATACCTTAAACAAGTCTACAAGAGGAGTGATGCCTCTTTCCGTTTCGGTTATGCTCGAAAACACTCAAATATATTCTGGCGTAAAGCCGAACTTTGGAAGCTTTCACATCTGACTTAATTTCATGCCGCTGGATTCTCATAAATTTTAAAGAAAATGATGTTACCTAAATTCGCCAGTTTTTGTGACAAATGCTGAGGTTAGGACTTTCAACACATTTAAATAACTCTAGACAAATAAATCTTCGACAATTCTAGATGGATTCAAGAAATTTGCCATCCTTCAATTAGTAACGGTACTTTTTCTTCATCAGAGGTAGAAAATAATAGCACAAAATACTTTTGCATGACAACTTCTTCTACTAAAAAATTGCACAGTACATGCAGCCTTTTCGGCTTTCCCGGCTTACTTTCGACGTCAAACGTGCAACGATCGTTACGTTTTAAACTTAGCAACTCACTAACTGGGAAGCATGACGCAACAGGGTTTCAAAAATTTCTTCCAAATCTTACCCTCTCTTGAGAACATAACTTCCTGCTCAGCAACATGTATCAAGTTTTTGCGGGGAGCGAGCAAAGTCTTAAAAGTGCCAACCAGCAACTGGTGTCATAATTTTTGTCACATGCCTTCTCAGTACTATTGCTCGAAAATAAGGTCACATGTGCGCGCGCGTGGCAAGTTCCTGTGACGTCAGGAATTGGAATTACGCCTTTCTCCTCTGCAGATGACATGATGTATTGATACACTGGATTTATTTCCCGTGCTCAGAGATCTGTTGTCACCTTGACCTAAAATTATTATCGAACAGAACATGCGCACTGTCGGGTAAGATCAGAGCCTATCAACAACAGGGCCCCAAACGGGTTGTGAAGGTAGGGATGAAGGGGAAATGGTGGACATAAAAGTTGGTCAAAAGAAAGGCGACAAAGCATGTTTGTAGCTACATCTTTGCCCGATTAGATTTAAAACCATGGCCGATCAGGAGGCGAGGTTCAGCTTGAGGCAAGGGAAGTAATCTACTTTAGCGTAAACCTCGCCTTCATCCCCAGTTAAACAACATATTTGTTACATTTTTAATGCAAATGTAACTATGTAATTTTGTATATATAAATATGTTTCGTTAATTCTTTGTTCGATACAGATGTTATGTATACACGAGCTTTAGATGACAGTTCTTTTTTTGTTTTTTGTTTTTTGTTTTTTTTTTTGTTTCTTTTTCCTGAATAGCAGATGTGATGTAAACATACGCGTCGAAACCGACATTCGTGTACCGGCCGTCAACCAAAGAGGGCGTTCCGGGTCAATAATCGCAAGTTTCCAAAACCAACAAATAACACAAACCACCAAAGAACAGAGAAAATATAGAAAATATAAAAATTAGGACGGATTCATGCAAAGAGAAGCAGTCAGCAGTTTTCATTGATGACGAAAACACGCGATGAATGTTCTAAGCGGATGAATAAAATCTGTTTCCAGATCGTTTACCATTTTAGTGTACGTGGTGTCGATAATCAAATATTTTCAGCCTACGGGGACGGGGCAATATTTATCAAGAGGGAAAGACGGGTGCAATTCGATATTTGTTAATAGAAAACCGCCTGTCTTACCAATATTGGGGGCCACAAAAAATAAAGCTAAATGGTCTTACATGACTTGCGGACTTCAAGAAGTAGACTTACAGCTGGACCGCCGGACACAAAAACACACACCAAACCCATTTTTGGCACTTGTGCGCTACCCCCTTTGTTGAGTGCTGCTCAGTCCCTCGTATCTTATTATGTCTATCTAGAGCGCATTAAAGTTTTATTATGCGAAAAAATAAAAATACCTTCGATCATTTGATGGACTCGGCCACCTTGCTTATTAAACTTCTAGCTTCGCAACATGAACTAACGGTTTAGAGAAGAATTAAAATGGGAAACCTAAATGCAAAATTATATAAAGCCCTATATATGTAGACCAAATTGGCAGCAATCCCACCTAGAGAGGCTAGAACGATGGCGACCGAAGGGTTTAAAATCCCACACTTGTAACGTGTTATTTCTCAAGTTCATTTTTGTTTTATGAAGACGAGAGTTTTCAGTGTAGATTTGATATTTCTTCGAGTATAAAGATGTGACAGTGCGATAAAACCATCGTATTGCTGTGATCAACTTCCACGCAGTTATGCTCATTATGTATTAAGGAAACACATTGTTTCATTTTATCGTTATACTTAGTACACAAGCACTCCAGCAATCATATGGGTCATGTGCAGGTCATATTTTTTATCTACATGTTGATTACAACTGTTTCCATACATGTAGCCATCAAACGAATTTGTGTCATTTACAGCAACAGTATACATTGGACTGGTAAATCGTTCCTGACATATATGGTCAGGAATAGTGGTTCAGCTACCCCAGCTAACAAACAAAAAGAACCAATATTGAACCCGGCTTCATGTTGTGATTTTAGTCACCAGACATCGTAATATAAGACGCTGTCTGAAATAGCAACGATTCCGCGGCCCCAGGGCGCTTGCATAGTGGGTTGGGATGCGAGTATAGCTGCTTCCCCCCACCCCCACCACCCCTAATCTTCCCTTACCCCACCGCAAAATATACATAACGTTCCTCAGCCCCAGAACATTTCCTTATCTAGCCAATCTCTGTAGGTCAAGATGCCTCTCCAGCCATCTAGGGTCTGGGATAAATTGTGCTGGCATAATCCACCCCCTGCAAGAAATTTCTAGCGACGCTTATGGATTGTATGTTAGCAGAACTAATTAGGATGATAAAAGATTTTTGACAGGATTGACAGTTAATTAAGGCTTAACCATTGCATATTTCTGAATTCACAAGAAAATGGTGTAGTTTTACAGTCAAAGTGTTGGCAATTTTGCAACCAATAATTTTTAATGTATATTTACACGTTACCGTAGAGACAAATATTCACCTATTTAGTAACACCTCTTGTACGTGAAGAATTAAGATACGGGCACTACATTTGTAAATTTACAAATTTTACAAATTTTACAATTTGTGATGAACATTTGCACCATATCTTATAACCCTACAGAATAGAGTGTAAACTAACACCAAAAGTTGCGGCGTTGTTTTTACACATGAATTCACCGTTCCAGTTTACATGAGTTTATGCTGTAAAATTCCAATCTTTTTCATACTTTTTTTGCAGTGTATATAGTCACTTTCCGTGTTAGTAGTCAGATTCACGATTGAAGTTTGCGGAGCGCTACATTGCGAAGGCCTGAAGTCATGTACAGGCGGCTATCTATATGCATGTCATATGCTCATGTTTTTAGTGTGTTCACAATATATATATATATATATATCAATCAAACGGTGATCCACCCGCGTGAATTCAGTTACGCTGCATCCTAATTTGTTTAGTACCGATTCTTCTTGCTTGAAATTATGACTCTCATTCTAAAGAGAAGGACATTTCAGTTGCAATGTTTGACCAACTTATGCTCATGTCCATTGTGAGGTTGGATTGAGGATTTATTCAACCGGTATTAATTGTTTCATGGGATGGCTGGGATTTTCACGCTGCATCAAAGCATGTCTGTCCTTTACAAACCTCTTTATGTCGTGCTCTTCGACTAAGTAAAGTCCCTCGGCCAAAAGACGCAATGACTGTATACGGCATGGCAGAAATAGTAAGTATATTTATATATGCTGGTATCTAAAACTCTCTATGGACCAATAAGCATATATTACTCTCTCATTTTAAGAGAAAAATGCTTACTTCACCATGGACCGAATCCCCACTGGACGGGAAAAGTCGTCATGTACATTCCTATATTTTATAATAGTACATGTACATGTATATTCAAGCATCTTCTGTTTCGTGTCAGTCTATATTACACCACTGTATAAATATAAACCCAGTTTCAGTGAAAAGGAAAACATAATTCAACATCCGTGCACCAGGCTTTATTCGACGTCTATATATACATGTAGTCGATTCCATCAGAATTTATTCATCAAGATATAACATTTTATTCAAATGGCAGGGCTTAAAGCAGTGGTCGATTTTTGGCATCTGTTGAAATTGACCATGCAGTTGTTCAGATCTGGATTAAATTTATGTGATGTTAGCAATCTGTACAAGTGTGTATAGTGGCACAATGTGTGGCGATATACCCTGGCATGATATAGAAAATTGAGACGCGCATCTCATTCACATATATTAAGTGTGGTTTTGAAGTGAACTATCCCTATTGCAGAGATACATATGTGTATCCTGCACCTAACATGATTTTGAGTCCAGTAACGTTTTAATTCCACTGGTGAAAACCGTCATGTACTGGGAAACTTCGTCGGATGGTCTTCTAACCTTTTGAATTCCTTCTACTACTGATGGAATGTCGTCTGTTTGCTGGTTGAGATTGGATTGGCACCATCAGCGTGATTGGTTGGATAGCGTGACTATTTACAGAGATCAGTATGAACCCACAATATTACGATGAAATATGTCGAATTATTTTAATTATCTGCGGTTTCCAAATGGTCGTTATTTTATAGAACACAACAGTTTTCAGATAACTGAGGTTACTGAAAATATAATGAAAAAGCTGTATAATACATCACAATTCTTATTATTTATAAGTTTCAAAAAATGAATTTCTTGTGTTTTTGACTTACACATAGTGTTGGGCAAGAAGAGATGCAGTCTTCAATAATGAGCACCTATGTACACAAATGGAAGGCTTGTAAAACACAACGTTGAACATTCCTTGAATGGCCTTCGTGTCTTTGCTCTTTTGTATTTTCTATATTCTGTCGTGAATTCTGCTTCGCAGTGCAACGCCTAGATGACGAGTAAGTGCCAGTTATAGCTCATTTTACAACACTCTGATACATGCATATATGCATTTCCGTTCATATTAATATATCCGGCTATGAGCGAGCTCATTATAACGGTACATGTGTTTTTCTTCCCTCATTTTTCAAAAGTTTTGCATATATATTTAGCATGGGATAAAAATTCCTTTGCAAATTGTCTTTTTCTACTTAATTGTACTTGTATACTTCCAGAGTAGAATTAAATACGTCAAGATTGTTGCAAGGAACGTACGTAGTTATTTCTGCCTAATAATTTATTCCAAACTTGAGATACATTAACTGGATGCATTGAATGGAAATCTTTTCAGACAGGAACCTATATTCTACCTCGTCACGAAAATGGCAATCAGCTCGTTGACTGTTGATGTATATTGGATTTAACTGTTGCTGTAAACTGACTCCTGGAACACGTGCTTTGGGCCGAATTAGTTCCGGTTGCGTGGGTCGGTGTTCTTGGTGTCAAAGGTGTGTTTATGCCACCTACATATGAAGAGGAAACAACGAGGTCTGGACTAGAACCACCTGACATTCACATTTATACAAATGTATATATTTATATACGGAAAATTGTTTTTGTGCATACAGTGTTATTTCTCTTCCACCTTTGTACTTGTAGAAAATGCTGACATAAATATACATGTATGTTAGATGATAGAATAATAAATACCAGTAAAATGTGTAATAGCCTTTATTTTTTTAGATTTATATGAACATCACACTATTAGTTGAATAAAAAACAAGTTCAGGTTCGGCGTAGTTTAAAAATATCATCATTAAATTCACCATATGATTTATTAGATCTGTAACGGAACATTACCTAAAATCCTATAAATAAAGTTTTATTTTTGTCAGGTGACACAAAGTATAGCATTGCTTTAAATCCCCTTTGTTTATGGCAAGCGAGGTTTTGTGAAAAATTGTTAAGTGTGAAACTCATCGACTAGCACATGTAACCAAACTTTTCGTGAAAATCAGTATCACCATGTATGCATTTCGTGATTTCTACAATACATTTACCAAATTCGTTTTATTTATTACTGCTTATGTAATAAACATGAATGTTAAGCTTTTTGTTTACAATGTTTTTGTCAAATGCATGAAAATATCCTTTCCAAAATGGATTGATTATATGAGCTTGGCGTTTTGATACCATGTTGATATATTTGAATTCATTTTCAGTTACTTCCATAGTCAAAAATGTTTCACGTGTGAAACGATGGTCATGTCAGTAGGTTGAAGAATTCAAAGCTGGGCAATTAAGATTCGAGAAAACCAACTTCCGTAGTCAGGTACAGATCAAAGTAGCTCCGAGGTTGAAGCAACAAACAAACAAAAGTTGCAATAGAACACGCCACTTCACGAGTTATCGGCGCATTTGAGAACCACTATTTTACCGAATACCACTGTCACATCCGCCGCAATAACAACTGTTGGCGTATGTGTTCGACCGTGTTTTCTGATTCTGTCCACTTTCAGTTCACAGAACATGAATTACGATATGGATGTAATAAGAATGCTTTGTTCTGCCGTTCGGTAGATCGTGGTCTAAATCTTTCACTTTGTCGATGCTATAGATGTTTCGGTGCATGTTTCTTTCTTGGAATGACTGATTCAGAAATGGTGGTTATACACGTACCCCATTTCGACGCCAATATCCGATTGTCGAAATTCTTACTTTATTTAGTGAGTTGTATCAAAGGACCGACGGTAGTGTGATCGTTATAAGCATGTCCACAGAAAATTGCTGAAGTGGTTTTTGGTAACTTATTTAAGCATATTAACTGGAGTGCAATACCCGTTGAAAACAATTCATATTTGCCCCACGGTGTCGATGACATGCCTCTACTTTGCTGAGTTCTTTCCAAAGCTGGAGAAAAGGAAAGCCGATTTTAGGATTCGAGAAATATGCTCATTTATTTATTTGAGTGGTGTTTAAGCCGTACTCAAAAATATTTGATTTATACGACGGCCGCCAGCATTATGGTGGGAGGAAACAGGATAGAGCCCGCAGGTTGATAGCAGACCTTCATAAGTCTGGCCAGAGAGTGAGCCAGCATGAGATGGACTTGAAGTCACAGTGACCGCATTGGTGAGAGGCACCTGGGTAATTACGCTGCGCTAGCACGCTAACTCACCTCGGCCACGCAGGCTCCTATAGAGAAATACGGTCAAAGCCCCTTGACATATATTATGATATTATCAAATAGTTCCACGCAGTTGGTATAGGTAACTGTCCCATCCTTGAAATTGCACCTCATTGCGATTCACAGTCCTACAGGTGACGTACTGACGGAATTCCTAACCGTTAAGGAACGACTTCATGTGCATTTTGATGGGATGAACGGTCAATCGGATGAACGTTTGTGGAGAAAAACGAAGGACATACACAGCTTGCTTCGCTTATAGTTTGGTGCTCATAACCTAGTAATGAGAACCAGAGAATTAACGTCCGTTAACACCATTGCGAGTGAGCAGAAATATACTATGGGCAATATCATCCGTAAAGGCTTACTGGTTTACCAGAACACTTACCCAGTGATTACCCGCTACAAAACAATCAGACAATTAAGTATGTCTATATTAGCCTTTGGTATAACTAAACAAGACAGGTTTTCTTCAGTATTTATTGTTTATTGATTATTTATGTTACATGCTCATGGATGTTGATACAAAGCAAGAAGCTAGGAAATGCTAATATAAGTATCTGGATATCGCCTTCATCATTTCAGACGGCTTTCTGTTTAGTTGGTTGGTTTTATTCTCTCCAAGCTCGTAGTCCATGGCGTCCCATTCGTTGTCTCGAAAAGAAAACAAACACCAGCTCCAACCATTCTCTTTCCAGATTTTCATAACGTCCAGTAGATAATGGAGAGCGCCGGGAACCTCTCGTGACACACCAAACTCTCCCACGAAAATCATGCTGGGCTGGATACTGTTTTCTTTCTGCCATTTTACAACAGGCTGGATGACTTCCCTTATTTTATCTTCGTTCCACACTGGGGAGTCGTCAGTCCACTGATAGTCTTTCCATTTTGGCACTCTTCCAGGGTAGGCAAACTGACCATAATTTTCACGACGGTACGTGTATAAATTTGGAGCATAGAAATGAAAAGAATAAACTACATGAGGGTCATCAAAGGGTGTGATGCATGGAATTGTTCGCGGACTCGCCCAAAAATGGCTTTCTATAATAATCATGGTTTCTTTGTCCACTGCTCGAATAGCCTTCAGAGCTTTAACATACAAGTCTTCCAACTCGCTCATATATGCTTTGGACATGGGACAGTCGAAACTGAGGTCGTTGTCATCCGGTGTAAATGGTTCATTTATGATGTCATAACCCACAATAATATCACTCAGATCTGTCAGGCCTCCAGCAATTGATCCCCAAAGGCTGGCGATGCGTTGCCTGCACTCCACGGATTGCCACATCCTATCATCACTGCTATCCCTGAACCGACGCCCAGGTAAATCGCAGAGGGTCAAGATTACCTTGAGCCCACTCTGTCCGGCAGTGATGACCGAATTCCTCAACCGCTGAAGGGACGACTTCAGGTGCATTTTGTCCGTCTCTGAATTTCCGTCTGGGATATCGTTGATTAGGAAAATTAAGTCTTTAGCGTCATTGGTAGCGCCGAATCTGACAACGCTGGAGCCATAGGCACGCGCGGCGTCAAAATCAAGGTGAACGGGTTCAGCGCTCATGTTCAAACCGTGAAAGCCCTGTAACCATATTGTAGCTTTGCTACGGGCTTCTATCGAATCTGTCGGTAAAATGGGCAAAAATATTGCCTCTGGCCAATCGATTCTTTTGAGTCTGTGATAAAAGACACCCAATTCTTGCAGTCCTTTCGTTGTGATGATATGAAAAGATTCCATATGGTTATAAACAGTCAGGCCTACATTAATTTGTACCTTCCAGATGTGCGTTTTCAGTTTTTGTTGGGCAAATAAAGAAATTTGAAAATCTCCAGTGTTGTCCCAGCCGTCACCCATGGACAATTTTTCATGCTGAAGTAAGAACTGGGTCAAGATACGTGTAGGAAACAAACAGCATCCGTCGTTCTGCACAAACAAGTGAACTTCGCGATCAGTTTGACTGCTGTTGTAATACCTTAGGTACCGACCACTGGTCCAGAAAGCTTTACCGTCGGCAAACGGTTTGTGAGGGAAAAGTCTGAGTCCTTGGCTACAGAGAATCACTTCGAATTCATATTCCCTGAACTTATCAACAAAATACTGAAGCTCCTCCGTTCCAAATGATATTCCTCCGTCGACGAGAACGACACATGTTGGAACCCAGTCATGAATAATCTGTGCCAAAAGATAAATAAATCGAAAGTGAAAACGATGAAATTTTAGAGGGTTCTTACGGTGGATTGTTTTCCTATTGATTTAATTTTGCCTGAGGCGATATTTCGGCCACATTGCGAATATGCCCCTTAACGAATTGGTACAATTTTCATCATATTTGTTTCATCCAATTATAGATCACCGCAAGCAGTTTTCACTATATTTTTGAAAGGATTAATACTATTAAATTAAACCAACACGTGTATATACACAATCATGAATTCAGTCGGAAGGTGTGAACAGCCTTGAGACCGTTGAAGCAGGTTAAGTGCTAATTCGTTTGTAGCCTAAATACTTATCGCCGTTGGTGTGTAAAATGCAACAAAGTTTCTGTATGATGGTAAAATTAAAATGTGATTGTAAAATTTTAAAATGTAATTTACCCAGTTGTAAATATGTTAGCTTGCATGGAAATTGTCATCTTGTACACAACCATTGAAAGACGACAATGTACTTTATTCCTTGATTACTTCATAATGCATTCCACTTATCTCTCTTGGAAATCATGGTATATCCACGTGTTAATGTAAATTGCCTATTTTCATGAATGAAGCCTTTGTCTAGACCCTTCAGCACAGTTGAGATGTCTTGCCATGAGATATTGTCATAGAGCTGAACCTAGGCGTCGAAACCGACATTCGTATACCAGCCGTCAACTAAAATGAGCCTTCCCTGTTCAATAACCAGTTTCTAAAAACGACAAATAGCACAAACCACCAAAGAACTAAGTAAGTACATAAAATACATGTATAAGACACATGGTAAAAGGTAAGTTTATCACTGATTGGAATTCCTTACAACATTTGAACCTGTATATGAACTCAATATACTGGCAGCTTACCTTTAGGGCTTCTCCTTGGCTCCTCAGAAAGCGCAAGTTGGACTCAGTGATGTGAATCAAGTGATGATTCTTAATCTGGATGACCGATCTAATGTCAAGGCCTGTCGAGTTCCATATTACAAGGATGAAGAAATGTTGTGCTTTGGCCGTGTCGAAGTTCTGGATCACTTTGTGGAGGTAGGACAAAAATTCTTTGTCATGAAAATCAATGACTAAAAGCGGGCCGTAACTTTTTCCTTGCATCTCGGCCATGGTCAATTTGTTGTTCAAAATGTTGTCAAAGATCAGAGCACTATAAAAGCCAAGAACTTATAGCCAATGTAGCTATTGCCGAGAAGTAACTCTGACCCGGATGTTCTTGGCCTCAAAAACGTTGAAGATGTTCGTGTCAACACGTCTTGTCTTGGCGTGCAAAAGAAAAAACCGGCACGTCGGGTATCTAGCTATACATCCTGGTCAGCGTCCAACACGATTTTTTCATGAATATCAGATTAAATACGAAGCCTGTGATTGGTAGATCGTTGACCAATAGTTGGTCTTTGAAAATGACCTGAAAACCTTTTTTTCTATCCCTGAAATATGAAACCATTATTCGTTACGTATATAACCAAAGCTATTCACATTTTCCTGATCATCACTGGATTTTGAAGTCAAACGTTTTATCAGACTTTGAAACTAAAATGGCTGACGTACACCAAGAAAGAACGTTTTCACCCTGCCGTAAGTTGCGTTTGGTAAACCCAACATTATGGAGCCATCATCATGGTGGCTGGACGCACACCGTGGGCTTGATCGAAAAGAATTTGTGCTGTGACGATGGGGTATTGTTTATTACATCAGTTGAAGACATCGCTACAGATGAAGCAAAGGTAAATGTACATTCTTGGCTACTTTGATTAGGGCGGTACAGTAACAAAGTAACGAATATTTGGCACCATGTCGTAACTTTACGACAAGCATTTCTGTCTTCTTAATGCTTCATTTCATTAGGTATCAAAACAAGAAAATATAAAGACATTCTGTTAGTATTATTATTAGCCATTAGGCAAGTAGGCCATTCTTAATTGTGGCTGGACGAATAGGAAACCGAAGCAGTTGACTAAGGAAATCAACCCAGATGATAGCTACATGGATCGCGTGTTCTCATTGTTAACAGGCTAGTAGATGTCGATTTCGACCGTACAAGCCATCAACCTGAAAAGATATGGACAGCAAACAGAACAGAAAATGATATGAACTAATCTTTGCTAACACAAATAAATAATAAATTTTATGACGAGAAAACATTTTTGAAGAACTTGTTGAATTAAGGGAACATGATATGCATCGGTAAATGTGTATTAAATGTATATAATGGTAATTTTTTGTAAGGCTATATATGTACATGTATATGTCAGATTATTGAAAATCACATTACAAGGCGTATAAAAAAAAACATTTGTGTAATTATACCATATTATCAATTGTAATTTTGTTGTAGGTAATATCTGAACCATGGGTGGGCATGGTACATCAAGTGCCCCAAAGTAATTATGAGTGGTTTCCAGATCTTAAACGAATGGTTGTCGAGACCACATTCCGGCAGTCGTTAACGCAGTGTAAAGGGTTGTTTTGCATGTCTACAGTAATCTCGGAATTTCTTCGGGAACATTTGCCTGATGTCCCAGTGACGAGGCTGCTATACCCTTACACCCCTACCGACTCCAGATTTAACAAGGCATGCTTATGTTCAAGAAAAAACCCCACCAGAGTGCTATTCATCGGAGAATATATGCGTAACTTTCAGTATTTCTTCGATCTTGACCTCCCAGCCGAGTTTCAGAAGATTCTGTTGCAATCTCCAGACGTCCACATGGAGAAACAAGGCATTGTCACCAATGACAGTGTTATTGTACGTCAGTATGTCGACAACTACGAGTACGACACTTTGCTATGTAATTCTGTGGTCTTCTTGAATTTGTTGGACGCATCCGCCAACACCACTGTTCTTGAGTGTATAATCAGAAATACCCCCATCGTTGTTAACAGGCTTCCAGGGTTAGAAGAATATTTGGGTAAGGATTATCCGTTGTTTTATGACACTGTTAATGAGGCACGTGAGATGCTGACGTCAAATCAGGCTCTGCAAAGGGGATGTGATCACCTCGAAAACCTGGCTCTTAAACCCTATCTTACGGGCAACAGTTTTCTGCATGCATTACAAAACAGTGCCACCTATCGTCTACTACCGGTTCCAGCTTCCCAGAAGACCGTTTCTCAGCGAATCCCTGAATATGATATAACTGTGATGATTTGTTCCTACAAACGCGTATATAACATGGAAAATCTTCTGCACTGCTTTGTCAACCAAACCATCGATAAAAAAGTCGAGCTTATCATTTGGAACAACAACTACTTTGCTAGAGACGAACTACAGTTGATCTGTGACGGTTTCAAAGAAAAGTTAGAAATAAAAGTAGTTCATAGTACAGAGAACTATTATTGCATCGTTCGGCTGGCTGTCACAAGTCTTATGCGCAGTGATGTCTTGATCGTGTGCGATGATGACGTTGTCCCGTCACCTGACTTTCTTGCAGGTTTGTTTATTTTTATCCGTCAGGTTTAAGATGCTTTGTAGACTGACCAAATACTTTTATGGGATTTTCAAATGAAGAAATAAAAAGGTATATCGTGTCTTAAATTATAACTAGTTACTAGTGTGTTTGAGTATATTATCGTGGATACTGGATTTAATTTAATTAGACCCCATGGCTATGTTATGGGATTTGAGAATTTTGCTTTCATTGCTAAAAACCACTTAACAAAGGCTCCTAAAATTCATCTTAAGTGTCATTGGTAATTATATTTATATACCTTATTATTTTTGACAACAACAGAATATGTGGCAAAATACGTAAAGTACGGGCCAGACGCCATTCTTTGCTGCAGAGGACACAAATTTTGGCGACACGAGTTGAACGAAGAACATCCGGAAATAACGTGGATGATGTATGAGGACTTGAAGTTTTACGACGAATCGGAGGACGATGTAAAGGTGATGAAATGAAATAACAAGAAGAGTAATACATTGTATTTAGTTTCATGTACAACCTTTTGAAAAATAACCGTGTTGTGTGGTATATATCTTAAATGAGTGTGTGGTATATATCTCAAATGAGAAATCACTATCACTATGTGTTAAAGTTGAAACGAAATCACGTAATGAAAGATCTTAAAGTCATCTGGGCCTGTTTTGATTAATGACGGCAGCTTATCATAATGTTGTTCTAATTTTTCAGATCCATTTTCTTCACGCAGATACATGCTTGTTCCCAAAACATATCCTAGCCAAGGCCATACAGTATCCGCTCCCAAATTATGACGTCATATTGGTTGACGACTATTGGTTGTCGTACGTCTTCTCACATCTACTCAGAATACCAGTATGGAAAATAAAAGGTGATAACCTGTTCACGTCAACGCCTTGCGCAGAAGATGACAAAATCGCTCTGTATAAGAATAGCAGGGTTCGCGAGGAAAGAGTTAATTTTTACGCGTATCATATGAGACAAGGTTGGCCAAACAGCGTACAATGTATTGGCGAGGACGATGATTAACCGCCTTAAAACTTAACTATGCTTGACGTTCTCAAAATTGTACCATTACTAATGCCTAAAATAAATCATCTCTACTCTGACTATAGAGAGTTTTTCTTTAAAATTCAACTTGGTTTTCGTGATGGTATAATTAACCTAAATTAAATAATAAGATCGTCATCCATTGAGAATGAATATTCTGCCGTTACAGTTATAAATGTAGTATAATTTCTGGTTTCAATATATACGTCCCTAACCGTTTAGGTTTGTAATTATATATATTTACTTACCTAGAAATAAGAGATACATGTAATAGTGGTAAGTGAGAAATGTGCATGCTGATCGCACGGTAGCCAATCCCTATCTTCCTTTACGTGTGTGCAATCGGACCGTGTAGAAATCATTTAGACCTATAAGTTCTCAAGTGTTTGAGAAATTTGATTATGTCTTAAATGGTATGTGTATGTTTAATAAAGGGCTAATCTTTTAACGAAACGTATTCAATCTTAATCTTGCTTTATTTCATAGGCGGCACATACATGAACATTTATATGTATGGCACCATCATCTTGGGTCACTTAATGTAGACACGATTGCTACATCTTTTACTGAAGACCACTTCTCTTCCACCATGGTGTGCATATATTTGTAAAAGGAAGCTTTTCAACAGCATGTCAAAGTTTCTTTGTCGATGCTTTTTATCCAGACAGTAAGGTTGTCCTCACCACTAAAACTAGCCACCTCATAAGGTGGCTTCCTTTCCGGTCGTACGTGGGATGGTCCACCAGCAACCTCCGGACGGTCGTGGGTTTCCCAAGGGCTCTGCCCGGTTTCCTTCTATCATAATGCTGGCCTCCGTCATATAAGTGAAATATTCTTGGACACAGTGTAAAACACAAATTAAATAAATAAATAAAACTCGTCGCCATTTTATATGAATCCTTGAGAGTGTCGATTAACAAGAATTAAATAAACAAAGCACAGGCTAATTCATTTGCGCATGGCAGGACGAACACGTATATCATATACAGTCATGAGGAAATAATACAATGTACCAAAATGAGCTTATTGTATATAGGAAAGAAAGTTGGTTTGCAGAAGTAACATAGGTATAACGAGTGCGCAGTTAGACACTTATCGGATGAATTTATTATGCCGGATTTGAAAAGAATGATTATTAACACCATATTGCAAAACTTGAATAGGAATACAAAATATCTCTGCGGCTCTAAATTGGGAAAAATTAATAATAAAATATCTAACGTTTATGTCTTCTATACAGGTGGTTTAAAGCCTGTATAGTACGGGGCCTTTAAAACGGTATGTGTAAAAACACACGTCATGAAATACTGATACTTAAAAAAACAACAACCGAGGTGAAGGTTAAATCAAGCCTTCAGCGATAAAATAAAACCAATGCATCGATTAAAGGCGAGTTTGGGTAAAGATATTTAGTACATTGTTGCAGTTTGTAGGACGCGTATGAGTTTCACGTCTAGTTAAGACATTTTCTTCTTACTACATCATTAAGAACAACTAGAAACTGATCGGTTTAAAAGAGGTCTGGTTATTGGGTGGTGCAATTGCAGGATCATAAAGTATACGATAGTCTTAAAACAAAAGTTTTGTTTAAAACTCGCTTTCATGTGGTCGTGTCTTGGATTCGGATGCACAAGTAATTTGTACATATATGTGGATTGTTTCAGTTGACTTCAACACTGAGTTTTCATAGACTATTGCATCTGCAAACAAGCATCGTAAAAGCGTTAAATTGTGAAAGCAAGACACGTTTCTACGAGCTGACAGAATAGCTGGGAGCAAAACTCTACCGGAACAAAAAAAGACATATTTTTTTTTTCAAAATTGGGCGAAACAGATCAATACTTGGTTTTACCATGAAAAGTTACTGACTATGCATTAAGTTTCAATTTACAGCATACTAAACATCCATATGCATCTGGAAAGTCAGGTAAACCACCAAAGTTCAAAACAGGACCAAAATGTTGGAAATAGGTAAAACAGCTCAAAAATTCTGCGGTATGATGTAGATGCCTGACAACTTAAAAGAATTAAGCATTGACAAAGTATGCGAACCGCCCCATGGAATAATAAGCCGTTACAAAAGCGTGTGGCTTAATAGGGAGAAATTATTGATTGGCTGTGGTCAGAAATATTCAGCCTGTTGAGCCTAAAGAGGATTGTTTAGGGATCAGTTAGGACGCAGCATCTGTGTATTTCACCACCCACCAACCCACCCAAAACAATAATAATAGTAAGACATAGGAAGATGATAGTATGAAATTCCAGGAGTTTTTAATAACCAAAGGCTTTATCTTACAAAAGTATCCCATTTTTAAATCCTGATAAATATTCATTTTTCACAATGACCCAAGAGCCTCTCATCATGTGTGAATTCTGTGAGTTCACACCCAGCTCTGGGCGACGTAGGCCTATTTCCTGTCCAGTCAGAAGCAATAAAGTTTGCCTGCAACCCCCGGATGGCTGTGCGTTTCCTTTGGACTATGTCTGGCTTCTTTCCCCAATTATTTAATGCTGGCCTTCATCTGTAAGTGAAATATTCCTAGCACGCTGTATAATACCTTTCAAATAATAAATATTCTTTTTTAAGACACTTTCTTATTAAATTGTAATACTTTTAATTTAATCCAACGGTTTTTATTTTAAATATTCATTTTCTACCTCATTTTACTTAAGGGAAAAAACAACACTTTTTTATTTTGCTTTTCTCAGTTTTATATCAACTTTTTGTCCTATTCATGTGCTGCGTTCATGTAACATTTTAAAGTTATCATCAAAATGGTTATGTTTATCCGAAAGAGAAAAATACAACAGTAGAAATTTACTTTACTCAGCTTCAACCATGAACACTTAACTTCAACCAAGTCATCATCTTCATACGCCATTCATACAGTAGTTTTGGACAAATTTCTTTTCTTCCTTTTTTCCAGCTAATTGAACTTCTAAATTTTCTTCTTACTGAAAATCCTATCCATTCGTGTTGCCAACCTTATAATATTGTAAATGCTGACTAAGCAGCGGAGAAACGTGAAGACTACAAGCTGCGCCATCTGTGATGTCACTTCCACATGGTTTAACTTTGATTTAATCATTGACATTATTTAACTGTGTGGCTTTGACACTGCATACCACCAAGGCTAGCAAAGAGAAGGTAAGACGAGACCCCAATGCGATATATAATGACCCAGTTTGTTGTTAGAGCTAAAGTAACAAGCGTACGAGTGGTGTAGCTGGGTAACAGAAATTGGGCCATATATAACGCGACAAAGATCAGTAGACCGAATAACATTAATAATTTGTTTTAAAAGGTTAGTTCCACGAACTGAATTTCACACGTTTTAATTTAAAGAAAGGAATGATATGCTCCTCTCAGAATAAAAATTTTCAAGGAGTTTCCTGGACTTTTTATCTTTGTCTAAAAATGTCCTCAGAGTTCGTGAAAAGAAAAATTTGAGTTGGCCCGAATTTAGCGAGTGGGTCGTGTTGCCCGCAACAAACATTCTTCTTAATGTTTGCCTGACCGAATCGCTGGAATTTCCGACACACTGTGCCATGTTGCAAAAGAGTGCCTGTAAACAACACACCAATGTTATTGTCAAAGATAATCAGAGCCGTATTTCATGACAGTCACATTTGGTACACAATGGCAAAGCTGCATTGGGGTTTACTTGCCCAAATAGAAGAAAGCCTTTCAGGGACACTGAAACAGACCACAGCAGTACACACTAAAACAGGAACTACTTCGGTAACTCGGTGAAAATTTTGACCATCTCTGAAATTCCCTTATGGAACTCCGATTCGCTTCCAGACTCAAAAATATATATTTACTACTGTATATAGCCTATATTGGTTTCATAATCCCAAGATAAAACTGAGGGATACATCTACATCCATTGGACTCTCTTATCTCATGAAACTGGTAAGTTACCACACGATAACTCGGTCTCGCCATGTCAGCGATAAATAGATATCAAAAAATTGACCCACCGACGAATCACCAGACAGGAGGAGCGACTAATATAAAGCTGGTATGTCGCAACTAATTATAAAAGATAAGTTTTATAAGCCGATATATATACCTCGTATAACTCCAACAGTCAATTGTTGCAAAAGATATATATATAAAGTCCATATATAAGCAACATATAAGTGAAATATTCTTGTGTACAGGGTAAAACATTAATTAAATAAATAGATTTTTTGCTATTTTTTTTAAATTTTGTTTTATTGCCTATATGGTAGCTGATAATAAGCATTATTCCCCTTCCTTATTTCTGGTGAATGGTCTATGAATTTGTGACATTTGTAGAACTTCAAGTAATATTAAAGAAAATATTAAAGAAATTCTTGGCAACAAGTAGGACTAAGCCTTTTGTGAGCGTCGAAGTCTGATTCTAACTCGTTATATCTCACCGATCTTTCATTGTGTTTGGGTATATAAAGTGCACTCTCTGTTCCGGGGACACCAGAAATAATGACTAGTGGATGGATAGTTACCGCCGATTACAGTCATATGTCATCTTTAATCAAATATTCGAATAATAGTGATCGGATTTGTGGTACAGAAGAATAAAATTTAAAATCAACGTTCCGAGGTTGAAGGTTTTAGTGGATTGCACGAAACATATATGGTGGAGGAAGACAACATTCCGTATTATAGAAGGAAAATCTAAACACATCGAAGAAATGCTAATATGCAAAATTTTAGGCAGCAGATAAACCGATGGTTTTATTCAAAAACTTCACAAGAAATGGTTACATTGGTAGAGAAAATGACAACTGTGGACATTATGAATGTAAACATCGGTATATGTCATAGAGAAAAGGTGACCAAACCACTGTCAGAAGTTAAATTCTTAGATATTTCTGCAAAGTTTGTGATTTTATCTTCAAGATTACTCGAATTTTGTTTCACGCTATAATATTGAATACCGTAGTCTATCTCCCACAATTCCAAAAACCGGAACAGTCTTAGCGTAACATCGTTTTTCTGCTGGCACAACTCGTCGTATGTCACTATGGTACGGTCTTCAGGTCTTATCAGACTTTCCGCCTCATCCATGGTAGACCTCCACAACTGTCGCCATTCTATGGAATATCTTCGAAAACCGTTCCAGTTGAGTTCAATGGCTTCTGTGTTTGCCTCTTTGGTAGAATACCATTTATCAGTGGCGTAAGCAATCATTAAAGACACATATGTGTCCAGTATATTTGGGCGGTACAGAGTGATGACCTTGGGTTTGTCCAGTATCTCTACAATGTCACCGATTTTAAGCTGGTTATCTTGGAGGTGTTCCACGAAAAGTTTCATTCCCACCACAGGTTTGTCCACTTCCATAACAGCTGTCTTGACGTAATTCAAAATTTCCTCTTTACTGGAATCCGTAAGGTGCCTTTCATCCAGCTTCTCTCTGTTGAGAGGTTCGTGCAGACAGTACACCTCAGGGTGATTATTCATAAGGTCCATAAGTAAAGTGGAGCCAGAGCGAGCAGAGCTGAGGAGAATAAAATGCTGTCTCTTTTTTTCATCTTTCTGACAACTGATCGACTTGGATTCCATGACGAAGAGGCAAAATTGATGAAAAGAGCGAACAGGACCTCTTGAAAGTGTAGAGGAAAATAGTGATTTAAGCAAACTTTGAAGGTGACGGAGTTCTACAGACCAGCTAATGAATAGCCTCTAATAGTACACGGATATATTTCCCGATGATACAGTGACAAATGCCACGAACCTTGTGCAAAGCGTAAGACGATATATTGACGGCACACATGTGGGACAGCTAAATCCGAAACATCTGTTGCTGTCAAAACTGAGCAAAATCTGATCTGCCCTCCACATGCATAGCATAAGCATTGGTTAAAGCCAGTGTGTCCTGGTATTCAAATAAACAAGGAAATAAAACTAGGGCTTATTTCACTCATTGGATCCATGCGAGAATAAGATTCCCAGCCACATTATGCATAACAATGTATTGTCACACGTGTAAGAAATGATTCAATCAATTTACAGCAATAGATCTAAGAAAGATAAATATCCAGGTCCAATACTTTTCATCTGCATACTTCATTAACTGGTAATTCGTGCAGCATGACAAAAGAATACTTCACATGGTTATGATATATACTGATACATATATATTCCATAGTTCCCCCCCCCCCCGCCATCGTTTATCAAGCTCATTTCAGGGTTCGAAATATTATGGTGCCTTACGACGAATAAACATCACAGTAACAAACAATATATACCACAAAAGCCGGTATACAGACAATTCCTAAAGCAAAATATCTTTATTAAAAATTCACACAGTGTAAGACAAAATTTCCGAACTTTTTAAGAAAAATGCAGTTAAATGATATACACGATCTAGATGCCTACAGTATTCGTCATTAATACTGATTTATATGTAAATTAAGTCATCCAAACAACAGAAAACAACCTTCCAAGGTTTATGCAGCAATATTTTACTTCCCAGAATCAACTATATCAAGATTTTACATGTATATTTGCAGTCTTTTCACCAGATACAAAGATATGAATCAACCTGGATGCAAAGTTCTCTTCAAAACGAAACAATTATGTACATGCCGAAAATTCTTTTTAACTTTAGCACTGTTTACATTTTGAGGTAAAAAGTCTCCAAATAGAAGAAGGGATATTTGATTACATTAAAAGAACAATTCCCCTTCTATTGATTAAATCTATAATCATGAATCCGGTTCTCCCTTTTCCTGTTTACCTACTTCCCAAACATAAAAGGTTATTCTGCTCCAAAACATGTGAAAATGACACTAACACTTTACATCCCGAATCCCTCTAAGGTCCAATTCGTTGGCTGACCGATTGACCGAAAAAGCAACACTTGTTTCATTGGATGTGACGATGGCGGTTACGTTGGCCAGTTTTGTGATGATTAAAGATGTGGGGTGCTAGAGGTCACTTACAAGAAATGACCGAATATAGCATAACGATGGCACGCAAATGGAATTAAAGCGATAAATAAAAGACTGATCTGGAATAGCTACCACCTATTCCCATTGGCTGACGGCTGTAATCAATCAGATCAATTAGACATATTTGTCTTATTTAAATGACGAAATATGCGAAACTCTTTATGTTCTTTCTCCCGGCCAGACGAAGACTCGCTAAATCTTCACTCTAACTGAAACAAAGGTAAGTTAAATGTGAATGTTTGCAAGCGGACGAAAGAGAAACTTAACAAGAACGCATCAAGAATTTCTTCTCCCCTAAGGAAGTAGTTTAATGTTTTCTATCAGATTGTTTTACCTAACAATTTTTAGGTGATAGTCTTGTTATATAACAGCATGCTTCCAAAGAGGTTGCTAAAAACCGACTATTTTCATTGATTTATTAACTCCGCCAAAAAGTTTTGTTTTTTGCGACGTTATTTTTCTGGCTGACTGTGAGGAACTTTACAGAAAAAAGTTATGCACCTCAGGATTTGGATGAAAATTTCTGTACAGGTTGGCCTAAATTAATTTTAACAATTCGACAATTCATTTGATTTTGTTTAACGGCATCATGTCATGTGGCCAATTTTGAATTAATTATACTGCCTTATTAAATCGGAGTTAATTGGTAATTACAGCCTTAAGGGTGATTATTCATAGACTGAATTAGAAACTGTTTTCAATACTCAGCTTGTCTTTGATGTATCGGAATAAATGTGTAATACGCCAAGCCCTTTGAACAAATTTTTAAGCATATTTTATATCGTTCAGTCTTCTCTTCTATTACATTACTGGGAACTTTTCTAATACGTTACGGTGAACGCTTAACGTGTTGCGCCGTCGGCATTTCCCTCGGGAGAGTTGTTTTTCATTCCCGGTCTGACTGCTTGGATCTTAGGAATGCTGTAGTTTGAAGCCAAAGAAGAAGGCAGAAAGGTTTTGTTTTTTGTTTTTTTTGTACTTCTATATATTGACATATCCTAAAATGTACATATTGAGACACAAATCAAATGTTCCATATAGATCCTAATAAGTAACGTAGGTTTCGATCTCTGCTGCTCTTTATACATATACATCCATAAATATGCAATATGTCACTTATTTCTTATTTCAGTTTATTTTGTCAGAACAACTGCTGAATACAAAATGCATAAAATCCAAAGACTCCCTGAAGAATATGCCAACAGGCTGATGACCATGTCTCCACGGGTCATTAAGGCCTTTCCAACACTGGAACCCATACTCAAAAAAGGGATGTGGAAATACTCTGTCTCTCTTCCCTACATTGCACCTGGCGCAAAGAAAAACGTAAGTAGAGCTCTTGATGAAGGACTGCTCTCCAGCGCAACATCCGCTATTAAAGACATGGAAGCGACTCTCAGAGACTTCTTCCAAGTACCAATGGCAAAAGCCTGCAACACGGGTTACGCGTCATTAGTCATCGGTCTGAGACTGGGGAACCTCGGGCCCGGACACGAAGTGCTCGTTCCAAGCCTTACAATGATCGCTGTCGCCAACGCCGTCACTGATGTAGGAGCTACGCCTATTTTCGTGGACTGTGCTCCAGGAAAATTGAACCCTGGTCTAAAGGAATACGAGGCGAAGAGAACTCAAGCCACCAAAGCCCTGGTTGTGACCTACACGTACGGGACGACTGTAGACGCTAAAGCTTTCCGCAATTACTGTGACACCTATGGGCTTATCTTCATCGAGGACATTTCTGAAGCGTTTGGGACTTTGTGCGATGGTCAGCTGGTTGGAACTTTCGGGGATTTCGGCTGTGGCAGTTTGTACGCTAATAAGATCATAACTGCCGGGGATGGCGGATTCGTCATCTCCAAGCACAACGATCCCGCTGTCTTTGACAGAGCCACAAGCTTGACCAACCATGGCTTTGTCAAATATTATCACTTTGTCCATTTTGACCAGTCCGGTAATTTCAAGATGTCCGGTCTGGCAGCAGCCCTCGTGACACCTGCCATTCATCACACACGGGAAGTGCTCGCCCATAGGGCCTTCATTGCTCGGTGCTACAGGAAGTTCTTGGCCGATGTTAAGCACATCTCTCTTATGGAAAGGTCTGAATACGGCCCAGACGCACCATGGGTTTTTGGTGTGGAATGCGCAAGTAAAAAGCTGAAAGATACCATTCGAGCCACCATGGCGGACAAGTACGGCATAGAGACGCGGGACTACTTTTTCCCTATCCATCTGCAACCGCTTTATCAAATTCCCGGCAAAGAACCCGACCAATTGCCGAACGCCGAGAAGCTGGGCCAGTGTGGCTTTTACCTCCCCACCCACTATTACCTGTCAGAAGACGATATGCTGTACATCGCTAACGCCGTCAAATGTGGCATCAGCGCGTTTAAGGCCATGGAACTGTAAGACATACCCTCCAAAATATTTGCACACGATATTATTCTACATGTCCATATGACAAACCAATAACCTAAGCACGAAAACACTTTCTGATCTCCGTTATTAAACGATATAAAAAGAAAAAAATATCTCTGGTTAAGACGAATACAAGAGGTCAACTACACCCACAAGTGTATCATGCTTTTTGGTTCATGCTTTCATGCATATATGTGCACGTGAAATGTTAAAATCGTACAATCATCAATGTCAAATCAGATTTTGTTTATAGTAGGTTTCCCAGAAGGCCTAGAAATTTGTTATTCTTTTAGGCCTAGGTATGTCAAGGGCTGGGTTTATATCTGTTTTGAACTCTTTTACTGGTATATTTACATATATTTCATATTCTTGACATGTTCCTCTCTATATGAATTATGTTTCTTTAGTATTTATGCAAAAGAATTTTAGCATTAATGTTATCTAGACGTCCGTGTAGTATGAGATATGTAATAATTTACTATTCTATTAATATCCAACTTGAATATCTTTCGTTGATGTCTTCTTTTAAAATATGTATTTCCTAATATATTAATCTTTGGAAATATGACACCAACTGACGGGTTATATATTTGTATCAGCTATGATTATATAGCTATATATTAGGCTGTGGTTCTATAGACCTGCCGACAAATATTATAAGTATTCAGATTTATCATCCCGTATAAGCTTTTAAAGGTAGTGTGGTGTAACTAATATTTTACCCCTGTGTGTGCTGTTGTATCAAATGTGTACACTATAAGTCTTTTCTGTCTTGTTGGCTTGTACAGCTAACCGTGTGCCAGCATGGGTCTGCACATATACGTTAAATATTACAATGTAAATAGTAGGGGAGTACATCTGGTATTTTGCATTGCACTTTTGTGATTGCCAAAGGCATTACATATAAAATTGCTGATTTAATTACAAAATGAAATAGGCCAAAAAGCTGTAATTGCAAATACAAGCCTAATCTATAGGCAGAATGGAGAAATAAACATGTTATTTATCGTCATCAATAACTCCCCGAAACTATGTCTGTTATTTCTAGGCCTACTTCAGTGTTTTTTGATTTTCGTGTATTTTACGATTGAGTTCCCATGAAAAGTCAAGCTATTTCATCTATTTATTTTGCTTGTGCATACATGTATCTTACATTATATTTATTCAATACACCTAGAAATTTTACCAAATTGTGATTCTCACACATAGCCTATATACAGGTCCACTATAGAAAACAGCGTAAGTCACGTGATATCACTTTAACCGAGTTAATATGATTTATGTTGTGAAAAATATGACTTACACAGTTTTTGAAAATGGCCTATGTGGTCTGATGTAGGCCTACAAAAGTAGGATATGACAAAGGGAAGTATAGTTCATCTTCCAAACTGTGATTGACTGATTCATGGAATGAAGCTATGAAATGAAAGGTATGAAAGGTATCGAACGATCGTTTCCCGCTGTCGCGGCATCGATTCGCTCAATCCAGTCGCATTCTCGCCAGAACTCCAATGGACGGGACTAATATCTCGACGTAGGCTTGGCAAAGGAAGTAGAATTAATTCCGTTTTAGAGCGCGTTCAATCATCAGGTGATGAACAATAGCAAGGCATCTGCGATGATGGTCCTACCGACTTCCATATTCTACAGGTTGCACGATGGATATATGGCAGAGGAAATCAATACGGACAACATTTCGTTATATAGAAGCATAATCCAACCAGAGAAACTATAATAATATCGAAGTATCTATGCAGCAGTTAAAGGCATGGTTTTATTCAGCGATCTAACCTTTAACGTAACGAACTGCACGACGTTGCGATAATGTGATAAATTGGTTGTTAACATACATGTTGTGTTCTATTTATTCAATAAACCTATAGAAATTAACACGTTATGACTCACACGTATAACCTATTGACTTGATCATCTATGGGCCTACATAAAAATTCGTAAGTCACTTTTTCATAACTTTCTTCAATGCCACTGGTTGTGAGAAATGTAGGCCTGTGTGACTTACACAGTTTTGTGAAAGTGGCCTCTGTAGTGTTATGTAGGCTACTGGTCCGGGGATGACGAAGCTCTCTCAGACTTTATTATAGTCATAACTTCAAATTCCCTTACCGCGCTAAAATTATGGATGAATCGCTGGGAGAATTTTACTTTAATATAAAGAGTTGTCTTTACAGTTAAGACTAGGAGAGCTTTGCGATATTTGGTCCTGGGCCTACATGTACATAGCTTGGGGACTACCGGTACTGGTACGTGGATATGACGAAGGGGGATAACTCGCATCGTCCAAACTATGGAAGTTTCTGTTGTCACTTGTGAAGTCCACGCCCGGTGAAGATCCTAACTCTGACCAATTTTAGCAAAAAATTCAAGATGGTAAGACTGTAGTTCAAAAGACTGACAAAGAAATCCCACACAGGGGCCTTCAACTCAAGTATTATTACACTGAATTACATAATTTTTTATGTCAGCGCCATCGCCACCCAGCATACAACAACAACGCATTATCAGGAAGGCCTACACTGGATTTAATCCATTTGACTTGTTACATTCTCCGGCCTAATTGAGCAAACTTTGTGGAGTTCTGTCTTGATAGAATGCATCGGGTGGCATAACACCCTGTTCGTAGATAAATTTCGGATCGTACTACGGAAGGCGTAGGCTAAGAAACTGCACACACATACGTGTACAATGTACGATCACTGTCAGATTGCCCCACCTGAAAGTGGGTGGTTCTATAACAGAGAATAGCTTTTGGAATATAAGTACGTGATTGAATAATATGTTTTGCCTTAGGCCCAATTTCAAAAATATGCTGTAAAAGATCTATTTCAAAGATTAAAGAAAAAAAAAGAAATAAACAAACCATAACGGTGCAACTGGTATCGCTACCGACACTGCGTTAGCCTTGACATGAAGTGATATACTGGCGTATATGGAGTATTTGGACAAAGCTGTAATGTATCGGCAAAAGTATAAACCCGTCCTTAAAATGAGAGTGATATAAATTTGTTCCGTCGGTGCTGAAATTGAAGTGTGAAAAATATGCTTTGAACTGGTCTTAAATTCTTCATACCGGTACTAATAAACAAGAGGAACCTTATAGAATCTATTAAGTCTAAAAAAAAAAAATAAAAAAAAAAATTATCTGGGTCTAGGATTTCAAGAGTATGATTTTGATCTGCTGTGTTCAGCGTAATTTTCTGAAAGTGAAGGCATGTTGAGGATTGTCAAATTGTTTAGGTCTTTTTTTTTTCTTTTCTTTTTTTTTTTTAAATGTGGGGAATTTTAAGGTTTGTAAAGTAAGTCCTTTATATTTTGTCCTTTATATAAGTACTGCGCCCCAGTACTTGTTTGCCTTTGATTTTGGAACATCTTGGTATTTTTTCACAAACACAGTAGCACTTTATGAAGACAACAACACTCTGAAAGCAAGGAGAGATGTGTTTTGTGTGAAAAAGGTTTGTAACAGGTGCCAGAGCCTGTAGACAACTGAAATTTCAGCTTTAGGTGTTCTGAGTTTTACACCTGGACCTGGTAGAGGTATGGTTTACATAGTAAACAGGGTCATAGTATAAAAATTTACCAGGCTTTTGTGAGCAGTGGAAAATTATCTGAATTATAGGCCTACATGTCCTTGTCACCTAAGTTCTACCTGACTGTAGGGACAGAACCATTTTTGTGTTTATACTGACTGGTTTAACACTTTGTGAATGGTGACTTTGTCAGCTACCCCATGTATAACAAAATACCAAGACTGCAACAAGGCGAAGCTGATCAGTATTTTATTACTTCTTGTTTTTGCAGGAAAACCTTGATACCTCATGTGTTTTGTGCACATTTCTAGCCATTCTTGGTTTGTACTCTATTGTACAATTATTCAGACTAATAGTTGCAGATTGTGACCTTAGTCTTCAGTGGGCCACGAGACTTGGACGGGGTATCGGTGAGTATATCATCTTTGTTTGCATAATAATTTAACAAGTATGCATGGGTAAATGGATTGTGCTGAGATACACATTTTGGCTTTAAGAATAATGAGAAAACCAAGCTCAGATATTATTAACTAATTTTAGAGCTACATGTAATGAATATTTGCAAATATGGGTAGAAATAATCACTTTTGAACAACTTTTGGGGGGTGTCTGTGGGGAGGGTAAAGGCAATATGCAAATGTTAGTTTTTGACACCTTATGTGGATTGCCATGATTTTCAAATACTTCAGTAGTTCAGCATTTGAATAAATACACAGTTTAATACTATATGATGTTCTGATGTAAACATATATGTATATGCATGCATTCTACAGGTCGTCTGCGAGGTAAGGTTGTATGGATTACAGGAGCCTCCAGTGGGATCGGGGAATATCTGGCCTATGAACTGGCTGCCGCAGGTTGTAGGCTGGTACTGTCGGCTAGGCGTAAAGAGGAACTGGAGAGAGTGAAAAAACAGTGCCAAGGTGTAAAATTCTTTTAATAATTCTTCACAGTGGTCTGCTTTTGTAAAACTTCATCAGTCTTTTCTTTTTGTGTTTTGTGACATAATATGTCCTAAATTACACCTAGGTAATTTCTGAAAAGCATTCTTGTGAAGTCACCTCGGATTTAATATAAAAGTACATGTATATATGAAATACATATAGTCTTAAAACTTAGATCACAAAAAATTTCTATTTCCAGTCTGTGGCCCATTGAAACCAGAAGATATCCTTGTTTTACCTTTAGATGTTCTTAAATACCACACTCATCAAGATGCCACTGAAACTGTGTTAAATCACTTTGGCCAGGTACATTAGTGTTACCACCTCAACTTCATGTCTATCACTTGTACCTTTAATGCTCACTGTCATTGACATTTGCATCCAATTATCACAGTAATATGTTATTTATCATAATTTTTTTCACTAATATGTCTTGCAATATGTGTGTAAAATATAAGGTTGTCAGGACCATGGTCGTCTCAAGACTTGAAAAGTAAATATAAAAATTCATGGTTTAGATATATTGCCGCAATGTAGATAACTTCATATGCTGTAATTAAGCATTGAAAGACTGAATTTGAATTCATTACTCTACATGTAGAGTTCGCACCATTTTGCTTTTATTGCCAAATTCTGCTTGTTTTGACCTGTGCCAGATTGATATCCTAGTCAACAATGCAGGAAGAACGCAGCGAGCAGTGTGGGAAGAAACAGAATTGGAGGTTGATCGTGATATGTTGGAACTGAATGTGCTTGGGGTTGTCTCCCTTACTAAGGCTGTCCTCCCTCACATGATTAACACCAATGGAGGCCATTTGGTGGTCATGAGTAGTGTGGCTGGCAAAATGGGTATGTAAAAGAGACATAATATAATGGCATTATATTATGCTGTAGAGCAGCTATGCAGAATGCTGAAAATGGTTTATGCCTGCTGAGCATTTTTACAATCTCACGGTGTGTTTCCTCACATTGCTTGTGTGAAAGAACTGAAATATTGTTGACATGAAAAGGGATCCTGCATTCAGTGATTGACGAATTGTTTCACATAGCAGATAAGATTCAAATGTCTTTCATGAGGATTAAATTTTACACACGAAACAGAAGATACAAATCTCTGAATTCATTTTTCAAGATGTCAGCAAGTTACTTCATGTGTCTCTTTAACAAAATACATGTACAAATATAACACTTCCATCAAATTGAGTGTATTTTCCCTTGACAGGTGTGCCTTTATCTGGATCATACTGTGGTGCAAAGTTTGCTCTTCATGTGAGAACATTTTTTCTTACGTACACTGCTCAAACATGTCTCTGATCAGTATCTGTAATATCCATAGAAAATGTGTATGTAATAAGATTTGTTATAGAGCATGTTGTGGTCAAGTATATCCCATGTCTCAAAATTTTTTCAGGTCATAACAAAACTTTTGAAAAATTTTTCTCGTGAAAGTTAATATGTGAACAAACTGATCAATGATCTGTGTGTTAATCACATAAATTTGATTTTCACAGGGGCTTAAATCTGATGCTGTCATAATTCCATAACATAAGGTGTTAAATAATAAGTAGGAATGTTTTAAATATTTACATGTACCTGCATTCTTTAAGTTTTAGAACCACTTTATTGCACAATCAGATACCATGTATCAGAGTTTCTAACACTTATGCTATATAATTGGTATAATTATTGAGTATGTTTTACACAGGGCTGGTTTGAATCATTACGCAATGAAAGCTATGAAAAAAACATCAGAGTGACGCTGGTTTGTCCAGGCCCAGTATTTTCTGGACTCCTGAAGACTGCTATGACAAGTAAACATGGTGAGGTTGGTATTTAAAAGAGATTTTTTATTTATTTGTGTGTGTGTGTGTGAGTTTTTGTTAACTATCTTAGTTTTGAATATATGTATATAGTAAAATGTTGATAATTTGTAAGGGTGACCAAATTAACATTTAATTGAGAATTATTGATATCTATGAATGAATTATCAAGAAATGAAAATCGATGTTAATAAATGGATAAACAATATCATTAAATGTTTAAAGATATCGATAAATGTTAATCAATATCAGTAATTCATTTATTCATATTGAAAACTGATTTATCCATATCTGTAATTCATTTATCAATATCAATAAATGATTTAGTGATAAATATTTCAAGAAATGGTTTATTTATAAAAGTAAATGGTAGAATTTATCAATATAAATGGTAGAATTTATCGATATGAGTAATTCATTTATCAGTGTCAATGAAGGAATTAGCAAAATCAATAAATGAACTAGCGATATTAATAAATAGTGTTCCCTTCCTGGTTCTAATGGAAATGACTGCTCTCTCTACCTTAGTATGAAGCAGTCTGGGAGAAAACGTATGTATTTATTATGGCTGAAGTACCAGGGTCAAACATCCAGAAACCAAGACAATGGAATAAGAGCAATCTCACTTATGTCGGTGCTTTAATGCAGCGCTTGCGAGTAAACATGGCTTCATGAGTGATACAGCCACTGATACAATAATTGTAAAATACTTGACAATTGCCCTTAGTTTCGGGAAAATTTTGAAATTTTTGGTAACAGATATTGTGAGATGTCAGAAAGGAGCATTCATTATTGGACAGATAAAAAGATCAAATTTTTGATACTGATAAATAGAGATGTTTATTGATAAGGGCTATTTATCGATATCAATAAATGATTATCAATATGGATAATTGATTTAGAGATACCAATAAATCAGTCATTGATATCGATAATTCCTGATGAAATATTTATTTTATTTGTTTATTTATAAATTTGCCAAATTTAAATTTAAGATAGATCATATGTTCTGCATGAGGCAAAGTCTTAAAATATTTTTCAGTTTTGAAAACAGATTAGAATTGTATTGAATCTTTCTTGCAGAACTATGGTGTAGACATGAAGTCAGACGAGAAGCGAATGTCAACACAACGTTGTGCATATCTGACAGCAGTAGCAATAGCTAATGAGCTGGAGGAGGTTTGGATTGCACTCCAACCTGTCCTTGGATTAACCTTCCTGAACCAGTACATGCCAACAATATCTAAAAGGTACGATCTTCCTCAGTTATGAATGTAGCATAAAAATCACAATCTGATATGATTCAAATAATTGGTTATGGTAAGATTAATGGCGCACAATCAAGGGATATCTGATCGTTGGGGTTACATCATTCAGATTGGTATGAACACATGCAAATGATGCATCGTAGTTTAACGCAAATTTGAAACTGAATGTGAATACTTATTTTGGTTTACATATTGGAGCATTGTTCTGTTAGGGTGACAAAAAAGTTAACCTCAAAAATTGTCCTTCATTATATTGGTGAAAAATTCTCCAATCTGTCTGCCAGACACCTATCAGATAAATAAATAATTAATGAATTGGTGGTTACAATAGTTATAAGGTTATCCTATTATGGCCGTGCCGTATTACGTACAGGGGGCCTCAGTCGGTTGGCGCGCTATCGCAGAACAATGACCCGAAGCCTCCCACCAATGCGGTTGCTGTGAGTTCAAGTCCAGCCCATGCTGGCTTGCTCTCCGGCCAAAGGTGGGAAGGTCAGCCACGGTCGTGGGTTTCCCTCGGCCTCTGCCAGGTTTCCTACCAACATAACGCTGGTCGCCGTCGTGTAAGTGGAATATTCTTGAATACGGCGTAAAACACCAATCAAATAAATAAATAAATAAATATTACCTACCGTGATGCAATCAAACGCAGGATTTAATTGTTTAAGTTGTTTATCAATTCTGCTGTATTAAACCTGTCAAGGCATTTCTTTGCATCACAACTGCTGGTCTAAAATCTGCCACAGACAGAAGATGTCATAGACGCCAGAGCTGTTGTCTTGGTTAGAAATAGGTCTATAATGGTTTCCTGTTGTAAGTAGTGTCATCCACAATAACATTAACCTCTAACCTGGAATTTGTCGTTTTGTGTGTGTGTTTTTTTTTTCAGGATGATGAAGGCATTTGGCTTGAAACGAATGAAAGAAATGAGGGAGGGTCGATGATTTGTTCAATCCTGTGGTCTGTCAGCAGATAGGTTATGTACCATGGAGGTGTTAATCAACAATATTATTAGAGTTAACAATTATTAATTGGGGAAGTCACTTATTTTGCTTATGTACACGTAGTAGGGCAGGTTTATCTACCACTCACAAACTAATGAAAAATGAAAATGTCGTTAGACAATATTTCATCAGTCTACTTTCTCAGTTCAGATTTCAGACTTCATATATTCACTGTAACATTATACATAATCAGTTGTTATGTGACTTTTTTTACATGTAACAACTCAAGCATAAGGCCAGGGAAACTTGATTGCTAGTTTAACGTTGCCGCCCGCATGCATTTTTACCACCCCCATCATTTTGTCATTATTTCTGATTTTTTTTTTATTATTTGCAAGTTTTTTAGTAACTCACCGTTTCATTGACAGAATACAGTATGGAACTTGGCTCTTGTTTAACCCGTGCGTTAACATTATACATAATGAGTTGTCATATGACTTGTTTTACATGTAACAACCCAAGCATAAGGCCAGGGAAACTTGATTGCTAGTTTAACGTTGCCGCCCGCATGCATTTTTACCACCCCCATCATTTTGTCGTTATTTCTGATTTTTTTTCATTATTTGCAAGTTTTTTAGTAACTCACCGTTTCATTTACAGAATACAGTATGGAACTTGGCTCTTGTTTAACATGTGCGCCTCGGGTCCGTTGCGGATGTAGTTCATCTATTTGAACGGTGGGTTTTATTCTGACATTGACATTCTGCTTCATCACCCGAACTCAACAAAATCTGACCTCGAAGTTGGCTCTCCAATCCAAACGGCTTACCGTTGGCATCCATTTTGAAAAATCGCGTAACCTCCTGAAATGTAACTGTGACGTTTTCATTGCCGTCTGTAGGCTCTACCTCAGTCTTCATAATATAAAACCGAGAAGGGTATAAAAAAAAAAAATTCAGTTTTGTCAATAAGTCAAATCGGCATCGCAGAAGTCTCTCGAGGTCACGCAGATTTTGAACGAGACAGGGTGGGGGTTCTCGCGCCCAACAACAGCATTGTTAACCTCCGTGAAATCAGGGTATTTTGGGACAGCTCCCGCACTGTCTCGTCGAAAACCAGCGTGATCTCGAGAGAAATCTGCAATGCCGTTTTGGCTTATTTTGAATACACATGAGTTTGCGTGAACGAGCTCGGGCCTCACCGCAAGCAGTTCCATCGACTTTGAGTTCGGAGATCGGCGGCGAATTTATTGAGTTGGGTAATGAATCATGCTTGCGATGAATGTCAGAATTTTAAAAGAAAATCCTGTGCCTACTTAGATGGACTACATGGAATGTATCTTTGTTCGACCAAGGTCTAGAACTTGTTCGGGCACATAATTGTTACTGTAACTGTCTTAAGTCCATATGATCGGGGAAACTAAACATATCCCGGTTCGGTGAAGAGGGGAGGAAGGGGAGGTAGAGGAGATTGGTTAGCCTACTTCCTGGCGATTTGTGTAAATTTCGTTAATTGTTCATCAGTTGCATAAAATTACATTTTATTGCCATTATTATGGGTGATCTCCTGTGTAATTGAATACATTTTCTTACGACACCAATGTTATCTAGTGGTCACATTTTATCTATTCAGTCAGTGTTGTCAGTATTATACTTTTCTTGTTGGCGTCTTTTACATGATTTTAGGATTACATGCGTGTTTAAGATACCCAAAGGGACATGAAACGAAGAACCAAAGTGGAAGGAAAGTTGTTTTCAAATAGGCGGACCGGGCAATCTTAAGGTGACAGGCTGTTTAATTTCAGTAGCTTCGTGAATAGGCTGCATGGATACACATGTATTTTAGAAACACTTATAATTGTTGACGGTTGCGGAGGATTATCGTGTTACCACAGCACAATGATGAAGGGAACTCCCACCAATGCGGTTGTTATGAGTTGAAGTCCAGTTCATGCTGCCGTCCTTTCCAGCCCGGCCTCTGCCCAGTTACCTCCCACCACAAAGTTTGGCGCTCTCGTATAAGTGAAATATACTTGATTACGCGTAAAACTCCAATGAAATAAATAAATGTTAAAACTCATGGAGTACTTTTTTGTAAATTGATAGAAAATGAGGATGCTTCAATTAGAATGCTTTGGCAACTTGTAAAATTTTAAATATTACTTAAAAAGTAAATCTCAAAAGCTGTTAAGTGCAACTTCTGCAATAAATGTTCTTTTTGACAACAGTGGCATAATATTACATACACACACCATTTAAAGGATATTTCATTTTCACCTTATCACAATTTATGTGTAGGTTTGGAAACTGAGTGGAGTGAAGTCCTGAAAACGCAGACCTTAATACATGTATTGTCTGTGGTTAAATCGCCTTAAGTTTATTTCTATCGTAAATATGTTAAACGAATCTGTTGCATTTAATGTTTCTTGTAATCATGTTCAGCGGATGTATTGCAAGTGTATGTAATCACGACAATCTATATACTTTACTAATGACGATTGATATGGGATTTGGAAAAAAAAAGAAGCTTTCTGAGTCTGTAACACTGTGTTGTCATGTTATTTGTTCAGCAGTGTGAACGAAGAAGACAGGATCGGCGGATAGCTCAGCGCGGGTTAGAAATGGTTGTCGGTATGCAATAATGACAAAAAGCAGTTGTTAATGCTTGTAGTGCAAATCAGGTGGTTTAAGATGATGATTACTGCAGGTCGCTTTCCTCCCACCAATGTAGCAAACAAGCTCAGCCCGGGCTGTGAGTAAAAATCTGTGTGTTATGTGAAGGACGGTTTCTGGATATCTTACCAAATTTTACTGGCGGTTATGAAGGTTTGCTCCATCCACAAAGTTCTTGAAGTATTAGGTATATGGCGGTAAACAACGATCAATCCAATCAAGTCAAGATAAACAAACGAAGGTCACAATTTATGTACAATTTATGAACGTAATGTAAACTTAGATGTGAGAGCAAGGCTACCAAAGAGCTCTCCTGTGGGAATAGATTGTAATATGCAGTACACTGAATCAGGAATTCGGTAACTGACAGTATTTAATGTAGAATCAACGATGGAATATTCCCCTCGCGTTATAGTGCTCTACATGTGTGCCAACCCTGAACTCAATACATGTAGTACTTTTCAAGATACCAGCCGTAACATTTTGTTTAACACAGACTCTAATACACAGCACACTAAGTCAGGATTTTGGTAATTTACGGTATTTAATATGCACACATACATTCAACTATGGAATATCGACCCCATGTTACTGTGGTCTACATGTGCATGTGCCTGAGTTCAATGTATACAGTGCCTTTTTTACGACCCCTAACATTTTGTTTAACATTGCTTTCACCATTATAACTCCGGCGCTCAGGGTACGACATAAGTTAAGCCTGTACCGGCTAAAAACGGGCAATCTGTTAAGTTCTCGCCTTTATAACCACCTGGCGTCCGGTGAAGTTTTGACTACTATGCTCCAAAATTCCGAATCTGATCGAAGTATTCTGTTCTACAGAGAGTCTTCACAGTTAAAGTTTTCCACAGCTCTGCGACCTAAAGAACTTTCTCTCGTCGGTGAATTTTATAGACTGATTCCCAAGATTTTCGACAGCTGCCACAAATCGGTAGCTTTGCTGCTTGAAAAGCACACATAGCCTCGCAAGCTGAAGTTCCGAGTACGAGGAGAACGAGTTAAAGGTTAAAATTGGCAAGCTTTGTATTTTCTCGTCTGGCGTTCTCAAGTGTAAGATATGCAAGGAAGTGATCCGCTCTAAGGAGAAGAATGTGGTAAAAAATGCGAGACACTGAACCAGTTAGTGCACTACAAGAGATATGTCATATATCCTTTAAACTAGATATTAAACATTTGTCGAAAACGCTAGCAAAATGTAATGATTTCGAAAGCATTTGTGTTTGCACAACATGAACAACTTAATTTTGGGTCAGTCTTTCGGTACGGGTTACCCTATAGAGATTTGCAAAATTTAACCTTATTACGTTCAAATGTTAACAAAATCGCCTATATAAATACTCAAATAAAACCCTCTATGCACCACGCTGTCCACATGTGGGGCTTGTTTTGGCTGCGGATTTATGACAGGGAGTCAAAGCGATATTCTCGAGTAGGTCTCGTTTATACTCAATAAATTACTCTTACTTGTCATTTGTAATAATCTTTAATATTTATCAGTATAAAATAACATTGATCACCGGTGGGCTTTTAGATTTTTTAAAAGGCTGTTCTTATGATGAACAATAAACATTTATACCGTTGCCTATTTATCACGACGGAGTCCTTCACTTTTTACTGGATAAAGTGCATGTTTCAACCAGCCAAGACAGTGCAATTCACAAAAAGAATCGCACTTGTACATATATCAAGATTACCTCGAAAAAATCTTCCGTCAATCCGTTTACTTGAAGGATTACAGATTGCCTTGCCGTTGATTTAACGGTTTAATCGTTACCACGAATAGATTAATCCATTAGATCATCGGAAATGCAACCCGCCATCTTTCATATAACGGATGGAACGGGAGATTTTTAGGGTAATTATGCTACATTGGTGTTGATCATGCAATATAATGTCTGAAATAAGATCATTTATTCTTCAAAAAATGGGGTACATCTTTAAACATGGACAAGTCACATGCAGGCAGTTGCCCTGGGGACAAATTTGTCCAGTAATGGGCACATCAAGTCGCCACTATACTCCTTTATCGGCATTGTATGTTTTGTCATTTTCCTTGACGAATATCTTCTATTGTTCTCATCCCAATGCGGACGGCTAATCTGGAGAAAATACACATATCTTTAGTTTCATGTCTGATATCTGTAACTGGGGTCAAAATGCCAAAATGATGGCAATCGAATACGCCCAGTAAAATTACGACTCAGTTAATCTGTTTAGCTCTAGGTTCAACTTCGAAACCACACATTAAGATGATAAATTACGTGAAAAAATTTTCTTTGGTACTTTAGGATTATTGGAAAATTTCACACTACTACAAAGTCTTCAGATCATTGTAATCCATACATGTGATATCTATTTCATTCTATCCAGCTCAGCTTTCAGAAATAAAAAATACAAAAAATACAATGGTTGGCCGAGCTATTTCAGAGCTAAGTATAAGTTTAAGCGTACCTGCGAGCAATGGTGGGCATATACTGAGTCATGTAGGTGAAAAGCAATATGGGATGGATAGATATCCACACTTCGTCCAGCTGATTGGCTATCGCCACACCCATTAGTGTAGCACAGCGAGCCGTTGACATGCGTCTCTCAGTGGGCTTCATCTTGACTCCATATTCCTGTGATGAAATACATACAGAATAAATACCTGACGCTCTACTGTACAATAGCAAGTTCCACTTTTCTTATCCTCAGATCCTCCTGATCGGTATGTTATTACTGCCGAAGAGAATATTATATATTATACGCCTCTAAATTACAGGACAGTACTTTTCGAGTTGCCTCCCTAAATTGATTTATTTACTTGATATTAACATAACCCTGTACACAAGAACTATTCACATATATATGACAGCCGTCAGGTTTATGACTGGAGGAAACCTGACAAAACCACCGGCCTTCGCCAGGTAACTGGCAGGCTTCCTGAAGACCTTGAGACGCATCCTTATTAATGGCGAGAGCGCGATTCGATTAGGGCACCTCACATTTACCCCGGACCTGGCAGACGGATGCAGGGAGCCAGCGGTTTAGCCGTCTGAGCCAATGAGGGCCCTATCATCAGAAAGGATACACCCTACTGCCTTTATTCAGAGGGGAACCTAATTTTGTCTTGTTTTTCATAATACGCCCAAGTCTTTTCGATGCAGACAAATGACATAATTTCATATTTTAATATCACGTACAATCTTGACTTTAAATGATTAAATATGTGAATAATGTGAATGTGAAGAACATGCAGCCTAGTCATTTTTTTTTCATCCTTAAATTCAATCGTTCTTAAGGATGCTAAAGAGAAAACCTATGATTTACACATTGAAAGTTTCTCCCATCAAAACTTGTCAAAACTTGTCCCCACAGCACTAACCCCCAGTGCTATACAGGCTTTCTGTCTGGTAACAGCTATCAAACACCTAAAGTGTTTTAAAACCAGGCTGTGGCAATTAAATTAAGAAGTAGGCATAGCAGTAATTTATTCAGGAATGAGTCTTGCGGTTATTTTCTTTTGTGTGTTTGTTGGGGGAGGGGGTTATCAGCGTAATAAAATGCACCAAGGGTCAACTTTGCTTTTACTAGTTATAGTTTTGCCATCCATGTGAGTACTTGGAATCATTCCTAGAATGGCTGCCTGGTTTTCGTAAATATACCTTACCTCACCAGGTTGTTCAGTCATTGCTTTTTCTCGTATGGAAGAAAACACGTGACCAGGACAAACCATCGTGATTTTTATGTTCATAGCATGTCCTTCAATTCGCAGAGTTTCAAAGACACCCTAAACGTAAAAAAGTGAAGGGTAAATAAATGATATAAGTATAACTTATATACAAAGTTCTAAGAGAGTTACCGTACCAAAGGGTTATGTCTCAGCGCTAAATATAAAAAAAATTATACATTTTTTTTACAACATTGTGCTCGCCTTATTGGGACACTAATGTTTGTGACACTGCAACCACTACTTAGTTTCGTGTAAATATTCCACCTATGCCGGGTAGATTTTGCATATTATCTGTACTTTTCAAAGTTTTGGAAATCTATAGACTCACGTGAAGGGCATGTTTTGATCCACTGTAAGAACCGGACAACGGCGTTCCAATTTTTCCCGCCATGCTGCTAACGACCACAATATGGCCTCCTCTTGATACTATCATATGGGGGAGAACGGCCCGAGTAAGAGAGAGGACCCCTAAAACATTCACCTCCAGCATTTCTCTGTCAACTAGCAGTGAAATATCTTGCCAGTGTGCACGCTGAGATCTTCCCGCATTGTTCACTAAAATGTCAATCTGGAAAGTTTTAAAAAGAAATGTCTCTAGTTTACTTTATTTGAATAGAACAGACAATGTTAATATTATCTCTGAGATTATGTAGGTTACACCATGATCATTTTACGCATACATGTACTATGTGTTCATAGGATTGTCGCGAGTTCACGCAGGTATGTATGAACGTGATAAGGTTTGTACTCTCGCAACGTAACGCGGCTAATAGGCGCGATTTTAATGTACTTACTAGATTGAATATACATGTTGCCCAGTCGGGTCTAGGGCCCAACTTTGCCGTTAGCAGTTACCATAAAACCCCCACTTATCTCGCCTATGCCTGTGTGAATTCTCGATGATCCTACAGTGCCGATTCGACTTATTGCAAGCTTTAGGGATAACCCCAATTCTGTCTATCCAACGTACAATGGTGTTCTTGAAAACAAGCTGACATAAATTGGCCAGGATTACAGAATTACCAAACATGTGCATGTACCACGACAGTTACATTGAAGGTTAAATGTAAAAAGTGCCTGTTAAAGTTATTGAATTTAGAATATATCCGTGGAGAAAAGATAACGCTAACCAAAGTGGTAACAGTATACCTGTAAACGACTTTTTTATCCAGTCGATAGTCTCTGAGGAAAAACAGACTTAGGTGTTCCCAGGGAACACAAGTATCTCCGACAGAGCAGACATAAAGGTGTTCCGATGAAGAGCAACTGGGTAGGGCTTTGATTGAAGAAATATCAAAATGTTCCTAGAGCGGGGCTCCGTGCATCGAAGGTGCATGTCCCAAGGGAAAGCATGGTTCTGACGGGGCAGATATAAACAACTTACGATATAGAAAAACAGAGCAGATATACATGAGCGTGCCCGTAATATTATGTACCTGCTTGAAATGATCAATCACTGTGCGCACGTGCTTTTTATGTGTTTCAAACTTCACGACATCAAGAGGTAAAACCAAAATGTCATTGTCGACAACTTTTCCACTCACTGAAATCAGAAGGATTATACCATGACAACATAAGTATTTATAACCCTCGACTTTAACACATTTCCAGAACAAATCAACACCTGATTACAGAGGAGCAGACCAAAATGGAAATTGAAATTATACACGTATATGTATATACATAACCAAAATTTCAGTCTTTTCATTTTCAATACATACTTGTATAACTGTTGTCAGAGATTTGTATGTTTTAGTCATCTTTTATATTCTTCGATTTCCTAGACCATCGGTAAACCCGTAAATGAAATATATTCGTATTACGTTATGTACCTGTATAAGAAACACTTGATTATAATTTTTAATGTCATAATATTACGTAGATCTATCTACACATAAATTGTAAATATTTACTTTTGACGATGGAAGACACAAAAAATTACATGGTACAATATTACACCTACTTTGGCACTGTTTTTTCACTCTCTCCAGTTCATCTTTACGCCTGGCAGACAGTACCAGCTTACAGCCTGCAGCAGCTAGTTCATAGGCCAGATACTCTCCAATCCCACTGGAGGCTCCTGTGATCCATACAACCTTACCACGCAGTTGACCTAACAGAGTAAGGGGAAATTGGAAGAGACTGGCTTATCGCACACATGCCTAATTAAACGACCATTAAGAATACTAACTTTAATGATTGCATGAGAGTCTCAGTGTAATGTATATTAACTGAATCAAGGATTACAGGTGAACTCGGCTAGTATTTAATTCTTAAGGTTTAAAGGTCCCAGTTTCACGAGGAGGCAGAAAGTTGAAACTGTTTGGCGCACACGAGTCCATGCAGTGAAGAGTGGGGACACGCCAAGATCTTACTGTTATCCTATCAGCTGATACACCATACCATGACCGTTGTGGCTAAAAACCGTGTCGCTAGTTGTAAAAAAGAATATACTGAATCAATGCTTATATAGTGTGCAAACATATCAACGAAAGTGTGTTAGAGACCCTCAGCATATTCTATATTAGTGTAAGGCAGTATTCATAAGTAAATCAGTTCATATATTTGTACTGAATGCATTAAGCCTTGGAAGAATGCTTGTTGTAACTTGTACAGGTATACATGGAAATAGCCTTTAGTAGATTAAGGCAACCTGAAATAATGTGCAACCAAACACTATACCGCTCGGATGTAAAACACGCGCACTCTCTGTCCATATAAAACCAATTTTTTGTATTTTCATTTGATTTTGAAACGTAGCCGTTTGTTGCCACTCAAAGTCATAGCTTCATTACTATAAACTGATCACAACACACTGGTAGTGCAAACGTTAACTCTGCAAACAAAAAAATAGGTATCATTCGTGTCGAGGACTGCAGTTAAAACGGTGTAGGTATGAGACATAGAGCATACGTAGAACGTTGTTCAAAGTCCAACTTTATATAATAGCTCAAATCTTAGAGTATGCACTGAACGAACTGTGACACAAGTATAAATATTACAAGTAGCATGAATATACTGTACTAGTATATAGTTACATGTATTAAATCACTAGACTGGGTTCAATACGGGAACCAATGAATTAAGGACGCTGACATGAAATCAAAAAAACTTACTGGTTGGAAAACCGAAATAATGTGCCCACTGCAAGGTCAAATCACTGTCGGCAAAATATAAACGTGTCATCTGAACCATCACAAAAACAACAAAAGTTAGCAGAAGGATGTGAAGCACGGACAGCCAATCCATCGCAACGTTTTCGAGGCAGAGATGTTCCACGCAGAGATAACGATGTCCAGTTGTTACAGTCCTCGACGTTCCCCAGCCGCGTTTTGGATATCAGTTAGAGGACTCTGCCGGTCTGTGTCAAGGCCACTCCCGTCATTCACATACTCCGCACAGGCCATCGATCGCCTGCAAAACCACTGAAACCTCCCAGACATGTGCAATGTACTAGCCTAAATTCTCGTGTGCCAATGCATGGCTGTTATACTGTCGCTCTGAAGAGCGAAAAAGTCGTATCGTGTGCATGTCAAAAACTAAATTTTAGCTTGTTCGGTTTAATTTCATATTTGTTTAAAGAGAATTTCCCACATAGCCTTCTGCCGTATTTTACAGTTGTAGCATTTAGCTTATTAAGTCTACTGTTAACCAAGAGTTCAATTAAGGCAGTTATATGCTACAGCCGAGGTATGAAGTTAGGGAGGTTTAATACACAAATGACTGAAAGGGTCAACACATCCCAAACTACGGAGTTCAGAATTCGATAAGACAGCGAAAAGGCTTCAAATCTAGTCAGTGACAAGTTGGTAAAGGAAGTCGCTACTAGATCGAATCTCCCCGGGCTGGCTTCGTGGGTTTCCCCGGGACCCTGCCTACTTTCCAACCACCATAATGCTGGCAGCCGTCATATAAGTGAAATATTCTTGATTACGGCGTAAACCACCAATGAAATAAATAAATAAATCACCGTGAGCGATTTTATTCTAGCTGCAAGCTTTCTTACATATCAAACACGATCAAAACAAGCGCCATCGGTAATCCAAAATGTTGAAAAAACAATTTTTCTTCAGGCGCGACCTCAGTTGTGTTTGGTATACATATTTTATACAGTATAAAGGCGAAGGCCGATCGAACGTTGTGGTACACTACACACCATATACATGTATGTATACCATGCGGTAACTGCTTATACGTAGTGCTGTGATGCTTTGAATCACATAGTACTGTAAAGTTACTGTGCAGTATCCCATACAAGATTTCAAACTGTATGGTATTGCAGGAGAAATAATCTAGTTATTACCAGAAAACTCCTACCGGTATTTAAGAAAAAATATTTCTTAATTACAAGAACCTAACCTAAAGAAATCTGCCGTTAAATCCATTATTCAAGGGGTGGCCTTTTGCCTTTCCATTGATCTAAAGGATTCATGCGTTTCTGGTAATGAATTAATCCGTCCTAAACGTAATCAGGAGCGGATCAATCCGTGAAATCAACGGAAAGACAATCCGTCATCCTTGAAATAGGCCTAACGGCCTCAACGGAAGTATTTTTTTAAGGGTATCTTAAATTACGGATAACCTGTCTCGTAAATTAGGCTTAATTCAGGAATATTATATCGTAATTACGGAAGGCAATTATTCCTGATCTCCTGATTACGAGATTTATTTCTGGAAAATATTTGTACCATTAGTCCCAAATGGCTTCTGTACGTGACACAGTTACACGTCAGGTATTCAGGCAGATAGTGTTTAACTCGACAGTGCTATAGTCAAAGGGACATAATCATCCACTGCACCCATATTATCGTGAAGGCTCAAGTACCTTAGTTACGATATATATGTGTTAAACCACCTATTGCACTGAAAAGTAAATAATTGGAAATCAGTGAATAGTATTATTACCTCTATATTATGTTGACCAAATCGTCCTCAATCTTACCATATACAGGTAACAGACCGCCCAAAGACCTGTACGCAGCGATATTACACACTATGACGCTTACCGCTTTTAAGTGCCAAATGGTGAAAGGGAGGTAAGTGCGAAAAATCAGCAATGATTTTTTTTCAAAGGGAGACAACCACGACATCACATTGAAGTGTACCTTAAAAATCACCTGCAACAAGTTTCCTTCGTATTTCCCTTTGACAAATTCGTGTCTTTTCCTGCTTTCTCTAGGACTGTCCACGAAATGCACTTAATATCTCAGGTGGACAGGGAAGTCTGTGTCCTTAGAAAGAATTCAAATTCAAACTGGTGAATCTTGATACACTAGATATTTTTATATTTAATCCATATCATCGTATAATGGGTGGAGAAGCATTGTCCAAGGAAATCCTAAATTCCATGACCAACATCACGTAGTAGATTTATTTTCGAACACCGTTGTGAGTGGTTTTCGCGAGAAAAACGCACATCTGCGACGACTTGGGACTTCCGCTTTGGGCGGGTTTGAGAGAATGTCACTTATTGGCGACGGCTTCGAACTCCTGTTTTGAGTGGGTTTCGGGGAATGTCGCATATCGGCGACGGATTGGAACTTATGTTTAGGATGGGTTTCAGGGAATGTCGCATATCGGAAACGGCTTGGACTCTAGCTGCTTTAAAGTGGATTTCACAGAATGTCGCTTATCAGCGACGGCTTGGGATTCCCGTTTGAATTTCAGTGAATGTTGCATACATCGGTGACGGCTTGGAACGCTAACTGCTTTTAGTGGATTTCAAAGAATGTCGCTCATCAGCGACGGCTTGGGACTCCCGTTTGGGTGGATTGGGTGTTGTGGGTGGTTTTCGCGAGAAAAACGCACATCTCCGACGGCTTGGGGCTTCCGCTTTGAGAAGGTTTGAGGGAATGTCACTTATTGGCGAACTCCTGTTTTGAGTGGGTTTCGGGGAATGTCGCATATCGGCGACGGATTGGAACTTATGTTTAGGGTGGGTTTCAGGGAATGTCGCATATCGGCAACGGCTTGGACTCTAGCTGCTTTAAGTGGATTTCACAGAATGTCGCTTATCAGCGACAGCTTGGGACTCCCGTTTGAGCGGATTTCAGTGAATGTAGCATATATCGACGGCGGCTTGGAATTTCCGTTTACGTGAATTCTGGAGAATGCTGCAATTCGGCGAAGGCTTCCCAAAATGCAGACCGCTCAAAAACTCGCCATCTTTAACAAAGCCTTACCAGGCTTAACTTTGGAAATCCAGTTGAAAGTCTCCTACAATCTTCACATTCACGTAAATGTCCGGAGATACATTAGGAAGTTTAGCATCCACTCTACCCTATGTATGTAACCAGTGGAGATACCAATCAATAAATTATCGTATTTTGACAACACCATGCATGTATTCAATAAACAAAATAATCGTCGAACCAATCAATCCGGGAATAAATCAATAAATTCTATTAGCTGGTGAACACATGCATTTACTTCATTAAGACAATAACAATACAACTAATCATTTAATAAACTGACTAAGACATTTCAATTAATTAATACCCAGCATAGCAACCAAATAATTAGCGAAAATTAGCAGCCCAATAAGTCTTTTAATCTGCGTGTATTTCGAAGGGGTATTAAATCTAGCTATATATCAAAGGCACTACTGTTATAATACTATTCATTTACGGTAAGCATGAATTTCTTACATATTCCCTAATTGGGTGCATGTGTCAGGTTGCCTTGGAAATAGATCTTGTGAGAATATCTTCATGGTTGTAAAGCTTGCAAATGAACTTTCGATCGACCAAAGGACATACTCCTATTTCTGTGAACAGAATAAGAATAAAGACCAACAGCTACAGCTGATCTTAAATGACATGAGGCCGTATTTCACCGGTCACAACGCGTGTCTATGACTATTTGCCAACTATCGCGCTGCAGTCGTTGGTCTGCATGGTTTTACTCTCCTGGTACAGTCTTCCTAGGCAAAATAGTTACCCGGTTGCTGGGTTTCTCTCCTGAAGCTGTCCCAACAAAGATCTGTTTAGATCTATAATGGAAGAAGTCTCCACTTACATCAAGGCTTACACACAACATGTTGGTGGAACTTTTTACTAATACGGAGTTGTAGAAATCCAAGCAAATCACATCATGCTGATAACCGACTACAAATCACTCAATCCATCAACAATTACAGCCACATTAACACCATCCAACATAAAAAAAATTCCCAGCTCCTCAGTTCAACTGTTTCCGTAGGCCTCAGTCTGTACTGGTTGGTACCTGCAACAACTCATCTGATTTTTCATCTGAAATCGCGCACGGGTGCAAAAGCATCGCTTTGTTTTCATCCATAAACGGCCGCTTTAACATGAACAATATTAACCTAATTATAGCCAAGCATCATGTTTCGAAGGCAACCCAGCTACGAGAAACAACGAACATCTGTTTGTAATGAAAAATTATGGTGAAACATGTCAGGTGGACACCAGTGAGTCGTACGTGAAGGCGACGTATTTATCCCCCCCCCCCCCCGCCTTGTTAACTGAATTGGCAATATTTGACCTTTCTAAGCTAGATTTTCCTGTTTTATATCCTTTTTCATTGCAAATGTTTTTTAAAGATCGCGGTTATATAACATGCAGCGTTAAAGATGACTTAAATGCATGAATTAATCTTACCATTGTAGTAAGCCTATGTGTTGGGATAATGAATTGAAGTGACATTTTGAAGGGTTTACATACCTTGAGGGGAGGTAATTTTAAGGTCATAAGAGAGTTATCTCCCACCGACCTAAAATATTTCTGGTTTCGTTCATGATTTTGTCAGGAGTCATGTTGCTATCGCCGTCTGAGCCAGGCTGCAGTTTGTTTAATTATACATTTGGATAATGTCACAGAGTTTGATTGTAGAGTGTACGCTTTATTTCTTCTTCTTTTAGTTGTCTCAGTTATGTGATAAACAAAATCTTATACTCTGGTTCATTTCATATGAAAGTTATGAAACTCTCTGGAAAAATTGCACTTGTTAAAAAATGCTCAAATTTGCTTATGGCTTAACGCCATGTCAACAATATTTCATCCACAGTTTTATAATGGGCATATAAAGTCATTAAAACTTAATCTGTAAAGATGAAACTTTGTGTCAGGTTTATGAAAATACAACATGTGCAAGATTACATTTAAAAGAAACCCAAGATTATGGCTAATTTACTTAATTTATCTATTTATTTAAATCTATATTGGGGAAAACCATATCCGTCAAAAGCACGGTTTTATTTTTCTTTCCACCAACACTTTTTCTAGACCTGTACTGTGCGTCATTGCAAGTGTGCATTATACTTCATTGTAGGTGTGCATTGTGTTTAAATGATTCATCGTCGTCATGCATTCTAAAATTGTTTCCGTAAAGGCTTATTGGGTAATTATGCATAATTTGACGCCAAACACTAAATATAGATTCATTATCCTTACATATGTGGCCCTTGGCAGGACAACATGAATTAAATAAGTAATTTGATTGATTGATTGATTGATTGATTGATTGATTGATTGATTTATTCATCATTTCATTTATACGACCGCGACCAGCAAGATGGGAGGTAATCAGGCAGAGCCCATGACCATCTGCAAGTTGCTGGCAGACCTTCCCACGTACGACTGGGACAGGAAGCCATCCGGAGCTGGACTTGAAATCACAGGAACCACACTGTCCATCATGATAAATAGGCAACGATGTAAATATTTATTGTTCATGTTATGTACAGCCCTTTGAAAAAGCTAAAAGCCCACTGGAGATCAATGTTTATTATATTGATAAATATTAAAGATTATTATAAATGACTATCAAGTAAGAGTGATTTATTAAGTAAATGAGGCTCACAGAAAGAATGTTGCAATATTAACTTTCTGTCATACCTCAGCCACCGCATGAGTGAGAGGCACCTGGGTAATTACGCTGCCCTAGCGCACTAACCCTCTGTCAGAGTGCCCCTGTTTAATCGTTGTACTTCCACTAGCTGCAATTACATATAACTCGTCTGTGTGTATAAGTGGATACAAAAATGCATTGGTAATGGAGACGCCTTGTGTCTTCCAACCTTTTATTATAGCCCACAGCATCTTTCCCTTAGCTGTATGCTTCTAGCTAAATTGCATACCACGTGATATGAATAAAAGACTATACGGAATAAACTACAGTAAACCCAGCGTAGTAACTACAACGTGATAGTTGGCAAAGGGTCACATACATATAACCGGTTAAATACAGCCCTTTGTCAATATACTTGAGCTATATGCATATAGCTATGGAGGTCCAGTCGATAAATTTGCCCATATCGTTAAATGAATTATCGATATCGATAGTTCTCGAATAAATGTTAATTTGGCTCCTCATAAAGTGAGAGTTAAAAATGTGAACTTTCAGAAAGTTAAAGCGATGAGTCCTGATAATAAAAAAGTACAAATATGTGCAGTTCATCCTGTAAATGTATGTATGTATATATTGATTTTAGCAACCAATAATCGTCTTGTAACGCAAAGATACATAAAAGAATACTTCTGCGACCAAATAAGTTGTCTATATTAGACTGAAATTGTAGTTTCATTGCACCAGAGCCCTAAAATTAAATGTCATTTGTCTTGGTTTTCTAGGTACCAAGACCCATGTAAAAATGATTGCATGTATGTGAAAGGACTCGTGGGCCCTTGCCTGGTTTCATCCACTTCACTCATCCCCCTCCACCCTCCACCCACCCCCACCCCTCCCCTTTAATTCTTTGCTATTCTGTCGCCCCTGTATGTGTATAGAATTTGCCATATTTAAAAATTAATGTAATTATTTTATCTCATTTTTCGAAAACTATAAAAGCAAATACCATCTTTTCTGGTAGTTTTGGACATGTAAATAATTAGCCATCAACGAAGCTAATAGCTGTATATGTACCATTTCTTCGGTTTGAGCAGTAATCAATCCAGTAATTCAAATCAAACATAATTATGTTAAATAAGGGAGAAACTTCTTGGAATGCTCTACACTGTAAAGTTTTCTGTCAATACATGCCTATCTTGAAGCTGCAGAGCAGAGAGAAGATGCTAATTCATAAACATCAAGCTGAAATCACATTTCATGACTTATAATGAGCTTAGCTTTTAAGACATTTGCCTACATTCTCCTCTTTTTGAAATGTGACTCCTGTAGTATACTGACAGGATCAAATCACAATGTAATTGCTACTTTCCAAAGTATCACAATTCTCGTGACGTTTAAACTGTAAACGCTAACATAAAATATTACGAATCCACACATTTAATAAAATAAATTTCTACTTCAGATGGCGCTTTTCATGGATTGCCTTTACACATGAGCTTTCCTTGAATTACTGGGCCGCCATAACTGTCAGCGGGTGTTATGTTTTCATACACCGTAGTCATCTTGTCATACACAGCCTACACACGTCTCGTTTGATGATGGGTACCGGATATGAAATTTTTGGCATCTAAGGAGTCCCTATTTCCATGCTGCGTTTATGTTAGGACAAGACGTCTGTCCCATCCATATAAGTCATTCCAGTGCCATTTCGAGAGGATCAGCCCAAGCACTATTCGCTGGTAGACACCTACATTATCATATAATCAATTAATCATGACTATATCGCCTCAAGCGGTAGTTTGTACAGGATACTACACCAAGGGGTTTGACTTTTAGTACCAGTATCTCACATGTTATAGCCATGCGGTATAACACAACCCTTCGTGCCTGGAGTTTTCTTCTAGTTGTGCTTAATCCCGCTCATAGGCAATTGTATCTTGATTCGCGCGCATAGGAGGCAGATCTGAAGGTCAGACCGCATCAGCGCTGGGTTGAATATAGTGCAGGGATCTGTTTCACAAAGCGATTTTGTTTCTTTAGAGCACAAAATATTTGATGCTGGATTCTCAAACTTGGCTGAAATAACCCTATGGCAGCACAGAATCAGAGGTCAAAATTTGGAATACATTTTTAGGCTAAAGCCCCAAGTCGCTTTGTGAAACAGGCCCCAGGTCCCCGGCCTGAAATTTGAGTGTCCGCGTCATTTCTAATGCAAATTTCATCCAGTCCTCTCGGTGAGAGCTCAGTGTGGGTGTATTCTTAAAAGGACGATTAAATTTATTTGACAGGTGTGAAACACCATATTTAATATATTACTCCTGGATAACAGACAACCGGAGTATTCAGAGTAAAGCGTCGGCCTTTTCCAGATACCTGACAACCAACCCAAATGACTTCGTGCCGTACCAGAAACAGTCGGACCAGGGACCAGTTTCATGAGGCATACATTATGCTAAGTTACTTCATATCTGCGCAGCAGACGTTGCCAGGGTAGTGACAGCTAGCCTATATAAGTATGCTTCATGTAAAAATGCACCTGGGTCCTCTTGCACGAAATTCGTACTTCATGGGCACGTAACTACCATGCCAACTATGCAGCATTGTGGGCATGACGTCGTCATTGCAGTTAGAGGGCTTCGTGCAAGAGGGCCCTGGTCAAGAGTAGACGCCAACATGGGCCATGCTTCCAATCGCCGAACCAGCGAGGAAACTCCAGTCTATTTCAGCTCCACCTAACATGTTTCCTCTCATCTTTGCTTCACTACTTAATTTATAGGTGTCTAGGTGATGAGTGCAAAATTTGAGGGTATTGTGCATTTTATCATAAAAGCATGAAACTTGGCACATTTATAGATTATGTAATTCTAGAGATTTTTAGATGTGGAACCATCAAGAATGTGCACTCTGCCATCTCACAGCATGTGTTATGTGCTGAAGTTACAAGGAGTAAGCCGATTTTTGTCTTGAGTGTACAAAGCATCGGATCCATGTGCTCTTACTACATGTCTTCATAATCTGCTGAAACAGACCAGATGTCCATAGTGGTGAGGGAACGTTTGTCTTTTGCACGCTTTCCTATCATCTGCCTTTCAAAACCCAGCATTTGACAAGGAATTTGAAGATTCTCTAACTTTTACTGTGGCACATGAGCGACAGTGGCCTATGATGCTGGTATGACCGTTTGCACAGTCTAACATTCATTGAAAACCACTTGTATTCCTGCTTGTTGATGTGTATATCTGTATGATACAGATGGTTGGTGGTGGTTTTCTGCAGGAACTGATTTCTTTCACAAATAAGACAGAAGGCCATCACATAAGTGACGAATTCCTGAGCATGATGTTACGTTAGAATCAAAGGATAGTTATGGATGATATGGAACAAATCATGCGGAGTGCCATCTATTGTCTGTCTTTGAGTAAACCATAGTCATTTTTCAAAAACTTGATGTGAAGTTCTATCTTTGAGGGTTCTCTTACAGGTGACAAACAGAAATCAGTCACTAACTCAGTCATATACATATTCATTAAACCTGTCCGTATATATCACAGCTTGGTCAATGATTTCTTTTGTGTCTGATTTGGACAAGTCCTTATTCTCCTCTGTGAAGGGGTTCCTTATGCGTACCATTATGTCGACCAATGGTTTGGCCTGATCAGCACCCAAGATGGAGGATCCCGCCAGTGGCCCTTGGACTTTTACGGAGGGTCCAAGTATCATATTCTCGTTGTCACGCAGTATCACGTTACCCCAAACAAGCGAGAAAACTGATTAGACATGCCACTTTGTGACGTAGCGAGGAGAAATTTACATGAATCAATGAAGCTTGTGGAAGATGAGGCTTGTGGAACTTGAACAAGGGCCACATCTGCTGTTTCAGACCATTGCTTCGGTCAAAAATTCCCAAAATGCGCCATGTTTAGTCAAGTATCAATAGAATCAGGTAATCTCCCTGATGTGGAGTTTTTCACGCCGCAAACTCCCACAGTGTTGAGAATTTACAATAAACAAAAATGTTGGCAAATAGTTAATAATGGGCCCGTTGCCTAAAACAAGCGATGTGAGCTTAACACAATCATTTTGAAACCGCAGCGACATGCTGTCCCCTCGGTTGATCATTGCTGATTGAGGCACATATCGAGTGTAACGGGTTAGCAGTGTCTAAATACGCACAGGAAAATAATCCTCGCTTTTCAAATTGACCTCCGTTAGACGTTGCATCCGTAGCATACAGACTACTTACTGTTGTTTTGTATCTTGGTAGAATTTGATCAGCTCGCACTCCGAGACCATATCAGAACAAAAGTCCAATTTTGTGTGCATATATATCAAAGAGTTCTTATAGTGATCGTAAGTCTAAGAGTTCTAGATGCAATGCAGAATACCAATACAGAAACTGGGGGTTGTCTTGTGGCCTCCACACCTGGCCTCCAACGTATAAGGCTGGTGGGGAAACCGACAGGGAACCTTTGTTATACATGGCGAGGTAGCTAAGAGAGGCGGCGAAGAAGTGGGACAGGAAGGTAGCGAAGCGAGGCTGCGAGGTTTTGGGATAGCAGGACAGCAAAGCGAGGTGCTGAGTTGAAACACTTTGCCCCCACAACCTTTGTTTTACTGGCACAGCAACAAAAGGTCTTCTTTCGGGTACCGTAGTCTGCAGACCGTGAAGAAACGACATGTGCTCCTACCAAACTACTGTACTGTAACCAGTCATCAATGATTTGAAGACAAGTTTTCTCAGTCTGTCGAGGTTGGGGGATCCAGGATCAGTCCCAGGTCGGGTCATACCAAAGGCTTTACATATGGTACAGTAATTGTTGCTGCCTCACTTGGCGCTCAGCATTGAGAGGTTACTGAGAGAAAGAAAACAGGACTGGCCGGCACGGTGTCAGTATAATGTGACTGGTTGAGGTGTCATGTCTGGTGTCTTTAGCATGTTCAAGTGGCGGCAGCACTTTGGCCAAGAGAGTGCACAGTGGGTTTGTCTCTACATTCGGAAATATGCAGATGCACCTAATCTACCATCCTGCCAAGTTCCATGCTTTCGTGGTAAAGTGCACAAGTTTTGCACACATTGCTCTACTATAAAAACTAAAAATTATAAACTTTAAAAAAAAAAAAAAAATCACCTCTCATCATTGTGAACTATTTAATTTGATGACAGAATCTTGCACTTAGTAACTATGGGTTTGCCCATGTCTGTAAACCAAACACCAAAGTACATCACGTTCATGCTTCTAAAGTATTACAAGTTACACTAACATGTAGCGTAGGTATACGGCCTGATCTTTACTCGGTAAGATTAATATTTACAAGAGCCCGAAAGGCAAGTGGAAATATTGATCTTAGGTAACCAATTATGGAGTCTAAAACCTTCCACAAAATTTGAAGAAAAAAAAGCAAAACAAAAAACCAATGACATCAATTTTTCTGGCACTGACCAAATAACATTGATTCAATTGGGTACCTTAATTAAAATTTCACAACAGTTCAAACCCATCAATATTTTATAAAACAGAATCTTTGAATTTGCAACAACTTGTTTATTTTGCTTACTTCTTTCCCAGAAAATAAATTCAAACAAATTAGGAGCAAAGCAATGCCACATAAACTGCCATAAACATGTGACTGAACGAACTGTGTGACACCTGGAGGTTAAAACTCTCAATACAGGGTAAATATCACAAAATTCAATATGATGATACAAGCAAAATTTCAGGGGAACAAGCCTAATATGAATACAACTGTAACGATATCAATAATTTATTATAAATAAAAAAAAAATGAATAAAATGGAAAATATTTTGACACTTTCTCCCAAAACACGAAATTCTGGAGACAAGCTTTCTAGATATGGAGCAAAATCCACACACATAAAAACAGTTTACAGTAAGGGACTCAAAAGGTGCAGTAAAGACAGCTAAACAATATAACATATCACTGATTAAAAGTTTCCACAGAATCTGCCAAACTAGGAACATACACATATACATACACAAATAAAATAAAAATAACTCCAAAAAACGATATGCAATTAATTGTACTTACTACAATACAGTAGTCAAGATATGCTTGTGACCCACAGTGGTTCACCACAAAGGATTTCATTTTTGTTTTATACATGTATTCTTCATTCAGCCAAATTTTAAGTGATTAAAATGAAGAAATAAACAAAGGATGAAATACCGTATAAACTTTTTAGATCAGATACATGTTTTTCAATAAAAAGGACCAAAAAATGAAATTTTACATTTCTGAGCTCATCCTTAATCCTTGTCAACAACACATTTATCAGTATCATATGACATTTCACCCCATGCATTTTTATTCTGACTGACTGAATATCTAAAATTGCTGCTGTTTTAATCAAGACTATACATAAATGAACTTGAAATAGGCCATACTGTTAACAATTTGATAATAATGACAGCATATTCAATTATTATATCATAAACATTTCTGCATGAAGTTACCTGCACAAGAAAGAGAATCATGTTTTAAACACAGAGATCTTCAATAATTTTAGCATGGGAATTTCGAGACCAAATAGAAAAAAAACAAAAAAGCATCAGCACATTCTTGTCCCAATAAAGAAATGCTCAGTATTACTCATACTATTATATCAAAGACTTACCCGTATATGGAAACTGTTTAAAGGTTGATGTCTTTGCCATAAATTTAGGGCAGAAAATGGAAATATTAATTCAACAACTCAAAATAAGATGTACACTGCTTCACACATCGAAAAACACACTCAATGTCTTGGGACTGTGCTTGATATATGTCAGTCATAGATGAGCCACTGTTTCACAGTGCCTGACACTGAACAACACATTTGTCCTCAAATGCATTTTGTGCTACAGTTTTGATTTGCATATTTCACTCCAGTCTTGATCTGAAAGCCGATAAAGGAAGACTTTACTTATAACATATTTAAAAACTGCATGTCTCCATTTCTGCATATATTTATCAAACTGACAATACTAAAACCAAGGTTTGGCACAATTTTGCCTAAGAACAGTAAATTTAACAGTGAGCATAAACATAAGTCTTCCTGCCAAGTTTCCACTACTTATTTTGTTCTTCAAAAAATAAAATCATAAACTCAGGTGGGCTGTGCTACCCACAATTTATGATACATGAAAAACACAACACTAACAACTTTTCCCAGTGTGCTCTTGCTCATCTTTTATGAACACTTTGTGGCATACTGAATTAACATTAAAAAAAAACAACTCTCCAGTAGTCCTGTCTTCTCAAATAGCAAATAACTTTGGAAACAAGAATGCAAAATTATAGGAACTTGACTAAAGAAACCCAAATTTGTCAACCTATCTGCATATCCAAGAGCAAACTTTAGAGTAATTTGAATCTGATTTTTATCGATTGGGTTTATCAATTTCAGGGCTTCACAAAAATTATAATTTTACACATACACATAAGAATAATTTTATACATAATAAGTAATGACCTCAGAAGATACCTGAATAAACATCTTCCAGACACACGAAAAGGTTGAAGAATTTCGGTAATTCATGATTCCACTTTTCAAATTTTGTTAGCACTTAATTTGATGTGCCCTTGGATTTCACTGGCAAACACTAACACACATGCTAATAAATCTTGTATTCTTTCTTTACAACACATAAAGACGATAAACTGGAACAGATTTATAAAATATATCACTTGTTTTAAATCAGCTGTCCAGTAGCTGAGTTTGCTCTGCATAAGTTCTGATCACAAATTTAGTAACAACTATTTCTTCAGACCTTGAGCAGTGCCCATTAACCTGAAATAACCACTACTGCCCTAGTTGTTCAAAATAAATTTTGAGCAGAGAAATAACAGCATGTTGTTTAACAACTGTTTGCATACAACATTGCTAGCTAATACTCGATTTGACCTGATATCAACTCACCTTTAATTAATGTGTAAAAAATATTTCTGCTTAGTAGCGGCCATGCATAAAGTTAAGTTAATATCTCATTTAACATTTTCCAACATTTTTAGAAGTATATGAACTAAACAGTCACATCCTGTACTTCATAAGTACATGTAGATCAGGTCTGAAAATGACCCACAAATAACAACAGGAGTAACCGCTCATGATCATACAAATGATTCATGACAGAAAAAAAGAAAGTTCAACACAATAACTATTTTACATATATCCCACCTAGCCATATCATACCGCTGTTAACTGTTAAGTCTTACTCCTCAATAGAGTAATCTGAAATAAAAACTGAAGACGCATCATTTAATGTGTGATTCAACACAATCATGTCTTGACCACTTGAACTTCCATCTAACATAACCAACATAACAAACAATCATAAGACAGGCAAAGCTAGTTCTTATTTTTTTCTATTCAAATGAAAGCAATAGAAATGTCTTTTTGTGTAAATAATTGTTTTTTTAGCTGTATTTCTCAATATGCATTGTTTTTTTGTCAAACTCAAAAACACCCTGTGCAGTAAACTGACTAAGATATTGCACTTGTAACAAATAATTTTACAATGAAAGACATAATTTATGTGTGGTAACTATAACAACAAACTCTGGAGGCCACTGTTCTAACACTGATATCACACTAAAGGGTGCTGTGAGATGTCCATCTATAAAAGGATCTTGCATACAACAGCCCATAAAAGTCTGATTAACAAAGAAAGGCTACACAGGTACGGGTAATATCCAAACCCTAGCTGCTCATTCACGAAGTGCACTTGTCAGGTAACGCACATCAACTCTAACACTGAACACCATGCAATAACATTCATGCAAATCACTTTCATTCCAAATCTAAGCTTTATCATCCATTGTTGGGTGCAAGTCCTTCTCTGCTCCAAACCAGATTTCGATGTTCTCCACATCGCTGCAGCTGGAGAAAGAACTGGCTGGCTCATCCATGGACATGAAAGACTCGATGGAGGAACTGTGAGAAGCATTTCCCATGGACGACTCCGAGGTGCAAACTGCGCTGATCTGTGACAGCTCCTCTGTGATCACAGTCACCTGTTCTTTGTCTGCGTTGTTGTTGTCCCAGTACGAACACAGCTCTGTGTTGTACATCGGCGCACAGTCCACAGTGTACTGTTTCTTCTGGAAGGCTGCTCGGCGTCTAGCTGCTGATGGATGTGAAGGCTTGATTTCTGCTTCTCTTAAATTCTCCTCCTCCCCCTCATCATCCTGTTTTTGTGCAGGAAAGGAGAAGATTGTTGACTCTGTCAAGGAGTTGCCAAATTCCAATTTCTGGCACAGTCGTTCCCCAATGATGTCACTCTTGGACTTCAGGATACTAGGGCTATAGACAGGCTTACCGGTGAACGACACAGAAGGCCTAGGGTTGCGACCGTGAAGCGATTCCTGGTGGAGTTTTTCGGCAGCTTTCCGTAGTAAGATGGGCGACACCGGTAATGAGTGGCAGTTCCGTCTGTGAGGTGAGTGGCTACCGTCAGCCAATGGGGTGGATGGCGGAGTGCTCGGAGAATCTGGCAACATATTCAGGTCCAGGTAGTATATGGAATCGGGGTCACGTGAGCAACCCAAAATCTTTTGGCCACTCTTGTAGCGGTGCGAGGATGCAAATGGGTTGACCTTTGTTGGACAGTAAAACGGATCAGTTTGGCTCATCTCATGGCCAATCTCCAGAGGCGTAACTGGACTGTCTCCCTCTGGAGGTTCCAAGTAGGTCTCGTTAGCCTGCAAGATGTTGTCTTCTGACCTTGAGCGCTTTTTGGGCATTTTACCTGTGACAGATCAAAGGTGCAGTCTTTTATATAATTTACATATCTAAACTGTGGACACATCGTTTTTCTTTTAAAACACAAAGAGACATCACTAACCAATATAAATATCAATGTGTCATTTCTTGAACAAGGTACGATCTGAGGAAATCTATAATCATTTTACAGCTGCAATTACTCAACATTTTAGCATGTGGTTATGTATAAATTTTCACATTTGATTTAATTCTGGTAATGAAATATTAATTCCTCTAACACATCAACAAATTTCTGCATATGTGGTTATCACTGAATGTATCAAAAACATTTAAAAAATTAACAAAAAAAAATCACAAAGAAAATTATGCAATTAAATCCCCTTGGCCTCAAGTACATACAATGTAATGAATAGATACAAATTCCACAGATATTACATATAACACCAGCCATTCAAAAGATTGTGTAGGTGTGGTATAAGTTTGATGAACTTGGGATAAACTGCTCAAGAGATGGAGCCTTTACAAGACTTTAATAAAATTTAACTTAAATGACCTCAATGACCTTGAAGAAAAAGGTTAAGGTAGCTGAAAATCAACAGGTTCCTTCCTCATGCTAAGGTGTAAGTATGGTGTAAGTTTGGTGAATTTGGGTTTAACAGCTATAGAGACAGATCTATTACAAGGAAATGGAAAGACAGACGGACACCACTTGCAACAACAATACCCCTTGGACAAAATTGGCAGAGGAGTAAAAAAAATCAAATAGCATCCTCAAGGAGTTAACCCCATTATCATCTGACGGTCAGGCTTCATTGTAATGCAAAACAGTTGTTCAACTTGGACTGAACATCTGCTCTCAACTAAAATCATATTTAGCTCACCATTCTCTTTCTCTGTCTCTCTTGGTTCCGGAGATGTAACATCTTCATTCAAATTGTGTTCAATTGTCTCCAGATTTTCACAAATTTCAGTAAATGATGGGCGCTTGCGGTAATCAATCTGCAGGAGCAACAGGAAATGAAAGATTTCTTCATAAGAATTTATTAATTGGACTCCTGCTTAAGAAAATACCAAAGCTGCCAGATTTATGGGTGGAGTTCCACTTAACTCTCCTAATTTTTAAACATCATATTGGAGCAGGGAAAGCAGTCTCCCATTCATGCAGTACCACACAATAAAGCATCGTAATCTACTTTTTGCCAACTGAACATTCATGTATGTACCATATTCTCTGTTCAAGGATGGGATTGAACAAACATTGTAAACCATCGATTAAAAAGGCTTCCAGGAAATCATAGGAAATGCAAGACAGTTTACTACTCATAAAATTTCAACAAATAAAATACATAAATGTCCATAACAGAAATAAAGAATGACATCAACCCTATTTGTCTTTCAAACTGCATACAAAAGTGAACCACTCTTTCCTAAATGTGACAACACGTGTACAGGGATTTTCATTAATTATCTCCCCTTTACTGTAATTGTAGAGCTTTCATACAGCCAACAAACAGCTAACAAGCAGTGGCAAAAAAGCATTTTATGTAACGCACTAACACATCAATCAATGAGCCGATTTCTCAGGTTACCCTGTACTATCATACCTGACAGCATCGGAAAGCAGTCTGCAAGAACTCCAAAGGACAGTACCCAACCATCTCGCTGAATGCCACGTAGTCCACCCCAAAGTTCTTGAAAATTGAAATCACAGAAATGATCATGCTTTTAATATGACAACAACAGATATATGTACAGATCATGTTTGGACTTCAGCAGCAGTATTTAAATGCTTTAGGTCAGGTCAAGAAATTATCTAATGACAACATCACTTATGTAGACTATGATGGCAATTATTTATAACCAAGCATCAAACACTTATCAGCACACCCACTAAAACCATTTAGAAAAATATTAACTAACACTTTTTTCCATCACTGTAATTTGTAAGTTTAAAAAAATATCAATTCAAGACAACATTGTGCTTAAAATAATTCTGTGATATTACACTTTTTCAGCAATCACTGGCATAACCATGAGATTATGTCTCCAAAATCACACATCAACACAGATAAACCCAGTGTCATGCAAATGAACTTGACACAAAGATACTCACTGCAGTTCTGGGTAACACATCTGGATCAGCTTCTATCCTAGCTGTTATCTCACACATAATAATTCCATTGGCAAACACATCAGCCTGGAAAACAATTAAGGTTGCAAGTAAAGTTTGCAGGGGTTCACGTTATTGGTTGTCTGTTCATAGTATCATTTTTCATTATTAAATTAGATCAGAGATATTTTTAAATGCATAACCACTTTAGGAAATCATTCACAGATGGCAATGAAAACCAGGCTGTTACAAGGCCATATGTTTATCAAGTTATTTCCTTCAACCAGTTTTCAAGGATATTTATTGAGGTTTTTAACAGAAACAAGAAGCAAAAGCATATTCAGAATAAATAAGCCAAAATAAATCAAGGTTATATCAAAATTAAAATTTTTTGTAACATCATCTATGCAACCAACTTTTAACGTTTTTAATGGATTTTAATGTCTTTTTTAGGCTAAATGTAGCCAGGAATGGTCTACGTGCAAATCAAATTTTAGAACAATCTGTCCACTGGAAAAATATGTTTAAAGGTTTTACTTAAAATGCAAGATGGCCACAAAACTAAATGACCCAAAAAGCAAATTATAAAACACCATAAACTGAGAGCTGCAAAACTATCTGTGCTAAATTTCAGGTCAGTAGGTCAGACAGTTTTCCTTGTAGCTCGTTTATGATGCCATGCAAACAGTACTCAAATTACCTCTATTCTATTCTAAAACAGAGTAGTGTCGGTTGATTTTAGCTTAAATCTGTTGTCACATTACTGAAAGCACTTAGTTAGGACTACAACTTGGTACAAGTTTCAGATTTCTAGCTCCCATAGTTTTCAATTTAAAGGCCACTTACATTATGTAACTACAAAAATGTTTTGACTATTTCTCAAAAAGTTATGTAGATTGGTAAAAAACAAAAGCAGATTCTGAATCAGTGTGGCAGATTACATCCAACCTTTATCAAAATTAGAAACTAATAGTGACGTCACAATATCGACCAATGGCAAGCTTCCACAGTTTTCAACGGAATGTAAAGGGAGAAACAAGGGGCTTAACGCTTTCGCCCACAGGAGGAGACCCCCAGCAGTGATCTGTGCGCACATTTGTCGTTGTTGTCAGGTTGACAAGTCCAGCCCACTTCATCAACGGTAATTACGTCTTTTCTTTCATAAATATAGCTATACCAACTAAATACTTTGTCAGTAGGTATGTTTAGTTGATACGGTTTTATTCAAAATCGTATCTGTCAGGCTATATTGCGAAATAACCACTTAATACTTTTTCTGATATAGTTTTGTAGTCTTTGTTTTTGTTCCATTTTCCGAGAAAGAGAACTGTAAGGTCACAACTGTGTGCTTAATTCCGACGTAGTGGTCGATTCTATAACTTCTCTGACTTTCGGTTGTGTTATTAACATTGCTAATTCATGAGTGTGAAGCATAAAGTCTACGCATTTAACATTTCTGTTGTCTAATTCTCGGAAACAGGGAGCGTTGACCTTACCAATGTTAGTTTACAGTGCGGTGAAATATGTCACTGAAAACTCCAATTTCTGTGTAATGCAAACTGTTCTAGTCAATTTAGATATTACTGGGTGATTGTAATTATCACTGAACGTCTGTTTTTGTTATTTCCGACACTGTGTTGAGTAATTTTAAACGTAGTTTGATTGGAATTTGTTACATCTGATCGTTTCAATTTGCGACTACATGTACATGTAATAACATAACGTCATTATGTGTTCTAGAGTAGTAAGTGATTATATTCTCACAGATTTGCTCAGCGTTACACAAACACTAGTGTTAATTGTTTTTCATTTATGATTATATGAAGATGGTAATTGTATGTTAAATTGGTTGATTGACTATTATGTAGCCTAATATGTTTAACTTACAAATGCTGACGTGTTTCGATACATGGTAAATATGTATGCAGTTCTTAGTGTTACACAAGATATGATATTTGTAGAGACAGTAACTGTAAGCACTTCTCATATGTACAGATTTTTCATAGTCCTATGCGTAATAGAGTTATTGGTTTGTGTAATCGATTGATTGTGCTATAGTATTAATAATACACAGCCTGATGGCCTGACATTATAATGTATTGGTACGTAACTTACAGTTGATCATTTGATATTTCCATTTTTATGTGTAAAATTAATACTGATTGGACGTAATGGCATATCTTATGGCAAAGTGTGTTTATAACATCATACGTAGCTTGTGCTCAGTAACACAGTTTAACTAAACATTGTTTTTGTTTGTGTTTGCAGCTTGTCGCTGCCCTTTTTCCTGTAAGGTTATATTTCACTCCTAATAATTCTCAGCAACAACTTGAGAAGCCTACCTCAGTTATTTATTCCAGCTACAGGAAGTAAATGATTTACTCAAACTTGTTGTAACTAGGACTACTCTACAACTATACCATATTTCAAAACAATCTGTTCATTATTTTTTGAGAAGAAGACGTTTAAAGGTTTTGATAAAATTCCAAGCTGGCCACCAAAATATATGACCTAGAAAAAAAAGCACATCCATTTACCACCGTGAAATTACACCTGCAGAATTTCAAGTCAATGTGACTGACAGTTCACTCACAAAATTTGTAAATAATAATCCGAACAAAAACAACTGGTATCCCGCCATGACGGCTTGGACCCCTAATTAGAGGCTAGTGCTGCAGCTGTCCGAGGCATACAGGTAGAAACATAGAACTTTAAATCAGGCTACAATTAATTCTAAAATTAATTAATCCTTTGTTCAATTGTCTCATTATGTTGATTTCTTAGGAAAAATTTTTAAAGAACTTTTTATAAGTGTATAACTTAGTGATCAGTCCAAAACAAGCCTTACAACCCCACATGGGGAGTTATCCCTTTACCTTCTCATTATACCATTCACCCTTCAACACTTCTGGTGCCATCCAATATGGGGAGCCAACAATTGACAATTGTCTTTCCTTGTCCCTGCAATGTCAATAAAATGGAACATAAGATATACTATGTGAAACAATTTCCTGTACCAGTGCAAAACACATAATATTGCTATTAGTGTTTCGTCTATCAATTTATTCAGAATGGTGAGCTGAGATATAAAGCGACATAAAATGCGGCAGCCCAGACTGCTCAGGAAAAGAGAAAACTTTCTGTCCGTGTAATCCAATCATGCCTGTGTGTAATGCCAAAAGTCACACTTTGCAAATTTAAAATGGTTAAAATGAAAACAAAAACTGAACTGTTCTGTAACAGACAGTGATGATACATATACACTAGAATAAAAAAAAAAAAAAAAAAACCAGGAAAGTACCTTGCAAAACTCGTGACATTTTCAGTATTTCTAAGCCAATTTCAGAATATCTTTCTGAAACTTTCTTTAAACACTCATGCCTTAACAGTTAACACATTGACAGAGAAAGGGGTAATTATTTACATTAGACAATGTACATGACTTACAAGGGATCAGGAATCTTGGCTGCTAGTCCGAAGTCGGCAACTACAGCAGTAAAACTTTCGTCTTCATTAATCCGGATTAAAACATTCTGAAAGACGCACATCAGAAACATAAAATGAAATTAGATACACATTGAAAACAGGTGATACATGCCTCCCTATTCTTAACAGGAAAGGGTTTTATAAAGATCGGTAACTAAGATACTTGAAGTGTATGACTCGCCATTATTTCATGCATATCAAAGAGTACAATTACATGTCTATAATGAGGGCACTTTTGAGATCCAACTCTCATCGCTAAGGGTAAAAAGAGTCCTATGGTATTATGTCGTAAATGTTAGGCAACTATTGTTTACATAAATTTACAGATCTATTTTGCTGTGTTCCGGAGGTACACACATGACGCCTTTCCTCCAGAAACTTCTGATGTTCACAAAATGCTCAACTCCTTCATTTCCTTCACTGTTCATTTTCCCTAGATTTCTGAGAAACTCTTCCCAGACATTTATGCTACTGTGTTCAGAAATAGTTGCCTTGCCTTTCTGACAAGTCACGTGGTACAGTAGGACTTCTTTTACCGTCTGTAATAAGACAGTTCCTCTATGATGGTAGGGAATCAGAAGACTGATGTAATCAAACCCTATCAATACTAAACATGTACCTGTAGCTGCAATAACATATATAATCTTTTAAACAACCAGAACAGGTAAGGCTCATTAGCTTGAGTGTACATGAGGATATAAAAGTTACCTTTGAGGTAAGGTCCCTGTGGAACACACCCTTAGAATGGAGGTACTCCATCCCCTTGGCCAGTCCCAAAGCAAGATGGATTCTTGTTGTCCATGGCAACTCAACAGTTTTATTCACCAAAAGCTGCTCTAGACTCCCACCATTCATGTACTGTGGGTAAAACAATAATTAACCATGTCATTATTAAACAGCAGTTATAATGATGATAAAACATGATATCCATGTACAAAAATAATTATTAAATAAGTTACTCATGAACTGAAGTGGTAAAATCTGGTACCTTTCTCCAAAATAAAAAATGTTCATTGAAGTTTAATCTCAAAAGAAGTTGACTAAATTTGTAACTCAAGACAATCTTCTTCCAATCGCCTTAACCCTATTTCAGACAAGCATTTAGACTTTACATAAATGCTTTGGACTTAGATAAATCATGTTGGAAAACAGTACATTGGAGTCTTAACAACCAAGCACAACATTTTAATCTCAGTGAACTATATGGTTACACTACGTGACATGCAACCCACTGGAGAACAATTCAGGAGATTTATCTATTTGTTTATGGATGGTTTCAAGCATTACATAAAATGTCCGATATTGAACTGTACACAGAGTAATAAAAACACGAAATCACATCCACAGGGATATGCCTGCCACGTGAACCCATAGAGTGTGTAGTGGAGTTTCAGATCAAACTTGTTCACTCTGAATATTTCAACATAACCAGTTGTCCACAAAAATACACACTTTAAAGGTGTTATTGCATACAGAAATGTAAAAGTGTAAACATCAACACAACCCTGCTCCAAAACACATTCATGTATGTATATCTTTTTACACAATAAGACCTGGGTGCACTGTCTAAATGGGTCCTACAATGGGGGCAGAGAAACAACTTTAAGTTTGAGTGCCAGCGAAGGAAAGAAGCAACTTCTGGATATTCCAATTACAAGCAGCTCAAACAGGACTGTCAAGATGTTAATGTGTTAGAGTTGGACAGATGTTGCCAAAGTTGCAAACATGGCAAAAACTCTGACTATATGAGCTACACCTCTTTACTATAGAGTACAGGTATATGCATAGGCTCGGTATTGTACATGTACATGGACCATCTCAGAAGCATAGGTTGGAACTTATATATTCTTGGTACAGTTACAAAGTCAATGTGCCACTGTGGGCTCAGAAAATAACATCCACCTTAATACTGGCATAAGCCCAGTGCATCCCAAGGTCAGACAATAAATAACCAAAATACTCATAACAGTTCAGTGTTAAAACCGCCCTCCAGGGCTACTACATGTACATAAGTGCAGACTGGACTCTGGCAATATACTTAAAAAGTATCCTCTTAAAAATCAAACTTTTGACAAATGATTAACATATGAAGCAGCTCTTGCACAAAACCAATTCCTCCATAAATTCCACAAGAAATTCAACTTATCAGGAAATTCCTTCATGATTCCAAATTTTAACGCATCCCTGCAAGCAAGCAGAATCTTTTTCAATCTATTACACAAGGCACAGATTTTATTGAACTTCAATAACTAAGTTTTCTAAACAAAAATTATATCCTTTCTAATGGTTTCATTTTTAATTGTAAGCCTGCGCTTGAGAGATTAAGACCTGTGTAACTAAAATAAATGGACAACATAATCTAATCCAATGTCAAAAACATAATGTTTGTGCTTTAAATACTACATGTATCTGATGAGCGACCCTAAAATCTAAATGAAGATTTTAAAATGTTTTCGACACTTATCAGAACAAGGAAGGGTCAAGTTCTATACACTTCCCAATTCTTTTGATGTTACATGTGTGGTCTATTCAGATCAACATGTGATCACCGTCGCATTACCATTTCTCCAAAAGCCTCATCACTCACATGTACAGGTAGGCCTAAGGCTACTACAATCCACAGGCTTGGTGTACATACATGTTACTCTAACTTACTTAGTCATGAACTAACCTACTTAGTTTGATTTATGTATTTATTTATGTGGCCAATGAAACTGGAATTTACATTATATTGTGAAAGGGTATGGTTCAAGAAGGTAAACGTGTGATAAATTTTCCTGGCATAACTATGTCACATAAGTTACATACAACACCGATTCTGAAAAATTTCCTCCACTTAGCAATTCGAGGCACATTTCATAAGCACTGCTAAATTTTCATAGGGCCTAATAAATTTAATGATATTTCACTGTCATGCATGAAGCAACATTTCCAAAATACATTTTTTTCAAATTTTACAGCAATAAAAGAAATGAAAAAGAATGCACTATGCCTATGCATTGTTACAACATTTAAAAAAAAGCATGTAACAGCTAGGGCTGTTTTAGAAGATTTAAGAAAGTTAAACATTTCATCGACCAACTACAAGTAATTTAAAGCCTAGAGTCATACAATAAGAGGTTAGGTCTGAGACAAGCAGAATATTTCTCCTCTTGAAGTTTTGGCACAACAACTGGAAAACTTGACAACATGCCAAGTAGATCTCACCAGCTCTGAAAGGGGGCATCTCAAATATACAACCTGTTGCAAAATATGTAACAGTGTTATTTCCAGCAGCCTTCCCTAAAAATCCAAATGTTACCTTTTCAATCAGTCAGACAAATGTGTAATTTTCTTATCTGCCTAATTCTTGTTCCTATAGATGAACTAATGTTAAATAGTAGCAGAAGACACCAGTAAACTGCACAGTGCACTTGAATATGTAGTTAAAATCTGATCATCAAAACATAGGAATGCTTGCAAACAGTTCCTATGTCCAACAACAATTTAAAGTGGCAAGTTTTCTTCGAAGTTTCATGGGGCACGATATGCTACTTTATGTAGTGGAAATATACCTGCATCTCAAACATGTAAAAGCATCTCTCTTCTGGCTGCAATGGTTTATATATTCATAGCAAGTTTGTAAATCCAGGTAAGGACATGTTCCCTTCAAAATGACATTTTCAAACACCCTGTCCCAAACTCACTACATTTCCAGGAAAAAATTTTTGTACTAAATACTATGTCTGCTCCTGTCGCTTGAAGATGGTCCCCTATTGCCGAGCCATTTTGCAGTGCCCAGCAATGATGCTGTAGCAATCTAGGATGGCATCCCCAGCAGCTAAAGGCATCAGCTGTTTACTGTTTACACTGAGGTCATCCTCATACAGCAGACCCTCCAGCTCTCATGTCACTCCAACCCCACAACAAATATGACCGAGGTAGGGAAAATGAGGCAGAGGGCCTTAAGAAAAATTAGTATGAGCTGTCCACAGCCTACAACAACAGCGCCATGTTCGCCCATTAGAATTGGATACACCTAAATTTCTTGAGCCTTAAATCTAATATATAATGTTTCTGTGAAAATACACCCTTGCTTTAAAAAACAACTTCATCCTATTGTTAAATAGGATTCTCAAATGAATGTGACATTTCACAAAAAGATCATTAATTAATTTAAATATCATTAACAATTTCACGGGTTGGTTGTATAGTATTACAAAACACTAGCAGGAATAATTTGTATCCATTCTATAGAAATCATCATCAACAAACATTCTTGGAAGGTATTGACGTTGAAGAATTTCACATGCATGTACTCTGCCTCCACATATACTGGATTACATTTTTTATATACGCCCATGTGTGTACATCTACAACACTGAAATAAATAAAATTTTGAAGGTGGTAGAGTGTAACAGCCTTTGTCCCCTTTCTTCATTAGGTGAAATGATCTAGATCGGTCTGCTCCCTGTTGACATGCTGGGCACCACACAGGAGTACAAAATTATGCCAGCCAAATAACAAGAAAACATGAATGATTTTGGCCAAAGCATCCATCACATCTGTCTTCTAACTCAATATAAGACAACCTAATAACTGATTTCCACAGATTTCATCTTAGACTGGGGTAGCTGTGGGGAATTCCTCGTCACAGCCAGAAAATATTGATCCAGCATTAAAATGAATACCAAACTACACGAAGGACATGGCTATAATGTCCACAAGCCTCTGAAACCTTTAGTCACTTTAAAAATCTTTCAGCAACTGACTGCACAAAGTAAACAATAAGAACAAAAAGGATTATCTGACATACAGCACCCACCATGATCAATGTAATATTCCTCTCCTGTGTACTGTCATATATCATGTATAGTATATAGTTTCACCTGATGACATCTTTAACTGTGACCATTAACTGTAACATTCAATAACGAATGATATTTAAACTAACCTGTTATGGACATTCTAAGCTACTTTATCTTCATAACGTCTGCTGCTATAACCATAGCACATGTACAACACACTCATGTTATGTCAGCAGACTTCATTCACAGGGTCCACATTTCAATCAGAACAATACAGCATGACTGCCATCTGCTGCCATCTTAGATCATTAATTGTAGATTTCCTTCAGTTCAATCCTTTCTTGAGAATATTTCATTAATATAACTACACTAGGATTCATGTTCAATTGAAAAGGGACGCAGAGAGAGATCGATGCACCAAACGGGCCCAATAAAAAGTATTCGCTGAACGTTTTCAAGTAGAACATCTTGGTCAGCAAGGCTCTTACATGTCTTGGGAATAGGACACACTGCTGTACCACTGGACTTACCAACTAAAAACATTGCAAAAACATTTTTTTCTGTTGCACCAGAAAAAATGCCCAAACAGTTTTTGAAGATACTATACATATAATGTGAGGAAGTTTCCCACATGAACAGCTACATTTATATGCTTGTTTATAAATCTCAATAAGCACAAACACACATGCCAAAATCTGTGAAACATCGAATTCTATTTGGCAGTGAAAACAGCAAAATAAATACATCCTGTCAAAATGAATTTGATACAAAGTGATTTCATGGTTAACCTCAATATGATTTTCCAAAATTCTTTGTAACATAATGAATAATCCTTCACAGAGCTAAGACAAAAAATGTGAGTGTGTTGTAAGACAAAGAATATAAAAACACTACAATGCTGCTATATACTTCATAGGAGGTAGACCACAACACCTCAAATAAGTCAACTGTCCTTTGAACACATTTCTTCACAGGGCTACACCCATAAACTGACCTCCCCCTGACAGTTGGCAATAATGATTCTCATCAAAGTCAGATAAAATCAGGGGCGAAATCAATGTTGGATATTCCCAATTGGAAACTGTCCCTCAAGGGTGGCCAGCCTTCTCTAACAGATTAACCCAACCCTAAGCATAGAGATTTATGCAGATAACTAGGAATCACACTAGTGTATTGTCCACCCATTATGAAAATCAGATTTAACCTAACTGGAAATTTCCCACTGATGCCAGGGAGATGTAGAGAGATGCATCACCAGGCTTCAGTATACAGGCAAACTCAAAAGCCACATTTTAGGATTTTTTTGTCTTTTTCTATTCACTTGCTCAGTAAGTGTGACATAAAATCATATGTCTCACAATTAAGTCTTATTTTAAATAAACAATTAAAAGTAGTGTTTATTTCACACATCTACATGTAAGTACCCTCTGTGTGTTATATATACATGTATTTTAATCAAAATTTCTTAAGACCGAAGCTTGTATGTATTTACCATGTTGCTTAAATTCAAAGCTCTGTATCATCCACTGATGTCAACACTGTAAATAGAGCAAATAGCCATGTAAACAGCACCAAATTTAAATCAGCAAATATAAACTGGTGACTTACCTCAGTAAGAGCATGGAGTTGTCCTTTATGAACACACACACCCATAAACCTGAAAGAGGTGAAAAAAAAAATTAAATACTAATGTAATTAAAAAAGATATTATAAGGCATGTTCAAGATACAGTAATATTTATTTATTTACTTCTTGGCTAATTGCAAACGCCATGCTGACAGATTTTTACCCTAACATGTATATATAATGAGGGTCAGCTCTATAGGTGAAGCAAATTGGAAAAGTTGTTAACAAATATTACACTGCACAAAAGGCCACAAGAATATCATCAATGGCTTATTGTCAACAAAAGACTCATGGACAGTGGGAAAGGGAATTGCACAAAATGTATGTACAAGGCCTCCTATAAACCTAATTTACTAGTGAATGAGAGGCAAACACCTTAGGTGTTAGGTACAGTCATGTATCAAATATGATTTAAAGAAAAATATTCAAATAACTGTCCAAAATAACTAGGCTGAAAATATAAATTTTCTTGATGGGAGGAACTGGCCTGTGCTCACTAAAATAATGTCTCGTGATGATGTGAGAAACAACATGTACATAAACATGTAAACATGGTAGAACGATTACTCAGTACAGTGGTTGTAGCCATGATGTACATTGAGGCAGGATATGGCTTGTCTAATCTGACAGATACAGGTAATATTAGCCAAAAACCACAGCTGGTACATGTAAGTAGATAATCACAGGACTTATGTTAGATCCAATCAGGTAAACATCTCTGAGAATGCCAGTGAAATTGATTGAGTGTTCACTCATTATAGTGAGGGTAGAGGCAGATTCCCCATATCACCCATCAAGCTTGAGACATGTAATAGACTGTGTTAACCAAAGCAGCTTCCTGGGATGTCCTATACACTGTTATGTAAGGTTAACAGATTGCTGCTGCAGAAGATATCTGGAAACAGTTATTGCACATTTTGAGCGTTTCTAGCATGTCGTAAGCAGATAGATGTGTGGGCATATGTCTATGAGGAATGCTGAAGCTGTAAAGAGGCCAGGAGAGATCAGTCTGAAAATAGAATATGTAAGCCCACTCAAATCTTTCTGGGTGATCAAACGAAAACAGTCACTTGGGACATCGGGAGGAAAAAACCCAGTTCATCATGGAAGGGTCACACTCAGAGAGAAATACATGTACAATTTTCACATTTGGAAGTGGAGGAAAAATTTCTTCATCCAACAAAAATAAGTAAATCACTTCAATCTGTTCAATACACATGCAAGCATTTTCTTATGTTGTATATCTTTACAACACGAATTCCTGATCATTTCCTTGTTTTTTTCCATGACAGTGGCAATGCCTTATGAGTTCATCACCACACATGTACTTTCAGAGTATTTATAAGATCTTACATGAATTTTTCACTGATAATTGTAAAAATCTTATTAGATGACAAATACAACTTGTAAAACTCCACAAAGCATGAATGAACTTCAGGTAATGAATACATCATATTCTTTCTTACTTACTAGCACAATATATCCCTGTATACATAAATATATCAAACAAAAAGTGTAATGGACATGCATTATTGAATGCAAATGCATTAATGCTATTTCCCTTTTTAAGCAACTCTTCACTACTGAATTTATGTTAATGTTACTACTTCGCCTTTAATATGTATTGCATCTTCTCTTGTAAACTGCATTCACAGTTTAAATACAGGTCGTAATGATATCACAAATCAGTTTTCTACAAGCTTTATATATTTTCCCCCTTGGCAACACTTGCGAATTTCCTGAAAGCGTTCCCAAGAACTAATGCCCTGCTGTAATATGTGTTAAGGCACAACAAAAGACAAGAACTAGTATGAAATTTTACCTATGCTTTATACACTGTATGTACTCGAAGCTCTATGATCAGTCACAAATCAGGAAAAAATTCACAATCAGGTGAATAATCCAACTATTTGGGATGTAACTCAGGCCAGAAGAGCTAATTACAGTTCTCTTCATTAACCAAAAGGCAGGGGCAGTGGGCACAGGTATAGAAAAAGAGGAGGAATAACATACAAAAGAATTCCTCTCCACAATATGCCCTAACAAACAGAGAGGAATCCTAAGGAAAAACTACAGCCCACAAACACGAACCACAGACGTGCTGTAAACAACGGCACAGTGCCATACCAAACAAAATGTGCCAGACATTAAACAAGGTAAAAGAAAAGAGGCCAAAGCACTGGTTACATTTTGAACAGTTTCAGTCTGGCAACTTTCATAAGGCAATCTACATGCAGGTCATGCCTAAGTACTCACACATGCATAATCAAGGTACATGTACATCTGACCACTGACCATTCAGGATGAAATGCAATAAGGTTTGGTTGATCGGTCTGTCAAGTCTATCAATGTAGCAACAAAAAAAAATATATATCTAGCAGTTAGCACACAAATACAGCCATAACATTACACAAAATCTTTTCCCTATTTTGAAATATCAAGGCCCTATCATACCACATACCCTACCAAACACATGCAATTAAACATCCACCAATGTGCCAATTCAACCTTTGACCTTTCGTACGTGGTAATCAGATGTGTGCGATGTTTGATGAATTGTGTAGCTTTGCATCTACTGCATTATTATCCATGTCAGGATATTATGTGAATAAACATGACTCCTCCAAAGCTACTGTAAAAAGTAAGGGTTTCAGATCGGTGCTAAAAATACTATTTTCCCTCCACGAACTTGGGTGGTATTAGGGAGGAGAAACCAATGCAAGAGAGGGGCAAGATCAATTAGCATGCTAAACAAAGCACAGATCTCTGTGGCAGGCAGATTAACAACCTTTCATTACATTAATGGCCAGGGCAATGTGTTTGGCATGAACATCAGCAGCTTAGACGCTCTTTTTTTTATGTGAAGATGGACAGTTTGTGTTAATCCGTCAAAATAATCAATACTGAATCACACCACAACCCTAGGTTTCTATGATAAAATATCTCCCTTATCATGAACCTGTCACTCAAATAAAATAGTGCCATAAGAACTGTGCATAGTTCATTCCTTTTCTGACTACACACTGACATCCTAGGTCAACAAAATTTTAACGATACAATCTATGAAGTACATAGTTTTTTTCAAGTAATTGTAAATCCATCTTTAGATCTTTTGAAATTACACCTACAATCTTTCAAAATATGTCATATTTAATACTCTTAAAATACTTGAATTAAGAATACAATTTTCTATAAGAATAAAAAGTCACAAAATTCAGAATCCTTTGCTTAGAAATTTCTCAACGTAATTAAGTTTGAATTTTATGACTCAGAGCTTTTGGCTCACAAGGTCAAAAGGCACAAAAAAACTTTCAGGACGCATGAATACCACTCAATTACTTTGGCATCATGCCAAGAAACGTGAAGAGAATGTCAAAAAGATTCCTAGTAAAATCTTCATCTGGTGGCTATATAGAACAGACGATAAATTAGGCTCAAATTTACAACTGCATAATAGAGAGGGTAGACAGGAATACATGAATATTGCATGAAATAATGGAATCTTTAGGACAGCCATGCCAGTGCTGGTCAAACTGTTGAAAAGCACTGAAATAACTTTTACTGGCTGAATTCTGGGCAAAAATTTTTTTGCAGATACCAAAAAGAAGTCACAGTATAACTTTTTCTGTGAAGTTTTGCAGGCCTGACCAAAGCCTTGCAAAAATAAATGAACTTATTTGTTTGCATCAAGGTGCGCATCTTGAGGGACTTTTTGTGAAACTGTTAAGTTCGTCAATCAAGAAAATGTGCATATAGTATTCTCTCCAAAATCAATATATAAAATTGCACAAGTTGGATTCAATGTTGCTGTTTTATCCGAAGAAAGGTTCAGAAATTAGGGCTGATGTAGGTAAACCTGTTCATGTACTTTGCTTCACATTTGAAGAAACTTCAGCAAAAAAATGCCTGGGTATGAATTTCTCTCACAGATCAAGTATGTCATTTAATATCTTATCATCAACAAATGGTACTATGTGCAAACAAATCTGACCCAGCCCTATTTGGGGACAAGTAGGCTAAGGTTTGAAGATTCTTAACTCCTGTGGGTACCTTAATATACCCAGGTCACCAGGGAGCAAGGGTGTAGCCTCTTGAATGTGAATAAATACTGCTGGGTCAAATGATATGGCCTGACAACAGACTCCAATGTATTTTGCAGACCTGGTTAAAATACACTGAGCCACACTACATGTATACTTGGGGCAAAATCAACACTCACACCTATACAATTTATTCAGATTTAATACCATAAAACTGAAAGAATTCAAAAAACAAAATATATACAGGCTTTTTAAGCTGTGCACTGATAGAAGATATGAACAATTTACACAAAATGAATTTGGCAGCTAATAATGCTTAGTATCCTACTACATAATATTTGGTCGCTTAACAAAGGACATTAAAACATCGGCTGGATACATAAAGTACATGAACATTAATCTTAATAGGAGCTCTAGAACACAAAACGTGAATGTCGGGAATTTTGTAATTCACGGTACTGATATGCCCGCAGAGGATGAAGGATAGAACATCACCCTGCTATAACCTGGCTTTACATGTACACACACTACATCAACTCAATATATGCTGTATAAGTATATCACAATTTAAGCATAAAACCATCACTCAGAGAAGAAAACAAGTAGTAGTGGACACTTACATTTTAATGACAATAAATATATGCCAGGATTCATTATACATGACAAGGAATCGTAAAATGCTTCATCATAAGACAGAAACAGGCACTATATAGCCCCTTATTTAAACATAATTTGGGAAGTTGCATTTATCACGTCAAAACATTCTGTTCCTTCTTCCTTTCTGTGCATTGAAGTTGCTATCAAATATGAAGAAATGTTGTTTATTTATTTACCTACAGCATGGAATACTGTAAGCAATTTACAATAAAACATCTCTCATTCTCTCGAACACCTCCCATGAAAGATTTCTATACATCATAGATTGTCATCAATAAATAGAAACACAACTCATGATACATTTCTATGAAGCTTTTAAATTATAATTTTTATGGACACCCCATATAAAGGCAAAATTGTTGATCTGTCCTTCCAGCACCAAGTTAAACACTGATGCAGCTTTTAAAAACGATATCCTCAAGAAAACAGAATGTTCTATGGGTCATTGTTGACTCAAAACCAGCTTAAAACATTTCTGCTTCTATCACTTCCATTCAATGTTGACATTTTTGCCAACAAAGTATGTGTACTCTGGTCCACAGAGGATATGTGTTCTGGACATGTGTATGCTAGAAGCATAAACTGAGGTCACATTCTTGTGTTCACAGCTATCCCTGACCTCAGAGCTGGGTAATATTACACCCACGCAGAGATGAATGGATTTAAGGTAGGAACGGTCAGTCAGGGTATACTTTTCCAAGTCCAGTAATGCTCCAAATAACAGTATGTGAAACATGCATGTGCTTTTATTATGGGCAAACAATTAATAATATATATTTATTATCATCAGATTGAAGAACATGACTTCTTAAGATGGAAATCTGAAAAATTCTAAATTGGAAATCTGGAATTTAAATTTGACAATGGGCAGTGTCTGTTAGCTCATCATTTTTATCTCAAAACTGAAATTCAATCTCCTATTCAAAGACTTAGGAAAACATTCAACTTTCTTCTTCTGACATTTCTGTGTGTCAAAAACAGACAGGTGTGAAACAGTGAAACTAATCTATGTGACAGGTCGTCACAATAAATATGTATGGTTACCTCCCCTTCTCAGATCTCGCGCGCGGAAGATAGAGGCGCTGGTATAGCTCAGCGTTCCAGATTGCTGTTCGAAGCCATAGCCAGTATTATTCTGCCTGTCTTTGACGTTATGGTCAGTCTGCACAATTAGCAGTGAGGTCAGTTTAAAAGTATTTGCTGTTATTTCAAGTCAAGTCATAATGCTGCGTTTATGGTTAACATGTATACTGTACATATTCATCTCTCTGAGCTAACTGAGTGTATATTACATATGATTTAGCTGTAATGCGAATGTTTGTAGCGTTGTTGAGACACTGGTGTAGTAAAGCAATTGGATGGTGCGGGTAGTTAAACTGTTGTTGAACCATGGATGTTTCAGTGAGGATCACTGTGTCTTAGTGAACTCCATTCGGTTAGAAAGTTAAGGAAGGATGAGTCGTCCTATCGGTCCATGTATATAGTGTTCATTGTTACCTAAAGTATGTTACAGTTAGTTTCAGTGGATACTGAGGTGTTGTCATTATTGACCGAGTGTCATAAGGGTTTCATTTCATTAATGTTTTGCCACAGTGTAGCAACAAATATTTTCTTTTCTTTTTAAATTTCTTTAATTGATATAAATGTAGTTTTGGAGTTAACAGTTATTTCATTAAGAGCTGGTATTACATGGGGGCACTAAAGTGCAGGTTCAATGATATTTTGAGATGTGACATAAGTAAACTCATAGCTGTAAGATAATAAGATTATAAGCGAATCAAGTTTCTGATAATCTTTATCATTTGTTCTACAGTATACCCAATACTGCGTAATAATGTATGTGAATGGTTTTTTGGGGTAACCACTATGTTGTGCTCAAGTGATCGACGCAGTGTGATTAATTGCTTTTAATAGCTCCCGATAAAGTCGCATAACTACATTGGGTATACCGATAGGTTCTGAGCGCTAGGTGCAGAGTTTGTGCAGAGATCTGATCAAATTGTTCTATCATTATGCAGGTTGCATGAGGTACCCTCTCCTGGTCACTTTTGTGACTGTGTTCCTGTCACTGAATAAATTTCACCATGTACAGCAGCCTATGATGGTGTCCTTATTGTTTTGTGACATTTCCTCCATAAGTGGACCTAACCGGTCACATCTATAACATGCTTTCTTGTCACCACTGTTTCAATAAGGATGTCTTCATGAAATCAACCAAACTGAGTCTGGTCTCAAAGGGCAATACAGTATAAATGGAAAACAAAAACCAGCAACCTTCTGCTCAAGAGTCAAAATACATCAGAGCTAGATGATTATGAATACATGAATTCTACATGTATAAGGTTCATGTTTTACTGGGTAAAAAAAAAATAGATGCGTTCTGAATCGTCCTTGCTTTCATGTGAATATACACATTTTAGCACATTCAGGCAATATTATCGTTGCCTTTTGGCTGCTATGGAGACTGACTGGTATTCTTGGTAATGTATGTTGTAACTAAAATCTTTGCAATAAAACAGGTCTTTAAAGTAAAAGACAGCTCATGGCTGTGGTACTGTTCATTAAAAATACTGTAAAATTCTCTCTAGAATGCAAAACCCTGTTTGAAATTGTATGAATTTGTCACTGAAGTTCTTAGTTTTAAAGTGTGGAGTATTGTGTTGCCGTATGGGGATCTGAAGGTACCCACTCTTTCAAGCGTATGAGGGACTGACCAATCAGAAAGCTAGGAGATATCAGCTGTTTATTACCTGTGAGGTAAATTTTCTGAGTTGACCGTGAGTGTAACATGTAATAGCATAGGGACGGGACCCTGTTTGAATGTTATATAGTTTAACTGTAACAAGTACATGAGTGAACAACACTGCAAAGTATTTCCAGACCATTGTGTAGTGGCGGGAGCAAGTTTCTTGATCATTTCATAAGTTTCAACCACAACCCTGGAAGCTTACTACAGCATCAAGTGACAACAGTGTTCCGTGCTTTGAAGAATTACGTCACAGCCCACACACAATGGATGCGTTTAATGTTAGCCGACGGAGCACGGTCAAATGCAAATTTCCACTGTCGTAGTAGATACTTTACCGTCTGTCAATGTAATCTGTAAAAGCACTGGGACAGAACACTGTTTTAATGTTAAATGTCTTAATCATAAAAGTACATGAGTGAACAACACTGCCAAGTACTTTCTGACCATTGCATTGTGACAGAAGTAAGTTTCTTGATCATTTCATGTTATAAATTGACATATATACTCAAGTTACCAAATACAATCCTAGCAGCTTACTACAGTCTCAGGGGACAAGAGTGTTCTGCGCCTGGAACATATACATCACAGCCTAGACAGAATGGGTGTGTTTCATGCTAGCATTTCTTTACTTGAATGCAGAAAGTAGTCAACTTTGTAATAACCTAATTATTAAACATGCGTACATACTACCAAAGATGGAATATCCCCCTCTCGTTTATATGCTTTCCATGTATGTAAACCCTGAGCTCTATACATGCAGTACATGTACTGATACCACCATTAACATCTGCCTTACCACTGTTATAACTGTGTGACCGCTGGCACTCAGGGTATGACAGAAGCTAAAATACATGAATACCACATGATAAATACTGATGCATTTAATTAATTTAGTCTCTAAAACCCGGCATTAAGAGCAACAAATCATACCCACAGCTCGACACAACAGGGCGTCACATTCTATGGGAACTGAATGTACCAATGATTAAAAGTCTACTTCCTCCATTCTTCTTCACTTCATGTCAAAACTCTTCAATCGACCAAAACACTGGGGAAAACAAATTCTGAAGAGGGATGAAATCTATTTTTAGGTCTACTTTATGAAGCTTATTGATTGTTACCATAGAAACAAAACACACTATGCTTAACATCTTCAGAGTGAAGTTTCATTACTGCTGCAGTCAAAAACACCTGTGTTCATCTGATCTTAATACATGTACTTCCCTCAAAAGCTTTAATACCTGTACTAAATACATGTAAATAAAGAACTTGTAATTTAAGCCCAGAAATTATTTCAGAAATAAAATGATGTAATGACACCTTACAGATACTCAAAATAGGTATGCCTGAAATGTTGGTTTGATCTGTGCCTACAAAGCAGTTCACCTTGCTATCTCTGTGGCTGCAATTAGCAGTGACAAAGTGGTATTAAGCCATTATCATTGATTCAATATGATTAAAATTTTGAATACTGGATAATTCAGCCTAAAAACATGCATAGTCCATGACCTAATTTCTCAAATAAGGCAAATAAATTATGCCCAATCAAAGCACCCAAATGCAGTGTGTTTGTCAATTTCAGCAGGTTAACAGGTTGTAACACGTGTAAGGTCTTATTTCATTTAAGTAACCAAACATTCTTTGTGGAACAATCATCTATCACTAATTTGGTGATTACATTTATCTAATGTCATAAATGTAAATTAATCAATTGAAAAATCAAGGGTTTGAAGTCTTTCCGTGACCTGTACATGTACATAATAATAATAATGATGTCTTTACTTTCCAACGGCATTAATACAACTCAGTAATTATATTACTCATCTCTCCCAAGGCCCTCCATATATCAACACACACAATGTACTAGGACTTCAACTAAAAATGAAAATTGAATGAAATACAAAAAGATAATAATACATGCACAAGCATTTGTGAATTCAACCTGACACACACAATCTCACAGAAATAAAATCTTCAAACTGTGCAATCCAGTCTTTCTTGACAGCTTTCCTCAATGTCACATAACAAAAGAATTTTCTTCAATTTCAATACACAATCCTGTTATAACAGGTTCAGGCTCCTAAAAGCTCTGAAGGCAAGCCTGGAGCCCTAAGTTACCAGGCACCACAAATGAGAAGGAGAAAATACCTGCAGATGTACTTTTGGTAAACAACCCTGGCTAGACACCTTTAGAGAAACAACTGTTAGCAGGTGTGTGTGGGTGTTTGGCTGTAGAGCAGATTCAAAAATGCCTTGGGAGGGTAGAGGCAGAGCTACAGCCAAGCACAGATACCACGCAGATAAAACAGTCTCCAGTTAGCAAAGATACATGTACAAGTAACAGGACGCAGCATAAGATCACTGATCCAAGAGGAAAAACCACTGCTGCACTGTTCTTTCCTAAACTCCTCACATATAGACGAAGAACATAATGGGCGTGTTCCAATGTAAAAATGGTAGCTTAAATACATGCACATGTACATTTGATACCTGTCTTTCAATAGCTGTACATGTGGCTTCAGAAGAAGCATTATGTCAATTAAAATGTCAAATTAACATAAAAGCCTACTCACATGCCATACTGGACATACACTACTGGAGTACTACACTACTACATACTATTTTGCAAAAGACACATCAAGGCCACATATAGAAAAATATTGTAGGTTCTGATCCCAAGATTCATAAATGGAGGTGTGACTGTACATTAGTGAAGTTTACAAAATGCAACTCTCAGTCTTACTTTCTGAAGGCATTCAATTATGTGAATGATGGGTTTTCATTGGTATACCATATCTTATTTGTGTATTTACTCATCAGTTTTAAAACAGCATGAATAGTTTGGGCACCTAACAGTTTCGGGGTCCAAACGTTTTCCAAAACTAAAATGGCTCCTGATATGTCCCTGCATATAACCCTTTAAAATGTTTTTATCATCTCCACACAAAAGAACTAGAGTAAATTTATTTATTCATTTGATTGGTGTTTTATGGCATACTCATGAACATTTCACTTATACAATGGCAGCTAGCATTATGGTGGGAGGGAACCAGGCAGAGCCCAGGGGAAACCCACTACCATCCGCAGGTTGGTGGTAGACCTTCCCACGTTTGGCCTGAGAGGAAGCCAGCATGAGCTGGGTTTGAACTCACATCAACTGCATCGATGGGAGGCTTCTGGGTCATTACATTGCACTATCGTGCTAACCAAATGAGCCACAGACGCCCCTACTAGAGTAAATACTGGGTTTAATACTGAAATATGGGCAGATCACATGAGCTATGGATGTTCTATTCTTATTTGAACACTGATACACCATTTACCAATATTTAATTTTTCCAATGCAGGTAATAACTTGTCCATTATTTCATGCAGTTACGGACTAGATATTTTGAACATGTAAATATCATTGCTGCATGCCCTACGGCTTTTGTACTTTGGTGTCACTTTGCTAGAAACTACTTGCACTCACAAAAGAAAGTCACTGCCAACACTCAGTTACCACATGACCAGCACAAAGTTTCTAGAGCGAAAGGGTGCTAATGTAAAAGGAAAACAAGTAAATCAAAGGTGAGACTTACTTGAGGATATTAGGGTGCGACATTCTGTTCATTAGCTGTACTTCCCTCAACATATTAGGCTTGTTACTGAAGGATGTATTCATCTTTAACACCATTACCTGATTAGTTGTGCGATGTGTAACCTGAAGAATAAAAAAAACATACATAGACATAGCAGAATAATGAAAATTCAAGAAAATAAAAGTGCATGTTATCTTCATGTCAGCACAGTGAACAACTTGACGAACCACAGATACATGTATATCTCACACTTACAAGTACTTTTTTCTACATCAATCATTTGATAAGCTGTATTTACCTGAGATGGTTCCACACATTTCAGCAGTACCCAGCTCATACAGTCTTCCATGATATTCATGTATAAAATGCCACACAGCACAGCGCAAGTAGTCCTTGTTACTAGTTCAATCCATAACTTCTTCTGTCACAGATCTATCAATGCCTGCTTCAAATCTGATTCCTTCAATCTTTTCCTGCCTTTATGACCCAGCCACACAGTATATAACAAGTAGTGCCCCACCCCAAACCCCTTACACAACTCCCAAGATAAAGAAAAATTTGTCAAGAGACAGAGGTTAATTGTGCTGCGCTCAGCGGCCAAATTTCAACAAAAAATTACATTCAGGCTGTCTTGAGCTATCTAGTGGCATTGTGTTAAATATCAATGCAAGCATGAATTACGACATGTTTCATTCCACTACAGCTTAATGTAATTAAAGCTGTTCATTCCATGATGCACAAAAATTGATCGCCCATTGTGATTCGGCTCAAATCATGGATTTATTGACGAGACATCACTTATAATTTCAAAACAAACTATTCAATTACTGCGACATAACTTCCACGTTCTATTCCCCAAAACTTGGTTAAAATCAATGTATCTCAAAAAGATGCTGAATACTTCTTAACAAGTTGCAGGCCAAAAACACCTGATGTTGCCATACTCCTTCACAGTTATACTAGAGTAAGAAACTGTTGGCAGCTGGGAAGGCCAACTATTAGTACATCTTAATCAAACAGCAACAAAGACACTTCAAAGTTTACCCTTTGGAGAAACATTTTTAATGAATGTTGTAAGTTAAAGTTTAAATACCAGTACCATGCTAGTGAAAAACTGTTTGAGCTGTCAATGTTAATTCTATTTTGTATTTACACATAGTGGGGATGTATAAATTTTGTATCAGAAATCTGAGGATTTTAGACATCATGGGAGTTACACTCGACCTGTCAGTAAATAGCTGACGGAAATCAGTTGAAGCTAGGTTATGTTAGCCTCATAAGCGGCTGCATGATCTTGTTCATGACAGATTATTATTGATTTATGTATTAATTTGATTGATGTTTTATGCAGTGCTCAAGAATATTTCACTTGTACAATGGCGACCAACATTATGTTGCGATAAAATTGGGCAGAATCCTGCAGAAATCCATGACTCTCCGCAGGTTGTAGGCAGACCTTCCCACGCATGAACAGAGAGGAATTCAGCGTGGGCTGGGTTTGAATTCACAGCAATTGCATTTTGGTGAGAGGCACCTGAGTCATTACGGTGTACTTGCATACTGACCCCCTTGGCCAAGAAGGCCCCCTCTTTTTGATGATAATACAGACGATATACACACACACAACAAGACCTATTTACATGTACACACACTGTATATATTAATTTATTTAAACTGCATAGAAGTGTGGTAAAAACTGGCAGAGGGTGCTTTAATGACTGCTACATAACACAGTTCTCTTTCTTTACCGACTCACCCTAGCTACTACAAAATTATGGCTAATATCTAAGAGTAAATTACAAAATTAAAGCTATCTCAAAGGGTACAACAGAATAAACTTATCAGTGCAGGGAATCAAACTTTGCAAGTTTGCATCACCCTCCTGGATAGCGCAGTTGGTAGAGCGTCAGCTTTCAGACGGGGAGATCTGGGTTCAAACCTGGGTTGGGTCATACCAAAGACTTTAAAAAATGGTAAGCGCTCAGCAATAAGAGGATAGAGGGTGGACTGGTCGGCCCGGTGTCAGTATAATGTGTCTGGGTGAGGGGGCTTGTTGGGTGTCTTCGGCAAGTCATCTCGGTGAGGCAGCACCAGATAAAAGATACGGTGGAAATCCGTCGTGCACCAAGGTGACACCGCCTTCGTATAAGTGAAATATTCTTGAGTAGGGCGTTAAACAATAAGCATTAAAATTCATTCAATTTGCATCCTATTATAGCAAAGCTGGATATCTTTAAGCACTTGCGCAAGGCATGTTCTTAGAGAATCTACGTCTGTTGTAAATCAAACAAAAAGTACACAAATTATGTAAGGTAAAAATTGATTCCTTTATCCGCATCTATCATATTATAAGACAAAAAAAGTTTCTCCAAATTTCAAAATCCTGCTCTTATTGAATTACCCCATGCATGAATCAATAATTCCAAAATGTCCTACAACCTGTGGTTTCCAATAACATGTATTTGTAAAAACAATACACATACATGGATGATTAAATGTATACATTCAATGATAAACATGAAGTTACTCTTATCAATCTGCATACATCACATACAAAACATTCATCAAATTGCAAAAATTTTTTTAAGTTCATACCCAAATCTGTTTTCATTTAATATGCATGTATTTACCCTGAAAACTTACATGGAAATTTAATATCCACAAATGTGCACATTCAGAATACAAACAGAGATACAAAATTCACATACAAAGACAACTTCAGAATTTAAGAGTAAAGTAATATACAGATAACTGGGACCTTTATCATTTTTCTTTTCATTACCGAACTCATTGCAAAATAAAAGGAATAAAACACAAACAAGAAGAATGAAATTTGCATCTTGACACAATTATAAAATTATTCCATGTTGCACGTTTGAACATCACGAATTATCAGCTTGAGACAAGCCCGCAGGGCACGTTGTACTTGCGAAAACCAGCAAAACGCGATGTTCCACTCTGAAAATTAGTTGGAGTTTTTTGGTAGCGAATCATGACACACCTTGATCTCTGATGTGACTCACTTTGTGTGGATTTCCACTCCACTTTACACACCAAACAGAATGTACATATGCAACTCACTATTAAAACTAAATAACACATGAAACCGCTTACAAGGGCAAAACTCATGATGCACCCAAAAATAAATGTGACGTAGAATGGTACATTGCTTTGTTGCAATTATGAAGTCATAACACCACAAACTGCAACGCTGAATCACAAGCTCGGACCACCGTGGGGAAGACAAACGTGCATGAGGTGTAGTAATACCATTTGAAATGCTTACTCTTTAAATGATAGAGAACAGACACTGGCATAATCAGTTATGAGTCTGTAGGTTTACCAGCATAACAGGGAATAGTGTGAAAATGTAAGAACACATCTATCTCTTTAAGTTAAAGCCATCAAGAGAAGCATTAAAAATAAATGCATGTACATGTTTTTGAATACCAAGACATTCATTCATAAATATCAGTACCTAAAATGTAAGCGTACACACTCTGAATTTGTCTCCAAAAACTGAACAATATATTTAAGAAATTTATCTTTCGCTCAATTATCCAGGGTTAAGAATACAAATTCACGTATCTCTTATATGAACCTTAAAACTTGCAACTGTATGCCTGTGCTTGAGTACAGTGCATCTGAGTACAGCTACAATATCAGAAGTACAAGTATATATAAAGCAAGTCATTTGAAACAACTTAGTCATTATAGGTGTATATTATTTCCACCTGATCACACATTGATGACTGTTAGATGGATATGTTTTACTGAACTACTTGAACTTTATCAGTATTTATTACGGTGGGTGTATTTCTTCATAATGTGAACATGGAGGTCTTATGGACCTCCACAGGTCACAGACATGTGTTTCACTGCAGGCTGGCTATAAACAGATATCTTAATAGTCATATACACTTGTAGCTTTCTGAGTGACATTTCACGGAGTAGTACAAGGTGAACCTGTAATGATACCAGTATACATATCCATACCTTCACATGAGCAGCTTTAGCAAGATAGCCTTTTTTACACAAAACATTCTAATGGGACATGAATTTGTCAATCTGCAACACAAAAATGTCAGTTTTAGACAATGTGTTAAAAATCTTATCTGTAACATCCCAACACAACTTGGTGAAAGCTGTGTGTCAATTTTTTGAGGGGGCGGGGGGGGGGACACAAAATGAACTTGTAAACAAGTGGTACATGTACTTTGTGCAGTAGTCTATCGACTCATCCAAGGATGGTGTCCTATCTGAGAACGAAGACTTTCATTTATCAAATCACTACAAAGAATTAATCCTGAGATCCACCTCTATGTGATAAGGAAAATAGGGCAATGTTCTTTGCTTTTCAGGCATTCAAATAAATCGACTTCAACCAATATATGTTTAATCAATAGCTCTGCAACAGCATAACCTCTTTGTGTGTACTGCTCATGCATGAACAGTTTAGTACAATAAATTCATGTACGAAGTTCTACTTCCCATGGCTAGGTAGTTTTGGAGGTAAAAAGCTGGCAAAATGTGTATGTCCACAAGAAAGTAGGTCAAAGATGAGTAAAATTTGTCCATCATACATCTTATATGGGCTGCCCACTGGAGCCAAGAGAAACAGAATCACTAAATTTTACACTGATAGAGAAATTAGTTCAAGATATTTCTGCAATGAGCAGACAGACAGACAGGACTTCACGAAAGTCTGTACATGTACCCTTCTGCCAGCCCAAAGTTAGCTGAGAGGGAAAAAAAGCACTTCTTCCAAACATTTTTCAATGTTTGTGGCCTACTGGGCCTGACTGCTTCTTAACTAGGGGCAAATGAGCAGGTCAGTATTCAACAATGGAAACTATGTTGTATTTTGCTTTGAAACATGTACAATCAATGTATATATGTTACTGCATATATATATATATATATATATATATAGATATGAATACTCCCCATTCAAATATGTACATGTACAACATGATCATGTGCCTCATTACAGATATCTAAACCTAGATCATAATGTACCTTGAGGACTGTGTGATGTGTCCCCCTTAAATTGTTTACTTCTTGTATGTAAATTTATTACAAGCAAGGATGTCAAATAACGCTGTACAAAGTACATTTGCTGTCAGTATACATATCAGTACAGTGAAATACAATCTAGAATGACCTTGTATCCTAACTTTACTAAAATAAGGAAATCATCTGTTGTGGTGTGAGCTTTATTCCTTTATCTGAGAGTTGCTTAAGGCAATACGCATAACCTGTTGATATATAAGTGATGGCATGAGGCTTGTGTTGTGGGATCAGAAATGTCTGTTACATTTTACACATAGAAGTTACCACATGAGTTTCATACACATGTAAATGTACAATGCAAAGAGCTTTTCAACTGTATCCAATCATTTGGTACAAATTAGGGGCATTACATGTAGAGTCATGTTTCTCTGGCTCACATACTGTGTACATACATATGCATCCACAATGGTGTGGCTGTGCGTTTACTACATATGATGTAACTATGGCACCATTCTGGCTCAAGCTGATTCCGTAATCACACAGTTACCGCATTGGGTAATTAATATAATGTGTCTAACACAGAACACTTTGACTATCCTAATTGGTATGCACAGTCACCCTGTCGTGTGTCGTGTGGAGCACCATGGCAGGAAGTGAAAGTAATACATAAGTACAGTAACATCACATACTCATCGCAGGTACATGTATACTGACATAGCTTTACAATACGACATGCAGTTAAGATGCAAGATAACAGAAGAACATACAGCACCACAATACAATCATTTCAAAATGTCCACATACGTTGTAGCATTCCCCTTCATTTGACACACTAACGCCTAAGGGTTTTGTGACATTCATATAATTCCTTTGATTATTTTCCGTCGTGATTACAGAAAACAAATACATTTTCATACCTAGCCTACTAATAATGTCACTGTTTTCTGAGGGTTATACCACTCAGTCAATATATTATTGATTGTCCCTGTGGCCCTCCTCTCATCATCAAAGAGACACAAACATTACACTGTACACAATATACTAAATACAACTAAAGTGAAATACAAATGAAATACAAAAAAATAATAGTAATCAAAGGAGTATATATTAAATAGGCTAAAACTATTTCTTTCTGAGATGGTTATTATGGCAGTTATCCTTCTTACTTGTTCTATCTCATGCGAAATGCTAACAGAGTCCAGTTTACGACTAGAGAAAAGTGCACAAACCCTTGGGAAGCCACAGCCTCTGGAAATCTGACATTCCTAATCATTAAAGTAGGAACAAGGAGGAGCCAGATCTGAACCTACAGTCTCAGCGAGTGGTCAAGGGAACATACAACAAATTCATCAAGCCCCTTGACACGATACATGAGCCAATTTTTCTGAGAGGGTCAAATATGCCAACAACAAATTTGTTACGGGTGGCATCATACACTACTGCTGGTTAACATGTATGCCCAGGACATCCCACATGATTCTCTAGCCTGTACTCTAACAAGCAACAGACAGCTATACAACACCAATGAATAAAATCTCCACAAAAATGCATCTTACCTTATACACCTGCGAAAAAAAGCCAGCACCCAAACTTTCACATACAAAATCATCCAATCGTGTTAAAGCTGAGACTGCATATTTCAGAGCCTGGCATGACCTTGAGGACCCATGAATCTGTCCTTCATCTTTGCTACTTGGGACCTCTTCCTTAGGACCTTCTACTTCACGTCTTTCCCCATTTAGCTGAGGCTGGGCTGTGGCGGCTCTTGGCCTGCCAGAGTTCAATACCAGCACAGGGCTAGGAGTAAGGTCCATGGAACTCTCTTCCACAACTTGGGGCTTGGACATTGTGTAAACATGGCTAGTGTCATTCATGTGGCGCTGTTTTGACAAGCTCTTTGTTGGTTGTGCCATCATCTGTCTCTGATCACGTTTAACATGGTTGCACGAATTCTGTGCTTTGGCTTTTTTTTGAATAGGTGTGCTTGTAGCAGCATTAGACACAGACAGCAAGCTTAGCCCATCGCTCCTGCTTCGAGTGACAACAAGGTTTTTGCGGTGTCTTGGAGGACAGTTTTCACACGGTTGGGTTCGCATTGTCATATTCACATTGAAGGTCACTGCTGTTATATACTGACAACACTGAAAAGAAACCAAAGAACGACCTATATATATATATGTATACATATATGATAGCAGTCAAGGCTTTGGTAAAGGCAAAAATACAGCATCACGCTAGCAGCATCATACTAACTCTTGGGTTTAAATAAGCAGGCAAAGCAATAATTTTCCACCACATCACTTCATTTGTCAAGTGCCATTGGCCTTCTGTCAGTGAAATAATACAATGCTTTCAAACAGCCCTAGTCACTTTCTGCACACCCTATGAAAACAGACTTGAATGAGATTCTGACAAGGCTACATATATGACATTTACCACTGCAAATTGTGCAAATAAAACTTGTGATCTACATTAAATCACATGTGTAGAATGTTATACCTTGACAAGAATACAAAACAAACAACACAAGGTCCTGTGTCTTCTTTTTTTCTGAATGACATTGATCTATATTTTCTTGCTTTATGCATGGTATTAGTAAAACTGGACAAAGAAAAATAAATATGTATGTTCAAGTCTAACGTTACTTTATGGTGCCCATATGCTTTCCACTGCTTTTATCTGATTACAAGCACATACAAATCTGTAGCACAAACAAGACCAAGTACATGAAGCAGCAGGAGTGCTCAAGATGAGTACAATCTCATTGGGACTAACGATTTAGACTATGTACACATCAAACTATTTAATCCTCGTTCAGAAAAATATCAATTATAATTAAGGGGATCATGCTATCAGGCCCATAAACATTCAATATTTATACTGCACCTAAAAAAACATACACATGACGATCTACATATCACGTCGTATGTGTTATTATCCATTCATTATGACTGATCATGTTTAACAAATGCTTACTGGCGCCTAACAAATATGCGCGTTCTTCATAGGATCTATATCCTCACACGCACATACAAGAAACCAGATCGTGTTTTAACAGCACGCCGGTAATCAGCTAGGTAAGCACAGAGTTAGGAAATAGCTAACCAAACAAAAAGCGATGAGGATATTCTACGATGAAAACAAGCACATGTATGCCATCTTCACTTGCTTGCGAAAACAAGAGAAAGCTGCTCATACAGAACAAAAAGTACACTTTTGTCTTAAGTAGCAGCCATTTTATGTGGAGTTTTACTTACGTGTGCATGGCTGATGTGCTTTAAACGCGGCTGAAGACTTCCTGGAGCTTCTCTCTTCTTCCTTGTTTAAATAAGAGCTAACTTCCTTCTCTGTGGTTTCACAGTCGCGGCTGTCTACTGACATTTACAACTTACCTACTCGTTATATACATCTGTACTCCGCATGTATGCACAGCATCATGGGTACCTAATTTTTCAGCAAATGCGCGAAACACTCTCCGCTATTCGAGACATTCTATGAATTGTGCATGTCTATATTTTTCTGTTGTGCACAAAGCTTTATCCCCGAATCATGGAGAGAATGTGGCTAAAATGGTGACATTGGAGTTAGGAAATTAGGTCATTTCAGGCCAAGTTGTTTTAAGCAAATTAAATGTAATAGACTGTTTATGCGAGTTTTATGGATGAATGGCAAATGGGGTGCACATTAGGCTTTTTCGAACAAGAAAGGAGGGCCTTAATATAACGACACATATTGTGTGAATTTAACTTTATTCTTTTGATATCTCATAGCACACTGCCCACGATTTTGAGATCGCGTAGTGCATCTTGGGAATTCTGATTCAAACTTCAAAATGGCAGCCACCATGGACATCAGTCCACAACAGATGGACAGCGAGAAAACACAGAATGCACGAGATTCTGTGCCACTGGCAAGTAAAACAGACAATGATGGACAACAGCATTCCGAGAAAAAGCTGATTTTATCTTCTGACAACGTCTCTTGTAAATTAACATCACTAGTGCAATGTTCTCGGAAAGAATTTTACAAAGACTTCAGTCCTGAACAGATCGACAGCGGAAAGATACAGAATGCACACGGTTATGTGCAACTGGCGAGCACAACAGACAATGAGGAACAGCATTGTATACAGAAAGAGTCGATTTTATCTCCTGATAACGTCCCTTGTAAACAAACTACACTACTACGGTTTGCACGGAAGGAATTTTACAAAGACCGGAAAATCATTGTGAGGAATGTCCCCCCATGTTCTTATGAGGTAAACTAAAGAAGGATACATACAACGTCAGGGGCCTATTTTACAAATAGGTTTTAAGATATGTTAAACGTAACCTTCACGATGACACATATGGTAGAGACACATCACCATGGTAGTTACATTTGACGTAGCCTTAGAACTTCTTGAGTCTTCATGCAGCGCTGAGACCCCTGAACCTTCACACGTAATTATTGAAATGCGTTTAATGTTTAATTTTATGCCGCAAGTGCTAGAGTATAATTAGCAAAAAGCACTGTTGACATTCTTGTAGACTCCTTACTACAGTTACTCTGCTGGCATACAAAACTGAAGAATAGAAAGGAATTATGTTTGACATGGTGAACTAGTAGGCTAACTAGACTCCTGTGCTGCAGACCACCAAGGCAAACCTTCCTCATTTGTGTTCCTTTTTCCATTTAAAGGTTGATAAGGTCTTAAATATCTTAATTTGATATCTTCACAAGTTGTAAGGCCACTCAGTATCTTAATCAGCTCGTAATCTTTCCACCTAACCTCTTTTCCTCACATGTATGTCATTTTCTGGTTGAATCCCAAATATTATGCTCTTAATTTATACTACCTTTACTAATGAAACTGGTAATTCCAGTCGGCGTTTCGAGTGTCTCCCAAGCTCACACAGATTGAGGCTAGGCAAGGGGGGTATTCTCGCAAGCTAATGTGACAAAAGACAGGATTTTACTGAAATTGTATAGTCAGCCTTCAGCTGGAACACACTCTGGGATTTCCGTGGCCTCAAACTTCGATGGCAGAGGAGTCAGCTTTATATATGAACATAAACATGTTGATTTTTGTGAGAGCACTCCGCCCACCCTTATCTCGCCTCAACTTGTGTGATCTGGTGAGACTCCTAAAATGTTTATTAACTCGCTGTCATGTGGTCACATTAACTGTAAGGGCTTTGAACTCATTAAGGCTGGAAAGGAAAAAAAAGGAACTTTCTTCTGAACGTTCTCATTCAGTCTAGATTGACTAGACTTCAGATTTTATGAATAGATTTGTTGTATTTGCAACAGAAGTGACTCAGACCTCAAAGCACCTATTACCCTTGTTTAGCAAGACAATGTTTCGATACTTTTTATCGCTGTCATGTTTTCGTGGAATGGGATAATGTGGAGTAGCAGAAACATCCTCAGATATTGATTTGATTTCATTTGATTTCTTAAGTGTATTGTGAGGAACACTTGACTCTCAACAATGACATGCTGGCTTCCTCTCTGGCCATACATGGGATGGTCTGCCAGCAAACTGCAGATGGTCATGGGTTTCTACCGAGCTCTGCCCGGTTTCCTCCCGCCATACTTCTGGCCGCTGTTATATAAGTGAAATATTCTTGAGTACCACCTAAAACACCAATCAAATATATAAATAAATGAATATAAATAATGAGTTATATCAGAGGCTTTTTTGTGACATCTTCAACTTTATTGGTCAAATGAAAGTTACCCTGCTGTAACTGGAACTCACGGTTATATCCTTGTCCATAGGCACCCTTTAAACATCCTTGACTGTTAACTTGGAAACTACTTGCGTGCTGTAAACTCCCAAATCTGTTATATATCATAATCGTATTCAGTGACATGAACTGATCACATGACATTGAATAAGTCTTTGCCTGTGAGCCCACTGAAATTTTATAAGTTCTATCAAAAGACAGTTAGTCAGTCAACGTTGATTATCAAAATACTGCATTAAACCAGAACTTAAACCTAACAAGTGAAAAATTGGGAATGTGACAGTTCAAGCTACATGCATTAGCTCTTCCTGATCATTACAGTGTACAGCTGTCATAACTCGATATTCTGCAGCATAAATGAAAACATATTTTCTGTCTCCTTGTATCAGTCTACATATGATTAGTTGCAAATACTACTTTACCAGTGAAATTGTTCATAGATATATGCAATTGACATAGTAAAAATAAAAGAGGGGTGTGAAAATTTTATACTAGATACAAAATAGTGTTCTTAGGTATACATGTAGTTTGCCACCAGTTTTAATGCTAACAGCATGCAATACTACAGTATCAATATTGTTTTCAACTTCAATATTTTAATGATGTTGTGTGATTCATTTTGACTTGGAATGAAACTGGGAACGACTGGCTCTTATGTTTGGAATATTTATATTCCAGATCTTCCTGAGTTTGTACTCAGGACAGGCAGATAAAGCCTATGCAGCTTAGTAATAAAGGACTGTCTGCCAAAAACAGGTCCCAAATAGAAGAATGTAGCAAATGGAATACAACAGTCTGTAAGATCGAATACAATACCCAAGGTGATCAGAAAACAAAGCTTATGCAGTTTAGTGAAAAAAGGAGTGTCTGCACTGAACATCCCTCAGGACTAGGCTTAAATACCTTAGCTAGTCACTGCAATTGCACACACTCAATCAGCATCCAGATTCAGAAGTCCAGTGTCTATGTAACATGGCACAAAACTGTTGCCGCAAGTACCTAAAGACTTCATGTGTTACGCCGCCTAATGCAGCTACATGTTTTAGTGAGCATTAGTCAAAGCTTATAGAGTGGTATGGAAAACAAACTAATATAGGACATTACCTTGTGGCAACATCATGAGCTAAAGTATTATGGGTTTATGTTTTTTTTTTTGTTGTTGTTTTTTGTTTGTTTTTATGTTCAGGAGGTAAAAGAATTCATGGGCAATCATGCTGTGAGCAACATCACCATTAGTAAGAGATCTAGGCATGGTGAGTAAGTGTTAATGCATATTGGTTTGTTTAATGACACCTGTGGACCTTTGTTGTCTGTAAGTAATATTTCGTACATGTAGAACAGCAAAAGTTTATGTGAGATTTAAGTTTCTGACTTTGTGCTTTGATGTGTCTTTAAGTTCACATTTCAGATACAAAAATTCCAAGGAATGACCTTGATTTCTTCTAAACACTTCTTCTCTTCCCTGTCTTATTCTTATCTCCAAGACCAAAATACTCCATGAGGTTTCCTTACATGGCACATTTGCGAATAAGTCTTTGTGTCAAAATTTATGTGTAAAATATATTGCGTCTACTTTTTCAGCCATTGTGACATTACAAGAGGGAGAAAAAGCCATAGAAATTGCATCGGCATTGAACAAGAAGCATTTACTCAACACCAAAGTGTCTGTGTCATTCTATCCAAGTGATAGACTTATTTGTGTGGCTCACTTACCCAGTGGTTTCACTGAAAACAACTTTGAAGCCCTAGTATCCACATTTGGTCCAGTAGAAAAATCCTTCTTGATGAGAGATGAATTTACAGGTAAATGTGATTTAATCAGTATCAGTTGTGCACTTATTACTGGTGCTTTGTTAGAAATTATAATCTTATTCTGAGAACTTGTTTTGCCACCATTTGTCATGCTTTGTGTCATAGTGTTTCAACAATCCAGAAGCACTGAACAAATTTTTTTGAAACTTGATACCCACACATTAATAATGTCTAGTGTAGAATTCCATGAAAAACTGTACAAGCTCAACATTGCTCAAGAGGGTTTCCATAAAGCTGAATGCTCCTAAATTTTTGTGCACTTATTTGCAGTTTTGTAAGGAGCCAAATTAGGTATCAAGTAGATACCAGTAATTTCGAAAGGAAGTCATCTACAAAGACATTTAGTAACATAAGAGGCTTTCTGGTATGAATAGTTAACAGTCATGCACAACAAAATTTTGTACCTGGTGAGGTGCAGGTGTCATACATGTAGATGGTGGATATCTAATAACATAACTGTGGTGACAGGCACAGGCTCTGCTGGCAGGAGGCGTACACTATGCTGTTATATTGTACAAATCTACCTGAAAGGTGCACACTATGATCTTAGAAGGTGCAGGCTCTTGCTATAAAAGGCATTTGAATCCTAGCAGTGACAAGGGTAATAAAAATTGGAATTCCTCAGAAGTTCTACATTGTGTGAACCTACCCACTAAACAACACACATGTTAATTACAGGTAAATAACCTTGAGGACCAGGACCTGTGGTTAGAGGCCTAATGGTTAAACCATTGCCCTTCAATTGCTTGGACAAACAATAAATAAAACATTCATATGAAAAGCATTAAACAGCAAGTAAATAAATAATTAAATCTCATTAATTAGTGTTTCTTGAAAGATTGTTAGTTTCACTATAATGAATCAGAGGTAATGTTTTAGGTGAGAGCAAAGGCTATGGGTTTGTTGAATATTGTGTGAATCGAGAGAAATCCATACCTGCCAGAGAGGAACTGGACTGGAAATCTGTTGGGGAATCCATCATTCAGTGTGATTTTATCAACGGAAATCAGGAAAACTACAGTCAGCTGAATTCACGGTGCCTGTTGGTTGAAAATCTGCCCAAGGATTTTCGAAATGATTGTCACCTGCGAGACATTTTCAGCTTGTTTTCCAGTCCAGCATACTGTCGGGTGAGTTGTCATAGCTGTTCTGAATTTTTACATAGAATGCAATGTTAAGGGCCATAGTCATCCTCAGTGTAAAGTGCTCTCATTACACAGTTAAGATATACTTTTACCATAATTTTATTTATGTCTGTTTTCACAAACAATTTTGGCATGATATATGGTATGCATATTCAAGTTTATTTAGGTCTGTGACAATGATCAGGTTCGCTGTGAGTTCAAGCCCAGCTCACGCTAGCTTCTTCTCTGGTCATACATGGGAAGATCTGCCAGCAACCTGTGGATGGCCATATGTTTCGCTTGGCTCTGCCTGGTTTCCTCCCATCAGTCACACGGTGGCAATGAAATAAACAAATGGTCAGGTTTACCAGTGGCTGAGCTACTTGACAGTTTCACCAGCAAAATTGTCTGGGCTTGTACAAATAACCTTGCTGGCACTACTTGCGCATTGCAATAAATCATCAGTGGTGTAAACAAAGACTTCTTAAATTCTTAATCTTTACAGATTCTTGTCAAAGACAACGAAACATCATTAGGACTAGCAGTTGTGGAGTATACAGACCATCAGGTGGCATCACAGACTCGTCAGCAGCTTGATGGATCCAGAGTGAAAGGATCACCAATTTCCATATCCTATTGCCTTGTTGGAAAGACAGCTATTGATATTTATAATCGCTTTATGTCTCGAGGGGTTAGTAAGCATCTACATCTCATTATAATACCTCATATAATATATGTGTTTTTGGTCATACTACATTGAAGAATCCTATGAATCATCATCAGTAACAGTTATATTTGACTGTTTTTCCACTAATAATAAGAGATCAAAGACAGATAATGAATTTTTAAACCATTTGAAGTTTTTATATATGTTGGATTTTATTGCAATGCATGGCCTAATTTCAAAACCCTCCCTTTTTGTCTGTAATTGTCAAAAGTGCACGTATTAAAGTGGTATGAATATAAATTTTGGGCTATTTTTGCAACAGCTTGCAAGAGGTACAAAAAAATAGTGATTTATTGATTTAGATTATATTTCTGGTGTGGAAAGATTTGTTATAATTAAGTCGCGGAAATAATTTATGTTCATACTCAGGAGGCTTTGGCAAGCAAGGGAGTAACAGGTAATACGCGTAAATCCTGTCTGCTCCCAAACCCTATCGTTCTGAACGAGGCTCTTGTTAATTCCCCTCTGATGAAATCTCTCACAGACAGACAACCACACTGTAAGTTACATTGATGATTGTTTTATTACAATAAATGTGAAGGTATACAGTTGCGTTGTGTTAAAAAAAATTCTGGAAATAACTAATTTGAAATCAGATCATATGCCAATTGCTGAGTTATGTATGAGGATAACTGTAACATCACTTCTGACAAATCAGTTCAAATCTTTGAACAGAATTTTTTGTGCATGAAGGGTCATCCCCTGGTGTCGTGTTGCCTTTACCATGGCAGAGCACTTTTGATGGTACAATTTAATGCTCTAGCTATAATATTAACACTTCGTTTGAATATTCTTATTTGAGCAGTTTGGTAACAGTCTGATTTTAGTGAAGTTGAGTATTAGTTTTCTTTAAACAGGGGTAAAATTGAAATATTCCTCAAAAGTAACACAGTTAGGGTTTGGACTAAACATTTACTTCTGAACCCTTGTGAAATCAAATCAACTATTTACTGTTGATGTCAGTGATGTCAAAATTGGTTTTCTTTAAACAGGGGTATAATTAAAATTTTCACCCAAAGCATAAACAAGCAAATTGAAATTTGGCCTAAACATTTACTTCCGAACCCTTGTTAAGTCGAATCGGCCATTGTCTGTTTTCAGTGATGTCAAAGCTGCAGAGAGCACTAAAGGAGCTGCAGACTGGCTACACTCACCAGATCCATGGGACAAACAAGCAAGGTTAGTAGGAGAGAGGCTAGTAGGATTTCGCAGAAAACGAAACAGTGATTGGAAATTGGAACTTTTTGAATGATATTAATGATATTAATGAAGTGCTCTCATTTTTTCTGATCAGTATTCATGATGCTATTTTCATTGCCATGAATTCAAGGTTTCCTGTGCAAACGAATAAAAGTTATATCCCATGTTCCAGTAGTACTGTAGCACGGAAATGAATAAGAAAGAATAGGTTGATGCATTTATTTTCCTGATGTCATACATATATCTCAGGTTTTGATGACATACATTTAGATTCATACATTTTCTCTAAATTGACGCACTTATTTAAATTTAGCTGCTTTAGATTGCCAGTGATGAGTATTGGCAGCTGTTGCACAACCAAACACAGATGGTTTTGGTATAGGCTTATATGTGTGTGTGCAGGTTTATTGGGTCCTGCCCCCTCCATGATGAACCCCCTGATGAACCCAAATCTACAGCTGGGACTTGCCACCATGCTAGCTCTACAACTACAGAGCCAATCAGACTTACTCAGACAGACAAACCCAAGTACATCAGATGCTGTAAGTACCAGTTGTCACATGAGGTTTATTTTTCCAGTTCAGGTTTAGACTTAACTTACAAGTTTATACTATTGGACTCACACAATGCCATTATTGAACCCTACAACATTGAAACAGAATACACAAAAACTCTTTTATGTTAATGTTGACAGTAAAATTTTAACAAAATAGTGTCATGCTGAAGCCTGACTGAACAAATGTTGAGGTGTTGCAATCTCTGTTTATGTTCATTACAAGGCAGTAACTTATCTCCTCTAATTGCACACCAACGTACATTTCATATTGCCTATATCTAGATTGTTCACTGAGGTATACATGTAGCTTTTGAAAGTATAAAAAAGAATTATACAGAAATTTTATAGTGCTTAATTTATTTATTATATTTAGTGTATATCAGTACTGTGTGCTAATGTAAATTTCTGTTTTTATCACAGTTACATTTCCTGACTCTACTCCAGCCTCCCATGACACAGGTCAGCAGTTACTTTCATCAAGTCAAAGTTGTAAATTGTCAGGTTGAAAGCCAAGAATACTGTGGAGCTTACCTTGAAGAAAAAAGGCTGTTTTTTTTTTTCCATTAAAATGCTTGATATGCATTTGGTTTACAATTGTACCCAAGTAATTCCTTGTCCCTGGCGGCCATTTTGTTTCCGCCATTGAAAAAAAAACACATTTTCTTGAAAATCTTTGAGACAAGATGTACTTTGTTGACAAATAAGGGAATTTTGTCACTGTTGTGACGGTTCTACTGTGCATTGGCACAATTTAGAATAGTGCCAGGTGTGCTTTATTATCTGTTGACAAGGAATTTATAGATTCTCTCACTTTACTGCCTGTGGGCTATGATTGACTTGTGTGGTGCAGAGTATTACTTGCATCTGATGTTACTCTAAATGGCATCATATTAAATATGGACCATCAAAACATGGGTGCAGAGTCCGTATCTGTCATCAAATCTTGTCCACGCACAGAGATAATGAGGAAGATAGCTTTCTGTATAATTGCAGAAACAAAATGGCTGCCAAGGTCAAAAGAAGTCATTTTTGCCTTAGCTCCACATCTAAAAACCTTCAGAAGGCAATAATCTGCAAATGTGCAAAGTTTCATGCATTTGTGATAAAATGTGCAGTACTCTCAAAATCTGCACACATTGCCTGTGCTATTTTAGGAATTGAATGCTGGCAATTGTCCAGAATGTTATTTGGCTTCAGAGTTATTGGAGTGCAAAGTACTGTGTTTTCTGTTGTAGAAGGGCATGTCTGGTACAAAACCATCTCTACTTGGTGATCCCATAACGGCCCAGGCTAGAATTCTTGTCCAGAACCTCATGTCACAGCTGCATGGGAACACTGAAGGTCAAGGATCGGCTAGTTACACCTGGGATAAAAAACCGTCATTGTCACAGGAATATCAGAACAGTTTTACGGAAGGAAGCCTGAAGAATTTAAACATGAACTCGTTAGTAAACCTGGGACAGATTGTAGCAGCAATTCAGCAGTATTCCCAGCATATGCCATCAGTTTCACCAGCAATACCAGGTATCTATAGTGAGACTAAAGCAAGGAATAGTCTGCTAGGAGATGCTTCAAACTATTTCGGCAGCAATGAAGCAAAAGTGGGAAATGGCTCTTGGGAGAAACAGATTCATCAAGCATTGAAGTCAAACCTGATTGGTGAAGGAACTGGTGCTATGGAAGACTGCAAGGAGAACTTTTTACGTAATTTGCAGACGCTAGCTGCACAGTATTCTGGGAGTAAGGGTTTTGTGCCATCGACCAATGCTAACAACAACATGGCCTATTCTCATAACACTAATGTTTCCAATGTAAACAGTTTGCTGGGAAACTACAACAATTCGACATCATCATACAATGCAAATGCATCTCATTGTCAGAATAATAACATCCCTACTTTTATTGCAAATAAGCGAGGTGTAGACTTGTCAAGCAGCGCACAGGGGAATGATGTCAAAAAGTTTCATCAAAAACGAGCATTGTTACCTGAACCAATACACAGCAACCCTGCTGTGTACAGCACCTGTCAAAACAACAACTACACTCCTCAGGTAAGATATTGAATTATATTATTTTACCTGTATGAAGTGGTAGCTGTGAAACAACAGCTGGTGGTGTAATTAAGCCTAAAGGCAGATCAAGGACGTTAAAATGGCTGCACCTGAAATTACAACTGTAATATGACTTGCCTCCATTCATGTAAGTGTCAAAATATTCATTACATTAACACTTTGAATTATTATTACCCTCCTTTTCTTTATGTAGGCAGCCAAGAACACTGCCCAGAAACCCCATCCCTTGTTACCAGCACCGTTCCAGGTTTCTAGTTCACAGAACGCCAATGGACCAGTGGCAAGAAGTGTAAGTAAAATTCAGAATCAGCCAATATTTGCATGCCACAGATAGCAGCGTGTGGGTGTGTCATCGAGCCCCTATCACACGGTTTGCTTTCTCATTTACTTCTGTCTGATTTGCTCCAATGTTTTAATACCAAAAATATCTTTTGTGTGCTAAAGTTCCAAAATTGTGGAGGCAGTGTTTTCTAGGTGTAAATCACCACCCAAAAAGACTAAAAAAACAAGTCCACAACATTGGCCATTTTGCGCCAACCAGCAAGTGCTGTGAAGGCATACATGTACTTTGAACTTCACAAAACAGATGTTCATTTATATCTCAGACATCACTTATAGCTAAGCTTCCTGTCTATTTTAGTTAAAGGATGATAATTTTCTAAACTTCTTAACCCAGATTTTGAGTGCCAAACAAAAAGAGAAGCTGAATCAGCCTCAGTGGAAAATTTAACCTCTCATGTTATGCCCTATGTAGATATTTATATGTCTTCTTTCAGGAAGCACTAAGGGTACACGTGAAAACTTGCTATTAGTTTCTTCTCTTCACTTTTGCAGACTGCTAGTGGAGCTGTCCAGAAACAGCTTCCATTACTACCAGTTCCATTCCAGAGGTCAGGGTCACAGAACATCAACGAGCTAGTCAGTAACATTGTAAGTGTTTCATCAGTCAGTTTGGTGTATGTAAATTTGTACTGCCTCTTGATATCGTGAAACCCTGGTAACTTGCTTTCAAGCCTATCTGTGTAAATGATCTAAACTAATTCTCACAAACCCACACCAGGTTTGTGTTTTGGTTCTTAAATGATTCCTGTCTGGTGCAAAGCGTAACAAACTTACCTAGAGCATTAGTGGCAATAGACACTGACAGGAACGGGCCGTGGGCTAGTGATTAAACATGCTTGCATTTGGTCAGTTAGCGTGCTAGTGCAGGGGAATCACCCAGAATGCCTCCCACCAGTGCGGTATCTGTGAGTCCAGTTCATGCTGGCCTCCTCTCCAACCGTATGTGGGAAGGTCTGCCAGCAACCTGCAGATGGTTGTGGGTTTCCCCCCAGGCTCTGGCCAGTATCATCCCATCATAATGCTGGCCACTGTCATATAAGTGAAATATTCTTGAGTACAGCGTAAAGCACCAATCAAATAAATAAACAAAATAAATGTGATTGCCTTTCAATCGCTGAAGCTCAAGACTGGCTCAATGCTGGTGGCAGTTTGTACAATTAAACTTTTTGTGAAGATCACGTCTCTTCCACCAGTATAATTTAGTGTGCACATCTTTGCATCCCCCTCTGGGGAAAATCATTAGTAACTTACAAAAGTGTGGAAGTTTATACCCCAGGGACTCAGATTACCTCGGTTTCCTCCAGCTATAATACCAACAATCATTATATAAATGAGAAAATTTTGAATATGGCGTGAAGCAACAGTCAGGTAAATAATGAATAATACACTGAGCACAACTATATGATTGTAATGAGCTATCTACCTTCGTAGGGGATATATTGTGTGAGTACACAAAGGCAATGCAAGGAGGATGGGGAACAAGGATTATGGATAAGAATACATATAAATCTATCTGTGATGGGAATGTGGAAATAGGATTGATCTTATTGTACTGGTTAGCAATATTTGCCATCAATTGTACAGCCACATCCCAGAGTAGGTGTTGCAGATGCTTGTCGGTGAGTATGCGCCTTTAGTACATGGTCTTTGAAGTTATCCTCAGTAAAAATGTGCGCTCAACAGAGCCTGATAAGAACTGGAATGTGATTGCATGGAATGCTTATATGAAAATGAATCTGTGAAAAAAAAAAAAATGAAAGTGAAAGGCAGCCATTACATTGAGGCAACCATAAATCTGCAACAGTTGCCAATTTGACAGTGCTATGTAAGATCATATATGACTTTAGTAAGGTGTGTTGTACAAGATGCAGAAGATGCAAGGGGGGGTAATAAAATTTACAATTGTTGCATCTATACTTGATGAAATTAATGAAAGTATTGCCCTTAAAAGACTGCTTAGTGTGAATTCATGAAAAATAATCCACTGTTCAGACAGTTGTCTGATGCCACAACTATCTTTTAAGGGTCAGTAATAAGGTATACAAATGTACATGAAGATGGTTTTCTTCCATAAGAGTTAAAACATTTACGTCAAAACTGCGGATATATATATATGGTATTCTTTTCACCATACAATATCATTACCTTAGATCTGAGATGAAAACAATGAACAACCCGTCAAATTGGTTACCATTATCAGTAATGTTGATTGTTAATCAAAAGAACAGGGGAAAAGGCCTGATACTTGTTATACTGAAGGGTAAAAATCATACATTCAAGTAAATGAGTGGTTAACAAATGCTTTTGGGAAAAGATTGCCAAGGTGGTGAGATGTTTATTTTATATCTTGTTTGTTTTTCTGTTTTTGCAGACAACCAGTGGCACTGTCCAGAAACCACCTCCATTATTGCCCTCACCATTCCAGATGTCTGGCTCACAAAATGATGAACTTGTCAAAAACAATGTAAGCATATATATATTGATTAACAAAATAACCTACACCTCCTCAACAGCCCAGGCCATCATTAAAAATATGTTTCTTGAGAGTAACGTGACGGACCCTCCAATAAAGGGCCCTACTCAAAAGTTATTATTTTCTTCTCCATGTTAATTTCTTTAAAAACCTTAACTATTTCATTAAGAAGAATAAAAAAAAAATTCCCCTACGGACCAACCGTCTTTTTTGTGATAGGGTTGTGTTACCTGCAACAAGGAAGTTTTTAAGGATGGCCCTAGATATCACCATGGTGAAACTTGCACATTCAGCTTTTCCACAAAGGTCTCTTAAACCGTGTCAAGAACTCGAAACTACCTTGGTGATGTAAAGCCTGTAGTGCTGGTCATTATGGTTGTTAAATGCACACAGTTCTAAGAGAGCTTCATGCAAGTTTGTCTAGAGGGTGTACTATATTTTCTTTTCAAAAGATTACTTCTCAGACTGCCCTAATAATGACAAAAGGGGTCATTTAATCTTGACATTATCATTACTAGCACATGCTTTAGGCCTTCAGTTTTCATGGCTATGTCATGAAACATCATTCCAGTAAAGAAACAGGACTAATAAGTGTGTGGGTATTCGTTCATTTGGATTCCTCGATCATGGTCAGTATGATGTCATATTTTGTTCTGATTGGGTTAAATGCTACATAAACAGTGTAAATCAAGGTGGCAAACATTGGTTCACTGCGTACCTGCATTTAATATCATAGTTTCAGTCTGATGGCTGAAGAACACTGTACAATCACATGGGCTCAAACGCTTTTGCCTTGAGGACACGATTATGAGATCACACCCAAAGCAAAGCATTTAAAAGGAAAGATTTCATGGAAATGACCATTAGAAACTGTATCTGAAAATACCTGCAATGATTTTTTTGTAGCTTTTCTTTCAACCAAAATGAACGCTATCAAATATTTTGATTGCATGGTGGGTTTTATGGACCAAATTGATAGTGTGGTTTACCAGTGATGCTCGTTGACTTTTCTGTGGCCCTGAAGCAGAAATTTAATGTCATATTTACGTTTTCATACACAGGCAAACATTAGAGTATTACTCTTCACGAGAACTTTATTCAGAGCTGAAGATAAATGTGTACAAAAAGTTGTGTGACGTCACTGTTGAACCACGTTATCAATATGGCCCATAAAATCCACCATACAATCAAAGCACTCGACTGCGTATATTTTTGTGAAAAAAAAATCTAAAAAATAAAGGTATTTTTAGATACAGTTTTTAATGGTCTTTTCACTCACAATAAGATCATTTATATGAGGTCTTGCCCTTTAACTGAGCAGATGTTTTAACGCAGTCAGTTTTTTATATGCCCATCTATAAACTTTTTAGTGTTAACATCATATCAGACAAACTGCTTAACTTAAAACTTTCAAACTTTAGAAGCCCACAATTGGCACAGAAGCCTTTTGGAAATGAACCTAGGTGGAAAAGATTTTATAGAGTCATGCCTCTATTTGTGATATCTTGCGTGATCATGTCATTAACATTATACCTACAGAATCACTTCACTTAGAGCTTTCAAAGGTACTTCTGTCATTTCCAGAAGTCCATTAAATCTGGAGGCATCTGGAGGTTCAGAAATGTTATTCAGGTATCAAGTGGATGGGAATTTTTAGTAAAGAAATCTTGACACAGGACTGCCAAATGTTACTGATGGCTGTATTCTCTTGACTTTGAATAGGTTCCTGTCAGCTGTGTACAAAAACACCCACCTTTGTTAACCACAGTGTTTCAAGGGTCTAGTTCACAAAACCTTAACAGTTTAACAAATAACATGGTAAGTATCATTCAATGTCTCTCCCTTTGTTTGGTGAAGAGCGTTGCAAAACATTTACCCGATGAGATTTAAAAAACTTTCATGGTTTTCATAGTTTGTGTATGGTAAGGTAACATGCTGTTCCCTTTTGTAGTTTTGAGAAGGGTAGAATTCACTCATAGGAGGACAAAAAATTTGTAAATGTTTATTGAACCGGCTCAAAATTGTACATAAATGTTCATATGTATTTGTCTATTAACAGACTAACTCCAGTAACTTCTCAAAGCAACAGCCCTTATTGCCTGATCCATTTAGTAATTCAATGGAACAACTGAGTCACCATGGTAACAAGGTGTGTGTGTGTGTGTAAAGATAAATATACAGGTGTGGTTTGTGTCAAGTGTACATAGTTATATGTATATGATGTGAATTCCCAAGTGAAAATGTAAATATTTTGGTTATTATTATTCAAAATAACCATTGGAAAGTTTAATTGAAAAAAAAATTGTTAACTTATCAGTGTGCATTTGTTTTACAAATGTATCTTAATATCGATAATACAACACTAAAGGATTGTTTTTAAGTAAGATCCTTTATTGTGCTTTCATGCAACATAAGATGTGAATGATTTTTGCAGTGGTCTTTATTGTAGTTTAAACATTGTGTGTATGATAACTAAATCATTTAGCCAGTGATTATTGATTTCTAGAACAACCCTGCTGATAACTTCACCAAACCACAACCATTGCTCCCCAACCCACTGTCCCATTCAAATTCCTACAACTCATCAGCGGGTTCAGGTTCTCGTAGCTCACAGGTATTTTTCCTTTTTTATGCTGTTTCTTTGAAGACTAAAGTAGACACATCTTGCATTATTTTCAGTTTTTTCATTCATAAAAAGGATCTTTTTTATCACTCGTAGATTAGTCTGTTTTAAAATATATTTGATGTACATTTATCGTACATATTATTGTTTTCTGTACAGTTTACCTGAGGTGAGGTGAGGTGAAAATATTCCTGGTGTGATGTTCAGTACGGCAGATATCACCTCATGTAATGTCAAGGATACATGCATGAGGTCAAGTTATATTGCCTTTAGTGTGTTACAGTTTTTTTTTGACCAAGGCTACACGTAATATTGAAAGCTTGCCATGTAACTATAGAGTTCATCAGTTCTCGTAATAATCATGCTTTTACCTACACCAGAATGCTTAATTACTTTTCAGTCCAGCAAGATAGAGAATTTGAAGAAGCAGCAACCGTTACTTCCAGATCCGGTCCCACACGTTAGTACAGTTCGCTTTACTGTGCTTAGGGTCTTTGTGTACATGTAGCAAAACTTCTTATGCATATTCATATGCTGCCTGATATAAATTAGAACATTAGGAAGTGCCATGTCATTGTTACATTTTCAACATGTCTTTTGTTTTTCATTTTGAGAAATGATAGGTTATATAATCTCCTGTGTTAGAAGCAAACGTTTCACACAGGGTTTTCAGTTTTGTAAATAGGCTTGTTTTGTGTTTTCATGGCAACACAGCAATAGTGATCAGGGCATGTATTGATATAGACAAAGTAAAACCTATAATGTTTTAGATAGTTTTTTTAATTTGTTGTGTAGCATACACTTGTGCCAGTCAAGAATCCTAAGGGCCTGAGTTGTTTTTTCTTCAGTGAATAAATTTAAAAAAGCACACTAGTGTAGCATAATGACCTTGGTGCTTCTCACCAATGTGATTGTTTTGAGTTCAGGCCTAGTTGGGAAGGAACCAACCTGCGGATGGTCGTGGGTTTCCCCAAGGCTCTGAATGGTTCCCTTGCACCAGACAGCTGGTCACCTTTGTTGAAGTGAAATATTCTTGAGTAGGGCATAAAACACCAATCAGATAAATAAATAAATTTTAAAAAAGCTGAATTGAAATTTATCTGTATGAATTAGAAAATGTACTTTCAGTTATTCAGGTGAAATCTTTAGAATGGTTTGCTCCATAATGATAGTTCAGTAATTGTAAATTTGTCTCTGGCTGCACTCAGTACATCACAGTCATACAACCAATGGTACTAAATTTGTTCCTTCTTTGCAGAGTCTTCAGGGTGAACCCTTCACTCCTCTTATGAGTCCTACTCACAGAGCCACAGGAGCTGTGGGGTCTAAACCTGCTGCTCTTCTGGTATGCAATTCAGTCTTTGGATACTGATTTCAAAAACGGTGTCGGCATAATTGCTGTCTGTTGAATTCAAGTACCAAGCAGTACATGTATTAACATCTTATTTTCTTGATATTATACTACAGTTCTATTTCTGTGTATTTGGCTGATAAGTTTAAGATTTTATCCCAGACACTGCCTGTTTTTTTAAATAGGTGTTGGATGTATAGCAATAAAAACTTTGTCATTCGTGATACAAAATCCAAAGCCTTTACTCAACCTTTGGGTAATTTGTTATTTTCTTACTAAAGGTCCCCACATTTTGTTCTGCTCTGCATAGACCAGTACATAAGCTACCCCAAAAGTATGCATTAATCTCCACCGGGAGGTTTTGCTTAAGGTAAATGGTCATTGAAAACTGGAAAATCAAGGTGTGGTAGGACATTTACTATCAGATCCTTGAAACATCTTGAGAAACATTTTTCTCCACAAATATAGTCTGCAGGTGTTTATCAGTAGGCTGCATGTTTGTCAGTAACTGGTCAAAGGTTTACTCTGGACACTATAGGCATAAGTCAAAAATTTTTGTTTGTCATTATTACATTCAAATAAATGTATATATAAAGGATCTGCAAAAAGCTGATATACATTGGTAGAAAGAACATTCTTTCATCAACGCCACATATATCATAACTCTTGCAAATATATTTATGCATTATACAAGGATATGATTCCTCATATAAAGTGAATTCATTAACTTCTCAAAAAGTTCAGTGGACAAACTTTATCTCCATCCTATAATTAATATGGCCTACATTGAGATTGAGTCTTTTTGCTCATTAGGTCTTGTCCATACAACTACATGGACTCCAAACTTAAATGGTCATTTAATATCCGTCCTTTCAAAGTAGGGGTTGGGTGCATTTTTGTGACTCCAGGTGTGTGGTTAGCGAAGCTTCATATTGAAATTTCTCTCTTATAGGCTACACCCATTGGAGAGAAGCGCACCTACAGAAGTTTGTTGCCTGCACCTGAAGTCAGTCCAGATGGAGACTACGTAGGACAGCACTCCCAGGGAATTGGAGGCCATTATGCTGATTCCTATTTAGCCAAACGACGAAGGAACAACACTTGCCAACCTCACTCTCTTTTCAGATGATGTCTCTCTACCTTTGTCTGTCATTACACTCCCACAAATGGATATACATGTATCCTTATTCAGGTCAGCCCGTCCTAGAAGGTCTGTGTGTAGTATATAAACATCTAACATTTGAAATTCAGTGATCCCCAGTCTACATATTGAACACATATTTGCATGTGCATTTATATCTCGCAGAATGTCACATAAACACATTGTCTAGCAAGTACAGATGAACCATTACTAAACTGAGGAAAAACAAATGATGTGATTTTATGTCAAGGATTCTTATACTTTTTATATGATCTGGAGGTTGGCCAACTTTTTATGTTGACTGACATGGCTAATAGAAAGAGAAATTATTGTGGAGTAATGCTCTTCCTTAACAGTGGTTGAACTCTTCCGAGACACGTTGCTCACACAGCTATTCATGACTTACATGTTAAGGATAGTATCTCAAAAAATACTGGGGCTTTTCCATTGTTGACATCTAGCATATGTTACTTACAGTAAATCACAAAATTCACGACCTTCACATTTGTGTTTTAGTATCCATGTTATAAGTACTTTATCTGTAGAGTTGCAGTTGCCATTGTGTCTGTGGACGAGCTGTTTGGTAGCCATGCTACCAAATCTGAGTGTGCACTGTTTGTTATGTATTCAATCATGAACGATTGTGTTGTATGCTGACAGAAAGATTAGTCTTTTAAATAGCTTTTGTAACGTGTCATGTTTTGTTGTCATTACGAGAATGAAAAAATGCCATTCTTCCTCTTTGTACTATGCACACTGCTTGGGATTTACAATGAGATTCTCAGTCAGTGTCTCACAAAGTATCCTTTGGAAGAAAGACTAATTTATTTTAAATGCTAGTGCTGAGGTATACAGATTTACTGTTGCCACTTTTCATACTTTCTTTTTTTTTCTTTTTTTTTTCGGAGACCCATTGTTTACGTGAAGCATCAAACTTTTTCTGCCTTCCAGCGTAAGGACATGCAAAAGAAATAGTGTTCTTTTTGTCTTCACTACCCAAATTATTGTTACTGTAATTCATATCAAAGTTTGTTGACGACTTAGTTATTTCTGTCGCCTGATTCGGAGAGTTTTGTATGTACTTTGAATGGTATTCTGAGGTTTATTTGAAATCCAGAATGACATCCTGCTGGAAAAAAGTTTCAGCATCAAAAGTAGAAGTTTATTACCTTTAATTGCCTCTAGAAATGCAGTTTTTGTGGCTGATTGTTCATACTGGATATTCAGCAGAGATATTTGATGAGAAAAAAAATTACAAATTGATATCTTCTTAAGTACACTGTATCACAAAACAAAACTTGTTTAAATCAACTTTGTCTCAACACCATCAAGATAGTTTCAACAGAGAGTTTCTACAAGGGCATTGTTTTTCATTAAATATGTTGATTGAATCTTCAATTTCAGTGAAGTTTAAGCATCGAACATCAGATATTAAGATGTTTGATCAGACTGCAGCACAAAATGAAAATATAAAACAGACCCTTGGAAGTGATGTTATCATATGTCAATAGATCATGAAATGAAACAGTAGTATCAGATATCTGAATAGCACTGCCTTTGTACAGTGCAAACTGATATCAAAAGTCTGAAGTGGACTGCGTTACACCGCAGAGGCTAGTCATGAATATGAATGTGAAAGCTCTATAATACATAGATTAATGTCACAGCATTAAATAGACTGCCTTATAATGAGCAGATTAACATCTCAAATGAACTGCCTTATAGGGATTGCTAAAAGCAACCTTTCTTACCCAGTTAGTACAAAATGGATAAGTACATGTGTAATATATAAGTTTTAGGTCAAAGCTGTTATTCTGTTCCTACCTCTGCAGTTGTTTCCTTCTGCAAATTTGATGGGACTTGTTAATGCTGATGGTTTGTATATTGTTTTCAGTGTTTCTTTTTCGTATGGGGAGTATTTTATATTTTCACTACTTGAGTATTGGATCATGTATTCAAGTGATTCATGAAAATCACTGTGGCTCAACAATGTGTCTTTTTGTTTTGCCTGTGTTCTAAATTTAATACACTGTGTGTAGCAGAAAAACCCCGTCATTGTTAGGTGATACATGTACATATCATAAGTCATACATTCATGTAAATTATGTACATATGGTGTTCTTTTCCCAAAATTAGTTGAAAGTAAAACAGAATACATGTATAACAAAAGTTATGAAATTCAGGTTTTGGTTTATTTATGAATGAAAGTATAATTATGGAAAACCTAGTGAACGTAGTTGTTCAAAGAAACCTGATACCATTGACTGGTCACATTATGGAAGATGTGTGTTTTGTAAGTGTATTCTTTTTAAGACCATTATTGGACAACATTCAAATTTGTTCACAATGTGTTTGTTCAGTTTTGTTAAATTGATGTTAATGGATAATAAACAGATAACTCATGTTGTTAATATTCTCTTTGTTATATTATTATTTTATATTAATAATGAATATAGTTGCTGAAAGTTCTTATGCTTCTCTGAATCTTAAGGAATATTTTCTCTGCCAAAAAAAGTTTAAATAGTTCGGGTTCTCCTTTTGATAAACAGTATAATATGAGGACATGGGTTATGTGTTGACAGGAGTTTTATTTCAAGAAACTTAAAAAAGCTGGAGAGAATTGGGAGGGGGACAAAAAACATGATAAGTTTACTCTAATACTATGGACGGATCTACAATTTCCACTGTTTGGCTATCAAGTACTGGCTTTCACTATGAGATTACTTCATTTACAATTCACACAAATTTACCGACATTTTTGCAAAAAGTGGGATATTCTAAAAAAAAATGTCTTGTACTCAGTCCCTTGATAAAAATTTGTCTGATACAGCCACTCATAGAGCGTGACACTTCCAAAAAGTCAACTAAGGTGGCTGACAAGAGAGCAGGCTTTTCAGGTGAAGCTCCGGTATCTTAAAAAAGGATATTTCACTATGCTACCCTTTCCTATGATAAGCTACCTGTACAAAAAAACTTTTGAGCAGATAACCCTGTCCAGAATTTTTTTTTTTGAGGTAAAAAACACAAGTTATTCATTACTATACAGTGTAGTTCTTCATCAAAACAGTGAAGTATTGGAACTGTCCTCAAATACATGTTCTGGTGGGTTTGTTTTTCTGTCCGTTTCCTTTTTTCTAATGTTTATTTCTTGATCACTCGATACTGGCAAATGACTGCTTGTGTTGGAAGGTTCATCGCCATCCACATCTAAAATCGATATCAGTTCATCTACTGACTCTTCATGTCTCTGTTTATTGTCCTCCCTCTTGGCTAATCTTGTCCCAGGTGCCTTAGTTTCTGCTGCCTGTTTCTTCTGGTGTTCCAGCGTTTTCTCAAAAGCCTTTACTTCAACGACAGATCGCCTGCGTTTCTCTGCATCTTTCTCTGGGTCATTTGCATTCCATGGCCTCTTGTGTAATTTTGTAATTTCCTGTCTGTTTGAATGGATCTGAGTTCTGGAGTCTTCTGCTGCCTTTTCGTGTGAACTGCCTAACCTTCTCTCTTGTCCCTTCATCCTATATGCCATGTCTATAGATTTGCTGTCATGGTCACTTGAGCCATGGAGCCTCCTCCCTTTACTTCGTAATGCTGCGGCTGCTGGATGTTTTACTGACCCCTTGTCTCGCTCCCTTAAGCCTAACAGCCTGGCTTCCTCTGTTGTTTGTCCAGCTGCACCATTCCACTGAGAGTCAGGGTATATTGCATCATTTTCTACCACAAGCAGAGACTTCTTTTCAACAAGCGGCACCTCAAAGTCGTCTAACTAGAATTTGTGAGAGAAAAAGAAAGATGTCAGGATCATCCCCAGTGTGGAAAAACAAAGAGACAATTTGGTACTGAAGTGTGTCTTGTGGACAGGGGTGCTTAAATCTAGCCCCTAGGAAGTTACTTAGCACTGTACCTGGCTAAGGGGTGTGGCCTCTCCAAGCGTGGTTTCCTCGACCAATAAGCCTGACTATTGTCATACCAGTGAAATACTCTTGGAACTGTGGGAGCACTCAGTCAACAGCAACAAAAGTGTACAATAACTGGGAACAGCCCTGTACACATATGAAACTTCCAAGTATTGCCATTCAAATTAAATATTTTCCCACAAAACATTTCAAAGTCTGTGAAAGGTGCAGGACTTGTATGCTTTCTGGTTAAACCTTCTCCACTATGATCTCTGGAGTGGTGTGCCTTCCTGAGTATGGGACTTACCTCTGGCAAATTTCTCTCATACTCCGTTGCAAGAACAATGGTTACCCAGCACACTAGAGCCACAGCCAGAGATATTACAAATGCCATGTCCAAGACTGGCACTGTGATGTCATAAGCTATCAACAACCCTTGGATCTCCAGCAGAATAAGACAGAGGTTGGACAACACCTGCAACACAAGAACATTGGATTGGTTGAAAGGTAAGTTGACATCCTGCTGAAAATATGTCGCTTTCAGAGAAAACAAAATGTTTCATGATATTTATTTGCCTCTAAAAATTCACTTTTTGTATGTTTGGGAGCAAATTTTCAGGGCCAATACTGGCAGTACTTTATAGAGAAAGTAATATAGTTTCTGTCATATTTGTAATTTACTGAAATGGGCTGCAAGGGCCAACACAGATTTATTACTTCCTTCAGTAAAGTTTTTGACTGGGCTTCATTCAATCAGTGAATTTTATCACAGCCATGACAGTTACAGCATGACATATAATGTATAAAGTAAAAAAGTATTCATATTTTTTTTTAGTCGGTTTGTTTCTTTTACCTCAAAGACTATTGAAGGCGAAATCATTTTCAGTGTTTGATGATCCCAGGTAAATTTCCTAAGGAATAAATAAAATGCATACTATTTAATTGTCTTTCTTCAACGACCTCATATTATGCTGGTTTCAGGTGAGTTATTCTTTGGAAGAAATGACAGACTGTTAACAGAGAGGCAGAAGGTTACTTTTTTTTTCATAGGAATTCCCAAACGAAACATAGAATATTGGTTTTAATACACTGCAATATTTATACAATTTCGAAAAGGAATTCAGAATATCTAAATCTTTAGCATTTCACCTTGCTTTTAAGACACAGGTTTTGACACCAAAGTAGCTCTTTAACATTAGATATGTAATATTTCAAAAGTTAGCGAATATTTTTCATATGTCAGTGTTACCATAACTTCAATTTGATACTTTTACATTCCTGATGTGTTATGAATGTTGTGTAATTGTAAACAAGTGTATAACCCTCAAACGGGGATTGCTGAGTTTTTAACAGCTGAGTATGTCGATGTTCTTACTTGAATGGTCGAAAAATCACTGTTGCCAGTAAGAAACCTCCAGTGACACACATATGACCAATGGCTTGGTATTTAGGACTGAGGTGATTTAATAAACGAAGAAAATAGAAGTGTATTACAGAAATGCAAAATGAGACGAAATTCATACAAATATGTATGAATACAGAGCCAACCACTCTTTAACATTTATTAAGTTGTAAGCACAGAAACTTATGTATCTTATCAACACACAGATATGTATTCAAATTCTATACATTGGTAATGAATACTTTACTTGCCCAGCCTGGACTTGAATAAGAAACACAATTGCTAATGTTGTGGCCTTACCTGATTGGATAGGTATTGGTTAGAAGAATATATACAAGTTTCCTCAGCATGACCAGTGTCTCCCAGAAACACCATCTCTCCTTATAGGCCTCGTACACAGGTCTGTCAACATCAATACCCACACATAACACTCTTCATACTGAGGTGAAACGTTACTGCTTTCTGCTTAGTTACCTGCTTCAAACAGCCATATTATCCATGCTATGGTTGCAATAGTTCAATACATGTCAAAAAGTTGTCACTTTTTACCCATCTGTCAGTTTCTTACAAGCACATGATGTATGCTTACTAGGACATGGAACATCCAATGAGAATTAAATTAACACGTTACACAGATTATAACTAACAGGCTAGACTTGATTCAATCATTCAGTATCACTTTTCATGTATTAGATTTTTGTCATACCCATACTGAATCATTTGGGACTGTAGAAATCCCCACTTCTTCTGCCTCAGAGAAAAGAAAAGCACCAGCAATGGTAATAAACATGTGTGGGCCAACATGACCAAAGTGCTTATTGAATTCACAGCCTGAAAAGTAAAAAAAAAAATGTTACAATTAGAGTTGAAATGAGCACCAAAACTGTTTTTAGAATGCCACTGCAATGTCACTTTTATTTATGTTTATTTATTTATGTTTTACAACATTCTCAAAAACATTTCACTTATACAAGGTCAGTTACAGGTGAGATCATGTATAATCTCAGTCCTAATGTAAAATTAGTCCCCTGAATTTCTTAAGTCTTAACTTCAGTTTGAACTAAATGGCCAATTTTCTTGTTTGTCATGAAGGCCCAAAACAACTCTTTGCATTTAGAGTAAAAATTCTTCACATGAATCATAATTTTAGCAAAGTAAACTGCTTTGAAATTTAGGCATGCTTAAATGTAAAACAGTTTTGTGATATTGGAGAAAAAGCAAAAACCAGATGGAGCTGGACTGACACCTCACTGATGGTCAGTGGCTGGTGGAGTTCCAGACAAACCCATTGGATCGCTCAGCCAATGAGGGCTCCTACCATATATGTACCTATCACTTTTCACCAGTACTGTATGCATACATCTACATCCATAACTTACCACCATTTATTTTTGAAGTGATACACATAAATGAAAGTGCAATATTTACCCATCTGCATATGTATGAAAGATCTTTTCCTCATTCTTTCATAGTTAAATATTAATGTTCTGTTCATTTTTAAATGTTCTTTAAGTGATTTCACTTACAACAGAGTGAAAGAGTATCCTACTTAACTGACATGGCGAAGTCTCTATATGGCTGTGACTTCTTCCATGTGTAAGCCAAAATACTGCTTAACTGGTTTTTAACAGTAGCATTTTAGCATATTAAGGAAATGTCAAGTGCCATACAGATCTCCGAGGGCCATCTTGAACAATTTAGAGTTACTAGTAGTATAAACTGTCATGAAGTGGAAAAACTTTTCACACAGTGTACAGGGATAGGCAGCCAATGTAGTACATATAATGTCATGGACAGCTGTCTTTCTTTGTGAAACCTATCCGAAGTTGGGGGTTACATGTAAGGGCTATGATATAATGCTTCACAAGCTTCATGAACCTGACCCCTCACCTGTAACATGGCCAATGAAACATCAGTTTGGTACAGTAGCACTGCTCATCATTGATCATACTTACAGAAAACCCCACCTCATCACAGTTAATCCTCATATCATACAGGAACAGTCCCTCACCAGGGTACAAGGTCAAACTCTGAATAAAGAGAAAAAAAAAAGAAGGAAAGCGCTTCGGTATATTAACTGTTCAATGTGAGAAATATAGGATGTATGTTCATACTTTAAGTTAAGGTTGCTGACAATGGCACATGCAGAAATATGATATCACTTTCTTGCTAAGGATCACTGAAAATAGGATATCCTTTCATTCTTTAACCTTTTATAATGCACTGTCCAAATTCCACAGCCTTTCCAGCCTGGAAATGTTTGGTATGGGAAAAAACTGCCTGGTAAATACTGCTGCAATTTAATGTTATATTTTAAGTAGTTGGAAGATTATTTTCTGCACCAACTTAAAAATTATTTCCAGACATCCCATTTCAGTTCCTGGATCAAAAATGAAACCTGTGTGGTTCAACTTCATACAATACCGAATGAAATTCACGTTAAACATAAACTAGCCTGATTTAGCCAGCATGAATGCTTTACAGACAATCCACTTATCAGACCAATAAGCTCAAAATACACACAAAAAAAAACAGAACACCACACAAATAACAGTGCAATGGACACAAACTGCTGGGGCAATTAAATAAAATTTTGAAAACAATGTAACCAAGGTTCATTGTGCTTGGATTTAATCTATAGTGTAAGCAATTTACATACATCTGGATATAGGCCATCAGTGCAGGTGAAGGACTGGATTGCAGAAGTTGCAACAGGCACGTAAAATATCATAAGGACTAGATATGCAAATCTCCGATACACAGATCGTTTTCTCCACAATTTCTTCTGAACTGGCACAGGTATTCCACCTTTATGCAGTCGAGATTTCTGCAATTTTGAAAGGTTGGGCAGTCATATGAGGTTGCAAAATACTGTCACGTACATTTTTTCAACAATTAACAAGGTTTAACAATCTACCATTTATATCTCTACATACTGTGCTCATGTTCATGTACTAGTGCTTCAGTTAAAACTGGTTGTCTGTTGGATCCATGAGTCCATCAGATATAAGTTTTCCAGACTTTTTTTGTTTTAATGATTAACTGGATTGATCACTTGTGACAAGTTACATACAGATCAGTTTCAAGTTTTCCTGTTTTGTCTATTTTGACAAAATTATCGCCGTTGCATGCTGCTTTTGAATTTGACAGTACTGTGGAGTTTTGTTTAAACTGATTGGTTATACTGAAATCGAACTTGATACACGGCTTCAAAATGACAAGTACAGATCAAGTTAGTCTTTAAGAAGTTTCAAAATTATTTTTCAAAACAGTTCGTTGTTCTGAACTGAAACTTGGCACATGGCTTCATGGAGTTTGAGTTTTGGACTGTTTCGTTCATTGTCAACAAAATAATGGTTTTGTTCTGTTTTGGGGCTTTGACAAAGCTACTGTACAATGCAGGCAGATCATATCAGGGATATGCAATGCTGAGGCTTGTTTAATTTTCTTTACATCCTCAAGCAGATTACTATTTTCATCTGTATATCATTTGATTAATTTGTCGGAATTCCACCACTACTAGTCTTGAGTCAATTTTATGTTACCAGTACAATATTAATCAAGCAACTTATACTTAAGAAAAGCAGGAACATGTTGTTGGCAGTTCATCCATGTATTGCGTTTACATAGTAATGAGGTGTACCTCCCTTCACCACTGTCCAAATATTACAAATATGACTTTACCTTTCTGAGATCCAGAACACACATGAGGATGAGGCAGATAGCAACCAAGGCGACAGAGACTCCCCACTCCATAAAATATAGCAGCTGAGATTGAGGAACCAGGCAAGCTGAAACAATACATAGCAGTCCTCAAATCCAGTTACTGTCACAGTGACCCATTTAAAGAAACAACACATGTTGTAATCACGCCATACAGGTAACTAAATTTTTGTGTTCTGAAATACCCCGGTGCACTTTCCTTCAAATAAACTCAGACTAAACTAAATGTACTAGATCCCCTCATGAGCAAAATTCTGCATTTGACCTTGTGTAGCCTAAAACGTTCATCGAATAGTTTCATATTAATGGAAATAAACTGAAATGTTTTAAAACTCATAGCTGTTTTTCAAAATGCTGGGTATTACCATGATATGTAAAATATTCCATAGTTCAAGTATCACATTTCTAAATGAAGATGTGAGAAATACATTTCTTTTTGTTTTAACCATCCACATAGTTATACACGTGGCCTGACTTACCAGGTGTTGCTACAGAGGAGCTGAAGTAGGAAAATGTGAACAGCAAAACAGTTTTAGACATAGTGTTTGACCATGCCACCTTGATAGAAAAACACAAGATCACATACTGCAAGAAATCAAGACCTTGCTTTATCTGGAATAGGAAAGAGAAACAAAAAATAAACAAAGACAATAACAACAGTCTTTAATATTAATTTTTCCCACTATGTAAGCTGAAAGAAGAAAGAGAGGAAACAGTTCATGATAAAGGATTCATGAAAGAATTACAGTTTAGAGATTAAATTAAAAGGCTTTAAACCTTTCCTTATTTCAATGATATAAGTATATCCTAACACAACAGTTGTGTACGTACATTTTCAATTAAAGCAAGAGAAAATGATAAGAGTAAACTGGGACCGGGCCCCTCGATGAATTTTAAGCACAAAAGAAATTAATAACAACTTGTCAATGCTTAATTATCTGCAATTTTCAAATCCTAACATGTATAGTTGTTATACCTTTGTTGCCATGGAAGAAGAAAGGCCATTGTAAGCCAAAATGAAGAATGAAATGGCTATAAAAATTCCAAGAGCTACCAAAGCCCAAGGAAAAGCCAAACAACCAACACAGGCATTCCCGACTCTGTAGTAGCCTAAAATTACACAAGGAGTTCAAACGTATAATATCATATATATGGACATCATTGAGTAAGGTCTTCATTTATTTATTTATTGGATTGGTGTTTTACGCAGTACTCAAGAATATTTCACTAGCAATGACAGCTACCGTTATAGTGGAAGCAAGAGAAGTCTTTAAGCCATCTAATAGCTTTGATGGAGTCAGAAATTCAAGAAAACAAGGCTATAAAACAGGACAGATAGATATATCAGGGCTAAAATACCAGGAAGGGCAGAATGTTCATTAATTAAAGTACCCAAATTAAGATGTGATTGAAATTTTCAAAATATGATTAATTTGGTTGTTATTGAAAATGTGCGAGTTAATAATACTTTTCTTTAAGTGAGATGCATATTTAGCTAAATATTAGAAATGTTTCACCACTTTCTTGATTTTGGCCTAAATTATGTAACCCAAAATGGAGTTCAAAGTAAGAAGCTAGACGCTTTTGTTCAGAACTGTTAGAATAAAATACCAATTTATGCTTTCAGGGGGCTTTATAATTTCAAAAAGTTCTTCATCATATATTCACATTTTGACTGGAGGAAGGAACATGCCTGATGAAAATTAATTTGAAAATGATTAATGATGAATTTTGTCAAACATGCTGCTAATCAATACATTTTGGTCATTTAGGACTCTTTAGGTTTTTCAGAGAGTGGTGCGGTGGAATACATTTATTTCTCCCTTACGTTTGAACACAACCATGTGGCTACATATTAAAGTTAATAACTGTCCCACATACTTTTGATATGTGTTCTCCAGTTTTACAGATATTTATGAAAGAATAACAACATTTCCAAAACATCTGATATTTTTAAAAGGTGAGCTTTAAATGATCACTCAGAACAATCTATGATGAATGTTAAAAGGTGGGTAGTTTTTCTAGTTGAAATAATAAACTATGCTGTTGGACAAAAAACACGTCAAAGTTAGCAACACAACAGCATATTGATAAACAGCTCTGCTTTATTTTTCTTTATTTTCACTGCAAAAGGTAGATAAATTTTGAAGAAAAAAAATATTTGCAACCAGCAAATTTTCAACTATCAGATCATATGTATATTTTGATCAATATTTTGGGCTACTCAAGGCAAAATGAGGAATTTTTCTCAAGATGGATTCTAGTATCCTCAATATAGTCAAAATTGTATTGTAAGAAATGCAATATCTTGTCTAAAGCATGTTCTAAAATATTCAATACATTGTGGTCAAACAGTTTGGCTTCTCCAACAGTACAATGACAACAATGCTGCTCACTGTGTAGAATGCAACTGCTAGTAAACATTACCATGAGTTTTGTGGTCATGATGGTCACTGTAATGAACACATCTTTCACACATATCACCCTCTGAACCAGTCAAGCAAACATTGGTGCCCAAGCAGTTTTGTTGAAAAAAACAAGACGCACATGCCTCTACAGTACCAGACCCTGAAAAATGAGAAATGCAAAACAAATCTGCACTCAAATATGACACTTTCAAGTTGTGTAAAGGTAATGTGGTGAAAAAAAGGGGCATTAACAGGTACCATTCCCATATAACACAGAGAAATCACAAAATGATGTTACTGATGTAGGCCTACATAATAATGGGTGGAAGCAAAACACTTCCAGCCTTGTACATAAAGTATTTACCTGTGGGATTTGGGATGTCGACACAGTGTTTGCCTGGTTCAACATTTGATCTTGCACCACTGACACTTCCACAGAAATATAACGCAAGCACAATGGATGGAAAAAATAATATGTTCCGATAACACATCTTCCTTCACATACTCGTGTAGTAAGTTCTGCAATGCATAAAAAGTAATTAAGACTTTATGCCGCTTATTAACTTGCCCAAAAGGTTTAGTCCAAAATGTTCCACTTTAGGCTGCCCCTGAACCCTTGCCCTTGCCGTTTTTGTGCTGAAACAAAAAAGTTGATTGCCCAAGAGCGGCCAAATTTAGGCCTGGGACTAATTCGGAGGAGTTATCGGTACGTAGGCCAATCGGTTGTTTCCTGCTACCGCCGGATACAGGCCTTCCTACACTGTACAATGGCTACATAATTTTGTAGAACTACCCCGGTAGTGAAATAAAAATGACTCTGCCTGATACTGAAAGGGTGAATGGGTACTAAGAGGTGTCTTAAAACTTAAAACGCATTATATTATTTTATCTGTCAAGGGAAGATACGCATGGGTACACTTATTTTACCGTACAGAACTAAGGTCCATCGTTGATAGCGTTTGTAATTAATTTTGAAACAAATTTACCCGCCACAACAACTTTCGAGATAAGGGAGAAAACTGTGACTTGGACTGCGGACGGAAAATGCATTTCAATCAGAAGTTTCGTAAACACTTATTTCAGAAGGCAATATCCAAGAGAACTGCGACAATAAGAATTTCCGCATATGGCCGTCTTTCATGGGCATTTTTTATTTGTAAAATCAATATTATTTATATTTATAATAAGTAGCATTGGCCTGCGTGTTAAGTTTAAAAATAACTTAAACTACATTAAATGATCGCACAATCATCTTACCTTGCGTGTACCATTTCTGTGTGAAATAAAAAATGATACATTGGTTTTTCAAACAAACTAAGCCACCACAGCCTATGGTGCAAGTGCATCTGTGAAGTACGGCTGAACAGGCAGTGTAACTCACTATACCTACTAGGCAACCTACTGTAGAATAGGGACCCTGTATGTAAGTCTACAGTAGGCCTACATGTAGGTATAAATTCGCCACTAGACACGGCATGTACATCAGTACCTCACTATAAACATGTCGGCTAAAACCGATGTAGATTAGGGTCAGATCTCGTAGCTGTAGGATGTGCCTACTAAATAATGAAGGATAAGTGGCCGAATTGCGGGGCGGCAGAACTCTGGTCCTCCTCCCCGGGAATTAAATAGAAGGTTGTATGACTCCACCGGTGTAGCGACATCCAAATATCGGAGCGACAGTGGAGTTCATGTAGGACTAGCAATTACCCTGGACACTGACATCCATCTGGACAGTAGCTGTATTCTCACCACAGATTACAAAAAAACACAATATATTGGTATTCATTACTAGGCAGAACGCCAAATAATGTGCTTTTAAATGGAATTCAAAAGAGGACGAGCAAAACGAATTATTAATATCCTACCACTGGCATCTTTCTGATCTAAACATTATGTGTGGAGTCGAATTACATGTGACAAGGGACTAATGCAACAGAAGAATATTATAGTAGACCCAGATGTAATCAAGTTTTCCACAGAAACATCCAATCCTGTACATGATTGTGGTGCCATCTTCAAGACTTCATATGCCAGTTGTTATTGTAATGGTAGACCCATTATCTGTAGCCTGGGTTATATGTATATATTGCTCCATATTATGATGACGCTCTTATATAGATTTATTTATTTGATTTGTGTTATACGCCGTCCTCAAGAATGTTTCACTTATACGACAGTTGCCAGCTTTATGGTGGGAAGAAACCAGACAGAGTCAGGGGGAAACCCACGACCATCCGCATGTTGCTGGAGGATCTTCCCACGTACGACCAAAGAGGACGCTTGCATGAGATGGACTTGGTGAATGGCACGGGGTCATAATGCCGTGCTGGCCCGTTGGACCCCTTAGCTTACAGTACAGTCTTCAATCTCCGTCCTGTTAAATTTGCTGATCACCAATACCATTCATATTGCATGTCTTTGGAATTTCTGTTCATTGTCCATGCAGCTTACTGGCTTGAAGCACTTTTGCCTTACATGGTCAGGGCATCTCCACTTAAAACAACAAAAAGCTCAATAGCTCTTGGCCCCTTCCACCAATCATATTCTTGTTATAAAGCATTGTGCGCAACAAAAAGTGCAAGACTTAAACTGTAACAATGACTTTAAAGTTTGATATTTTTTTTATTAAAAACTAACCACAGGGTTAGACCTTTGTACTTACAAGATATAAAACAGCACAGCTATTCCATCATACAAAACAACAAAATTTTGCCACATTTCAGAATGAACAATTAAATTTTTGGGCTATGCTGTGACTTCCATCTAAGTATTTATAAATGCTTTATCAATCACTGAAATCTTAACACTGAGACACTGTTATACAGAACAATGCATCATGTCTACTTTCATGAAACATTTCATTTCCCATTCAATACTTCCGCAACTTTCTACAATCAGCCAATGAAAATTTATCTAAAGATTACATTTACATATTACCCTTACAGACCAGTGGCTGCTAATAAATGCTGTTGCACAGGTTACAGATATACAGACACTGACAGGACACTGGAGTGATATGTTATTTCTGTCACACAAAGGTGCAACAAAAATTCTGGGGTCACATTTGTGGACATTTTCAGTGGACATGTAAACCATGTATACCTTCCAAGCACCCTCTTTTGTTAGATTCTTTCTCACAACTAAATGTACAGATTGAGCTGGCTATGAATTTCAAATTCTGAACTTTGTTTACTATAACACGCAAAGACAAGACATACATTTGTAGAAATAGTGACCAAAATTTAAAGCTAACACTTAAAAATTACACGAATGCAATACAGTCATACCTGTACATGAACGTACCAATCATAAAATGTAAGGAGTACATGTGTATTTAAATTTCTTTTGAACTGATCTATCACTAAAATATATATATTTATATTTACAGTCAATTCTGCTTTAGTTAACTTGAGGTACACAACAAGCATTAATGCAAGTCATTTCCATATAAAAGTGGGTAAAATGAACCTGTGTTATCATTAAACAACTCAATGGTCAATTAAAACAGTTGAGTGCAAACTTCACAAACAGAGCTAATGTACCCCTGTAACAGATCATTGGTAGTGGTTATTTCTAATGCTTACAGACAAATCAGAAAGACATCCATTACAGCCCATAGCAGCAGCACCATACATGACTAAATAATAAAATTCCCTGAGATTCTGGTGTTCCTAAGAAATGGATCTGAAAGTACTACAACTGTAACAATTTTAATCAAGTGTACATGTGTTGGCGACACACTACTAGGTGAAGCAAACTGTGAACATGACTGAAAATTTGCAGCAGCTATTTGTGCATCAACAAGAATGAATAATGTTTAATTAGCAGATGATGACAGGAAATTCCTTTTGACTGATGACTGTCTATTTCACTGTTTAACAAGCAATGGAAACTGTGATAACTGTGAATTGTCTTGCTTAAATCTAATGCAACCTGTAACAAAAATCAAGAACACACTATGCTCGGTAAAAGTGGTTATCAACAGAGCGATACGTCTTTCTGAAACTGAAGGCATTATTCTTACCACTTGATTGAACAAAGTTTGGTGTTTTAGAGATGTTACATGATTATGTGTCACAAAAATTCCCTTTCTTTCTGCACGTTGATGAAAAGATTACAATGCAAGGCATGAACTGTCTGTAAAATACTTTGACACAGCTCCTATGTGGGGTTGACCAAACTGCTAGAAATGGCTGGACGCAATGGCTAGAAACTGGACGCAACATTTAGACATTTACAATAACAATAAACCCTGTTTTTGTATTTAAGGTTACTCTTGGACGTCTTCACAGATTTTTGTTATATCTTATGATTTACCCATAAGGTACCATGCAAACCTACACAAAACCGTGTTGGTATCTGTACTTCTCATGCTACAAGAAATATCAGCAGAGCTGGACCCTGGTAGTGGAACATTGGTATTCTCTGACTTTAACATATATACATGTATATATACATGTATATACACACTGTACAAAAACAAGTACAACACCAGAGCTGGCATAAAATACAAGAGAAAGACAAATGTTCATCATCCTTAAATGTGAATTGAAAAGGCTTTTAACATTATTTTGAAAGTTAAAAAAAATAGAAAATACCATTAATACGAACAAAAACAGCTTGGTATGGTTTACAGAAAGTTCTATTATTTTCATCCAAGCCTTAATGATGAAAAATATGGTAAACCCTGTCTGTTTGAGAATTCACTGGTTTGCCTTCATAATGCTGAAGTAGTCCTGGGAAATTTGTAGCAAACTAAACCAATGACGGTGTTTAATTTCGTAAAATTTCAGTAGCTACTGCCACAGCATAATAGCTCTTGCATAGTGCTAGATGTCTGTACACTAGTCACTAATATTTATTGTTCATTATTATACTGACTTCAGATGAATATGAAAACAGGTTCGTCCATGAAAGAAGTTGTTCCTTAGCAACAACTTCACCAGAAAAATGTTTCCAGTTTACCTTTAAATAATGATAAAATAACTGTGGAAAACACACTGCTTGAGGTTCTATATTTAGCATTGAAAAAAAGAAACTTCTGACATTGATGTCTGAGCCATATTAAAAAGTACCAGGATAACCATAATTGACCCACGATCTACAACTCAACCATCACGTGCTACGTGCAGCAATGGGTGACAGGCCAGATCAAACCCAGTACAAGTACAAGTGAGTTTCTATATTTGGCATTGAAAAAAAGAAACTTCAGACATTGATGTTTGAGCATATTAACAAGTACCAGGATAACCATACTTGACCCACGATCTACAACCCAACCATCACGTGCTATGTGCAGCAATGAGTGACAGGCCAGATCAAACCCAGTTTATAGGGCATAATGAAAGGACAACTAGATACCATACAATATGAGAAGATATCAGAGCTTTTACCACCAAACTTGTTGACATAAAAAACAATTTGTAAGCAATCAAGTTCAAGAATTATGTAATGCTAATATAAAAGATCAATAAACACTAGATAAAAGCACTACAAGAAAATTTTTCTCATGACCATTAAACAAGCATTATCCGCATTTAAAAAAGAACGATTTTCACATCTCAAAAGAACTATGTGCCCTAACATTAAAAATTTTAAGCAAGTCAAAGCTGTTGTTTAAAGGTGAACTGTTCCAGGTGATAATTTTTTCACTCAAAATTGGCACAGTATATCCTAGAGGTATCTGAAACATGGAACAGAATTGATTTGAGGAATAAAAATTGCCAGTTTTCAAAAAAACATATTTTTTCAACACCAATGGGCTGAGTTTTGTGAAGTCTGATATTCTCTACATGCTAATCTGCCCTTGATGTCCATCTAGTATATGTCATCATCTTGGCTGTATGCCATTTTGTGCAGCAATAAACTGTGCAAATCACACCCCGAATTACCATGGGATTAGTTTTAATGCCTTCCCACGATCCCATCTGACCCTTCCATGTGACGAAAATGAATAAATGTCAAGCGATATCACCATTTTGAACCAAATTTTGCACTCTACATTATGCTCCAGCCAGTTTGCTGCGATGTTTTGAATCCGGAATACATAAACATAGCATCTTAAAACCAGCATTGTCCACAACTGTCATGCATATTTGGCACACTAGAGCCATTCAAGGGCAAACAAGTGATATGACACTTTCTTCTTGGAATTTTTGGTGTTAAATATATTTTTGTTTTCTACAAGTAAAAACACTCACAAGATGCATTTTTTTATTTTCTTTTTGCATTCATTTTTTTATATCAGAGGTATATCATTCAGTTAAGTGAAATATAGAGCTGGGACAGTTCACCTTACATACTATATTAAAATTTTCTTCAAATTATAAGGTTTTCTTACAGAGTGAGTATCTGAAACTTAGAGGTCTTTGTTCAGTGCTGTACTACCATTTTATCAACAATCCAAAGCTAAGCCAAAAGCCACTTTCACAGAACTTTGTAAAGTACTTGTTTCATAACTTTTCTAGTTAAAAAACGTCATCTAGGTTAGAGAGCCATAATTCAATATGATTTACCAGAAATTGGTTTATGAGGTTTTGTGAAAGCAAAACAATCCTTGCAAAACAATTTGACTGCTGGTTTGAAAAGTGAACCAGTGCGACTGGCCAACAAAACCTCAAACGGATGTATAGAATACTGGGTAAAAATTACATGTATTGCAGAACAGGTCTCTTATTCTTGTACTAACACATATTTTCTGCAGACAGCTGTTTTGAAGCAAACATGAAAACCATATGTCCTCCTTTGCACATAATACCTTGCTCCATCTTCACAATGATTTAACAACATAGGATTATTTTAAGTAAGTGAAGTCGGTTTGTGACCTACAGATAAGCAATCAGAGCTCACAATAATGATTAACCACACAACGTATACATGTATAAACAAATGAGGTAACAGAGAGCTGCATGACCACAACAGCCATGTTTAACACTAATTCTTGCAGCATATGACATACCAAGGAAGTGATAAGCACCTTTGATACAAAGCATGATCCAACTGCACTGGGACAACAACCTTAGGACTCAGTTGTGGCCAATTTCAAAGGTCTAAATGTCCAACACCAAATGTGGGTTTGGTGTACCCTACGTTAACACCACCTGTTAAAGATATATTTACACCTTTGTTTTTGTTTGTTTGTTGTTTTTTCTGTTCACATTTCCATTTAACACCATTTTCTTCATGCTACTTTAGACACAAGCATGACTTCCTGGCTGTCAGAGGCCAAGCTCAGCATCACTTTCTTCATGCCACTTCTGAAATCAACATCACCTTTTTCATGTCACTTTGGATATCAACATCACATTCTTTATGTCACTTCAGACATCAACATCACTTTCTTATGCCACTTCGACACCAACATCCCTTTGTACCAATCGTTTTGGACATCAGGTGATTTTTTCCATGCAATCAGACACCAGAATAATTTTCTGACACAGTCTGAGTACAGCTCACCACTGGAGTCCACATAACACTTTTTCTGTATCTTTCTTCTCTCCTTTCAATGTCTCACTGACGAATATTGTTGCAAATCAGTCTGAATTCTACAAACCCGTAAAAATGGTTTTGGAAGACCCTGCTGTGGCAACTGCTTCACACTTGAATCAGTTTATTTCCAGTACCCAGCTCTCAAACAAATATATAAAAAAAGATGGCTGCCAAGTGAGTTTTCTCACTAATGAGTGTCCACCATGTGCACTTGGACATTAGCTAAAATGCTGTTAGAAGCTTCAGGAATTGTGTTTGGCAAAACTGTTTGAGGAGGTAGGCTGGTTTGTTCAGGGATTGTGGAGTAACCGCCAATGCGGGTCTGAGGCGGAGTCGGGCTTCGACTTCGCCTGCTTGTGGAGGACGGTGGGGGTGGTATTGTTGGGGTCTTTGTGCTTGGGTAAGGGGCAGGTTTGTAACGATCTTTTCCAATAATGAGGGGCTCCAGACACGGTAGACTGGCATGTTCACTGTCCTCATGAGGGGTCATAGTGCTGTACCCATGGTCACTATCACCTCCAGCTGGCCTTCTGTAGGAGGTGTTCACACGGTATGGAGATATACTTGCTGGATTCTCAAATGAAGCCAGCACTATGTTTGTATGGCCTGTAATCAAGAAAAGAAATATACACAATATTAATTTTGAAACGGCTGTATCTATATCCTTTAACTTAGGGACATGTATTAATTTGTGAATGTACCCTAAATCCTCAATAAATGCGACCACAGACGTGCATGTTTTGGCATCTTAGAGCACTAATAATAATCTGCGCTGATTATTTTATGATTTCTGAGGAGCTCATGTGCCCTACCTTAAAAACACCTTTCAGTCTTCAAAACCTTGAAGATTATGTTTTCAAATGGCTTCTAAAAATGCTCTTCAATGGTTGAATTTGTTCAGAGTATATCTTGTGAGTCATAATTAGTTTTATACTGTATGACATGTGTTACTCGTACAGAGATTATGTCAGACTCCGAAATAAAGATGAGGCTCCTACCTGAACCTGGTTCTTCATGGATCTCGAAATCCTCTGGTTCATTGTAGTAGTGTGACATGCGATTTGGGTTTTCCTGGATTGTGGTGATGTACTGTCGGTTGTTCCGGTGAACATGATGCCTGTAACAGTACACACCCAGGGCCAAGACGAGAAAGCAGCCCATAATACCCCCAGCCACTGGCCCCACCGGGGTGGTCTTTACCACAATGCTTTCCTCTTCCTCAAGGGCAACTGAAAGACACGCAACAAGAACGTGAGTAAATCATACAGAGGCAAAGGATCCACACTCGCCAACACTAACTCCAGCTACAGCCCTAGAGGTATCCATATCTTTTAAAAGCGTTTCATATGCCTGATTTTTATAGAAAAACCTTAGAACTGCTTACTGTCAAACCATGCTGGAATACTGTGCGTGTGAATAGGTACATGTAGGACTATATGTACAGCAGACACAAACTGACGATAAATTTGTTGCAAGGTACACTCACATCGGACTTGGTCCCCATAAGGAGTGATGGCACCAACAACACCTCCAAAGCAAACTCTCTGACTAGCACAGTATGGAGTGGCAAGTGGGGTCTTGCCATCTGGCTGGCTCTGGCACCACTCACAGTCAACCACTCCCAGACAGTCACTGCAATATCAACAACAACATTATAACCTGCTGTAATTTGTGATATATTAAGCCCTCAAATGGACATTCAGAGAACACACGTAGCCATGATAATTTTGTTTTTAGACAAGCACAAAATAGTTCTCTCCAGTTTTCTACAGTGCAGTTTCACAGGGAAAACCATAAATTGCATAGTTTTACACTTTACAGATTCAAACATAGTAAGATAAAGGTTTACCATCAAATGCAACTGCTGTTATTCTTGGCATTTTGATCACAGTAAAATGTGTCAGAGGAATTCAAATCTTACAGAAATGAAGACACTTACAGCTTTGACGTTCTCTCTTCACAGTTCACCTTGAAGCACTGTTCCAGGCTGGTTGTGATGGCCGTGTCCACCAGGGCAAGATGGGTGGCTTCAGGTACTGGTTGACAGCTGGGATTCCTGTTAAACATATGAATATGCTCTCATGCCCTCACTGTTATCGGAATCATGCAGCACACACTAAGAAATAATTTCCAGTGACAAATCTAACTTAACCACAATGGGGTGGCAATGCTGTTTACCCAGCGATACCCATCTGCTGATATCTCAGTGCCAGGAATAATTTATAGTCCTCAGAACTAAATGTAGACTGTCATAAACATTACAGAGTTAAAGCTCCACAGTAAAGACAACATATTTATTTCCTTACTTATTTGATTACTGTATTATACTTTCTTTAAGACATTTAAAAATAAGTACCCCTGAAAGGACACTGAACATTTCTAACCGGGGTAGGATAAGTATGATTTATTCAGTACTCACAAATCTTCATCATCCAGCAGTTTGCCTGTGCAGAAGTTCATTTCCAGCTGGCACTCACATGGACATTCACACTCATTCTGTTCCATCCGATGACAATTCAGACAGAGACGATCCACCTGTTCAACAACCAAGTCAATTTTAGATTTGTCGCCCAAAATCAAATTAAAAGGTGCATATGTAGCACACAATGCAGCTCTTTCATATGCATCTGAGGAACTGGGACAAATGAACTGGAAGTACATGGTGACTATTATTACATCCTCACTAGCCACAGACCACTGCCATAAAAAATGTGTGGTGTCAACTTAAAGTGAAAATTTTCAGAACACATATTTCATCATGAACTCTGCACCTTAACCAAGATTTCAAGCATACTTACCATACTACACGGGCAGAATGCTGTTGCCATGTCACATGTTTGGTTAACAATGCCAATGAAGGTGTTTGTTCCTGGTACAGCCGCTATTTGATAGCGAGAACAGTGTTCCCCATGTACAAGATTTGTTAATGTGACATCGAGGCTTGTGCTAAACTGAAACCAAAAAAGACCAAGGCATCCTCAGCATGAAGTTAAGATACTAATGTGTCAGTGTACAGTTACTATTATCAACACCTTTGCCCACAAAGTAAATTAACAAATTTATTATGGTTTTCAAAAAGGCCCAAAAAAGTAATTGTGAACAGAATTCAGCACATGTTCAACTGAAATCTGTTATTTTTTTTTTTATTTCATTGCTGTTAAGGCTAACAATTTTACTCATTACTAAGTATGTGATTCAAGTTGTAAAAATCTCCTAGGCATGATTAACATTTAACAATGTACTTAAAATAATGTCATGTCAATACATGTAGGTACAGTACGGAAAATTCTTCACTTTACTGAAATGAAAACTGAACAGCTAAAATACTCACATTGTAGAATCTCTGTATTGTCCTATCACTGTATCTATTACAGAGTCTCTTTGTAACAAAGCCTTTGTGATTGAGAATATCATTGGCTACTAAAGGTTCCTGAAAACAGTAGGCAAAAACACAAGCATAACAGCTGCAATGAACTATTCCATTATTCATATATCATTTTTCATTAGATTACAATAAGAACGTAGCAATATATGAAATGGGAAAGAATTCAACATAAATTCCAAATTGTTGTACAATCCCACAAGTGGATGGGGAAATATGGCAAACCACTGTTTCATGTTGTCAATTACAATATTACAAGCAGTAGATGCACACAAATTTGACCCTCTCCTCCTACATGCCACTTTCATGAATTACTGTGTCATACACCAGAGGTACTAAGTGATTTGCGATCTTCATACCTGCCTACAAACAAATCATGTTACTTGGACAAACATACTGTATTGTCTTCTCTAGCACACAGGCCCCATATCAAAAGGCAGGATGTCAAAAATTTGACCACCTGAGAGACAGAAAAAGATGACCAATTTGAAGAGCTGCTTAGCCATAGCTACGAAGAGTTAAAATAACTCACCTTGTGTGTGATGTGTTGCTGTTCTAACGGCCCCTTTCCATAGGCTTCAATTAGACCTGGGTGAGCTATAAGATATCCCTGGTTATCCATCATGAAACATCTGTAAGATATAATACCAATTTTCAATTCTTACAAATCCAATATTTCCACACCACTTCAATGCCATATGATTCCATTCCTGAAACTCCTGAAACAGTGAAACTAAAGAGGAATATTTGAATTCAAGGGCATGTATATCATGTTACAGATACCAATTAATATAAGTATTTTGGCTTAGTGCATTTTTTTTTTTTCATCACACTGACTATATTTTAGAAGAGTGTGTTGGCGTACCTTATGTTAGGTTGCTCACAGGCTGGTATATTTTCTGCCATCAACTTGTAAAAGTAGCCCATGGTGACATCCATTCCCATCACAGCCATGACTTGGTCCCAGTCACTATGCAATGGGGGTTGTCTACAACAAAATATTACATGGATGTACAATTGTAACTTATTCATGCATTGTTAAAACATTGCTTCAGTTCTAAGATTACTGCAATAACAAAATAATGTCATCTTTGTCTTTTAAGGTTGGACCTACTATTATTTCAGTCATATCACAGACAGATTTACTGAAAAGGGCTAAACAGAAATGGCCAGGGGGTATCAAAATTTTTGACAAGACACATTGTCCTGTTGGGTGGAGATACTTACCTTCCTTCAAAGATGGTATGGGCAATAGTAACAATATAACCACCTCCACCACTATCTAGGTAGGGAGCTGTCATTGTCACATAAGCCGGAAACTCAAGAGCCCTTTGGAACCTGAAACAACAATTGTTGCAAATCAAAATTAATATCAGTTTTGTCCATAAACAAATGTGCGGGGTATTTTGGTAATTTCCCTGCCTAGTTGGTTATCACCCAACACCTGGTGTGAACAGAGATGTCTTGGCTAATGGCACCTCATGCCGTGCCTTCACTTCGTTTTACAAATGGTGAACATAACTACATGTATGTTTTAACCAAAAAAACAAAGCAAAAAAATGATTGACAAGTCTACCGGGGGGGGGGGGGGGAGGGAAAACAGTGAGGAAACAGTTCACTAGTCACATGTACAAACACAGCATTTTATGAGAACTTGAATTTCAGAAGACCTGATGTCAATAGTATAACACAAATCTTGCAACAAAAACTTACAGCTGTTCATGGTTCTGAATATGGTATAATGGCTCACATGCAGGATGTTGCCACATACACACACCTACTGGAATGACTTCAATTATGTTTGTACAGGTTTCATGGAAGCAGAAAGGTAGAAGGGTAGTGTAAGTTCGGAAGAACATTCACTAATTTCACCACAGATCTTTCTTCATAGGTCCAACATTGCTCATCCAGGACATAAGTGAACATTAAGTCTGCCACTATACTTATATTGAAAAAAAAAAATAAGCCACAGGTATCACTGATAAATATTTGAGAACTTCAATCGCATTTTAAAAGCCAAGAAGAAGAAAGATGGAATTCTGCTCCGGGAATATAGCCTTACTGGACACTTCACTCGGAGTAGCTATGTTGTAGTGGTTATGAAGGACTTGGGCAACCACTAGCCCTGAAAACAGACTTTTTCTGCGATGTCACAGCTCTTGACTGTTAGTTGGGGTTCTAATGGCAAATCGACTGATATGAGGGCAATAAATTGAAATTCAAGGTTATTTTAACCGTTAAATTTCAGTGTTTCATTCCAACCACATCGTCAAAGACAAATGTTGTACTGAGAGAGGCTACTGGCGAAACTATGAAAAAGCCTGTGGAAAGACGACATTGTACCCATGAAGAAACTGCCGATTTAAAGAAAACTTCTGCCATTTGAAAAACATTTGAAACTCTTCGGTTGGGTATCTAGTGTTTTTGTCACCATTTTTTTCTCTCCCAAGTCTTTTTGCCTGGTCACATAAAATTTCATAAAAATTTGGCACAGCGCAACATTCTTTAGTACCCATGGTACAGGACAGCTCTGAGGCAATATGACATCACTTCAGATGGCTAACATGGCAAAATGGCAGCCCCAAATGGGTGGTTAGGTAAACCAATCAACTGCAGTTTACTCTGTTGGTAGTGTTGTATAACTTTTTAAATAGCTTAAGACCAATGTTAGAAAATTTCTATGGGAATTAATTCAAATTAAGTGACTGACTTTATCTGCACTTTAAGATTGTGTAAAGATTGAAATAACACATGCATATGGTATGTTAATAGAGAGAGAAAAGCATTTTTATTTTCTTAAGAGGAAAACCATCTTTGAAATTTATGTCCTAGAAAGTGCAGTGGGTATAAGATATCATCAGTACTTACCACATTCTCTTCGTTGGATCATAGGCCCTGTCCAACAGAGTACCTGGGTACGTAGACATTACTCCACTTGGGGTAGCAATATACCTGCAATAGATATTAACATCAACTGCAAATATCAACACTACCTGAAATGATTGAAAGCAAAAATAATAACAAGAATCCAATATAACACTATTGTAAATCAAGATCATGTCACAAATATTTACAGGGCCATTCCCTTATTTCTGACTCCAAACGAAAAATAACATTGTTTGTAAGATCCTTCTTTCTATGCATTCTTAGCATATAACATCACATCTTACCTTCTGATAATAAAGTCATCTAATGTTCCAGCTTTTACGCGTCGTAACCAGTAAGAGTTTATCTTTGAAATCACTGCCACATCATCACGGATTTTATTCTGAAATCAGTATAATTAGGCAGGTTAATCAATTTGAAAGAAATACTTTTTCAGAAACTTTTTTTATGGTGCAACATGTAAAATAGTTTTCTTAAATTACTTTTCATTACCACCGGAGTGAGAGCATCAGTGAAAAGGAAACTGTCAAATTTTACTACTTCAGAAAAACATTACAGACCATATTAGAGAGCTACTTTTGTGAGTTATGTGACATACCTTTAACCCTGGGTTGGCTATTAATCTGGTATTGTCCTTGAGGTAAGCCAGATAACCCTTGACCATACGTTTGGTCTCCTGCTGACTGAGGTGCTCATAGGGCTCCTTAAAGCTGCTGGCTGAGAGAAATAAGGAGCTCATACCTGACAAAATGAAATACATGTGATCAGGTGAGGTGTGACTGAAGCATCAGAAATGTGACTAATTTTAAATTATTTGACAAAACAATAGACAAACTCAGTCAGCATCATTCCAACAGTAATCATCAATGCAAAAATAAGAAGTAACTAAATTGATTTAATGTTTTACCTTCACGCACTATTACTTGTTCAGGACCTAATCTAGCATCCAAGGGGCAGGGGGTGGAATAGGCAGTGAGGTGTACCTCAGTCTTGTATATTTTGACTGTCATACAGACCCAATTGCCAAATTCACAAATGATTTATTCATGGATGCGCTCTATCATTTTGCTTAAGGTATGCCAAGCTTGATAAGTAGTTACAAAGTGTTTACCATATTCGCGCATGTAATTGGCGCATTCATAAAACTGGCGCACCATAACTAATGAGATAGATTCCAGAAGAAAATCCTTGTACCCACAAAAGTTTTACAGAAAATTAGAGGGTTTAGCTCTCTTTGTGCACAGCAGGTTGCTGTTGGACACCCACTGTGATTGGCAATAAAGGTGTGAAAGCCAAACTGCACTGCAGGCGATCTGCCAAGTGGCCAAAGAAGGATTTCTTGGAAATAATACGACCTCCCAAGGGTTCATCTATGAATGGTTTCCTATTACAAATTATCTGGTTTCCTGGTCATTGTCTGTGATTGCACCTGAGTTGTGTCTTCATATTGTTTTGTCATATCATAGATTTTATGGCTTTTGTGGCTTCAAAAACTGGTTGGCCTCCCCTGTCTCGTACTGTATGTGTTGCTGTGTGGAAATGATGAAAAGGAAATGTGACACCCATGAGTTTCAACTGAAAGGGGAGATGAATCTTCCTGCATTTAAAATAGCCATGGATTGCTTAATTCCAAGCAATTCATACCTTCTCCTGGAGGACTGATATTTTTTTATCCAGAGCCATTACGTTTACCATGTAAAAGGTGGATAAAGGTACCCATTAATTATCTCACCTAACGTGGCAACTTGTTTCATATGCATACACATGTTGTCAGTGGGGAGGAGGTCCAGTCTGTGATACATCAGATCAGCTGAGCTTGTTACTGAAATACAAATACATGTTGTCAGTTACATCAATTAAAGGTCAGTGCAGGATAACAACTTAGTAATACTAACATATATAAGCAATTCAAAACTACTGTTTTTCAATGAACAAAAAATCTAGACACAGCAATAAATTAGAGGTCTAACAAGATTTTACACTATTATGAGATTATGTCTAATAAATTTTTTTTCCCTTGTTTTTTTGTTGATCTATGTCTTTTGTAAAATTTAACATTAGAACACTCACACCTCTTATCAAGCAAAGGGACAAAAGCATCTAAAACCCACTTGTTTCTCAAAATATTCCAATACAGTGGAAGCTGTACTTACAATGTGCATCTCTGAGTTCAATAGTGACTGGGTTGTTGCTGAACACCTTAATCACCACAATATATGGACTGTTTTCAAGCTGTGATGTAAAAGATAAGGAAATATTTTAGACAGCTAATAAAGATTAAAAAATCATATAGCTAGATAAATAGATACTTCATTAAGTCCAAAGCAGTCTGTAATGAGTCTGAACAAAAGGAAAAGTGAAAAGTTCAAGCATACATGCATAGCCATTTTAAGCTTAAAATGAGTTCACCAACCTTTTTCCATATGTATTTCGCAAATTTTTTATCTTCAGCCTCAGATTCTGTTGTATTTTCTTGCCTCTTCGTTTTAAGAATTTGCTCGCCTTCTGGATCTCTGAAGAAAAAATTTGTATATATGTGACCAATAACAAAATGAAAATTAGCATGCCTGACAAGAAAGAAATCTGTTTTCAGTTATGGAAAACATGTAACTCTCCTCATTTTTAACACATTATCTGCTACACAACTAGCAATAGTTTTAACTGTTAACAGTTTTTCTCCAAACAAAACAAAATGAATATAATTTATAATTAGTTTTCAATGTTACTCAGAAATGATGATCAATTGAAGAAAAATACATTTCTACATTACTACTAATTATGCTCCAACCATACTACTGACACTGATATCAACCTACTATATATGAACAATAGAGATAAAAACTGAGAGGTTGCCGATTTCCAAATGAAAGACGAACCTACACCATACCTGATCATTTTTGTTCTGATGCGTTCAAAGCCTGGCGAGTACTCATAATGCCTGATGTCTGTATGCATAGGCTGAAAACTTGTTTTCAGAGGACGTGTCACAGATGGATGCATTATTGTGTAACCTGGCAAGAGTAGAAAATAAGTACATGTTCACTGATTAACATGTTTATGATCAGGTGTATGGTAAATACTAGTGCTAAACACCAAAATGTCACTCAGAGTGCTGCGAGGAAAATGACAACAGGTAATCTTAACAAATGCATGTATCTGCGGTATGTTTTCTGATTTTTTTATCATTTTTTTCTTCTGGTTTTATATAGTATGTGTAGAAAGATAAGTAACAGACAAAAACACTCTGGACAGCCAGTGGAATGGTCCTAATTTCCAATTTGCCATTTCGAACTTTTGACAATGTTTCATTCAACCCTCAGTATCTTTCAACAATGGTCACAAGTGCATGTATACGGTTTAATATAGTCTCCAATGGTCTTTTGGGTGCAGAATATTTTAGTAATAAATATTATTTTAATACAGAATTAGTTTTATGCCTTTACCTGCTGTGTCTATGATGAAAGCATATGAGCCATCTCCCTGGTTGTAGTAGGTGATATCCTGGGCGATATCCTCCATGTGAAGGTCCACCCCAACCACTCCAACCACACTGCCCTCATAGAAACAGGACTGGCTGAGACTCAAGGTTAGTGCTGTAACACACAGAGGAACTCCAATTAGTATCGGTGAGATATCAAACTTATGAAACTACAGAAGTAATTGTAGCCTAAATCTGAGCGTATGGCAACCCACAAATGATAACTACAGTTCAGACTTCATAAATTTCATCTCTCATTAATTAAAGATCCAATTTACACCATATAATTAAATACTGCAACTTTTCTTCCAAAGGGAGGAAGTCCTACGCTCTTCATAATAACAACAGGAACATGTATTTTTTTCTAGTATGAGAGAGACAAATCTAAATCATGTTTACAGCGTGTATCTGAATAAGCAAGTTTCATTCAAATCGTTACGTCACACTGGATTTGAGCAAGAGTCCCAAACAATGCCTTCTACAAATTGTACAGCTTCATTTTAAATACAAACACTGCTTTGTTAAATTTAAAGGCTTTACTCTCTTTACTCTGCCCAAACAAAGTTATGGCACAACACCACTTTAACAAGGTTTTCAGCCAAGTTTTCTTAATTCCAGAAATACTACTCAGCATAGAGCTCTGTAGCTGCAGAATTGGACAGAGATGTCTTCTTGTGCTAATTTCATAATTTTTTCTTTAATACATTTTTCACCAGCACGTTAGGCAAACTATCACATTTTTTAACCTGAAGTTATCAAACTCAAAATTTCTGCTCCTTAAACCTCTGTATTAATTACATTTAAACTGAACAACAATTTACCTTGATCTGCCAGATCTGACACAGGTAACGAGAAAACTGGCTCTGTAGGTGTTGTGTTGTTAAAAGACAGATAAAATCGTCCCACAGTAGATCCCAGGTCTTTTGTTGTATTGATGGCCATCATGGTTCCTTTCTGCTCAACATGCATGTCAAATTATTATACACTTACCTAACAATTAACTACAACCTTAATATTTCTGTTAGCAATCATCAAACTTTGTACATGTATCTTGCTAACAACGATATTTCATCCATAGTCCTTAATGTTTCACTACACAAATTTTATGTGACTTATTATCATCTTCATATATCCAACTGTTTAAAATAGAGCCAAAAAAAAATCATGTTTGGCCTGTAACTTTAAGACCTACCGGTGGAGGTTTGTCATGCTCGTACTGGACATCATAGTTAGGGAAGTTCTGACTGGCAATGTCCTGCATGAAACTCTTCTCATACATGATGGGTTTACCGTCTGTAAAGCAACACAGACATGGCTGGTGACAAACTCAGTGGTCAATGAAACTAGTTTTGGATCTATAAAATTCTGGAACAGTGCCTTGTGTCACATTCTTGTATGCCTTGGTTTATAATAACGTCAACTAGATATATCCACGAATCAGTTCTCTTTGACATAAATCACAGAGAACTACAACTGAAATCAATGTAGAATGTGGTGGTCAGTACTAGTGCAGTAATAAGGAAGTGTCACTTACAACAGTATGTAAACTTTTAACCCCTACAATGTGCGTATAAAATGAAAAAATGGGCAGCTTAAGAAATGATAGTATTTGTGACAAAAAACATGCATTTCTTGATTACCAAAATTTAGTACTTCTCCTGTCCAGAATCAATATACATGTTTGTGAATAAAGGATAATTTTCTTGGATATCACAGAAAACATGCGACAAAATAATTCTGAAGAGCACACATGGATAACTTTATAAGCATGAAGATAACAGAATGGAATAGGAGATTATGTCATTCAGCTGTACATGTAATTAACTTATTTCACTGATCCCTCACCATCTATTACAGCATAAGTATTGATGATCACTTTGTGCTGTGTACGAGCATTGTGTGTGGCAATCATCTCCATAACTTCTCGAGCCTCAGTCAGCGATGACAACAATCCACGGCTGATGTAGATAATCATTGTGTTCTCTGTATTAAACAAAGCACAAACACAAAACATGATAGCTTGGTCTATTTACTGTTTGTTGCTTGGCTGGAAATTTGGCTGTAATTTCTACCTCATCAACTTCAGGTTTACATTAAAGACATCTTTCCTTTCTAGCAATTCATGCTCATGAACCAATCAATACAACATAGCAAAAGGTTATTTTAGCATCAAATCAATAGACAGTCAGTTTCTCTTTCATCACTTAAACTATGTCATAACATTTCCCAGAGTAACAAGTGACACAAAAAATTACATAAAAGAAGCGATAATTGTTTTTCTTGGAAGATGCCTACCTAGAATACCTGTACCCTCTGTTTTCAAACTATTCTCTATGATTTCAAATGCCTCTTGGAATCCTAGGGAATGATTTGTTGTAGCTGAAAGCAATGATATTTAAATTAGTAATTTGTTCCAAGAATGTGTCACAGTAATGAAGAAATGGACAAAAATCCCGAGACAGGATTCCAACAAAAGTATTAGAAAAAACAACATTTTGCAAAAATACTACAATACATAAACAATGCAGCATATTTGGATTTCATACAGTAATAATGTCAGCTTTAGACTAGAAACTTTTAATTACTGCTGGTCCCAGACCAGCAAAATGAAACATCTTTTGGTTCACAGTAGTTCTCTTGGAGTTCAACAAAAATCTTAGCACCTCAGCAACAATCACTTTACTATCAGAGACAATTTCTTAAAGTTGTTTATAAAGTAAATGTTAAACACACATCAACTATAAACAAACAATATGATAATTAACTTTCGGTTAGGCTGGCATCTATTTACTATGAACTTGCATGTAGATGTGGACAATAAATCTCCCACTTACTGTCCTGTTTCTCCAAAGTATCAATGAACTTGGAGAAAAGCAGCCTGGCTTCTAGAGAAAAGGGTGCAAGGGTGTGGGGAAGACACCGATCCTCCCTGGGATAAGACACCTTAGAGGCCAGACCCAGCACTGACACCTGTAACAAATTTCAGACAGTTTCGGTTGATTTCGCATGATGAAATGTCTGGTATAAAAACTAAGTTTTGCAAAGTAGCCAACTCACACCTTATATTTTCGCACTGTTGAAAACGTAGAAGACATTCATGAGAAAGGCAATTTGACCACATAAATTCTGCAAGGTGAAATCTATTAACCAATTAAATGGCTAATAAAAATGCACATTAATCAGTTATCATACAGCTGAGGTCCCTGGAAAGAAAGTAAAGTACTCACCACTTGGCAGACAGGACTCATAAATAATCTTTTGGAAGTGTAGTTTTTTCTAAGATTAGGTATCTTTAGCCTGTAAATATTACCACACTGGCTCAACTGTTCATTAAGCAAACTTACCATATCTCCTTCAGCTATGATGTTAAAGAGATGTTTAGCTATGGCTTTAGCTAGTACCAGCTGGTTAGCACTGAGGGAATTGCCATGGTCCATTATTATCACTAAATGTTTAGACCAGGGCTGGACAGTGGAGAGAAACACCTCACTGAAACAAATGTACATGTATGTGTACGTTACATGTGGTAAAGCTGATCAGTAACTTGCAACAGGTCGATGATTTATCCTTGGCACTTTGATAAATTCACTTTATAAATAGATGTTCTTTGTGGTACATGTTTTCAGAATTTTCTGGAAGGTAGAAGGATAGTTTAATATCATTATTTTCCTGTAAAAATTCATTTTTGTAAATGTAATTAGCGGTATATACTTGTGTGCATATAATAACATATATGAGGCTACATATTGTTCACTTCTTCTCATTTCTTTATTGATTACACTCATAAATCAGGTCATCAAAGTACATGAAAAAAAAAACATGTAAACATTTGGATTGTCGGATTCCTAAGGTATCGCTTTTCAAAAACCAAGGGGAAGTCAATAAATGCATTAATTTATGAATGAGTAATGATTTCATATAATTATACAGCATAAAGAAGTACAACTTGTGTACCTGTGTTGAAGGTCATGGATATTCCGACAGTCTGTGTCCACACGATGATAGTTTGTAGACGGATACTCATTGTGCACTCCATCCACTGATATAAAATACTGCCACTTCAAACTGGGGAAGTACTGCATGTTGCCTCGCCACACTAAAACATAGGAAGAAAGTGCATGTAGACGGCAGACATAATTCCAAAATTATCGTACGTCATAGCAACACATCCATGTTAGGGTATTCATTAAACTTCGCTATTTATCCTGTTTGTACAAAATCATGTATCTTGCATTTTCATGTAAACCTTACACAAGAGCAGGTCATGTGGAAATGATTAATGTTCTAACCTTCAGTGAGATTTCGACCTGGATTGAATGCCCCAAAGGGTACATTTGGCGGTAGCAAATCACAGCTTGTCCGCCGAGAGATTCTACACCCATACTGACTGTCTGGTCTGTGAACAAAATTTTCAAATACCGATGAAACAACTTCACAGTATCCATACGTCAATCTGTTTATGGTGACAGCTTTTCAAAGCATTTGTGAGGTAAAAATCAATCTTTATAACCACTAGAATGGCATGCTTTCCAAAACTTTAATTTTATGATTATCCTTACATAAAGTTTCTGTATTATGAATATTTTTAACATTACAAACACAAGGATGCATATTATATGCAAAAAATAATTACATTATTTGACTATGTATCATGATATTAAATATTTTCAAAATAAAGGAGAAAAAGCTAAATAAACATTTAGAAAAAACAATGTAGTTGACTAATGGACACTTTTCAGTGAAAAGAAGGAGAAAAAGATATGACATGTTCACCTACCCAAGGTCTCGTAAAGGAAGACTACAGCAATCAAGCGACAGGGTAATGGGATGTTTAGCATGGAATCTGTACAAATTCTCTACAGTCACTTTGTTGGTGTTCAGCACTTGCAGGTAATTGTGGAAGCGGTCATGTAACCTTTTGACAATCTAAAAAATTGCCAAGAACAAAACAAAAAAAAATGAACAGGTTTAGGTTGGTGTTCACAGAAACAGCATAATCAACAAACTTCAAGACAAGTGATACACATATTTTCTAGATGTTTTCACATATTGCTATATTATAAATTTTGTAGCTCACTGCAAATAAGTGGTTATACAACTATAAAATTATTAATACTGGTGAACATAAAACAGTTTCATTCACTGTAGGTGAAATTGGAAACTGAGTACCACAGTGCTGACATAATATATATATTCATGAAAATATTTAAAATACAATTTTAAAGGAGTTTAAATTTTGTACAAAATCTTCTCTCAATTGCACATGTACTGTACAGTTGTGGTAAAACTTGCTGCACACAGGTACAACACCCAGTGAGTAAACACGTTTAATCATTCGTCTTATTCTGACAATAACTTGGTACATGCTAATCAAAATACATGGATGCAACATCTAATTAACTTTAACCACCTGACCAATACTGACATCTGTTCACTGAAACTCAGGACTCTATTGGATGTCAATGATTCTCTGTCCCAGTTTCGTACTGCTCAGCATGTACCTTTAAAACTATTTGTCCACATACTTCTGTCCCACATTTGATAATTAGGTGCATGTCCTTGTAAAATAAACAAACTTGACTAACAAAACCTCAAGCCCATCAACAAATATTGACTAATTTGAAAAATTATTTCATAAACATTACTGACTGACACTTAATTTGCAAACAAATATTACAAAACTCCTCTCAAAAAGTTATGACGCAACACATTTTAATGTACAGATTAGAACACTTTCTTGATGGGTTCAATGGTGTCATTTTAATTCATTTAAACTCTAGATTAAAATAGTTTAGTGAGAGAGAGAGAACACTGTCTGATAAGCAGCAGCTGTGACTTCATATACACTTTATTCTATGAGCTGGGTGTTAAACCTTTCAAAAAGAATCATATATGGGACATTTATGTAATTTAACTGCTATCTTCTGGTACATAATGGTTCACAGAACAGGAGTCCATTTGTAATTACCTGCTGCACCATCATTAATAAAATGATTTCAGGGCAGCATTAGTTATCTTGTCAAATTTACCATCACAACTTTAATACTTTTTTTGTCACTGACGCTAACGTTAACAATTCTGGAAATTTGTTGCCGTGAACAGCTATACATGTATACTTCTGTAAGGAGAGACAGAGAGACAGGTGCCATGTTACCTCTGAACTTATTTGCATGTGATGAAACCACCCACCTGAAGTAGTTTGGCCTTCTCATCCACTTCTTCCTTCTCATTCTTCTCAGCATCATATATACCCTGTCGAGAGTAGAAAAAAGAAAAGACTGCATCTTTGTTTCTCCAAAAACAGGGCCATGAGCATGTATGTACATCAATAAGCATCTGTGTGTGCATTATGGTTAAACGACTCGATTGTCTATCAGTTTGAATTTATCACTATCGAAAGCAAATGAAGTTAAATATGGTGAACAGGAATGACACACTGAACCAGACAGCATATGATGCAGAATGGCTTGTAGATAAGTAATAATAATCGTCACTTAATAATACATGTTTAATCAATAAGTATGCTCAAAAAAGAAGACAAATTAGTCGTCAATAATTGGTTCAAAGCTACATGAACATTTACCTCTAATTGTACATCTGCAAAACACACAGCCAAGCAGAATGTACATATATATGTACATTATATACATATATATATTACCATGAATTCTAAATAAGGCAGATCTCTGGTCATTTCTTCAATATACATTACATGTACATGTATATAGGGTTAACTTCTTTAATAACACATGTTCAAAACCAAATATCGGCTGTGCCAACAGTGGAAACATCTGAAACATTTAGCAACGTGATGAATGAGCTCATACAATACACCAGGATGTTGTACTGTACATCTTGTCTTTTCATATTTGTAAAGGCAAATATTTTGCCCCTCAGAAAAAGGTCACATCTATACATGTTTAACCCATATTCAAATCCACTGCTAATGCTGTACTTAGCAACTTCGGAGAACTATCCTGCCTGGAGCTGTATTTTATTTTTCAAGTTTGCATAAACGAGTAAACCAAAAAAATAAATAAATTTTAATGTATCCTTGCTAAGGGAGTAGCATCAATTTCCCTGATACAAGTGAAAGAGTAGAAAATTTGTATGTTGACATGAAAGAGACTGCAAGAAAGTTCAACTGGGCTTTGAAAATAATTGAATACTTTTGTCATTGGCATATACATGTGGTATGAATGAGGAGTGGCGATGAGCATGTTAGGCCTGTAGATGTAACAGTTGCACAGCCTGTGATTAATGAGCACAGAGAAATGTGATGAGCAGAAGTAGGGCAGTAATTTCCACAGACAATGTGGGGATTTCATGAGAAAGGGAGGTGTAGGCTGCTGAGTGATAAGGACCTCCAGGGAGGATGGCCTCACACAAAGACATGGGCAACCAGTGCTCACACACATCCCCATGTAAATGCCTGAGGCCATGGGGCACCAACAGCCGGGCCTATTAAACTTTATGGCTGGCTGGGCAGACAGGCACAGGAGGCTCACCAGCTTTCGTTGAGCTGGTTGTAAATTTAGGCCCAATGCTGCCCCAACAAAAGAGGAGAGAAAATCTTTGGAAGATTGCCTGGTGAATTTGCATGACATACACAAGCAGCCATCATAAATCTGTCAGCCTGGGAGACAAAGCTATCTACAGCAAACAATAAATCCATGCCAAGAAATAAAGCCTTTATGCACTGAACTATAAAACTCTAGCATAATCAACACTGGGTACACCCATATACTGTGGCTGTAAAAAACTTATGCAGGTGATCAGATAAGGCCAGACAGACAGTATCAGCTGATTCATTTGACATCAAACACAGTTATAAAATACCACCTTTGTGGAGTATAAAATCCAGAGAGCACAAGTACAGATTTTAGAGTTGTTGCTAATATTTTAAGTTGCAAAAAAAAAATGATTAGACTGAAAGCAGTGAACAGCAGGTAATCATTGGTGTGAAGTAAGAAATTGCATCAATGCAAAACTAATCCATAGAGAGGCATGGGAGTAACCTAAATGTACACGTATATACAACACACGTTAGCTCAATTATTCAAGAGATCACAAGCATGGTAGGCCGACACATGACTGGTGGCGATGATTACATTATATGAACATAATAGCAGGCTGGTAGTGGACGAATGCAATCTTGGGAAAAATGATGTACATGTAGACATAAACAGAGCTGAGAAAGAGGGGGAGTAGGTTGGGGGCATGGGGTAACAATAAGGCAGGGAATATAAACAAAATAAAACAAAGCAGGGGATGCAGGAGACTATGATATTTGGACATACTGTGTTCAGTTCTCTCCAAGCTTTGATGCTATGGTTTAGTTCTGGCTGTTCCTGCTTTATAGTTAATGCTTCTTTAATAAGCATTGTGTTCCAGTGCCTGGCTCTGTCAATCACTTTGGTGTTTCTTAATGTGATGTATGGAGATGTAGGTCTAGTGTCATGAAACTGCTCTGGAGATTGAATAAATCAAAGACATACTGGAAATTGCAGAAATACTCAATATGACACGTATTTCGCTATTGCTGTTGTTGATATGTTCTGATAGTCTTTGTAACATACATTGTTCTCTTTTACCTATATACATGTAACTATGCCTGCAACCAGGGCATATAAACTACTACACCATATAGCTTTGTGAGGACTCAAATGAGAACCTGTCTTTGTGAGGTACAAATCAAGATATGGGATATTATAATAAATTTCATTTTCCCGTTAGAAGGCATTGCATTTTGGAGATGAACAAATACATGTAATAAGAAAGTGAAATATGCATTAGTGTGTCAGTTTACATGGGAATTACATCTAGACTAATAGCAGTTTTGATTTCGATGAAACCTCTTTTCATTCTTTCTCTAAAATACATGTAACAGTCTAGGTTCAATTACATGCCTGGATATAAATCTTACATAAATTAGTCTACTGTTATATACAATTGAACATCTTCCTCAAGTGCACAAACAAAAAGCTGTATGTACTTATCAATACATCAGTAACTGTTATAGATCACAAAGCAACTGTACATCTGAGCACTCTACTGTCCTGTCAGAGTAACTTATGTATATGCACATGTATGTTATACTACTGGTTGACTTCAAAGTACAATCAGCTTTTGTAAAATGTCACCTTGACAGAAAATAATTTACCTGTGTTGAATACTTTGTCATTTTAGAGATACTGGTATACAGAATATCCATAGGAAAATCAGTGTATAATGTAAATTTATACAAGTCCATGTTCATCTACCACAAAACTTTCAAAATAACAAAAATGTTATAATTTAAAAAAAAATAACAACTTAAATGTACATACACTTGTACCTCTGAAATTGATCAGGCACAGGTCAAAAGTGACAAAATTTAGGTAAAATTGTTATACTGCTAAACTATTAAGGTTGCGAGATAAATGCCACAAGTACACATATATTATTGCTAAAGATAATATTAATTACAGTATATGGGCGACTTGCACTTGTGGATATGTTGGATCTCTGGCGAAAGGCACAACTCTGCAGAGACAGTGAAATTTTTTTGTCAAAGATCCAACATAGGTGCAAGTGCAAGTCAACTATGCCCACAAATGTTAAAATGCACTGATCAGGGAGGCAGTGTAATAAAGCATCATACGACAAAAGAATTTCACCATGATCTTGTAAAGAAGAATCTCTAAACTCTCATGCTGAATTCATAAACCTTGAACATTTTTAGTCTGAATGAGAGAAAGGCCTAGGCTTGGATAACAAATCTGCTACACTGTACATTCCCCACTTTCAAATACACACTTCCGTCGTTATGTACATATACTTCATAGTAAATGTATTTAATGCACACTGTTCTACTTCAAGCAAATGTGAGCAGAGCTGCCAAGTTCAGACCTATTTTTGAACATGTGGAGCAGTAAGCAATTTTCTATGGTATCGTCATACATGGATTGTAGTTCATTCTACACAAGCTTAAATATTTAGAACTGTTTGTAAAGTCCTAGCCTGTAGGGTATTTTATGTTTTGAACAAAAATAATGAATAGGAAAAAGAATAAAGAACCTAGGTTCCTTTGAAATCAATATAATGATTTCCATCAGGAAGAATTAAGAGTAACATACATGTATGAATGGCTTCTTAAAAATAGAAATTTACATGTACATGTATTTCAAGATCCAAAACAATAAAAACTTCATGATTAGGTAAAATTCCAACTGATTCCTTAAACTTATTGTGAACAAGTTGTACTATGGAGTAGTATACAATACATGCACACATATGCAGATGAATACATGTATGTGCTCTACTCTGAATATAGACATCTACACTGGTAGTTGTGAGTAGCTGTATTGGACTGCAGGTAAGCAAGAAAGACAAGCACAAGCCCCTCTACAGAAGTGTGATCAGGTTTCCATCTGCCTGGCCCTATCCCCTGTGTATTGGCCACTTCAGACTAGGGATAACAGGGACAGTTGCAAAGTGAACTGTTTGCCCAGTCAATACTCCACTGCTCAAAGTCAATACTGTCAACCTAGGAGAGGGCATACATCTCTACCTGTCCACACCAGTTTTTACTTTGGTGGCAAAACAAACATAAACAGAGAGCAACCCCAAAATTCCACTTTACCAAAAACTTCACAAATGTAACAAAATAATTATTACTGTTAGGATTTAGATGTTTTAATCTAAAATTCTAAAAACGATAATTTTCATATAATGCTCATCCTGACCTTCCTTCCCTACTTTTCATGTGTGTTTAACTGCAAAGCTATTCACACAGTTGTGTAACCTGTTCTATTCCCTCCATAGTAGTGTTTTTTATCAAGTACGTAGACTTTTCCAAAGATATTTTCTTTCATGTATTTTCTGTTACCATCCTTGCATTTCCATATATATTATAATTTCTGTAGTCCTGTAGATATCATTAAAGTCCTGTAGACATTATGGATAAGAACTTATACAATTTATTCACTATATGTGCGTAGATAGTAACATCATTGTCAACCATAATAATTATACAGTGATAAACAGGGGAAAAAACATAAGTGATGTCAAACATACATGTGCATGTAAGATGAGTAGATAAGATGTAAGACTGAACAATGAAGAGAGGATTCCAATAACAAAACACTGCCTCGTATTTAAACATGAATTTGATTAAAAATGCCATCAATAAGAAAATTTGAACCCTTGAAGCATTCCAGCAATACCTGAATTTCTCTTTCATAAGGTGTGTAATGCTTTAGGTTTTGAAGTTGATCTTATTCCCTTACTTAATCTAGTTTCATAGGAAATTAAAACTCTTCAATTATCAACACATTCAATTTCTGCTTGGGTGGCTAAGAATTTCATTCTGATGTTCACAATGGGCCTCACTATTGGTGAAATCAAATATCAGATTTAGTGGGTATTTAATCAGACACTGATGCAATGTATAATAGCTTCCATGTCACATTACATGTCACACTGGCTACAAAGATATGACTGGAGTTTGCCAAGTGCGCCTGAAGTCTCTCTTTGGGCTTTAGTAACAAAAAAAAAAAAGCCGGACTTAATTATAGGGGTAACTTCTACGGTAAACCAGTAGGGAGAGACCCCACTTCACTTATATACAAACACTAGGCCTTTAGAAAAAAACAAATCAAAGGGAACAGAGATCTGTCAATAGTGCAGAGTGTTGCGTGTTTTGTGTAATTGGAGGGTCATGTTCTTCTCTTATGATACTGAATCTACCACCATCACCCAAACTTGCCCAAATATTCTACACTGTAATTGTCCCCTTTCTAGGGTACAGAATTTACAGATTATAGTCAATGCTCAGCTGATGTGCCCTGCAGGCAAACGCCCGTAAATATCAGATATCCTAGGAATAAAGAGTATAAAGAGAAAAAGTCTAGCTAGTTTGCAATCATTTGGCCATGGCACCAGGGTACAATACCTATGCAGACTAAAATGAAGACAGGGAAGGAATTGTAAGAAAATCTGGTTTTTAGACTCAAGTCTGACACCAGGCCCCACCATTAAAAAAGAGGCTACAGTATGTGGTGGGATGTGAAGGCTGTACAAGGAGAGAGAGTTATTCCTGGTCTATATGCCAGAAGGTCGTCTTAATCCCCAAGAACCCAGTGGTATTAAAACAAAGACTTGGTGGGAGTTCATGTTTTGAAGTCAGAAGGCTACAGCTTTGAAGTAATCCATGGTTATCAAAATGTACATGTGTGCATACTCGAAGTATTCATTGTGGGTATTTCCACAGCGGATGTTCATGTATTTCTTTTTCAAGTACGTCTGCTTTCTTTCTCAGCCAGGAAGAAGTATCTATGAACTGTTACATGAATTTATCTTCACCCTCTGCCATCCACAGTATACACACAGATCTATGTTGTAGCATTGACGTAAATGTTCATGAAACTGTAAAAACAAGCGAACCTCTCTTGTAAGATGAACTTTTTCCTGATTGAAGTCAGAAATATACACATACATGCATATGTATAATAATAAATATTATATTTGTACTTCAGATATGATATATTAAATCAATAATTTTGAGGATGTGGGCACCCCAAAATAATGTAAACGTGAACATGTATGTCCATATGTTTACTTCCCTTTTGGGGTTAACCTTTGAAAAAGGAGTTTTGCTAAGTTTATTTATTGATATTATTTGATTGGCGTTTTACATCGTACTCAACAATCTTCCACTTATTCAACAGCAGCCATCATTATGGGGGGGGGGGAACTGGGCAGAGTCCTGCGATTCCCACAACCATCCGCATGTTGCAGGCAGACCATCTCAGAGGAAGGCAGCAAGAGCTGGACGTTTAAGACTGTTAAAACTTCCCATTATTAATTATGACAATTATGTCACTATAAATATGTAGGGCTTGACCAGCTCTCTCTCGCTTCTGAGACACATGTTCGTATGGTCATGTTAAAAACAATAGTCAAACTGTATTTCAACAACAAATTAATATATTTCAACCCTGAAATCGGTTCAAATTTGTACACCTACAAATATGCAGCTTGCTTATCACTTCATTGCATATCTCCACCGCACTTTGTAAAAGTCTTTCTAAAACCTAATGTTTACCCATAAATAATCTAACAGGTTGATATATAAGGCAGGTAAATCTATATTTAAACAAAACTGCAGACTGTACACAACTTATAACTCTGGGTTAGGGGTGTAAATGATGTAATCTCAAAGTGAACACATTTTAATTTAGCATAGGAATGGGGTGCCAGCAGATTTTCCTCTCCAAACAGGTGAGAATTAGGACTTCTACATCATTTAAGTCTTTGTTGTGCAACATCAAACATGTTGTGTTGAACAGTTTAGTTTAAGACGCAGCATCCCATTGTTGACACTGCGTAGAGTTTTCAACTTCACTAAAATGACATAGCATGTCATTACAGTTTTGTAGAAGGTACACTACCTAAAGTAATACATGCTTTGTCATCGTCACATGTCAGCACTGCTCCTTAAAATTTATCACAAGGTTTTAATGGCTGCATTCACCAAGTGAAAACTTTCAGATTTAAATTAGAGCACTTCAAACTTAACAAATTTTTACATGATGGAAAGGAAGATATACATATGTATGTATGTTTTCACAAATTGCTTCCCAACTAGTTTAGATACTCAATAATTCCTCACTTAATTATATTCACATGCATTCATAAGGGTGGGGTAAATCGCAGTGCCTGAGTTAACCCATTGATGTTAAGCAACTTACTGAATATATTTCCAACACGTGACACACAGATGTACGCACACCATGAGCGTATAAAGCAAGTGTTCTTCAATGTAAGTTATATTGGTGTAAATATAGCCTCTTTGACTTTAAACATGCATCAAACTTGCCTGTCTGATACAGATTTTAGAAATTGCATTTTTGGCATATACATGTATGGCTGCGATATGCGCTTCGTGTTTTCTGTAATTCCATACATACGACATGCTATGCGTTTCTTTCCTTTATTTCAGATTTCCATTGGCCAAACATGTCAAATCCCTCAGTTTTGTGACATGTTTATCTGGGGGAAGACGATTTGATGATTTACTATAAAAAAAGTGCGTTCATTTTTTAAAGACGTTAGCAATAATAAAAGGCCAAGTGTTTTTCATGTGTTGGTATCCTTGTGATCAAGCCTCATATCGTCACATAGAACATGTCATCGCTGCACTAACCCTTCTCTAAGTTTTCCTCAGAGGTATAGTGTCTCAACATCTTTATTTCATAACTTGCCACCAAATGTGGGGAAACAACCCTTCAGTGACATTACTTTTAGCTCCCCCCCCCCCACCACGCATAAATGTATCACAACTGCTTTCAATTGTTTCTATTTTTCACTGCATAACTTTTAACACATACAGCAACCTTACATGTAGGTATGGAATCTTATTTTTAAACATTATACACTAACAATCCAATATCTAACAGAGGTAAATTCCATAAACACTTTGTATTTTCCCAACTGCACTTAGTGCCTCTACAGTTTTTTACTTGATGTTTCCCCAGTTGTGAATTTCACCCAGCCATGGGGATTGCATTGTCATTGTACTACCACTGCCACCTGACTTACAGCCAATTTAGTCATTTCTAGACGGCAAACATGACAAAATTTTCAACAATGATTGTATTCTCTAAACACTGTCCAGACACATCCACCATGGTGACAATATTCATCACAACAGTGGTTGTTCTTGGCAGATAGTTATCCGTTTTACCGCACACAGCAAAGGTCTGAAAAGTTTCTGAAAGCCAAATAAGGTTGCCTGCTCAGAATGTTGATGAAGTCTCTGATTGTTGTGTACAGAGGTTCTCTGTGTGCTTGGGAAAATACCCATGTCAGATATTGTTTTCTTACTATACAAACTCTGGGAACTGTTAGGCTGAGGTTGCTGTCCACATGTACATCTTGTTACAACAGAAGGTATGATGTCAGCTTATACAAGAACCTGCTTTTCACAATGAGCTTCTGGGATGATGGTCACAACTAACAATGGGCAGCAACCTCAGCTTTACAACCCTCAAAATTACAATGATCTAGGAAAAAAGACTGTCACCATTTCTCAGCTGTTTCATTTTGACAAGACTACAGTACACAGTACAGTAATACTTCAAAACAAACCTGCATTTCCAAGACACCGATTTCTTCATTGCTCAGATATCTAAGCCTAGTAGCAACCCTTCTGGCCTCTTCTGACATAATAATTCCACCGAATGCCTGTGGATTCACTTTGTCTTGGCGTCCATCTGTAAGATAAAATCCGTCTGCTATCTGAGTGAAGACACCGTACGGACTGTCGTTCTGCTTACCAGACTTCTTTGCGCCGGGTTCTAATGAGTATCTACTGTTATCTTTGGTATCACCTTTTGATTCTCCCACGGACACCTCCAAGCAAAACATTAGAATTGTGAGGCCCACGAGCCAAGTTCGACAACAGCCACATGTGCTTGACACTTTAGCACTGCCCTGGATAAGACGGCGCACCGCCATCTTGAAAATGCGACGAACAAAAATTCGCTTAAGTTTTCGGCGAAGTTCATAAATCACCCTTTGCCCCTTGGTACCATATTCCTAGGTCAACGGGCACTTCGTTCTCCAGCGTTACATTGTGCACTGTAGTCAAAAAATTCCTGATCTGTGGGATTTCAAGAACGGAAGCATTTCTAAGACAATCCTCTCTTTCTTCTTGTCACTCCTGACCTTTCATCCAGGGGGCGCTGTACAGGAGCCATCAAAATAAATAATGCTCTCCGCGCAGCTAGTGAAATAACATGCTGCTAGACGCTGCATGGAGAGTGTACGCACTGAATAACCCCACAGCCTATTTGTTAGCTGGACAGTTCGACAACAAACGCTTTAAATGCGAATACGTAGTCGATATTTGTGTTCTTTACATAGGTAATTATTGCGATGATATTTTTCAGTAAATTATAATGACGAAGAGGATTACATCTGCATTGGGAATAAGCCGACTTGGCATTGCAGAAGTCTCTCGAGATCACGCTGGTTTTGGACCAGACGGGGTTGGGGCTCTCGCGTCCAACAACAACAACACCATTGTTAACCTCCGTGAAATCACGGTAGTTCGCGAGAGCCCCCACGATGCCTCGTCCAAAACGAGCGTGACCTCGAGAGACTTCTGCAATGCCGATTTGGCTATCACATACATAGGCCTATTTATATAGGCCTACCCCTCATTTAAAGTAAAATACAGATCATAGCTGAGGCAAGGTTTGTGAAAAATATTACACAATTCTCTACTGAATGCAAAAACCTGTTTGAATTTATATTCGTCGTGGAATTATCTTCGTTTGAAGTGTGGAGTACGTTGCTGTCGACTGGGGATCTGGAGGTGCCCATGCTTTTAAGATTATCAGAGACAGACCAGTCAGAGGGCTAGGAGATATCAGCTGTCTATAAGCTGTGATGTAAATGTTCTTAGTTCACTGCCAATGTAACATGTAATAACATAAGGGCAGGGCACTGTTTTAATATTATATATTTTAGTTATAACTAGTACATGTGTGAATTAAAAACACTGCAAAGTATTTCCAGACTGTATTCTGGCGGAATCATTTCTTTCTTGATCGTTTCATGTTCTAAATTTACATACATACCTAAGTTTCAACTACAACCCTAGCAGCTAACAACAGTCTTAGGTGACATTAGTGCTCCATGCTTGGAACAGTTATTTCACAGCCAAGACAGAATGGCTGCGTTTCATGCGAACCGATGGAGCACGGTAAAATGTCACTTGCCACTGTTGTAGTAGCTGTGAGGGCAAAATATTGTCCGACTTTTTTGACAAACTTAACCTTGAACATACACTGTCTTTCACTTTAAATATTGATATATTAGACAACAGGACATTATCTCTCGAAGACTCAGTGGTTCTTTTGATTACAGCAGAGGTGCAATATACAGGAATAAACGTGAAATCTTGAAAATAATAAAATGGAATTATAGAAAATAGTCTGACGATAAATATACGCCAGTCTTTAATATACCAGTAGCATAGAACTCAAGACTCAGATAACTCTACGGCCTTATTTCATGTTCAGTGTCCAAAGATTTACTGACAATGAAATTCTGAATGCATGTAGACTTACATATGTACACAGGGTATGAAAATGTGCTGAACAGCTTAGGTTGAGTAACTGTTTAGGCATACCGATAGCTATTGTGCAGTTTCTGGAAGCATTAGAAGCATGCAGCCAATTTCACAAACAGTGTCATAATCCATAATTCATCAGCGTTAATTAATTATACTGACACAGTTTTGTTTACTGTTTCAAATCCCATGTTGTAAATACCATTTATTTACATATTTAGACTAATGTTTCGTCAAAGAAGCAGTAAATTTTAATTAATGACCACAAACAAGAAGAGAAAAAACCTAAATTTATACTAGACCTGTATATACAACTTCTGGCATTCTTGTGTCACAGATTACAAACAATGGACATAGTTACAGAAATACTGCCATATCAATGATAGGGCCAGTATGGCATCATTAAGGTGAACATATAAAACTAAAACTGGGTAACATTGATTGTTGAGAGTTATTTCCCTTGAAAATAGAAGTTATGCTAACTTATTTTTTTCCGTTTGTTTTCCCCGTAAATTATGTCATGTACTATACAAGGAATATCTAGAATAGTTAAAATGAAATTTTAGCCTTCATCTCACACTATGGCTTAAAACAACAAAAGTCGACAGACAGGACAAAAACTGGACAAGATCAAAATCATGCTCTTTCCTGTGTTATCCATTGGAATCTAAGATGTATGAAGAGCAATGCAGGTACCATTTTTTTTTTTTTATATATATATTTTGCTGTGAATATATTCGTGTATATATTAAATATATATGCACATATATTTTGCTGTCAACATCATTTGGGTCATATTTATAGTGCTGCCTCGCTGGAACACCATTCTTAAGACACCACACCCAATCGGCACCCCACCATGCACCCCATGTATACAGTTCATTTTGCAAACGATGTGGATGTAAGATTTTATACACAAAGAATATCGAAGACATTGCCCTTGCAATATTTGTGACGTCATCATTGTCGGACTTGTATATGTAGCTTTTCGATCTTCAGTGCACTTCTATGCATCCTCACCAATATAGCTGGCAAGTGTGAAGCCAATGGAATGAATGGTTGTGTAGAAAAACCGAAGGACAGACAGACAGAGATTCTTTCAATTACAGACGTAGTAGTAGATTATACAGTACAGTGACAGTTGAAAATATTTGTCTTAGAAACCGATTTGTTGTCGCTATAAGCCTTACTAGCGATATGAAGAATGTAGGTTGTGTGTAGAAACACAACAGTCCATTGAAACTGTCGCTATAAGCTCTATATGGAAGATCTGATGAAATCCTATTTGTTTTCAATTCAGAAACGTAATGATTACAGTTATCTTCATGGACGGCTTCAAATTTGGCACACAAGAACTCCATGTAATTAAATACCCACAATATTACACGGGAAATCTTGCCAGCCACTGATTTTCAGTAAAACGTACCTCGAACCATTCAAGGATTGGCACACAACTGTTATCCTTATACCACTGAAAGGCAGTCGGATCACCTTATTTGATATTTACACGTGCTGTGTTTCTGTTACCATTGCAAAAATATTCAATGAATTATATATTGTAATATATTAAAGAAGAGAGAACCTGATAGGCTTATATAGAGCCTTGAAAGAGGAATCCGTTGTTTCTTGTTACTTAGGAAAGCCTTACTCTGTCTCACTTCACAAGGCCTGTTAAAACTAGGATCATATTTGCATTACATTTGGGTTTAAATATAAGTTTGGGTGGAGGGGAGAAAGGTGTGAATTCCGATGTAGTGACAAGAAAGGACAAAAAATTTTCTGAGTAAATTGTAGCTTATTTTGTCAAATTATGAGGGCGCATTTGATTTTATTATTTCAGCTATACAGTATGGCATATGCATTACAAAAATCATTATGCTTTTTCATAAATGTGCCAAACATAGTACACTACAGAGTTAGGCATTTCTAAATGCAATTTATGTTTCTTACCAAAGGTGCCAACCATGTACTCATGGTTTCGTCAAATGGTCAGGTCTCCATGTGGGCATTCCTGATTTGAGGATACTGCAACGCTTTATCAACGTCACATGCATGTCATTTACACGAGTAGCTTGTAACTCTGAAAAACTAAGACTTCATTGTGACTCAACATTTCTGCATTTATTTTGTCATTATCAGGAGACTAATGATACCAAAATAAAATGCCGAAATACTGAGTCAGAATGATGTCTTCGTTTTTGGGAGTTTCATTGCTCCTGTATTACGTAAAACTCATCAAGTGCAATACAGGGTGTCACAGGCATGGTTGGCTAAGAAAACCGGCTTTATCAGACTTAGAAGCGGTGATATTTCTCACCAGGTTTATTTATTTATTGGATTGATGTTTTACGCAAGAATATTTCACTTATGCGACAGGGGTTATCATTGTGGGGATGAAACCGGGCAGAGATCGGTGGAACCCACGACCATTCGCAGGTTGCTGGTAGACTCTACCACGGAGTAGTCCTACCACTTCTCGTAGGAGTAAGTGCAGAAATTCCCCGCTTACTTAATAGACACCTAACTGTCAGCAGACAGTAGTCTCCCCTTAATTAAATCATGTTTTGGCGCATCATTCAATATTTTACTATTGAATGATTTTTAATAACACTCTTTATATTTACTGTATTCGTGAAGCCAGTGGACCATGTTTAGCTCCACATGGATAAAACCTTCACGATTTAGCACTTTTGACACGTAACTGTTGAATGGTGATTGTGTCTTAATTTAGCACTTAAGGAAGAAAACCACCTTTCTATTAAATCATCGCAAATGCCATATCTCGTGGCGATGGGTACAGTATCGAAGATCGGGCAGCTTGGAAATGTAATTAGTGCAAACAATATTCATTTTCAAACATTGGCGACGAACCCTGCCATCCCTCCGATCACTGCTCTGTTGCAGTTTGAGGGAAAGACCACACAGAAACGAAGTTATGGTCAGTGAAAAGTGCATTTAAAGCCTTGTCTGAAAATACTTTCGCTGAAGTTTTTAATTTTTTTTTCACCAAATTAGACGCAGTCAAATATTTTGGTTGTATGGTGGGTTTTATAGACCATATTGATTATGTGGTACACCAGTGACGTCACATAACTGTGTACACCTTTATGTTCAGCTCTGAACTAAGATCATGTGTAGAGTACTCCTGTAATATTTGCCTATGTATGAAAACGCTAATATGACATCAAATTTCCACTTAACGGTCATAGATAAGTCTGCATGACGTCAATGATGAACCACAAAATATTTGACTGTGTTTATTTTGGTAAAAAAAAAATCTAAAAAATTCAATAAGGGCATTTTCAGGTGCAATTTGTAATGGTCTGTTCACTCACCATAACTTATATTTTGTATGGTCTTTTCCTTCCTGGTCATAGTGTATCGGCCATCGTATAAAAATAATGAAGTGCAATTATTTACAATAAGCTATTAAATAAGTTCATTTATAGTGAAGAGATGAGATGACAAAACTATGTGTACATTCTTAGCCCTAGAACTAGGTGTACATCTACAAAAACAGTTTTTTACAAACTCTCAAAACAATTTTCATACTGACATCATGTTTTCCATATAACAGCGATGAGGTGTTGATCTCTGTCCATCATCACCTCCCTGTAATCAGTGATCAGTGGACAATGCATCAAAAAGTTATAGGCTGGCTCATCAGGATTAACAGATCGGGATGCAGAGTTGTCGCATGTGATTAAGAAAGAGATCACCATTTAAAGAACCACATCCATTTCGCTGTTGGCAGAGGAATGCGTTTAAACGTCTTTCTCAAATATGCCATTTTGGAAGATGAAATTTTTCGGGTTTTTTCTTATCTTGCAACTAAATGTATCTTGAATTGACTTTTCCTCATTAGGTAACTTATATAAGTCTACCGCTGTTGCTAGGGAAAAGGACTTTTTGAATAATTCTCTTCTACAAGAGAGGGTTGTTAACTGCTGTGGATTCTTAACAGGTTACGCGGTGCGTTCAAGCCTTGATTCAGGAATATGATGAGGGAGACAGGGAATTTGATTGTTTACCATTTTTGGGAAAGTAGAAAGGCGATATATCGTATGACGTATCTGGAGTTCCAATACTCCAGATTCTTCATGTAATAAAGAATCTAATAGATGTACTAGAAGTTGTTAGGTCAGCTATGATTCGAATTGCATCCTTCTGAAATTTTTCCAGGCGGTTTACCTCAGTTTATGTCAAGTTATCCCACACAACATCAGCATATTCTGTACGAGATCCGCGTTTGGAAACGAGGAGAAATTTGTTTTGTTTTTTTTTTTGTTTTTTTTTTTGTTTGTTTGTTTTTTTTTTTTGTTTTTTTTTTTTTTGTTTTTTTTTTTTGATGGGTTAAAATTACCACTGTTTAGCCCATTGATCGATTTTACTTAAATCATAATTTATTGCAAAGCATACATAGCAAAATGTAATGAGTTGTCACAGATAACAATCTTATTTAGCACACCACAGGGAATATCGTTAATGAATAGGAGGACTGAACCCCAAGGACCATCTGCATGTAGAGAAACCATGACGAAGTCATAAGAGAAGACATGAACGCCACGAAGCACAACCCTCTGTCAGGTAGCTTGTAAACCATGTGTGAAGCCCACCATCTATGCCAAATGATTTCAATTTGGCCAGTAGGCCATCATGCCTTAGATATGCCTTTGAGATATAAATAGAAAATAAAATAAACTTCTTTGTCAGTATCCAGTGCTCTACTGAGATATCAAAATAGATACCAAGTATAACACTCTTTGATCGGATCAAAGGTTATACCTAGATCACCATGAAAGTTGCAAAGAAAATATTTATCCGATACCAAGGTCGACGAGGCCAATTGGTGATATTGCATGGACGGCGAGATTCTTCTAATGGTAAAAGATGGAAATGATGATGAAATCCTGGCGTACACTACACTGGCATAATTTCCAACCTAAGACATCTATAACAGTGGCTGTGGCCAGATATATACATGTATATGTCCGTATGTGAAAGATCGTTAAACCTGGCTGCATGAGCTTCGTGATAGCCACATGGAATGTCCTTTGACATTCGACACTTCCAACTTGAATGTATCTTAACCACCAACAATGCCGTGCTTCATGGCTTTCTTGTTGCAGACGTGAATGTTTGGTCCACTCCACCCAGCGTATTTGGGGACAAGACCAGACCTGCAGGATTTCAGAGAGTAGATACGGAACCGACCAGACATGTACAAGTATGTAACAAGGCTGAGCGAGCTATTATAACCATACGTAAACCACTCTGTCCTCCTGGGAAAACAATGGAATCATCATGGAATTTCGCCACCACTAGTAATTAAGTAGTTAGAGCTAGCTTTGAGCCCCCACCCTGGTTGTAAACTATGAACCTTTACGTCGAAACCGAAATTCGTATACCCGTATTTGCTAACAAAAGAGGTAGACTCTTTTGGTGTAAATTTAAGACACTCGGAGGCGTTTGATTGGATCTCCTTGACACATTAGTTTGCAGTAATGACTTGTGAAGTTGATTGAAATGATCTCACAGCACACAAGATCTAACGAATGTTACAAGGTGAGATATGTAATATACGTCACACAAGACCATTCGGTATATTGCTGTCCAAGTATGGATAATTCATAATATCAAAATATAAACTATCCCTTTTGTGATAAAGTCGGCGTGACAGGAAACCACTGTGGCCTTTGTGCAGTCACAAGTCCACGTAAGTCACATAATGATAGATTTAAAGAAAACTACAAATCTGTAATTTCCTTTAAATCTACCAAGGGTGCATATATATATTTCATTGCCTTTGATATACGGGTTGTTTACATCTAGCAGATCATCAATATATCGTTTGTTTAATGAGAAAGATCGAGTCTGATGAAGATAACTCTTTAATAACTCCTGCATATAGTCGTCTTAAACATATAAGAACAGATATGGGTCTACAAAATTGAGGCAAATTCAGCTTTATACTAGATCGCTAGCAGGCACAGGCTTCTATACTTCGGCCAATTACATTTTCTTGATTTATTTAAATTGTATTATAATGCCTTCCGACCTGATAAAATTGATTTTATTTGGTTGCAAGAAAACTTATTCGTTTTCCTCCCGTGCGCCGTTATATTGGCCGCCGTCGTATAAGTTGAATATTCTTGAGCACGGTGTGGAATGCCAATGAAGTAAACAAATAAATCTGTTTGATGATTGATTTATTTGTTGCTTGATGATACAAGCCTTATTTGGATTCATATATTAACAGCAACGAGTCTGAACAATGTCTGTTGAATAATGTAATATACCTGACTGTCCGCAAACAGACCAAAAAGCCAATTGCATGTACATTAAGTGTGCCAAGTCTCCCTTCTCATCCTGACAATGTGTAGTCTAGGACAAAGCAAATATAACTACAGTGCCGGTAAGACAAGGCAAAAAATCCCCGGACCACACATTTCAGTCTGCAGTAAAGTCGATATTTGTGTCTTCTCCTAGCTTTTAACTTGTGACAATCACAATGTAAACCTTGTCTCGTTGCACAAAGGGATTGTCTTGGTTAAACTAATTGTAGCTTGCATGGCAACACGTTTGTCTTTAGCATGCGTAGTCACGGCAGTGGCAATCAACTTGAATTTCAATCCACGAATGCCTTATAAAATGGCTGATGACAAAGTAACTTTTGTGTTATCTCAATCCAAGGCCCCGTTGCAGAATGGTTCGCGTCATACCGTAGCGCAGGAGACTCAGCTAGGAGCCTCCCACCAATCCGATCACTCTGTGTTCAACTCGGGCCGGCTTCCTCTGATCGTATACGTGAGATGGTCCGCCAGCAACCAGCCGATAGCTGTGGATTTTCAAAGGATTCCTCACACCATTATGCTGGCCGCCGTATATCGAATAAATGAAAAGTCCTAAGTTACCAATCAGATAAGAAAAATATCTTAAACCATTACATTAATGAAATTATATTGACTAAAGCCTGCTAGAGCTAGAATTGGTTCATGCATGTTTGTGTCTAGAAATATAATTTTGTTTATAGACTTATGTCTATAATTGTGATAAACATATATAACTGACGATTCCTTTAATTAATTCTTTCTTTCAGAGGTCACTTTCAAATGCATTTTTATGACAGCAATTCTTTCAGCTCTCTGTGCCGAATCTTCTTGAAGGTTCTTCGAAAACATATAGTCTACACCATGAATGTCATCAGAGCTGGTCCGTATATGGACATACAGTTGTATGTTGAAATACTGTTCATATAGTAACTTAAAAACTCCAAACTATATTGCAAAGAAAAACCAACACGTAAAATGGAAGTGAACCTAGGCTTCGAAACCGACATTCGCATACAGCGGTCTACCAAAACGGGCACCCCGGTCCATAATCGCAAGACTAGTTTTCAAAAACCACTAATAACGACCAAAGAACTAAGAAAATATATAAATTTAAAAATTAGGACGGATTCATGCAAAGAGAAGCAGTCAACAGTTTTTAATGATGACGAAAAGACGTAATGAATGTTTTAGGTGGATGAATAAAGTCAATATCCAAATCGTGTACCATTTTACTATATATGGTGTCGATAATCAAGTATTGATTGCGCTTTGATTGCAACTGTCCATGTATCCAACGTGGGGATCACACTCAACACGATGAACACAAGGCCCCCACCCGCGAGTTAAGGATGCTAGAATCCCTCAAATTTCACATTTTCCCTTGTGTAGCCCAAAGTGTTGATCAAATGTGGCCATATGAATATATATTCTGAAAGTTAAATATATGCTGATTTCAAAAAAAATTTTTTTTTAAAATTTACCTAACTTTAATATTATTCAGAGTGAAAAGAAAATTTGAAAAAAATATCAGAGCCAATTTCGCCAATTTTCCAAATTTTCAATTTTTTCTTGCTCTAATGGATAAGTTACCATTTAAACTAAAACACGGTCACACAGATTTTTAGACTGTTCAGAGTGATCTCTTAAAGTTCAAACTTTCAAAAGTTTTTCTCAAATTTGAAACTTTGATTTTCTTTTACTAATATCTTTAAAACCAGAAAAGATATAAAAAAATCTATGGGACCGTTTTTAACTTAGGGGTGATTAAGGCTGTTGTTTTAGTTAATAGGTCAACTAGAATAGTCTGCACAAGAGGCCATGCACAGTTTATAGCAGGAGGCAATACACATTTACCAGAGGCCTGTCTATTCACAGCAGGCAACCCCCCTCCCCTTCAATAAACGAATCCCTCTAACTAGGGGGAACTAAGAAAACAAAACTGACTTGGTTCACAACAGTTTATACTTTTTGTCAAATTTTAGGTACTTACGATTCGAATTTGGTTTTCATCTTTAAGTGAGATGAAAGATAGAAAAATGGAAAATAAGAATGTGAAATAAAAAAAATTGGTCAAAAATTTCACCCCTGGGGCGTGTATCCTTAAGCGGAATCAGACACAATTATAAAGTCCCAGGGATTCTTGACATGCCGTCCGTATTTATATACCAACAAGAGAGGCATATTCATTACTCGTTGAGAATCAGGAGGAAGGCTGTTGGAAACTATATCTGAAAATATACTGTTAGTTATTTCCTTAAGTTTTTCCGTTCAACTAAATGTAGTCAAATGTTCGGATTATACGGTGGGTTTTGTTGACCATCTTGATAATGTATGTCTCCAGTAACGTAATATATCATTTGTTGTTTTTTTTTTTACCCCCTTATGTTCAGGTCAGAATAACAGTTTTGCGAACTTTACTCCTGTAATGTGTGCCTGTGCATGAAAAAATGAATGTGACATTAATAACAAAGATAGGGCCAGATAAAAGTGCATATTATGAGATTGACCTATTTCTGCTTACTTCAGTTTTACTTTTAGTTCTTTCCTTTAACTGAAGTTTTGAAAAGTACTGTATATGTACAAGTGACCAACACATCCTCTTCTCATCCATGAATGGGGTATAAAATAACTCATATATACAGTCGCCAACTGAAACAACATGCCAACTATCACTCCCTTCAAATTTTCTTTGGTCTTCCATTTGGTGCTTGTAGACAGGCTATATGTGCTGGGGAAAGTGTTAGCTTTTACCTGTATGTATATTTGTAATCACAAATATAAATTTATGGGTAATATTTGTGTTTGTAGGGTTGGGTAGAGGGGGAGTATTTGGCTGTAGTATGCGCGGATGTGTTGTAAATATACTGTTATGTATAACAACGATAAACTTATAGGTTTACGAAAATTTAACACAACCTTGTGATGTCTAGACATGTTCGTTGTCGCGCCCCGACGACCTATATGCTGAAACAAATCACATCTAATTGAATGTGACATCAATTATTCAATTGTTCCATTTGTTTCGTGCACCTTTGCGCTGGTGGATATAAGCTAACTTGTCGCCTAAGTCGGCTGTGTGGTACACATGCATTGTTGCCTCCAAATTTGCATAGGTATTTTGGCGCCGTGTCCATGCTGTCGAGTGATCGAGGTTCGTGAGTGGCTGTACGCGGCGTGTATGATTACACACAGTCGATCGGTGCGTGACCAACTCGTCCATGGTCCCTTTATATGCTGGCTGTCGATTTGGAGAAGAGGTACGCCTTGTGTCATTTTAATGATTGGCCACCAGTCGAACAACAGTGCAGTTTAATGTGTTCTGGCCTTGTATTGCTTGGCGACGATCGTGAAGAAACAACTTCATAGAAGAACCCGTCGAGTTAGTCACACATATCTGGATGTCATAGGCACTTGGGCTTTAGTCCTGTAGACATTTCATGGTGAGTTCGGAATATTACACCGTGTCCGTATCTGTGCCAGTGGCTTCTGACGTGCTTATTGAATTGTTTGTGTAGGATCTGAATGTATAATATACCTATCTTCTTTGTCACAGGAGCTAGATAACACTCGAAAAAGCAGGTGGACGGGCTATAGTCCGGCTCATTGGAAAAGAAGTTTGAAAAGGTCTGAAACCTAATTTCAAGGTTGGTACATTCAATTCCAAATGTATCGTTTTGACTTACATTAATATGTAATGAGGACAGTACAGGTCAGATCCCTTTGTGTTGTGTATTTCATGATTTCCCCCTCTCCCCGTGTCTTCGATACCCAGGCTTCATACTGGAACAAATCCGGTAATCATTGCAGTTAAACAATACACAGAAGGGGCTTGTCCCAGGTTTATTAAAAATAATTATCGTTTAATTCAGTTCTACCTTGTGGTGTGTTTTAGTTGATATCACTCTTCACAGAAAGTACCATTGTAGTAATATGAAGTGTATGTAGTTCTAAGTGTGACGTTGAACAACAATCATTTAAATGAAGTACATGTGTTATCTCGCAACAACAATTTATATACATTTATGATGCATGTTTACTGACATACTTAATGTCACATAAACAGGAATCACTATCTTCATTACAGTGTAAAGATTTCGCAACTTTTGATCCTTTATAGACATAGTTTGTTGGGGACTTCCCGCATACTGGGACAATGCATGATACTAGATATTCCTATCCACCATTTGCAGATGTTACATGCACACCTTGGCCTTAATCCTGTGTCAGGGGCAGTCAATTTTCAACGCGCTGTGCACAATAAGGGATTTATCAAACGGTATCAAATAGAGATATGTTGCCTTTTTATACACTTTGTGTGTTCTTGCGTGTATCAAGTTTCCTCAATACATATCTATCTTATAGATTTGCACAGCGATGACTAACAAAATTTTCAGCGAGTGCGCGTGTTTTATGTATGACTATAATATATGGCAGAGAAAAAGCTGAGATAAATAATGATGTATGTTTTCAGCGGAAGTATATAGACTGCAGAAATATACGGTTTATATTTGGGGTGATGTCAAATCAGAGGAGGGTGCTTGCGTATCCCGTGGCCAAACTTCTCGTGATCGTAATTGTCTATACTTATCCTAAGCCTTCTTTGAACAGGGGTGGAGGGAAGATGCAGATGACCCTTATAGGACTGCATGTATATTTGTGAACTTAGATACAATTAATTGGAGATCATTTATCTCCCACCAAGTTTGTATGTATACATCGAGGTGATGTGCGTCACATGTCGGAAGCTCATCAGATACTTGCCAAAGGGACAATGGTTCACTCCGGTTTCCTCCACCAACAAAACTGACCACCGGAGTAAAGTTAAATGAGAACATTCTTGAGTATACGTAATAAAACAAAGTTTAGATATATAATGTAAATAAATCATTATGATATATGAGATTGCAAAACTGCTGATATGTTATAAGTAAATTTATATGTTGCCCTGTGATAGAGTATACACTAACACTGTTAACATGTGCACAGCGTAGTGAATAATGCGTTTGTATAAGGTGGGATATGTAAGGTAATTGTATTGGGACATAGCTGATATGGCGTTACTTTATATGTATATAAGGAATAGTGTACAAGCATTTAATTGCAGGGGTGTTTACCCGCTGCATATCCGCGTTGCCTTAGACATCATATAAATGATCAGGTGTCTTCATGTATGATTTATGTTTACCTTAAAATATCTGCTATGCCAGCCAGCCTTGGACCTAAATGTATACAAGCAATTCTGCCTATCAGAAGAACCCTTTGAGCTGCCTTCGTGTATAGCCATTGTAGATTTTACGTGTTTCTCGATCTGCATCTGCATGCTACCTCAAGCAATGAAACTTATTTATGATGTAATATAAAACACAACCGCCCGTGTCTTGTCGTCGCTATATTTATAGAAATCACATATACAGTGTCTGAGAATCTACATATTTTATTGTACATTTTATTGTAGAGTTCTCGGCGCTGCCATGACATGCACTACAGTTCTTTAGGGGAGAACGATCGTGCAGCGCGAGTAAAAACAATCTGTGACCTACACAGAGAATTGGTATATAATGTACTACTGTTTTAATTCTAATACATCAATTAACACCCAATACTCAACGGCATCTATGTCAACATCAAATTTATGCTCCTAGTTATAACCCCCATCCCCACCTCCAAAAAGTTCCTTCATTTACAACATTACAGGATCATGTGCTAAGTCTACCATGGACATGTAATTGATGAAAACTTTTTCGATAGACCAGTAAATACTTGCAATGGTTTATCGATTTTGAGTAATTATGCATGTAATGTGCTACATGTAGGTAACATTTATCCTGCTTGCTCAAGTTGGATTTAGACCATATATAGTTTAAACTTGTTGATATAGATCTTTCTGTTATCTGTGAATGTAAACTATGAATAGCAACGACATATCAATATGAAATAATATAATTTAGCACCATCTGCCAGCAGTCCGTTTTAAATACGTTAGATGCCCTGGCGGCAGAGTTCACTGCATGTACCTTCTTGCTGGCTGAATCAACAACTTATACTATGCGCCCTGCTCGTCGATTTACTTTTCAAACTCGGAATGTTTGCCGTCGTATTTTCCACTCCATACACAATGACATGAATATTGTCGATTACTTGCTAGGATCCGAAAGTAAACACAAAGCCATTTCGTGAAAACTAAGACGACGTATATGGTTAAGGTCGGTCAGGTATAAGCGCTCAATCAAATATGAACAGAGACGCATTTACATTATTAGCGACACATTGTCGATCGCTTTAATGCTATGTCGTCGATAAATGCCCTGGAGGAAAGGCATGCAATGTGGCGCATGCACGGACAGAGCAAATCTGTAGTTGCGGAACATTCACTTCGTGCAGTCCAGTGTCACTGCTAAATTCACAATTCCATAAATTGCATAAGGGATTCAATTTTCATTTACTGAGTAGAGCATATATGTGCACAAATTAACATAGTAAATACAATAAGCATATTTATTTCGTGCAATTTGACTACCATATATATGATTTGCTTCAGATAAAATGTGTGATGTAAAGAGTCTGCATATATAGGAATTGAAAAATACGTGTATGCTTTAATTTGGAGTGAACTGAAATTTCAAAAACTTGCGCTGCATGTCAAGTTTTAATGTGGACAGCATAAAGTTTCGTGTGAGACGGTACTCTTCTCAAGGGCATTTGCTTAAGTAACCAAGTGTATTGTCACATAAATTCATTTACATATATATGTTTTACAGTGGCCGAGCATGCATGGTACACAACCTATTGAAATGTCTTGTCGCACTACTTGTATATATATAGCCAACCGCCATTATCCACCGCTTTTGATGGCGTACAACCATCGGCACGTCTGTATGTCCGTCCAGATCTGTCTGTAATCATTCCTTTCTAGTGCATCTCCTACAGTTTTTATCGGGATTTCATGAAAGTTCCCTGATGCAAAACATGCGTGTGATGTTGAGGTTATGTTACATCAATTATATTTGCAAAGTTTTTAGCATTATAGGTAGAAACGGGACTTAAAAAAGAGGACACGTTTTTAAACGCAGCTCCTCCCAAAGTTGTTGGCGATGTGTTTGCGACCATATCGAGATGTGCATGAGATGTTTTTTGGTTATACTACATAAATTGTTTCCCATGTTATCGCCGTTTGAAAATAGAATTTGAAGATTTCATGAAATCTTATTGACGCAAATCGACCTAAAGGATTTAACGGTTGTTATAAATGTCGCATAGCACATGTGGTAGGAACAATACAGATCTGTGCAAGAGCCTTTTTTGTCCCATACCCCGGTCTAATTTATGTTCAAAGTTTTCGCTATTAGAAGACAGGATTTTGACTTTTAATTGTGGAGAGACCCAGCAAGGAAAAATACTTGATTAACTCTTGTGGGCATTTAGCGGGGGAGTGGGGGGGGGGGGCTTGTTTTCGATTTGGCATCCCCCGAGTTCTGACCATCGCCAGCATGCACTGGACCAAATCAATGATCGTCTCCATACTTTGCCTCCTTACAACTGTATGGTGGCTTTTAATGGATTGCCATTTTTGTACTCATCCCGTCTTGCGTGTGGTGTATTGAAATTTGTCCTTTTGTTGGCCTGTCAACATGCACATCATTGTTCTTTTATCGATTATATGGATTGTTTAATCGATGTATCCTACTGCAAACGAGTGCAGGAACAAAGAACCAAGACTGATTGTTCTGTATTGCTTTAAATGTCACGATGTAAGACGCTTTGCATCTCTACGACAGAGAAAATAGTGTAATAGCAATAAACAACTGAGCCCGATTGGATTTTGACTATGGATATCTTCATTGTCAACAGAAGCTGTGTTGTAGTGTGTGCTTGTGTTGACATTATTCGTTGTATGCTTCGCTTTCATACACTGGCTAACATATGCCTCGTATCCGCGTCTCCATGCACCTGAGTCCATACGTTGATATACATGAGAACTGTCATTTACCTTTATACATAGTGTATTTCTGTGCCAATAACGGTGTTGGTATGGGAAGAGAGCTAACATAACTATATATAAACCGAGCCCTTTGACACGAGTTATACCAAAAAGCTTCGTGCATGAGTAGATTCATTGTACACTGATTCCAAATTGGCTACATTGGTTCTGGCTCCACAATGACCCCTCGTTAACACTGTACACGAAAAGGCAGGTCATTGTCACCACCTCACTCAGACCGCTCCCAGGAAACATATACACGCGTTGAGAAATCAATGGGAAGTACTGTTATCAGTACAGACACCGACCGATGGGTGGGGGTGGATGTGTCATGCAAACCACAGAACTAACGCGCAGCTATAGGCTTTTGTCAGTCTTGTTATTGGCCTGGGTTGACTAGAACAACATCAGTGGGTAATTAACCGTCGTCAAAATAGACCGAAGCCACGGGAGCCTATAGCATGCGTTATATAATAACTACATGTGTGTATAGGGTACTCTTTCTATAGCAACGCGTGACAACGCCATGTTCACCTTATCGTGCTGAAACCATCTTGTCAAGGGTTTGGTTACAGGTAGGTTATGTACATTTGTGTTACTGGGCATCGAATTTTAAACACAAAATTTTGGTGGAAATATGACTAATAAAAGTCCATCATGTGCTCCTTAATGTCAAGTTGCTATAGCAACTTGCACCAGTGGCATGCTGTATTATACAGGTGTACCCTCCAACGTACCAATATGCGGTGCACAAAAATCCGGCATGTACGTGATAAGTGCCTTTACATTCATTTGCCTTATTCATATTTCATCAACATATGATATGATTTCCAAGATAACGGACATTATTCATTTATATGAATGATGCCTAACTCCACACATGCACCTAGGAAGAGCCGTTTAGCAAGGAGAGCCGGCAAAGGAATATGATTTGTTTTGATATACACGTTTTGTTTAAATTTGAGAGGAACTTGCGAGTTGACATGTATTTCAAGTTGAAAGCAACGCCAGTGACAAATTGAAACGGATGAAATAAGAAATCAGAACATCAACATTTACAGTTTTCCTCTTTGTCCAATCGTCTGGCATTGTTGTCATTATAATGGCCCGCATAGCATATGCACAAGAACGAAAATCAGTCTACGTTTGAAGATATTGAAGCTCTCTGCGAATTATTAGTGCAAAAGTAGATCAACTCTAAAATCTCGTTCAACTGATCCAGCAAAATAGTCACTGAACCTTTTTGACATCTGGGCAACGAATCCACCAATAACATTTCCTTATATGTGTCTTTCACATCATGACGAAAAAACTTTTCAGAAATGGTTAAAATTGTAAGGTTGCATGTATGAAACCAATCACATACATTTTAGCTTGGGAACGGCAATAATCATTACCATAATGTATTGCTTCTGGCTTTTGTTATCGGGCTATATATGATCAGAACATCAAAGTTTCATTGTATCCATGGTGGTCTTTAGTACCAGTCCTCCTGTCTTTGATATCTGACAGTCTTGGTTTCAAAACCAGGGTATTCATTTGTAATTTTGTCAATTTCATTAATTTTTTTATTATTTCCATAAGTCAACATCGGACTCCCAGAAATGGTAACAAGGTGATAGCGCTTTCCCCTGCAACGCTGCCGAATAACAGCTTTAATTAATTAATTTTTTTTGTTTTGATTTTCTGTAGAGCTACGAGTGATCCTGTCTAGATCGACGTTTGATTCATCCACTCATCTTGGGCACTAAAAGAGTATACAAGGATTTATCATGGATGGGCAGGATGGACAGGAAAAAGTGGCGCCAGCGCGGAAGAGATCCACGGGTTACGGACCACATTCACATGATGCTCCGCCTAGTGTGACTGGACCAAGCATGCGACGAATGTCTCGGGTTGAACCCAGGGCGAGTATTCAATATGGGCCAAGCGGACGACGCATGTCCACAATTTCCAGAACGAGCATATCCGGGTTGTCTTGGGGACAAAAGGGTATACAGATTCCTACGCGTTACCAAAACACGTATAAACTGGAACCGGAAGCAGACGACAAATTTAACGCATCACGTGTTCAGAAAGTTGTCCAATCTGTGTTGAGCAACTACTTGGATGGAGAAAACTACGAGCCCAAGAAATGTGTCCACATGGTCCAAAACCTGTCCGACGTCATCAAGGGAAGGGTGAAAGAATTCGGCTACGCAAGGTACAAAATCATTTGCAACGTCATGATTGGGCAAAATGCAAACCAAGGACTTCGCGTAGCCAGTCGCTCGCTCTGGAATGCTGAACACGACACATCAGCGACTGCCTCTTATCAAAATGGCGATTTATTTGCTGTGGCTACTGTATACGGTGTTTATTTGGACTAATGACGTTCGTTGCCTGTGGGCGCCTCGACATATTTGATGAAAATGGAGCATGCCTTTATTCTTTCTTCTTTTGCGTCGATGGTACGGCCTGTAATTACTATATGCCGACAGCTTCTTCACTTTATAATACTACGCCATTCATGAAAAGCTGGATATAAGAACCATATCTGTCCCATGCATGTCTTTTCGATGACAAGCTGGTTGTGTTTTGTATTGGGGGATGGTCACACCTGAACTTGTGCAGTCAGTTCATGGGCCACATGCTGAGACATTTACTTCTTCATATTAACTGTATTACCTCTCAACTTATGCACCTTGAACAGAGTGGGTCTCACCCAGAGGGGTTCAGTGGTAGACTAGTAAATTTCAGGTTTTTGTTATTGCTGTAACATACTTATCTGCAAAAGTGTCTTTAACGGTAATAATATTTAAAATGCACCCATATACGGAATCTTACAAATGTGTAATGAATCGCTGAATACAATGCAGGCCTGCTCGGTGCGTGAAACGTTTGGTGAGTTCACTTAGGGCATGCAAGTGGTTTATTATCATATGTTTTTGTAAATTGCTGAGATCTTAGAATACACACGAGAATATCCTGAACAGATAAAGGGTATTCTCTTAATATTATCAGTTGTTATCACGTTAGTAATCCAAATAGATTCGACATTTATTACGCAATGTGCATATCAGCTTGTGTCCGCAAATGTCGCCCATGAGCACTATAATTTGCTTTTCTTGATTGTTGTTTTACGCCGAGGCCAAGAAAATTTCACTTACGTGCACGACGGAGACCCGAATTGCGGTGGGGAGAAACAGGGCAGATCCCCGAGGAAACCTACGACTCTTCGCAGTTTTCCGACAGGTTTTCCCCTGTGCAACATACAAAACATTGGCCTCAGAATGCTACCAATGTATATAATCACATTTAAACTTTGTTCCCTCTAGCCCTTTGTTAGCTTTGATAATATGGCAGGTCTATGCATTTTCAAGGCTTACATATATTTACTCGCGTGATAAACTGTACGGCCCACTTTCACAAAACTTCGCAAATCCTCCTACAGTAATGTTGGTCGCCGTCGTATAAGTGAAATATTCTTGAGTACTGCGTAAAACACCAATCACATAAATAAATAAATAAAATCAATCACGTCCCTGTTTAACGTCACGTCACTTTAACCTTGGCGACATCTTTTACGAGAAAACCCACGAGAAATATAGCTTAGGCAGTTGGTGACAGTGCCCCCTGTAAATACATCAACGATTCCACATGTTAGCTAAATTTGTCTCCGATATATTTGCATGGACGCCAAATGTTTTCTTGCTTTCGGCCTTACAAATATTAGGCCTCAGTCTAAAACGCCAGAACCAGAATGTGCGATGATTGCAAACCCGAAAGTGTGATGCGAAAACCCAAAATGAGAAGTTCGTACACCTTCGCTTTTTTGGATTTTCTCTTTGTACGTTGTCCTCTTTCAGTTTCTGCTCTTTAAACTTCCTGTGTGCTACTGCATGTTCGTTGACTGTTGGAGTGAAAGCGTGGAAATCACTGATTGCGACCACTAATCCTTAGCAGGCTCCTAAACAAGCAATATAAAGATTATAGGATTCAACCTCCTAACATAATAATATACGCATATATATAGATGTGAAATCTTTGAGGGCTCCCTCAAAGGTTCTAACTTACCTAGGATCTGACATTGCCAGAACCAGAATGTGCTATATTGCTATTCATTTATCTTGTACTACACGTTCCTACATGAAGACTACACAATATAAGCCTGGACTTAATGTGTATTTATTAAACTACATATATTAAAAATAGGTTTAAATCAAAAAAGTATGTCATTGTTCGCATATTAGATTGTACTTCGTATCCTTAGAGGCCATCTTGTTAAGGCCATAAAATAAAGACAACTGACCAATATACGTGTCACAATGAGTTTAATAAAGTATATTATAATAAAAATCGTTGGTATATATACAACCTCCATGCACTATTACAGAAATACAATGAACGAAAACACATACAATGTTTAAAACCTTAAAATTCATCATCTGAAAGGCAATTTCGTGCTGTTTCCAAATATGGTCTGCATTATTTTTGGCATTTTTTTACTGTGATTAAATCGGAAATAAAGATTGAGATGCTGCGGTGGACTTATTGGACCATGTTTAAGCAGTAACGTCACAAATGTTTTTTTTTGGCCGCTAACCATGCTGTAACTGTTTTCCACATTAAATGCTCATACGGGTGTTGTACTACATATATATTCTCGTAGAGCGTAGACATATACAGCTATCAGAAGATGCTTTGCAGCTAAATGTACAAGTGGATACTAAACAATTCTAATTTAGACTTGAAAGGTCCATTGCAATATAAAGATGTATTCAATCGACAAGCTGATACCCATCAATACAAAAATTCCAGAAACTACAAGACATTTTTAGTTCGAAACCCCTATCGCGTTATCATAGGATCTTCTCCGATTGTAGAACTGCTCGAATTTCTGCTGTGTACAGGTATCCGGATGGGTACTAACTGTGCTTCCCTATGCATGTATTAGTAAACTTTATCTATTCACATGTATGAGCAAAAGAAGCCCGATCCTATACATTCACAAAACGTTACATCGACAAGGTTCTGGCGGTACACATAACCCCTGTTCAACAGCAACAAATGAAATATGTCCCAATTCGGAATTAAAGGACACTACTGATTCTCCATATGGAAAATCTTACCCATGTAGAACTTCATTTCATGTCGAATGTGTGACAAGAGAGATGACTGTGAGATTTCAAGAATGCTAACTATATCAATATATGGATGGCAATATTCTAGAAAGCCATGTGTATACACGATATATACAAACCTCATCTATAGTTGAGTGTGTATACTATACACTGTGTATTGATATCTACGAGTTCATTCTACTTCATAAAACATTGCTGCAGAAACTCAAGGCCTTACCAAAAAGCACCTCCATTTAAAGTTTCTTATAGGACAATTGCTCCCCTCCCCCCCCCCCGCCCCGTCGCTCAGGATGATTGCTAACCTTCTCACAGTGTTGGATCTGGTGCAGAATGACGCAAGGGCTCACCAGGTATGCGGTTGAAGTTGTTACATAACAGGCCTTGCAGAACTCTGCAGCTTGACATCAAATATGCACAAATGATTTTGGTTGACGTAATCATATTTTTATTATGATGGGAATTCCCTCAACAAAACGATCTAAAATTGCGAAATCTGCTTTTGACCTTACTTTTGTCTAATTATAAAACAAAAAGTATGAGTCACACTAACCCAGTTTTTCACAGATATGTTGCATAGTAATTGTACTTCAGGTTCAAGTAGATTTTCTTTCTTTGCCTGTCCGAAAAAAAAATACACCTCACTCCTACAACACCGGGGGACGATTTCCCATGTAGCTGCAAGGGGTACTTTTGCAGACCATGCCAGCCACACATCTGATATATATGAGATCTACACATATATGCTTTGTAAATACATAATTTGGCTTATCCCAATTTGAGGGCTGGGGCCGCGTATACACATATGCATTGTTCATGCGGTTTTAATATCATCGCGTTTATATGAACAGAAGCGCAACTCAGACTCCTTTATGCCTTTTCTTGCTTACAGCAGGTTATTGTGTTCAGACTGTTGTGTTGTGGGCTACGACTTTTAGGTTTAACCCATTCAACATAAGTGGGAAGAATTGATCACTTCTGCTTCTATATAACATGTAGGTTACTGTCTGCTGCTAAAATTTCACTATTATCATGCAAATTGTGATGCAAATTTCGTTAATGAAAGTGTTCATTGGGATTTTGAGTTAACATTTTGTTTTATCTGTTCACGACCTCGGTTGTATACATCGCTTATTACCATGGCAACCGCGAAAATGGACAAATGTGAAGCGCGACAGGCATGCCGCTGCTGTTGCATATCTAAGTATATACATGTATATCCTCCAAAAAATAAACCTCCGTATGGATTTGTGAGGAGTAATGACACAAATCAAGTGATGCCTATTTACATAAAATGGCAGTCTGATTATGGTGCCAACCGCAGAAATGAACAATTGAATTGGAACATCTGCGCATATTTCAGATTTGAGCACTTTGCCTTCATCCATCCAGTGTGAGGCTTTTTGAGTGGTAGAAAAATGTATAGCAGGCGACATATATAATCATCCGTCAGTGTATGTATCCATGCACCAAAAATTAAAATTGCGCATCGATGACAACTGGACTTATAAGGAAATAGGCTATATCTGTTTGCCAGGGCATCTCCCCACGACGGCAATGGTACTATATATGGAGCTCACCCCTCCTCCGCGCATCCACGGTGAAAGGTTAATTCCTGCATGAATGGATCATTGTTCTGAGCTATTACCCTTAGTGCTCGACCACGAGGCCCCATCCCACAGAAATGAGATCCACAGACTGTACAGGTCGGCCAAACGGCACAGGCAAACAACCTGTTTCAGTCGTGAGTATACACATAAAGGGTCATCGGAAAGACAATGGAAAACGATATTTAAAAATGCAAGATGTCGATGCTAGATATTTTAGTACAAAGTTTATGTACTTTTTTATCTGATTGATGGTTTACGTCATACTCAAGAGTATTTCACTTATACGACGGCGACCAGCATTATGAACGAGAGAAATCGGGTGGAACCCGGGGAAAACCCAGAACCATCCACATTTTGCTGGCAGACCTTCTCACGTAGGGCTGGAGAGGAAGCCAGCATGAGCTGGACTTGAAAAACAGCGACCGCATTGATGAGAGGCTCCTGGTGCGCTAACCAACGGAGTCATAGAGGCCCCGTAATATAATGATGTAAAGGTATTCTTAACCCCAGACTGCATTTCTGTGTCAAATCCATTCATGTAATATGATACGTAATTAACGCTATAAAACATTTATAGTGACATTTACAAAGATTGCAGTGACAAGAAATGATATAAGAATTATACAATACAGCCCAAAAAGCCCACTTCAGAATTAAAACATTTAAATCCATATATGGTCCAATGACAAAGTCTTTTAAAATTAGTACATACTAACAGATGACTTTACTTTTATCTGATTGCGTTCGTTTCATTTCCTCCCTTTTTCGTACAGTAAAGTTCCCGGCCTTTTGCGCTTATGGCAGGGGAATACTGACACTATTTAGAACATTGTTTAAATATCTCTGTATCTAGCGATGATAGAGATGTCACCACGTATTGGCAGGTCTTTGATAGAACAAGGTAGAATCGAACCACTTGATATACAGTATAGGCTGGCCTATGAAGTATACATGTATATTTATTTACTTACGCATGTGCTCAAAATATTTCTCTTATATATGCGATGCCGGCTTGTAAGGCTTGAGGCAACCAATAGTTGTAGGATACTATGAAGCAAGTGTTAAAAACTCAAGCTGTATACATTACAACACATACGAGAAAAGCAGGTTTAGACTGTCCAACACCATATAAACACTCTTAAAGACTTCAGACCACCAGAGTGAAGCTAAGGACATATAAATCTGGATTTCAAAGGATAAGTTGTTCAGTTTTATTGCGTTGCCACAATGGATCATAAATCTCTAAACAAACTAAGCTTGTTAAACGGTAAATTGGTATACTATACACAAAATAGATGGACCAAAAAACTTTTACAGGCTGACCAAAATAAATTCTACAGCTAGGCACACACATCCACAAAACACATCGGCAGAGATAACCTTTATATCCTTATACGTGCAATGCATAGAGAACTAACAGGTGTTGCTAGCAACCATTTTCTATGAAAATAAAGAGTGACAACAAATTACACATGCACATTACACATCTATTTACATTCAACACTTACAACCTTCTACGTGAAATAATTTTTTTTTCTTCAATTTTTCTTTCTTCTTCCATCCACCAGTTTCAGTAGTAGTTAAAATTTACTTATACGCCTCAAGAAACAAAAAATTATCGAACAAAAAATGTACATATGTGGATTTACTGAGCAAAGCTGGGTTTTCTCATACTTTTTCCTCTGCTTTCCACTATTGAAGACACCTGAGTAAAGGTGCTATGTTCACCTTTTGCCCTGACTGTACGATGCTAGCAGAAAATTTAACCAAACGTATCATGATATTAGGCAAGTTACCACTGATCCAAACATTGGTTAAACACTTTTCATAAGCAAACTATAATGGTAAGAGTTTTTTTCTTCAAATGACAATAACAGAGTAATCTTATCTCAGGCTTCTTTTCCAGCTTCGTATTTAAATTAAAATAAAGGTATGTTTATAATAAGTTTCGAATAAATTAAAGATTGAATTAATATATGCTATTACTACATGTACTTTAGGTCATTTATGAACAACGGCAAACAGAAATGAGCTGTAATCTTTTCTATTCATCCTGTCACGTTTATAATTCTCCTCCACGATTATCAGATTTTTCTGTTGCACCTTGGAGAACTCGCCTCATTGATTCAGCAACTGCAATAAAAAAATACAAACAGTGCACCGGTTAAAAGCATATAACAATTTGCTTCTTCTGTTTAGCTCCTTATATGCTGTCTTCATTCTTAATTCTTATGAATGTTTTGCTGACGAGTATCCACCTAACCATCAAAACAATTCCATTCAGGTAGCCTGTCAGCATCTATTTAATTTAAGTTTGTATAAGATGAACAAAGTACATACTGATAAATCGGTTTAATGTAGATCAACTTTGTGTATTCATCACTTAATATAGCACAAACATCAGAAGGTAAAGGTTTCATTCTGAACAATTTTCAATTCAGAATGAATGCAACGAGGACTAAATTGCAATACAACAACAACAATTATACAAACGGTTATAGATCTGAGCGGGAAGTAATTCTGTATTACATAAATGTAACATGGAACTTCTAACAGCCTACGACAATAGAGTAATTGTCTGTTTGTAATCAGGCGAAGGTTCATCCTACCATGCAAGTGAAAACAAGGGGGCACCCGGGATTGAACCGGGGACCTCTCGATCTGCAGTCGAATGCTCTACCACTGAGCTATACCCCCACCCAGCGCTACTTTGCAGTGCCTTACTGCATATGCAGGACTACAAAACTGAACCAGTTTCAGTTTTATGTTTTTTTTTTTCAACCAAGCAAAACGTTAACATTTACCCACGACGGACAAGCGAAACTGTGCTTAAACGAAAAAGAGAGATCTTAGGTAACAATACGACTGTCAACTATCGTTTCACATTTTAGACATGCCACGTCAACATGTAGGTCACAACTGACAGATGCATGTTAACATACACATCAACGCATGGTAAAGGGGAGACTACCTCTCAAGTTCTATAACGATGCACTTTTTTGTCACATACACAAGCCACGTAAACATATATGAATACCTGTCAATATGTACTATTAGAGATTGCGACATACACTAAATCCCCTGCATCTCTCCCAAGAATTATGTAAAATCTCAGATCTACCTTATTTAACCAACATGTGCTAGTAGGCCTATACACATAAATCCATCAAAGTATACACCGATTTAATCAAGTTCTGGCATTACTTAGTTGAGGCATGTAGTACCATTATTCATTCTGTTTCACCATTCACATTCAAATTTCGTCATTAGCGTTTCATAAGTAACCATCCAGGTAAACTTAAGGGAACACTACATATGCAGAAATTTTTAAAACATAATTTTCATGCTAAGATTTGTGACCATTCATCGATCTTACGCGAATATACCTCCATGGTTCGTCCAGTAAGGAGTCGTCCATAAAGCACGTACGTTCAAAGGGAGGGGTGTCAGTGAATTACGGACAAAGGGCGTACGGGGGTGGGGGTGTGATGAAATGGTGTATGAGCCTCTTCATGAGCCGATTCACGCAGTAAGTTTTTGTTTTCCCTATGCGTACATATAAATGCTTACTGCTCATGTTCTACGTTAAGCTTGTCAGTCAGATAGCACAATAATACCTTCATTTTGGTAAAAGCATTTTTCCTATAGCTTCTACGACAAAGGAAACTGACCATTGACCCTGTCTCATCGACTGGCATGAAACGCAGCCATTCTGTCTAGGCTGTGACGTAATTTTTCCAAGCGCGGAACACTCGTCCCCTCAGCCTCGTAAGCTGCCAGGGTTGTTTTTATAACTTAAGCATATACATGTATGTCAATTTATAACCTGAAATGATCAAGAAACTTACTACCGCTACAACTCAATGGTCTGGAAATATTTTTTAATGTGATTCACCCATGTACGTGTTATAATCAAAACTTATAACATTAAAACAGTGCGCTGTCCCTATGTTATTACATGTTACATTGATAGAGAACCTATTTACGTCACAACTTATAAGCAGCTGACATCTACTAGCTCTCTGATTCGTCAATTCTTCACAAGCTTACAAGCACGGGCGCCTTCAAATCCCCAGTCGGCAGCACAATACTCTACACTTCAGACTAAGATAATTCAGCAACGAGTTCAAACAATTTCAAACAGGTTTCAACAATTACGAGAGAATTTTATAATCTTTTTAATGAACAGCACCCCTGTGATGAGCTGTCTTTTACTTTTAACAATATCAGCTTACACATCCCCTACCAACATTACCTAAGCAGGATAAGGTAAAACAAAACAATACAGGGATGTTAACAGCAACTTATCAAACATCATTATTGCTTATAGGCAAACTTCGTCCGCTCTGAAACCCATTTCACAGATCACCACTTGAGATCAGTGTACATGTCACGCTAGTGACAATGCCGAGCTTTAGTAATGGCGCTCGGAGGCCAGTTCCACTTAGAATAGCTGTAATTTGTTCTGTTTTTTTTTAATGATATAATATGGATATCTTTTTTGGCTAACTGTTGAAATTACGCAACAAGTGTAGCTTTATCTCCAAATCAAATCACCTATTAATGGAACGACACTTATTCCCATCCACCTGAAGAACCCAGCAAAGTCATGGTTAATTTTGTCGGATGGATAATCTTTTCTACAAAGATTACACAGGACGGACAGGTGGGGAGAGGGTGTCATCAATCGGTGTACCTACGAACCAAAGTGTGCGACGTAAATGTGTGAAAAATATACAGGATACGAGATATCGCAACGATTAGCAATATTTGTCACACATTGTGTAGAGATGTTCCCAACAGAGTAGATGTCCCTCACGGTTGTCAGCGAGTACGTGCCATTACCATATGGTTCGTGCCGTGATATAGCCAAACTGTTTAGTGATGGATTACCAAAACTGAAACAGTATCAGATTCTATGGATAGCTTATGCAAAAATCGAAACTAAGTGGAAAAAACAAATAAGCAAAAGTGCTAGGACGACTGTCAAATGCTTTGGAATGAAGTGAAAACCAGCCTATGTATAGAAACGATCATATAAAACAGAGAAGTCTCAGATGCCACCAGTTTTACAATGCCCTCGTAAGATCATGCGACTTTAGTAGGTTAACCTCATGAGGTGGCTTAAATATAAAAATCATAGATAAATATGCAGGAAACCGGTCCAAACGGGTGTTTCCTGTTTGAAACATTAAACTGTCCTGCTGTTAACTCGTTGGCAAATGGAAGAAATTAAAGCAGTTTAATCGTCCGTGTGTCCCAGCGTTTAGTGTTAGCTGCATTCCTCCAGTGGAACCTACATGGCGATTCCTTGGATCACTGTAAGACAAATACATACTGGGTTATTGTGCAAAACTAAACCATGCAGGTTAGCCAGAGGGCTAGGCTAAACCGGCCTATACGTTCATCGGTCTTCCAGGAAGCACCTAGCTAGTTCAATCAACTGAACGGAGATTCATTGGTGCGATAAATATACAAGTATTGGCTTCGCCGTGAAGAGCTCCAGATCAAGTGCGATCGAGTTTCAGATTGCTTCGTCCATTTTGGACAGTGACAAGTAATCAACAACTTGGTATTTGCATTTACTATACATGTATAAAACTCTTTTGAGTAGAATATTGGTATATGTATCGCTTAGGCCTGCAATGGCATGTTACAGTCGGATAAAGGTCGACTTTCCTTAAGTTTTCTCCAAGGTAGGCCTATAATTTCCAGGCTCTTTTTTCCCCAAAATGATTTCTTGAAATCAAAATGATGTTATCTTAAATTGAAAATAGCAATGCGAATTCACAATGACGTTACAAGCCATACTCTGCTTTCAAGATGTTATGCTTCTTCTTTAAGAAGTTATCGACATTTTCTCCTGTCGTCGACGCATTTTCCAGACGTTCTTCACGATTTGTCATTTTGAATGTACTTGATAGTGCATGCATGTCATCAACAATACAACTACTGTATATAACAGACAAAGACTGAATTGGACCGTTCCGTCCTAGCGGCCCAACCCGACAGGTATAGCTTTATATAAATGGCACGGAAGCAGTATTTCCAGAATGCTTTGCTAATATGCAGTACCTATAACCTGTTGACTAACTGAAGTACGTTGCCACCCTGATGTGGATACGCCGACATACTTACAAACCGCACTGTACATGCTTTCACTGCTTCTGATGCACGCATGTAAGATGGCGTAAACACGAAAGTCGGGAAAAAACTGATGCTACAGACCGAAAAGACAGATAGACTGAAGACAAACGTGTACAGTCTATACCCTTCAGTTTCCACCAGTGTATGGCGTTGTCAATGGAGATAAGTAAATATGATACATTCAACAGGTGTTAATACCATGAAAGTTTATATGCGATTCTTCTGCCCGATCATGAAAAAAATTCTTACTCGATTAGCATATCTGTGTGATATCTTTTCAGAACATATATTCAAAAATTTACGCATATCATCAGAGAGACAAGTAAACATATCTTTTTAGTTCTATCACTATTCTATCTACGTGAAAGAAACACTATGAAACACCAAACATTAATTTTATTTTCATCATTCGGGGATTTTGTTGCTATCATACATTCTGGGGTAACATAATCAATAAATACTGAATATAATTGTCAAACGTATCTTTCTACACAATGGAATATTTACGTAGTTAGATCATAAATATATGGGAACAGTTCTCAATGACACCTACTCTACATAAACCTGCCGTTGTAAAAACAACTACATTACCATACATACTACTTCATCACCACACGGGCATAAACAGAGGTTGTCATGTGATCTTATCAAATCTTAGCTGCTTGGCGTTGTGCATAAAATGGCTTTTTCGTGTACTGCCATTTAAAGATTAGCAGAGATACTGAATGACACTGAGTATTCAATATGTGTCAATTCATTTTCAAGGATCGGAAACCGTAAGCTGTCTGTATACAGCCCATCTTCAGAATATCAGCAACACGAACGCTGCACGCAAAGTTCTATAACGGACGCCTGTCAAGATCGTTACAAATCCGTGCAGTCCTCTGAGGCTCGTTTTACTAAGCTGTCGCAACGTTACGTCAAGCGCATTTACCATGGTGGTGTGTCGTTCTTCGCTGCGTTGTCAATTACACCAGGCACAAGTTGCGACTGTTTCGCAAAACAGTCCCCTGATGCCATTTTATATGTCCGACATTGAAAAACAAAAAGATTACAGCGCGTAAACCGATTTTTTTCCTCAAAATCTGCGCTTCTTGCTGTTTAAAATGAAAGGCAGTTCATGTTCTAAGTTAAGTTAGCCAGAAAGATTGGACAATATTATGTTTCTTTCGGTAAAGTATTTTTTCTAACGGCTACTACAACAGCGGAAACTGATATTTCACAGTGCTCCGTCGGCTAGCCTGAAACGCAGCCATTCTGTCTAGACTGTGACGTAACTGTTCCAAGCTCGGAACACTTGTTATCTGAGACTTACTCCCGCCACAGCACAAGGGTGTGGAAATACTTTGCAATGTTGTTCACACATGTACTTGTTAGAATTAAACATTAAAACAGAGTCCTGTCCCTGTGTTATTACATGTTACACTGACAGTCAGTTCAGAACAATCACCTCTCAGCTTTTATATCAGCTGGTATCTCCTAGCTCTCTGACTGGTTAGTCTATCATAATATTAAAAGCATGGACGCCTTCAGATCCCAGGACGGCAGCATAATACTCCACGCTTCAAACCAAGATAATTCAACAACGAATTCAAACAGGTTTTTACATTCAAGAGAGAATGTTACAATCTTTTTAATGAACAGTGCCTCTGTCATGAGCTACTTATGGTTGCTAAAGGTTACTGCGATTTTTCAATCTTTGATCCCCATAATACAAAAGACTTCAGTATGGAGAATAAAACCAGTCCATTCACTGCAGTAACGGTTTTTCCTTTTTCTAACTGTTCCTATAAATGCTTAAATGATATCAGCTTACACGCCCCCTACCACCATGGCTTAAGCAGGATTAGGGAAAACAGAACAATACAGGGATGTTAACAGCAACTTATCAAACGTCATCAGTGCTTATAGGTAAAACTTGCGTCTGCTCTGGAACCCATTTCACAGATCACACAGGAGATTACTGCACGTTACGATTGTGACAATGCAGAGCTTTAATAACGGCAAACGGGAGATCAGTTCCATTTTCGTGTGGCTGGAATCTGTTCTCTTTTTTAATCACACAGATATAGATTGCTAAGCCTTAAAATTTCCCAACGAGAAGTGTAGCTTTATCTTCAAAATCAAATCACCTATGATTGGCAGAAGGACATTTTTTACAAAAAGACTTTTCAGAAAACTACGTGTAATTATATGTTTGTAGTATGAATCACTAACTCTTTCAATTTTAGTAACATATAGTATCTAGATTCTCCACATAATGAATGAGAGTAAAGAATCAGGAAACATACTGAATGATCTGACAACTGAATCCCGCGTATGTGCATATCATCACTTGCTGCTTTGCACCGAACACACATCTTATCTAATAAAATGTAAGGGGCCTCTGTGGCCGAGGTGGTTAGTGCACCTGCGAGGCGTTATGACCCCCTGCCTCTCTCCAAAGTGGTCGCTGTGAATTTCAGCTCATAATGGCTTCCTCTCTGGCCATACGTGGGAAGGTTCGCAAGCAACCTGCGGATGGTCGTGGGTTTCCTCCAGGCTGTGTCTGGCTCCCTCCCACCATAATGCTGGCAGCTATCGTGTAAGTGAAATATTGCTGAGTACAGCATAAATCACCAATCAAATAAATAAGTGAATAAATAATTAAATGGATGCTGTTTTTTTTCCATTATTGCAGATTTTTCTCCCAATGTTCAAATAATGTCCTCATGAATTTGTGAAAGACAAATGAAAAGAATCAAACATGTCGAGTTAAGGGTTTGAAGCTCCTTCCACAAAAATGTGCGGCACATCTTACCAAAACAGCCAACAACACAGCAAAAGTCTAGTGACACTTCAATCTGACTCACTTGGAGAAAGGCTAGTAAATGGGTGTTTTCAATGGCCATGTTAAGTAGAAATCCCATTTACAGTATTCAAAGACATTTTGTTATTCTTCTGCAGCAGCATCTATAATGCACAAAAATTTTTGTTTTTAAATTGTAACGACACTTTCATTTTTACTTATACTTACTGTCTTTGGGGTCAGGGTAATAATATTTATATTTCTGACTACCCCGCGCATTAATTATATCTGTTAAAACCTCTCCTTCTGGATCTGAAATAACAATCAGAAAATCACATCTTCACCTGTTGTTTTATTAAATACAACAACAAGACGGAAGAAAAAACACCCTGGGCCTATAGCATACTGCAATGGCCACACATATTACTTTCAGCTGCCATGGCAACATAATGTTTATAGTACTGACTGCCATGGAATTCAAGTACATATAGTGTATACGCCTGATTAATGTCCTTTTTTGTCAACTAGATCCACGTTAATGTCAATCATTTTAATTCTGGATATGTTGTTTCATTTCATGTCAAGTGTGACTTACTCAAAAAAAATATCCTTGGTATGTACTGTCCATCTTGAGCAAATTTATTATCTGAAGGTTCTTCATCATCCTGACGAATACCAAATAAAAATGCATATTCTGCAAATTATTTTTCACACAATGTCCATTTAATTACTATTTCTAACAGCAAGAATAATTCGACATAAACAACATCTAGATAAAACTAGAATCTTTGGGTTTTTACTGATTCCACGGTAAACACATTAAACATTTCAGGTCCAAAGAGAAGAATTCTACTAATTCAAACAGATTTGTCCAACTCTGCATTCCCAGAAAAAGGAATCCAACTTCACACAATTTTATTGTTGATATCAGTAATTGCTTTCTCAGGACTACACTGCATCAATATACATAGACATCACAGTTATTTGCTAGAATATTCAAACAACACATACTGTTGTTATTCAGTCACACAAACATCAACTACTGCTAAACGAGTCCTTTTTCTTAGAAAGGAAAACACTCCATGCTGACTAACCTGTGTATTAACCATAACAAGTTTTTTGCTGAGTTCCTGAATGTCAGCTGAGTCAGCAAACTTTGGCTTCAACGCTGTGAATTAATGACAATGAATTTACATAACTAAACATGCACATGTGAAATTGTCAAAAAATATGAAAAGATGACCTTCAGGAAATAAAAAGACAACACTACAGTTAATACTGCACTGGGATATCTTTTTCTATTTCGGCCCAAATATATGAATACAAGTTATGTTTTTACAACACAGCGTCTTGAGTATGTCACCTCAGTCACTACTATTTGCTCCACTTGTTATAATCGCCAGAAACTTTACTAGGTATACTGGAACCCCAGAACAGTATTACCCGAAAGAAATGGGACAATATAAAGTAATGGTGTTTCTACAAACTAACTCTCACATATACATGTATGTAAATTTATATCAAACACTGTTCTACAAAGTTATAAATGGCTTTATGCCAGTAATGTGCAGTAACATATACAGTAATAAGTTAAGAAAATGATAATTCATTAACATTACCTTTACAAGCTCCACACCAAGACTTATGAATTATCACCATAAGTGGCTTATTTCTGAAAACAGACTCAAACTCAATAAAACTAACTCAATGCAATCTCTTTAGCAAAGCATAGGACATGAATGTTTCTTACGAGCCTTTCAAAAAATGAATTCTTTAAGCACAACTCAGTGTCAATGATCGTCCTGTGAATCAGGAAGAGTTTTTAAGGTAGGTAAAACTGTGACTACGATATAACCTTGAAAAACAATTACTGATAGGATATACATCATTCATGTACATTCATTCCAGGTTCCTCGTGTATGAGCTCAAAATTCATAACTTACTCAGCCTTGGCAATTTTAAGACCCTCTTCTAGAGATACCCAATCAACTTTGTCACCCCAGCCTGGAAATAAGAACACAAGTATGGTCAGTGCCACTATAGAATTTGTTTTGTATGGGTATGCTATTGCATTGCATTATTCTACATACACATTTCATGGCTGAAAAATAAGAAACATACCAAATACAAATTAAACATTATCAAATCATTATCATATTAAAACGACTAAATGTTTAAGTGTTTATTTGAAATACGCACTTTGATAAATGTAATGAAAAGTAATGAAAGAATGTTGTACTCCTGACACTTGCATGGTCTGGTTATGTGGTTGAAAACCAGGTGGGTGTTTCTCTAAAACAAGTCATGCTGTTCTAAACTGAAGAGTAACTTCAGTACAATATCAGAAAGTTATGATGAGCTTTTCTAGGAACTTTCTTAGTGTGGTAACCATGACAAATATTGGAAAACTGAGTTTTAGACAATTTTTGTATTGAGCTTTTATGAAATGAATTGAGCTTTTGATAGACTGGTTACCAAAAAATATTGAGTTTTCTGACTTGTTCAAATTGAGTTTATAACAACAAAATGGCTTGAATACCCTGGCTGAGCACACTGCATATGTCTGTGCTAAACTACAGGTATTAATGGGTCACTGAATGAATACCATATAGGGTGTTTTGGGTGATGTTGAAATTACGAATGAATGAATGAATATGGAATAGCACCTCGGCAATATTTCATCCATGCTGTGGCGAGGGTGTTGTTGAAGCAGGATGAACTTGCAAGTTCATATTTAGGGTTCTGCCTGCATGTTCATAATTTAAGTGATGAACATAACCATATTGCTGAGAAATTTTAGCTGTGACCATTTTGATATGTGGACATGTCATCACAACAACGAATAAATCTGTCGTTACATTAAAACAGTGATAAATATTTCAGCTGCGACTCAAAAAAAATTGCGGACCAAATTTAGCAACTTCATTTAAAAGTAAATCTCTTTAATTTATGTACCTAGAAACACTAAACAATAAGAAACATTTTAGCATTGGTTAAACTTTTATTGTGGCACAACAGTATGCTTGAAGTGCAATGCTGAAGTTCATTACTGAATCTTGGGGCATTGCTTGCTCAACACGTACTCGCCACAGCGTACACGAGAGTTCAAATAAGGCGGAGCGTTCATTGTTCCCACTGATTTATCATGTGACTTTGATGTCTTGGCTTTCTTATATAGAAATGAGGTCAGTAACAACTCTTCAAACCTGACTTTGATAGGTCAACTGTTTCTGTGCATGCATTCTACAAAAGAAATCTGACAGACAGCATGCATGGCTCTCACTTCGTTTTACTTTCCAAAAACTTCCACATTTGAGAAGTGACATCTGTTCACATTAAATAGGAGCATGAATGCATATTTAACTTCAGATTACAGAAGTGCTTAACGGTCATTTCTTCAAGAGATAGGGGTACAGAATCTTTCATGAAATATTCGACTGTGTCTGGTGACAATGAGCTGATGTGATTTGTATCATTTGGCTATAGGTGACATGAACATATGCTACTGATACCACATCTACTAGAGGTCCTTTTAAAATATACTAAGTGTATTCCCTTATCCGTATTTAGACACTTCATTACCTTAAAAATGTATATGTTCCTCAATGAGCAATGATCATTTGACCACTGCTTCAGTCAAAAATTCTTGCAGGCTGCCATGTTCACTCAGCCGTCAAGAGAGTCCGGTAACCTCCGTGATGTGGAGTTTTCCATGCAGGATTCGCACTGTTATGTAGGGTAGCTCAAAAGGCGTTTAAAGCCTCTTCACTCTATATCCCCTCGGCGAACCATTGCTGATTGAGGAACATACCGTTTTTAAAGGCTATGCTCCGTCTAAATGGGGACAGGAAAAATCTCATGTTTTTCTCAATGGGCCTCTGTTAGACGTTGCGTCGGGTGCATACCACGTCTAATTCAATAGGATGGGCAAACAACTGAACCTGCGACCGACAAGTACAAAAAAAAAATAATAACATTTCACCTGCGAGGCCAAGAACAGTTTCAAGTAACCACCACTGAATGACAGTTTTAACACATTAAAAATTTTACAACAGCGGCGGCGATACAGCTTAACCAATCTATTTTGTATTCTACGTGCTATAATCAGTTTAATGCCCTTAAAAATCTTCAGCATTTAAACACCTCGCAAAAATTAAGAGCCTTACCTCGGGCTAAATCATTAGCAAGTGAGAGAGATACACAAAACGTCACTGACAACCACGCCAACACGTTGCTTCCCGCCATCTTTCTCGTTCAGAACTGGCAACGTGACAACAATCGGAAACGACCATCAAGCTTTTCTAATGAAAACCGACCCTGTCACCATCTGCCGCCATGTTATATTTTATCGTGAAGTGCCAGAGATTCACTGGGAGGAAGAATCACTGGGATTCGAAAGAACACATTACGCTGATCTGCGTGAGGGTAAATCTGTGCGGATTTGTAGATGGTATGCAGCATTTATTGCTTTCCAACTCAAGTCTTTTCACATCGAACGTTAAATCGAAGCGCTGTTTTCAGTATCACTACACCAAATAAATGTATCGCTGTCTCTTTCAAATATATTTAGTCTTCTTAAATATCTTGTAACATTATGAAAATATGTTTATTCATCTTAAATATTATTTACGACAATGAAACGAACTCTCCGTGACTCTAGCGTGTTTCCGGACATACAATCTTCACCCTTCTGATGAAAAGAAACAGAAACAGCCACTTTCATTCTAGGATGCATCTCTTTCTGGTTTCACAATTCCGCGAGGTTAACGCCCCAGTTGTGTGTATCTGTAGCCTTATATGTGGTAGACACACATTATCGGCGTGGATCTGGCTGCATTCAGCTTATTACTCGAAACGATGAAATGGAACGATGGAAACCTGGCTGTGGCAATGTTTGCTTAAGTAACCAACTGACAGACTTACAGAGGATACCCTCGTGAAATATTAGTTTGGTTTTGTCGTACTTCACAACAACCGGAATATAATATTGCTCCCCAGAGTTATAGCACTCCAAAAGTTGTTGGATGATCAGATTTAATTAGTAATTTCAGAACGCTGATTACCCAAACATGATTCAATTATATATGATGTTGATATATGTACTTATATCCCATAGCATATCATAACTTTTCTCTCTCTAAGCTTTCAGATTTGTTATTTGAAATATAATTTAATATTTTATAATAATATAAATTTCTAATATATTTTTTATTTATTTTTTTAAAGAAAGAAAGAGAAAAGGGGTGTTTACACCAACAATCATTTTTGGAGGGTTATGCATTCCTCTGACTACATACAATAGCGCGGCTTAGAATATGAAAGATTCTGGGAACCCATGTACTACCGTGGACCCAAACTTTGACGGACCCAGAATTAGATCATAAGACTCGTTTTAGACAACATGGACGCGTTTGGCGGAGAGGATTTATTTTCTGTATTTGGTGAAAACGAAGATAAAAACAATGAGAAAACCCAGAGCTCTGGAAAGAAGAAACGTCCGGTATCACATGAGACCGCTGGTAAACGGTCTGACCAAGAAAGGTAGGTGTATTGGTATGTTACTGTTATTTTTGCGATCACGCCGTTGTTGTTGCAATCCTATGTCAGCCTCCGACAGCGTGCTGTTATTTACAGAACAGTGTCAGTCATGGAGTTGCGAAGTTTATGGCGCTGCCTGATGTTTTCAAATGGCCACATCCTCTGTACCTAAAGTTATATTATTGTTAGAATGGAAACCCAATTCCTTACTACTTGTAACGCTGTGTTTTTGATGTTTAGTTTAGTAGATAATTGCACAGGCACTCGAAGATATCACCACTTATGTCAGTGAAATACTGATGTTTATTATTTATACATCAGTGAATGGCAGTATTTCCTTCATTGATAAAAGTGTTGTTTTCACTGCAGTTAAATATCACATTTTGATATTTCACACCCAGACATCATGACGTCAGAAAAGAAACATTTTATTTTATAAAGTTCCAATCTGATCTCAGCGGAATGAGGTCATAATGTAAGTTTAGTCAACTGCTACATTCTCACATCACATGAAAAGTGACAGCCTACAATACACAAAATTATGATACTGTTAGGGTATAAATAATAAATAGAATATTGCACAGTGAAGGTTGAATGCCAAAAATATTGTTCTCGTGGAAATGATAATCCTTCACATCTCGTGGGTTATCATTTCCACCTCTCACTCGAACAATGTTTATGGTATTCAGCCTTCACTGTGCAATATCCTTTATACATGGACGGATGTGAAACACTAGTGGCAAAGAATCACAAAATGGCAATAAAAAATCTTTGTTTCTTGATTGTTGTCGGAACTGTTTGCACTAAACATATACCTTTCCTAATCCCTTGACATTAAACAGCTCGAATTCTGCATGAATATCACCTTTGAAGGAAAGCTAGTCTCGCTAACATTTGTGGAAAAAATAACAAGAGAAAAAAATTTATAATAAATAAAAAATTACATAGAGAATTAATGGCAGGATTGTCTAGACATATGCATGGAATGTTGCTGGTTGGTATCTGTGTCAAACATGACATACATGCATGCCGGTTCATGAATCCCCGTCGGCTTCCGAAGGCGAACAGAAGAAAATACAAATCGCGCAGCGCTGGGGAAAACAATGGTGTTGATTGGTTTTGGACATTCCCTTCAAAGTTGATAATCATGTGGAATTCAAGTTGTTTAATGGATGCAGGTTAGGAAAGGTATGTGTCTAGTGCGAACAGGAGCCCTGAATTAAAACTATTATTCATAGTTATTTTTCCAAGACTGTAAATAAGGAGAGACATTCATGATCAAGTAGTTTACAGATTCTTTGCTTTGCCATTCTACCTAAATTGGGATGTTGACTGACTGCAGCTTACACATTTTGATATGTACACATATATGGTTGAGTAGGCTTTGTAATGTGAACATTTTGGTGAACTTGATATCCCATATGCAGCTGTGTTGAAATTTCAAAGAAATTTATGGATGGCTCAAACCATAAAATTTCCAGATATTGACTTAAATTGTGATTTGAGTTGGTGACTTGTACATCTGTTGATTTCATAAAACATAAAATATAATAAGGCTACTTTATGAACGTCTTCAAAATTTTTAATTATCTAAGACTGCTCACTGCTAAATAACTACAGAATATATATTAATTACATTCTCAATTGTCATATTAGAGATGGAGTGGAGAACATATTTTGGAAAGTTTTATTTCATCTTTGTTGATAAATTTTCAATATTGCATATACCAGTCCATATTAAATTATACAGATTGACCCTACCATGCCATAAACCGACAAGGCCACGAAATCATTCTGTTGTCATAATATCATCGCAAAATGAGAAAACTGTTGAAGTGTTATGCAACCGTTGTTTGATTTTTGAAGTCTGGGGGCCTCTTTGGCTGTGTGGTTAGTAAAACACAGTGACTCAGGAGCCTCTCACCAATGTGGTCGCTGTGAGTTCAAGCCCGGCTGAAACTGGCTTCCTCCCTAGTGATATCCTCCTAATCTACTGATGACTGCAATCATGTAAGTGAAATATTTCGCATAGAAGACCAATAAATAAATAACTGATTGTCTTTCTATGTTTAAATCAAGAATGTTATGATTGTTGCAGGGCTGAAGATCTTCTCCGAAGTATCACAGAAAAACGACCACAGAGTGAACAAAATGTGCAAGGGGACAAGACTGCCAAAAAGTTCAAGGCAGATATCAAGGAAGAGATCAGGTTTGTTGAATGTATAATTACATGTAATGTCTTTATGGAGTCAGATTTCTCAGCCACGCTGCCTGATTTAATACATCAAATGTTTAGCAATACAAGTGCAGTGCGTGTTTTGATTGACAAGGTGTGTCTTGGCATATACATGTATCTACCTTAAGTTTTCAGGCACCCAACTTTAGTGTTATGGTATCGCAGTTTTGTCAGCTTTTTTGTTTGATCTCTCTGTCCACTTTGAATATATAGATAGGTATCACAATGTGTGTTTCCCAGTGCAATTCATTTTGTGCAGTTTTGATTTTTAGTGAATATAGTCACAATGTGCTGTACCTGTCCCTGGTGCCCATGGTAACCCAATTGTGAATTTACATGTACTTGCATCTGTTGTATAATAGGAATATATTTGTTCAAGTGTATAAGTTTAGCTGAACTCTTTGTATAATTAAAGTATTACTGAGCCTACCCTGTTTTTAGTCAATTCACATAATAGTTATTTTGCAATATTTTTTTCCAGTCTGACAGAGGTGATGCCACGTATCCAGATTCATAGAGTTGATACGGTGGAGGCCTGTTTACATGAGGTAATGAGATCTTTTACCTTTGACCTCTTGTTATTCTAATTCAGTGCTATTATCTTCATCTAACCCTAGTTTTTCTAAAACCCTTAGAATGCTAAGGAATTTGAAAATGTTATTTTTTACTTGACCATTTTGCCCAACCTTTGGACGGAAGTTCAAATATTTGTTTACCTGATTTTAGTGTGATTAGATATAATGGGACGAAAGGGGATCATGCATGATGTCCTTTGTGTGATGCATCCCAGAGGCTGCACTGCAGGAATATCCTAATATTTTACTGAAATAAAATCAAAATACCCTGAAAGACCTAAAGTTTTGTCCATGACAAAATTCCTGATTTTCCTGATTTTTTAGAGTGCTATTGATTGTAGGAAGATGTTTTGTTTGGAAGGTAGAATAATGTGTGCCGGGAAAGTGCAAGTCTTGGCGCCAATAGTAATACTGTGTGGCATTTATTTACTTTTAGAAATTTGTTGTCTGAAATTTTAGGTCATTTACCGTATGACAGACATATTAAATCTTTTATTGTAGGTAGCTATCCCACCAGATGCAGAGTTTGTTCCCCTTAAACCTTCAACAGAAAAAGCAGCAAAAGAATATCCATTCATTCTAGATCCATTTCAAAAGGAAGCTGTACTGTGCCTAGAGAACAGCCAGTCTGTGTTGGTGTCTGCCCATACATCAGCTGGCAAAACAGTTGTGGCTGAGTATGATTTTTTTTTTTTTTTTTTTTTTAAGTGTTCCTTTAAAGTTCGGTGTGGGCCATAGTCTCTTCATTAAGGACCTTTCCTTTCAGTGGGAAGGCAGGATGTTGTTTAATCTCATCAGATGGTGCTGGAGTGAAGCAGAACCTTGAGCCATTGTTACCTCAAAAATTAATTGTAATGCAGCATTTACAAAGTATCAGTTTTGACTGTAACATTGTTCCATCTTGGGTTCAATATAATAGTCTGCTGCACACGAGTTAGACTCAAGAACACTTTAAAGAGCGAGTAACATGACACAAGCTACATTTGTACTTCTTGGTTAAGGTGTGATGACAAATTTGGTAATTTCACATGATAGTCAAGTTTCAGTCGCTAAATGTAAGTTTTTTTATGTTTTCAATGTGACCCAACAATTCATAACATCAAATTTTTGTCATTAAATTTGAATACTTTTAACACATTGCATTCAGACTTGTACAGTTGTTTGTTATCAGTGGGATATGATTAAGCCATCTTCCAGCCATTAATATTGTTAAGTAGAATGACTTTTCAGCAAACTACATTTCAGGAACATGGCTATTCGGTGTTGGCTCTGTCCATCATTCATATATACATTTTGATATTAATAAGGATAATTGGACAACTGGCAAAGTTTATATGACTGGCAGCTTATTGTTTCCATCATATTATCTTATGATTGTGTTACAGCCGTTTTCTCAAACACAGAGACAGACAATGGTCCCATAGGGGGACATGGACCTCAGCAGTCTGCTAGGGTTCTAAAATGAAAAGAACAGAAAATCCAGGGTTTTAAGTACGGTATTTCACCTGAAGTTTAGCAGGTCAAAATGTACTTTCAAAAGCAAAGGAAAGCCATAAAAGGATTATTTTGATACCAGCACTTAAGTTTCTCTGGTAAGAAATTAATCAAACTTGTGTCACTGTGTCACTTGAGAAATGCTAAACTTTACTTTAGGTGAAATATAGTAAATCAACTTTTCCACATTTTGATATACATGTATTAAATTTGATTTCTTTGCTAGCGAGGCCTCCGTGGCTCAGTCGATTAGCACGCTATCGCAGCACAGTGACCCAGAAGCCTCCCACCAATGTGGTCGCTTTGAGTTCAAGACCAGCTCATGCTGGCTTCCTCTCCGGCTGTACGTGGGAAGGTCTGCCAGCAACCTGCGGATGGTCATGGGTTTCTGCCAGGCTCTGCCCGGACGTATAAGTGAAATATTCTTGAGTACGGCGTAAAACACCAATCAAATAAATAAATCTTGTCCTAGCCTTAATAAACAATAACAGTATACCCTTGACTAGAGAAATGGGGCTAACCCATGTCAAGTTAAATTTTGCACATGTTTCAGGTATGCTATAGCTATGTCTCTGAAGAACAAACAAAGAGTAATCTACACAACTCCAATCAAAGCTCTCAGCAACCAGAAATATAGAGAGATGATGGAGGAGTTTCAGGATGTCGGTTTGATGACTGGGGACATCACCATCAACCCTAATGCCAGCTGTCTCATCATGACCACTGAGGTACAGGCTAGCAGCAAAATTATGTTTTTAGAACATAAATTAGGGCGTTATTTTTTATTTTTAAGCTAAAAAGTGATCGATTTTTCTTAAAATACAAGTACATAGGTTTTATAGTTTTAGGTGGGGGTCGAGTTTCTTGACATTTTATTTTATTATTTTGTTTATTTCGAGTGGCCGTATTTTATTTCTTTTTTTATTTTAAGTAATCCTCAGTCTTGTCATGTGCATGTTATTTTCACAAAGTACAGCAATGACAGTCTGTTATTATCTGATTTTAAACTACCACGATACATTCATTCTCTACCAGTAATCATGGTTTCAATTTCTTCAGTGTTCACAGTTTTGTTACAAATCAGCTTAAACTATTATTTTGTATGCAGTTGATAAGTTCCATAGTGTAATGTTGTAAATGTTTGGTTTGTTGTGAAAATCCCTCTTTATTGGAGATAATATGCAATTTTTGTTGATTTCTTTCACTGACATAAGTGAACTTTTTGAAATTGTTTTAGATTTTGCGCAGTATGTTGTACCGTGGATCCGAGGTGATGCGAGAAGTGGCTTGGGTCGTGTTTGATGAGATACACTACATGCGAGACAAAGGTTCGTTACTTTGATAAGAGAATATATGAAGGGTGTATGCTATTTAACTGGTTAGGTTTGTTGAAACCCTGACTCTACTTAATCTTGCATCAAATTTCTCAGATCTTTCATACCTGGTAGTATATTTTGTATCATAATTTTTCAGTCATGTACCACTTGGTAATTGTAATCTTTCCTGCACTACAGAATGCACCTGTTTCACAACTTTCGAAGAGATGTTTTAGTGTAGGTGACTGCTTTTACAATCAGATGAGATTTACAGTGTTCGGTTATCTCTTGTTTCAGAAAGGGGAGTTGTATGGGAAGAGACTATTATTTTACTACCAGACAATGTACACTATGTTTTCTTGTCTGCCACAATTCCAAATGCAAGGCAGTTTGCCGAATGGATCTGCTATCTGCACAAACAGGTAAGTTTTTGTACAACAACGTCACGGATCACTAAAAGCATCCTATATACTTTCCAGAAAACATAACTTGTTTGTCATACAGGCCAGAAATTAAGAAAAAACAAATTGAAGAAAACAGCCCATAGCAAGGATGAATGTCATCCTGGTGCACTTCTTTAACCACTTGGCTTTTGTAGAGTGAAAACTTGTAGTTTCTTCTTCAAAAATTGCTATGTATCTGTGATGCTCAAAATGTGTCTTCATATTATGATTTCATGAAATAGCGTAAAAATTTGATACTAGTGAAATTGAAAACTACATTCATGGATCATTTAGTGGTGATTTACATTCTTAGCAGGAACAGGATCACAAAGAAATGTTGGACAAAAGTTTAAATTGATGACTTCTATTCTGCAGTTACACTATACAAAAGGTGAATGAAACATTGTTAACTTTACTTGTTGCCTCTAGAACTGGTGTAAAAGTTTTGATCAATTTGTTTGTTGTTTTTTTTTTTGCAGCCTTGCCATGTGGTGTACACTGAGTACCGTCCGACACCATTGCAGCATTACATCTTCCCAGCAGGGGGAGATGGCATTCATCTGGTGGTGGATGAAAATGTAAGATTTGAACTACTACCTGAATCTGTTTTTCAGCATTCTCTAGTCAAAATCTCAAAAAGATTAGGCTTTGTGTAAACACAGTCTGTCATTAAAATTTTCTTATGATACCATTTGACAGTATCCTTCTTTATCCTTCTTTACGTGACAGTGCAAATCATTCAGCTCGTCTAATTACACCTCTCCCTCATTATAACCTGTTGCATTACAACACGACCTTCAATATAACACGATTGGAAATGTCTCCCAAATTTTAACCAATCTGTTGTATGCATCTGTACAAGCTTTAAAGTTTCAAAACCTTCAGGTTTTTTATACTCCTTGAACTCAGAGGCTTAGCTATGAAGTCATTATTTAATGATAATTAAGCTGTTTTGTCTTCAGTACAATTAACTTACACTGTCACAGTGTGTTCATTCCTACATATAATTTCACAGACCACCAGTGAATTAAGAATGTCACATAGCATTCTTCACCTAACACTGGCTGGCAGATTTGTCCCCTGACAACAGCACTGTAATAGGGAGAGGTGTATTCATATTAGTCATATTCAAGCCACAGGTCAGGTTTTATATCATTAATATTCATGGGTCATATTGTTGCTAGACTTTCATAAGATGTCTTAACATGGAGGTCTGGGAATTTGCTGCCCTCTGGACTCCTGACATGGTGATGAAAATTTTGTATGTCTCAGTGTTTGTCATGTTGGTGGTTTTTCAGGGTGAATTCCGAGAAGAGAATTTCAATGCAGCCATGAATGTATTAAAAGATGCTGGCGATGCTGCTAAAGGTGATCGTCGAGGCAGAAGAGGTGGAGTCAAGGGAGGTAATCTCTTCAGTAGTATTAAAATTTATTATTTTTCTTCTAAACTGTCACACAGCATGGAGAAGAGATATATTTGTGCCCCCCCCCCCCAAAAAATGAAAACAGCATACAAGTTCAAGAGTTGCAGGCCCTAGACCTGACTGGAGAAATATAGCCCTTTCAGATGAAGTGTAACCCTTTAATTGGTTACTGACTGATTATATGCACATTCTGAAAATTTATAAAAAAATAATTATGACATTTCAGTGCAATATACTTGCACTGAAATGTCATAATTATTTTTTATAAATGTCATAATTTATTTTTTATATTTTATGAAATTCACAAAAGCAGTTTTGTTTAACATTCTTTTCAGGTAACGAGTCAAACTGTTTTAAAATTGTGAAGATGATTATGGAGCGAAGTTTTGCCCCAGTCATCGTGTTCAGCTTTAGTAGGAAGGAATGTGAAGCTTATGCGCTACAGATGTCAAAACTTGACTTCAACACAGGTGAGTATTAATATACACACAAAATACTGAAATATATGTTCTGATACCGTTACCAAAGATTTGGCTGTGTTTTCTGCATTTTAACTTGTTTTAAGATGAAAAGATAGACTATTGAAGAGAATGGTTCAGTGTATTCAGAAAGTATATTTTGTTTTCAGAGGAAGAAAAAGGCATGATAGAGGAAGTTTTTAACAATGCCATAGATGCATTATCAGATGAGGATAAAAAGCTCCCCCAGGTAAGGTATCCAGGAATATTGCATGTTATTTTAGTACTTCTAATACTCAAGTGTATATGTGTGGTCTGAAATTTGAGGAAACATTTTGGTGTTTGTGGAAATTCATTGAGAATAAATACTTGCTCTGCAGCATGTGGATACAGACACAGCAAATGTATGTACATCTTTGTTGTTCCAGGTAGAACATGTCCTGCCATTGTTAAAGAAAGGTGTAGGGATTCATCACTCTGGACTCTTGCCTATCCTCAAAGAGACCATTGAGATTCTTTTTGCAGAAGGGCTCATCAAGGTGGGTGCTAATCAAGTTACAGTGAAACCTGTGCCTACTGCCACCTGTAAACAACCTGTAAAACCAAACAATTTTCCATGTTTAAACAACCTGAAATATATGGGCACCTGTCCAACGCATCCAGCGCCCAAATATTTTTTGCCACCAAATTCTATATCAGCCTGTCCTTTCAACAGTAATGATAATTGCAGCATTGGACATTCAAAAATTTAAAAATGGCAACCACAGGCTTCAGTAGTTTTTGTAGCCATTCAAAGTTATAACCTGCCACTTTGTGAAGACAAGTGAAGTGTGAAGATCACTGGTCAATGGCAGTGAAGTCTATGTTCTTTAATCATGCCCAGCTGGTTATAGTCCGGACACCCTTCCCCTGTTACAGTGGATTAGCTCCATGCTGAGATCTGAGCTATGAATGCCATGAACAGGGGCCAAACTTGGATATAATCTGACCCCCTGTGGTTCCTCCCGTGAATGGTTTCTTTGACAAATTATCTGGCTTGCTGGGCCATTATCTTTGCAGGCAAATTGTTGTGTTTTATTTTGCTTGGCCAAAATATTGCCTGTACAGAACACATGGTGAAATTGATCTTCCATCACTGGTACATTTTGTTGTTGTTTCACCAGTAATGGCAAATATGATTGACTGAATATTCATACATCTCAACAGTCTGCCATTTACAGTTCTGAACTTTGTTAGCATAGTCATTTATATCTACTTAGGCCAAACTGGCACACGGTTTTCTAGGGCCTGACAATGATGGGAAGAAAGTTCTCCTGTCCTGCATGCCCTGACCTGAAACTCTTTCTGTAAATTTTTGAGTTGTTATTTTACTGCAATTGTTATATTTCTATGAAATGTATGTAGCAGAAGAGAGTAGTGTTTTATTATGTATAAAATTATTATGTACATGTGTAGATTTCCTGGAACTTAATTCAGTTGTGATTTGGCCTGGTCTTCACAACCTGTCTTATGTGGCCAAATGTAATATGCGACCACTTTTTTCGTCTACCTTCACTGGCCGCATACAACAGGTTTGACTGTATATTGCTGTGCTGTAAGAGGATTATAGCATATGCTGGCATTTTTGAAAAGTGCCATCAAGAACTTAGAAATTTAGATATAATTTTTCAAAGCAGTATTTTTCTTCTTCGCTAATAAAGAAGTTTCTGTGACGTCCATAAAAGTGCTTTATTCTTGAGGACAGTGTAAATGTTCAATCAAATACCATACAAATAAATCAGTCACATCAGAGTTTGTTTCCTGTTTTATAGGTGCTGTTTGCCACAGAAACATTTGCCATGGGGCTAAACATGCCAGCCAGAACTGTGCTTTTCACCAGCTGTAGAAAGTTTGACGGTAAAGATTTCAGATGGGTAAGAGATGTCAAATATCTTCAGCTGTTGTGACACCCAGCATATTCATTTCTTCACATTTCATCAATGACATCTTAATATACATTAATTTCTTTCGTTTTCCTTTGATTGACCAGGCATCACTTCACCTGGCCCTGAATACCACTGATGATTTGATATGTATGATATGTTATAAACAAAATAGTAGATAATTGCGATGTAAAGAGCATTGTATAGTGTATTTAAAGATCTGTTGAACTTGTTTCTCAGTAGTATCTTCTTTTACTTTCTTTTTTTACCTTCTTCAGATTGTTTTACTATTAGTAAGTTATGGTTCAGGGGTCAGCTGCTAAACATATCATAATGATATAGTTTCCTATGATATCGTATCACCATATTTCTGGTTGTCATCATATAAGTGAAATATTCCTCAGTTCTGGGTATAACACTAATCAAATATATAAATAAATAAATTGTTATTAATTAGTTAAAAAACAAATTCCAAAATTGAATTAAGGATGTAGAGTTCATCTTGTTTTATAACACATTCATTCAGGTGCAGGGTAGCTTCTTTGTGAACTGTTAGGCAGTTTTTTATTGCAGTAGAAATTTAAAAATTATTATTTGAGAACAAATGATAAGTAGACGATGTGGTGTTAAAGTTGTTGATGTTGTTGTAGTTGACTTCTGGGGAGTACATCCAGATGAGTGGTCGGGCTGGAAGACGTGGCCTGGATAGCCGTGGAATTGTCATTCTCATGGTGGACGAGAAAATGAGTCCTTCAGCGGGCAAACTTATTGTCAAGGTAACAGAAATATAATCACAAATGCTACTTAAATGCAACCAGAAAGTGCCTTCTTAGTTGTCCGGGTAACATGCTTTCAAAAAAGATGTTTATCATTGTATTAAAATTAAGACTTTGAAGGAAATATAAAAATGTATGCTTCAGGGATTATAAATAAACAAAAGCACATGTACTTGCAAACTCTCTAAAACTGTACATTTTTGTACATTTTCAGATATATACCTTTTGACTTACAACATTGCAATGAACAATAGACATTGCCATACTTCATATATATCTATAAGTAAACATGGACATATATTAGAGTGGAGTCTTTTATGCCATATTGAAGGAGCTCTGTAGTCCTATAAAAGGATGAAGTGTTATACCACAAAGGGATATTGCTGTGCTATCTCCATGTTGCAACTAAAAACAGTTGACGGAATGTTTTCATCATTAGAGCCTACATTTGTATACTCAGGGTAAAGCAGATGCGCTGAACAGTGCCTTCCATCTGACCTACAACATGGTGTTAAACCTGCTCCGTGTGGAGGAGATCAACCCAGAGTACATGCTGGAGAGGTCCTTCTTCCAATTCCAGAATTATGCAGCCATACCAGAGCTCTATGAAAGTAAGCAGGCCAGTGTGTAGTTACATGAATGTGAAACAGAAGTGCCCTAAAAGGTTGCAGATAGTGGTTATACCTTTGGACAGACGTGGAATCTGTAGTATAGTCTCAAAGAGTAAAGACTTTGACAGTCTTTACGATAGTGTAAGCTTGTAAACATGTCTGATATCCTGATAAAAACAAAGAGCCAGCCTCCTTGGCCTATGGGGTTAGTGCTCCGGTGCAGCCTAATAACCGAAGTGCCTCTCAGCAGTGCAATCGCTGTGAGTTCAAGTCCACCTCATGCTGGCTTCTTCTTCATTCGTGTGTGGGAAGGTCCACCAACTAACTGCAGATGGGCCTGGGTTTCCCCAGGGCTTTGCTCGGTTTCTTCCCACCTCAATGCTGCCACCATCATATAGGTGAAATAATCTTGAGTACAGCATACAACACCAATCAGTGAAGAAAAGCAAAGACTTGGCTCATAAAGAGCTTGCATAAGCACAACTGGCATGTCAGACCTTATGATAGTTATTGTGTTACCATGGTATTTATTTATATAAGTTCACTCTGCCTTGTTTTTTTCAAACTTCTGTAAATCTCTTTTTGTTTTAAATCGTACTCTAGAATTAAAGGGACTAGAAGAAAAGTACAAGAGTCTTTCAATTGCCAATGAGGATAATGTGTCATCATACTACAAGATCCGTCAACAGCTGGACAACATGGGGAAAACCTTGATAACCTACATACAGAAACCTCAGTATATATTACCTTTCCTCCAGCCAGGCAGATTGATACAGGTGAGTGGTTGTGTTCCTGCAGCATGTAGTTCAAGTAGATTTCAGTCTACTGTTTCACCTTAATGTAAAAGATTAACGTTGGTAGAATAGAAATAATAGCTCTATGTCTCTGTACCTCATATGCCTGCGGTGCCACCGTGTAAAATTTCAGCTCTTCTACATTTACTGTAACAAAATGAACAGTGACAATAAAGAATCATTATCTCTTAATTTTATTACCTTTAATTGCCTTTAAAATTTAGTTTTTTTCTGGGCAGATGTTTAGATCAAAGATAGAAACTTCTTTGTTTTTGGACAGGTGAAAAATGGTGAGGAAGACTTTGGATGGGGTATGGTGGTCAACTTTCAGAAGAAAGCAAATCAATCAGATGTGAGTATATACCTGAGCGCTGAAATAAACTAATTGATGACGTATTGGAATGTTTTGCTCAGTGCAAAGACCAAGGATTCTCTAACCAGTGTGATGGCTGAATTCAAGTCCTGTCATAGAAGGTCGTGGGAAGGTCTGCCAGCAGCTTGCGGATGGTCGAGTGTTACTGGTTTCCTTCCACCATAACACTGGTCGCCAAGATCTAAGTAATTTATAATTGAATAGAGTGTAAAACACCAATCAAATAAATAAATATTGCAATTTTTAGTTGATGTAATTGTAGAAGTTAAGTAATATGCATGGAAGTTTGTGTGGATTATTCTGAATAATATTAACCAAGACACTCTTGATTGTTGAAATTCCCATTTTATTAATAATGATATCTGAACACAGATTGATTTACATGTATATTCTAATTTGATCCACTGCTTCAGCTGCAGCTATAAGTCAAGAGTGATTGTCTGCAGAGACCAGGGTTTGCTCAGAGCCTTTCCCCCAACATAAACTGGACTGGCATCACATAATGTTAAAACTGCCAGCCAAAAATGAAAAGTGTGGAAAGCTTTTCAAAACTGTGCTTGTTTATGTGTTTGTCCTGTTTTCTCTCTTGTAAGGCTCCAGTTGTAGGTGAGCCAAGTTACGTGGTGGAAGTCCTATTACACCTGACCAAAGAGAGTGCCCGGAGTAATCGCACATCTGCGGTCAAACCATGTCCCCCAGGAGAAAGGGGAGAAATGCAGGTGAGGGATAGATGTAGGAGGAGAGTCTCTGTGGAAAAGAAGTAAAGCAAAGAAACTTTGCCATTAGTGGTTTTTCATTGTATTTGTGTGATATGAAAAGAATAGACTCAAGTTGTTCTCAGTCTTTCGTGTATTGTATGTATTGATTGTATGTCTCCTAGGAAACTTCTTTTTTTTTCCAAGAACATTGTGTGCGTAATTTTCTGCTCAACAAAATCACTGAATGACTCAACTGCGAAAATTGTTAAGAACTCACAGTACAAAAAAGAAAAAGCCATTTTCGGTAAACACCTAGATATTACTTGCCTTCATGTATTCAGTGACAGAGATGATCCCTCAATGAATCAGTATTAAAGTGACTAAACCATTTTGTAGGTGGTGCCTGTTTTATTGTCCCTCGTAAAGGCTATCAGTTCAATCCGAGTCTATTTCCCATCTGACCTTCGACCTATAGACAACAGGCAGAGTGTGCTGAAGTCCATTCAGGTGAGTGTTTCAACATATGTACTGTGTGCAGCATATTCCTTTCTAAGAGATTTTCAGATATCCAAAACCTGTTTTGCAGGTTCATTTAGAAAATAGGAAGAAAAAGATTTAAGTCAGGCCCAGACAAATAACATTCTTAATAAGAAAACTTTGTACTGGTTATTCATGTTAGTCAAAGAAAACATTTTACTGGTTATTTTGTAGCAGAAAACTTTGTGCTGGTTCAATACAAACATACAGCTTGTCTTGTGCATCTGGAAAACTTTATGCTAGTTCAAGAAAACATTTTGCTTGGTAGTCGAGCTTCTCAGGAAATAGTTAGATTTATGTAAAACATGTTTTGCAGTTTCATGTAAAGACAAAAAATGTATCCAGGTCTTAATAGTCACAAATAAATTTGTAATATTTAAGTTATGTTGAAGTAAAATTTGTAATGCTTATTCATGTTTGTCAAAGGAAACGTTTGTTCAGGTTAGTTATGTTCATGAAAAAAGACTTTTGACTTGTTTAACAGTCAGATTGGTTCAAAGAAAACTATGTACAGGTTAATCTAGTTTGTGCCAGAAAACTTCAGAAGTGTTAGATGAATTTGTGAAAAAACTACTGACAGCATTGCTGAACACAAAGTGTACAAAGTAGAAAGCATGATTGAAATGAACGACCTTTATGTGGCAGGAAGTTCAGAAGAGATTACCTGATGGGCTGCCCTTACTGGATCCTGTAGAAGACATGGGTATAAAGGAGAAGGGCCTAGGAGATGTGGTCAGAGTAAGTTATCTTCTGTGGGATAATCATGTGTATGTTTCCTTTTTATTTGGCATTTTGCAGTTGGCACAGTGCCGAAGGACCTTTAGCAGTGATGTGTCATGTCTGGTTTCTGCAGGGATAACTTGAGATGCAGTAATTCAAAATACTTTATGTTGCTCTCCTGATAAATGTACTTGTGTATTACCTAAATAATGTCTGGTTGAGCTTTTTATTTTTTGACAGTTTTATTACTTGTATTTGCACCTGTGTGTTAGCCGGGATGTGAGAAGTGAGAGTCTAAAGCACGTTTATATTTGAGAATTCGGCCAGTTCATGCCTCTTTTTTTTTTCTGTATCCTTTCGAGGATAATATCACAAATTTAACCCATCCAAATTAACTCTTGCCCGGCCTTGATTGGGTGTCTGGGCAAGGCCATACACCAATTTTTCTGTCAGTATTGAAGTTCTCTACAATTTAGAAGGTTAACATAGTTAATGGCTTTTCTTGGTTATTATTATTGTGTTAATGCATTTCATCTGTCAGTATGACTATTTTCTGCATTTTGTCCTTGACAGAAAATTGAAGCCTTTGAGCAACGACTATATTCTCATCCATTACACAAAGATCCGAAACGAGCAGAATTGTATGATCAGTATTCAAAGAAAGCACAGGTAAGTACATTTCATAGATACAGTGTGGGAGTATCAGTTGTGCTCAGATTTTCAATACGGATATCTCGTGATGAAATATGAGAGATGCTCTCATTTGATGTAATGAAAACTGTAAAGTCAAGATCATCTTGTGTGGAAAGTTTGACTCAAACTTCAGGGAAGGTTTTTGTGCCAAGGATTGAGATTTAATTAAAAACACATTCTGGACAAATCTGTGATAAGAGATTTGCACTTCTCTTCCAGGTTGGTACGGAAATTAAAGCCTTAAAATCAGAACTGAAAAAAAAGAAGTCATTACTGCAAATGGATGAATTGAAATGTCGGAAGCGTGTGTTGAGGAGAATGGGTTATGCCACAGCCTCTGATGTTATAGAGATGAAAGGAAGAGTGGCATGTGAAATCAGCACGTAAGATGCACTCCACTGCACTATCACTGAATACATTTATCATGTAGAAAGGCAGTCGTTGAGTTTTTACAGTCCATTTTACTCTGTATGGAACATAAAGATTTATTCCATGTAACAAGACATGAACTATTAAATTCTTTGAATTACTGTCCATTTTCTTTCTAAATTTCTTTAAAAGATGTATTATTTGTCAACTTAAGATAGTACCAAGTTCCTAAGTTTCCAACAAATGTCAGCCTTTTATCCTTCCCACACCCAAAATATAATCATTCAAATATTATTTGTTTTCAGAGCTGATGAATTACTACTCACAGAACTGCTGTTCAATGGTGTTTTCAATGAGCTCAGTGTTCAGCAATGCTGTGCATTACTTAGCTGTTTTGTTTTCCAAGAGAAGGCCAATGAAATGCCCAAGCTGACCGAGGCGCTGTCGGGTCCCCTGAGGATAATGCAGGTGAATAACTGTTGATTATTATAAAGAAGACTTTTGGCCTTAAGATGAAGAAGATAAAGATGTTTCAACATTCAGAATAATTTGATGACGTGAAAATTGTAATGGTTTTTAATATATTACATTTGTAATTTAATTCCAAGATAAAAGTTCACTTTGCCAGCAAGTTAAAACCGGGATAGCGCACCAACTTTTAATGTTGCGAGTTATCTGCCCTATGCTGAGTGAAAAGGACCACTATGAGTTTTAAAACATTTACTGATAAACATCAAACAGTCCAATGCACACGCCTGCTGATTGTCCAAAACCACAAGATAATTCTTGTTAATCTTGTGACCTGCTAAAGTACTAGTTTTGGTGATGCTGTCCTATGCAGGAATGGGTACAGTGGCATGATTGTCTCACTGTGTTTGCTTGGTTTTAACTCCATTACAGTACTGAGGTTGACCTGGTGATCAGGACTCCAGCCTAATTATGTTTACGTTATGCACTTCTCCACACATGCCTGGGAAAGCACAAATGGTGCCTCACAGTGGGTCTGTTAAACATTCAAGAAAGCAAGCCGCCTTTGGCATTATTGATCTTACAGGCTCTCCAGCAGCAAAATTTCACCTAGATTGTTATTTTAAGTTATAAAACGCAAACTAATGTTAGACTATTTTTCATGATATCACACTTCCTGATAGGCTAAACTGAATTTGAAGGCATGTTTTTGGATCAGTCATTTGAGATGTCAACTTGCATTTTGTTTTCCCTTTCAATTGCAATGTACTTTCATTTGTATACAAGGACACAGCCAGGAGGATAGCCCGAGTGAGTGCTGAGGCCAAGATTGAGCTGGATGAAGAGACATACGTGGAGTCGTTCAAGCCTCAGATGATGGATGTGGTAAATGCCTGGGCCTCGGGGGCAACATTTGGGCAGATCTGTAAAATGACAGATGTATTTGAAGGTGAGACCCTAAGGCTACAGTACATCAATGTGGGCCTAACCAAGCAAGTGGGAAGGACTTGGAATGTTATTCTTTATATATGAAACATTTTCTGTGTTTATTACCTCTGCTAAAAGGGGAAAAAGTTGTGCAGGTAGTTAGATCCAAATTCATGGACAGGTTGGCAGTGTCTAAGAGTCAGTCCATTAAATTCGAGTGGTGATCCAGATTCAGGAATTTTTAATGGGATTCTTCACTATTATAGAGATAGGATGGACTTGCAAAGTAATGTCCCAGTGTTTATAGTGATTGATTGTATTGTACACTTTGCAGACATTTGCACTTGCTGAGTGCTGTCTAATTTCTTTTTAACTCAATCAGAAGAAAAGCTTTCCTGATTGTTGAAACATATATTTGCTTCTACACGTACTTTGATCATCAGCATATTTAATCTTTTTGCCCGTCACATATTAACTTTAAGGGAAACCTCTCTGTATGTGCAATACGCATTATTTTGTCAGTTGTTCTGGCTCAGTCAGCTGCAGCATGATTGTTACTGCAGTAGATCATCCACTTACCATTAAGATTGGAACCTGGTATCCATCTCATTAGACAAATGTACCTGGCAAACTAGTGGTTTGCTTTGCCTACTCCACTTTCCTCCACCCATAAATTGACCATCTTCAGAAAAAGAGAGCACTTTCTGAGACCAGCTTTAAGCACCACTCAGTTTATCATAGGCATGTATTCCTAAAGGTCACAAGAGTGCTACATGTATATTGAAATGTTTGTTAAATGCTGCAGAATGGTTCATATATCGTCTACATATGGTTATTAGAAAACAATAACTTGTTGTTTACTGCCTGCTGTTAAAAAATCAGCTACTAATGTATTCGTTCAGTGAATAAATGCTGTGAGCACAAAATCTTTATTTGTATACATGTTTATCTCATTCAAAAGTTCTTAAAGGTTTATGTCTGAAGTAATACAGTAGTTACATGAAGTGTATACAGGTATTTTAAAGAAATGTCAGACTTCCTGAGTACCACTTTTCTGTTTTCAGGCAGTATTATAAGGTGTATGAGGCGGTTGGAAGAGACACTCAGGCAAATGGTGCAGGCAGCAAAAGCCATTGGTAACACAGAATTGGAAAATAAATTCTCAGAAGGTGTGTACAAGTATTCATGTAAAATTTTCCCGTTGGTACAAATTCTGCAAGGTCTTTCAGCATGTTTGTATCATCACCTACAATTTTGAGAAGTTTGTTGGAAATAAATTTTTGAGTGTGGAAAAAAAAAATTGAAAAAAATGTGTTGTTGATAGGGCCAGATAAAATAATGAAGGAACAAGATTGTTACGAATGCCCCGAAATGATATGCAAAACAGTACGTATGTGTGGGATCATCCATGGAAATGTGCCTTTCAGGTGTTTGTAAAGCCTAGAAAACTAATTTGTAATATATGTCGCCATTAAACAAATGTTTGTATTGGACATTGGGGAGTTATTACCAAAAAATACACAACACATATATCACCTTTAGTTGTTAGATATAGTTGTCTTCACTTTTTGTGGTCAACAGTTTTCATTTTTTTTCTACATATTACATGAGCTCATACATGTGTGAACATTCTTTGAAAATATTCTTTTAATGAAACAAAAGCCTGCATGCATTGTTTTAATATGTTTTCAGGGATAAGGAAAATCAAGAGGGATATCGTGTTTGCCGCCAGTCTGTACTTGTGATAGTGGCATCGCCTGAATATTCTGTTCATAGGACACTTGGTAGTGCCACAATGCTGAGAAATCCTTTCGACTGCAGTTCCCTGTGTAGTACTACATATTCATGAACATGTTTGTGATTTAAGCATGATCAGGAGACACTCTGTGCGTAGGACATGTCAGCATTACGTTACAAGAGATCGTTTTCCAAGAGTTCCACGTCAGCGAGTTTCATCAGGAATGAAATCTGGGTGTATCAATATCCATCACATACGTGTTGAAAAGGACAGGATAAAGGACAATTTTCTAAATATTTGTATCCTGTTCATTGGGAACTTACAATATGTTGTGCCCAACTTTTCAGAATTGAAATATCTCATAGCTTCTAAGGAATTTCATGAAGGTGCCATGTTGTTAATAACCGTACAAGAGAGCTTGCAGGTCACTTGCTTTTTGTGCAGGGAACATTTTATTCTTTGATACATGTTTATACAAAAATCAACTGGTACACATGTTCCCGGCCTGTAACCTTGGCCTTTATTGGCTGAAAGGTCGAAAGAGTTGCAGCAGTGTTCTTAGCGACAAGAACTAACTTCAGATTTCATCTTCACATGGCTCACTGCGACTATCAGGCCATTCAACGAGATCATGTTGTACAAATCCATCTTGCCCAATTTCTTCTCCAGCATGAAGTCTGGAGGGTTGGCAGTTACTTGGTATAGGATGATCGTTTACTATGCGCTCTGGTTTTTGCCCCCCACAAAACCTTATCGTCAACGTTTTTGTGAAAAATTCTAGAGCACAGCAAAGAAACATCAGATATATGTAAATGATATATGTTTTCTGTTCTTTAATTTTTTTTTCTCGGAAAGGTGGCCATGTGCACTGCTTGAGTGAACTGATTTACAGATTTCTGGTAAAAGACCAGTTAAATGTATCAGTGTTATTACTGTGTGTCAAACTTCTCCTCAACGAGGTATTTGAACGAATTGCTATACATTTCAAATTTTCTCTGCTTTGTAATTGTCTTTTCTAGTGCACTACATTCCGCTTAATAAACAAACTACTAATTTCTAGTTTTACATGACATGGTCAGCCCCCACCTGGAGATGGTCTTGGGTTCCCTCCAGAATGCTGGCCGCCATCATGTAAGTGAAGGGGAGAATTGCACGAATCATACAGATACATACAACTAATTACCTGAAACTTGCTTCAGTCAGAAATAAAGTCGGTCAGTTGTCTAATTCATATGTAAATGTTCTGGTTTGAAATAATTTTGTTCTGAAGATTGCTGGAATTTGATGCAGAGTTCAAATTTGTAACTTTCCAACTTCATGATGAATGTGAGGCTTGTTCTCCTTTAGTCATTCAAATTTGTAAATAAACTATCACATTATATGGTCCATCTCTGTTTTGTTTTCTTCACAATCTTTTCAGTGATGATTGAAAGATGAAATGTATCACTCTCTTGTTCATGAGATTGGTCAGTGTATCGTATACGGGATCTGCTAGAAACCTTCTCAGGGTCATAAAACAAGGTTAAAAAGGTATGTTGCCTGAAAATTATTTAAAGTATACAAAACCACATCTGTTTACATACAACATGCAAGAGGTGACCATTCTCTTGGCTGCTTATGGGAGATCAGATCATGGGCCAGAGTGACTGTTGCGCAACAATTATGAATATCGCTCAATAAATAAATTTTGGAGAGTCTTGAATTTAATATTCCAAGCATTAGAATTGTACATGTATGTAATGAATACATGTTAGTGCCAGTTAATTATCCATTCATTGCCTGAACCTCAATTGGTGGACATTTTTTTTCTCTATTATTGCAGCCTGATGGAAAAACATTTGTTGTTTCATTTGGTAAAAGTCATGAATTTTCTTCACATTTGTTCTTGAAATGTCATAAATTTTTGTTGCAACCCTGAATGCCACACATGATCACCACCACAGCAGGGTGGTAAAAAATAACCTTGTGTGGACAGCTGCAGTCTGCACTTGATTAATGTAAATTATGTTCTCATCTCAGTAACTTGTGATTACTTGTTTGAATGGATGTCATGAACTGAGTATCCAAAGTATATTAATATAGCTGCAGGATTTAACCACGAGTGTCTGAATGGATATTTTTCATTGGCTGAGGCCTCAGGATTAGGCCTAGTGTGCTACCACAATAATTCAGGAGCCTATCACCAACATGGTCAATGTAAGTTCAATTCCAGATCTCCACTTGTGCAAGTCAAATATTCTCCAGTATAACTGCAATTACATAAATCAGGTCAACATCAAGTTTTCATCTCACGAGACAAAATTATCACATCCACAGAAGACTGATGATTTCTCTCAAGCCCATTAAATAGGGGGTTTGCATGACCTGCATTTGGCAACCATAGCCCCTACTGAAGTAGGGGTACCATGTTGTTGGGACATTTTTGTGGACTGGCTATTATTGTGTACATTCATTTCAAACAGAAAACTTTCTCCGGGAAACACTCCCTAATCAAAATTTGCTTTGGAAGAACAAGGCATGCAACTCATCACATTCACCTTCCCAACATCAACTGTTCTCTTTTACTTTGCTGTTGCCAAGGACCCTTGATTGCATCAAAAGCTGAATGTACCGTAAATGACTCATAATTTCATCCAAAAAAGTGGGTGATGAAACTCATTTTTCCAGTAGGGTATCATGAAACCTTCCAAAGAAACCTTCACACAACTTCCAGAACCCATCAGAACTCTCAGCATCAGGAAACATACACAACTTAGTCATGGATGAAATATTAGGTCATTTAAGGTAGTTCTACCCAGTTACAGGTTAGTCTAAACTCCGGCATCCAGTGAAATCTCTTTCCGCATATCTGCAGTCACGTTGCCCTTACAAATTAAGTGTACTTAACCCACATGCTCTTTGACCTCTATATATCAGTATTAAGCAATTCATAAACCAGAAATAAACAGTAATGTAAGTACATGGATAAACAGGTGAGCTTCTGGTAACACTGGATTTATGTAAAATATTCTTTATTTTACATATGAGACAGACTATATCTGTATAATGCAAAGGCAACTGAAATAAAAGCTTACAGCTGCATTCTTTGACATACTTTGTGCCCAAAACAACCCCAAGCAGAATGCAAAATAAAATACCAGAAAAAAATGACACTGATTCATGAGATACACTAAACTAAAAATAATATGGCAAAATGCCAAAAATAACGTCGGGCAGAAATGCAGAAGAAATGTGTAAAAATGAAAGATCAGAAAACACTGACAAAAGAGAAGCCAGTAAGAAATAATCTACAACATATCAAAGTAATTTAAAAAATGACCAGAAATATCTGGAACACAATACTGCAACCTGCAAAACAACAATGGCTCTTTGTAGCAATCTGCAATCTGTCAACCATGACCGTCATCATTTTGCTGAACGTGACAATCCGAAAATTAAATGCATGAAAACAACATAATCAGTCAGAAACAATAATCTACTATAAAACATGGCCATCTGTCAAAATTTTCTGACAATAATCTGGAGTTAAACATCTGGAGTCCAGCAAACAACAATTTGTAGGCAAAAATATAACAATTAGTAGATTATATCCCAACCATATCAATATTCCAACAAAGGACATATATGTGTATACATGTGTGTATGTAGTATGCTCTGATGTGAACCATAATCTACACATACATTCTCACGACACAAATTCCTTCACCAGGAATTAAACCTGGACAAAATTACCACTATGGAGACACCATTATAATTCACTTGTGATACTCTTTTGTAATGATGGAAAATGTAGTTTGTATGCATCAACGACACAGATATTGGTATATATTGGAAAGACTGACCTCCATTTAACAAGGAAGTGTGCCACGGTACAAGAACCAATTGGTGTGTGTGTGGAGGATTTCATTCAATCAATGGGACAAATCAACAATCTTGTGGTGATGGTGGTGGTGGCTGGAGGGTCTCAGAGTGATATTTTTATCCTCCAGGTATTTGCAACAAAGCTGTAAGTATTACTGTTAATTTCTTATCACCATTATTATTGTCATTTTGGATAACAATTTTACTGAACTGGCAGTCATTTATTCATATACAGTACACTTCTATTTTTAAGCAACAATCACTTCTGGGTGGACCCTTGAATGTTATGAGATGGAGAACAATATCTCTCTTTAACCTCACAATCGTAAACTCACACTCACTCCTGGAAGCACAAGTTAATCTCTCAGTGACTGTCTGGGACAAAATAAAACACCACTACCCCAGATTCTAGCCATTCTGCTAATAATGCAGCCACAGCAAACCAGCTGGGGGTATGCACTACAGGTTTATCAATCAATTGGCATGGCAGTTCTTATACATAGGTCTTCCTAAACTAGACTGTACATTTAAATTCAAAAAATGTAGCTCCATCTTTAGGAAGTCATGACACTGCAGTACCTTAACAACATCTGTGGGAGTAACATTTACAGACACCACAGTAATCAAGAGAGCTTTCTGATATGATCTTATGACAGTCAACACACACTACATTACTGGAAATGTCAATATTGTCCACTGGGAATGTTCACACTGGCTCTGACTTCGAGCCCTTCAAATCAAGTTATTGTCAATATTTTCCTAGAACAAGGGCAAGTAACGCCATCCTCACATACATGCCGTTTTCGGCCTGTCTGAAGTATGCTGCTCGTGGATCGGTGTCGAATTCAGTGCTGAAATAAAAGGACATCACTCATCACTCACCCACATCAAACATTTACTTAATAACATATTTATAATATGATGTATCAAATGAAAGAGAAAATTCACCTCACTAATGGAAGTACAGTCACCTCATAGACAAACCTTTTTATTTGTTTGCAAGAAATAGCTTATCACAATATTTACTGGGTTGGTACTTTTTAAAAATGTTCAAAATCATTTCATAACTTTCATGATTTTGGAGTCTGATGTGAAATGATTATCAATTAAATTAAACCTAACAGCAGCTAAAGTCAGTCAGGCAGTATCATTTGGTCAGAGATGAAGCTTGATTCTCCATACAAATAACAGGACCTATTATACCACAGAAAGTAAAGTCCATTGTACATATACCTTAAGGCAATTGGTGGAGGAGTCTGATTCTGAAACTGAATTACCCACCTGATTTCAGAGACACGGGGTAGAGGATGCATCACCACCATCTTCTTCTTCGCCTTTGTCATCACTTGGGGTGTAACAACAATGTTGTTGGCCACCTGCAATGAATTTATCTCAGAGCTTATCATCCGTGTCTTCAATCCACATGTAAACATATTTCATCATGAACTTTAATGGCAGTTTTAACGCAAGAATTTTGGGCAGAGTTGAATAGCTGACAGTAAAATGTTATATCCTCATTTGCATCAGTTTCAAACATTAACTGGCAAAAGAAAGATAAGCATTGGAAAATCAAAATAACTAAATAAATACAAATCAGTAGCGAAGGATGCCTCATATCCACCATCAGCCCTTAGATGATGTTATTAATTATGAACACTTAAATTATTGAAGTTGGCTAATGTAACTGAAGTTACATGCTTCTACTAGATGTACTATGGTACACCATATGTGGTTTAATGTTTTGATTTTATGACAAAAGTGTTTTGAAGTTTCGGAAGAAAATACTGTTTACATGAAGTGCCATCAAGAAATATACCCCACTACACTTTTTGTTTTTTGCCCTGCGCTTTTATGCTAAATATAATAGAAAGGACATTGTAAAAACCATTGTTTTAAAAGTGCATGGAGAATTAAGCTATTACCTTGTTATACTCTTCGGTGGAATTAAATCTCTCCTTCTGTATCCGGGTCATGTAAAGCACATCTGTGTCAGGTAGAGCTTCCTCTAGAGATGAAAAGTCCTCCTGAAAAATGGCACAGAGTTATGCTATATAAA